>OZ023198.1:1249079-2498159 GCA_963995505.1 Hypericum androsaemum
TGTTCTAATCTTCACCTACTAGCTTCTTCAAGGTGTAAAATAGTTTCTACTTAAATTAAGCAAAATCCTACAAAGTTTCTTACCTATTCTTCCAAGTTGTTCACCTTTTTTTTTTCTTCTTTTACCTTCGATTTCTCCCTTTTTCCTAGGCCTTCCTCTCTGTTTTTCTGTCCTAAATGACCAATTGGTTTGTGCCTATCTTCTGGTCTAAAAAGTTTTCCCTTTTATATGCATGCTAAGTAGCTTAGTCATCCTACTTTCCATTTGCCACCTAGCCAACTTGTAACAAAATTTTCATTTTGATCCTAAACTTTTCCAGCCATTCAAAATCATTTCTAAACTTTTTAATATGTTCTAATAAGTCCCTAAAATGAGCCTTATTCAAATAAAGTCACATAACAAATTATTTTCACATAACTTCCCAATACTGACGAGATTAGACCAATTTTTGAGCACTTTGATTAATTGCTCTGTTACTGCAAGATTATTTCATAAATCACAAAACTTAAAAAAACAAAGTTATAGATCCAGATGTTATGAATCCACACGAATTAGAATCACCGAATTTGGAGTCCGGATGAGGAAACTACGCTTATTTTACCACACGATGATGGACTATGCCTAAACCCTTCTAAAACTAACCTTATTATGTTGTACCAAATTTGGTTGAAGGGTGAGGGTATCACAAAATCTCTCCTGGACCTCAAAATAAGAACAAGATCTTGGTGATGAAAATTATTTACGCCACCCGATCATATAAGCCATTCTTGAGTATAATTAAACATTTACTTGGACTAGCGAGAATCTGGATATCGCACAAATAGCTTGTGTAGGAGAGTTTGTTTGTGACACATTATTGAGATAATTGAATTCCATTTACAAAGTGGAAACTTGGAATTACCAGAAACCTTCATGGCTATCGTGTAATTCCTGCAGTTGGCTATCTTCAGGCATAAAGAGAGTGAGAGAAGTTGATTCAAGAAGCGAAGAAGAGTTTCACTCTGGACGCATTTATAGCCAGTGCGACAAATTGAGAAAGAGTTAGCATGGGAAATCTCGTGGGCATTCTAGTAGTTTTTGGTTCAACATGCTTAAAAAAATATAGCAATGAGACTCTATGAAAGTTGCAGTAGATTACGATGGATAAGACCAATAGTATTAGAGGTGGTTAAAGATAGACATCAAATAAGGTTGAAGGAAGGGCAATTCATTATTAGTTACACTACCCACAACAGTAATCCACCCAATCCAGTTCACAGAATAAACAATTAATTTCTCTCTCATCCATACCCAATCCAACCCAATTACATATTTTCCTACTCACAGTAACAACCTAGTTCACAGAATAAACAATTAATTTCTCTCTCATCCACATATTATCTACTACCATTTTTTGGAATACTAAATTAGATAGAAATACTCGAGGTACAAATGGAAGTCGAAAATTGAGAGCTATAAAAAGGTTGAGAGTCTGGATACTCTCCATAATTTTGATAAGCTGAAGGATTATAAGATCCGAAAGGATTATAATTTGGGGAATTATGATCATTTGGATTCATAGTAGAAAAATATTACAGAGGAAATTTAAAAGAAGAGATTATGTAGTGAAAGAAGAGAGAATTTTAGATGGTGTATAAAAATATATTAACATTGGACTCTATTTATAGAGATTTGAAAAATAATAATTTTTATTTTTTTTAGTTTTGCTAAAGATAAGGTCAGTTTAGATAACCACGAAAATCTTATCCAAAAATATCTATTTTTAACGAATAACATTATGCCAAGTGAAACTAAATAGATAAATAAGTAAAGAGAAAAAAAAGGATCGCGAGCGGCGATCGGGCGAGTGATGCTGCTCGGCCGCTCCTCCCCTTTTCCCTTTTATTTTTTGTTTTTTTAAATAATTAAATAACCACCCGCGCGAGCTTTTGCTTGCTGCTGCGGTTGGTCTTAGCTGATATTGCAATCAACAATTTTCGAGTAGCCGTTTATGAGGTTTAAATCTAGGAGTTAATGTTTGGAACAAGACGAGTAACTTGTCAATTGTGCAACTTGATAGTTTACTAGTGGATATTATGCAATAGTTTCTATCATTGTAATGGTGTTGTTTTGTTCCAAAATAAGACTTCAATGTCACCTACTATAAAAAAGATGAAATGTGTAATTAAGCGAAATTTGACGTGTTATTCAAAATCCAAATCACAAGCCAGCAATTCTCCACAAAAACAAATCATAAATCCTCAATGAAAGAACGGAAATATAGCAATGAGAAGAACGGTAACAAAGTAAAAGCAAGTCAAAATAGAAGAAGTTGACCGGTGTCCCATGGCACACAAAAAGAAAAAATTCTTTTCCCAAACCAGCTTTTCCCAAACCAGTCACATGGTCCCTCACTGGAATCACCACTCCATTAATTTTGTTCTTTTGATAAGTTTCATTAATTTTTTTTATATCACAATACCAAATTTAAATTGACCTGATTAATTTAGCTTCAAATTTGGTAAAAAAATTTACTGTTAAAAAACTTGGCCAACAATTATTCAAAGGTAAAATAGCTATAGATTATTAATGTTTGAAAGGCACTCTATTATTGTTTAGTTCCTTAAATTTAGTAAATTTAAGTGCCAAAAATATCCGTGGTTCATCTAAAAAATTTATATTCCAACCCATCAATCCATTAAAATTCGTAACTTAACAGACATGGCTCGTTCATTATTTGATATACCAAATAATGATGTTTAATGTGCTAAAATGCATGGTTATCAAATATGATGTCCGACCGGTCGGACCGCAATTCGGTCAGAAGAGCGTACTAGGTTTGGCCAGAAAATCACCCACCTTACCAACCGCCCAAAAAATGGTCGGACCGGATAGTTTGACCAATTTTTTGACTCCATTTTTTCCGGTTCGTAAGGTTGAACCAAAAAATCAGCTATTTTGACCAAAAAATCATGGTTGGTAAGATATTTTGACCCAAAAAATGACCAAACCATAATAAAAAGAGAAAAATCATGTTTAGTCGAATATTTTCTTCTTTTTTTAGGATTTCAAGGTTATGGTGGGTCAAATAAGAAAGAAAAGTTGGGGTTGTGAGATATGGGTAATTAAAATATTAATAAAAATATATTTTAATATATATATAAAGTATCGGTCGAACCGGTGGTCCAATCGGTCGGACCGGTTGAAATGTGACCTGAAGGCAAGAGCGGTTCGCTCTCCGGGTCGTATTTGAAAACCATGCTAAAATGGTGGCACCCATTATTATTATTTTTTTGCATTCGGGAAGAATTTCGGCTGAAGATACTTGAATAACTTAGTATAGATCGTATCCGGGAAGATAGTCCCTCCCGTGCTTCCCCCGTCCGCCTGCTCCCTCCGAGGCGGCGGCGCCTTCGCCACACGCATCCAGCAGGTCGGGTTCTGTCCCCGCCCCGGCCGGCCTCCGGTCCAGAGGCTGGTCTGTCAGAGCGGGGAGGAGTACACACAATGAGTTCGAGAGCGAGGCCAAGGTGTTCGAGAAAATGTACCTGAGGAAGGTGTCCAAGAGAGGGGCCGTGGAGGGGGCCGGTTCTCTCTCTAATCCCCAATGGTGTACGTTGCAATGATGTTTAGCTGGTTCGCTTGGCACTTGGAGGATCATGACTTCCACAGCTTGAATTACATGCACACTGGGGCCGGGAAGACGTGGTATGGGGTGCCCAGGGAGGCGGCCGTTGCATTCGAGGAGGTGGTCCGGGTTCATGGATATGGCGGGGAGATTAATCCCCTTGGTGAGTTAGCCTTCTTTTGTGCTGCATTGTGGTTTCTGGTGGTGAACTCGGGTTCCCTTGCGTCGCGTTCTGAGCTTCTGATTGCGGCTTTGTAACACGTTACTATCTCATACGAGATCGGATTTAGTTAGTCGTCATTGTAGATAAACAGCTGGCTTTTACTTGTTTCCTGTCTTTGGATACTGATTTTAGGTGCCACCCTTGAAAATTGGAGGTGCATGCTCTTTTGCTGTTATATCTCTGAAGTTTAAACTCGTTACTTCAACTTGGACTATATGCAGTTATGTTTTCTGTTCTTTGTGAAAAGACAACAGTTACGTCACCTGAAGTTATCGTCAATGCTGGTGCGTGCTGCAGGTGCTCCTTGCATTTATGCTCTATTTCGTGTCTCCCGTCTTTCTGTTGTAGCCTTCTTTGTGCTTACCTGAATTGAATGTTCTGAAAATCGTTTGATCTAACGCGTGTTATTCCTTATGCTATTCTATGCAAATCCGAGGAATTGTTGAAGTGAGACCTTTTCTTTATAATCCGAGGAGTTGTAGACTAAAAGATAAGAAAAAGGGTGAAGTCGAAACTCTGGTCAAAGAGGTATTCATGAAGAATATAAAGCAGAATAATGAACTGCTTCATGTTCTTGGCAAAGGATCTGCAGTTGTGCTTCTGCCAAAAACTTCTTTTACATGCTTCCAGTTGCTCCAATCATCGTGTTGGATCCCAGCCTAGGGTGAACTGAACCCTTCCATTGGGTGGTTGACCAGCAATCATGGTTTGCAGAAATTCTCAAATGGTTTTATATCTCATGACAACATCTTGGACAGAAGCCACGAAACTGATCAGATGGAAGGCTACTTTTACATGAAACCGAACTTTCCTTCTTTGTAAATTCAACCATCCGATACAACAAGCTCCAGTTGGGTCAACAGAAGATCATCCATCTCACTTCTTCAACTCTTTAGTTGATGGAGGCACTAGAGCGGAAATGACAATGCGATTCAGCAGGTCGTGTAGTCCGAAACTTTCTAGCATTTTAGGAGCATGGTTATCTAGGAATGTAACTTTCTGTTCCGAATGTTGCTGCTCTGACTTATGGTATCTTTGTAAGTTATCTCTGTCAACCTGCCACCACTTTTCAACCGGCGGCCTTCGATATCAGCGGCAAACACCGCCGGAAAGTTGGCAGAAACCGGATAGTGTATATCCAAGTTCCCGTCACGCGCCGCTTGCTCTTCAAAGACATTACCAAACGAAGAAAAAAGGTGTGTAAGTAATGGTGTGCTGCTATGAGCTGGACCTGGACTGACGAGTTACTTTTCAGGAAATAGCAAGTAATTAGCTCTTATATATAGTTATATGATTTAGTCCTGGAGAGTTAAAAACGCAATCTTGAAGAAGCAGCGACGTGGGTTTTAAGTAAAGCAAGGAACTTTGCACTTTTCCAGAGTTATATGAACATAAAAGAATAGCATCTGTACCAAGAACAAGTACTCTCAGATTTACATCAACAACAATAATCTAGGAAAACCTGCATAATCCTGAAAAACAAAATCCACCTTCCATTCCTCCAAATTCCATTCCACCAAAGCCAATCCCAGCCGAATCGCCACCATATAACGATGGATCAATGCCATTTGAACCATCAAAAGTGAAATTCGGACCAACAATTTCATCAAGACAGATGCAGTCATCCACAAAAACAGCAGCAGCTGGTAGTGTTTTTCATGCAAGAATTATCACCCACAGGTAGAGAATTGTTGGTGGTGACCTGAATGGGATTACCAAAACCCTCCGCCTTCGTCGAGTTGTTACAATTCGGATCAGGACCGACAATAGTATCATCAAAACTGCAGCTTGTACCATTCTCCACACTACCATTAGGACCCACAATATCATGGAGACATAGGAAGTCGTCATCCTCAAAATTAGCACCCGAAGTCTCAACCTTTACGAGCTCGCTACCATTAGGACACTCATCAGTACCTCTACCTTGAGTGGCAACAACCACCCTCTGATCACCGAAGCCAATGCCGGCCGAATCTCCGCCAAGTAACGATGGATCATAGGCGAAATTCGGACCAACAAGATCATCAAGGCAGATGTAGTCATCATCATCCACAAAATATGCTTCATCCTCGTACACATTCCTTTGATCCCCATTACTACTGGTTAACACCCTAATCTTGTCCTCAATCCACTTCAACTCGGCGTCAACCTCCCCTGGTCGGCCAAGCCCGAGAAACAAGCGGACACCACCTCCCTGGCCAACTTCCTTACCAAGCCCCTCTTGGTCCCCTCCAAGAGTGCAACCACGTTCGACTCGCGCTTCTCCTTCTCCTCTTGGTACCCGAGGACTCGGGCCTCCGCCTCCGCCCTGTCCTTGGGCCAAGTCTTGACGTTCCCGTTGGAACCGTAACATAAGACGCAGGCGGAAACACCGCACAAGGTCTCCAACTGGTAGGACTTGGTCATGAGGGTTGGCATCCGCTTCTTGAAGCTGCTGGTCTTGGTAGCCTTGTCATCCTCCAGAATCTTCTTCATGAATTTGGGTTTCCTGGGCTCGCCTGATCCCAACTTCCTTTTCTTGGCATTGGTGGTCGGGACGACTACGACGTCGTCTAGTGGAGGAGGAGCCATTGCCGTAGTTTTAGAAGAGAGACGGACAAGACAAGTATATATATAGTGTTTGGTCCTGAGAAATATAGACGTTGGCAGGTAAAATTTATTTCCTATTTCGCAAGTACAGCATTAATTACACTCTAAATTCCTTTCCCGAATAGCATGTGATTAGATTTGATCAAGATTATGTTAAGATTTTACGCTACGATTGGATCTCTCTCTCTCTCTATTTTCTCTCCTTGAGGAGGTTGCCGGGAATTAGGGGGCTCTTGGCCGACGAATAAGAAATATTGGGGTTGATCAAAACTCCGCTATTCCCCTTCTCAAAATTTTCAATCATGAGGTAATCGAATTACCAATACCAATTTATCAAATTGGGACGAGTTAAAATTTAATTTGTTGCAAAATTTTGAGATGAAAATAAAGATTCTAACACTTCGTTGCAAACCCAAAAAAATTCTATTCACGAATATGATGAAGTCGGGCATGCACTAGTAACGAGTACATGTCAAATATAACTATAATTGTTTGCGAAGCAAGTGGCAGCATAAAAATATATAGAAGACACTCCAATGGTCCCTAACAAACGCCTCAGGAAAGATGATTCTGACATGAGTTCTTACAGATAGTACATACAAACACCAGAGTAAACCAACGAAGCAGCTGCGCGTCAGGAGAAAAATGCCGGGGGTTAAAGATCAACTCACTCTTCCATCATTCTGCTTTGCCCGCGACTCCCAGAAGAGTCTCACAGTTGAGTAGATTAGTGAAGGTTCAGCCATTGCACCGTTACCAAAATCCCCACATGCCAGCCTCTTTGTGATGGGAGGGATAAGGGAAATCCCGAGCTCGTCAATCGTGATAAGATGGCGTTCCGTGAAAGGGTTATTCCACATCAGGGTGTTCATGGCTGGAGCAACAAACATAGGCTTGCTATAATCCCAAGCTCGGATGATGCAGGTTAACAAGTTGTCGCACAATCCATTAGCAACCTAGTAAAAAAAACATAGAGAAAAGTGAGCATCGCTGGCAAAAATATGAGCAACAAAACCAGACATTCGGTCGATCAGTTTCAAGGGAATCATGTATGTTCAATTTCGCTCCACACCATTAAGCACTCTTTCTGTAACCAATCCGAAACAAGCCTTTTTTTTCTTTTAATAACTCATCCGGATCCAATCTGGGAGTTTAGGTCTCCAGCCGCATCTACTATTTGTTAGACCAAGGCCTCAATGCCAGCCAACTTACAACCCTAGTTCAGAAGAAACACCTACCGACTCACTGATCAATGCAGACCTTCTCTATTTAGACCAAGTCCACAATGCCACTTTCTTGCATTCTCCTGGATTCGTTTGTACTACTAAATCAATATGAGGAAAAGAAGAAAGTGGTGCAGAAAAAGACAAGTGAGTAGAAGCCAAAAGGACCAGGTCAACCAGTATCTTCTAACTCCAGACTACAATCAAATTTCCATGCATACCTCATGCCTAGTACGCATACTCATAAATAATATTGTGTATCATAGTGTAGTTTGGAAAAACATAGAGACCAAGCCAAAAGAATAAAAGGGGCTTCTACTTAAACCTGAACCCGATCACTAGTTTCAGTTTTTCTCCAAACCCGATGAGTATGATAGTTGATTATGAGTTTCTGCCAACACATTTTGTGCGCTGATACTATTTGGGATTTCATATGTTCATGTGAAAATCGAAGCTAAGCATTTGTTGGTATTTCTGCAGGGTTAAGGAGATCTCAAGTTCAAGATCAGTTTAGATCAGACAGTTGTTAGTGAAAGGATTATTCAACATCAGAGTGGTCATGGCTGGAGTAATAAATAGTGCACTAGCATATTAGCATCTATACAGAAACACGGAGAACGTGACCCTGCTACCACGCACTCAGCTCATTAATCACAATTACGCTCCATAAACCTTGCCACTCTTTTCGTAATCCATCTTTGAGGTTATCAGATCCTTCCCACAGAACCTCCAACTCCTCCTTAATTTGAGTTTAAAAAAACCTAGCAAGAACTCTGCCACTCTTTCCTCAACTAATGCCCTAAACACTAGACCAACAAATAAGCTAGCATCACGTACTAGTACCCAGCGGACGAATCTAAGCGCAACATTTCCATTAAGCGACCACTACGCACATTACTTCAAACACGGTATCAGATAGGGTTCTTTCCGCGGGCAAACACACAAACTCCGGATTAATTCACTAATGCCACAATCCCGAGCAACCTATTACGCGAAACACATTACTTAAAGACACGAATTTTCACCTTCCCGAGGGTATTGGCGGACAATGGGGCGATGACGAGGACATCGGCCCACCTCCGGAGCTCGATGTGGAGAACATTGTCGCCGATCTTCTTCCAGCCGGTCCACTCATCCTCGTCCGTGTAGAGCACCATGTCCGCGGGGAGCGAGGCGCGGTCTACGAAATGAAGAGACGCCTTGGTGGCCACCGCTCGCACCTCCGCCCACTCCGAGAAGCTGTGGCAGAGGTTGCCGAACTTCACCGCCGCCACGCTCCCGCTCGCCGCCAGCAGTATCTTAGGCTTCGGGCTCGCCCCACCGCCGGATTCCGAGCTTTCCATCCTCTCCTCCCCCCTCCCTCGTAAACCCTAAGTTGTAGCAATTTATGAGAGAAGAACGGGAGAGATTTTAGATTTGCAACAACAAACTAGTCCCAACTTTCTCACGGAAACGACCGCTGAGGAGGGAGATGACCGGCCGCCTCGCGATACCACCAATTTAGTACAGGGAAGAAGAGGGGAATATAAGAAATTTAAAACAGGGTTTTGAATTTGAAAAACAGCAATTAATTTTTTTTTATCTTTCGTTAATTCAAATTCATATAATTTGTTAACAATGATAGCAAGGATTTAAATTCGAGAGTTATAAAATTTTTTTTCCCTACATATAAATTTGGAAAAAAATACAGCCTAATCAGCGAAGGGTCTCCCCTCTTGTGAGGTTATGTCTGTAAGCCTCGGTAAAATTCTATCACAGCAAAATCCAATGAGAAAATGTTGTGTTAGGGAAAGAGCACTGGTAAACCTTGCTTTGACGTTGTGTGTATCGCAAAATTTGACACTCCGCTGCTAGTATCACAAAACCTACGAGTATAACGTGGAAGACTAACTCCTCGCAAGTCATCCAGATACACATCAAAACATGAACTAAGTGAGTGGTACATCAAGAACATAGTAGTCAAATGAAATTGTTAAGAGTATATTTTGAAAGCGTGTCTACCACTAGGTTGTCTTCATGCCAGGTATGTTGTTTGTCAATCTCCCAATCTGTAACGAACAATTCTCGAGATCTAAAGATCAAGATTACCAGGGATGGTCTCGAGCAATATCACGTCCATCTATAGCTAAGATAAAATAACTTTTATTGTTATTTGTTCCAAATATCTGTCGCTAAAACTGCAGTTGAATTTCGTTAATGAGATTTACGAGTTGTAAACCTTACAAATTGAAAAAACACATATTCAAAGAGTTGCCGTCACTAAATAGGATCCGGCTTGTACTTGATTTTAAAAATTTTTTTTTAAACCTCAACGAATGCGCGCCTCTCACTTCCTACTTCGGCTCAAAGAAACCGCCAAACGCCAATTCCCACCGGCCACCAGCAGCTTGCACGCGCAGCTCATCAAGAAAGGCTTAATAAACGACCAACCGTTGGCCAACAGTCTCTTGGATTCCTATGGCAAGTGCGGTTCACTTCGAGAAGCACGCCACCTGTTCGACGAAATGCCTCGCAGAGACCATTTCTCTTGGGCCACAATTCTCACTGCCTACAACATTGCAGGCGTTCCCAGCAAGGCGCTGCTGGTTTTCCCCGCGATGCTCGCCGTCGACGGGCTGCGTCCAGACCATTTTGTGCGTGCGAGCCTCGCCAAGGCGTGCGCGGGGCTCTGCGCTGCGAGGCTAGGCAAGCAGGTGCACGCCAACTTGGTGGTTTCGTCGTTTTGGGGGGATGACGTTGTTAAGTCCTCTTTGGTGGATATGTATGCTAAATGTGGATTGCTGGAAATGGCTCGTGCTGTGTTTGATTCTGTTTCGGTTAGGAGCGACGCTTGTTGGACCTCGATGATCTCTGGTTATGCTAGGAATGGGTTGAAAGCGGAGGCTTTGGAGCTCTTTCGGATGGTCCCCGCTAGGAATTTGTATTCTTGGACTGCTCTGATTTCGGGGTTGGTACAGAGTGGATATGCTGTCGATGGTATAAACGTATTTGTCGAAATGAGAAGAGAAAGCGTTGCCATTGTGGACTCGTTAGTCCTTTCGAGTATAGTTGGCGCTTGTGCTAATTCGGCTTTACTGGAAATGGGCAGGCAGGTTCATGGTCTTGTGATATCTCTGGGATTCACGTCTTGCTTATTTATTAGCAATTCGCTGGTAGACATGTACTCAAAATGTAGCGACATCGTAGCGGCGAAGAGCATGTTTGGGAATATGATCCACCATGATGTCGTGTCTTGGACTTGTATGATAGTTGGGGCAGCTCAGCATGGAGGAGGTAAGGAAGCGTTGGATTTATACGACGAGATGGTTTTAGCTGGAGTAAAGCCAAATGAAGTGACATTTACTGGCTTGATCTATGCTTGTAGCCATGCCGGATTAGTTAGCAAAGGCCGAGAACTCTTCAGGTCCATGGTAGAGGAATGTGGGATTTCTCCCTCCTTGCAACATTTCACGTGCCTGTTGGATCTTTTTAGTCGATCTGGACACCTCGAGGAGGCTGAACAACTTATAGAAACTATGCCATTGAAACCAGATGAACCTACATGGGCAGCTCTGTTAAGTGCTTGTATGCACCATGGGAGAAAGTTGATGGCACTGAGAGTCGCTGATCAAGTCGTCAAGCTAAATCCAGTTGAACCTTCGACTCTTATTTTGTTATCGAACGTTTACGCAAGCACTGGTCGATGGGAACAAGTCTCAGCAGTAAGGCAATTGATGTCAGCCTTGGAGGTTAGAAGACAACCGGGATATAGTTGCATCAACGGGGAAGGAAAACCAGGTTTTCTTCTCAGGGGAGACGTCTCGCCCGATGGCTGATGAAGTGTTGGGTATGCTCGAGGAACTACACAAACAGATGAGAAGAAGAGTGTATGTACCGTACCAGACCGGACACGAGCTGTCTCGCACGACGTGGAAGAACAAGAAAAGGAAAGGCAGCTCTTTCTGCAGAGCGAGAGACTTGCTGTTGCCTATGGCCTGCTCAACTCTGGCTAGATACATTGAAAACCTCTCGAAACTCATATTGTTGGGGCGGGAGAAATTGCTTTTTACTCTTCAAAAATATTAAAATTTAGTTTTTGAACAATAAATACATAAATAATACCAAAAAATGATCTTGCATCATGTGAATACTAAATAATGAGGAGATGATTAACTTGATATTTTATGGGATGAGCATAACTAGGACAATTATTTTACATGTAAGAGTGATTTTTGTTATGTAAATAGAAATTGTCTAGAGGGTTGGTTGCACACCAGAGGCACCCAATCAAGAGAAAAATGGCCTAGACAAAACACTAATTAAAAATAAATCGACGTTAAGAGTCAATGTAGAGAGTTCTAAATGAGGGGAATCCTCTTATTTTCCAAGGGCTTCAACGAAAAAGAAAATTTGTTGATTTAATTATAATTTTTTAAGGAATAACGTTTGATCTATCATATAATACAATTGGTAGATAATACTATCATTTATTTGTATAATAATATCTCATATCTTATCTTTTTACGACACATAATACATGTTTGATATGTAAAACCAATTATATCTTTTGCCACAAAACTATAAAGCAATCAAGTAAATAATGAATAATGGTTTATTGGAATCCATTTTGCTACGAATATTATCATTGATTAAAGAACTAATTCTATCATAAGTAAAGCTCACTTTTTAAATAAAATTTTCATATCAACCTAAATCATATTAATAACACGATTCTATACCTTTAGATATTTATTAAACTCTTAGATTAATGGATAGCCCCACTTGTCCACATATCACTAATTAATTAGTGAACATATACCAAGTCATCACGTAGAGATCATCATAAAATTTATCTCGCTAACCTAAACACTAAGCTCTGACTTTTTTTGAAAGGTAAATATTATACATATTTACACCTACCAGAGATTAAACCCGAACATCCATCAAGTCATGTTACGCACATGCCAAATGCCCGTTAGCACTAAGCTTAGACTTCTAAGGCATTCTTCCTATTGATGTGCTCTAATGTCATTCAACTACGAGTACTCCAAAACGTTTTCTTTTCTGAAGGTCTACAATTTGGTGCAAGTTCTAAGTTGATGCTCTGACAACGGCGTTACAAATTCCCCCAACTTGAGTCCACAAAGCCAACTTTACCCAACAAAAAGAGGAAGCCCGTGGCATATACCAATGTGGAACTGACGAACCACATGTAATCCCACAGACTCTCTCGACTCACCCTTACAGTTCTTCGATAACTGGCTCGAGTAGCTTAAAACACGACTCCTCTTACTGTACCTTGAAAACCGGAAACAATGGTAAGCAACAACCAAGTAGACCAAATGAAAGTTCAGCATGGAATGCCTCGTCGTCTCCGGTCTTAGTATCCCTGCATTTGGTCAAGCACCATTAACAGACAGACCTCACAAATCAATGACACGCGAGAGCTTCTGGATCCGGTTCAACAAAAAGTCCCCTTGCTTAATGGTTGCTTGATAGAGCGCATTCTTCGCATCTGGGCGGTTCGTCTCCAGGACACCAACGACCTTGTCAATCTTGCAATGTAGTTTACCAGCAGCTATGAAGCGTGACAGTTCCCTGGGATCACAAGAGACTCCATTAGGATTAAACACCAAAACAAGTGCAGGGCATACAATGAGAATAGAAGATTACTGACAGTAATCATCGTATTAAGAAAAGAGTGGATGTGACTTATACATGTAGTTCTACTAGGTGAACCAGTTATGAGATTCAGCCACTTACAGATCAATAAAATCCACTGAGACCCCGAAAGCCTTTGACATGGCTTCGATGGTCACACTTTTGTATGACTCCAAAAACTGAGAATAGACAACCGTCCTGACCTCCCTCATGTAGTATCGGAAGTGTGGATGCAAATAGCGATCCAGTTTAATTTGCACTGCCAAGCCAGCTGCCAATAGAACAAAAACAAAGGTGTGAACTAAAATACAAGATTCATAATAGGACCAGGTACTCAAAATCAAAACATTTCTTGTGCTATGGGAATAGATTGTTTCTTTACCAAATGCCTGGAAGAATGATTGGTATCGACACTCATACAGGGAGTTCAGGAATTCAGATAGAAATGGGATCTTCCCGATCACTGTCAAGATTTCAGGAGCATCCACAACCTGTCAAGATGCTTAAGTTAGAGAGAAACATTGACGGACAAGCATAAAATTACTTAGCAGAAAATGAAACAAGTAAAATCTCACAGGAAATGATGTACCTTTTGCTTCAAAGAAACTCTATCCAAGGATATAATGCTAGTAAGCACAGTGTAGAAAATGAATGTGTCGTATGTGAAAAGCTCATAAGTGGTGAACGTTGATATGGAATCCAAAAACAAATCGGCTGCCTTCTTGAAGTTACGAGTAGACATGCAATACAAGCCTTCATACACCTTCAAGCGGTTCTTCCGTTCCCAATCACCTCCCTCCTCAAACAAGCTGACAACATTACAAAAAGAAATACAATGAATACTTCTACCTGTCAATATAATGCAAATTGTTGCTACTTTCAGTTTCACATCTTCACTTACTTCTTTGCTTTATCAATGCTTTTCGAAATTAGGTCAAAGTCCATGTAAAAGAAGCCAATCTGCAAAGTGAAAAAAACAAGGTCCATCTTTTGGCCAACAGCAACCGTCTTGCTTTCAGTCACTTTCAGTTGTTCTAAGGCTTTTCCCTAGGTTGACAACAAAAAAAAATTGGTCAACAAAGAGGAACATCATGTAACAAACAAAATCCCTAGAAAGAGGAAAATATATAATAATTCATGTCAATTACTTGCATAAAGAAATTCACCTTATCACCAATCCGAATGTAAAACAAGGATTTAGCCAAGTGGGCCTCTCGAACTTCACTTTCACCCAAGTTTTCTTCTGCATCGGCAATCCTGACAGAGGGACACAGTCACAAAGATTCAGATTGGAGAGAACCAAACCTTCCAATCATTAACTTCTTTGCCATCGCGAAAATGTAGAATTGAGAAGAAGTTAGTAACTTATTACTAACAACCAACAGAAATGAACACTCTCAACAATTAGTTGCAAGAGAGAGAGAACTCCATTATACATTATAAACTTAGCTCATACTTGAAAGTATACTTGATGTATAAGCAATTTTTTCCACTGAAAATGAAATAAAGAACTGAAATTCCGAGTCAACTGTTTCAGGAAATGGAAAGAGAATCCAGATTGTAACTAAAAAGCAAGCTGCTGTAACATGATCTTTAAATTTGAATACTACGTGCAAACTCGGCCAACAATAAACATTTCATTCCATGCAGTGTTAACACTAGTCCTAAGATTTCAATTAAGTAAGTAGTTTCAGTCTCTTTCATATATCCAGACCGGCAGAAATAAAGAAGGGTCATATGTGATCCTCAGAAGACAATGTCAAAACCACGAAGCCTTGCAAGTTGATAGCTTTTTCTCACCACCATGAAGAATGACACATTAGAAAGGTTGCGTCTACGCTCAAGAATAGGACTATTTCATTGACAAACGCCTGACCGAGGGTTCTAGAGTAGGCCCCCATTTGTTTGCGACACCGGCATGGATTTCGAACTATGACCCATCTTTCCAAGTCCGACATTAGCTACAGCTAAAGAACACTTTAACAAGAGAACACGGCTGTCCTTTCGCTGTAGTAAGAATAATCTACTGACTCGCCCCGCCCGCAATGTTCCTCAACACCCGAGATTCAAACAACCATTCTCAGCTACAAGGCAGCCACAAAGAGCACCGAATGCCGATCTAGAGCAGCAAAACTACTACAAGGGAGTCGTGATTTTTCGGTCGAAAGAAAAGCGTAAGGGATCTCACTTCTCGTCGAGATTCTTGAGCTCGTCCTCGTTCTTGGCCACCATCGGTTCCAACAAGCTCGGGTCCTTCTCCAGCAACGACTCCCCCACTAGGGTTTCGTACAACGGAACCATCCCTACAAACCAAACCACGAATCGAGTTAAACCGGTTCCAAGGACTCACTGAGTTGGGTTCCGACTCGTTACCTTCCGATTTGACAGCGGCGAGGACCTCCTCCCGGAGGCGCACCTTCTCGATGTCCTGGACATCGGGGTGGGTCAAGAGGAAGAGCTTGTGCCCAAGGACGAGCTGCGGCTGCTGGGTTCCCTCTTGGCCTTCCATGACTCAGTTGTTTTGACTCGGTGGTAACTCGGCCTCGTTGCTTGAGGAGAAGAAGAGCAAGGGTGGGAGGGATTGTGTGTTGTTGGGTGTAGCTTGAGCAAGAGGAAATGTATGTTTTGGGGCCTTAGGCCCACGGGACAGATTCGAGCCAAGGAATCGAAGTCTCGTTAAACTAGAATAACTTTTTCATCCAAATATTTGTTGGTAATTTTTTTAAGGCAAATTGTGGACAAGAAGATACTATACTTACTTAATTTTAGAAGAAATTAAGTTCTTAATTATTTTATCTATATCCAATTAATTAAAATATATCAATAAATTGTAATTACTATATTTATGTCACCAAAATTTTCGTATATAGTGTTGAGATATTTTTGTAATAACAAAATGAAAATTATAAAAATCATTTGAAGATGCTTCAAAAGATGAAAAATAATGTAAATTATTAAATAAGCAAGATCATCGCAAATTATTAGTCTATTATCTTAAAATATCTTTAAAATATGTAAACTATATGAATTTAGGATCAAGATTTTGTACTAATACAGATTTGAGCACAAGGACAATTACGTTCAAACACGAAAATTGGTTAAACTATAACAAATTCGCGTGCGTTATTATTTATTTCCGAAGGGGAAAAAGAAAAAAGAACAGAATGGAGAGTGCTTCCAAGAAGTCTTGTTGTTTGGTGGTCACGATGGCCGCCGCCAGCTCCGAGTCTCCGGTCTCAGGTATGTCCCCTCCCAGACTCCGTCCTTGTGTTTTCTTTGCATGCAAGTCGTGTCCATAGATTCGAGGTATCGGGTTCGAGTTATTGGAGAGTTGATAGGGGAAGGGAAAGATGAGAATTAATGATGCATAAAAGAACCATTAATGTACCCTTTTAGGAACGAGAGAATCCCAAGAAACTTGGATGACCCAAAGAGCACTTGCCCTAATGGCACAATCTAACAACGAATTGACGGAAGTTCAGTCTTCAAATCTCGTCGGGTGCGACGAAATAAGGTGTTGAGGTGGAAAAAGTAAAGGATATTGTCGGAAAAGAGAGATTCCAATGTTGTTTTGACCTTCTTGAGCTTTTATTTGTTTCTGTTTATGCTTCTATTTGAATATTATCATGAAAAGAAACTTAAACTCTGTTGTGATCCTGTCGAGTTTTTAACTGAATTGTTATTTGTTCTAGTGAATGTGGTTGTCTTGGTTTTCTGTCGATTCGTATCAGCGCCATTCTTGGAAAGATTGCTTCTTTTTGGTCTAGTAACTTGGGGGATTTCACACGGTGTGTTAATCCGCGCTGCTACTTATAATCGGAGTGATTCTTCGATGATAGATTGGCTACGAGAGTGATGATTTGCAGGCTGCTTCGAGATTATGTAATGGTGCTGAATGAGATGGGTTTGTTTGTTTGTTTGTTTGTTCTCTACTTCGACAGATTCGTATGCTCGAATATTGGAACATCGGTCGTGTTGGTTGCATGCTGTTGCGTGCCTCTATGCACAACAGAAGAATACAGGGAAGAAGATTTCTAAACTGCAAGCTAATGAGTGGAGAAGATTAGAATCAATATCCCCTTGCTTTCTGGATATCTCCCCGTTCCCTCGTCATAAACGGTCTAAGAATAGACGTAAACGCAAATATGAGATTACCAGACCTGTTGCAGAAGAGAAAAGGATGGATAGTGGGCTATTTGACAACTATTTTGAGTAAGGATTACCTAAATCACCCTGCTTGATATCATGTGTCATCCTTTGATATTTTCTGCAAAAATCCAAACTCGATAATTTGTTTTCCCAAAAAATAACTTGATAATACATTCTTTCTGCAGAATTTTGTGGAGGAGCTTCCCCGAGGAGAAGAAAACCTCATTCGCGTACATGGATAGTTTATGGTTTTCCCTGTACAGGAAAGAGTCATTCAAAGAGAGAGTGCTTAGTTGGATTAAGAGGAAGAATATATTTTCAAAGAAATATGTTCTTGTGCCAATTGTTTCCTGGTAAGTTGATCCATAATTCTAGATACGTAATCAGCTTGCCTGTTTTGCGTTCAAAACAGCTGAATTTGAAGAGATCTTTCTTCAACCGCACAATTTCAGGAGTCATTGGAATCTCTTGATCTTCTGCCACTTTGGAAAGAGTTTCCAATCAGAAAACCAGACTCCGTGTATGTTGCTGTTAGATTCACTTGGAAATGCAGTCCCTAGACGGGTAGAACCGGACATAAGAAAGTAAGCTACTTTTGTTTCGTGGGACTAATCATCACGTCTGTTGCCATTCGTTGTTCCCTTGAGATGAATGATAATACTCTTTGAGAGTATTTAAAGCCCATTTTGGTTACTCTCCGTTTAATTGGTTGGCCACTCTGCAGGTTTGTATTGGACATTTACAGATCTGAAGGTAGGGATGAAGACAAGAAGATCATATATAAAATGCCTTTCTTGGTACCTAAGGTGACGATGTTGCCACCAGTGTCTGAACTTTCTAAAGTTTGCTTGTCCATAATTAACATTTCTTTCAATTTATTTGGACGTCTTTCCTTTTTACTTGCTTAGGTGCCTCAGCAAAGAAACGGCGAAGAGTGCGGCAACTTTGTTCTGTACTTCATTAACTTGTTTGTTCAAAATGCTCCAGAAAATTTTACCATCCAAGGCTATCCGTATTTTGTACGTTCTTTTTTATACTCAATGGCTCCAGCTAAGCTATACATACATCTGACATTGCCATTCTACCATGCCAGATGAAGCAAAGCTGGTTCAGTATGGAACACTTGGATCGCTTCCTCGAGGAACTTCAATCACGTAGGCACGGATTGATCAAATCCCATTAGTACGGTGACGAATGTGCTTCGATGATATCTTCTTTTCTGCTCGTCATTAGTCGTTTAGTTCTTCATGTACATAAACCAGCGAAAGCTTCAGTCTTGATATCCGGCTTAATGTTGTGCATGAGCATAATGTTTCCATTTCTGCAGCTACCCTTCCATAGCTTCTTTCTTTTCTTTTACTCTCCTTTGGTCTTTACTGTTTCTGAACTGGTTCATGTCCCCGTGTTCTTGCTCTTGTTTGTTCCTAGTCATAGAGGCGCAGGTGCCAATCTTCTTGTAAATAAGATGACTGGCAATGAAGTTAAGTCGTCGACACCTTCTATTGTGAGGATGTGTCAAGAAGACTAAGGTCGTCGGCCTCGGGGAGAAAGTTGACCGAATCTCAACAGTCGATCCTTACTAAGACACCTGGGAGAATGTTGGAGAAAAAAAATTTTCAAAGGCACAAACAAGATTGAGAAGCCTGGAGCAACAGTACCAATGAAAAACTTCGAACTCCTACTTCACCGCATAGGTTTGTTTAATTCAGACTATCTCTAGACTAGAAAGCAATGCGCACGGAACGACGAAGGATCGACTATTAGTGTTCTAAAAGTTAGATGGTTCTATGCTTCTCGTTTAAATTGTTTTTAAAAAGTAGATGACATGCAAAAAAGGGCCAAAAATCCATGTTAGTGTTCCCGGAAAACGTTCATTTTCTGGCATTTGCTGGCACCGGGGCCCATTTCCATGTCAGAAAAGGGCAAAAGAGAAGTCTTTTCCAGAAAGGCTGGCATCTTATTACCGGAAAACGGCAATTTCTTGGCGAGGAGGATGATGCCAGTGGAGGATGACACCGGTGGGAGAACGTTTGTGAGAAGGAGCGATAGATTTCTGGAGAAGCGGTCGACATATTTTGGTTGGGGAGTCACAACTTCTTACCCCGGAGTCCGATTGAGGTAATTCAAGTTGGTGTGCGAAGCTGAGACGTATATCTACAACTTTGAAGTTTATGACTTCGTCAAATTTGGAGTGTAAAGATGTCAAAATTTTGTTTGAAGTCATAAGTCGATTGAGTTACGGTCAGCTAATTTCGGTTGGGGAGCCACAACTTCTTTCTCCGGAGTCCGATTGAGGTGATTCAAGATTTTGTGTGAAAATGAGACCTATATCTACAACTTTGTAGTTTATATCTTCTCCAAATTCTTTCTCCGGAGTCCGGTTGTCAAATGGCATGTTCGGTTATGTCAAATGGCATGCCCTGTTATGTCAAATGGCATTGCCCAATGACGGGGGTCGATAGATTTTGGTTGGAGAGCCATAACTTCTTACTCCAAAATCCGATTGAGGTAATTCAAGTTGTTCGGTGAAGCTGAGATGTATATCGACAACTTTATAGTTTATGAATTTTCCAAACTTGGAGTGTAAGAATGTCTAAAATATGTTTGAAGTCAAGAGTCAACTGAGTTATGAGGACAAGTTTTGGTTGGAGAGCCATATCTTCTTACTCCGGAGCCCGATTGAGTTGATTCAAGTACCTGTGCAAAGGTGAGACGTATATCTTCATTTTTTTAGTTTATGCCTTCTCCAAATTTGGAGTGTAAGAATGTCAAAAATAAGTTTGGAGTCAATAGTTGGCCGAGTTACAAGCGGCTGGAAGGTGTTTGTCAAGTAGCATGATCGGTTATGTCAAGTGGCATGATCAGTTAATATTTAATAAAATTTATAATTAATCAAATATCATACTCGGTTATGAATAAATGATAGGTCTGGTTATGATTAAATGGCATGCCCGATTACGATAAAATGACAAGCCAGATTACAATAATATTTAAAATAATAAATAAATAATTAAATAATTTAAAAAAGTTTTGATGGGATTTTTTTGGAGTTCGATGCTTTTTTTAATTAATAAAAAATTGGTGCATTTCCTTAGGTGCGTGGAGCAATCCACCCACCACCATTTTTGAAAAGTGGATACAAGAGTTTACTCTTTTACCCCTTGTCCGTTTGGTACAGGAATAACCTTCATGTACACAATGTGGACCCTTTATAAATTGCTCTCTAAAATCAACAAACATTTTTATCAAAAGATTATGAGAAAAGTCTACTTTAGTACCCTGTGGTATCGCCCAAAATCACTTTAGTACTCTGTGGTAAAAAACTGATCAATCGAGTCATACTTATTCTAATTAACATCAAAAAGGTCCTCGGGCAGCTGCCCGGACCTGCCCGAACCTACCCGAACCCTGCTCGAACTATGTGGCCAGCCACGTCACCAAATTTTGATGACGTGGTGCCACGTGGAGAGGAGGAGGAGGAGGACGCGGGGAGGAGGAGGAGGAGGAGGAGGAGGACGCGGAGGAGGAGGAGGACGCAGAGGAGGATGAGGACGCGGAGGAGGAGGAGGAGGACGCGGAGATGTGGAGGAGGAGGAGGAGGACGCGGAGGAGGAGGAGGAGGACGCGGAGGAGGAGGAGGAGGAGGACGGGAAGGAGGAGGAGGAGGAGGAGGACGCGGAGAGGTGGAGGAGGAGGAGGAGGACGCGGAGAGGTGGAGGAGGAGGAGGAGGACGCGGAGGAGGAGGAGGACGCGGAGAGGAGGAGGAGGACACGGAGGAGGAGGAGGAGGAGGAGGAGGCGGAGGAGGAGGACGCGAAGGAGGAGGAGGGAAGGAGATGGATGTCCACGTGGCGCCACGTCATCAAAATTTGGTGACGTGGCTGGCCACGTAGTTCGGGCAGGGTTCGGGTAGGTTCGGGCAGGTCCGGGCAGCTGCCCGATGACCTTTTTGATGTTAATTGGAATAAGTATGACTCGATTGATCGATTTTTTACCACAGGGTACTAAAGTGATTTTGGGCGATACCACAGGATACTAAAGTAGACTTTTCCCAAAGATTATTCTAGTTTTAATCAAAAGCCGATTAATTATTAGAGAAGTTGTTCTAATTTATAAACAAATTCATCATTAAAATATAATCTCATATATGTATTAGTAGGACAGTGTTATTAGTTCTGGCCAAAAAAATCCTCTATAAAAATTAAAAGGGTTATTACGAGTTTAAGTTCCAATCGACTCGAATACATGATTTAATAAAACAAATCAAAACACAACTGCAAATTTTCCTTTGCTCTTCCCGGCTCTTCCCAAACCCCAAAACCCTTTCCGTCCCCCGACTTCCCCTAACACCGATGGCCACAGCCGCCGTACCACGGGAGCCGAAGAAGCTCCCTCGGCCGGGGCGGGGCGATTACCAACCCCACGGTCTGACCGAAGAGGAGGCCCGGGTCCGGGCCATAGCCGAGATCGTCAACTCGATGGTCGACCTCTCTCGGAAGAACCAGACCGTCGACCTCAATGCCCTCAAGTCCGCCGCCTGCCGCAAGTACGGCCTCTCCCGCGCCCCGAAGCTCGTCGAGATGATCGCCGCGCTTCCGGACTCCGACCGCGACGCCCTCCTCCCCCGGCTCCGCGCCAAGCCCGTCCGCACCGCCTCCGGGATCGCCGTCGTCGCCGTCATGTCGAAGCCCCACCGCTGCCCCCACATCGCCACCACCGGGAACATCTGCGTCTACTGCCCCGGTGGCCCCGACTCGGACTTCGAGTACAGCACGCAGTCCTACACTGGCTACGAGCCTACCAGCATGCGCGCTATTAGAGCCAGGTTAGGGTTTATGCTCGATCTTCGAATAGTTCGGTTTTTAGCGTATTAACTTCTGTTTTCGGTACTTTGTGAAAGGTATAACCCTTATGTGCAAGCTAGAAGCAGGATTGATCAGCTTAAGCGACTCGGTCACAGCGTAGACAAGGTTCGAGAATGCTACTTTTTAGTTATGTTTAGCTCGGGTTCTGATTTGTTTCTGTGCTTCTTTTCTTTTGCTTCTTTAATTTGTTAGGTCGAGTTCATATTGATGGGAGGCACTTTCATGTCGTTGCCGGCGGACTACCGTGATTACTTTATCAGGAACCTTCACGATGCATTGTCGGGGCATACCTCCGCTAATGTCGAAGAGGCAGTTACTTATTCCGAGCACAGTGCTGTGAAGTGCATCGGGATGACGATCGAGACGTGAGTAGTTGTTTTGATTGCTTGTCAAACTTGTAGCTTATGAGTGTTGAAGGGGAAGTCTTTTCTTTATATCTGTGTTGACGACTTACCTGTATGTAATATGTGGTCCATTGTGTGCTCTTTGTTAATTATTAGGAGGCCTGATTACTGCCTCGGACCTCACTTGCGGCAGATGCTTTTGTATGGTTGTACACGATTGGAGATTGGTGTTCAGAGCACATACGAGGATGTTGCTCGTGATACTAATAGAGGGCACACAGTTGCTGCAGTCGCTGATTGTTTTTGCTTGGCAAAGGATGCCGGATTTAAGGTTTTTTTATATATTGACATTCTCATTTCAATTAACAATTTTGTAGAAGACCTGCATGCAATATTGTTGTGTCAGTTTCATAAGGTCAAGTCTTGCTGTTATTATATCTCCTATGTATGCAAAACCAGTGTCACCCATTGGAGATGTCTATACTTCAATTACTAGGTTGAAGTGTTACTTGGCTCTGTCTTCTCTTCTATTTCTGCATCAGTATTACTCTAATCATCTAACATCTGCCACAGGTGGTTGCTCATATGATGCCTGATCTCCCCAATGTTGGGGTTGAGAGGGATCTTGAAAGTTTTAAGGAATTCTTCGAGAGCCCTTCATTCCGAGCAGATGGGCTGAAAATCTATCCCACACTTGTAATTCGTGGAACTGGGCTTTATGAATTGTGGAAAACTGGCAGGTATGAACTCAAGTTCAGTGTCCAACTGTTTTCTCCCATATCACCTTTTCTTTCTTTTGCTGCCCCTAAGTCATCTATCTCTGGTCATGGTGTGTTGACATGGGAGATGTAATCTTAGCTCAGACAAAACTGTGAATTTAATTTCCTGTGGTTTTTACCATTAGTGCTATTTAGCTCTGTGAGGGGATGTTTGTTAGATTGTTTGGTAGGTCGATCTCCAACCTTGTTCACGATGTAGTTGGAGTAACCATTTTCATCTGTTTTCAGATACAGAAATTATCCCCCAGAGCAACTCGTGGACATAGTAGCAAGGATCCTTGCAATGGTACCTCCTTGGACGCGTGTGTACCGGGTTCAGCGTGATATCCCCATGCCTTTGGTTACCTCTGGCGTTGAGAAAGGAAATCTTAGAGAGCTAGCCCTAGCTAGGATGGATGATTTGGGCTTGAAATGTCGTGATGTGCGTACTCGTGAAGCTGGAATTCAGGTAGCTTAAGATTTAACGTTTTAATATACTTTATTCATGTGCTTTGCTGTAATTCAAAATTCTTGAACATTTTCTCATCTTTGTATTTAGGACATTCATCACAAAATTAGGCCAGAAGAAGTTAAACTTGTTCGTCGAGATTATACAGCAAATGAAGGTTGGGAAACGTTTCTCTCATATGAAGATACCCACCAGGTAATTCGGGCACCTATACTGCTAACTTGTAATGCTAATTTTATGTAAAAAAGGATGTGTGCCTAGAATGTGGCGATATGAAGAATTTCCTTCAGACCTGCCTTCAAGACTTGCTTGTGTAGTTATTCTTCTTGGCATTTCAATGTTATATATACTTGACAATAGTTTAAGTTGCTGCTCGTGCTCGTAATGGTTTCTTTTGTCGAGCTTGTTTTGGCTCCTTGACATGAATTTGTCTCTTTATCCATAGGATGTCCTCGTTGGCTTGTTGCGGTTGCGGAAATGTGGCCGTAATGTTACTTGCCCTGAGCTTACGGGTCGGTGCTCCATTGTTCGAGAACTTCATGTCTATGGAACAGCTGTTCCTGTTCATGGGCGCGATGCTGACAAGTTGCAACACCAGGTAAGACAGCATAAATCTTACTACATGTCAACTCTGTCTTTTAAGCATCCATGTTGGGCTATAGTTGGCTAAACGTCTGGTGGGACTAAGTATATCACAAGGAACTATCTGCTTTAGTTGGGACACTATTGTCCTCCCATGGATGAGCAAACACAGGAGAAATTTTGCTTTTTCTTAAGCTGCAACTCTTCCTTTGCCTTTTCGCCGACTTCTTTACCTCCCCCTCATCTCTTCTTCATTTTTGCAGGGATACGGTACTCTTCTAATGGAAGAAGCTGAGAGAATTGCCAGCAAGGAGCACAGGTCAACCAAAATAGCTGTAATATCCGGGGTCGGAACCCGCCATTACTATAGAAAGTTAGGTTATGAGCTTGAAGGACCATACATGGTTAAATCTCTTGCATGAGATCCCCATTTGCTAATGTAGTGTTCCAAATCCTGTAACCTATATGTTAGTCGAAACTTAAATCCAGGTTCTTCTTTCTTCGTTGAACTTGTACTCCCCTTCATTTGCTGTTGGGGCAAATAGTACTCTTAGGAATTGGACTAATACATGCACTAATATTGGACACTATATAAAATTGGAACGATACAGAAAAGATGGCCTTCGTGTTGGCAACATATCATTCAAATTTTCTGATCTTATCAACTTTCGATGGTAGGATAGAGGCCTACTATGGTGGTAACGGGTGATGGAGAAACGGCTACCTCTCCGGATGACACACATAAATCGAGAAACGGTACAAAGTTTGTACCGACTCCTGTTGACCAACTAGGTCTCTTTTTTCTCAGGTAGTTGACCATCCAACTGTGGTCATTTAGCCAAGTCCTTTTATTGTAGTACAACACCAAACCATTTTGGCTCAGCCTAAAACTTCCAAGAACCCAAAAAACACACAACCGAGGATGCTAAAGTCAACCCTCGCTCCCACATTTTCTATTTTCCCCGCCAAACCAAAACCCTTGTTAAACCGCCCACTTGCAACACTTGCTCAACCTTCCCCACCACCTGCTCGTGAAAATGCCCCACCCAACACAGCCCTTCCCCAACACCACCCCGCCCCGGCCTCAGCCTACGTCCACCTCCCTTTCTGTCGCAAGCGCTGCCACTACTGCGACTTCCCCATCGTGGCCCTGGGCTCGGCAGTGCTCTCCGTGGACCCCGACCCGCGGATCACAAACTACGTACATCTCCTCCAGCTGGAGATGCTCTCAACCAGACCGCCTGGTCCGCGCCAGACACCTCTTGAGACTGTCTTCTTCGGTGGTGGGACTCCTTCTCTGGTCTCCCCGAGCTCGATATCCTCGATATTGGACACATTAAGTGAGAGATTCGGGATCAGTGCGGGTGCAGAGATATCAATGGAGATGGACCCGGGGACTTTCGACATGAAGAAGCTGAAGGAGCTGGTCGGGTTGGGGGTGAACAGGGTGTCATTGGGAGTGCAGGCGTTTCAGGAGGAGTTGCTGAGGGATTGCGGGCGAGCTCACGGGATTAAGGAGGTTTACGAGGCGATTGAGGTTGTCCAGGCTTGTGGGCTTGAGAATTGGAGCCTGGACTTGATCTCTTCACTGCCTCACCAGACTCCGAGAATGTGGGAAGAGAGTCTGAGGATCGCTGTCGAAGAAGCTCGGCCCAATCACGTGTCTGTTTACGACTTGCAGGTGGAGAAAGACACCAAGTTTGGAATCCTGTAAGGTGGTGGAGTGTTCCTTCATTGGAAAGATCAGTACTTTAGTTGTAAAGATTTATTCTTTTTTTGTGGGGGTGATTTGCAGGTATAAACCTGGGGAGTTCCCTCTACCATCCGAAGTGCAGTCTGCCGAGTTTTATACGATGGCTTCTACGATGCTTGCTGCTGCTGGCTACAACCATTATGAGATTAGTAGCTACAGCAAGCACGGGTTCGAGTGTAAGCACAACTACACATACTGGTTGAACAAGCCTTATTACGCCTTTGGTCTTGGCTCTGCAAGTTATCTCGATGGGGTGAGATTCTCACGGCCAAGGAAGATGAAAGAGTACGCGGATTATGTGCAGCGTTTGGAGAATGATGTTGGGGACAGCTCTGAGGCTACGCCCGTCGATCCCAAGGACTTGGCTATGGATGTGGTGATGCTTTCCCTGAGAACAGCAAGGGGTTTGGATGTCCGGTCATTCAGGGAGCGGTTCGGAGACTCCCTTGTTAGTTCCTTGCTGAACGTGTACAAACCTTATATTGAAAGCGGACATGTAATCTGCTTGAATGAGGAGAGGAGTGCCATATCCGCGGACGAAGATGGAATGTCGAGGAGGTTAGCTTTCGTCCGGCTTAGTGACCCGGATGGTTTTCTCTTATCTAATGAGCTGATCTCCCTTGCCTTTGGAGTCATATCTCCATAGCACTGCAATGTCTCCTGATACCTGAAGCTTGAGGTGGAGCTTCACAAAGGAAAAAACCGAGTCTACTATCTGTATCCCTCAGGAAAGAAAGAAAAGAGATTACTTACCATCTGCTGGGTTGGATTCAGCATTTGATTATTTGGGTGACCCATTAGAGTGAGAATTCAACAAGTTGCATGAGCTTCAGGTGAATCTTTGAATTGATGTTTTAGGATGGCTTTGGCCTGTAATAGGGAGTCGGAAGAATTATCTAGTAAAATTGATATTGCAATTGGCTCTTTGCTAATTGCAATAATAATCTAGCGATGTAATTGGCTTGGAAAATTGGAATTAAATCTAGCAATTTCAACGTAAAGATAAAATTCTTTTTTATCGAGGTGTTATTTTTCTATCGCGATTTTTTCCACCGAGTTTTATCGCGGTGGGATTTTAACGAGGCCGGTAGTCGCAAGAGAGAATTTCATACTAAGTTGTAAATATTAAATATTACTATTAATAAATTCCAATTTTTTAAAAAGTGGCTCATTAGAGGCTTATGAGTGGTCTATTAAGAGTTGCATGAGATGGCACAAGATTGGAGCTACTCTCAAAGACTTTTTTGAGGGGAAAAACCATTGTTTTAAAAAACGACTCAGAGTTTGACCCGAATTTTGATCCGATTTTGGGTCAACCGGTTTGATCGGTTGAACTACTGATCAGACCGAATCTTTTAAAAAAATTATATATATAATATACGTATAATTGTATATGTAATCACACTTACACTTCCGAAAATTATCAAATACATGCACAAAAAGAATCAAATACATGTGTCGGAGAAGTTTTTTAATTTTAGGGTTGGAAGTTGGAACGAAAATAGTAAAATAAGGCTGGGTTAATCACATTTTTTGGTCAAACCTAACGCACCGGTATTTTTTGGGTCACTTTTCTGATCGAACCAGAAATGATCGGTTCGTTAGGTTGACGTCCTGACTTATATTTTTGACCCAATAATCTTTCCAATTCGTGGTCCAATCGGTCGGACTGAATCTCTAAAAATAATGGGAAAAACCATTCACATGTATATGTAAATAATCAAGTAAGGAAGTGCGTATACACAAGTCGACTCTGAATCGCCTCCGCCCGCCCCGCCGTCTCCGTGGACTTAACGAAGGCGACAAGTCGAGGTTGCCATTGAGGGGGAAGGATTCGGGGATTGGCTGCAAGGGGGTGGAAGGAGAAGAGAGAGAGAGGGAGTGGATTCAGTTATATATTTTTAAGAGCCATAAGCAAAAAATCTAAAGAGAAATTAGAGAAAGATATTTGTCAAATACCGAGTTTGTTCATGTGAGTAACCTTATTAAATGTTGGTCAGTGGATGTGCAGGATATTTTTTTTAATCACCACATGCAAGTCCCCACATGAGGATATCTTCTATGACATAACATTGTGATTATTAGCCATTGATTGTCTCGACAAAACTCCGTCGTAGTCGTTGACTTTTGTAGTTTTTCGATCACCCATCACCCGCGCCTTTCTGCCGACTTTTAGTTTAATTTTTTCTTTCTATTTGGTGTTATCGTTATTTGCTTTGTATTTCCTATTTATATTTTGTAACCTCGTACCTTAATATTACGCTTTACACCACCCTTAAAAAAAATTACATTTTGCTACTTTCATACGTAGCATCGGTTTTAAACTCTCTTGTCGATCATTTTCAAAGGTTTTAAATGCACGTGTACGCACACTCACACCTCATATATTCCACCTTTAAGAAGCAAGCAAAACAAACTCAGCCCCACCACACTCTAAGTTTCCTGGAACCCATTCAATTTGGTTTCTGAGCCTCATCTACACAATTCAACCATTATCCTCCTGTCCTAAAACGTTGATGGGTTATTGCCAATGTACTTTTTTTTTTCAAGAAAATTTAGGTAAGTTTGCATAAACTGCGGGCTCTAGATGATTCTAGACATTAGGCTTTGTTCTATTCCGAAGCAAAATTTTGCCGAGGTGAGAAACAATATAGGATCCGTTACCATCGTACTCACCAAACGTTGGTATTGACAATGTACTCTGTATTGCATGCAACATGTGAAACCAACTGATGAATCACTCCTGTGGGCTGGCTGTAAAGATTGATGCTTTAGTGCTTTGATCAGTGTAAAGTTGGATTCTTTATTGCCAAATGCCTCCTCTTCCTTGTCTTCCTCCTCCCTTGGATTTCAAGGAATTCCAAGAGAAGATTTCCACTCAGTTGAAGCCTTGGCAGCGTTCCTTTCAGTTCTGGGTCCGTGTGGCTGACATTTATGCCGGCTACAAGGTACCTGCTTTTGACCCTTGTCTACTTCGTTAGTTAGTCCAGTTTCTTAATGGGATTTTTTTTATAGGAATTAATTATTGTTTTAGGCTCCATTTTGTTTTGCAATAAAAAGAACCGTTCAATTTGGTGATCAGGTGTTCCAGATTAGAATGAGTTTAGTGAAGGACGTGGAGAAGCAGGAGGCAATGTGGGAGAGGCAGCATGAGCTTGCTGCTGATAAGATTTATGCTATGTGCTCTGACCTTGGCGGGTTCTTTCTCAAGGTAAAACAGCTCCTTTTTTTTTGGTGCCATTGCTAGTTTCTTTGGTCTCCTTTTTGGTACAATGTCGCCTTTTGGGTTAGTTGGATTCTCGAAGTTCATATCAAGTCGCGCGCTTTAGCTTGGTTCGGTTCTTGCTTCCTCCTTTGTATTTGCAAGGAGTTGGAAAGTTTTGATTCGAGTTGCTGATGTCATTATTCCAGATTGCTCAAATCCTCGGGAAGCCAGACCTAGCCCCCGCTGCGTGGGTGAAAAGGCTCGTCACACTATGTGATCGAGCTCCTGCCACTCCGTTTGATGTTGTTGAACAGGTTCTAGAGAAAGAGCTAGGCCAAAAAATTGGTGACATATTTGAAAGATTTGATGTTGAACCTCTTGGTTCAGCTTCAATTGCACAGGTATTAACTGCATGAGTGTGTGCTATCTTTCAAAAATGGAAACAATTTAACCCTGTGCTAAAGTCAGCCTAATGCAATAGAGCCGCTTTTGATTGGTCGACCCTTAACTGCTGCATCCGAATCTTGGTCTGACTATCCTATATTATTGAAAAGCTGCATTGTGCATCTGATGTTTATTTGTTAACTTCATCAGGTTCATCGTGCTAGACTAAGAGGTGACAGGATCGACGTGGTTGTTAAGGTATGCATTCTCAGATCTGACCCTTTTCAGTTTCACGTTGCAAAACTGTAATAATTATCGAGTGTTTTGTAGGTGCAACATCCTGGAGTTGAGAAATTGATGATGACAGACATTAGAAACTTGCAAGCATTTGCTTTGTATATGCAAAAGACAGACATCAAATTTGATCTATACTCTGTGACGAAAGAAATGGAGAAGCAGGTATCTTTAGTTCTTATTTCCAAAATTTATGAAAGATGAGATATTTAATCCCTTCTGGCCTCTTGAAATGTTGAACATTCTGAAAGCAAATCAAGTCCTTGAGCATTCTTCTTCTTCTTCAGATACACGAGTCTCTTTTTGTTGATTCTTAGTTTCAATTCTCTATTCTCTTATTAAAAGAAGGTAGAAATTATGTTAATAGCTAGAAAAATTGGTGTCTTCACATAACAGAATGGTATTTTGCAATCTGAACCAGAAGTATTTGGCTCTTCTTTCTCTTGTCCTTCATCGACGCTTCTTGTTAGATGTCGCACGTCGTAGATTTGATATTTGTTAACAATAATTTGGAAGCATTTTCTCTGTTCAGACCATTAGAATATTGGCATAGTCCGTGTCCAAAAACTTTGGAGGACATGGGTTCTTTGCTCATTCCTGTTAATGATTTTCTTTTTGTCCATTTATGCTGTTGAAGATTGGATACGAGTTTGACTTCACAAGGGAAGCTGATGCCATGGAGAGGATCCGACGTTTTCTCTACGAGAATAACAAAAAAAGTCCAGTTTCTGTACCAAGATGTTTGAGGAATATGGTTACCCGGTAAGTGTTACAGAAAATATTTCGTTGTATGGGTTGGATTTTCTGATGATTTGACTGTTCAGTAAATAGACATCTAGGATTCAGAAAGGCTTGCATGCTCCCTAGCTTAAGTTCTATTGCTGTCCGATTAAAAAGAAGAAATGTACTTGCTGCCTGCTTAAGTTCCGTTACTGATGAGGCTTTCCGTCTACGTAGGAAGGCTTTAGTAATGGAGTACGTTGACGGTATCCCAATCCTGAAACTTGGTGATGAAATAGCAAAAAGAGGAATAGACCCCAACAATAAAATTGCAGCAGCAGCTAAACAGTATGCTCTCCCATCACCATCTTTGTTTCATACACTATCTTTATACCAGGAGGGTTCTCTTCCAAGCCCGACTTCTGGTTTGAGACAGTTGTTCAAAACATTGTATCAATGCACATTTTATCACTAATTCCTTGACTTTGTGGCTTTGATTGCAGGAATATACTGAAAAGTCTAACATTAGCTTACGGACAGATGATACTGAAGAGTGGTTTCTTTCACGCGGATCCCCATCCAGGAAACATCTTGATCTGTAAAGGTTCAGAGGCGAGTAGGGAACCACCGTTCTTTCGTCACGGTCCTCTTCCTAATTGCTCGATGTTGTTGATAGCCATGATTTTTTATGGTTGTGCGTACTGGACTGCAATGATTTATTAACGCCTATTATCTAGATACTCGACTCATATCTGCAATTGAAGAGAAAACATCATTTTGTGAGACGTTAGGCGTGATCCTATGTTCTTTTCTATCCATGCTAGGTTGCCCTGCTTGACTATGGGCAAGTAAAGGATCTGCCAGATGGGTTGAGGCTTGGATATGCTAATTTGGTGCTTGCCATAGCTGATAATGATGCAACTAGAGCATCACAGAGCTATAGGTAAAATTCCGAGCAAGCTACCTTACAGACAGATGACTTACTGTAGATGGTATCGACTCGCAGATGTTTTGATAATGATTCCTATGCCACTGATGGTCTCGGTTTTTGCTTTCCATACTTATAGGGAACTCGGCATAGGTACCTTGAGCAGTTGCGAGAATGAACAAGAGGAAATGCTTAGATTGGCACAAACGATGTTCGACACAAGATTACCCCCAGGAGTGACGATGCTGCAGCCATTCTCCGACGAATCTTCGATAAAAAAGATTGCTGTTCAGGTAAACCGAAGTTTGCTCGAGAAAATGAACTGTTTTCCTCATCTGTTTTCACGAAACCTCATCAAGATACTACATTGGATCTGCAGGCGTTCCCGGAAGAACTTTTTTCTGTTCTTCGCACCGTGCATCTGTTAAGAGGTCTCAGCGTTGGTCTCGGTATCAACTACTCGTGTGCGGAGCAGTGGAGACCGATAGCAGAAGAAGCATTACAGCGAGCTCACAGATTTAAAGGTAGCTCATCCAAACTCAAGTTGATCAATGTAATTTGATACCAACAATCAAGCTTTCCGTGCATGTTTTTATCTGCTCCATTTGAAGATCGTAGCATCCTCCGCTACTCTCGCTATCGAAACGCTAATCGTCGGATCTTTCGGGATTTTGTACAGCAAAATTTGCTGGTATATAAGTCAATCTGTTGTCCTTCATTTCAGGTTCAGATGCAGAAAACAAGATACGGAAACGGAGATCCTTCAAAAGATTACTTGGGAGGGAGTGAATAACTTGTGACAAAATTTTAGCTTGTGCATCTTGCAAAGGCGGAGAAAGTATGTATTCCTTTCTTGCCGATTCATTGATCTAATTATCCATATAGGAAACACTTGATCATCATCAATGGCTATCATGTAACAACTTACCATGAACGGTTACTATGATAAAAGAGTACCCCGTTAAGGTGAAATTTTATTTTGATGTTGATATCGCTAAATTTAATGCGACATCGTAATACACCCGGCTAGACTAGCCGTGAGTTTCAAACCGATAAACCGCCAGCCAATAAACCGCCCAAAATCAAAACCGCCTGCATTAACGGTTTGGTTGGTCGGTTTCATACCGAAACCGTGGTGGCTCGGCACGGTGTCGGTTTAAATTTTGTTCTACACCGCAAAACCGTGAAACCGAGGTATAAACGACGTCGTTTTAATATAGGCATACTTTAGGCCAAAACGACGTCGTTTTGGTTCGGTATATAAGACATAAGTCAACAATTCCTTTCTCTCCCTCCATTTTCTGCCTCCCCATTCATTTTCTTTTCCCCTTCCCCCGACGATTTCTCCCTTCCCCAACCTTGGTGCCTCGCCCCAGCCCCCTGTCCTATGCCCTTCTGTACTCCGACGTTCGCCTCATCGCCTCACCGCCCATCCTTCAACCTTCAGCCTAATTTTCGAAACCCTAAAACTAAAACCCCCAAACTTCGAAACCCTAAAACCAATCAGGTATCCGTATTGATTTTTAATCATCAATGTACTTTTAGTCTTGTGCTGTGTTTGTTAAAGATCTAACTAATACTAAACCGGTTTGATATTGTCTTTGCATGCCAGAATTGTGAGATTCGTGGTTGAGAACACAGTTGAGGAGAGGATCGTCGAAGGCTCTCTGATTGTGATTATGGTAAATTATTTAGCTTGATGTTTTATTTTTTAGCTTGACTGTGCCAGAATAGCTCAGTCTCTCGGCATTATGGTAAATTATTTAGCTTGATGTTTTATTTTTTAGTTATGGACATTTGTTTTAGTTATGGCAGTAGTTTCACAGTGGTACGATAATTTTGTATGGCTGTAGCTTGATGTTTTATTTTTTTAGTTATGGACAGATTTGGCCAAATACTTGCAAGATCCGGTGGAGGCACATAGCGATACCTTTGACATCTTGAGTTGGTGGAAGGTTAAAAACCGTGAAGTATCCAATCATGCTGATATTGCACGAGACGTGCTAGCGATTTCGGTGTCAACCGTTGCCTCAGAATCTGCTTTTAGCACGGGAGGACGTGTGCTCGACCCTCACCGAAGTTCGTTGAAGCCTAGAACCGTGCAAGCATTGGTATGTGCTCAAAATTGGTTGCGGATTAAGCCACGCACAAACAATGACGATGATGAAGATCCATTGGAGGATAACAAAATACTTGAAGGTTAGTCATTATTTAAAACCAAATAATTTTCTTAACTATGATGCATTTAAGTTCTAATTTCATTTTTTGTGCTGTTGCAGATCTCGAAGCGGAATTTGAACGCGAAGATGGCGAATAATAGACCAAAAAATGGCTGCCTGGAGACGTGAAGTTGTTGTTTTGATGCTGCTGCATTATGTCGTGAACTTTCAAACTTGTTGGATGTTCAGCTACTGCTGTAATTCGGATGATAAGGCTTGAAAACTTGTTGCTCAGCTTCTTATTTTTTAGATGATGTTGCTGTAATTCAGATTGCTACTTGTAATAGCTTGGAAACTTGTTGGATGCTCTGCTCTAATTGCTAAAACTGCCAAACCAAATAAGGCTTTTTGCTGCCAGTTTTTTTAATAGAGAAATATGTTTTTTTAGTTGGGCCTGCCTGCGCATTGGGCTTTTTTATTAATTAAATCCTGCGGTTTCACACCGCCAAACCGAAGGTGGAAACCGCACACCGTGAAACCACAAACCGTTCGGTTTGGATTCAAACCGACAAACCGACGGTGAGAGTTCCTTTAGATAAAATAATTCGGTGCGGTGTCAATTATCGATAAAAAACTGTGACACTGCACCGAACTCACTCCTACGGCTAGTTATAAATCCGACCACAATATACTTAACAGAACAAGCAAGTGTGTTTGAATAAACTGCATCGAATTACACAATATAAAATTAAAATTTGATCTTTTAAAATCCGGGTTGCGTATCGATGAATTATCTCATTGTATACATTTTTACGGCCATCTCATTGTATACTTTAGCATATAGTAATCCAAACGGATGACTTCTGCAATAGTATTATCTATTTTCCATTTATAAAATTGAGATTCTTTTTATTAAGGATTAGATCTTTAGCAATTTAAAACAACACTTAATGGACCGCCGATATATTAAATTTTTTTTTGCAATTAACAACGTGACCAAATCGATTAACATAAATAAATGGTATAATTAGATTATACTATTTGTCATTTTTTTCGGTTGAGAACAACATTAAAATTTTTAATTAAAAGAGAGAGTATTTTGGTACTCTCATGTGTAAGATGAAAATAAATGCGTGTCATGGCTGCAGGGATAGAGAAAACGCTCTTTCGTAGAGAAAATATCTCTGTGATTAAACTGATAAAAAATATCTCTTTTATTTAACCATTATAGAGGATTTTGGTCATCAAAGAATTCGGATAATTAGTTAATTACAGTGTACAAATTTAAAATTCCAAGCCTATAACACATACCAAACCACTAATACAAATGTCTTTTATTTGCATCTCTTCAATCTCATGAAGAGCCCCAAATTGAAACTCAAACAGGTTGTTCTCACAACCTGCTCTACTTATTTAACCAGTGCCCAAGTAGATGACACTAGGCACATTATATATATATATATATTTATTGTTACAGTTCCAGCCAGGCCCTGACGAGGCCTGACCTTTTTATTGAGTTGGTTCAAGCGGATTAGCATTTCCAGCAGGAAGCTGCAATGATGGGCTTGGACTTCCATCCAAGCACCAAGCAACCCTTGTCTTCCACCACTGTGTACCCTTCAGAGACATTCTTCTTTCCAAGCCACTGCTTGGTCTGAGCCATCAGCTTGATGGGCGCAGCCTGGAACCCCGCACGGCTCATCCTCCTTCGCCATTGGTCCACCCTCTCGTGTCGCTCCACCCGCGCAGGCCCCTCGCAGCTGACGATGTTCTTGATCTCCTCTGCGAAGTAGAACTGTTCCATCTTTGCGCGACGGGTGTCGTACTTGGGAAGCATTGCATCAAGGGAGTCAAAGATTGCAGAGTAGTGATGCAGTGCTTCCATGAATCGTCCGAGAAAGAATGGCCCGTTGTGGCTCGAATCCTGTTCGACTAGGACGAGGATTTTCGGGGACAGCTCGTGGATGATTTGCAGTACAGAGTTCAGAGCTCCCCTGCTCTCCTTAACCACGCAATGCAGCTGCAGAATGCTGTTCACAGCAAGGACTTCGCCTTCCGAAACTTCGATATCCGAAGGCTTCAGGTCTTCCAAGTTGCTTTCAACCACTGAGAACTCCAAATTTATCCCCAGGTCTTTTGCATACTCCTTAAGCTCGTCTCCGATGATCTGGAACCTGCCGATACAGAGACCGACAGCAGTGATTCGCAGGCGGCAGGGCGGGTTGCCAGCGCGAGTGGCGAGGCTCTGGATCAGCCGACGCCACTGGTGACCATGTGATAGACCAAGGGTCATCCCCAAGTCCACAACATGGACAGAACTCTCTCCCTCAAAGGCTTCCAATAGTGATGCATTGGCCACAAAGTGTCCAAACTGTACATGCGGGCAAATATCGTAGACGAGGCTCAGAGCCTCGTCCTTCTTATCGGATGCAATGTCCATTATGTTCATCATCGGCGAGACGAAGCCAACCGACCCCAATGGCTGAACCAGGGACAGCCTGTCAGCCAGGCCTTGAACAAAACAGGATGCTACCCTCTGGAAGGATGATCCGAACACGAGTGCATTGGACCGGAGCTCTGATAGCAAAACCGAAGCGTGTGATTTATCGCGACAGGCCACAGCTTCAGCACAAGCAATCAGGAGCTGAACAAGCCTCATTCCATCTGCATTACCATCATCTTCATTCCTCCCTTCCTCGGCTTTCTTCATCGCCTCTTCGACAGCCTCTGCAGCCTCGTACCGCTGCGTGTAGGTGCGAATATGGTCCCGGAAATGAAGCCTTGTCAAGCTGCTCAGGCTGCTGGTGCTGCTGCTGCGGCCAATGCTGCTACCAATACCAAACACATCACTGTTACTTGCAAGGGATTCACAGGCACTAAGGGTCCTCTTAATCCTCTTACGATCTCTCGATTCGTCCGAAAATCGCGGAAGGATCATGTTCATGTAGGAAGTCTCATTTTCCGATATGGGCTGAAAAGGAAAAGAGTAACAAGTCCCTGTTATTTCCTCAGTGAAGAACTCAGGTTTTAGGTAACCAGGAGCCATTTTTAATATCTGTTTCTTTAAGCCTCTTATCTGAAAGAGCCTTTGGCCTACAAACATTTAATTTATAGTCTTTTTCCTTGTTACAAGGTGAAAATCTCTATGTTTATGTACCTAAGCTCACAAATGATATAATAATTGACAAAAAACAATTGTTTGGCTGTATGAAAAAATCATGACATGAATAAACTATGAGGCATAGATCAATCAAGAGGAAGCATGTGATCTAGACTTGGTGGAATACTGTCCCACAAAATTTTCAATCATATTTTTTCATTCGTAAATCAATTTTTTCTTTAAAAAATCTAAATTTTTTTACTATTTAGACCAACTCGATATTATTGCAGGATATCTTAATGGTATTGAATTCTTAGAAACCAACCTCGGTGGTCAATTTTTTAGAATTACCCTTTAAAGGGCCAAAAAGATATTTTTCTGTCGGATATTTTCCCTCTTCAAGATGATCCCTTTTCACCTCGTAAGCTTCTCGGTATTTAGTAGAATGCGGCGTTTGTTATCATCTGTCACCTACTCTGTAGAAACTGGTGGTTGTTTTTTCTTAGGAACAACTGGTGGCCAATTGGATTACTATTTTTTGGTTTGATTCGAATCATGAATTAGTCGGTCCAACAAGTTGTTCGCCTAAAAATAAAATTAATAATTTGTCCTTATAATTGTTGAACCTTATGACCGACCATCTACGCCAGAGTGCGCAATTTGTGTGCTTGATTAAAATATTTAGTCCTAGGTCATTGCCAGGAATAAAAAGCCAACTTGTTCATCAACATTATGTGTATAGATACCATCAATGGGGCATATGATGTTCCTCCATTCTAAGAGAAAAAAAGTTGTAGTATGAATGCAAAGAAGTTGGCATCCAGGCATTTCTAGGCTCCAAAGTAATAAATACAACGAGAAAGCGTGTGACATTGTGTTCTTAGGAATCATATTATATATATATATATATATATATATATATATATATATATATATATATATATATATATATATAATCTTTATTTGCCCAATCCCTCCACATCGGTGAATGTTGTTGTTAAGGTGCGCAACAAATATCATCAGCAAACATTTTTTTTGCTTTCTTGCCGGCATTTTTGACAACAATCAAGAGGACCATACACCAATGAATCTAATGCACACCGAGTTTCCAATCACTTAATTTTTTTTACAAGCTATTTTTACTTACCGTCGTATCCACAAGCAACAATTAAATTCATAATTGAGCATGTTCAGATAATATAAAAAGTATATTTCTTCAAGTAATGTCTCCTACATTCAAAAAAGTTCGAAAAACAAATTTATTGTGATTTGGATTTCCTTACGAGTTTGATGCATCTTTTGTTCTTAATGTTTGGACGGTTGGTACTCTTTTTTGAAATTCTTGTTCCACGAGTCTAATTCGTTTGGAATATTGCAAGGTTTATCATGACAGGTATAACATATAGCGGGTGTTATTACTTATTATTTTGATTGATTTTTTTTCTTGATAAATACAATCTAACTTATTAAAAAAATAGAACACCATTAGCATCCTCCATATAATTTAGTCAAGATCATAATCCGACATTGTAATGGGTGAATGCTCGGTTTTATGTGTGATTCATCTGTTATTAAATTACCGTTAAACCACCAACAATATCTCGAGTTCGAAAGATTGTAAATGAAGCAGACAACGTAGAAGTATTGTGCCCTCTATAGAAGCAGACAACGTGAAAGTGGGAAGAGCCTGGCGCAAGCCAGGAGGCTGGCTGCAATCAATAGGTTTGGCAGAAGCCAAGGGCTAGCGGCCGCCAGGGACCTGGCGCCAGCCAGGTCGTATTCCTAACACGGCAGACCATTCTGCGGTGTATTCTTATGTGACACGCTTGAAACTACAAGGACATAACCATTCCCTTTTTAGTTAACACGAGGGAATAAAGGAACATAATTTTTTCCAAAATGGCAGCAGCTGATAAACTGGAGCTCTTGGAACCAAAATAACAAGCCTATATTTGAAATACAGACGGAATCCGTACTTTTCTTAAGAAACGAAATAAGAGAAACAATGATGTGTGGACAGAAAAATGGCAGATGCTTCTGAGCTGGTGGCGTTTGGACTAATAGGCAATTCTGTCCTGAGAAATATGCTCATTAAGGTCCTCTTGAACAGGCTGTTTCGAGTCGAGCCTGCAAGAGCATTGAAAATGGCTTATGTCGAATTCTTGAAACGCCTCCTTAAACAAAGTTTATTGAGCCGAAATGTGACCCATGTAAAAAGTGGATTGGTGGTAGAAAGATGGATTTTTCTATTCTTCTAAATTTAATTGGCAATACGCCAGAATCAATAAGTGGTCATGTCTCCAAAAATCATTTAGTTTCATGGCACAAGACATTGACAATTTGACAGAAATCCAAAGTTCAATTCCTAACGGATGTATTGATGATATAAAAATGTACATGTTGTACCCCCTATTGGATACAAGTAAAATATCTTGGCGAATGTTTTCCAGTTAAATAGCAAGTTTTGAAAATATACTATACTATGAAGATCCTCGTATTCTTCCGTCCTTGAACTTATCAGTTGATAATTATCTTTGCATTGTCGGACCTTATTTAGAGGTTGATTTTCGATGGTAAATTTTTTACTCTTAAGATTTGAACCCAAAATTTTTTCGAGAGAATCTAAGTCGTTTATCACTTGGACCAACTCTTATCGGTACTGAAACCTTATCTGTTAATCTTGTTTCTTTTCTAGTACCGACAACTAGGAGCGTGGATAAGTTTTCTTGGTATTTAGAAGGTGAACGAGATAACTCTCTCATGTAACTGCAAAAGCTCGAATCCGGGTCATATAAAGAACTCGTTGAAAATGACATTTCCTGCAGCCTTGTGCACCTGTAGAATCAAACTTAACAGGACATGATCGTTCATTGACAACTAGGACAGACAAGTATGGTCCAATTTTGATCAGTTGCCACTCTGCTAACAAAGACATCTACCCAACAACGACGTTTAGGACAAAAGTATTTAGCCTAACGGCACAAGGCATTGGCAATTTAACGAAGGTCTATAGTTCAATTCCTGGCAGGTGTATTTATGATGTAAAAATTTATGATGAGACTAGTTTTCCTTACTAGATATTGCAAATGTCATGTCCAACTGGAATATGTATTAGCCCGCCTAATTGGTGTCTGGATATCAGGTTTTTTAAAAGATATATTTATTGTTCCGGCAGCAAGCAGATTATCCCTGAAGTCAAAGGGAAGTATACTATGTAATTCTAAATCCAAACAAATGTTATGTGTCTTTATCACTTCGTATATGCCCATGTTCCTTCGTTTCGAGAAAAAAATTCCTGCGGGCTCCAGGATTTTTCCAGGTTGCTTTTACGATCATGGTTTTTGTCAGAATCTACATAACACACCCTGAAGACAAAAAAAAAAGAGGATAAATGGAATTACAGGTTCATTAGTCCAAGAGGCGATCACTTATTTTTTCTTTTCTTTTGAAACTGCATAGTATTGGGACGTTTATTGTGTCGGCTAATCAAAACTTAATCTGCTTGGGATCACAAAGCGCGGCTAACCTCTCTCTTTTTAACAATTCTCACTTGGTTGGCTGTCGTATTCTCTTTCAATTCTCCCTTTTTAACAAAGCGTAGTCGTAACCTCATAAAAGATTGAGAGGGGGTCCTGCACTCAGTAGGATGTATTTGGCCATATTTTTTAATATATAGGAGTGTTTTGCCTCTCCAATTAAAAAAAAAAGTACCTGATACATGGCTTTGGCTGAAAGATATCTTTGAGCCAAAGATCACGCATAATTTTGACTAGCAGTTGAAGTTGGTTTTTTCTTTTTTTTAAGACGAACAAATGCACCATCATTACTTCCTATGTTCTCTCCAACACGCCCCTTCAAACGAAGCTTATTGTGCTGAAGTTTGCACGGACTTAACCACTGCCTCTCGTACTTTTATATTGGGATCGTTCGAGCTCAACAGACTATGGTCTCGTTAGAGTAATCGACTCTGGCACTATATAAGAATTTTCATAGCCTACCCAAAAATGTAAGTAGATTTTTCACGTATTCAAAAAAGTCCAACACAATTGTCACTTTCGATATGGGATTTTCTCTGACAGTATTAACCGTATCATAGCAGAATTTTAACCAATGTTCCATAGCAGGCTCCGGAAATAAGTGACAACGACAATGCAAACAACCAAACACGTTCGAGGCCTGGCTCAAATAGTAAAAGATACGAATATGGAATCCGAGAGGAGATAATTATAAAAAAATAAAACTACCAAAGCGATTTATGGCAATTCAGTCGGTTGAAGCTGAAGCTCTTCCTCTGCATTGATCACAGGTCCTTGATGCACCTTCTTTGATGGCTCCATCTTCTTTGACCATTGCATAAATCAACAGAATTCTTTTCACAAAAATCTAACCAAGCTGCTATAAAGAAGATATTTCAGTTCTTTGTCTGAAAAAGGAAGGATCGAAGGAGAAGCAGTATTCATTCTTCATGACAGGACAAAGTACGAACTAGGCGGCTACTAGTCTACCTCCAAGCATGTAGATAGGTTATGCTAATTTTATGGTACTTCCCACCTCCAAAATGAAATAGTCGACCTAGTAGATATTCGATACCAAACTAGATAGGCAGGAAACCAGGATTTGTCTCTCCACCCTCTCTCTTTGTATATGCCTTTCCTTATTCGCGATCAAAAGGATCGAAATGAAACAAACTCATACCTTATATAGATTTCTGGCGCTAGGGAAGTGACAACGACGTGATTTCCAAAAGGGTAAAGCTGCATATACATTATCGCTCGGGAAGTTTTGGGTGTTCTATAGTGTTTGGCATGATTAGATTGAGAACAATAAAGGGAACCTATCCTTCAATCCTACTTGTGAATATTCCTTAAAGAGAGTTCACATAGTAACCGTTAGTGTTCTCGTATCCAACCCAAAATATTATAGTAATACATTGATGAATTTTTTATTATAAACTAGGCCCAACAACCTTCTACTTAGTAATTATTCATTCTAACACGTCATACATGAATTACGCAGTCAGCACGCCACGTAGATAACAAAATTATGTTCGGCCTATGTGGGAAGACAAATGAGACTTTTAGCCTGATCAGCTGTAGTCTACCATATGCTGCAAATTTTCTGAAAACACAGAGACTGAATTACCAATTTTAAATCACATGTCCTGAACTTGATACTGATAACCACTAATAGTAAAGTTCACTTTCCCAAAAGAATTTACATAGTCACTGTTAAAGTCCTCGTATTCAACCCAAAATCTTAAGACAATAAATTAGTAAATTTTTCGCACCTATAAACTAGGCCCTACGACCTTCTACTTTCAACGTAAGATTCTCAACTACTTTTCATTGTTAAGTCAAAATAAAATAAGGCTTCTAGGTGGTAAAGCGACGTTATCTTCGAGGTCCTAATTTTCCATTTGGAATTATCCATGAATCTAGAACAAGGAATAGTTTCTTGTTTCAATCTGACAACTTCTATGAGGCATCGACTTGCATACGGTCCATGGATGTACATGCATCCCAACTGGATCATAAATATTTAGGTGACATAAATATTTAGGTGACAGTGGAAGCGATTTAGATATAATCTGTTTTGGCTCCAACAAAAATGTGATAACTTTTTTTGATAAGTGTTATTGTATTAATGTAAGAATATTTATAAAGAAAAATGTGAATAATTTTGTGAGAGGTAATAGCCACCGCGTCTCAGTAAAAAATCTTCCGTAGTCAAAATTCAAAGGGAAAAAAACTACGGAAAGAAAAGAACACCCGTTTTCACTATTAAATCCAACACCAAAATCCCCAATTACAACCAAAAAATGTGAATCCTTATGATTGGTTAATTGAGGAACTCGTTTGTTTTGTAGATTATTTTTTCCGGTAAAAAAACAACACCTTCCCACATGTTTGAGGGATATGACTTTAAGTAGAGACCGTTAATAGGGTGTTGCAGATAAATTGTGGCTCCAACATAGAGCGATCGTGATTTGAGGACTCCATTGTAGCATTCGCTTGTCTATTACGTTGGGCGTAGTATGACATAGAATGTGTATACTTAAAGTAGAGATCTCTCGCAAAAGATTGAACTTCATTGCCCGTGAAAATAGTGGCTTTTTTTTTAAATAAGCAAACTTTATTAAACCAAACAAAAAGAAAACAAAAGAGAAAAAGTGTACAAGAAATAGAACCAAGAAAGGGAAAACTAGCTATCCCGCGTGCGGGAAATGAGGGAAAGCCAAAATATACTAGATATTGTATTTTTTGCGAGGCATAGGAATTCGCTTGGAAGTCCTCTTGCTTGGCTATTTGGGCGTGATGGTGGGCTGCTCCTCCTCTACGAGATCACCTCATTTCTCTCCCGTCAGGATCGACATTGTTCGAAGGGCATCCAAATCAGTTGAGTCCGCGATCTCAAACTCAATATTATGCAAGCCTAGCAAGAAACTGGTTCTGTCGTGACTAGTACCCTGATGAACTGCCAAACTGTGGTGAGCATCACTCTCATCACTCCTATTACCCTGCAGCTGCCTTTCTGACTGACTGTTCATCGGGTTCACCTCCGGATTTCCAATCTCATCCTCAGTAGAATACACCAACTGCCTTAACACTGAGTGATGTGGGGCACAAGAGAAAGTTTGTTGTAACGCTCCGTGATCCGACCTACTGTTTCCACAGACCAACACATATATTTTTCAACGTGTTTTGTCCTCACTCACACGCATCCTAAAAACTTCCCAGGAGGACACCCATCCTGATCCTACTCTCGGTCAAACGCATTTAACCTTGGAGTTCTCTCAGGATGTATGTCAGAAAAGAAGGTGCACCTTGTTGATATGGATAATACCAATCAAATCACTTAAGACTTCTAGACAGAACATATTCATTTTGGGGTATCACATACACCCCTCCTTAAATACGCGACGTCCTCGTCGCGTCAGACAAATCATAGAATAGTCCCAAAACTATTTTTGGTCTGATACCAAATGTAACGCCTCGTGATCCGACCGACTGTCTCCACAGACCAACACATATCTTTTTCAGCGTATTTTGTCCTCACTCACACACATCCTGGAAATTTCTCAGGAGGTCACCCATCCTGATCCTACTCCCGGTCAAACGCGTTTAACCTTAGAGTCCTCTCAGGATGTATACCAGAAAAGAAGGTGCACCTTGTTGATATGGATAGTACCAATCAAATCACTTAAGACTTTTAGACAGAACATATTTATTTTTGGGGTATCACATTTGTATCCCGAGACAAATTCACGTACAGGATGACCAATAGACGATGCATGCACGAAAGACAAAGAGACGGATTCATGTATGAAGGCGAAGGAACAATATGCATTTCATTCGAAATATTATTTTTATGCCCTTTGGAATTATTGTTTAGGCTATATATAGGGCATTTGTAAAACATTTTGTAGTAGTCGATGTTGATATAAAAAATATTGAAATTCTTGACCTTGAATGGATTTGGTCAATTTAGTCTGATTTCATCGTCGAGTGTATCTCCGATAAATTGAAGAACTTCGATTCTGGGTATTCTTAGAATCACCGGATTTGTTGTTAATTATCCTGTCTTGTCTCTGATATTTCAAGAAATCAACGGATTCGTTGACATCTATCTCTGGCCCATTTTCGGCATTCTCGACGAATCAACGGATCTGTGCGGCCCTCCCACTATTCGTTGTTAATTTCTAAAAAAGATTTCATCAAATGGCTTGTCAATGTGGAGATATATTTTGATATTTATAAGTTTACTGAAATGGAAAAAGCTGAGTTTATTGTTCGGTGATTGCGCGGAGATCTCCTTTCTTGGTGGTCTGATTTACAAAGGCAACAGTTTGGTAAAAGGAGAATATTTTGATGGATTCGTATGAGAGATATGATTATTTTAAGCTTTTTCCTAAACATGTTGTTAAGATTTTGGATCTTGCTAGTGCAAAGTATGAAGACTACGAGGATTCTTATCATTGTTATGTTGCTAAACTTGAGGTTCCTCCGATGATTGATAAGACTTTGATTTGGGAAGAGTTTGGTGAGTTTGTTCATGACTTATTTGATGGCCGATGTTTTGATGAGTCTGAGACACCATTGTATTCGTTGGTGGAGTTCTTTGACGAATCGTGCATTCTTGATGTTGCTGACATAAAGCGAGATGCAACCTTTATTGATAACGCAAATGATACTGAAGTTGATGAGATTGAGCCGATGATCGCAGAATTTTAGGTGGATCATATTGATTTTATGAGATTTGTTGTAAATGAGGTGACTGACGAGGATTTTCATGTGGAGCACATTGATTTTCTCGGGATTGATCGTTTTGACTATGTTCATGGTTCTTATCTGGTTAATGTTTGGAATAACTTGAAACAGCTTGAGAGGAATATCATTTATAAGGTCTTCTCAATCACATATGTGGTACTTTTGGTTTCGAAGTATCTGTTCTGTTGGACTGGAAGATGTCAAGTTCAGCCCCGATGAACGAGTAGGCGACTTGAAATTCAAGGACAAATTTTCTCAAACCCGGAGGGAATGATGCGGGGCACAAGAGAAGGTTTGTATCCCGAGGCAAATTCATGTATAGGATGACCAACAGATGATGCATGCACGAAAGACAAAGAGACTGATTCATGTATGAAGGCGAAGGGGCATAACAAGATGCATTTCGTTTGAAACATTATTTTCATGTATTTATTTTAATGCCCTTTGATTTGGTCTATTTAAGGAATATATCTATATTTTTTAACCTATTTTAGAAAATATTTTGACAATGACTAGTCACAAACATACCTTCTTCATATTGAGCAGTGATTTGGTACGGGAACAGCTATTCTGTTCCTGCACGGAAGAGGATAAAAAGGTCCCAAAAATGTGCGTGTCATGTTGGGGTTTGTCTGTGTTTGGTTTGGGGTGCATGCTCCTGTTCTTATCTTAACCCTATTCGTATAATATACTAAAAAAAATCAAACTTATATATTATTTAACTAATTATTTTTTTATTATAAGTATTAATTAATATTAATTATTTTAATATAATAGGTTATGCCATTTTATCATAACCAGACGTGCTCTTTTACGTAACCAGACATGCCATTTAATCATAATTCGACCTCTCATTTGATTAATTATTTAATTTATTATAAATTTTATGAAATATTAACCTGACATGCCATTTCACATAACATGGGCTGCCATTTGATATTACCACGATATGCCATTTGACATCACCTGGGCATGCCTTTTCACATGGACATGCCATTTGAGATAACTTGGGCATGCCATTTGACATAACCTGGGCATGCCATTTGATATGACATGGGCTTGTAACTCGGTTGACTTCAAACATATTTTCGACACCCTTACACTCCGAATTTGGAGAAGTCATAAACTACAAAGTTGTAGATATTTGTCTCCGCTTTGCACAGAAATTTGAATAACCTCAATCGATCGTAACTCGTTCAGCTTTTAACTTCAAACTAATTTTTGACATCCTTACACTCCGAATTTAAAAAAATTATAAACTTCAAAGTTGTAGATATACATCTCAGATTTGTATAGCAACTTGAATCACCTTAATCAGACTCCAGAGTAAAAATTTGTGGCTCCCAACCAAAATTAGTCGACTTTAACTCGATCGGCTTTTGACTTCAAACTAATTTTTGATATCCTTACACTCCGAATTTGGAAAGTCATAAACTTGAAAGTTATAGATATACATCTCAGCTTTGTATAATAACTTGAATCACCTCATTCGATCTCCGGATTAAAAATTTGTGGCTCCCTACCGAAATCAATCGACCCTAACTCGATAGGCTTTTGGTTGCAAACTAATTTTTGACATCATTACACTCCAAATTTAGAAAAGTCATTAATTTCAAAGTTGTAGATATACGTCTCAGCTTTGCACAGCAACTTGAATCAACTCAATCGGACTCTGGAGTAAAAATTTGTGACTCTCAACCGAAATCATTCGACCGTAACTTGATCGGCTTTTGACTTCAAACTAATGTTTGACATCCTTACATTTCGAATTTAGAAAAGTTATAAACTACAAAATTGTAGATATACGTCTCAGCTTTGCTCAGTAACTTGAATCATTTCAATCGGACTCCGGAGTAAAAGAAGTTGTGGCTCTTTAATCGAAAAATAAGAGAATATTAAAAAAAATACAACCTAGAAATAGAAGCGATGAAAAATATGAAAAATATCTAAAATATCCCTTGAAGTAGCGTGCCATGTGAACAGTTTGATCTGAGCCATGACACGCGAATGGCTGATGATCGCTCCCGCACGTCACGGTGGATTTTTCCACTTCCGCGCCCAATCCAAGGCGCTTCATACTTCCTCGTTTGAGAGCTTTCAAACCAAATAGTCCAAGACTTCTTAGCGTTATTCCTGAAATCTACCGGTGCATCTGGCATACAATTTCTTTGTCAAAACAAATTTAATTCAACATTTTTTGGTCCTATTTTGACATCTAAATATGTCTTTCTTGTTGTACTCGAATCCGCTCACTACCGTCCAGTCCAGGTCCAGCCATCGCTCGCTACCGTCCAGATCCGGCTCTAGTTGTTTCCAACTCCTTTAGCCTCCTTCGCTCTAGCCCAGTGCTTCCCACAGGGGCTAGCTTCCTCCTCTTTGGCTAGCCAAGAGTGGTCGACGGTGTTTCCCGGGTGTAGCTCGCCGTCGATCTCCCCCGGCAGGCCCCTTCTATTTTATGTCTTGATGTCTTTTTTTTGTCTGATGTGTTCTTGATTTTGTGTGATATTACAAGTTTGCCATTAAAAATTTCTTTTATCTTCCTTGTTGCTTATCGCAGCATCGAATCCAGACCCTGCAATTTCACACTTTTTTATAAAGAGGGTGTAATTGTCTCCTAGACCTTTATTATCGAAAGTAAAATGATAATTCAGATTGTTTAAGTCCTTGAAAAACTAATACACGTGCATAATCGAGACATCATAAACAAACAAACAAACAAAAACAACAAATATAAGAAACATCGTTCCCTTGAACCAGTTAGCTGGCTCGAGCTTTACCATCTACAAATGGACTTCAATTCGTCGCTTCTTATCATGGTAAACATACATAAGACTAATGTTCCGGAGTTTAGATCAACTCATCTGAATTTTATTTAAAAAAACATACATGAGAGAATCCGCTAGCAGGTATTATTCGGTATTTAGGGCTTCAAAAATTCTGCACGAGTTTGACAATGGCGACCCTCGAAGAGCCTCCTTCATCAAGAGCCTCCAATGCAGCCTTCTTCATGTGTGCAGCTCTCTCCCTCAGATCATCCCCGCCCTCGGAACTCATCAACTCGGTCACCTTCTGCTCCAACTCACCGGAGCTCACCCACCCGTCCTCCTCCATCTTTAAACCCAATGCCATCTTGAGTCCCTCGACCAAGTATACCCTATTCATCTTCTGCTCCGCGTAGAGCGGCCAAGCCAACATGGGCACCCCGGATTGCACGGCCTCCATCACCGAGCTCCACCCGCAGTGTGTTACGAACCCGCCCACCGACGCATGGTTCAGAACATGGAGCTGCGGGGCCCAATTTCTCACCACCATGCCCCTCTCTTTGGTCCTCTCAAGGAACCCTAGAGGAAGCAGCGATTCCAGCTCTATCTCTTTCGTGGCTGTACCCGGCGGGTTGCGGACAACCCACAAGAACCTCACCCCGCTCCTTTCCAACCCCGTGGCAATCTCTTTAAGCTGGGAAGAGGAGAAGACTCCAAACCGGCCAAAGCAAAGAAATAACACGCTTTTGCTGGGTTGAAAGTCGAGCCAAGTCAAGCACTCAGGATATTCTCCGCCTCCATCGAGGCGACTGGGGGTTAAGAGCGGGCCCACACAGAAAACTGGCGGGACCCTGGGTTCTCCGGGAGTGCATTTCCCCTCCAGTATGGTTTCCAGGGTACTTTGCTCGAGAGCTTCGAACGTGTTTACGATGATTCCGTTGGACTTGGCCAATTGCTGCGATGCGTCCACCAAGTAACTATAGACTCGGTGAGTTCTGTCGGTGAAAGCGTACTTCATGTCTTTGCATGGAATCGGCGGGACCCCCGGGAATTCCACCGGGAAGTCAGGGTCGAGGTCCTTGATGGAATTCTTCTTCATGCTCTTGTCAATGGCAGGCAAGTAGAGAAGGTAATTGGCGCAGAAGGCCCCTTGGGTTCTAAAGAAGTAAGCTGGGAGGTTGAGGCTGGAAGAGACTTCCAAAGCGAAATGGTTGAAGTAGTCCATTACCAAGGCTCTAACGTTGTAGTTTTGGGAGAGCTTCAGGAGGGTCTCCCGGAGTGCCGGATTGTTGAGCTTGGTGATCTCAAACTTGGCGGCTAAGAGCTCGCGAACCACGGATGCAAGCGAAGGATCCGGAAAGGAGCCTTGGTCGTAGCTGGAGACGAGGGGAGCTTCAAGGTGGATGAAGTTGATGGATGCATTGGAGACCTTGGAAGCGTAAGATTTAATGGCGGAGGAATCGTGTGGGAGGCTTGAGGTTATGATGGTAACGGAGAGGGAAGGGTGGTCTCTGGTTATTAGCTTGCTCAGTTCCACCACAGGGTTTAAGTGGATTCTTCCTGGAGATGGATAAATCACTAACGCTCTGGGTTTCTTCTCCATCTCTATTTTTTTTGGGGTCAAGTGAGGTATATTACTTTCTGGTCGATCACCGAACATGTTATTTATAATAATAAGTATGGTATGCAAAACTCATACCCTCGGCACGAAGATTTTTACAAATCTCACGCACGGGGTAGTTAAATAAGTGGGTCATGCATGGACGATTGAGTGGGTGGAAATTAAGTAGCGATATCAACCTAAGAAACTTGGTTGTGAAGTTTTGAAGGGAGTTGCCTCTACCTTCTCTGGAACGGAATTAGTGCTTCCTATTAGGTTGGGTCTTGTCTTCACTTGTCAAAAATCAAAGTGATCCATGTGTTGTAGTTGATTTTTCTTGTGGGCTCGGGTGTTATTCTGTTTATTTTCCGGATGCTTGTGGTATGTACGAGATGTAACTTATTTTTGTAATATGGAGGCAGAAAAGAACTACGTACTCGCAGTACTATCGACAATACTTTATTCTTGGTACGAGTTTTTTTCAATAATTTTTACCATATCAGAATTTTGAAGAGACCGGTGGCTGCGACAGCATGAGTTCTCCTTCTACCTTAACAGTGATATAATAAAATTTTAACTTATTCAAAAAAAAATTGGTTGGTGTTTTGTTCTCTCTATAATAATAGTGATATAATAAATTTTATGTTGGTCCCTCCATACTTGATGACTTGATATGTCTCCACCAATTTACAAAAAAATGTGGATTGGTGGAGCCAAATCATTAATCAAATGACTCCAATGGCTAATTATGGAACAAAATCTTATAATAATTATGGCTTGGTTAATAAAAAAATTTTGTAGTAAAAAAAGAAGTTCGAATCTTGAACCAAATAATAATAACTTAATTGGTACACAATATCTTAATTATCAAAAGATTATAAGCAAATTGACTTTCTAGTCCAAAATTAAAAAGAGATTTTGTGGATTTATGGGGTCACGATGTTCACAATTCTAATACAGACTAAATTGTGTATAAGAAAAGTCAATTCTTATGCAATTCTTAAAAGCAAGTTGACAAGTCTTCAACTTGTAAAAAAATTTCCGAGCAAAGTATGTCTTCATCAATTTTTTTAATTTTGAATTTTTAGTAATTGTTTACTTCAATATTTTTCGGGGTTATATTTTTTATTTGAAGGAGCTTTCGGGGTTATATGGATGGAATGAAAAAGTAATAAATTTTATTTACTTACTCTCATGTTTAAATAAAGTTTACAGAAATGTTATAACTCATTTGTGATAAAGTAAAAAAATAAAAATAAAATAAAGGGGTCCCATAAGTATATGATGTTGAAGTCAAGTACCTGTATTATCTAAACTCAAAAAAAGTACCTGTATTATCTCTCTTGTTTTAGAGATTTTCTTTGTTAAATAGACTTTCTCTACGCAAGGAACGTTATTATTTGGTCAAGAATGTACTTCCGTTTGTGGTACTATATTTCTTTATTAGTTAAACTAAGATTTCATTCCATAATTAATCATTAGAGTAATTTGATTAATGATTTGGCTCACCGATCCACATGTCCCTTATTGATTGGTAGAGACATACCAAGTCATTTATGGAGGGATCAACATAAAAATTTTCTAATACTAAGTCGTTACTTTTGTTGGTTGACGTAAGTTACGGGGAAAATATAAATTTGTTAAAATTTGAAGAAAAACTATTAAATTATCGATATAAAATTTTACAAAATTCGTTCAATTTAAAAAAAAAATCAAAATCAAGTTAATGAAAATTTGAATAAAAGTCATAGAAAATAAAAGGTGTTCTGAAAATACATAACTTTACGGCACGCAAGGAAAGAATGATGCTAAAACATATAAAAGATAATGAAAAAGTCAAGAAAGTGGAAACAAAATCACAGGAAAGTCACAACAGCAGGAATCATGCGGATTTAAGGAGCAAATCAATACCATGAAAAAATTGCAAATCCACTCCTAGTAAAACTCGTATTCGCACATGGAAAAAAATATGACCTAGATGATCTCAACCCGTTCGACGTAAAGAATGTGAAGCAGAATATTAATGGGTTACGCAAAAAAACCAAAATAACCATGGCCCAATGATTAATGAGAGGGGACCAAGAATAAATATATGGGGAATCAATGGATTTGAAAGTTGGAAAAGTTGGTTTGGACGATTGTCTTTTCGTAGTTGGAAATGTTGTCAAATAATTCGGATAGGGGGATAAATTGTAGTGTAGCACAAGCGTAAAGAATCTTGTGAAAATTCTTTCAGACAAAGTTCGAAAAAGTCAAAAGATCAAAAGATAAAAGATAATGAAAAGGTCAAGAAAGATGAGGAAACAAAATCACAGGAAAATCATCATCGCAAGAATCATTCGGATATAAGGAGTAAAGCAGTACCATGTGAAAATTACAAATCCACACCTAGTAAAACTCGTATTGGCACATGAAAAAAATATCACCTAAATGATCTTGTTAGGAATTCAGCACCAAGAGAACAAAACGCGTAAAGAACACGGACGCAAGAGATAACGTGGTTCGACCTGGCCTAATAATTACGTCCACGGAGAGAAAGTAGAATTTTTATTGATAGATCTGAATCACAAAGTTATACAAAATTTTTGGGTAACATGCCTTTATATAGAGGCAAACCCTTGTACATCTATCTATGTCAAATTAAGAGTCCAAAATAAAATAAGAAAAAAATTGCAATTTTATTTATTTCCTCGCCAAACTCAACAGATCTCGACCCGTTGGACTTGAAGAACGTGAAAAGGCGAATTAATGGGTCACGCTAAAAAAAATTTAACATGGCCCAACGATTAATGAGAGGGGGCCAAGAATAACTATAAGGAGAGCCACCAATAAAAAATGGATATGAAAGTTTTGAAAAGTTAGTTTGGACGATTGCCTTTTCGTGATTGGAAAAGGATAATAAAAAACACAAATACTTAAATCACCTAGCAAAAAAATTATTTTAATTTAATCAGATTTTGAGTTTGAATATTTAAAAATACATCAGTAATAAATAATTATTGAAATTTTTTTGCAATCTTTCAAAAAAATTTAAATCCAACCATTTGTTGTTAATTAGAAGCGCTAGGAAACCGACTCGGATAATTAGGATCTTGTCTAATTGAAGGAAATAGTCTGGTCTTATATGCTTTGATTAATGATTTGAATACGGTCATCCAATTTCAACTCCGGAGATAAAATTAATTTTATCCAATTGTAATTGAAATAAAATTTCAATAATATTTTATTTCAAAAATTTATCATCGGGAACTTTTTCTTAAGTTAATCTAATTGTATGTTATTTAATCTAATTATTTGATGTTCGTTCCTTCCGGCATCTCATCAATACATAAGCTACGAATAGTAACTTTGGTTTTAATTCAGAATTTTACCTTAAGCTTTCTTTCGAAAATGATTTCAGTGCATTGTATATTTTGGGGGCCACGAGATCAGGATACTTGGGCCATTCTCAGAGATTGATTGCACCAACAAGATTTCAGAGATGTAGGTGACGCCATTTTCACCATGCACGACAATTTCGCAGGGAGCGGCTCTAAGAGTTGCCTTATCGACTTGCTGGGTCAGATTAGGACGAGTTGTCTTTGTTGTTTTTGAGTGAAGTGTGTGCAAATGGAAAACTAAGACTGTAAAGAAAATAAATAGAAAGATGGTCTAGGCACCTTCATCATGCGACCTTCCTACCTAGGCATCGAGTGGGCTTACTAAGTGCATGCTAGAAAGGTTAAGCCCTCATTCAAATGCCTACCTAGTTAGGTACACTTAGGGCATCCAACCCAAGAGAGTTCTACCCACTAAACATATATGTAATAGAAAGTAAAGCCTTAAATATCACAAGAAAATAAATGATACAAGGTTTAGAGTGCTCAATGATTGAAGCTCCTTCTCGCCTTCCTCTCCATAAATGCCCATAGATTCCTCTCTAAAGAGTGAGAGAGCTAATCTATGAAATTCTGGGCTAGAGTTTCCAAAAGCTCTCTAGGTTAAAGGCAATGGGGATTCCACCCCATTGGTAAAAGAAAAAAAAAGACCAAATATATGTTACAAGTCTTGTAAAAAAATATTCCTTAAATAATTCCTAAGCAAGCAGGTGTGGCCTACGATAGATATGCGGCTTAGAACATACAACCTGCTAATGAAGTTCTCTTATCCTTATATAAGCTTCATTCGGAATCAACCTTCTTCACATGGCAATGCTTCATCCGGATCTCATACTCTTCGTACAATGTTGAGTGTAAAGTATTCAGCGCAGAAGCAAGCCTTTGAACAAAAGTTTCAGGCGTGTCTTCAGATCTTCACTTTGTCTTTTTCTCTGCATGGGTCTGGCCTACATTCGCACAGAGCAGGTCTTCGATGACTGCTTTGACCTTTGAACGGTAACTCGTAGTGTACGCTATTATGGAGCGATTTTAACGCATGAGTAATCGTAGAGGACAATTATAAATGTTGTAATTACATATGTTGAACTTTTTGAAAAAAATTATATTATCCCCACTCCCAAAATTTTTTGGATCTGCCCCTGAGTGCGGGCTTCTCAAGCGGGTTCGGCTGGAACGTCTAACCACTGTTGAATATGTTAGTATTTAACACCGTTATATTTTTGATAACTCGAACTTTACACATTTTTTGGTTGAAGATTGAAGGTTGAAGGTTTGAGTTTTAGTTTGAATTTTGGTTTTGGTTTTGGTTTTGGTTGAAGGAAGAAGATGAAGTGGGAGGAAAAAGAAGGTGAATGGTTCTGAAGAAGGTTTTTTTTTGTTTTATAATTGAAGAGCATTTTTGTCTTTTCAAGTAAGGGTTCGCCGGAGAGAATGGCATATTCCAGCAACACGGACCCCGGAGTATAATAAAACCAAATACGGGAGACGAGAAAATTATTTTTGGAAATCGAGGGACGATAGAAATAGGATGATGAAACCCAGTGATCTAAGAATAATTTACCTTCAATTTATTCAAAATTATCTATGGTATACAGATTTAATTGAGTTTGAAAATTTTGAAAGACTATAAAATGTTACAAAATTTGTAGTACTAAATTTTATTTCAAATCGTAAGGGTGAGATTATTGGTGATATAATTGAGTCTTGCTTAATAAAATAGAGCATCAAAAAGATTTAAACCATTACGGTCTATAGATAATAACTTTATTGATACGGCACACTGACATCATCCACCGAACTCAGTAGCTCGCCAAGTTATTACACACACTTGTAACACAGCAGAGACGATAATAGAAATTGAATTAAGTGGGACAGCTTCGGAGCACCATAACCTCACAGGTTAAGCCTGGTCCAAAGGTCAACAGTAGCCCTAGCTCCAACCCTTCACCGGTAGTAGCTGCCCGATCCTCCTCTACGGATTTCCTCCTCATCTCCTCAAGAACAAACAGCACGCCAGGGCTCCATGGATTCCCATACTCACTGAGCACGCGGCGGGACGTCTTGAACTTGTCCTTGTCCAATCCAAGCCCAGCCTCTATCTTATCTATAAAGGCCGGGCCGGCTGGATGAAGGACATAGAACAACCCGTTAAGGTCATTTCTTTTCCCCATCAGTCCTAATGGCTCCTCCAAGCATTCCCTTATATTGTCGGCTATTGTTTGTGGGAGGGCTTTCTTCAAGTCGTAGTCCCACCCCATCTCGTTCAAGAACCCTCCAACCATGTCCTCTGAGTCAGGGATGACCACCTGGGTTCCTTTCACGAGCTCGAACAATGGTCTCTCTACCGCCGTGCTGGGGTCCGCACCCAATATAACAGCCGCCGCGCCGTCCCCGAAAATAGCGGAACCGATAAGCATCCCTATTGCATCTTCCGAGGGTGCGTGGAATGTGGATATCATCGATTCACAGCACACGAAAAGAAGACGGGAACCTGCACGTCCGTGGAAATATAACATAACTCTATTGCATTTCAAAAGTTGACAAAACTTTTTTTTTAATCAACGTAACTACATTGTATTGCATTTGGAGTTCTCGAATTCAATTTTTTTTAGTTAAGACTCGAGGAAGTTGATCTACATGTTTATTAGTAAAAAAAGTAAATATTGATGTTATCCGGCCCATGTGTAACTCGTGTTCATAAATACTAAAATCTAGCTGACTGACAGGCATTTGACATAATTAATAGAATTTTGGACATGCTGCACTGCTGATGTCAGTACGAGAAAGTTAGAAATTTTATAGAACAAATTAAAATTCTGAAGAAGAGAGAGAAACTCTTGGAAAAAGTAGTTTACACTTTTCAAGTAGTATCTAGGCAGGTATTAATAAATAAATAAATATATACCGGAGTTATTCTCGACAATGTCCTTGGCCAATCGAAGGCCGGAACCCCCTCCGTAGCAGCCATGGGCGAAGAGAGTGGCCCTCTGAACGTTGGGTTTGAGGCCAAGCAGCTTGGAGAGGAGGAAATCTGCGTTGGGCAGATGAAATCCTCCTGACGAGGAGCAGAACAAGAGGTGGCTGATCCGCGACGCCGGCTGGCCCCACACTTGTATGGCTCTCGACGCCGCCTCCGCGGCCAGCTTGGGTATCTCCTTGTGCAGAATCTTCTGGCGTGTGTCGAGCGACGGGGCCCTGTAGGTTGTCATGTTTGGATTCGCTTCCAGTATGTCCTCTGTGAGGAATGTGTACCTCTTTTTGATCCCTGACTTCTCGCCTGCATGTCCATGCAATTTCCATATGTTCATGAATTTATATATGCAACTTTATAGTGCAACTGACGAGAAGAAAATAAGAACGAAAACGAAAGACAAGCAAGTACGAATGTATGTATATGTACTTACAAGCGCGCTTAAACTTGTCTTTGAGGGTGGTCTTGTGCTCGCTTTTAGTGACACGGAAAAAGTAATTTGGATAATCATCTTGATAAATGCAGTTGGGTGGCGTTGCAGTGCCTATAGCTAGGACATGAGCTGAGCCATAAGCTCTCCCATTTTCAGCTGATCCCATTTTTTTGTTGGGATATCATCACCCTAATTCCTCTATTTATAGGCACTTGCGTTGGGGATTTTATGGTTTTTTTTTTTTCAATTTTCGGTACAAAATTTTTTTGTTGGGATATTATCACTCTAATATCGAGCAAACTATTATGTGCAGAGTTGTAAACCCTCGTTAAACTCATATCAGAAGAATTTCGTTACCGGATTGACATTGCAACATAAGAAAACGTTGTAAATTCCATTGAGTGCCAATTGATCCCCTAATACACCCCAATAAACAACAAATATTTGATGCCTTGGAGTAACAATATATATAACACCGATGAAAGTATATATGTTCCTCGGCGGACCTCGGGAATATGGCCGCCCCTTGAAAGTTTCTGGTAGTCGCTCTTGGTTCGGCTTCATTGGCGCCAGTATTCCTTACATGTCGGACACTTTTCCAGCATCTTCTTCACCGGCGATTAGCTTCCCTATTTATGTGTACTTTGGTTCTGATACCTATTGGAGGAGGATTCTTGGATTAATTTATAACTGAATTTTCGTAGTTGCACCTCTGCAATTCTTTCCTTTTTTTTATAATAGTTTTCGTAAGTCAACTTAAAGCAAGTTGCTTCATGAATGTCGCGCGCGTCTACTTGCAAAAAAAATAGGCGCGCGTGTACCGAATATGAAGGTAATTTTGGTCAATGGATAGTACCCGGGTGTAAAACGTAATTTACATCACGTATATGGCCTTTTTGGGTAAAATTACATTACTTATATTACTTGATATAGGTTTCATTATTTCTTAAATTTATGACAAATCTTATATAATTCTTTTTTCTCTATTGAGTTTTTTTATATAAAAAAATTCATCAATAACAAAATACCAAGAATGTTTTTGGTTGATACACCTTATCAAAGTATATAAGATCTTCATGGTTCGCAACCTACTACATTCATTCGCATATTGCTATATTAGTATGCAAGCATAGAATTACTAAAAAGACAAGGTCTCATGCGTTGGGTTTGAATGCATATTGAATGTATTTGGCCCAAGCTGAAAGGTCCGAAAAAACCCAAGCTGAAAAGCCCAAGCTGAAAAGCCCAAGCTGATGATGGGAGAACCATTACCACATTGGAAATCGTAAGGAATTTTTTCCTGTTTATAAGGAGAAACTCTAAACTGGTGTAATATTGAATGTTCCACCTAAAGAGCTTATATGGATTATTACAATTCTCCATTTTTGAGTTCTTCATGGTTCTCACCATCTAAGCACGCGCACGTGCTCACGCACGTGCATGTGCGCATGGCCCATTGCGACCCTAGAAGGCCTATGGCCGAAGAGACACCTACGGGCATCCAGAAAACTGGTGTCCGAAAGGGTGCCTCAGCTCCTAGAAATGTGAGTGCATTGTGTCCCCTCGAAAGTGCCTGGCAGCCATTCGGATTTCAGCCATCTTGCCTATAAATAGGCCCTTTCCCCCTCATTTGAAAAGAACCCAACAACTCTATGCATAAGCATTCATTAGCAATAGTTGTTCTTCTCTCCCTCTCTCTCAAGAAAGTTCCGAATATCCAAGGTTCGCCCGAAGCTTCGAGAATCGTTGTACTACGAACTTAGAAGTAGCCTAGTCGTTATATCTTGGAGACGATTGCCGCAACCCGTAAGCACTGAATACGAGGCAATCTCGTCTTACGAAGAAAGAGTCCAATTCTTGCCTCGACTATTAAAACTATTAAAGATCCTAATCAAGTACACCACCTCTGACTAACAACAATCGTAAGACGAGATCAGTGTACTTGAAGATGGCATCATCAAGCTCCGCACCAACACCAGTGCTAGCGGTCCCGGGAACTGTCCACGTCGAAAGGCCAGCCAAGTTCAACAGTACCGAGTTCAAGAGGTGGCAACAGAAGATGCTGTTCTACCTGACCACGCTCAACCTGGTCTGATTCTTGAAGGAAGAGGCTCCAAAGGTGGCAGAAAATGAGGTTGATCCACAGAAGGTCAACGCCCTCGATGCATGGAGTCACAGCAATTTCCTATATCATAACTATATCCTGAATGGCTTAGACGATGCCCTCTACAATGTCTATGCAGCTACCAAGACTGCGAAAAATTTGTGGGACTCCCTGGAGAAGAAGTACAAAATGGAGGATGCCGGGATGAAGAAATTTATCATCGGAAGATTCCTTGACTTCCAGATGGTGGACTCCAAGAAGGTCATAGACCAAGTCCAAGAGCTGCAGCTGATTCTACACGAGATTCATGCCAAAGGCATGCAACTCAACAAATTCTTCCAAGTGGCTGCTCTAATCGAGAAGCTACCCCCTCTGTGGAAGGACTTCAAAAACTACCTCGAGCATAATAGGAATGACATGGGGCTGGAAGACCTAATCGTGAGACTAAGGATCGAGAAAGATAACCGAAAGTCCGAAGTCAAGACCAGCAGGACCAACTCCGAGGCTAAGGTGCATCTCGCCGAAGGTGGCACCGGAAAGAAGAGGAAGAAGCTCGGAAAGAAGCAGGAGAAGCAAGAGCCAAAGTAAAAGAAGGCTAAGAAGATCAAGGGCAATTGCTACAACTGTGATAAGACTGGTCACATGGCAAAAGATTGTCACCTGCCAAAGAGGGACGATCGTGAGAAGGCAAATCTGACCGAAGACCTGTCTGAGCTAGACTTATCTGCCGTGGTGTTTGAAGCCAATCTGGTGGATAACCTAAAAGAGTGGTTCATCGACACAGGGGCAACCCGACACATCTGTTCAGACAAGGAGATGTTCTCGACCTATATCGCGATTAACGGCCGGAAGTTGTTTATGGGTAACTCTGCAACTTCTCCCGTAGTCAGACTAGGCTATGTGGTGCTGAAGCTGACCTTCGAAAAAGAGCCGACCCTCAAGGATGTGATGCATGTCCCAGACATTCGTAAAAATCTAGTATCTGGCTCCCTATTGAGCAAAGTCAGGATGAAGCTTGTATTTGAGGCTGATAGATTTGTATTGATCAAGGCTGGTGCCTTTGTAGGAAAGGGTTACCTCGAGAGGGGGCTCTTCAAGAAGAATGTAATAACTTTCAAACGCACCTTTAATGGTCCTAATAAAGTTGTTAATTCATCTTATTTAGCTGAGTATTTTAACTTATGGCATGATAGATTAGGACACATAAATTTGAACTCACTAAGAAAGTTAGTAAGTTTAAATTTATTGCCTAAAATAGAGTTTGACCCGAACAATAAATGTGAAGTATGTGTAGAGGCAAAAATGACTAAAGTACCTTTTCATTCAGTGGAAAGAAGTACTACACCTTTAGAGTTAATTCATACCGACATATGCGATATGAAACAAGTGCAAACTAGAGGTGGGAAAAAGTATTTCATCACGTTTATTGATGATTGCACGAGGTACTGTAATGTACACCTCTTGAAAGGAAAAGACGAAGCTCTAGAAGCTTTCAAGAGTTATAAGAATGAGGTTGAAAATCAACTTAGCACTAAAATCAAAATAATTCGAAGTGATAGAGGGGGAGAATATGTAGCTCCGTTTGAGGAATTCTGCCAACAAAATGGTATTATTCATCAGACAACAGCTCCATACTCACCTCAATCAAATGGCGTAGCTGAACATAAGAATCAAACTCTTAAGGAGATGATGAACGCTATGTTGATTAGCTCGGGCTTACCCCAGAACTTGTGGGGGAAAGCTGTGCTCTCAGCTAATCACATTCTAAATAAATTGCCACACAAGAAAAGGGACAATACCCCATATGAACTATGGAAAGTGAGAAAGCCTTCCTACGGTTACCTTAAAGTGTGGGGGTGCTTAGCTAAGGTAGAAATACCTCTGCCTAAAAGGGTGAGAATAGGACCCAAGATCGTTGACTGTATCTTTATCGGATATGCCTACAACAGTAGCGCATACCGATTTCTAGTACACAAGTCTGAAAACCCTGAAATCAAAGAGGGAATGATCATGGAATCAAGGAATGCAACATTCTTTGAGAATATCTTTCTTAAAAAGGAATCGAAAAAAGTAAGCTCAAACAAAAGAAGTTCTGAAGCTACACAAGGCTCTGATCAAGGTGCTGAGGAACCTAGATGGAGTAAGAGGGCCAAAACGGCCAAATTATTTGGTCCAGATTTTCTGACGTACGTATTAGAAAATAAACCTGGGAAATCCAAGAGGCGTTATCTAGTCAGATGCTCCTCTCTGGAAAGAAGCTATCAATAGTGAGATAGAATCTATCATGCAAAACTACACGTGAGAAATTGTGGATCTCCCACCAGGTTGCAAACCGTTAGATTACAAGTGAATCTTTAAAAAGAAATACAAAGCTGATGGATCAATCGATAAGTACAAAGCTCGGTTGGTAGCTAAAGGGTTCAAACAGAAGGAAGGATATGATTTCTTTGACACGTATTCACCGGTCACAAGAATCATATCTATTAGAGTGCTCATAGCTGTTGCAACACTCTATAACCTCGAAATACATCAAATGGATGTAAAAATAGCTTTCCTAAATAGAGAACTGGAAGAGGAAATATATATGGAACAACCTGAAGAGTCTGTTGCCCCCGGACAAGAACATAAAGTATGCAAACTGGCCAAGTCACTGTACGGGCTGAAACAAGTGTTGAAACAGTGTCATGAGAAATTTGACAGAATAATGATGTCAAATGGCTTTAAGATCAACGAGTGTGATAAATGTGTATATATTAAAGGCACACATGATGCTTACGTGATTGTATGTTTGTATGTAGATGACATGTTAATCACAGGAAATAGTAACGATCTTATTGTAAAAACGAAGAACATGTTAAAGAACAACTTTGACATGAAAGATATGAGTCTAGCTGATGTCATACTGGGGATTAAAATCTCTAGGACGACTGAATGAATTATCTTGTCATAATCTCACTACGTTGAGAATGTACTCAAGAAATTCGATGCTTTTGACAAACCTCCGGCTAAGACTCCAGTAGACCTGAGTCTACACTTAGCTAAAAATAGAGGGGACCCAGTATCTCAACTGAAATATGCAAGAATCATTGGGAGCCTGATGTACTTGACAAATTGTACACGCCCTGATATTGCATACTCAGTTAGCAAGCTTAGTAGATTCACGAGCAATCCAGGACCAGACCACTAGCTAGCTCTGAAAAGGGTTCTAAAGTATCTAAAATATACCATGAACCATGGCATACTTTATACTAGGTATCCAGCTGTATTGGAAGGATACAGTGATGCGAATTGGATATCGGACACTAAAGACTCCAAATCTACTAGTGGTTATGTGTTCACCATAGGTGGAGGAGCTGTATCCTAGAAATCCTCTAAACAAACGTGCATAGCTCGATCCACCATGGAGTCGGAGTTTATAGCACTAGACAAAGCTGGAGAAGAAGCTGAATAGCTCAGAAACTTCCTACAGGATATTTCTTGTTGGAATAAGCATGTGCCTCATGTATTGATACATTATGATAGCATGTCAGCAATTGGGAGAGCACAAAGTACTATGTACAATAGTAAGTCTCGACACATCCGTAGGAGACATAATACCATTAGACAGTTGATCTTAAGTGGAGTAATTACCATTAATTATGTGAAGTCCAAGGACAACATAGCTGATCCTTTGACGAAAGGAATCAACAGAGATCAAATGTATAATGCAGTAAGGGGAATGGGGCTAAAACCCACACATTAAAGAACGTTCATAGCGGTAACTCAACCATGATGAGTGGAGATCCCACAAACTTGGTTTAATGAGACAACTAAGTTATGGATAGTTTAGATGATTACTTGGAACCCATCCCATTCTCAGAAGCTCCCCGAGTACGAATCTGCCCAAGTACGAATTTGCAGAGGTGTGGTAAGGTTAAGGATCTACGCTTTTAATGATTCCTATACCAAGAAAAGGTAGAATATAGCAGTATATTCTTGATGGGAGATCATCTATATAAGTGTGAAGTGAGGCCGCTTCAAATAAAAAAATACTTATGAATCCAAGATAAGGTCCATGGCCAAAACGGACACAACGTGAGAACCAAAGGATATTAGAGATATCATTATGTACATGTTATTGTCTTGGTTTACATAAAAAGCTGACCAGTTCAAGACATTGCATTCACTGAGCAGCAAGTAAATCCGATAACATCTTACTAGGGAAGGTTCAAAGCCATAAGCTACCTTTCTCGATGCAACGATAACTCGTCGAAACTTTTCTTAAAAGTGTCAGCATGCATTAATCATCATTCATGTGAGGGATTGTTGGGTTTGAATGCATATTGAATGTATTTGGCCCAAGCTGAAAGGCCCGAGCTGAAAAGCCCAAGCTGATGATGGGAGAACTATTACCACATCGAAAATCGCAAGGAATTTTTTCCTATTTATAAGGAGAAGCTCCAAGCTGGTATAATATTAAATGTTCTACCTAAAGAGCTGACCGAGGCTGCCTGTGAGGATGGTGCAAAGCACCATCCGAGCACGAGCACGCGCACATGCGTGTGAGCATGGTGCATTGGACACAAGTTGCAATGGGCGCTTTGTGGTGAAGCTACCGAAGTGACGAGGGGCTGCGAGCACCTTCTAGGATAGTCATCGAAGAGGCACGAAGAATAGTCACAACCCGATCTGGGCGCACCTGGAAGCTTTCAGATTGCCACCGAAGAGGCACGAGGAGTACCTGGAAGGCCTGTGGCCGAAGAGACACCAGCAAGCATCTAGGAGCCCTGAAGAGACACCTACAGGCATCCAGAAAACTGGTGTCTGAAAGGGTGCCTCGGCTCCCAGAAATGTGAGTGCATGGTGCCCCCTCGAAAGTGTCTGGCAGCCATTCGGATTCCAGCCATCCTTGCCTATAAATAGGCCCTTCCCACCTCATTTGAAAAGAACCCAACAACTCATTGCATAAGCATTCATTAGCAATAGTTGTTCTTCTCTCCCTCTCTCTCAAGAAAGTTCTGAATATCCAAGTTTCGCATTCATTAGCAATAGTTGTTCTTCTCTCCCTCTCTCTCAAGAAAGTTCTGAATATCCAAGGTTCGCCCGAAACTTCGAGAATCGTTGTGCTACGAACTCGGAAGCAGCCTAGTCGTTGTATCTTGGGGACGATTGCCGCAGCCTGTAAGCACTGAATACGGGGCAATCTCGTTTTACGGAGAAAGAGTCAAACTCTTACCTCGACTATTAAAGATCCTAATTAAGTACACCACCTCCGACTAACAATATCATGTATTTTAGTAAGGACAAGAACAAATTGAATAGGATGGAGAGAGTGGTTATCGAACAGGTAAATCAATTGCAACTTCCGTTTTTTTGTGTTTGGTTATGCGTGGTTATTGCTTGTGTAAATTTTGGAATTTGCTAATCATCTTGTATTTGTAAATCGCATGAACATTATTGTAGGGATTATTAGAATAATGTATATATCTTCTTCATGGTTCGTAACCTACTACATTCATTCGCATATTGCTATATTAGTATGCAAGCATTAATCGTTATTAGCATAAAATGACTTCTGTGCCCCGTAGTACAGCTTGTTTTTCGGGAGCGGAGTGTCCATTATTATGTACGATTAGAGCGTAGGTTGTACGTAAATTTTTTTGAATCTTGGACCTCTTAGATATTTTTAACGCCCCATGCAGTTACTTTTGGCTAGTAAATATATTTTTTAATAAAAATAATGGTTACATTCAAAATTCTTCCGTGCTTGGACAATAAAATCAAAATTGAATTAAAATCAATAAAATATCTCGCATTTTTTTCGTGGGAAAAATATCTCGCATTTAATGATCATCAACCAACGTCCTATGTTATAAATTAATTAATAAATATGTGGGGATGAATATTGGTTTGGAATTATATATGATGGTTGAGTGGTTAGCAAGATTCACGTTAGCCTTTATTTCCAAGCCAAGGGAATGAATAACGTTAGTTGGTTACCTGCAGCATCACCTAAAAAACGTATAGGTGGTGGGTCAACACTCTTATGTGAAAATTGATTATAACGCTGAACAAAATAAGGAAGGTCTCAAAAGATTATTTCAAACACGTCTCAGAAAATTAAGATAAAGGACCCTCGGACCACACTTCCCGACGATTCCGACCTTCTTCGTCCTTTTGGCCATTACTAGAGGTTTAGGGTTTGTTACGTAGGGTCAACACTCAATGCGGAGCACAAAAAACATCTGGTTTTGAAACTTTAAAAACAAGAGGCTACCAAATAAGCTAAAATTTAATAAACCTGTTGCGGGGAAAAGAGAACAAGAATATGAGACGGATGCGGAGTAGTCGTCCCAAGGTCGGTCTAACTTATACCAAGGCTAGGCTACGAGCTACAGGCTACGGAAAGGAAAAGTAACAAGATAGTAAAGAGTAGTTGTGTTGTGTTGGTCCTCCATGCTTGTACCTAGCTCTCCTTCTAATAAGGAAAAAACCTACTCCCGAAACTTCCGACCCAAGTCTGACCTCCTTCTGCGCCGAATTCGGAGAAGCCACTAACTAAAAAGTTCTAGATCTTTATTTTATCTTTTTATAATTTTTAGAATTGTACTAATCGGATATACGAGTAGGAAGATACGGCTATATATATATAGCGGTGCTGCATGATGCGCCTGAATAGTTATAAAACTATGGCATGATCTTCGCAAACTTATTATTCATTCATTCCGGGATCGGTGGCATGTGTACGCATCTTGTTTATCATGTCCCACAACTAAAATAGCCATTGTACGTGAGAGTCGCTGCTGCTGCATGTTCTTGAAATAACTTCACCAAAAAATGGTATAAGACGTTCTAAATATCTAGAAAGTTTAGAATTGGAATTTTAATATTATCATGTGGTATATTTAGGATTCGAATTCTGGCATTATCATGTGGTGTAAAATTTATCTTTCAATAAAATACAATATACAATCTACTTATAAAAAAAGAAAATATGTATATGCCAGTAGTTTTTTCTCTTACATTGTTTTTCCAATCCTCAATCAACATGATATTATTCTAAAGGCTGTTGGTCTGCCTTCTCCTAGATCTGTGACAAGGAGAGAGGAGAAGAATATATCATATTTTGTTAACAAATGATGATTAAAATGTACGATTAGGACGAGGCAACAATAATTTTTTTGCATCTAATAGAGTAGTGCCATAAAAATTATCTGTTCAGCGGGTGCAAATCGAATTTTATGCGGGAGAGATGTTCAAGTTTGAAAAATATTTCCAAGTAATTGGACAAGGATGAAGAGAGGAGGATGGTTTTCATTGAGGATAGAGTTTCTAAGGTTCAAAATGAAGTCGGTTTGATTTGTGTAACTTCACGGTTCTTCTAAGCATGATTTCTCGCCAAGGTGGAAATTTGTCAAGATTTTGACTCAAAATTGGACGAAGTCAGAAGAGCCAGCACGCACCAGGCGAACAAGGGACTTCGTACAATGAGGTCATTCCTGGCATATGTTAGGAGGGCTAGCGTACGCCGGGGGTCTGGCGGGCATCAGTGTTGGTGGCACCCGACAGTTTGCATTTTTGTTTTCTTGCATTAAAACAGAAATAATTATGTTGCGTATTTATACTTAAGTAGGTTGATTTCTTAATAATATAATTATATTGGTAAAAATATCACCACTATCTCTTATTGCGAGCTATCTCACTTTAGTTTTCACTCGTATTTTAAAAGTAAAAATTTTCGCTCATTTTATTTTAACCACGAACTCACTCCCTAGAACTTGTAACATATGTCACTACAATGTATCAGATATCTCTCTATTTCAATTCTGTATGCAATTCTCTATGAAACTATATTTTTAAATAAATTCAGAGTTGAGTATTGTCGGATCATATTTAATCTCAATAGTGTAAGAGGTTTGATTCGGTCAATGACAGGGTAGCCAGTTTACTCGAGTATATTAGTCCCGGTGATCTGCATTAGCTGCTGCCAATTACCGGAGAACCCAGTAACGAATTCATGGGAACCCATTTCCAGATCATATCGAGAGAAACCATCAAGCCCTCTTCTCCAAACCCTGACCACCTTGGAACCTACAAGCTTTCCTACTTCGATCAGCGAAGCCCTCCTAATATCTATACATCCATTGTCCTCTTCTACCTTCCCTCATCTTTCGGTGTTCGAAACTTTGGCAGTGTTTGAAATTGCGTTTTGTAATCACGGACAACACCGGACAATTTTACTCGCTCGGCTCCACAAACATGACTTAATATATTCAATGTTAGAATTTTACTAAATAACAGTTTTATGGGCGGCAACACAATTGCAATATTGTAACACCGGCGATTCAACTTACTATATCTATAAACAAACACGAGCTTATTTCGACATGTTTCATCTTCGTTCACATGCATCCTCGTAAATTTTTTAGGAGGTCACTCATCGTGAAATGGAAAAAGAGGATGGGAGGTTGAAGATGATGTAAAAATAGTTGGGACTAATTTGATAATTATCTACTATAACACATATCTGGTAACTTATCCAGTCAGCACGTCACGTCACCAGAAAACGACATTGTTTCGCATTAAGTGGCAGATCCTTAGCTCGATCAGCTGCCTAGAACCGTATGCCACATGGATCAAATTTTCAATTTTAAATCACACATTCTCAACTTATAATCAGTAAAATCACATGGTAATAAAGAATATTTTTTCTTTAAAAGTTTGAGATAAATTCCGGAGAGCTCTCATTAATTTGATTACGCATTCTTTTTGCAGTCATTGACGTTTGTTATTATTATATACATAGATATTAAATTATTAAGAAGGAAACTTTTGTATCATTTTAGTTTGGTCAATTTTGAAATATAATATGTATTTTAAAAATAATTATTTAGTACCTTGTTGACCAAGGATATAGAGGCTCAGGAAGTTACCCGAAACTCTCTTTCTCTGAAGCTCTGAGTCTCAATTATTGAGGTTTAGAGTCGCGCACTATATTAGATTTTTTTTTATCTTCTCAGTAATGTGAGTTGTCTCGGGATAAATTTTGAAAACAATCCCATGACTTCTCCATTCTCTCGTTCACCCCCTTCATTATCTTCTTCTTCACCTCTCCATCATGCGCCTCACCCTTGCCAACCGCTGCCTATGGACGAAGCTCGTCGACCACCTACCTTCTCCAAGCCTGAGTCTCCAAAAACTCTCTTACTTCCGGACCAACCACCTTATGGTGCTTGCGGGGTGATGCAGCAGAGAGCGTATAGACAAGAATGTTATTGACTTGTTCCGTAGACTCGCAAGAGAACAATCAGAAAGACAAGTAAATAGAGAAACCCTAAATTCTATAATCAATTCAACTACCTAAAACAATAGACAATAGGTCATATTTATAAAGAAACAAAACAAACATGTTATATAAAATCCTATTAGAATTCAAACTCTTAATAATAATCCTAAAACTATAAATAATAATAATCCTAAAACTATAGATAATGACAAATAATGACTACAACTAATATCATTCTTTATCTCTATCATTCTCCCCCGGTTGGAGAAATTTGTCCTCGAATTTGGTGTCGTCGGCCAGCTTGAGATCATCTACGTGCACTCTTGAACACCTTTGAACCACGTGTTGACACCTGGTATCTCCCATCCCAACAGAACAAATATTTGGAAATTTTGGAACCATAAATATTCACGTGAAAGACCACGAACTCACTATTTTGGACAGATCTTTCATCATCCTTGAGACTGTTCCACATATGCGAACTTATTAACTCTGAGAAAGTCAATATGCTCGACATACTCGACCTCATAATCCTGGACAACCTGAGGTAAATGCATATTAGCAACTCACCAACAACAACTTCCTTAACCTCGTCCTCCTCACCAGGGTAGGAGTCATATATTGGTGGACCAAATAAGTAATCAGCGACTTCATCATCGGAAGAAATTTGATCGGTTAGCGCAAATGGTGCCCAGGGGTTGTCCACGATAACCTCCTCATCTAACTCCATGTGCTCGATGACAGGTGGTGGTGCAACATTGGGGTGGTGCGGGGCGGTACTCGTTGCCGTGGTACCTAGCGAACGAAGCAAGGTTAGTACCTCGTTCATTTGTTCTTCCATAGCATCCATGTTGTACTCAAGGTGATTGCGGCTAACTGCCTCCTTGTGCGTGTCTCATTTCGGCGGTATCTTACAGGAGCGTACGGCTGGTCACTGATACTAACTGATGTAGACAGAAATGTATAGAACGCAATGATAGTAACTTATTCCGTAGATAGCCTGTCTGTACAAACGATAACGGCATGTATTTGGAGTTTCCCTGGGGCAAGACAAGTAGAAAAACTATAAATTTTATAATCAATTCAACTGCCTAAAATAATAGACAATATGTCCTATTTATAAAGAAACAAAACAAACATGATATATAAAATCCTACTAGAATTCAAACTCTTAATAATAATCCTAAAACTATAGATAATGATGAATAATGACTACAACTAATATCATTCTTTATCTCCATCACGAGGTCATGCCGGTGTCCTTAGTGTCACACATGTATTCGCTCCTGACACTAATCGGTAGGGTTGCTGCTGCCGCTGGCCCCTCGGCCATGTCTTGTGTTACGAACGACAGGTCAGTTGGGTTCAGCTAATTCGTATGTAAGGGCTAGCTAAGAAGTCCACGGAAGAGTTAATAGGCCTAAAAGGTCGTGGAAAGGGTTAGAAGCTCATTAGGCAGGAAATGAGTTTAGTAGATTGTAGTATCCTCTAGTGGTATAAATAAGAATACAATACAGCTAGGTGTAAGGGGATTATTGGAAAATAATACAACATTCATTTGCTTCCTCTTCTATCTTTCTCTCTTTTCCCTCCATTTTCTCTTCTTGATCTTGATGTGTTAAGCTCTGAGCTCAACAAATGGTATCAGAGCGTAATGGACACGCGCTGGAAGACCATAGAAGAATAACAAAAGTGTTTGGAGACATGTCTTCCCGAACTTCTATGTATTTGGTCAACGAAATCATAAGGTACAAAATAATCATTTTTTGAAGTGCAAGATCATTTCTCAAAATTGACCAAATCATACGATATAAAATTGAATGTTTCTCATTGACATCAATGACCAAACAATACCATGGTGTCTTGATTAGTTTTTTTCAAACATCACGGAAAAGCTATGTTATTTTGCCCAGTTTTTTATTGTGTGATTTTTTAAGTCATAAATGTAAAAATATTATCTATTTTTTAAAATGAATTTTAATATTGTCGATAATAAATTTTGATTGAAAATCATGAACTAAAGAGAATGAGTTGAGTGACAGTAGTCAAACACATTACAATTGCAAATAAAGGGTACAAGTGAAAAAAATTGAGAAAACATAACGAGATTTTGTACAGAAAAAAAACAAAACGAGATTTTGTAAAATAGCAAGAAAAAATTAGTTGAGAGGATTAAAAAATCAAGTTAGATAAAAATCATAAAATTATATATTCTATACAAACGGGATTTTTTTCTTTTTCGAAAATACTTTAGCTAAATATCTAAATGGATACAAAATTTTCAAAATGGGGAGTTTAAAAAAAATTAAAAATGGGAGACTACTTGCTATGAGGTCGCCTCACCCTAGTTGACCGCCATATGACACATTTAAAAAAATAAAAATCATTGGAGGGCAATATTGGTGCTCGGCGTCCAAATAAAGTTATTTTTTAATATTAATAAAAATTAGTATAATATTAGTTTTCTAATATGAACCCTCTCCTCTTGTATCATGTCAATTTGGAGAATCACTTAATCTAGTAAAATATTTAGGTTCAAATCTTACAAATATAAAATATGCATCTAAAAAATTATTTTTTAAATAGGATATGATAGTGTAGAACTTGTACATATTTTAGAAGGAAAACGGTAATAGAGAGGAAAAAAATTAAAAGTGGTCTAGGGCATACGAGAAAATGTTCACCGAGGCCCAAATGGAGAAATAGGCCCAGAGCCCGTTGGAAGAACATTCTAGAACGAGAGAGACATGAGCCAGCCACTTGGCAGCCGCCTCAATCCACGTGTGGGGCCCACGAAAGCAGTGAGTCCCCCTAGGAATAGCACACAACAATGGGGATGACGTGGCACCAACTAGCCAAAGGCCAAAGCTGCTTGTCCCCTTACCCACCCTTTCGGCCTTGCCCTTCGTGAACCGGAACAAAAGGCAACCCACCCATAGAAACTTCCAGCACTCGCGAGGCGATATGTGTATTCACGCACCCAATCAGACGGCTAGGAATTGGTATTGGCTTTTGTAACATATCACTAATAAAATATCAAATTAGGATCTCTAGTCTGTGAAGTGACCAAAGAGAGACTTCCCATTTTCGTAGCCTTGGAGCGCACGTACCAAAGATAAGATACGGTGTAGACAGCTGCACGCGCACCCAGTCACCCACCTACCAAATTCAACCCGCGGCCCACCGGTCCTTCCGGTAGCCCATCCCCATTTCCCCGCTTTTTTATTATCACCACTAAAACCCTTCTTATACCCACCGAATAATCCCACTAACGTCCTCAGTTTTCGCCTCACATTCTACTCTCTCTCTCTCACTACACTATCTCGACTACTCCGCTCTCTCTCTCTCTCTAGAAACTTCCACCATGGGTAATGATTCCCTGGATCCTCGCTCCTTCTCCTTTTCTTAAGACTCCCAGATTATTGAGATCTAATTTTTTTTTTCTCGATGTTTTCTTTTGAGCAGGCAAAATCAAGATCGGAATTAACGGTACTAGATCCTCTCAAACTTAATCGTCTCACTGGATCTCAGTCTTTTTTGTTGTTTTTCTAGTTTTCTTTAGAGATCTGACGGTTACGATCAGGTTTCGGAAGGATCGGACGGTTGGTGGCGAGAGTTGCTCTCCAGAGGGACGATGTCGAGCTCGTCGCTGTCAACGATCCCTTCATCACCACCGATTACATGGTTAGTTAATCCCTCTTCGCTTTCTTTGAATTGACTTTGACGGTTTGGATCTAACTGTGAGCTTTTCCCCCCTTCGCAGACTTACATGTTCAAGTACGACACCGTTCACGGCCAGTGGAAGCACAACGAGCTCAAGGTTAAGGACGAGAAGACACTTCTCTTCGGTGAGAAGCCCGTCCGCGTCTTTGGTTTCAGGTAATAGTTAGTTGCCGTTGTGAAGTCATATACCGTGTTACTGTTCGGCTTGATTAGTGAGTTGATCACCTACTCGCTTGTGTAGGAACCCGGAGGAGATCCCATGGGGTGAAACCGGGGCTGAGTTCATCGTCGAATCTACCGGTGTTTTCACTGACAAGGACAAGGCTGCTGCTCACTTGAAGGTTTTCGTCTTTTCATATTGTTTTTATGGATTGTGATTTCATCGGGAATTGTGTCGTTGTTTCAGCGAGTAGCAACATTTTTCAAACATTGTTGGCTTACAACATGTGGATCGAGTTGCGGATATTCTGATGCTATCTGTTAAATTCGATCGAGATTTGCTTACTGTATTTGCTATGGCAATCTCAAACTTATATAGAATCCCAGATCTGATTCAAAATGTGGCAGTGCATTTTTATGTTTTCTGTTGCATCTCGTTTTATTTGTATTTGCTGCTTTTAATTTTACGATCTGCTGTGCTTGGTTGTGGTTTTGCATGTTGCTCTGTTTAGTTTCTGTTTTGAACTTGCAGTCGGTCTTTTTGGATGGCAGGGTGGTGCTAAGAAGGTCGTCATCTCGGCCCCAAGCAAGGATGCTCCTATGTTTGTGGTTGGAGTCAATGAGAAGGAATACAAGCCAGAGCTTGATGTCGTATCTAACGCCAGTTGCACAACCAACTGCCTTGCACCCCTTGCCAAGGTTACTTAATCTGGCACCTTGTTGATCTGTACTTCAAAATGTTATAAGCTCGTTACCGTCGGTGGTTCTAACATCTTGATCACTCCAGGTCATCAATGACAGATTTGGCATTGTTGAAGGTCTTATGACTACCGTACATTCAATCACTGGTATGCTTGGTTTTCATTTCTCTAGTATTGTTTTCTGTTGTATTTTTAACTTCCTGTTGCTGATTGTGCCCCTGGTGCAACTGTCTTAGCTACCCAAAAGACTGTTGATGGGCCATCAATGAAGGACTGGAGAGGTGGAAGGGCTGCTTCATTCAACATCATTCCTAGCAGCACTGGAGCTGCCAAGGTAAATGGTCAAGATTGGCTAGTTGTATCCTCTAGAATTGTTTTAACATCTCGGAAATATGTCGGGGTGAGATAGCATAGTGCCAGTGTCTGATGTGTCGTTTATCTGTCTTCCTTCAGGCTGTAGGAAAGGTGCTACCTGCCCTTAATGGCAAGCTCACTGGAATGGCTTTCCGTGTTCCTACTGTTGATGTTTCTGTTGTTGACCTCACTGTTAGAATTGAGAAGCCTGCAACCTATGAAGAGATTAAAAAGGCTATCAAGTGAGTTACTTTGTTCTGTCTCCTGTTATATTGCCGAGTCAATGGTCTGCTTAGTAATTAATGATCTACTCGTTTCTTTTACGCAGGGAAGAGTCTGAGGGTGCAATGAAAGGAATCCTGGGCTTCGTCGATGAAGACCTTGTTTCGACCGACTTCCTAGGCGACAGCAGGTACATAACACTCTTTCTCTAAAGCATGGGTGATTATGATTGTGAGGATGTCTTCATTAGTTCGATAAGGATTGTGTGTGTTGGTGTCTGCATGTGGTACCGGTGCTAGCTACTGACCCTGGTGTCAATCAGACGTCTCTTCACAATGAACTGAAATGCTTATGCGCATTTTACAGATCAAGCATCTTTGACGCAAAGGCTGGAATTGCTTTGAACAACAACTTCGTCAAGCTGGTGTCTTGGTATGACAATGAGTGGGGTTACAGGTAATTCATCGATCATCCCTAGACTTATAGTTGATTGCTGGCTGCCACACTTGAAGCATTCTCATTCTTAATCTCCTCTTGCTATCTTGAAGTACTCGTGTTGTGGATTTGATCGTGCACATGGCTTCCGTTCGGTAGAATGATGATCTCGACTCCATGGCTAGTGTATTCTTGCTTCGAGGTGTTGGCCCTGTTTGTGGGCGGGGCGAGAATTTTATCAATAATAAGATGTTCTCAATGGCGGCAGAGGTATTATCACGAGTGTTTCATATTTTAGCCTTGTAGCTGAATTTCTGTTGACGTTTTTGCTGCTCGAGGAGGCGAAGTTCCTCCAACTTAACTTTGACTGTCTACTGGTATCTGCTAGTTTGTGGATTTTGTACCAGTTTGTTTCACTCTCTTTTCTCAGTGATGCTGATTCTTTCCTTTATATCTTAAAGAACTCCTATAAAATTTAGAAACCGACGACTATATCATTCAAGGACTCAATACATACGGAAAATAACACATCCAAAGGAATAATTGCTTGATTATAAAATATCTTCATATCTAACTTCATCAGGAAAAAGAATGATCTAGTCTTGACAATTTTTTTTCGCAATCATTAAAAAATGCTCATATCTAACTGCAATCAATGTCCAAATCTTACAAAACAAGGAACCGCCAAATAAACACCCTTTTCTCTACCAAAATAAAATAAAATAAGAAACACCCTTCCTAAACACGAAATTTCCCTTATATAATTTTCTCCGGCCGTCCGATCTCGTTTCCAGCCAAATCCAACGGTCCAAAATCACTCGAGCATTCAAATTCCCACCTTTTTTTTTCTGTCCGCCAATGACCCTCTCCCCCGCTTTGAACCCCGCTCTCTCTCTCTCTACCATCGTCGTCATCAGCATTCAGCTCCTTCTCGTGAAAACGAGAAATTGTCTTGGAAATTATATTTTCGATCTTTTGACATGAAACTTCTCTAATTTCTTGTCTTTGACCTTCTGTGAGGTGGGGGAAGTAATTATTCCTATTATTCGAATCAAGTAATTATTAATTATGTTAAAAGCCTTAGGAAAGAAAAACGACATTCGTTTGTAAAATTGAACCGTCATTGATTATCAATATAATTAGGGATTTGGATTCAGTGGACACTTCATAAAAATCATTCCCATAGTATGGACTAAATTTGGTCTTTTAGATTCGATTAAAATTTAAAAATTTTAGATCTAATGGTCCAAATTCGTTAGAGGGTATTTTAGGGTTTCAACCCAAAAATTGCCGGCTGGGTTTCCAAATCACACACCCCACCATTCCCGTAATTTCCTCTCCCATCATTCTCTTAATTTAGGTTTTCTATTTTGGCTCAAAAAATATCTCCCTCTCTCTCTTCATCACCGCCAACCTAAAAACCTAAAAGAATTCACAACTTTTGATCTGCCTCCATAAACATCTACTAAATTTCTAATTCTATTTTGGGTTCTTTTTTTCCTGAAGTTATGGTGGGATGCGAGTGGTTGACGACGTCGTTTCTTCCCTCAATGACCAGGGCTAGTGCGGTCGTTTCTTCTGTCGTTTCGCTCGAATGTCCAATGTCAGCTCTCCCTTTGGCCGCCACTCGTTTCGAGAAGGAGAAGAGTCGCGACCCCGAGTCTCTGTCCATCTTTCCCGAGTCTCTGACCAGCAGCGCTGTTGCCTGGACCTCGAGTCTCTGACCTGCGTCGCCGTCGCCTGGACCTCGAGTCTCCGACCCGCATCGCTGTCGCCTAAGTTTACTATATCCTTTTGCCTTTCCTCGATTTTGTACCTTCAATCGTGGTCGCTTGGTCGTCCCGACCCTGGTTTACCGTCTTTGTCCGCCTTTTCCCGAGTTTTCGACGTAAGACCTATACCAATATCAGAGAATAAGTATACCAATATCAGAGTGGATGGATATCAATATCAGCAAAGAATGAAACCAATATCAGAGAATAAGTATACCAATATCAGAGAAGAAGTATACCAATATAATATAATAAGTATACCAATATCAGAGAATAAATATACCAATATAATATAATAAGTATACGTATATCATAGAAGAAGTATATCAATATCAGAGAAGAAGTATACCAATATCAAACTAGATGGATACTAATATCACAGTAGAACGAAACAAATAATGCGAATGTTTAAATTCGAGTAAATAATCTGGGTTTTTGTATTTTTTGCTGTCAATTTTAATGTATTTAATGTAATTTTTGGTTTGTGTTAATTAACTATAATTTTCTTTCCTTTTGATATTTTCATAACGATATTATCCCTAATTTGTAGGTTGGTTTAGTTAAAAGTGATTTGCCAATATTGCCCATCCTTGCTATTGAATCCTCTTTGATCCTTTTCAGTAGGGATTACCCATGTTCTCACCGAATTTGAGCCCATTAGTTAGAAGTTAACAAACAAATAATTCTTGTTTTATAAAAGACTCTTAACTGAAGTCTTGTGTGGCCTTACAAATAGAAAGACATCATAAATAAATATCGCTTGGCAGTTGTCTCCTCCGAATAAAAAAGATTCACCAAATTGATGGTGTATAGTCTTTAAGTTTAGTTAGAATGTAAACTTGGGCTTGGTTTTGAGTAGGAATTCCGAAACTCTAAAGTAGGAGTATTCCTAATCATAAACGGCCGTCAACTGATAGATTCTTACATTTGACTTGGGAGTTTCTCTTGGAAAGACGGGAGAATTTGTTCCGGAAGCCTCCTGCTTTATATTTTATAATCCAAATGTCATTCATCCGCTAAGAATGTAGAGTTTTTGTGTAGTTGGGGTTTTAGGGGTTCGAATTAGAAATTCTTAACTTACTGACGCTGTTTGTCAAAAAAAAATGTTGAATTTGAAAACTTTCGTCATTAAAATAGAGAAAGGCCAAATCCGTACTTGGTTAAAAATGCATGGAAACATGGTATTTAAATAAATTTATTCGTTTTTATTTTTTTATTTAAAATATATGTTATTTTAAATTGTTCATACGTTATGCAATAATATTTGTACCGTTGATTTTTTTGGGTAAAATCTGTAAAATAGAACGTGAACCATATATAACCTCCATAAAATTATCACTAGAGGACCATTATGGGTAATCAATTAGATGATTTAGATCGATGACATGTCATCAGGCTACTATTTGTCCTATTTTAAAATATTTAGGGTGTTAATTTGTACTAGTTTCAAATATAAAAATTTGTGGTGCATTTTGAATGTTTTGTAATTTTTATTATTAAAAACGCCAATTAATAGCCCATTTGGCATGATATTTTTCTGGTGTAGTAGATGGAAATTTCTCAAATCTACGAAAATTTATCTGTTCGGTAAAAAAATCTAAACTAACTTATAGCTAAAATTAAGGGATATCTTTAACCAATCTACTAGTTCGGGACTGATCAACCCAAAATTGGGTGCTATTATATTTCTTAATTACCACCTTTTATTTTTCAATCTACATTTATGTTTTTTAACTTTTTTTAGGGGATGGTTATATTCATTATATATCTTTTATTTGGTGAATAAATTTATTATTAAAGAAAAATTAACTTACTAGTCCAATCAGCTTTTTCCCAGCACTCGTCTGGAGTATAACCCAGGTGTTCCATAACCAAAATATAGTTCTCCGCGAAGAGAAAAAAATTGATCTGGTTGGGCCAATTGATCTCAGACGAGAGAGGGCAAGTGGGAATTCAAGTTGCTAACCACTCCGGCTAACTCTCATTAGTTTGAGCATCATGATTTTGAAGGTTGCTTTTCTACCATCTATTATCTTCTTTAATTTTAACACTGATTATGTTTATTTAACACTAGTAAATACTCATGCGCGATGTGAGTGCCATTCTATTTTAAAATTTGCAAAATATATCGTTCATTATCTTTCTTTTTTAAGCTGTACTAAAATAAAATTAGAACGGGGTTCGAGGTCTGGGGTCTGGAGGTCCGGGGTCCGGAGTTAGGGTCTGTAGCTGGGGGTTCAGGGTCGGGGGTCCAGGGTCAAGGGTCAAGGGGGTCGGGTGGTCCGGGGGTCCAGGGGTCTGGGGGTCCTGGGGTTCCGATGGCTCGGGGGTCCGGTGGTCCGGGGGTCCGGAGGTCCGCGGTCCGAGGGTCCGGTGGTCCGTAGTCCGGGGTCCGTGGTTCGGTGGTCTGATGGTCCGGAGTCCGGTGGCCCGTGGTTCGGTGGTCCAATGATTTGGGGTCCAAGGTCCTCTGATCCGCAGTCCAGGGGTCCAGGAGCACGGTGGTTCGGGGGTCTTAGAGTCCGGAGGTCCGTGGTCCGGTGATCTGGTCCAGGGTCCGGTGGTCTGTGGGTCTGGTGGTTTGAGGTTCCGGAGGTCCGGTGGTCTGGGGTTTGTGGTTCGGTAGTCCAGGTTCGGGGGTCTGTGGTTCTAGGGTTCGACGGCTGGTGGTCCAGTGGTCCGGGGTTCGGGGGTCCGTGGTTCGGTGGTCCATGGTCTGGGGTCCGGGGTCCAGTGGTCTGCGGTTTGGGGGTCTGGGAGTTCGTCGATCCAGGGTCCGGTGGTCTGAGGGTCCAGAGGTCTGGTGGTCCGGTGGTCTGGGGTTCAGAGATCCGGTGGTCTGCGGTCCGGGGGTCTGGGAGTTCGGTGGTCAGCGGTCCGTGGTTTGGTGGTCCTATGGTCCGAGGTCCGAAGGTTTGTGGTCCGATGGTCTAGTCTGGTAGTCCAGTGGTTCGATGGTCCGGTGGTCTGATGGTCTGGTCTGGAGGTCCAGTGGTTCGATGGTCCGGTGGTCCGGGGTCTGGTGGTCTGTAGTTCGGTGATTCGGAGTCCGGGGGTCCAATGGTCTGGTTGTCTAGGGGTCTGGTGGTCCGCTGTCCGAGGGTGGGAGTTTGGGAGTTCGGTGGTCCGGGATTCGGAGGTCTGTGGTCCGGTGGTCTGGTTCGGGGGCTGCTGGTCCGAGGGTCTAGAGGTCCGGTGGTTCGGTAGTCCGGGGTCCGGTGGTCTGCGGTCTGGGGGTCTGGGAGTTCGCTGGTACGGGGTCCGTGGTTCGGTGGTCCGGGTGTCCTAGGGTCCGTAGGTTCGTGGTCCGGTGGTCAGAGGGTCCGGAGGTCCGGTGGTTCGATGGTCCGGTGATCCGGGGTCCGGGGGTCTACGGTCCGGTGGTGCGGTGGTCCGGGGATCAAGGGTTCGGTAGTCCGATGTCCGGGTTCGGGGGTACGGGGGTTCGAGGTTAGGGGTTTTGAGTTTGAGGTTTGGGTTTTGGATTTGAGATTTGGGTATTGATTTGGGGTTTGGGTTTTGGGTTAGAATTTGAGTTTGAGGTTTGGAAGTAGTTTAGACATTTTTATCGTATCGGACAAAAAAAAGAGGTTTATATTATTATAGTAGGATGAATTGAGACATTTTTCCAAACAAAGAATACCTCCTGGCTTCTATAAAGTTCAGGTCCAGCTGATAGTTTGTAGGAATATAATCTTTAAGAGCTTGTTTGAAATCGCAAGAAATGGAATGGAATGTTCCAAGTTTAAGTTTTATTGCGGTTTGTTTGAAACTAACTTTAGATGGAAAATAGGATTCATTGTCATTTAAACTTAGAAAATGAAATCTCTGTCCAAAACTGTAAGATCCGTAGAATCGAAAACAGTTGTAAGTAAATATTTATTGTAATCATACCTCGACATATTTTTAATGAAAGGATACACCTTATTTTCTAGTTTTCACATGAAATTAGAAAGGGATTCAATTTATTTTGACTATAAATATGAAATAAAATCATTTTCCTTAAGAAATTGATTCCAATTATTTTTCAATTGAAATATGTCTAGAGTTAGCAGTGATTTTAATAGGTAGAAAAAAATGGTTCTGAAATCTTTCGGACAATTCCATTATTTGTCAAAATCAAAGACTCCGCTGAAAGATATTTTTCAGATTCAACTAATATCAAAAAATGCAAAAATATTTTTTTCTAATGGATTAAAATGCTTAACTAGAGTGGGAAATAACTTTCCGTTTTAAAAGAAATTTGTAAATTTACGGATTTTTTTCTTGTTTAAGAATACAATAGAGGGTAGGAAATAATTGGTAAGAAACCGGTAAGAGTCTACTACCAACCACTAGAGTTATCGCGTTCGGAAATTGACAACGAAATATTGTTAAAACAATTATTAGTAAAATATGATTAATTAAACTATTTTGATTGGTAATATGGAAATTAAGATACATATTTTTTTTGAGGGAAATAGATATGCTTCATTCATGCTCCAATATCAAGTGACGTATTACATCCTGTCATTAGCTAGTACATCAGTAATAGCGGCAGGTTCAGAAAAAAGAATCAACGGAAAGGACGAGAACAGACAAGGAATTTTGGCCATAACGTGAGCCGCCTCATTAGCAGAACAGTGAACGAAGCAGAACTGAACTTGTTTCAGGGGTTCCGAAGCTGCGAGACAGTCTCCAATGATGACAGCCAGATCACTTCTATCGTCCCGTCGTTGTTTCAAAGCTTGCACCACTGGCTGACAATCTGATTCTAGGACCACATTAGTAAGCCCCAAAGAGGCAGCCAATTCCATCCCTACTTTGCACCCATGCGCTTCCAGCAGAGTAGGATGATTGACAAGGGAAAACCGACATATGGCTCCGGCTACAAACTGACCTGACGAATCTCGTACTACCGCGCCTACTTGGCCTCCTCCTCCCGAGACTAAGCCAGCGTCCGTGTTTATCTTGAACCAATCCGTTTCCGGAGGGCGCCAACGATGAAAAGTAGAACTGCGCTGCACAGTTGACCGCGGGTTGGCAAGAAAGTAATCCGCACCCATCTTAATAGCTTTTTCCAATTCTTTCTGGTAATTCAAATTGGCAGGGTCTTCAAAAATAATGAGATTGCGGATTTTCCATACAGCCCATAGACTTGCCACTACACGGACTCGGGATTCCACTTCCCTAATCTCTTCAAGTAACTTACTGCATGCTTCATGAAAGGGGAGGTCTCTATAAGGTTATAAATTGACCTGTACACTAGAAAGCCAAACCTGAGAGCGTGGGCAAGACAGGAAAAGATGATGTACTGACTCTGGAGACGCCTGACAGAGAGGACAAGAGCTATCTGTTAACAAATTCCGGCGACAAAGGTTCTCCCGCACCGGTAGGTTATCGTCGATTGCTCTCCATAGAAAGTTTCAGGATCGTGGAGGGCATGGTAAGTGCCAGAGTTGAGTCCATTGAAATTTGCTGGAATCCATTGTGTTAGGCATATTAGCTGCAAGCCACCAGGCCTCGAAGTCAGCATGATAGCCTTTTTGAACACTATATAATCCGTCTTTAGAGTGGCGCCAACGGATGGTATCAGGACGGTGTCTTGGGCTGACTTGGATTGCTAGAATCTTGCTTACATCTTCTTCGTGGAAGAGCTTATGCAGCAGAGGCATGTTCCACTCATATCCCGATTTAGTAAATAGTTCTGAGACGATCATAGTAGCATCTGAGCCAGGGAACATGTACTTAGGATGGCCTAGCTCCGATTCTGGCAGCCACCTGTCATGCCAGATGTTGATGTTGTGTCCATTACCTACTCTCCATTCCAATCCTGGCGCTAAAAGAGATATTCCTTCCATAATACTGCGCCAGGCATGGCTTGGACGATATCCCAATGGAGCCTCTAACACCGATACCCGGGGAAAATATTTGACCTGTAGCACACATATTAATGTTAGGAGAAGAGCGAGTTTTCAACAAACATTTATCTCACTAGTTTTTAAATCCCTACGAAATCTTTAAGATAATTATTATCAGTATTTACGATTTCTTAAGGGTAAGATAATTATCTACAGAAATCCCTATCAAAATCTTTATACCTAATTATTAGGGATAATAGGAATCGCCTCACAACCTTTTTATTAAAGGAACAAACGATCAACCGTATCCATTCCTAAAGAGTAAATTGGAGCGAAGAAAAAAATGGAGAGTGATCCATCATCACAAAAGCAGGAGTCGTCGAAAACGAAGGAGCAGAAACTCAATGACTGGCTTCCTATAACCAAGTCCAGAAATGCTAAATGGTGGTTTTCTGCCTTCCATAATGTCACAGCCATGGTCGGTGCCGGAGTGTTGGGTCTCCCTTACGCCATGTCTGAGCTTGGATGGTATGTACCTTGATCTCCTCGAACACCCTCTTATTTAATATTTATGCGTTGTTAAAGAAGTCGAACTCGAGATCCGTGGGGATATTTTTAAAATAATTATTCACAAACTTGTTGTGCTGATTCAATGTGTGGATTTTTTTTTCTTGGTATTTGAACATCCACTTATTTAACACTTATATGTTCTTGAGGACTCGAACTCAAAATTTGTTCATACCGGGATACTTTTATTTCTAGGTGTAACAATTATCGCTTGTTTTATTTGTCGAATGCAATTTAAAGAAAAACTTGGGTCCAATAAAGAGCCATCATGCTCAATCTAGTTCCAAAGGCAATCCGTCTATAGGAAGTGAACTCATTGGTTTCTCTGAACAATTGTGATGCTTCAATGTATATACCACTACGGTTTAGATCAACTAATAAAAGTTAATTAGTTTAACCAAACAATCCAATTGTAGGTATGTATGTGAGAACAGGTTCATGCGAGTTGGTTATTTTCTGTTTTTGGTTTATATCACTGATTATTCAAAAATTTACTTAGTCGACTAATCCAACTTTGATAACGATCTACCTTTGAGTCTTTAGGCTTGCTTGTTTATATATTGATCTAACCCTAATTTGAGACTGCGTGTAGGTGTTTTTAAAAGCAATCTGCAGAGCGGAATTAGCATTAGGTTTTAGGGCCGATTCGCTGGCTTCATTCCAAGTTCGGATTATTCTTTTTAGATCGCTAAAATTAGTGACAGCAAAACTGGATTGGGAATTGGGGAATCCAGATTTCTTGAGTTATTTTTTTATTTTGTTGTTTCGTATTAAGTTCTACAATAATTTTTTTACTAGTGTTAATAACTTGTTAGCAGTGAACTAGATTTTTATAAGATTTTTAATTAGGTGATAGAGATTTAATTTTGTTCTTATCTTTCGGGATAAGATAGAATCCTAACAGAAATATATATTATTGTTATCAGATTTTATTTTGTTGTTGTCTATCCTAACAGAAATATATTTATTATGATCCGTAGTTATTTTTTATTGGTATTTTTTTACTTTTTATCGTAAGTTATTTTTCTTCTCTTGATAAAATAGATAATATCTGGTGAAATGAACTGAACATGAATACGATAACAGAAAAAATACATTTTATGGAATTCATCATAAAAATCTACACATGATAAAATCTTAGATTGGATTGATAACGGAGATTGATAACTTATAGTAAGTGGACAAATTTAGTTATTTAAGATTAGTTTTTGTGGTAGAAATAAGGCCAACAAGTTTATCTCAATATATCGGAGTAGATGTTTGACTAGGATTGAAGAATTCAGTGTTTTATCTCAATCTATTGTTTTACAATATTATTTTGTTCTATGTTTCTTTATTTGTTTCTTTATTTCTTTATAGTACCGGTGCATTTTCAAATGGCATTTCTTTATATTTTGTAATATTATAGTTTTTCTCTTTGGATATGAATGTCACAATTTCTATACATTTTAGTTCTAATATTCATATAATTTATATATAAAAAATTTCAAAAGTAATGACATAAAATATTTTTGGACATAACTATAAAAATTATCAATAGCACTACCAGATATTAACAAATGCTAAAAAAATTCAAAAAATTGTAATTAGTTTTATTAGTTTGTTGGTGGTGTTTAATGTAGAATCTAAAACAATAAAATTTAATAGGTTTCTATGACAATCAATAGAAGAGTCCTCTCGTCAATTTCAAACTAGAAACCGTAGTCTTCTAAAAGTGATATGCGACGCTCTTTAAAATTTTGTAATGAATATTAATTTTATCAACTATGATTGATGACATTTTTTTTGAATTGGATATAATTGCTGATATTACATAGCCATTTTAATTCTTATTTTGTTTTTAGTAAATGCGAATCAATTTCTAAATAGTTGTATGATACATGATCTTGATTTCATGATGTTAACTATATTAAATTATATAAATAAATTATATAAAACTAAAATCTCTTAAAAAATAATCTTAAATAACTAAATCGTCCACTTACTAAAAGTTAGTTTTAGCAAAATATACGTTAAAAATAAAATGCTACAATTATAGTTTTGTTGGTTTATCTCCAAACAATTCGAAAATTATTATTACATTCAATAAGTTAAACTTTTTTATTTATCAAAATATCTATTTAGATACATAAATATAAATTTTGCTTAAACCACCATCATTTTTATTTAAATAAATAATGTAGAATCTTTTATTTAAGCTTAATTTGTAAATTAATAATTAATTTAATACATCTATAATGTACTAGGTTGAATATGCAATTTGCTATTTATTGTCACTAAATAGATTGCTCAATCTACTACATGTTAATTGTTGAACTAAATATGTTATAAGAATTTTGTTATCTCCTACCAATCTGTTGCGTCATTAAACGAAACATAATTATAGTATCGACACTAACTTAACTATGTATATACAGGGGTCCAGGTATAACAGTGATGGTGCTATCTTGGATTATCACTCTCTATACGCTGTGGCAAATGGTTGAGATGCATGAGATGGTACCTGGTAAGAGATTCGACAGGTATCATGAACTGGGTCAGCATGCTTTTGGAGAGAAACTTGGACTCTGGGTGGTTGTGCCCCAACAACTTATGGTAGAAATTGGTGTCAATATCGTGTACATGATCACCGGTGGCAAATCCTTGAAGAAGTTCCACGACACCGTGTGCCCTAATTGCAAAGACATCAAGCTCACTTTCTTCATCATGATCTTCGCTTCGGTCCATTTCGTACTTTCGCATTTGCCTAGTTTTAACTCCATCACCGGTATCTCCTTCGCCGCAGCTATCATGTCGTTGAGTTATTCAACCATAGCTTGGGTGGCATCAGCCCACAAAGGAGTGTCACCGGAGGTCAACTACAATCCGAGAGCTTCGACATCCGTCGGGCGGATGTTCAACTTCTTTAGTGCACTTGGGGACGTAGCTTTTGCGTTTGCAGGTCACAATGTGGTGCTAGAAATCCAGGCAACGATACCTTCAACACCCGAAAAGCCGTCCAAAAAACCGATGTGGAAAGGGGTCGTCATTGCGTATATAGTTGTGGCCTTGTGCTACTTCCCGGTTGCCTTCTTGGGTTACTATGTCTTTGGGAGCAGCGTTGAAGACAATATTCTCATATCACTTGAAAAGCCCCGCTGGCTTATTGCTACCGCTAATCTCTTTGTTGTTGTCCATGTCATTGGAAGCTATCAGGTCTTTGCGGTGCCTGTTTTCGACATGATGGAATCATTCTTGGTCCTAAAGATGAATTTCGAACCAAGTAGGAAGCTTCGATTCACAACAAGAACTTCATACGTTGGTAGAGTGTCTCTTTGACTTACTCCGTGGACTCGCTTGATAATTGCACATTCAATGAATCAGCTAATTTATATATCAACTCGACTCTTCTTATGACACAGCATTGACCATGTTTCTTGCAATGACATTCCCTTTCTTTGGAGGACTTCTTGGATTCTTTGGAGGATTTGCTTTCGCTCCTACAACCTATTACGTAAGCCTACTACACTATACAAACTATTTTGTTACTTGTTCATTTTTCATTCTCAATAGACCAAGTATTTTACATCTCTATACTTTCAGCTCCCATGCATCATGTGGCTTGCAATTTACAAACCAAAGAGAGGCAGCTTGTCCTGGTTCGCAAATTGGGTATGTTTATAATTGTCCGATTATTATAGTTTCTTATGAACTACAAATCTTGTTTAGTTCAATATTTATAGCTTTATAAATTTTGGGATTTAGTTTTACTAACGCGTTGTTGTGTTTTTTTACAGATTTGCATTATACTTGGTGTCTTATTGATGATTTTAGCTCCCATTGGTGCACTAAGGGGGCTGATTCTTGAAGCCAAAAGTTTCAAATTCTACTCTTGATTCGGATAAAGAACTATTTTGTAGATGGCCCTCTATTTTGTTGATGATTTATAAACTATTTTGTTTGAATGATGTATTTATTTGTCATTAAGTTGTGCTTGATTAGGTAACTATTTTAAGGTTGGATCACAAACTATTTTGTTTGAATTTGAAGTACCTTGGGTTTGAAGTTAATTAACATTTTCGTTGCCAAATAACAAATTTATTTTTTTTAATCCCGTATTATTGTTATAAAAAGTTATATCATCGCCACCATTCATAAGGGCCGAGATTAAGGGATTAAGAGAGGAGGGGGTATGCATAAAGGAAAATTTTATAATAGTCTCTCAACATTATATGGTGGAGATTCGGCTGGGGTTAGCTTTTTGGTGGAATGGAATTTTCATCTTCTTTTTTAAAAAACTTTTATAATTTTTTTGGTAGGAGGTGAATGAGGGCCGTAACTATAATGGTCCTTGTGTAGAAAAAAATTTTGTTGTGTAATTTCGGGAAGTAAATGTATAGCATAATGCTCAAATCCATAAGAGCTAATTAATAGCTACTTTTACTAAAAATTGAGTTTATTTTGTTCAGTATCATTCAACTACATGAAACGTGACATACTGATATGTAGACCTGTTGTTCGTTAATGGTTAGTTCCTTTTTCAAGATCTGTAGCTGCAATTAGTGACAGTTTCTTATTCAGTGTATCGAAATTTGTTTAGGAGATTATGTGTTGATATTTGAGTTTTTTGTTCAAGATGATTGAATATCTGACATCGTTTTATGGTAATCTTGTTCATTAATCCAACTATCATTTCAATTCTTACGAATGAAAAAGATATACTATTGAAAGAGTAGCCCTAATATAAGATCCGACAGTAATGACCTCTCTATAATTTTAGTGTCTATAAATAAGATGATTTACCTTTTCCAAAAAAAATATATATTGTGCTCCTATTGTGGTCAGTTATGCGTTATTTCTCAGTCTATTACGTCAATTTTCCTTTCTCAGTCTAAAATGTGATTTAGTCAACATGTAATTAGTTTATGAATTTGGGTAGAACATGCGAAAAAATAATTTGGATTTCGTATATTTTGGAAAAATCTATAGCGAACTTTCGTTGATAGCTCATGTGCATTCCGTAGGTAAGAAATTTCACAACCCTTTTTTTCTTCCAAAATATAGGAGACTTCAAAAGCTTGGAAATCGCAAAATTTTGAACAAATTAAAATTTATTTTTACCCAAATCTATATACGAAAAGAGTTCCAGGATCCAATCCATCGCTGTGTAAAATCTTACAGGATCTTGATCAAATCTAATCACATACTAATTCAGGAAAGGAATTTTGAGTGTAATTAATGCTGTACTTCCGAAATAGGAAATAAATTTTACCCGCCAACGTCTATATTTCTCAGGACCAAACACTACATATATGCTTGTCTTGTCCGTCTCTCTTCTAAAACAAGGGCAATGGCTCCTCCTCCACTAGACGACGTCGTAGTCGTCCCGACCAGCAATGCCAAGAAAAGGAAGTTGGGATCAGGCGAGCCCAGGAAACCCAAATTCATGAAGAAGATTCTGGAGGATGACAAGGCTACCAAGACCAGCAGCTTCAAGAAGCGGATGCCAACCCTCATGACCAAGTCCTACCAGTTGGAGACCTTGTGCGGTGTTTCCGTCTGCGTCTTATGTTACGGTTCCGACGGGAAAGTCGAGACTTGGCCCAAGGACAGGGCGGAGGCGGAGGCGGAGGCCAGGGTCCTCGTGTACAAGGAGAAGCGTGAGTCCAATGTGGTCGCACTCTTGGAGGGGACCAAGAGGGGCTTGTTAAGGAAGTTGGCCAGGGAGGTGTCCGCTTGTTTCTCGGACTTGGCCGACCGGGGGAGGTTGGACGCCGAGTTGAAGCGGATTGAGGACAAGATTAGGGTGTTGACCAGTAGCAGTGGGGATCAAAGGAATGTTGTGTACGAGGATGGAGAATATTTTGTGGATGATGACTACTACATCTGGCTTGATGATCTTGTTGGTCCGAATTTCGCCTTTGATCCATCGTTACTTGGCAGAGAATCGGCCGGCATTGGCTTCGGTGATCAAAGGGTGGTTGTTGCCACTCAAGGTAGAGGTACTGATCTGGGTTTGGTGGAGAATGGTAGTAGTATGGAGGAGGATGAGTGTCCTAATGGTAGCGAGCTCGTAAAGGTCGAGACTTACGGTGCTAATTTTGAGGATGACGACTTCCTATGTCTCCATGATATTATGGGTCCTGATTTTGAGAATGATTTATTTCTTGGTCTTGATGGTTTTGTTAATCCCGTCCAAGAATGCTCCAATTCTCAGTTTATAGTTGATAATTCATGCATGGAGGAGGCTGGTGCAAGCTGCACTTTTGATGATACTCTTGTCGTCGGTCCTGATCCGAATTGTAGCAACTCGGTGAAGGTGGAGTATTTTGGTAATTCTTGCATGAAGAACTGCTGCAGTTTTGTGGATGATCTTGTCGGTCCGAATTTCACCTTTGATCCATCGTTATACGGCGGAAACCCAAAAAAGCTGGGATCGGCTTTGGCGGAATGGAAGTTGGAGGAACCGGGAGGTGGATTTTGTTTTACTTAAATGTAAGTTTTTGTTGATGTGTGTTTCTGGGTGGGTTTGTAACTATACTGGTGGTCTATATAATTGCAAAGTTCCTTGCTTTACACGAAACCCAAAAAAGCTGATGCCTCAAGATTGCGTTTTTAACTTCTACGTACTATTATTATCAGTTACCTTCTTTCTTCTTCCCTGCGTGCTTCTTCTAGATTGCATTTCATATTTTAATTGGTATCTATCTCCTTGTATGTCCTAAATCGCCTTGCTCATGTCTGCAACCATTTCTTTTTGAACAAAAAGTGATCTGCAACATGGTCAAGCTTGTCACAATGTACCATACATCAACGTTTGGAAATTGACTAGGCCTGTTTTAACGGCACAACAACCCGACGATTGACACTTTAATTGTACATCAGCCTCGACTCCCTACCAACCACAATCCCAACAAATCAGTAGCAGCAATTCTCGCCATAGAAAGGCGCATGTTCAGACCACACATCAGCTCTTCCTACAAACTAGATCCTTTTAGTGCGACAAGAAGCGAGAGAGCAGCGAGCTACTGGTTTTTCCATCATTTACACAGCCAACGTGCCAACCTGAACATTCGAAGTGTATCCTTCCAGCCTGCAATTCTAGGGTCCTCGTAACCTTCATAGAAGCAGGGATGATTGCGCAAGGAGTCGAGGAGCATTCAGATGTCCCCGTCGTTTGATTTTTTGTCCTCCAGATTGAACAAATAGCTAATCAATCTCTCCCTCTTCAACATCTTTCTCAGGATCTTTCGCAGGCTCTAGAATAGTTTTGGGTAGTTCAACCTCTTCCTCGTCTTCATCATCGTCTTTCATGTACAGCCCTAGTTGTTCCAATGGATTACTACTCCCCTGAAGCTTCTGTAATTGGTCAGGGATCATGTCCTCTTTCGCAAGCTGTGGAATAGTTTTGGGTAGTTCAACCTCTTCCTCGTCTTCGTCATCGTCTTTCATGTACAGTCCTAGCTGTTCCAATGGATTACTACTTCCCTGAAGCTTCTGCAATTGGTCAGGGATCATGTCCTCTTTCACAGGCTCTGGAATAGTTTTGGGTAGTTCAACCTCTTCCTCGTCTTCGTCATCGTCTTTCATGTACAGTCCTAGTTGTTCCAATGGATTACTACTTCCCTGAAGCTTCTGTAGATGTTCAGGGCTCATGTCCTCTTTCGCAGGCTCTGGAATAGTTTTGGGTAGTTCAACCTCTTCCTCGTCTTCGTCGTCGTCTTTCATGTACAGTCCTAGTTGTTCCAATGGATTACTACTCCCCTGAAGCTTCTGTAGATGTTCAGGGCTCATGTCCTCTTCAAAAATTGGTCCCTGTTCATTGGCTGCAGTTCTGAGCATTTCTAGATCTTCCATAAACTGACTGTTCTCGTTGATATCAACCGTCTTTTCCATCTGTAATACCAAGACTTCAGTTGCAGTCAAGGATGAAAATCCATATCAACTTTGCAAAGATGTTTGATGCCAAAACCTGTAGTAGCGCTTGACGTGCAGCTTCTCTTTCAAGTTCCCTCTTCCTTTTTGCTTCAGCGGCAGCTTCAGCTTCTGCTTTTCTTCGAGCCTCTTCAGCTTCTTTTGCCTCTGCTTGCAACCGTGCTTTTTCTGATAATTGCATGGTGCAAAAATATTCAGTTACCTGAGAATCATAATTTCATAACAAAGGATGGCCAAATGAAACAGTTCCAGACCTTCTCTTTGACGTCGTTCTAGCTCCTCCCTTTCAATCCGCAGTGTCTCAGGGTCTTTATTTTCACCCTGACAAAAGATGCCGCATCATCATTGGTCAATTATACTCGTATCCCAGTACAGTCAATGAATTTGTTTGTACTAACTTTTTCTAGCGCCTTCTCCCTGGCCTTAAGTATGGTGTCAGCAAAACGGCTTCTCAATATAGCTGCACGATAAGCTTTGTCGGGAGAGACTCGCCTCTCAGGTGGAGCTACCTCCCCTATAATATTTTAGGCCGACAGGTGAACTGAAGCCCCAAAGTAACAAGAGAAGTCTTTCACATACTGTGCTTGCTTACCCTCTTGATTGTCAGGCAGTTCATCTGCCGTTGGGTCCTCCCGTGCATTCGTATTATCTTGGACCATTGAAGTCACAGGTTCTGCAACAAAGCATGAATAGCGGCATTCAAGATTGATGCGCAACACCTTCAATAGTAAGCATTGACACAATCATATCCCTAAATAAATATTTAAACTCACGGCCGCCAATGTCAGGAACAACATCACCACTTCTCTTTTCATCTAAATTTTCTCCAGCATTTTCCTATGGTAAGCAGAGAAGTATGAACAAATTAATATCTGTCAGGACACAAACCAAAATATTATTTGTCGAGAGAAAAAAAAAATATTGCCCAATTAAAAATCCTCAAAAAGAACAGTGGATGTACCAAGGTAGCATCTGGAGGACTTATAACTTCTGCTGCATCAACATCAACACCAGATGAGCTGGCAGAATCTGAGTCCAAAAAATGAATGCACACTAGTAAATATTAACAAGTAGGTAGAAAATCAAATTCAGAAGCATCTTCGGGACAAAAAGTTACAAGCAGTTAGAAAATCAACTTCAGAAGTATCTTCGGAACAAAAAGACCTAAATGTGTCCTATATTATGCACAAAGATAGGTGTAATGGTTTCATAATCAAATTACACTGGATGCTATATACAACCTCTCAGCTTGTTCAACATAGATAGATATTGAATCTTGGCGGCATTATTATTGAAGTCGGCGGTGATAGATACAAGAACAAGAGGATGCGATGAGCATCACAAGTTGTACGACACCAAGCTTAAGCAGCATAAAAGGTTCGCATTCTGATGCATACCAAAGTTCCTTCTACTATAAAATAGTGAGCTACTTCATAAAACTAAGTTATTATAGGTCAGCCTGATGATAAGCAGATAATATTCAGCAGCAAGATATCAATACCACACATTGACTAGCGAGCACACTAGAGAAGGAGTCGATTGAAAGAAAATTCCTTCTTCTTTATTGACATATAAACTCCAATGCTCGAGGGTTACTGCTTTCTTATCAAGACACATATTCTTAAGAAAGTCAAGACTGACAGATGATAACAGCAGAGGAATCGCAGTAAGCAAGAAAATCAAAAGCATATTCTTAAGAAAGTCAAGACTGACAGATGATAACAGCAGAGGAATCGCAGTAAGCAAGGAAATCAAAAGCCTAAGTATTCAGAGTTGCACTTCAAAATGGCAACAAATTTTAACAATAAGATTAACTAGTCCCAATTTGATAAATTGGTATTAAGCAATTCGAATACATCATGGTAACCTGTCTATGAAAAATCCTAACAAGACAAAAATGACGGCACATAAATCTGATAAAGATATATATATATAAGCTGACTTCCAAAGCAAATCCAATAATAAATTTGAAAACACAAAGTGCCAAAGAAACACAAACCACTTGATGAACCAGAATCACTGCTGGAGCTACTCGAACTACTACGTTTTTGTTGTTTTTGAGTTGCATCTTTTTCTATCTCTACTGCAGGGAAACTAGAAACAGGAGGATCGTTCCCACCTACAACGTCCACCTCTTCTTCTACTGCTTCATTGCCTGCCAAAAATATGTCAATAAGTTTCAAGTAAACCGTAACATAGCAGTAAAATACAGATGTTGCTCTGGCAATATATAAGTTATATGATACCTTTACATGGCTGCAGTGATGAGTTGCTAAATCCGGACTCATTGAGAAGCTGAATCAACAAGTGGAAGACCAATGTACCTCAGAGAGTAAATTACCAAAATATAAAAGGAGAAAAAAACCAATTACAACATGTGCAGGTAAGAAAAGGGGAATACCTCCATTTCACACGGTTCTGCTTTTCCATGTTTTTTCTGTTTTTCCAAAAGATGGTCATCCAGCAGTTTCCTTAATTTGAACAGTGTCTCGTTGCTAAGAGCATCGATATCAAGCTCAATTTCATCTTCCGCGGCTTGGTCATCGGGAGGACAATGCTCTTTCAGAAATTCCACAATCGCTAAAGGAAGATCACTAATACAATCCATCAAATCAGTGCTCAACTTTTGCTTTTCCTCGCTAGTCATTGTCTGCCTGACAAGTTCCGGCTTTGTACTATTTTCACTTGGCATTATTTTTGTCTTCTTTGAAGGTAAAGTATCTGTACTGGTTTCAATTTCTACATAAGCACCAGCACCAGGATGAACTGGTTCTGCATCGATGTTCACAGGAAGTTTTTTCTCTAAAGCTTTCCATCTAACTTCAAAAAACTTACCAAGCGTCTCAGCCAGGTTATGAACATCATTTCCCGGTGGGTTGTACTTCTTTGCATTTGCAAAAGTAAGTCGCACATCAGCAGCAAATTCCAATGGGCTTGAATATTGACCTGAAGTAAGCTTTGTCTTCACTGTCCCCAAATCCATTGGTTGCTTGATGACTGTGTAATAATCTGGAATGTTCAACTGCACCACATCAACGGGAGTGTTGAATATCCAACTAAACTGCTGTGACATTAAACGGCTTAACAACACCTCGCAATGTTTCATCAACATGGAGGTAGACGTACTGGAGTCTACAGAAGCCTTTGGCTGATGAACACGCCCCTTTTTCCCACGGGAACCACTGCGGCCAGGTGGACCTCGTTTTTTAGTAATTGGTGCTGACACTGCAAGGGATGGCCTCTTCTGGCCATCACTACAACTACGTATATCACTTGAAGGAGATAATAAAACTGCATTGGAACTATACGAGGCTACTCTCCTCCGGAGAATCCTCACCTGTTCCAGTTCCTTCTTCAATCTAAACTCCAAACTTTTCCTCTCAGGCTTTGACATCTTTGACAAAGACAACACCTGCATTTGTACATCAAAACTATCACAACCTCCCACATTCAAACTTGTGCATTTCCTATTCGGGGCAAACGAATCCTCAGAAGCTGTCATCTCCATGTCGACCCGTCCAGAGCTCGCAAACCCCTCAGACTCGGCCATGGTCTCAACAGCATGGCGATAGTCCGGAATAAAACCAGCAGCTTGCCCCTTGGAATACTTCCTTGACTTCCCCATCGATTTATTAAGTAAACACTTTCTCGATTGCTTCTGCCCAAAAAAATCTATGGGAGCAGCGGGCGCCATAAGACAAAGTTCGAGTAGCCGCACATAGCAATCCCGATAATACGGTACCTCTCTCCCTTCAACCTCAATCTCAAATAACAACCTTTCTAATCTAAACACAACTTCCCATTCCTCCACCAACCAACCAACCACTTCCCACTTCAAAAGTGCACTATAAGCACGAGAGTACTTGAATATCCAGATTAGGGTCCAATGACTGTAAAAACACCCCGAAATGCGCAACCCGAAAATTGTTAGGGTTCCAGGTTAAAGGTTGTTCCTTTTTCGAATCAAATCTCAAAACTTTTAACCCCCTCGAAAACCCTAACCAACCCCAGCAAAAAGCGGGCCTCTAACCCCACCAGAGGAGATACGAGCTAAATGGAAAAGCTCGAGAGCTCGTACGAGCTAAAGCATGGATCAATTGGAACCAATAGAAATTACCAAACTACCCCTCCTCTTCCTCCCTCCCTCCCTTCTCTACGCCGTTCCAAGAACCCAATTTCTACACTTTCAAGGGGGAAATAGAGAAAAAGGGCAACAAGAAGCCCAGAAATGAAAATCAGAAAAGGAAAAAAAAATTAGCGGAACCTGGATATCTCACGCGCCTTCCCTAAACCCTAATTCGGAAACCGGCAGAGATCGTCAGCCGAGAGCCCCCAAATTCCCGGCGCCTCCTCTTCGATACTATGCTCTCCACCCTCAAGGAGAGAGAAAATAGAGAGAGAAAGAGATCCAATCGATTAGAGAGAGAGAGAGGGCTGTGAGAAATTTTTTTTTTTTGGGATGGGCCTTTTTCCGGTACCGGCTCGAGATCTGATCGCTCATTTTTAAAGGCCCAAATCCGCGTTTGTCCCCCACACCCCGCCGACACCCAGTGAATCTCAGCCCTCCGTTTCATCCGTACTCGGTTTCATCTGACGGCTGTGATTTTGTTGGGGACTTTCTCCGCATCTGCCACGCGCCCGTTGGGAGGGAATGGTGCAACGCGCGCTTTCTATAAGACTACCCACAAGGCCAGAACACCAATCTACCCAATCTAGTTCACGGAATAATAATTAATTTCTCTCTCATCCATACCCAATCTAATCTAATTACATTTTTTTTATCCACAGCAACAACTCAGTTCACAGAATAAATAATTAATTTCTCTTTCATCCACATATTATATACTATCATTTTATATATAAATTATAATAAATATACGATAATAATTATTCCGTAATTACAACAAGGAAAAAATTACAATAAAGTAATAAAATTAAGATTACGAAATGACTACAAAATTAGATAGAAATTAAGATCCTTCCACTTCATTCATATATTATCTACTATCATTTTTTATTTATATATAAATTACGAGTACGAATTTTGGTTTGGGAACTACAACTTCTTATTTAAAAGTTCGATTGAGTTGATTCAAAATGACTACAAAATTAGATAGAAATTAACATCCTTCCACTTCATTCATATATTATCTACTATCATTTTTTATTTATATATAAATTACGAGTACGAGTTTTGGTTTGGGAACTACAACTTCTTATTTAAAAGTTCGATTGAGTTGATTCAAGTTGCTTTGTGAAGGTGGGATATATATCTACAACTTTTTAGTTCATGACTTCTCCAAATTCGGAGTGAATAATGTCAAAAATAGGTTTGAAGTCAATAGTCGAGCGAGTTACGAGTACGAGTTTCGATTTAGGAGCTACAACTTCTTATTTCGGAGTCCGATTGAGTTGATTCAAGTTGTTTTGTGAAGGTTGGATATATATCTACAACTTTTTAGTTTATGACTTCTCCAAATTTGGAGTGTACGAATGTCAAAAATAGGTTTGAAGTTAATAGTCGAGTGAGTTACGAGTACGAGTTTCGATTAGGGAGCTACAACATCTTATTCCGGAGTCCGATTGAGTTAATTCAAGTTGCTTTGTGAAGGTGTGATATATATCTACAACTTTTTAGTTTATGACTTCTCCAAATTCGAAGCGTAAGAATGTCAAAGATATGTTTGAAATCAGTAGTCGAGCGAGTTACGAGTAGGAGTTTCATTATTACTTTTTAGTTTAATGACTTTTTAGTTTTAATTTTCATAATTTTTTTTAGTTTTGCTAAAGATAAGGTCTGTTTATATAACCACAAAAATATTATCCAAAAATATCTATTTTTAACGAATAATATTATGCCAAGTGAAACTAATTAGATAAATAAGTAAAGAAAAAAAAAGGCCAAGTGACCAATTTGCCGTTCGCGAGCGGTGATCGGACAAGCACCTCGATCGACCGCTCGCCCCTCTTTTTTATTACATTTGTTTTTTTTAATATTAAAAACCCCACCCGCGCGAGATTTTGATCTCTGCTGCGGGTGGTCTAAAGGGAAATGGAGCCGCTGTTTTATAATCACTACAAATATAAAAGAAACAATTAAAACACTCACTTTCAAAATAGAAATCGATATTATTTATTAAATTTAATGCCTTCTTTTGAGCTAATGTGTGAGGGTCTAACTCTGTATTGAATAGAGTTTCAAATAATTGAATGTTTCTTTTTTATAAGTAAGATATAATAGTGCATAAATGTATAGATTAAGATCTATCATGGTCAAGAAAATGATCTTAACAATAGTTACAATTGGGAGGGAATGGCAATTAACGCACAAGGTATTAACTTATTTAACGAGCTTCAGAGTTCAAGGTCCAGTTCAAGGTCCAGCAACTATAATTATAGTGTAAATATCTACCTTTTAGTAAAACTAGGATTGTGAAAATAATAATAAATTAAAATACAAATATTTTGACTAACTGTGAAATTCTAATCGTATTTTTTGTATGGTGTGAGATACTTAATGAAGCTGATGTGTAATGGGCTAGTTGTCATTCGAATTCAAAAAAAAGAATTTAATGAAGATGTGTTGATAATTAAAAAATGATAAAGATACTTTAGTATCCTGTATTATAGAAAATGAACATTTTAGAGTCTTGTGTTATGAAAATACTCATTTTAGTGCGTTGTGTTATTATTGAAGGACACTTTAATACCACAACTTTGACTTTTGTTGAGATGTCAATTATGACATAATTTCTATTCGCCAACGTCACAAATAAATGATGTGTCATGTAATATTAAAAAAATATAATAAAATTTGTTAGGTAAAAGACTAATATAACCACACCTTCAACCTTGCACTGCCAAAACCAAACCTCAAGCTCCATTTTCATAGCTTCTTAGGGGTCTTCATAGCTTCTTCTTGATGAAGAAGCTGGAGCTGATAAAAACACTAGACACAACCGCCAAGATGAACTCTATCAAATTGTTCGAGTACAACTATCAAATAAATCATATCACACCACCAATTCCCTGCACACCCTTTCGTATTCCTCCAATTCCACAAACTCCAACAAAACAAATTTTCTCTTGCCAGTACCCAGAAATCGAAATCAAAATAATTCCCTCCTCCTCGAGCCCTAGCCGCCGTCGCTTCCTGCTGAAGAAGAAGGTCGGCTGTCCGCCGCCGTGGAGAAGCCACCCACCATCCACACCTCGCCTCCTCGCCACGCTCGAGTCCTAAGGCAGCTCCGAGCGCCTCCGCAAGGCGGAGGAGAGAGGATGTGGTGCCCTGAGCCGTCGAGGAGAGAGAACCGTGGAGAGAAGAGTAGACCGCTTGCGAGTCCGACGTCCGTGCCGCGCCTCGCGTCACCGTCACTGCACTCTACCTCCTCGCATCACCGTCGCTGCGCTCTGCCTCCACGCCTCGTGACATTTGGTAACTACACCTTTTTTTAAATTTATGATAGTATTAGAGGTCAAATATTTTACATTCATGAAAGCGAGGTTTGATACGAGGTCTGCATCTTTGGAGACAAGCTTTGGCTTGAGATCTATGTGACAAAGTCGGTTCCTAGCACGAAGTCAGGGAAGAGAGCCTTGGCGTTTCCACAAGCACATGGTGCGTACTAAGGCAGCCACGTCCATCCTCGGGAAATTAGCCGTAACACTCTATCCAAGCCTCAGAATGGAATGATTCTTATTGCCATGGAAAGCCAAGAAGTATATTTCCAACTTATATTTCAAGAGTCTTTCCTAAATAATGCATGAAAGAGGGTCAAAACGAGGCTTCAAATTTCGGTGTTGGTTGCCTCGTCAAGGACCATCGCATTTAGGTATAAAAACCACAGATTCTGTCTCAGACCTCTGATTGAGATGATTCAAGTTTTTCTAGAAAGCTAAGACTGGATCTACAACTTTGTAGTTTATGATATTTTCAGAATCGGAGCAGAAGAAGGTCAAAATTATAGGTTAGGGAAGATATTTGCTTTACAATATTTTCAGAATCCGGGTGTCCAGGTGGGTGCCTTGTCTGAGTGGGCCCCTTGTCCCAATTCTCGGTGTCTGGGTGGGCGCCTCTTCCCACGTCCGTGTGTCCGGGTGGGTGCCTTATATCCGACCGGGTTGGATGCCTCAGCCCGCGGAGTGATATGTCTGGGTGGGCACCTCGGCCCTTAAAGAAGATGTCCGAGTGGGCGCCGTCTCGCTTTAAGCTTGGTAGTGGACGTCGTCTCACTTTGAACTTGGCGGTAGGCGTCCTCCCACTTTGGACTTGGTAGTGGACGCCATTCATCCCGCCTTGGATTTGGTAGTGGACGTCGTCCGTCCCGCCTTGGACTTGGTAGTGGAAGTCGTCCGTCCCACCTTGGATTTGGTAGTGGATACCGTCTGTCCCGCCTTGGACTTGGTAGTGGACGTCGTCCCGCCTTGGACGTGGTAGTGGACACCATCCGTCCCGCCTTGGACTTGGTAGTGGATGCCGTCCATCCCACCTTAGACTTGGTAGTGAAAGCCGTCCGTCCCACCTTAGACTGGATAGTGAACGCCGTCCGTCCCGCCTTGGACTTGGTAGTGGACGCCGTCCGTCCCGCCTTCGACGTGGTAGTGGATGTCGTCCGTCCCGCCTTAGACTTGGTAGTGGACGCTGTCCATCCCGCCTTAGATTTGGTAGTGGACGCCGTCCGTCCCGTCTTGGACTTGGTAGTGGACGTTGTCCTTCCCGTCTTGGACTTGGTAGTGGACGTTGTCCGTCCCGCCTTGAACTTGGTAGTGGAAGCCATCCGTCCCGCCTTGGACTTGGTAGTGGAAGCCATCCGTCTCGCCTTAGACTTGGTAGTGGATACCTTTCGTCCCGCCTTGGACTTGGTACTGGCCGTCGCCCCGCTTTAGACTTAGAAGTGACAGGCCATGTTGATAAAAGGACGCTCTGGTCCTCAAGGCGGGAAACCCTGGAGGGCGCTTTGGCCCTTAAATCAGGAGTCTGGGAAGGCGCTTTGGCCTTTAAGTCAGGAGCCCGGGAGGGCTGTTTGGCCCATTAGGCGGGAGCCCAATATGGCGCTCTGGGCTTTCGAGAGGTAGCCGGGATGAATGCTTTGGCAATGACGGGTTTGAGACGAGATTTTGCATGGAAGATTCGAGAAGGTCAAGTCAGTTTACATTTTTCTAAATTGAGCCGGATCTTCAAGGAATGTTCGAGAGGGTTAAGGCGGCCTAGGATTTTTGGACATTGGAGGCGGTTTAGGATTTTTCTAAGACTGAGGTCGGGCGAAGTCGCTCTCTATATAAGGACGGCATGGCAAAAGGAGAAGAGGACATCAACAACACAACATACAACTCTTCTATCTTTATTATTTTTCCTTAGTTCGTAGCCGTAGGTTAGTTTAACCTAGCCTAGCATAACTTTAGCATAGTTTTAGATCGACTTTGGAACGACCACTCTGAATCCGTCTTGGGTTAGTTGTTCACTTATTCCCGCAACAGATAGTCACAATACTTTTTCCGTATAATGGTCACCAAACTTGGAATTTAATACCTCTAATAGTCTCCCAGGCAACTTATTTTCCGCTAAATTTATCGACCTTCAAAATCACCAACAAATTGAACAATTTTTTACCTAAAGCTTAGAAGAGAGGAAGTGTAGTCGTCAACAAATTCATCGATAATAAACCAACTAATCCATATTTAAATTATAAAAAAAATTCTATCAAATTTCAAAATTCTACATTCTGACGATTTGAGATCAAAACTTAAGACGGTACAATCATTGACAGAAGTGCTTGGTCTTGGGTGTATAATTCCCTATTATTTGGAAATTTCCTACGGTTCCAATCCCAGAGTTATCGGGTAAGGGGCCGTTGCCCCATGGGCGTGGGAATAATATGTACTGGACCCTTCGAGGCTTCAACTGCTCGCAAGCCCAGACATTATTTATGAATAAATTTTAACGAAAATTATAATGACCTCTAAATTTCGCCAATTGTCGTTTGGCCATTTGACAGGAATATAACGTCTTATTGATAATATCCCGCTTTCTTTTAGAAAAAGAAGATCCAGATGGAGAAAGAGTTTATGAGAAATTTTACTTCATTGGATCAGGCTACCATTTAAGAAAGACGCTAAAAATTGAGGGATCGATAAGAACACCAATTCAAATAATTTTGTTCGTATTTTGTGTTCATATGATCAATAACTCTTTAAATCATGTGTTACTCTTAAGATTATGAGCACCAATGTTTTAAATTTGCAATGGTTAATATCATATATCATTTTGAATCAAACAGGTCATGTTGTGAGTAACAATATATAATTTTCAAAAAAAAGTTAGGTAACAATATAAAGATAACACAAAATTCTCCGTTAGGCTTTCTCCCACTGCAAAATTTTCCATTGCTATCTCCTGTCGGAGTCTCGGTCCGAATATGACTAATCATTTTCTTGGATCAGCTGATCGTCTTAGTACTTTATTACTTCATCAACTAACTAATTAGAAGCGGGCTCTTCCTTGGACAGATTCTTCCTTTTACGTATATTTTCTTGAAAAGATAAGAACTTTAAGCATTCTGAAATCGAAGTATCCACTTTATACCGAGAGTTATCAACAAGATTATAAAAGTTCCATAAAACTAGTCTTGTGCTAACGCTACTCTGTACCTTTATCTCATGATGATATAATTTGTATTATCGATATCGAGTATGGTTATAATATATATCCCTAGCAACTAAAAATTGGATAGAAGATTATAATTATTTCATTTTGAAAAGTACATAGTTTGAGCCAATTTCAATTTCATAATGTTTATTCTACTTTTTAATGAGCATAAGCTTTGTACGTAAAATCATGTTTGGAAAATTGTAAAATCCGTCTCCGATGCCCTCTTTTATGACTAGAATAGAGTATATATTTTTAAAAAATAAATATTACACCGTGACTATACATGACAACAATTAAACTCTGAATCTCTTTAAATTTTTATACCATCTTCCATTTAAACTTTGAACCTCCTTAAATTTATATACCCGCTAGCAGTCCTGACTACTTGTAGCCGGCCACTTCCCCTCGCGACTTTCCCCCACTATAGTAGGCTCATACGAGCATACGAAAAATCGAAATTGTAAATTAAAAAATTCCTTCTCCATCTCTGCAACGATTAAAATTTTAGATATATTCCTCCTCAAAAGAACTGCAAAAGACACTTGCACCAATTTGCATTCACTATACAAAGGTATTAAATAGACACCTATTATAACAAAAATATGATAAATAGTAACTAAGACAACTTCCAAAACTATTCCCATAGAAACATAAAATATCCTAAAACAAAGTATCTCCTAATTACACCTAAAAAATATCGTTAAGTATGACATTCGACTGCATGACCTTTCGCATCAGACACCGGTGTCATCGTGACCACCTGCAACGATTAATTTGATCGTGCCCATCCTATCTATGGTTTGAACAATGTCACGGGTGTTTACGTATCTTCAACAAAAGTTTTACTTCCACTTTTAGTTGGAGTTAGGAACCGCACCAAATAGAAAAGATAACCTAAGAAATTATGTATACAATATACTTTATATCAGTATGTATGTAGATATGGAGAAATTCCCAAATTAACCAAGAAATGGTTCTCTTCCAAACCACCTTCCGTACAAACATCAGATTACATGCATGCAGTTACAAGTACAACACTCAAAGAAGAAGAAGCTCACCCGAAACATAAATTAACGGGAAAATATTCACAATTCTACGTTAGGATATAAACTAATTACCCATCAGTTTTTCCGCTCGAACTCGAAACATCTCGATTAACGAGTGTCATTAGCATTCCTCACGATTAGCGGCCCAAGCGGAGAGCGGCGTCGACGTCAAGCCTCCAAGCAAAGCCTCCACCCTCCATCCTCCACACGTCACACGGCACCGTAACGGACCTCCTTGGGGCGGACTCCTCCTTCCCGCACGTGACCCCGCCGTAGTCCACCCTCACCCTGCACGTGAACGCCGCCGCCGGCACCGGCGCCGGCTCCCTGGTCACCAGCCACACCACCACCCCCGGCGCTCCCCCGGGGCCATCGCACACCATCTCCCTGTACGCGTCGTTCGTCCACGTCACCCTCCCGAAACCGTCCGATATGAACCCGGGACACGTGTCCCTCTCGAGATTGATCCTCCTCTCCCCGTCCGTACGCCCCATGAAGACGCTCGCACCGCCCGTGTACCGACACGTGTCATCCACGCTCTCCACCGTCACGCACGACCCCACCACCCTTACCGGAGCCACCTCCGCCCGGCGTGCACCACCGATTTCCATCGGATTATCGTTATCGTAATAATTACCGCTGTATCCTCCAAAGGAGAGCCACGAGGTCCGGTTGCTCTCTTTCGCCGGAGAAGATCTCCGATCGGGAGTCTCTGGCAGAAGAGGGAGCGTCACCGCCGCCGGTGCCGCCTTCTTCTCTTTACTACGAGTATTAACGGAACCAGGAGCCTTCCTCTTCCTGGTATAGCACCTCCTTCTCCCCCTCCCGCCGACCCTAGGCGTAGCCTCGCTAGGCTCCGGCGACGAGCCGGATCCCGAACCTCTCGCCGGCGGTTTGGGAGCGATCGGCCGGAACCTCAGCATTATCCTGTCCACCTTCGAGACGTCGTCGTATCTAGCAATCAAACACCCTCCCCTCCCGTCCATTCTCGTCCTTAATCAACCCTAATCAATTTAATTTTAATTTTAATTTCATCTAGGCTGTGTTTGGGACAAACTAAATAGGAGGAGCTTATACACTAGGACAAGGAACTAGATGTATTTATAACAGGAGCACAAGGCGACGCGTGTGAGATATTTTATCACGTGTGAAGGGGGAGAGGCAAACAGCGCACAGACGGGATTGGCTGGGGGACGGGAGAGGGTAAGTAACGTGGGCCCACGTCTAAACCAGCCAATGGGAGCGCGGGAGGTGTCGAGTTCTCCCTAAGAAAGAGGCTCCACGTATGTGTGTTACCTCCTCCCTACCCTCCACGTATGTGTCTTTTTTGAACTATCTAATTTGATTCGAGTAAAATTAGTCGGTTTAATAGTTATCTAAGTAGGACACGGTATAAAGAGAAGGGGGATAGTTCGAGAAGGGGAAAACGTGGGCCAATGGGAGAAGGATAGATCGAACTGAAATGGTTCGTGTTTGGGGTTTGAGGTTCCGTTTGGACGAGATCGTTCCACGTGGACAGCGGATGACTGGACGAGGTTCGGGTGGTGGAAGGTCTGTGACGTAACTTTCGGGTTCGGGTAGATAATTGGTGATGGGTTGGGAGAGGGAGAGGAAAATTTGCGAGTGAATAGTGCAGATTATTATCCCGTAGTTTTACGAATTTAAAGTTTATGATTTAAAATTTTAAATTCAGTCTTTGTGATTGATGGATTTTTACCGGTTGTTCAAACATTCGGCAGTCCACGTCATTTGAATTTTTCTGAAACAACATCATTTTTAGTGGTAGACATTACGATTGAGTATTTTTAGTTATTGATGATGTGTCAATGTAAAAAATTACCAAACTTAAAATGCCCAATTGCACGTCGGCCACTAAACGATGTTGTTTTGGAGAAATTCAAATGAAGTGGACTTCCAATTGTGTCGGTAACTTCCGGTACTGATAGGCTGCGTTTGGTGCATAGGATCGGATAGAACTAGAAAAATAGGACAGAATAGTACTGGAAAGATTTGTTTATTCTAGCTGTTCTATTTTATATTTAGTAACTTTAGTACATGATTGGATTACAAATCCTCGAAACAAACTAACATAACTGAGATTTTGCATTAGTTGAATCCCAAATTTTAGTACTTCATGTCTAGTTAATTTTGAAAACACACAGATCAAAATAACCAGCAAAGCAAACTATTGTGTTGAAAAAATAGTCATCGTCATGTTTTTGATTGGTCTATTAAAACCTAGACGTGAACCTAATTATAGATGCAAAAAATATATTAGTAATAATCGCATGAACTGGATACAAGATAATTGAGTGTTTATCTTTAATCACATGAATATGCATAAGATTAAAAAATTAAATTGGCAAATAAAGATAAATATATGGTTTCCTCTTGGCGTGAAGAACCCTAAACTCCGATGTGAGAATCATAGCCTTTTGATGTGGGTGAATGGCGTGTAAGGGTAAGAGAAAGAAGAAATAAATATAAAAAAGTAAGGGTAGTATGGTAAAAATAGAATAGTTTTATTTCTGTCCTAGGACTAATTTTTTAGGCCATGAATTTAAATGGGAAAAGAATTTGAGTAAGGCTTGGACAATTTTTTTATTTTGTTCAAGCCATTTGTTGTACCAAACATGGGCTTGGACAAAAATCGTTGTCCAAGCCTGTCCCGTACTACATAACAAATGCATTCATAAATATCCATCAACCACAAGAACTAAATTCAAAATTTTAAATCACATGCTCTAAAGGCAAAATTCGTGAAACCGTATGTTACTAAATACATTTTTTCCTATATAATAAGTTATACTCTGATAGTTAAAATTTTCTTAATTTGTGGTGTGGTTTCTATATCATTTACATTAATTTTGATTTGGTATGGAAGAACTATCATTAAATTACTTGAAACGAGATATCACCAAAAAAATTACTTGAAACGAGAAGGAAATGCTCCGACATATCGTTTAGGGTTTTCCATCTGCTTTTCTACTTCGCTTATTTTTTTTAATTTCCAGCAGGATTTGTTGGGGAGAAGCTTGCGATATGATTGGGAGATTGGTATGCAACATGTTTATCCTGAAGTAAATCGTCTATCAGATTATTTGGGTCTGAATTTGGCTTTTTTGCAAAATCTATTGTGTTCTATTCCTTTTTTAGACTTTCCTGCGAGATGTGGCGTTATTGTTTATCAAAATGTGCTACTGGGCTTGCTTTTCTTGCAAGGTTTATTTTTTTATAACTAAAATTATATTGCTTCCCAAAATAAACATAAAAAATGATGACACTATCTGTACTATAAGTATATCACCTTGCTTTTCCTGCAAGGTTACAATAGTTTAAATAAAGTTTTGGCATTATAAGCTACCGAGAAAAAAAATTTTTTTTGAGGGGTAAGAAAAAAAAACTAAATATAGCTGTAGGTGGTCTTTATCTTTTTTATATATTTTTTGTAAGTCGAAAGATTGATGGACTTTTTTATATGTGTAAAATAATTAGCTTAAAATTTTGTATTGAATATGAAAATTTTTATATGGTATCAAAGTGGGTTGATTAAGTGCTCTCTTTCTTCTCACACGATTCTCGTTTTAACGTATTTTGGCGATGTCAAATTCCATAAAATTATTGGCCCGTTGAACTTTGAGTAAACACGTTGACATACTCACATTGATATCTGTAAAAGTGCTGGATTTGTTTATAATTTTAAAAATTTATTTATCTATTGTTATAAGATTTTAGGTTTGATACCCAAATTTTTAGGAATTCTTAGTGCCTTGGTAAAAGCCGGTGGGTGGAAATCTCCTAGCCTATCGCGTGAAAGAGCAGACAAACATCTGTTCCAAGTACACACATATTCGGAAAAAAAGGTAAACTAATACACCTCACAAATAAAGATGAATAGGTGTGGGGCTGGTACTTGTTAATTGCAGCCAACTTCTTCTTCCTTCCATTACCACTACGCGACAAACAGCAAATCTTGCCGGACTCGGTACATAGCATTCACGTCGAACGTTGTAATAGGAACACGTTGCCCTTTATCCAAAGTGATTAATCCTTCACGTTTTCCTCTTATGGAAAAGGAGAGCCATATCATCACTTGTGGAATTGACTATCAACTGATATTCAAATCTTGTTTGTTAATATATAAGTGATTATATATTTAAATTTTTATAATTTTGAGTTTAGGTTTTACGAATAAAAAAAAATTGAAAGTGCCACAATAAATAGGATCCGGCAGTACTTGATTTTTAATATCATAAATTCACAAAAAATATATGAATGCACCAAACTAACCGAGGAGAATATGGTACTTTGGCGAGACAGATATGGTACTCTGGGACCTCGCCAAAGAGGCTTGGTGTGGTATTGGACGAAGACGTAATAACTATCCTTAAAACATTGCATGAAATTGCCAATAGCAAAAGTACAGGAATCTTAACATCTAAGATAAATTCTATTCTATTTAGTTTGCATATTGTTACATAAATATGTGATTATCTTTTGATACTTTGGGTAAGAGATTAGTGCTTAATTGTAAATTTGGGGTAGTAGATTAGTGCTTAACTATTATTGGAGCAATAAAATTTTATCCAAGGCAATCTCCACACCGAAAAATATCATATCTATTTTTATTTTTGTTCCCGTTACGCTACACTGGGTAGTTGTGTAACCTAACGATTCAGCCATTGTCTTGGAATAAATTTATACTTCTAAAAAACCTGATTTGTGGGTCTGGTTGAGAAAATCATCGTCTTCTACACACTATAATCAACGTTGGCGTGTTAAATCAACGATTATTTCGGCAGAAATCCTTGACGAATTAGATTTTTTTTTGAGGGGTTGACGAATTAGATTGATCAGTCATATAAAGGTGGTTTTGTGGTCCAAAAAGTCTAGGGTGGGAAAGATTGCTTAGTTACTTATAAGGATTTGGAGTACAAGGAAAGCATCATTTATGGCTTAATTTTAGCCTATAGTTTTATTATTCTTAAACCCTTCTGTGGCAATCATGCAAAAATATGAGTCCAAGCGTTTCGTTTTATCTTGGACCACACTCGCCTGATAGATTTTTTTTTGTTGGAAACCTGATGGATAGTTGAGAAGGTGTTGGAATGAGGATTTTTTTGTTGTTGTACAAAAGCCATAGGAGAACTCTTTATATATGAGCGAGTGCGGTAAGAATCAATTATTTCTAAGAAGTTTCGAGTTTGTGTATTTTTTTAAGGAAAAAATCAAATTTTGAATTATATGGTTTAACATTTTTTTAACAAATACTTATGTAGTTTTATATTTCTCAGATTTTTCTAAATTGACATTTTTAATATTAAAATTTTAAGGTAAAAGTCTACTTTAGTACCTTGTAGTTATGCGCTTTGACATTCCACTATCCTGTAGTTTCAAAATATTCGACCAAGTGACAGAGGTTTCTCTAATTGACACTCCGCTACTTGAATAACTTTTTTAGACATAAATACTCTCAAGTATAATTAAATTAATCTATTTTAAAAAAATAAGAAATTTTGAAAAATATTATAAGAGCGGGATAATATTTTTTTCATATATTTTTTAATGGATAATTTACAACCATTTTTTTCTTAATTATATTTGAGAGTATTTATGTCCGAAAAAGTTGTTTAAGTAGTAAAGTGTCAATTAGAGAAGTTTATGTCAGTTAGTCGAACATTTTGAAACTATAGAGCAGTAAAATGTCAAAGTACGAAACTACATGGTATTAAAATAGACTTTTACCAATTTTTAACCATGATTGTCTTTTCGCATAGTTTATTTTTTCTTTTCTTGTTAAAAATCAACGTAAAATTACTCGTATTACCTCCCGACATTCCGAAAGAAATGTTGTCCACCAGCTTGTACGACCCGTCCTTTTGTTTGTATTCAATAAATTGAAAATTGGTCAAAATAGTAAAAGATTTGGACTTTACTAAAAAAATTAAATTTAATAAAAAATACTTCATAAAAAAAACTGTACCATAAATAAGATGTCGCAGTACTTAATTGTTATTAAAAGATATTGTAAAATATTCAAGACTAGATCCGGCCACAAATGGGAAACCTTGTCAAGAGCTTTCCAATAGGAACTAAACAGATTGCTTAAGTGATGATTATTAAGTAAGATATATATAATTGCGTAGGACGGATAGGGTATGCACGTGCCCTAGGCTATACCCAAGACTCGACAACAACTCAAACCTTCCGTCTTTAAATATAATTTCCATTTCGTGGCTCGAAGGGGACATAATAAAATATAGACCCTGTTATACTTAATTGGGTTTCCGATCCTCAGATCAGTAAGCTCCAATCTTGGTTAGGATCGAGAAAATGCTATTATTAGTATGATCTCTACTTTCACACAATTAAAAATTTTAGTAAATCTATGCTATAAGTAATGGATAAGCAGGAGCGTACTAATCGGGAATTCATATTATACCTGGAGTCATTCCGATGATCTACATAAAATTTTAACCTATCTAGTTATTTATATAGGTTACATCCGTCATGTTACCAAAGAATGTTAATTCTTTTATAAATATTTTTGTGCATTGTGCTGCATGAAAATACAATTTAGTGGCGTGATGATAGCAAATATGTACCAGATCTCACCAAAACTCAGAAGTTAAACACGTTTGGGCGATAGTAGTACTAGAATGGTTGATCACTTGAGAAGTTCTCGTGTTGCATTCCTCTCTTTAACCAACATGCACTTAGATCAATTCGTAAGAGAGTGTTCTAGCTTAACTAGGTCTCAAGTTCAAGTCATTGAGAATGCGCATTATTAAATAGTTGTTTGGGAAGCTTTGCACATTTTGAAAGTCCTATTTGATTTGAACTTGGATTGGTCCTCCCACTAGACCAGATACCAATGGTATAAAAACATTACAATACATCGACTTAGAAAAAGGGATAAGTATACGTTGTGTCACGTAAGATGGCTTGATGGTGGATCATTTATATTCCATTATCCCTCAGCTTAAATTAGCCAGATTTAGTTAACAAATAAACTACGAATATATTACCCCCCAAAAATTACGAATTTCCGTAAAAAATAAAGGAAGATGACAATATTGGATGCACGCAGTCTTCCGTAAATTGTGTAACGCAAAATGGTATGATTTTTCTAAAATTGATACAAAGCAAAATGTACAGCCTTTAGAGAGAATTACATTTTGGAACTATACCCATTTTTTATATTTGAATTATTTTCAGAGGATTATACCAACTTTAGATACAGCTGAATTTATTTTAAGAAGACTGAAAAAACATACGTGTTCAGGTGATCTTTTCCTAAATTAATGTGCCTAATTTTATATCGTGGATGCATATCTAGGGTCATCGTTCGGCGAGCTAAAACTGAGTTGATTTGAATATTGGTGGATTTTTATGTTTTTGAACTCGTAGACAAGAGACTCTTACTTTTGTTCGGTAGAATTTAGAGAATAAAGAAAATAGGAGTTAGAAGAAAAAAATAGATGGAGCGAAAGTCAGATTCTTTTATTGTTTGTTTTGTAAATAGATTAAATTAATATATATATATATATATATATATGTGTGCGCGCGCGCGCGCGCGTGCGTATATATGTATATGTATATGTGTATATGTATATACATATATGTATATGTGTATCTATATATATGTATATATGTATATACATATATGTATATGTGTATCTATATATATATATATATATAACACCAATATTTACAAGCAGAAAAGGCTAATCTACTTGTAAATTACATGAGTAATCTCTGATTCTTTTATTGTTTGAAGAGAAAATTAAATGTAATGTAAGAGAATGAGAAAAAAACGATTTTTTAAATCGAAGAAAAGTAAATATAAAAATAATATTTCTATTAAGATAATGACAAAAACATCTGAATTACATAGGCATAATTAAGGGTGAGGTTGTAATTTGTTAGCCTAGTTTGTTGGTAAATTTCTCTTTTTCCCACTTTCTCTCCAAATTGGAGAAGATGATTTTATAAAAAATTTAGCAGACTATTTTTTCTAAAGGTAGAAAATGGAGAAATTAATTTTTTTCCCTCTCTCTCCATTTAATCATTGATTTCTAATATTTAAAAAAAATATCATTTTTCTCTCATTTTCCTTCCATAATCAACCATCCGGCCCATCTCCAAAGAAAGACGTAAAATATGAGTGCAAATACATGTGAGGAAAGAAGTTTATCAAATAACATGATTTCATAGTTTAGGAACAACAAAAAAGTGGGTGGGAAAAGAAAATTGATGGAAAACACTGTCTCCATTTTTTCTCCCAGTTTCGGAAAGAATATGAAAAGAAAATGATTGTGTTTACATTTTTATCTTAATTTTAAATTTTTGAATATTCGATCATATATGGAAGATATAATAGTTATTTAAAAACATAAATATTTTTTCATATATAATTTTTTTCTTTTATTACTTTCTATCCTTTCAAATTCCTATTTCTTTCAAACATACAAAAGTAAAAGGCCACATTCTATGGAGAATAAAAATTCTTTTTTACGGTTGATGATTAAGGAGAGTAAGATTAGCTGTTATATATATGTGTGTGCAAAGTAGTAACAATTATTAATGCACAACTTTGAACGACAAATGTATTATCAATATTTTTTCACCAAAAAAAATGTATTATCAATATTTCTGATCTTACCAGCTGGTAATCAACTGGGTCCCCAGGAATTGCCAACGCATCGATCAATCCTATAAGAAACTACCATGCAGGTTCAATGTCGCCATCACACAATTATTATCCTAGATGCCTGCCTTCATATTTATGTCAAGTTGCGAAGATTATGTATATTGGGTATTTGCGAGAGATTGGGCTAGCGCTCCCTATAGCGTTCGCTAGGTGGCATTGACAGCCGTTTTTTGTTTTGCTCAAATTCTTGTTTTGAATTTTTAGGACGACCTAGATAGATTATTTGATATACAAGAGTTGGTCTCTATATAAAGACATGTTACCATAGTTAATATATGGCTTTGTGGCTCGATTCACATCAATAAAATTTATCATTTCCCCCCGTGGACGTAGGCATTAGGCCGAACTACATAATTTCTTGTGTTCATGTTCTTTGCGCGTTATTGTTCTCTTATGTGGTAATTTCCTAACAAGTGATATCAGAGCTAGGTTGAAGGATGGCAGGTCACGACGCGAAGTTTGGCTTGGTGAAATTCGATGGCTCATCAAATTTCGGGTTATGAAAAAGGCATATCAAAGATTTGCTGGTCCAACAAGAAATGGTGAGCTCGCTCTCAGGGAAGAAGCCTGAGAAGATGGAGGACCAAGAGTGGAAAGACATGTTACCTTGGTTAATGTATGACTTTGTGGCTCGGTTCTCATCACTATAAATTTTTCTTTCTCCCTGTGGACGTAGGCATTAGGCCGAACTACGTAATCTCTTGAGTCTGTGTCCTTTGCGCGTTATTGTTCTCTTGTGTGGTGATTTCTTAACAACGTATTGCTTATCGTAGAGATTATCGTATCGTTAATTGAGACGAGTGTAATTAGTTTGTCATTAATTGTAAGAAATCAATCAACTCATTGTTGTAAGATTTTATGTTGTACATGAAGATTCTAACATGGTATTAAACTGGGATGATCTCATGGTTATTTTGTTCGTTCAACTCCAATGTCACGACACGTCGACGAAGTTAAAGTTTGTGCAAATTTTGACTTGATAAGCATCGCTAGTGCGGTATTTATAAATGTGAAAATTTTACCAACTCAATAAAAAATATGCCAAATGATACTTGTCTGGATGACATGATGTACGAAAAATTGATAAGCAATTAAACGCACAATCAAATAGTATAGTGAATAAGTAGGGTTTCGAACTGAGGGTTGAACACGGAATCAATGCAAATAATTATGTGAAGCGAGAGAATTAAAAGATTGTAAAGATTGTAAAGTTTGCAAGTAAATAAGCGAAATCAGAAACGTAAATTAAAGGGTTTTGATTCAGTGGAGACAAACGAGCACAATACCCTTATGGATTACCTATCTATGTTGAGACTATAGTTTTTATGAAGTTCTAACTAGTACCCGGAGTGTTCTAGTGCATCTCCCTAACGCTTCCACTCATTAGGATGATAAAACTAAGCTAGGGTAATTCTCGATTACTCACCAACGCTTCCGCTCATCAATGAGACCGAGAACTAAACTAAACTCAATTATGCCGTTAACTCCTAGCGGGTTATCCCTTAGTATCAAGATTCCTCATTAATACCTTAAGACATGTCAATTGACTGTTTCGTTGATTCTAATGCCTTTCGGTCCATTATTATCAACTAAACATCATAATCTAAGTGATCAAGTTAGATCAAGTATTAAGATAATCAATTAACAACTACTACGAAAGATAATCAAACCATAGCTAACATAGAATAATTAGGGCATCGCACTCACGAGAGAACTACTCGCTAAGCATGCTAACAAAGCACAATAGATTAACGAAGAAGATGATATCAATTAACATAAAGATAGAGATAGAGAAAGTTTAGTCGTGATGATCAAGCCTTGCCAATCCTTTTCCTGTAGCTAACTGAAATCACGGCTTTATTAAGCTCTAAAGGCTGTGTCAAAGTTACAGTAAAAGCGTGCCCCTAATCCTAAGAGACTATGGTATATATATAGCCAAAAGTCTAACTAGCAATTAAGAAAACCTAGAGGAGGTTAAGCTAAATTGGAAGTCTTGCTGGCCAAGTAATAATATAAAATAATATAACTTAAGTCCTAAAGCCGAAACAGGAGGCTAAAAGTCGAATATAACTTAAGCGGATCCGAAATTACAACTAAATAAGAAGTCTGACTTAAACTGCATCGGGCGAACTGGCGGTCGCCATTTGAGTAGCGGCAGCCAGTCGCGTCTTCGTGAAGTCCCTGTGACTCCCGACTAGCGGACGCTAGTCAACTAGCGACGGGGAGCCGACTAGCGTCCGCTAGTCAACTGGCGATGGGGAGCCGACTAGCGTCTGCTAGTCAACCAGTGACGGGGAGTCCAGTCAGTTTTTCCTCGCGTCGTTCTGTCGTCCAACCCTTGATCCACGTGCCCACGAACCGCTCCAAATTCCTATCAAAATATATTACGAACGGTAGAAGTCCACTCCATAATACAAACGCATTAAAACAACCAAAGACTTAACAGAATGAGACTAAAATAAACGGAACAACGATTTAACATACAAACTACTTAGCAAAAAAATGAGCGTTTACACACTCATCATGACACAAAACGTGTATAAATTGACAAAAGTTAACGATTCGATTCCTAAAGGATGTAATGATTGATGTGAAAATTTACCTCTCAAAAAATTAAGAGAGACATTTTTGGGTAACATGTGGAATTTTATGTTCGTTCTAAACTCCGAGTTAGATTTTGTAAGCATTAGATCCTCTCATCTAATCTATAATGTCTTTGACGTTCTTTGATGGTGATGCCTAGGTGTGTTTCCGTAAGCAAGTTTACAAGGCATTAGACCCTTCTAATCAAGTCTCTATCAGCCACATGGCACCGTTAAATGTTGCAATTGCCGGTTGATTATAGAAGCCATGGCAAATTTGAAGTTTGAATTTATATATGCATCAATCATATATATCATGCCATTAGAATTTTGTAAAGTTATTGCAACCAATTATTCTGTTTGATTGTATTTTAGGTTGTTTTAGAACTAAACCATTATAGCTTTATATTATATTGAAAAGTTCTTATTCAATAGGGAACCTAGCTCCGAATGTGGATGCAATAATCAATGGGGTGAACATAGTCTCGACCGCAACATCATCGCTATCCAAATTGCTACCACGTTCACCAAATGTGGAGTAAATCTAAGTGAACAACTACACAATAATCTAAGTAATAGTTTAACCAAAATGGCATCATTTTCAACTTGCCATTCAATCGGGTCAATATCATCATTTGATAAAATAGTTTTCTGGACTTCCATTATTTTCATTACGACTTGTGTTATTAGGCCGAATACTCTTTGGCACGTACTACCTTTACAATCCAAAAAGACTTGTACTTCTTGGTTCGTGTAGCTTTGTTGCAGATACCACTCCGTTTGTGAGTAATTTTTCTATTAAATCATTTCGTTTACAAAATTTAAATTCAAAATTTTAAAAAATAAATCGCCCACACTATATATATATATACACACACATATATATATATATATATATTCAAAATTTAAGTTTAAGTGAACTTCACCTGCTATAAACAACTAAAAAATAAGTTGATATCTTCTTTCTTTGGACGCATATCTTGTTGGAATATGTCGAGAAAAGCAAAAAGTAGAAAACGCGGCAAGGGTGGCAGACGCTAACCCCCTAGCAAACAACACTAGGGGGTGTTACAGATTATTGGGATTTTGAGGGCCTAACGTCTGCTAGGTTTCTAGCGTTCGCTAAGCCGCCTGATGTATGCAAAATTGATAAGCAATTAAACGCACAATCAAATAGTATAGTGAGTAAGTAGGGTTTCGAACTGAGGGTTGAACACGAAATCAATGCAAATAATTATGTGAAGCGAGAGAAGTAAAGTTTTATAATGATTGTGAAAGGTAAGTTTTATAATGATTGTGAAAGGTCGCAAGTAAATAAACGAGATTGAAAACGCAAATAAAAGACGAGTTGTAAATCAATGGAGATGAACGAGCACGATACCCTTATGGACTACCCATCTATGTTGAGACTATGGTTTTTATGAAGTTCTAACTAGTACCCGGAGTGTTCTAATGCATCTCCCTAACGCTTCCGCTCATTAGGACGACAAAACTAAGCTAAAGTAGTTCATGATTACTAACCAACGCTTCCGCTCATTAATTAGACCAAGAACTAAACTAAACTCAATTATGATGTTAACTCCTAGCGGGTTATCCCTTAGTATCAAGATTTCTCATTAATACCTTAAGACATGTCAATTGACTCTTCCGTTGATTCTAATGCCTTCCGGTCCATTATTATCAATTAAACATCATAATCTAAGTGATCAAGTTAGATTAAGTATTAAGATCATCAATTGACAACTACTACGAAAGATAATCAAACCATAGCTAACATAGACGAGTAATCACATAGTTAGGGCATCGCACTCACAAGAAAACTACTCGCTAAGCATGTTAACAAAGCACAATAGATTAACGAAGAACATGATAGCAATTAACATAAAGGTAGAGATAGAGAAAGCTTAGTCGTGATGATCAAGCCTTGCCGATCCTTTCCCCGTGCTAACTGAAATCGCGGTTTTATTAAGCTCTAAAGGCTGTCTCAATATTGCAGTAGTAACGTCCTCCCCAAAACCTAAGAGACTAAGGCCTATATATAGCCAAAAGTCTAACACGAAAATAGGAAAACCTAGAGGAGGTTTAACCTAAACTATAAGTCTTGCTAGCCAAGTAATAATATAATTATAGTCCTAAGGCCAAAACAAGAGGCCAAGAGTCGAATATTGGATCCGAAATCACAACTAAACAAGAAGTCTGATTTAAGCTGCGTTGGGCGAACTAGCGGTCGCTAGTTGAGTAGCGGCCGCCAGTTCGCATCTTCGTAACTCTCTGTGACTCCCGACTAGCGATCGCTAGTGAACTAGCAACGGGGAGGCCTTCCAATTTCACTGGCGGCCGCTAGTTAACTCCCTGTCGCTAGTTGGGCTACACAGCTTCATCAAATCTTCGTATTTTCTATTTTTGTCCCTCTTCCACTCCGAATTTGGCTTTGACTATAAAAGACGAAATTTAGATCTTTCTTCAAGCTTTCCAACGGTATCTTATTTGATACAATCGGACACTCGAGCAGAAAGTTATGACTCTTGTAATATGATCTCTCGAAATCACCCCTCCAACGACCTTCATTGAGCTCCAATTCCCTACAAAATATGACGATGGGTAGAAATCCATTCCCGAACATAAATATACTAAAACGATCATAAGACTTGACATGACATGATGAATATAACTCAAAACATGACTAAACACGCACGAAACATATGACAAAACATGAGCGTTTACACACTCATCACCGCCGCGGGCTGATTTTTCTATATTGTTTGGACTCTTGTTTTGGACTCCTAGGACGACCTATATAGGTTTCTTGGTGTATAAGAATTTTTCTCTATACAATGACATGAATTTTTCTCTGTACAAGGACATGTTAGCCTAGGTTATGTAAGACTTTTATGGCTACTCATCGATAAAAGTTTTCATTTCTCCCCGTGGACGTAGGCATTAGGCCAAACCACGTATCATGTCATGGATGAGAAGTCATCAGCTGAGGTACGGAAGAAATTGGAGACAAGGTATATGTCTAAGTCTTTGTCGAACAAGCTTTATCTTAAGCAAAAGTTTTATGGGCTTAAGATAATGGAGAGCTCAGATTTGAGCCAACACATCAATGTTTTTAATCAACTATTGAGGAAGATAACGCATTATTGCTCCTGAATTCCTTAACGAGTTCATACGAGAATTTGGTTACAACTCTAACTTGGGAGAATAAATCTCTAGTGTTGGAGGATATCATAAGTGCTCTGCTAGGGTTCACCAAAGGAGGAAAGCAATTGATAAGCAATTAAACGCACAATCAAATAGTATAGTGAGTAAGTAGGGTTTCGAACTGAGGGTTGAACACGAAATCAATGCAAATAATTATGTGAAGCGAGAGAATTAAAAGATTGTAAAGTAAATAAAACTAGATCGGAAACACAAATAAAAGATGAGTTATAAATCAATAGAGATAAACGAGCACGATACCCTTATGGACTACCCATCTATGTCGAGACTATGGTTTTTATGATGTTCTAACTAGTACCCGGAGTGTTCTAATGCATCTCCCTAACGCTTCCGCTCATTAGGATGACAAAACTAAGCTAGAGTAGTTCATGATTACTAATCAACGCTTCCGCTCATTAATTAGACCAAGAACTAAACTAAACTCAATTATGAAGTTAACTCCTATCGGGTTATCCCTTAGTATCAAGATTCCTCATTAATACTTTAAGACATGTCAATTGACTCTTCCGTTGATTCTAATGCCTTCCGGTCCATTATTATCAACTAAATATCATAATCTAAGTGATCAATTTAGATTAAGTATTAAGATCATCAATTGACAACTACCACGAAAGATAATCAAACCATAGCTAACATAGACGAGTAATCACATAATTAGGGCATCGCACTCACAAGAGAACTACTCGCTAAGCATGTTAACAAAGCACAATAGATTAATAAAAAACATGATAGCAATTAACATAAAGGTAGAGATAGAGAAAGCTTAGTCGTGATGATCAAGCTTTGCCAATCCTTTCCCCGTGCTAACTGCAATCGCCCCTTTATTAAGCTCTAAAGGCTGTTCTCAATTCTCCAAGTAGTCACCTCCCCGAAACCTAAGAGACTACGGCCTATATATAGCCAAAAGTCTAACACGAAAATAGGAAAACCTAGAGGAGGTTTAACCTAAACTAGAAGTCTTGCTAGCCAAGTAATAATATAATTATGGTCCTAGGGCCAAAACAAGAGGCCAAGAGTCGAATACTTCTTAAACGAGTCGAATTTCCAACTAAATACGACGTCCAAAATAAGCTGACATCGGGTAACTTGCGGCCGCTAGTTGGGTCTTCAACCAACATTCTGTGTCCCCTCACTAGCGGCCGCTAGTTGACTTGCGGCCGCTAGTTGACTTGCGGCCGCTAGTTACCCAGCTTTCTGCTCTATCTGCTTCGTTGTATCTTCGTATTTTGCAGTTTTGACCCTCTTCCACTTCGAATTTGGCTACGACTATAAATGACAAAATATAGATCTCTCTTCAAGCTTTCCAACAGTGTCTCATTTGATACAATCGGATACTCGAGCAGAAAGTTATGACTCTTGCAATATGGTCTCTTGAAATAACCCCTCCAACGACTTCCATTGAGCCCCAATTTCCTACAAAATATGACAATGTGTAGAAATCCATTCCCGAACATAAATATACTAAAATGATCATAAGACTTGACATGACATGATGAATATAACTCAAAACTTGACTAAACACGCTCGTAACATACGACAAAACATGAGCGTTTACACACTCATCAGTAAGCAAGTTTACAAGGGATTAAACCCTTCTAATCAAGTCTCTATCAGCCACATGGCACCGTTAAATGTTGGAATTGCCGGTTGATTATAGAAGCCATGGCAAATTTGAAGTTTGAATTTATATATGCATCAATCATATATATCACGCCATTAGAATTTTGTAAAGTTAATGCAACCAATTATTCTATGTGATTGTATTTTAGGTTGTTTTAGAACTAAACCATTATAGCTTTATATTATATTGAAAAGTTCTTATTCAATAGGGAACCTAGCTCCGAATGTGGATGCAATAATCAATGGGGTGAACATAGTCTCGACCGCAACATCATCGCTATCCAAATTGCTACCACGTTCACCAAATGTGGAGTAAATCTAAGTGAACAACTACACAATAATCTAAGTAATAGTTGTTGGAGAATTGGTTTATTAACCAAGGAAGAGATGGCTCAATACAAGTGAGTGTATTGGGCTTTGGCCCAAATATTTAATTAGAGGGAGAATCTTAATTAAATATAATAACTAAATAATTAGTGGAGAACTTTGAGCTAATTTAATTGAAGGTCACACCAATTGATTTTGGGTGTTTGTGAGATCAATACGAAGCTCGTTGATAGAGCTTCATAACGATATATAACACTTGCGAAAATCCAATTCTCGGGGTGAATGAAAATTGGCTTTAAAGTGGTATGGTTGTTATTAAAATAAGCACAATCCCACATTGGTTAGCGCACCATGCTGAGACAAGTTTATAAGGGACTAGAAGTCTAGCATGGGTAAACTGGTGGAGAAGGGAGAGGCTCCTCGCGCCGTCCGTCCGTCCGGCCCAGCTCGGCTCGGCACGCGCGCGCGCGCCCTCCCCGTCCCGGACCGGGCCGGGCCGGGCCGGGCTCGGGCTCGGGCTCGGGTGCGGGTGCGGGTGCGGGTTGCGGGATTGTGGGTTTGTGAGAATTGTTCCAGGTTCCATGGCCTTATCTTTTTAGAACTGGGCCGGACCTGTTGAAGCGATTCTGGGCTCTAAGTCTGTTGGGCTTAAGCTTGGACAAGCCCATCTTCTTGTAACAGCAAAGTTATGAGGGGTATTCATGGCTGCCATTGATTTCGGATTTGGAGGTAGGAGGTCCTTGGCTATCTATAAAAGGAGCCCTCCTCCCTCATTCCAAATCATCCCAGCTCTCACTCTTCCTTGAGCTCTCTACTTCTCCCTCTATAGCATAGCATTTCTCACTCTCATTGTGTCGGAGTTCTAAGTCTACGAAAAGTTCGAAAGGTGTACGAAAGTGCTTCCTTTTGTACACGAGGTTGGGCGTTATACCTTGGGAGCTCTCTTACCCACGGAGGTCTGAAGCATATAGGCGGGTAATAAGAGTTTAAGGGCACACGACTTGCTGTGGCCTCGTCCAGGATTGCATCCGAAAATCACTACCTTGAAGAAGACGGTATTCACACTTAGTTCGAAGTGTGATCGTGAGCATTCTCTAAAGTCCTCTTTTTTATTTGGCTTACGAACTACATACGATTATATGCTTTATATATTCGTAGTTTACTGATATTTGATCAACAATCTTAAACTCTTATTACTTTCTTAAATATATTAGTAAGCTGTGGTTCGTAGGTTTATATAAAATCGAAGTTACTCAGGAGGTCTCTGTAGTGTGCAACTTCGTTTACTTCTGGATCGGTTTTGGTTTTTTCTTAGTTATACAGAACGTTGAATCGCATAGTTCAATATTGCTCAATTTGCTTCTCTAAGGGTAGAACATCGTTGGCCTCTGCATTCTTTTTCAGGTTAATAACTTCAAGCTATAACCTTCAATTTATATTTGAACGGTGGCTTCATTGTTTCTGTGATAAGTAATAGAAAAAAAAGGATTTGAAATTTAATTGGAAGTGTTCACCCATTACTTTGATACATATAGGTTCAAAGTGCATTTGTTTCATCTACGATACGTAACCGACTAAAACACTAAATTTTAAAGCTGGTTTTTTTTGCGTTAATCTGTGTGTCACCGTTTTGTGGCGATTAGGAATAGAATATAAATAATATCTGTCATAACTTTACCTTTCTGTTGCTCCTGCAATTAAAAGGAAATTGAATACAGCTTTCAATTTTGGTGCAAGTGCTTACGACCAGTTTTATCTGGAAATTATATTCGACTTATTTAAGTTGTGGCCAAACAAATCACTGTGATCAATTACTTGCAAGTATCAACGATTATAGTGTGAGTAATTAGATTCCAATATCTATTCCTTACAAAACTTTGTTGTGGTGATATAGATCATGGCTGGAATTAACAACTCTCCCCCACACGAGATCAACAACTCCGGTGCGACGAACACCACGAATGACAACTTGAACGAGGAGGTTCCTGTTGTGAGGGCTAGCAGCGCTGAGGCCGTGATGCCGGGTCATAGACACCCAATGCCACTGCCGTATTCTCATCTTGAGAAACCGGAAAAGTTCAAGAGTGGAAATTTCAAGAGATGGCAACAAAAAATGTTGTTCTACTTGACCGCCTTGAACTTTAGCCGGTATGTCAAGGAAGAGAAACCCAAAGAGAATGTGAGTGATCCGCATCAAACCGCGATCCACAGCGCATGGGTACATGAAGATTACCTATGTCGCAACTATATATTGGGTTCTCTCGACGATTCGCTTTACGGCGTCTACTATACCAAAGAAACGTCTAAGGATCTTTGGGAATCGTTGGAGCACAAATATAAAGTTGACGACGCCGTTGCAAAAAAATTTGTGGCCGGGCGCTTCCACGACTATTGGATGGTCGATGGAAAGAGCGTTGCGGAACAATGCGAAGAGTTGCAATTGATCTTTCATGATCTTGCAACGGAGGAAATGGCCATCAATGATGCCCTCCAAGTGGCGATGGTAATTGAGAAATTACCACCATCTTGGAAGGACTTCAAGATGTACCTCAAGCACAAGAGGAAGAAGATGACTCTCGAGGACCTTATCCGAAGGTTGCGCATCGAGCAAGACAACCGAAAGGTTGATAAGAAACTAAGTGGCATGGTTGCTAAGGCCAATGTGGTCGAGATTGGGGGGAGCTCCCATGGGAACAAGCGGAAACGCTCAAATAACTCCAAGGGAGATGCTCAGAACAAGAGCTTTACTGGTGCCTGCTTTGTTTGCAACAAGACCGGCCATCGTGCCAAAGATTGCTACAAACGTCTAGCCGCGGAGGGTAAGAAGACGGCAGGACCAAGCAAGGGCAAGAAGAAGAAGCCCGCCAATGCTAACATTGCGGAGGCTAGCTTGAGCTCCGACCTCGATGAGATGCACCTCACGGCCGTTGTGTCTGAGGTGAAACTCATGGGTGGGAACTCGAAGGAATGGTGGGTGGACACGGGGGCTACCCGCCACATTTGTGCCAACAAATGGATGTTTAAGACCTATCAACCGGTCGATGATGAGAACTGCTACATGGGAAATTCTGCAGTCTCGAAGTTGAAGGCAAGGGGACGGTCATGCTGAAGATGACCTCGGGCAAGGAGCTGACCTTGACTGATGTGCTGCATGTGCCTGAGATTCGAAAGAATCTTATCTCCGGAGTGGTGCTCAACAAGAGGGGCTTTCGGCTTGTGTTTGAGTCCGACAAGGTCATCATGTCCAAGGGAGGGATGTTCGTTGGCAAGGGCTACTTGACCAACAATCTTTTTAAGATGAGTGTAATGACTTTAGCTCCCAAGGAAAAGTCTAGTGATAAGATTGATGTGGGTGCCGCCAATAAGGCTAGCACGAGCAATAATGTAATGAATGTTGCCGATAAGGCCAATGAGAAAGTGAAGGTTGCTTATTCTCGGGATTCGTTATATTTATGGCATGGTAGACTAGGTCATGTGAACTATAAGTCTTTACAAAGGCTAATATCACTTAACCTACTACCAAAGTTTAACATCGTTCACAAACATAAGCGCGAGACTTGCGTTGAGGCCAAGTACGCCAAAGCATCTTCCCACTCGATTGAGCGAAGCACGGAACCGTTGGATTTAATCCACACCGACGTATGTGATTTAAAATACGTACAAACGCGTGGCGGTAAAAATTATTTTATAACTTTTATCGACGATTGTACGAGGTATTGCTATGTCTACTTGATGAGAAGTAAAGACGAAGCAATAGACATGTTCATTCACTATAAGAATGAAGTTGAGAACCAACTTGGCAAGAAGATCAAAAATCTTCGAAGTGACCGAGGTGGTGAATATGAATCTCCATTTGCACAAGTTTGTGCCGAGAATGGAATCGTTCATCAAACCACGGTGCCTTATTCTCCCGAGCAAAATGGAATTGCGGAAAGGAAGAATATGATGCTTAAGGAAATGATGAATGCGATGCTTATTAGTTCCGGCTTACCAAAGAATTTGTGGGGGGAAGCGGTGCTTTCGGCCAACTATGTGCTCAACTGGGTACCACATAAAAAGTTGGCTAAAACACCTTACAAATTATGGAAAGGTCATGCGCCTAGCTATAAATTCCTAAGGGTTTGGGGATGTCTTGCTAAGGTTCCGATCCCACCTCCTAAAAGGACAAGGATAGGACCCAAGACGGTGGATTGTGTGTTTATCGGTTATGCACAAGATAGTGCTGCATATCGATTCTTGGTACACAAGTCAGATAACTCTGATATCCAGGTAAATACTATCATAGAAGCTAGGGATGCTTCATTCTTTGAGGAAAACGTTCCTCACAAAGCTCGAACTGGTGTTGACCGTCAAGTTGATCAAAGTGGAAGCAATGTGGGGGGAGAGGAATCTCAAGACGAAGTTGAAGAGCCTAGGCGTGGGAAAAGGGCTAGAAAAGAAAAGTCCTTCGGATCAGATTTCCTAACATATATGTTAGAAAAGGATCCAGTAACCTACAAAGAAGCAATGTCTTCTACAGACTCTGCTCTTTGGAAGGAAGCGGTGAATAGTGAGATAGAGTCTATCTTACATAATCACACTTGGGAACTAGTAGATCTACCTCCGGGTAGTAAACCACTGGGCCATAAGTGGATCTTCAAAAAGAAGATGAAGCCTGATGGTACAGTGGATAAGTACAAGGCGAGACTTGTTGTTAAAGGCTACAAGCAAACTGAGGGTCTTGATTATTTTGACACATATGCTCCTGTCTCCAGGAAAACGTCTATTAGGTTAGTCATAGCCTTGGCGGCTTTGTTTAACCTAGAGATCCATCAAATGGATGTGAAGACGACCTTCCTTAATGGAGATTTGGAAGAGGAGATTTACATGGAACAACCCGAAGGGTTTGTGGTTCCAGGTAAAGAACATAAGGTGTGTAAACTTGTAAAATCCTTGTATGGACTAAAACAAGCACCTAAACAATGGCACGAAAAGTTTGATAGTGTAATGCTATCTAACGGGTTTCAGATAAACCAATGTGATAAATGTGTCTACGTGAAAGGAGATGATAACGACTATGTGATAGTTTGTCTCTACGTAGATGACATGTTGATCGTGGGTAATAATGATAATATCAAAATTACCAAAAAAATATTGTCACAAAATTTCGACATGAAAGACTTGGGACAAGCTGATGTAATACTTGGGATGAAAATCACCAAGACGTCAGAAGGTTACGCGCTTTCCCAAGGTCACTATGTCGAAAAGATACTTGACAAATTCGATAAGGATAGTAATGTAATTGCGAGAACTCCTATGGAAGTGGTGTCGAGTCTCTGCAAGAATCGCGGAGAGAGTGTGAAACAACTAGAATATTCTAGAGTTATAGGCAGTCTAACGTACCTCATGGACTGTACTAGACCAGATATTACAAACTCGGTTAACAGATTATCGAGATATACGAGTAATCCCAATTATGAACATTGGAAAGCGATAGTTAGAGTCCTTAGATATCTAAGGTACACTGCTAACTATGGATTACACTATACGAGACATCCAGCCGTTCTGGAAGGGTATTCAGACGCGAACTGTATCTCGGACTCCAAGAATATAAAATCCACTAGCGGATACATATTTACATTTGGAGGAGCAGCGGTCTCGTGGAGATCATGTAAACAAACTTGCATTGCTAGATCAACTATGGAATCAGAATTCATAGCGTTGGATCTAGCATCTGAAGAGGCGGATTGGCTCTGAAGTTTCTTGGAGGACATTCCAATGTGGTCAAAACTAGTGCCTCCCATTAGCGTGCACTGTGATAGTCAATCAGCTATTGGAAGAGCACAAAATAATGTGTATAATAGAAAGTCTAGACACATACGTCGTAGACATAAATCTGTGAGAACGTTATTGAGAACGGGTGTGATATCTTTAGACTATGTAAAGTCAAAAGAGAACATCGCGGATCCATTAACTAAGGGTCTAACGAGAGACCTAGTTGAGGTATCATCGAGGGGAATGGGATTAAAGCCCACGAAATGACCTAAACCCATGATGGCAACCCAACCTGGATCGTAAATCCCGATCTGCAGGTTCAAAGGGACAACCGAATTGTGAGGCTAGGGTCGAACAAAGCACTCGGGAAATTGAGTTCCTTGCCTATTCCTATGATGGAAGAGTGATAGACCTGTCCATGTGAAGGTTAAGCTTTAAGCTTTTAATGATCCTTATACTTCGAGTATATATATAAGCGGGGTATGGCAGGATACTCCTTATAAGAGATCACCTATGTCGAATGTGAAGGGGCCGCTTCTATGAGATGAGTTAAGGGCTAAATCTCTAGAGCGTTCGATGAAGTTTCCAAGGCAGTCCAGGGCCAAAATGGACAACAACGAAAGAACCAAGTAGTGGTTTGAGAAGGAGTTGTGAGAGTACCTTTGTCTTGGTATACATGAAATGCCGAACAGTTCAAGGCATCGCGTCCACTGGTTGGCGAGTATATCCGAAGGTGTATCACTAAGGAAGGTTCAAGGCTTTCAACCACCTTTCCTGATGCAACAAATTCTCGCAGAACTCCAAGTTGCATGTAGCATTGGTAGGCTCATATCATATATAAGCCAATTTGTATTCATGTGGGGGATTGTTGGAGAATTGGTTTATTAACCAAGGAAGAGATGGCCCAATACAAGTGAGTGTATTGGGCTTTGGCCCAAATATTTAATTAGAGGGAGAATCCTAATTAAATATAATAACTAAGTAATTAGTAGGCAACTTTGAGCTAATTTAATTGAAGGTCACATCAATTGATTTTGGGTGTTTGTGAGATCAATACGAAGCTCGTTGATAGAGCTTCGTAACGATATATAACACTTACGAAAATCCAATTCTCGGGGTGAATGAAAATTGGCTTTAAAGTGGTATGGTTGTTATTAAAATAAGCACAATCCCACATTGGTTAGCGCACCATGCTGAGACAAGTTTATAAGGGACTAGAAGTCTAGCATGGGTAAACTGGTGGAGAAGGGAGAGGCTCCTCGCACCGTCCGTCCGTCCGGCCTGGCTCGGCACGCACGCACGCACGCGCGCGCCCCCCGCCCCTGCTCGGCTAGGGCTCGGGCTCGGGCTCAGGTACGAGTGCGGGTGGGGTGCGGGTTACGGAATTGTGGGTTTGTGGGAATTGTTCCAGGTTCCAGGGCCTTATCTTTTTAGAACTGGGCCGGACCTGTTGAAGCGATTCTGGGCTCTAAGTCTGTTGGGCTTAAGCTTGGACAAACCCATCTTCTGGATCCTTCTTCTCCTTCCAGAAAGTGTCTTTTTGAATTCAAATACGTGGGATTTGAATTCAGAGGTAACAGCCAATATAAATGAGGGGTAATCATGGCTCTTGTAACAGCAGAGTTATGAGGGGTATTCATGGCTGCCATTGATTTCGGATTTGGAGGTAGGAGGCCCTTGGCTATCTATAAAAGGAGCCCTCCTCCCTTATTCCAAATCATCTCAGCTCTCACTCTTCCTTGAGCTCTCTACTTCTCCCTCTATAGCATAGCATTTCTCACTCTCATTGTGTCGGAGTTCTAAGGCTACGAAAAGTTCGAAAGGTGTACGAAAGTGCTTCCTTTTGTACACGAGGTTGGGCGTTGTACCTTGGGAGCTCTCTTACCCACGGAGGCCTTAAGCATATAGGCGGGTAATAAGAGTTTAGGGCACACGGCTTGCTGTGGCCTCGTCCAGGATTGCATCCGAAAATTACTACCTTGAAGAAGACGGTATTCACACTTAGTTCGAAGTGTGATCGTGAGCATTCTCTAAACTCCTCTCTTTTATTTGGCTTACGGACTACATACGATTATATGCTTTATATATTCGTAGTTTACTGATATTTGACCAACAATAGTTTAACCAAAATGGCATCATTTTCAACTTGTCATTCAATCGGGTCAATATCATCATTTGATAAACTATTTTTCTGGACTTTCATTACTTTCACTACGACTTGTGTTATTAGGCCAAATACTCTTTGGCACGTGCTACCTTTACAATCTGTAAGGACTTGTACTTCTTGGTTCGTGTAGCTTTGATGTAGATACCACTCCGTCTGTGAGTAATTTTTCTATTAAATCATTTCGTTTACAAAATTTAAATTCAAAAATTTTAAAAATAAATCGCCCACACCATATATACATATATGTATATATATATATATATATATATATATAAAAGATGAAATAGAATTGGAGGTCGTATCCCCTTCCCTTCTTAATGCTAATTTTTTAAAAATAATTTCATTGTACTTTTCATACAATCAAAGTAGATCTTCTGATAAATATTATGAAAGAATTTTAAGTTTAAGTGAACTTCACCTGGTATAAACAACTAAAAAATAAGCTGCTATCTTCTTTCTTTGGATGCATATCTTGTTGAGATATGTCGAGAAAAGCAAAAGGTAGAAAACGCGGCAAGGGTGGTAGACGCTAACCCCCTTGCAAACAACACTAGGGGATGTTACAGATTATTGGGATTTTGAGGGCCTAACGTCTGCTAGGTTTCTAGCGTCCGCTAAGTCGCCGCAGGCTGATTTTCCTATTTTGTTCGGACTCTTGTTTTGGACTCCTATGATGACCTATATAGGTTTCTTGGTGTATAAATTGTTTTCTCTATACAAGGACATGTTAGCCTAGGTTATGTAAGGCTTTTATGGCTACTCATCGATAAAAGTTCTCATTTCTCCCCGTGGACGTAGGCATTAGGCCGAACCACGTATCATGTCATGGATGAGAAGTCATCAGCTGAGGTACGAAAGAAATTGGAGACAAGGTATATGTGTAAGTCTTTGTCGAACAAGTTTTATCTTAAGCAAAAGTTTTATGGGCTTAAGATGATGAAGAGCTCGAATTTGAGCTAACACATCAATATTTTTAATCAATTATTGAGTGATTTGAGAAGGATCGATATGAAGTTCGAAGAGGAAGATAACGCATTATTTCTCCTGAATTCCTTAACGAATTCATACGAGAATTTGGTTACAACTCTAACTTGGGGGAATGAATCTCTAGTGTTGGAGGATATCATAAATGCTCTGTTAGGGTTTCACCAAAGGAGGAAAGTTGGCGATGGAAAAATAGTAGGGCTAGTTGTGAGGGGTAGCCATGGTAGTTGTAGTGAAAGAAAAGATGGAAGAGGATATATGTCGAGGTCAAGGAGGTTCAAGGTAAATTGCTTTGAGTGCGGAGAAAAAGGGCATGTGCAGAAAGATTGTCCAAGAAGAACTCGGGACCACGAGAGAAAAGGATCGGGTTTAATGAATATGGTATTTTATTTGGACGGGTCATATGGTGACTGTCTTTCTAATTTATCAGATCCAAAGAACTCCAATTCTTGGATTTTAGATAGCGCTTATTCCTTTTGCATGAAGCTCAAGAGAGGCTGGTTCAAGACCTGCAAGTTCGTTGATTCAGGTATGGTGACTATGTGTGATGGTTCTACTTGTAGGATCACTAGCATAGGTGATATCCAGATCAATATGTGGGATGGTGTTGAGAGAAAATTATGTGGGGTTAGGCATGTTCCGAAGTTGGAGAAGAATTTGATCTCCTTAGGAGCCTTGAATTATAATGGGTACAACTATAAGGTTGTAGACATGCTAATTGAGGTGGAGAAAGATGTTATGGTGGTGATGAAGAGTGAAAGAGATGCAAGGAATACCTCAGGTTAGTGGGGGGCACGATTGTAGGTGGAGTCACATCTTTGGATTTTGATAGAGAGGGAGAAGGTTCTTGTATGATGGAGCAAAGGTCTGACATGAATGGTTTGAGTGCAGTTATAATTTGCGGAGACATGGATAGCAAGCTATGATTGTTTCGTGGATGCATGGTTGGCAAGAAGCCATGATTGTCTCGGAGAAGCATTGTTAGCAAGGCCCTGCTATGGTTGTCTAAAGGGACGTACACGTCAAAGGTGTTGTGTAAGTTTGGGATTGGGAATGTGAATCCCTTGGTGACACCACGGGCAAGTCGGGTATCTCACTCAAGGCCAAACGGTGGAGTTCGTAACAAGTCGAGGATTCTACTTTGTAGAACAAAAGGTTGTCCTGTCACGACCCAAATCTGTGGTCGGTGACCGGCGCTAGACTTCAACTCCTTTAATAAAAAAAATCTAGCCAGCCTCAAACATATTCAGAATTTATAATAATAAGCCTTTAAATATAAAATTTAAAACTTAATTTACAAAATATAAGCCGAGTTTTTCCTTTTTAATACATATTCATATGTTCTTTTCCCAAGATCAAATTAAACTTTGTAACTACGGAGCTTCTAGATCAAAGAGCAAAATACAAACTGGAGACCTTGATGCAAATCCTGGAGAACAAAGTGGACTTGGTACAATCATAATAGATCTCCAAACCAATACAACTCGTATACGAGTTCCTGCAAAACTGGTGAGAGGGGGGATGAGTGTTTTGGAACACTTAGTAAACAAATAAGATATGCATCGCAATTTATTTAGCTACTCAATGCACAACATACCTAAAATATGCATATAACTAACATGGCAAATAAATTATGCGGAGATGTACATTATTCAAAAGTCATACTTACCAGATGACCAAATATAGCATATAATCACAAAGTCACAGAAACATGAGAAAACTACGCAATTTGACACATGACACATAATTCCAATATCATATAGCAGAACTGACGAACATTCGACAAGATCTAGATAGTGTCACTCCAATCCCGACACGAGGATACCATATATCAAAGGCACCATCATCAACCAACCTCCTCGGCCAAATAATTCTGCCTGCCGGAAGGCAACCATATCATATCAGACCAACCTCATCGGCCAAATAGTTCTGCCCGCCGTAGGCAACCATATCATATCAGACCAACCTCATCGGCCAAATAGTTCTGCCCGCTGTAGGCAACCATATCATATCAGACCAACCTCATCGGCCAAATAGTTCTGCACGCCGTAGGCAACCATATCATATCAGACCAACCTCATCGGCCAAATAGTTCTGCACGCCGTAAGCAACCATATCATAGCAGACCAATCTCATCGGCCAAATAGTTCTGCCCGCCGTAGGCAATCATATCACATAGCAGAGCTATCTATATCATATAGTTATTCGTATCACCTAAATTCATAGGCTCCAAACGAATCAAATATGTCCAATGAACAAACCAACATCTTCAGTGCCCACTCGAGGCCAAATTAATCAAACACTTACAAATCATAATGTCACATCATAATGCTCATATGAAAAATACACAATATGCACTAACAATACCATATTCAAATCATAACAAATAAATAGAGTGCGCCAAAGAAAGCACGAGTCACATATTATTTGTTTACCAGTTTAACTTGTCAAACTGCTAAAGATAGGCTGTCCTTCAGCTCCTCAAAGATCACACCTCAAACATGTTCGTACTAAAAAAAACCTGGTAATATAGTAACCATTTCATCAAAATTAAGTGTCTTGGTTTACATACTGAATCTTTTAAATCACAGCTACACTAGTTCTTTTCAAAGTAAACAAATTTCACATAATTTACCTCGACAACTTTATTTTTTTTTATTCTTTCATCACTAGAACAACCTCGCATCTCTTCCTTGTTCTTTCAAATTAGTTCATTTCATCTTACAAACAGCTTCCCAATTATAGATTGTTTCGTTCATATCAGAAATTTATTTGATTAAATAATTTAATCTAATTCATTACTCTTACTTGTTCTCTCCTTAATTACAAGGTTATAATTGTGGTCACAGCTTAAAATCTGTAAGGATTTTAATTCCCTCAATGTTCTAAACTCTATTTACTTGTCTACAGTTGTTAATTAATTGCACTTCAGTTCCTCTTCAAAATCACTTTGGCTATACAATTTCTTTACTCAGAAAAAAACTTAAGACCATAGAAATAAGTTCACCTTGGCTTAATTTGTATATTCCCTTTCGTCTTCTCACATTTTGATCTTCCTCAGTGGCTCCTCCTTTATTAGTTCTGTTTCGGTACTTACTTTCATTTGTTTTCTTTCTTTTTTTTTACATGGTTTGGTACGGTGAAAAATTAAGAATGAGAACTTATCCATTTTATATGGATTTCTTAATCTTTCCACCGCCTCATACTTCTAGTTTTAGGAGAACACCACTGATCTATTTAAAATGTATTTTCCGTGGCCAATTTAATGGGCTGCCACGTTTCTATCCTTTTTTTTATTGTTCTTATCTTAACAAAAATTTAGATTCATCTCGCTTTTATATGGTCTAAAACTTTCTTCTAAGTAAGATTGTTGTGATCAAAATTTGAACCTGATCACTTCTAATACTTCTTATCACCTTATTGTCTATAGCTGTCTTCTTCTTTATCTTCTTTTTATTGTTTCGGTAGAATTTATCTAAATTACCTCTTGCCACTTTCCTAAAACTTATAACTATGATTGAGTTTTCATATAGATTTTTATGACTTAGCCACATTTTCACCTTTATTGCCACGTTTATTTCTTTTCTTTTTTTCCTTATTTTTAAAATTCAGATTTCTCACCTTTCCCTTATCACAATGTTAGTGCATATAGGAAAACTAAACTAGCTCATGCTCAATTAATTTAATATAGTTAAATTACTTTCATAAGATCCCAACCTTGTCTTTCCACAATTCATATTTAAATTACTTTGTCCTAGGAATGTGTAATTTTATTTTTTATTCTTTTCAAAATTAATATCACATCCAAAGCTTACTACTTTAATTGATTTCTCTGTTCCTTGTGCATTACTAAGGCTGCAAATTATTGCATATCAAATCGTATTTATAAATTTTCAAATGGCCAATTATTGTAGTTGATTTTTAACATAGTATATTTTTTTATCTAATCGAATGACTTAGCATACTTTATTCAATACAACTAAGTTTAATTGACATGGTTGGGTATTACATGTCTGTTGTATGCTATGGTTCATAGCATTGGTTGGAGGCAAGAAGGTCCAACGGAGAAACAGTTCGAGGCTGCGGAGCATGGGATTGACCAGAAAATAGAGTGCGCGTCTATTGGTCACAAGGTTGCTTCGGCAGGTGAACTCGCAAGTTGGGGTTCAATGGAGATTGGAGGGTACAAGTCAAGCAAGCTCGGGAGTTGCTCTAGTTTGGGGGATGTCTTGAACAAAATGTGGAGAGAAATTGGAGATGGTCTTATTGATGGATGCGTGTATCTATGGTTCGAGGTGGAGTCGGTTTAGTTTTACAAGATCTCATGGTTCTTCGCAAGAGATGGTTTTCTCGCAAATGTGGAGATTATTAGGATATGTCGAGAAAAACAAAAGGTGGAAAACGAGACAAGGGTGGCAGACGCTAACCTCCTAGCGAACACTAGGGGTGTTACGGATTGTTGGGATTCTGAGGGCCTAGCAAATGCTAGGGCGCGCAGATTGATTTTTATGTTTTGTTCATACTCTTGTTTTGGACTTCTATGACGACCTAGATAGGTTTATTGATGTACAAAAGTTTATCTCTATGGACATGTTACCCTAGGTTATGTAAGACTTTTGTGGTTACTCATCAATAAATGTTCTCTTTTCTCTCTATGGATATAAACATTAGGTCGAACCACATAATCTTTTGTGTCATTTGTTCTTTGCGTATTTTTGTTCTCCTGTAGGTGAATTCCTAAAATATATATTACCAGTATCTAGAAGCTTGGACCAATGTCCCATGATTTGAGCACCTGCAACCAATGAAATCAGAGATGCTTTTCAAAAAGCCAGGACCTTATCACAATGCCTCAACTAAATCGGACTTTGGTCCGCTTATTCTAAAACTAGTAATGGGTTCGTGCCACGTGTTGACGTGGCCACCAACTAGTTTTTTGATTTTTTTTAAAGGTACTAGATTTTTTATTTATACCGTCCGATATTTATTTGGTCGGCTAATCCAAATCTGAACCAATTTATATCTTTAAAAGGTGTTAAACCTCTCTGGCCAAGTATTAAAGGACATTTGAAAGGTGCCACCAACTAGTTACACTCTTTTTCGTGAATCTCTCGAATCAAGTATTATCAGATATTTTTAATAAGATCGACTCTTCTAATATTATCTTTTACAGTCCTAAGCTTCGATCTAAGATATCATTAAGTGAGTATTAATCTCTTACTACTTCATCCATTAGTTAGGTCTAGATTCACTTTGGCAGGTCATCTCCGACAATAGTTAGGTCTCCTCGTGCATGTACATTGGTTAGGTTCACTTAACTTTCCAAATCCAAAGAATGAACAAAAAAAAAAGGACAAGAGATTTAATTAATTACTATTTCCGAGACAGAAAATATATTTTCTTGGATTCGCATTTCCTAAATGGGGTAAGACTTAGGTTGGCTTTTAGACTCGTCCCAAGAGTTGGAGACAAATTATAAACATTATAATATATGCTTTAGTGACTAATTAAGTCTACATATTATAATAGTCGAGCTGAAATGGAGATGATGAGCTGAAATGGAGATGATGAGTAGGTACGTAGTCTGGAAAATGACAAGTTATATCATCTGTTCTATGTATAGTAGTGGATTGATATATATGTTTACCTACTCTAAGACCTGTCCCCTGATTTCAGGCATAAATTTATAATATGATGTGTTTAGATACTAGAAGTTTACCTGTCGTTAAATGTGCAAAGAACAACATATGTGGCTTAATTGAAGACGATGATGTATGGACTAGGATGTCAAATTGTTTCGAATTATATGTTTGTTCTAATTAAGAGTATCATCCGTAACCGATATATGGTTTTTTTGGATACAGATTATCCAAAATCAATATTTTAGAATATGGATATAGATAATAAATAGTTCATTCAGATATTTGAAATGTTCTTAAATAAACTTAATCGGATATTTCATTTGCTATGTAAAATTTTGGATGAAATTTTATTTTAATAAAATTTTGGATGACTCATTTGATAAATCAGATAGTTTATCATCCATATTTAAAATTTTTAAATATAGAATAGTTTGTTGTCCGAATTCAAATATGAATACCAAAAAATGGTAATAGAGATATTTCAGATAGTTAAAAATTGTATACATATTTTTTATCCAACCTGGATGATCTTTAGTACCATTAGTGGCATTAATTTCTAAGAAGATGACACAAGCTCAACTAAGGGCCCGGATTTGGATGTGTTAAGCCCAACATGCCCGTTCTGGACAGTGCGTAGCCGTCAGATCTGCCCAAATAAAAAATTCGCTGATCTGATGGTCATTATTAGGATGGGGTATTTTCGTACATTTACTTGCTTCCCTTCTCTCCTGCTTCCCATCTAAAACGGTCCTCCTCTCTCTCTCTCTCTCTCTCTCTCTCTCTCTCTCCGCTTTGCCCAAATGTCCGACCGGAAGCTGATGAAGGAGATAAAGAACGCTGTGACCATCCCCGTGAAGGCCAAGGCGCGGAGATCCGGTCTCTTCGGAACATGGACGACTATGAGGTGTTCACCTTCGCGAAGCGGGTCTCGGCTCTGTACGACCTCCTCGAGGTGATCAAGCACGTGAGATCCGTGGAAGAGGACGAGATATGGCCGGCAACAGATTGGCGGGAGACGTCATAATTTTGGAGGATTGGGTTTGGAGATTGTTGACACGCTCAAATTACATAATTTTGAAACGAATTCGCATTCATTTGCAAAGATAAAATTTCGTAAAAATTTTGTTGACGGGGATGTATTGAAATCGACAGTCTATAAATATATATATTTTTTTTTTCAAAAAAATGTCAAAATTAGATCGGCCGACAATCCAACTACATTTGTCAATAGTCTTACTATTCTCCGGTCCAACCACGTTTTTTAAAACACCTGCTGAAAACGGACCAGACCATTAGCCCAATAAGCCCAGTTACTAATTAATCTTCCAGGCTTAAACCTGGGCCTAGGGCAAAAAGGCTCTCCCAAAGCCCTCCCCCAATCGAATATATATATATATATATATATATATATATATATACCTTCCGTAACCGACTCTTACGCGCTTCGAAACGAACCAAAGGAAGAGAAGCTTCCTATTTCTCTCCGTCTTCTCCCGACCTCTCTCTGTTATCTTCTCTTCCGAATAGCCGGTTTCTCGGATTCCTTCCGGTAAGGTCCTTCGTAGGGTTTTTGGGGGGAACCGTTGGTTTTCTAGGGTTCCTGTTCGGATTTGGATCGGATCTTGTTTCTTACCTCTGTTGATGTTTGGCTCTCTGAGTTTGAATTAGTTGTGACCTAGGGTTGATTTGGGAAAAAAAGTGAGTCAATTGAACCCTGCCTCGCGTTTTCGGAGGGTTAGGGTTTCGATTGGGATTGTTGTCGCTGTTTTATTTTTTTGCGATTCGTGCTGTTAATTGATTGGGAAGGGATGGCGACAGGACGGATTGATGTCTCGAGGGTAAGGGGTGTGCACGGTGGTGGTTTGTCGAGTGGTCGGGTGAGGGATGCTCATTGTGTGGGGTGGAAGCGCGGTGCTCATGTTGTCGCTGAGGATTTTGAAGATGGCGAGATCCTTCAGGTTGATGGTGAGTTCCAATTGCCTCCGGAGAAGAAGCGGAAGTATTCTCCAATCATATGGGATAAAGAGGAAAAGAAAGGGGAGTTGTTGAAGGATGGTTTGGCGAAGGCTTCACTGCCTTGTCTTCCTGATTGGGGTTTGGTGAAGGAGTCTGTTGTGGAGGGCTGTGGTGCTGCATTAGAATCACCAGTGGTGTTTGCTTCCTCAGATCAAGCGAGTCAAGGCAGTGTTGTTGATGAGGAGCAAGGCCCCGAGGGGGAAGAGTTGGTGGAGCCTCGAAATGTATATATGTCACGCTGGGCGTTTGATGAAGACGATGTACCTGGAGACACAGAGGAAGTCTTGCATGGAAGTGGATCTAGATCGATGGAATCTGATTGCAGAGATTCTAGTGTTTCCTTTTCTAGTGCAGATGAAACTTCTGAAAGTAAATTGGATAGCCAAGCTTCCATGGCTGATGATGAGCACAATGTGTCTACGGGGTTTCCTCACAGAAGTGTCGGTATGTGTCAAGGTTGCAGAAGTGTATTTGAGTATGAGAGGCTGGACGAAATTGGTGAGGGAACTTATGGTAAAGTTTACAGAGCCAGGGACAAGAAGACGGGGGAGATTGTGGCTTTAAAGAAAGTGAAAATAAGTGCGAACTTGGAAAAATATGACACTCCTCTGACCGCTTTGAGGGAAATTAACATTCTCAGCTCATTGTATCATCCTAACATTGTGAATATCAAAGAAGTTGTCATGGATGATCTAGATAGTGTTTTTATAGTGATGGAATGCATGGACAATGATCTCAAGGGTGTGATGGAGGTGATGAAACAACCTTTCCATACAAGTGATGTCAAATGGTTGATGCGCCAAATACTCAAAGGTGTTAAGCATCTTCACAATAACTGGGTGTTGCACAGGGACTTGAAGACGTCAAATATACTTTTGAACAACAACGGTGAATTGAAATTATGTGATTTTGGGATGTCTCGTCGATATGGGGACCCATTGAAGCCATATACACCTCTTGTGGTTACTTTGTGGTACAGGTTAGTTATGGTTTAATCTTGAGAACTGGTTTGTTTTGTTACGAGGCCTGTCTTCATTTCGTCCAGCTTATAAACTTATAAACTTTTAATGATTTTGCATTGCAGGGCACCTGAACTTTTGCTCAGCGCAAAAAAATATTCTACGGCTGTAGACATGTGGTCTGTTGGTTGCATAATGGCAGAGTTGTTAGCAAAAAAACCTTTATTTGCTGGGAAGAATGAAATTGATCAGCTTGATAAGGTAATTTTTCTTTATGTTTGTTGGTAGCTTGTTTAACTATTTACCTTTCCTTTGCTTCTCTAATTATAATACTTATGCTATGAATTAAACATGACAGATCTTCAGACTGCTCGGCACTCCTAATGAGGAGACGTGGCCTGGGTTTGCAGCATTACCAGGAGCTAAAGCAAAATTTGATCGAAAACCATATCTTTTGGACAAAATGTTTTCCGTTCCATCATTCACGGGAAAACCGGTTCTTTCTGGCTTGGGGCTCGACTTATTGAACAAGCTCCTTGCTTATGATTCAGAAAAGGTTACCTACTTTTATATGATTCTAGCTTTTTCTGTTAACTTTTATACTGTTGAGTTGTATGTTTAGTTGTTTACCTTTCTACTGTGTTTCTTTTGCAGCGGATAACAGCTGATGATGCCCTAAACCATCCCTGGTTTCATGAGGAACCCAAAGCTAAAAAGTTCTTGCCTACTTTTCCTCCACAGAGTGCAAGGGCCAGGTAGTTTGCCGGACCGCTAAAAACAGCTTGAAGTATGGGAAGAATTTAGGATCTGTCTAAGATTACATGCCTTTCCTGTTATTAATTGATGCTTGACTTCCAGGATTAGGCATGCAACAAAGAGAAACTGGATCCTGAGGCATGCCTGGTTGAGAGTCTTGAGACAGATGTGCACTATTTTTAGATATTACCTTTTTAATCTTGTTAAACAGATTGGTGCCGATTGGGGAACCAAAATTTTGGTGATGATCCTCTCTTCATTATGCAGAAGGTTCTGATACTGTGACTTTTCTTCACTGTTCTGATTCCATGAATTTTGTAAATAATTCTCTCCACTTCTAATTAAATCTTATTTTCTTTTCTCCCCTGAATTTGAATTCCTATTTTCTGTTCTCTGTTGTGTCCAACTTCTGAGTGCAAGTGGGAATCGGTCATGAGAAGGGAGAAGCACGCAGTGGTACGCCCCATTAGCAGAAGTCTGTTGGAGGTGAGCCAGGTACTTTGTCTCTTGATTCTGTAAGTGTTGCTACTCTGTTATGTATCTTTTGAAGTGCTGGTGGCTAGGAAAAGTTCACGTAGGTTTGGCTTTAGTTTAATAGCGGTAATGAAAGATACTATGGTTGGCAATAGAAACCTGTCTAGTCTCTTCGAATCACCACTTGTATCCATGACCAGATATGTCTTTCGTTTGTTCTCGTCTATGCGTTTGTTTCTACAAACTGAAGCAAATCTCACAATGTTACATGTTTATTATGCCGGGGGATTAACATGGAGTCAACGGTCTCCTTGGTTCCATCTGCGAATGTGTTCTAGCTTTTCAGCGCTTCTCTTCTTTGCAAGCAAGAAACATCAATATCTGTGTTATCTCTTTTCGGATTGTACCAACAGATGTCGTGTGGTCATTTGTCTTTTAATGTGATTCCTTTCTTAGATTCTCTTCCTGTGTAGACCTTTAGAGCATTTCTGATCATATCGAGGTGGAGCATTATGGTACGTCAAGTTCCCAGTATTGCTAAATGCTTCAACATTGGATTCAAATAATCCTGCAAGGTAACTGTCCCTGCCAACATTATGTGAAAATGTAAGGTATTTGAGAGACGAATCGTAAATATGCTGCGGTATGTATTCCTCATCCCTTTCAATTAGGGTACACGAGTTTAACAACGAAGGATCCACTGTTGCATACAGTTTATCCGATTGGATTGGAGTGCAAGCAAAGAATGCTATGTAACTGGTAAGGAAGAAGATTGTGTTTGTCGGTGTATGATCGATTGTACAGCCAAAAATGGCGAACCTCCCGGATTTGACAGCAGGCAAGATGGGGAGTTATGTCGCAAGGTAAGCATTGAAAACAATGTATTAATTGAAAAGCTTACTTGGCTGCTACTAGATTCCCTATGTTGCGTCAGGAAATATCTTTTCTGTGTTCTTACTTGTAAACAAAAATTTGAGTGGGTAAATGTTTATCCAATGAAGGAAGAATTGAGCAAAAATATGACTATCTAAATGAAATTGTGTTATTGACAACCGATTTCAAAGAAGATTATAGTTAATATAATAAAGGTAATATGGTAACAAAGTAGAACGAATATGACAAAGCTAGTAATTTAACCCATGGAAATTGGTGGAACAAGATTTGAGGATACGATTTGGACAAATTTTCATTTCGTGTAAACACATTTGTACCCAACATAGTATATGACGGATTCTAAAAAAAACTTAGTATATGACAAATTCGTGTTCAGTGTTTAGTTGATCTTGTTCTCCTCCATGAGTAAAAATTTCCCCTTGAACAGTCATATCCTAATGGACCATCGTAATTAACATAGAGAACAAAGAAAATCGAAAGATCCCGACAAATATAAGATTAGTTAGCATGATAATAAGCTTGATAGAATTAATTCGAGCTAATTCGAGAAGAGAGATCCAAAATTTGAAATGCTTAAGTTACGAAACATGCCCAAAAAATGCATTAACGTTAATCACATGGATTTTGCTCGTAAAAGACATCACGAAGCAGCGAAACAAGAATCGCCTCATCTCCAGTTCGAAGCTGATCACCTTCTTTTGTATTCTTTTAAGTGTTATTTATTCCAACTTAATATTGCTACAAAGTTTGGAAATTTACATATCTAAGATTGTTCAAAATACTAGAAAATCAAATGAGCAACAGTTAATTACAAACTAACTGTTTTATAGGTGATTAAGATAAGAGAGAGAATCCAAGAATGATTTGAAATAATGACTGTGACTTAATCCATTCATAAGAAATTAAAAGTTACTTCAAGTTGTATTTCAAAAGTCATCACTGGCATCAAACTATAAAAAAATCATCTTCATTGCAAGCACCAAACACATGGAGAGAGACATTTCTCTTCCTCTCTCTCACTGTTTGTCTTCCTAATTCAAAATGGGTTCACCAAATTCATAATTTTATGTATCCGATAAGTGTGTTTTAATTTTTTGTTAGTAAAATATTTTAAAATTAACAGTGGCAAATTATTTCAACCTCGATTCTTTATATCGAAATCGGAAATAATTTCATACATGAACAATGAAAACTTTGTTGAGTTCCATGAGAGTTTTAACACCAACTTTAACGACCATTTACTTTTTTTGTTTCGTGAATATTTGTAAAGTTATATTTCCAAACTTTATTTAAAATCCGTACAAGTATAGGTGTGTTATCATTTTATGTCTTGGGTGGTGGCTGACCAGAGCAAACCATTGGTGGAGTGACACCTGGTGGGAGTCGATCGGATCTGCCTCATCGGAGATAGTGCCGCCGTGGCCGCACCGATGGGTTGGGAAGAATTCGTACCGGCGACTGTTGGTACAAGGAGAGTTGGAGAACACCTTAGCGAGTTGCGGTCTCCCACAGAGGGAGAGCAATATTTTTTTTTCTCTTAAGTAACGCTCAGTCGGACCGGCACTTGCTCGAATGACACTAAACGTATATTAATTGACGGAAAGACAGGTGGTGTAAATTACTTTCAAAAACAAAAACATTGTTCCGCTCTAGGTAAAAAACACCAAGTAAAACTTCCCATATCTGTTAGTGGCGGTAGCAATCTTTAAATGTGGAGACAGCGCGCTGAAAACTTAAACCACAATTCCATCCTGACGGGGTAATTGCCGAGATAACAGCTTTAATGTTCGAGTTTGGTCCAGAGTTCTTGGCCTTCTAAATTCTATATTACCAAAAAGAATTTACGAATAAACCTGTGCCATTTTCTGCAGCAACTTCTGCAGATCTCGATCTTATAGCTCGAGGACATTGTGGCCCCGTGCATACCGTCTTGGTTTAGTACAATGTATCAGAGTTTAGACGAGGCCGAGGAGAGGGCATGGTTAATGAGCTCTCGCCTCAGAATCTTTCCTGCTGGGGATTTTGGGATGGAACCGACGAAAGCCACCTTCCTTATCTTTTTATATGGAGCAACCTGCAAAAATAGACCATTGGTGGTGCAAGAATCATGTTTCTGCCATCAAAGATATCATTTTTAACAAGTCAAGTGATGAGTGTCGTCACTTAGATTGTTCGTACATCGGGACGGATCTAAACAATGTTGCAGAAACTGCAAAATCTGAACACAAACTTGAAACATGGATATCCTTCAGTACCTGCTTTGCAATGTAATCCATGACCTGAGCCGCTGTTAACTTGCTGCCCGGTTTTCTCACCACATAGGCCATCGGGATTTCTCCGGCATCTTCGTCAGGATAACTTCGCACACGAAAAAATAGAATTATCAAAAGCAATCGACTGACCAAGAATCCAACATTCTTCGCGCACAAACTTGAGAAGTATGTTGTCTTTACGCATTGGCAGAACAAGATGAATTTAATCTTGTACCGGCATAAATAAAGTTAGTAAGGACTCACGGGATTACAGCAGCATCTGCAATCTCTGGATTGGACTGAAGTAGCTGTTCCAACTCAGCTGGAGGTACCTGAAATCCAACAAAGAGCAAGGGCAAAGTAACAGCTTTAGCTATCGGCAGTTCTCCGAATCAGATCGGGATGTGATCAAAGAATTATACAAAAAAATAATTAGGCACCTGGTATGCATTGTACTTTATCAGCTCCTTCAACCGATCAACAATGTAGAGGAATCCTTGAGAGTCGAAATAGCAGAGATCGCCGGTCTTCAGCCATCCCTCGGAATCGATGGTTTCAGCAGTGGCCTTCTGATCTCCTACATAACCTGTACTATTACAGCAAACTAACTGTCGTCATTGTCCCGTTGTGTAGGCCTTGGTGAGAAAGCTATCCTTATGTTCCAAGTTAGTTAAAGTTGAACCTTTGTTCATTCTAGGATCCTGCCCTTTTGAGGGAGCGTGTTGAGAGACTATCAAAACGCTAATTGCGAATTAGGTGATCTACTCTCTTTGATTCGATACGAAGGTTCTATTAAAAATGTGAAGTGCATAGGCAGTACCTTTCATGATGGTCGGCCCTCTCAGCCACAACTCCCCTCTGTGGCCGGGAGGCAAGGCCTCTCCGGTTGCAGGGTCAACAATCTTGGCCTCCATAAGTTCCGATAGTCGGCCAACAGAACCATGGTGCTTCGCCTCCTCGGGTCCCACCATCCTCGACGCCCCTCCTCCTGTCTCCGTCAAGCCATACCCCTATAGCAAGCAAAATGCTAATAATATTTTGACAAAATTCTTAATCATAATTAAATTTTTGTCAACTAGTACTCATGTAGTTGGCCACGTCTATGGCACCAAATTTATAAATTTCATCGTTTGCGTTGACATAGCAAGTACGTTCTATCCACATTCTCTTGTACTCCTGTTGGAGCGCAAAATTAATTCTCGGATTTGTTTGACAATGTCTCAGTAAAATAGACATATCTTCCTACTCGTATATCCGATTGATGCGATTCCAAAAGCTACAAAAAGATAAAACATAGATCCAGAACTTTCTAGTTTGTGACTTCTCCAAATTCGGCGTAGAAGGAGGTCAGACTTGGGTCGGAGGTTTTGGGAGTAGATTCTCTCCTTATTAGGCCGCGGATCTGCTGAACCTATTTTGGTAAAAATACCGTAACTTTCTCTTCAAGTATTGGATTGACACGATTCCAAAAGTCACAGAAAGAGAAGACAGAGATCAATAACTTTGTAGTTTAATGACTTTTCCAAATTCAGCACGGAAAAGGGTCGAATGTGGGTTGGAAGTTTCGGACAGTTTAAGTTTTTCTTAGTAGGCCGAGGCTATGTTAAGTTTTCCTATTTGAAAATGGCCTAGGGTTTTTCTATGGGACTGGGACGAGCTTATTCTATATAAGGAGAGCTAAGTACAGGCATGAAGGACACCCACAAAATAACACATCAAATCTTTAGTTTCATAGCTTTTATCGTAGCTTTTATCTTATGTAGCCTCTAGTTTTTATCTTTATGTTTTTCCCTTCCCCTTCTCCCCCATATGTTCAGTAAAGTTCTTGCTCTTCTATCTATTCTCATCTTTATCTTCTCTTCTCTTCTCTTTTCCCATATTTCTTCTATTTCTCTCTTTCGTTCGAATCACTCTTGGGACGACCACTCCGGACCCGTTCTAAAGATCGTTTCTGACGTTCTACTACTATTTATTCGCAACATTATTTTTGGCACGCTCGGTGGGACTAAGGAGGGCGTCTAAGAAGAGTGATTGTTGCATCAAAACACACGAGTTTCCACATACGGTTTCGAGTCCTTCCTCAAAAGGGACGAAACCGGTCAAAGGTTGTGCTGAAAGAAGACGTCCAGCGAGGTCAGTTGATTTTGGAGGATATTCCGGCCCTTTTTGGTGCCGAATCTGAAGAAATTTTCTTCATCAAAAGTGAAGATCGTTGTTTCTTCTTTCTGTGGATATTAAAAACACCGAAATCAGAGTTCGTACCAGGAAGATAAGACTAAAACACTGAAGACTGATCGATCTGTATGATTGGGAAGTCCAGTCGGCTTTGGAGGATATTTTGGTCCTTTTTTTGGCCGAATTAGGAGACGGCTATTTCAAGAAAAATTGAAGATCTAACTCTCAGCTTTCCAAGAACATCAAGATCGCTTTAATCGGAGTTCGGACGGAAAAGATACAACCAAAATACCAAAGATTGGTCATTCTGCAGGCTGATTACGAATTTTCGATTTATCTTGTCAAATCATGATCAGTTATGAGGAATTTATGGGGAGCAATGATAATTATGAGAGATGGTATATTTTCATGCAAATGAGGAAAATTGCGAAGGACTATGCAAAATTAACAGAGGAACTTAGTGCTGAACTCCGAGCAATGAGATACAATCTCTTTAAGAATGAGAATTCAGGGACTAACATCAGCAGCCAAGGAAGCATCAAGTGGCGTATGCAAAGTTGAGGACCAAATAGTTTCTGAATCTCGCAATTTTGAGACAAGTATTGAGACGGTCGAACATGAATCGACCGAATATACACAATCTTCTTTCCTTATTGAAGAAGTCGAACAGACGACTAGTCCACAGTTGGCCGAAACCACGGCCATCTAGCCTACAAGACCCACATTTGAGAAAAAGGAAGAGCCATGCCCGACACAAGTCTCATTGACAACTGAGACAACCCTAAGTGCTGTATCAAATACAAAAGGCATTCTAGGGCCTCCGCCGGCTAAGGGAATTTTTGGGCCTTCACCAGCAAAGGGAATTTTAGGGCCACCGCCGAATCACCTGTTGCGAAGATCCGAGTTACCCTTTGTTCCACGAGTAGTGAGCCACCTTCGCTTGCCCAATTTTGTCCCAACTCAACGGAAAGACACAGGGGGCCAAGTCTACAGTCAGAATTTAATCTCACCCGGGGGGCATGAAGAGTGCTGCAACATTGTAGTCGAAGCTCCTACATCGGCCGAAGTTATCCCAGCCAAAAGGCAAGACGTGCTCATGACAAAGAAGGTGAAGGATGATAAAGTCAAGTGTTCAACTCCTCCTCAACCAAGCAAGAGTACGGTGAAGCAACAACCTAATGGGCCGGCTCAACCTCGGCCATCAAAGGTTTCAAATTACAGGGAATGTCCTCAAGTCACATGGTCAAAATCGGCCAGCAACAGAAAAAGGGCGCCTGAGTACGCGTGGGTTAAGAGAGACGTGGTCACTCGATTGGCGACCGAGCAAGGAGTTCTCCAGAGAAAGAAATCCTTCAAGGTTTGGGTGCCTAAGGAAGAACTTTTGCGATCTAAGAAACAACCATGTGAGACACGACCCACAAAGAGTGATTCACCTACATGGTCTCCAAGTTATCACACGAAGCCTGTGCGAAAGAAAATACCAAAAAAGCCAAACCCACACTCGGGGGGCAAGTGTCCGGAGTCTCATCGACCGACTCTCACGAAAAATTTAAAAGCAAAGGAAAAAGCTTAGAGACCTTCAACAACAATTGTATGGTCATTTTGATGAAGGACGTAGAGCTCCCACTCAACCATGTAGGCCTAAATTAAGTTTTTGCGAGAAAGCCGTGAGCACACGGATATCTCGAGATGAGTGATCAACTGCACGCCTACAACGGCTAGGTCTCGACCGGTTTGATGGTACATTCTCCACATATTTACGGTCTTACCTTAGCCGGTTATTTTTTGAGTGGAGTTAATTTTCTGCATGTTCAAGGACGGATACACGTCAATGCTTTTCCTAGCGTCAAAACATTGACGTGTGGGGGGCATTGTTGGAGCGGAAAATTAATTCTCGGATTTATTTGACCATGTCTCAGTAAAATAGACATATCTTCCTACTCGTATATCCGATTGATGCGATTCCAAAAGCTACAAAAAGATAAAACATAGATCCAGAACTTTCTAGTTTGTGACTTCTCCAAATTCGGCGTCGAAGGAGGTCAGACTTGGGTCGGAAGTTTCGGGAGTAGATTCTCTCCTTATTAGGCCGCGGATCTGCTGAACCTATTTTGGTAAAAATACCGTAACTTTCTCTTCAAGTATTGGATTGACACGATTCCAAAAGTCACAGAAGGAGAAGACAGAGATCTATAACTTTGTTGTTTATGACTTATCCAAATTCAGCACGAAAAAGGGTCGAATGTGGGTTGGAAGTTTCGGACGGTTTAAGTTTTCCTTATTAGGCCGAGGCTATGTTAAGTTTTCCTATTTGAAAACGGCCTAGGGTTTTTCTATGGGGCTGGGGCGAGCTTATTCTATATAAGGAGAGCTAGGTACAGGCATGAAGGACACCCACAAAACAACACATCAAATCTTTAGCTTCATAGCTTTTATCGTAGCTTTTATCTTATGTAGCCTCTAGTTTTTATCTTTATGTTTTTCCCTTCCCCTTCTCCCCCATATGTTCAGTAAAGTTCTTGCTCTTCTACCAATTCTTTTCTCTTCTATCTATTCTCATCTTTATCTTCTCTTCTCTTCTCTTTTCCCATATTTTTTCTATTTCTCTCTTTCGTTCGAATAACTCTTGAGACGACCACTCCGGACCCGTTCTAATGATCGTTTCTGACATTCTACCACTATTTATTCACAACAACTCCTCAAACACACAGGGTTAACCACCTGAACCTCCATTTGAAGAGACGGCACTGTATCGTCCCCCTCGGCTTGAGCCATGTCGTGTACGCCATACTTGTCATGTCAGCGCAAACAATGAGAAAAAAAAGTGATATATCGCAGTCATGAGCATCTACACACGATCCAATTGGTAAAAGATTAACCATATTTAGAAATTTATCAATAAAAATATTAATTCGAGAAACTCTATTAAAGAAACAAAACCGCATTACACTAAACTAAACTAAACTTTTCTCAATTATTTAACATGGACATGTCATGGCATCGCAGTATTATTGGCTGTGCCTATCTGTCTGGTATTTAAATAACCTAATTTCCAATCAATTGCATCATCCCGCGCAGTAAAATAAATATATATAAAAAAACCGCCTTAGTCACAACAAAAATTAGTGTCCAAAATAATACATTATTGAGTTCCGGAAAACAAAACTAACCATGTTCATTTCCTGCCAAACGCACGACGCCAGAAACGGAAAACAGAACAAAGCCATCGCAGCTTTGAATGATTAGCTTATTTTACAATACTTGTTATTTTTTAAATTCTAATATTCATAATCAAACATAGTCGAAATTTTTTTTGGAATAAATTTTTTCATAATTTATTTTACATTCATATATTTAAATTTTACGTGAATCCAAGTTCACCAACTCTCGTTACTCAATAAATATTATTAAAGCAAAACATCAGATGAAATTGATCACCCCACCAGACAACTTGGAAATGAATTTTATAGAGGTCGCCCTCCAAATTCCGTTTCTTGAAGAGTCCAAACGAAACGGACACCACAGAAAACACCCAATTTTGCCTAAACCGACAAAATAAAATCATCACTACAAAAAATAACAGCAAAATGAAAAGCTCTACTTTATAATTTTTAAGTTTGGAACTATCTCCGTTTAGTGAAATGTTGATTGGAGATTAAAATAAAATAAGAACAATGTGATAAATTATGATTTCAATGAAAAGTAAGCTTTATGCTTTGTTTGGATGAACGGAAAGAACGAGGAGAACGGAAATAAAATTTGCTGAACTAGACTCAAAATTGGTAACAACGTTGATCCTAAAAAAAAAAAAATTTTCGCAGTTTGAATTTTATTGTTTACGTGATAGTATATTTCATTTATACCACCTGCAACAATTACAAAAAGGTAAGGATTTGTGTAATTTACAATCTTTTAGACTTATATCATATGCTATTCAGACATCGAAAGACTAATTTAGTATTGAATTAACCAAAATTTTTAAAAGGTGACAAAGTATTTAATATTTTTATTTTGGTTAAGTTAAAATAATTATTTATTAATTTTATTTTAAATACTGTAATTAGGGAAATATTGCAAAAGCGGCCGAATAATTTCCGTAACGCTCGACCAAAATAATAAAAAAATTAAATTAAACGAACCTGGACAATCTCGACGTTTGGGAACTTCTCACAAAAACTCTCGGCCACGTCCTTCCCGAGCGGGGCCCCACCGGAGCCAAGCAGCGTGAGCGAGCTGAGGTCGTACTTCCGCGTGAGCTCCGACTTGACCAGCGCCACCACAAGCGGCGGCGACACCGGCATGTACGTGACCCGGTGCCGCTCCACCGCCGCCAGCATCCCCTCGAACTCGAACCTCTCCGTCAGCACCAGCGTCTCCCCTCCCGCCGCCGCCCTCACCAGCATGAAGAACCCGAACACGTGGAACACCGGTATCGTCATGAACGACACCGCCGGCGGCGCCCCCTCCTCCTTCTCCGCCGCATTGTGGAACATCCCGGCGATCAGCGCGATCAGGTTCCGGTGCGTCAGGCACACTCCCTTCACCCTCCCGGTCGTCCCCGACGAGTAGAGAATCGCCGCCGGGGAGGACTGATCGACCTCCACGTCCTCCGGCGCCGGAGCCGGCGCCGGAGAATTCACCAGGGAGAGGAACTCCGGGGAGTCGATGAGGACGACTGGGAGGGAGCACGGGAGCTTGGAGGCGGTCGCGGAGGTTGCGAAAGCGAGCTTAGGGTTACTGAGTCGGACCTGGTGAGTCAGCTCCGAGTTCGACGCGAGCGGGTTGGTCGGGGAGATCGTGACCCCGAGCGATAGGAGAGAGAAGTACACGACGGGGAGGAGTAGCGAAGGAGGGGAGACGATGAAGACGACGTCGTTCGGGGAGAAGCGGGAGCGGAGGGAGTGGGCGAGGGAGCGGGTCTGGGAGAGGAAGGCGGAGTAGGTGAGCGAACGACCGGTCGTCGCGTTGATGAGGAACGTGGTGGAGAGAGGTGTGTCGGTGGAGTGGAGGAGGGAGAAGGCGTATTGGGTGAGGGAGAGGGGCTGGGTTGGGGGAGGCAAGGGGACGACCGGTCGTAGGCTGTGGAAGGTTTTGGTTTCGGGGGAGTAGCCGGTGGCTGGGTCGACGACCGGGAAGTTGGGGTGCTGGGGTGTCGTCTTCGTCGTCATGTGGACGATGGAGAAGGTAGGAAGGTGTGTGGTTTTACTAATCAACGTGTGGTGGGTGGTAGCATGGAGACAGAGACGAGGCAGGAGAGAGAGAAAGAGCAGAGATAGTGTGCTAGATTTTTTTTTCTCTGTCTGTCTGGTTTCAGTGTGCAGGCGTTTCTTTTTTTCAATTTTTTGGGTAGCAAAGTTTTCGAAATGACTAGAGACTTAAATATATATAAATATAATTATTATAGTTAAGATTTTCTAATATAAAGAATATTATTGAACGAAAAAGATGTAAAGAGTTAGATAGATAGACTTTAATATGTTATCAGAGCTAATTGTTCTAACGAGATTTATTGTTTCTTGTACTCGCACGACCCTATTTGAAAGTATGAGAGATGGTGTTCGGCCATGTAAATTTCAACCAGAAAGAATTTGTTTTAGTGAGCCTGTTGGATTTGCAAATGTGTTAGACTTGTTTATAATGTATTAGACTAGTTTATAAGTATAGAAAATTTATCTACTTATAACTTTAACATTTTAGATTCGATATGAAAATTTTAACCGATACAATAATTTGAAAAAAATAGGAGGACCAATAATTTCAGTGGAGTGGACCTGGAGGTGGCTAACAGACCAACGGGCAATTCATGCTGTCGAATCAATAGGCTGACTTTTTTTTTTTTGAGGAACAATAGGCTGACTATTCAATCTCTCTTAAAAGGAAGTGCGGGTTATAATTAGCAAGTTGAATTATATATTGCCAAATAAATCCATAATTATTACTTGTCATGTACAGACATGTGGTTTTCGAATCAAGACAATCCAGTCGTAATTGCATTCAACTAAATATTAATTGCCCTTTCACGGAATAAATACAGTAAAATTTCATTAAATGAATACTAGAAAAATTAATATGTTTTGTAAAAGGGTAAATTACTCTCAGGTCCTTCTAGTTTGCTAAAATGACTATTTTCGTCCCTCCTGTTTCAAAACTGATACTTTAGTCCCCTAGTTTGATTTTATTGTACTCTTAGGTCCCTCGCTGACGTCATCATTTATTTTATCATTTTTTAATTGGCGGAAATTATGTCCTTACCCTTAAAAATCAGAAAAATTAACTTTTTCTTAAATTTAAAGTAAGGCTATGATAGTCACTTTTTTTAATTAAAATATAATAAATCGAATGATGACATCAGCAAGGGACCTGAGAGTACAATAAAATCAAACTAGGGGACTAAAGTATCGGTTTTGAAACAGAAGGGACGAAAATAGTTATTTTAGCAAACCAGAGGGACCTGAGGGTAATTTCCCTTTATAAAATAATCAAATTTTCTGGTTCCAACTTGTTTGAGAAATAGTAATTTTGATAATAAGATAAATAATTTTAAGAAGATCCTTATGTAATTTTAGTCTCATCAATATTATAATTAATATTACACAAATATCTAGGATAATTTAATAAAATAGGACCACAGTGTTGCTTGTTTTTTCATGAAATATATATCAAGTTGAATTCGTCTCTAATTATTCTCATTGCATTCGAAAATTTGGTATTGTCTTCTCGAACGACAACAAAAAAACTGTGAAAAGTTGTTGTGATCTTATTGATTAATCAATAATTTTTTAAATTAATAACGTTCTATAGTTACAATGTTATTAAGCTATAAAGATTTTACTGTACAACTAGCGGCAAAGATGAGAAACTAATAAAAACATACTGTACAACTAGAGGCAAATTTTACTAAGATAAAAGTGGCAATCATTGCAAGATAATTTACCCTAGATTTAATTTGTAAGACAATCGTTTAAAAAATGAGAAAATTATTTTCAGGCCCCTGGTGTTTGGCATATTCGTCTCTCACCTCTCTGTATTTTAAAAATTGATTAAAAACCTCCTAGTTTGGAGAAATTATACTCTGAGGCCCCTGAAGCCGGAATCAGACTTTTTCTCCAGCGAGAAGCCACCTGAAATGACCAAAATACCTTCTCTTATATTTTTTTAACTCGTTTTGATAAATGCTTCAGTAAAAATCCTACCCAACCCCATTTTTTTCCCCAATTTCCCCCAGCCGATTCCAGCCGGTTCCCCTTCTCCCTAGCCGCTTCACCTTCCCCCAACCCGACAACCCTCTCTTCCCTGGCCTTCCCGTCCCTCCGTCATCTATCATCCCTTCCGTTTCATCCGAGTAAAAATCTAATTTGTTCCACATTTCTGTTTTCCCCAAATTGGTACAATGAAACCCTAATTTTGGAGTTCCTCCACAGCATGCATATGAAGTTGTTCACATTGGAGCTCGTCCTTGACGGTAAGTCTTAATTTTTGGACTATGTGGACCCAGAGCGTTATTGTTATCTCACCTTGATTAAAGATATTTATGAAGCATTTGTCATAGAAAGTATATTTTGCCGTTATAGACTGAAATCGGGTTACGAAATCAGTTCTGATGATGATCTTGTGGTCATGTTTGAAATCTACCATGACCAAGATGAGATTAGGATTTTTGTTGAACCCGATGAAAGAGGAATACCCCTTGTTACTGTTAGCCCGAAGGGAAAGGTGTTGAACGTTCGTACACGAACAACACCAAGGATGCCCAGGCTTTGTTGGGGTAAAATTTCTGATGTGGAGGAGCCTGTTCTGGACAATGGTGAGGAGCAAAAGTCTAAGGGAGCCTGTTGTGGTTTAAAAAATCTAAGGGAGGGCATTTTGGTCATTTCAGGTGGCTTCTCGCTAGAGCAAAAGTCCGATTCTGGCGTGAGGGACCTCGGAGTATAATTTGTCCAAACTGGGAGGGGGGGGGGGGGGGTTAATCAATTTTTAAAATACAGAGGGGTGAGAGGCGAATATGCCAAGCACCAGGGGCCTGACAGTAATTTTTCCTTACAAAACTTATGAGATAATTAATAGTGAAATAGTCAATTTATCGCATTCTTCTTGAATTGACACAAGAGCCAAGCATAGAACATACCTGCAAATTTGAGTTAGAATCGACAATCAATACACGTAACTTCAAAATGATAACTACCAAGATTTATAATGGTCATGTTGCACATTCAGCTAAGAAATTTATTTGTTTTTACTCGGGCAAAGTCAGAATGTACTAGAGGTAAACCTGCCAATTAAATTGGTCTTCCTTTAGTGGTCTATTAAATTGGTATCAAAAAAAGTTTCTTAGAAGTAAATATTTTATACCAATTTTTTTTAAAGGTAAATATTGTATTAAATCCTTTAAGATGTTACACCAAAGTGACCAAGAAGGCATAAAACTTCTAAGTGTATAGAACAAAAAAAATACCGAGTAGGTAGTTTTCAAGGTTTTATACTAGCTAAAACCAAAGCAATTACTCGTTGCCTAAATATTACGCAATCCATCGGAACACACAATTAAAATACCTAGACACATCGAGATCACCCTTGGGACGCTTCCTCCTTGCAGTCGTTCAATCAAGAAGATAAAACTCCAATTCTTCGGTACTTACTACGATCTCTTTGACTGTCTTGTAAATAGTATGATTGAATTCGTCAAATTCTCATTACGTCATGTCCTATTAGAAATTAAATCATAATGTACTTAGCGGTAAAGATCACATGGCCATGCATGTGGATTATAAAAGAAACCAATGTATAATGTATACATATTTTTTCGTGTGTTTTCATCGCTCCATTTGATGTGTAAACTTCTAAATAATTAAGCAAGCATCATCTAGAATGCATATATGTATTTGTGGCGCCAAGATTTTTTTATAACCAAATCAGAGCAAATAGGTCTACATAGTAAAATGAGAGGAGTAACCCAAGATCATCTCCAACTTCATTGGAATCTAAATACAAAATCAAATCTTGGTTGCCAAAATAAGAAACAAAATTGGACCAAAATAACTTTTTTTCAACGTAAGAGGATGAAATGAAAGAAAAGCTCGTGGTTGTATCATACCTGTAAATTGGTTGGTTCCTATGATTTTCTATTTTTGTCAAACAAATGATGCTATAAAGTTTGTTGCCATTCTTTAAATACTACAAATGTATTAGGAAAACTAGACATGCATTGGTATGGTAGCAAAGCAACATACAATGAGAAAAACTAAAGACTGATTCCAATTGATAATACCACTAGATTTTAATTCAATCTACACTTGACAATTTTTACCAATTTGTTATTTTTCTTCTTCTTATTTTATTATTGTAGCAACATTCATATTTTCTACTCTTCCTACGTCAACTAGCAAAAGAGTCATTCTAACTTAACTAGGTCTTGAGTTCAAGTTCTTGTGAACGCATGTTACGCATCAGTGTTAAATTCTTGTCTTTCAAAAAACGTACCCAATTCAAATGTGTATTAATCAATCCAGTGATATAAAAACACCAACCTTATACTTGTAATATATTTGAGTTAAACAACTTTAGAGCTGCATTTATCTATGTACCTAATAAGATTGGGATTATTGATTCATGTCCTAATAAGATAATTTTATCCAAAATAAGAGACCATCGAGTAATTTGCGCATATGACCAGCCTAAGTTAGGGTTTAGGGCTTTGGGTCCATATCCCCTCTCCCTTTCCTTTTCCCTCCGTCGACCGAGACCGGAAACACGAACTCCGGCGAGCCTATCTCCGGCGAAGTTTCCACACAACAAAGAAAGGCCGCGAACGACAACCTTGGAGCTTCCAGGTTGCCCGCCGCTCCGAGCCCTAACATTCGATACCCTAGGTCTCATCAAAGGTAAAATTTTTCGATTATTTTAGAATTGGAGTTTTTCACTTCTGTTTAGTTTAGAAATTTGGTTTAAAGAAGGAGACCCAATTGACCAGCGATCGAGTCTCGCGGCGGCGATCGACGACAGCCGCAAGTGGTGGAGAGGTGGGGTAGCCCCGACGCCTCCAAGTGCGTCCTCGTCGCTTCTATTGACGACCGCGAGAAGGATCCCGTGAGTGTTCTTTTCCGGGTTTTCGAGACGTAAAGTCTTAATCTTTTGCTAGATTTGTTGATTTTCTGATTAGAAGCTCGTTGTTTTCTGGTGCAGTTGTTAGCTGTTTCGAGGAAATGCGGTGAGGTGGGTCAGATGCTTGCTCTTCTTTTGAAGTTCTTTGGATTGGAGTCTTCGTTTCGTTAAGTGTTTAGGTTACGTTTGTTTACAGGTAGAAGTGATCAATCCACTTAACGGGGAAGCTTTTGTTACGGTTGATTGCGGGGGTGACGATGGTGGTGATGTTGGTAAGAGTGAAGATAATAATGCCGTGGGCTTGCATTTGTTCCGGAGACATAGGTCATCTGGGTAATTGTTCAGTTTCTTTGGCTTTCACAATTGGTGATGTTCTAATGTTCTTGACTGAAAACTCGGGAGGGTTATATACTTTGTTCTTTTGCATGCAGTTTCTGTAAGTTGCTGACTTGTTCAGTGAAAGGTGATGCAACATTGAGATCTATTGAGGTCAAAGGTTTGGGAGGTGATGATGAGGTTACTGGTCCCTCTGGGAAGTGGAAAGTTTGTGATTCTGGCAATATTGAATGTTGCAAAGTCGATGCAAGTGAAAACTATGCCATATTTGGGGGGTGAGTGGTTTTGTTACTGGGAAAAGTGTGATTCTTTCTCAAGGTTGAAAGTTTTTTATAAATAATCTTGTTGTTTTCTCTTTCAGGAAGGGCGTCGAGGTTAATTTATGGGACTTCGAGACCTTGACTAAAATTTGGACCGCGAAACCTGTATGTACTTTTTGCTCTGTAGTTTGTAATGTGCATTGACTTGAAGGTGCTCTTACTTGTGAGTTTCTTTCACTGTCTGCAGCCACCCAAAAATAGCCTTGGGATTTTCACTCCTACTTGGTTTATGTCTGCTACTTTCCTCACTGATGACGATCACCGCAAATTTGTGGCGGGTACCAACGATCATCAGGTAGCTTTTTCTTTGTACATTGTCTCTCCAGATCAATTTATTTTTTATTCACTTGGAACTTCAATGCTTAATGATCCACTAGTTAGTAATTATGTTCAACTTTTTGTTTTATGACTTTATCAACAGGTTCGCCTTTATGATATGTCTGCTCAGCGTCGACCTATTATGTCGTTTGATTTCCGGGAGACTCCCATTAAAGCAATCACTCAAGATCAAGATGAACGTACTATTTATATTGGAAACGGGTCAGGTGACCTAGCTTCTGTTGATATTCGAACAGGTAGGTAACTTGGCTCTACTAGAAACTTCTACTGAGATATTGAACTTGGTGATAGTTAGCAGCATATTGGTTTCAATCTACTTGCAACAAGATTGACTTCATATTATGTTTCGAAGTCCCTTGTCATCTGCACCATGCTGGTAAGAAGTGTATTTTCTACTTGGTTATTCGTAGTGCATGCATACAAGTTTGATAAATATAAAGTATTTGATGAAACTTATTGTAGGAGCTGTTTGTTAAAGCTATCACAGGCTATGCTTCCATTATGTCATTATACTCCCAAGCTATTCCTTCGACTTTTCTTTTTTCACTAGCTTAAAACAGTTTGTCTTGCTTGATACTATCAATTAAACTAGTTGGCTTGCTAGATTGTCCTATCAAACTTTCATTTTTTTTGTTGGAAACCTTTTCTTCTTTTTAATCTCTGAAACATGTGTTGGTGGGTTATGATGAAGTTTCCAGTACGCTTTTACAGGTTCGTCTTATGTATTTGTGATCTTTTTTTGTCTCTCTTGGTTGATTTATTAACTGGGAATTAACGACACCAGGAAAACTGCTTGGATGTTTCCTGGGGAAGTGCTCCGGAAGTATAAGATCCATAGCCCGACATCCAGAGCTCTCGGTAATAGCAACATGTGGTAAGTCTGGCATGCTTTCATTTTTCTTTAATTCTTTTCTGGCATCCTATCCTTTTTTTTAAAGGTAAATTTTTACACCACGTCAGGGTTAACCCCTAGAAATAGTACACTTCTTGGCGTCCTATCCATTTTATCTACTGTTTCTTTCTTGTATGATCTAGTGCTAGAGTACATCTATTCTCCACTTCAGGGGTCTTTGGCTTAGGACTCATAATCCAAGTGGAATCAGATTGTTCATTGTTTCATTGCTTACATCTGTATGAGTGTTTTTGGTGCATGTGACAGTACAAGCTAGAACAACATTTTTTGTCCAAGCCCATGTTTGACACGATAATAGGCCCTCGCAAATTTGAAATATTGTTGTGTCCACCTCCGATTTTCTGTCCCAACCTTTTAGTTGGGCTGGAAATCTTTTTCACGCGACAACCTTCGATTTATGGCAATTTTTAATGAGCAGACGAGATCGCACCAGCTGTCGTGCACCTGTCAAGAGTAATTCTCGGGCTCAATTGATCACATAATATACGCTCCTATATTCAAGCAGCTGAATCCCAGAGATCATGCTACAGTAACTGCACATATTCTGTCAATATTGTATTACCATTTCAGTTAGGATTTCCATAACAGTAAGGATCCTACCATCTGTATAAATGTAATACTCACCATGTACAGAAATTAATTAACTTAGACACAAAGTCTTTTATGGTATCAGAGCCCCATTAGCTCACACGAGCATCTCTCTTCTTCTTCTTTTTTTTTTCTGCTAGACGCAACCATGTCTCAGCAACCATCTCATCTCAGCCTCACTCCACCCACTCTTGGTCCCTTCACCCACAAACTCACAGCGAGTAATTACTGCCATTGGAAACTACAGATGGAGTCCATGCTCTGGGGACAAGGTCTGTTCAAGCATGTTGACGGGAACACTGTCCCACCGTCACCGACAAATCCAAGCACCACTGAAGGCGGACAGCCGACTCCCAACCCGGAGTACTCGAAATGGTACCAGGATGACCAACGCGTCCTTTCCTGGATCATGTGGTCGGTCATGGATTCGATATTACCTCAGGTGATTGGTTCAGCTTCAGCCCGTGAGGCATGGCAGCGCTTAGCCCGTGTCTATGCCTCTGGCTCTCGTGTGCAGATTCGACATCTGCGCTTTGCCTTGGACGGTCTCAAGAAGGGAACTGACTCGGTCAATGACTACCTCAACAAAGCCAAGGTCATTGTAGATCAACTGGCCGCCATGGGTGCACCCGTCGCAGATGATGAAGTTATTGACAAAATCCTGATTGGATTGGATGAATCGTTCCGTCCGTTTGCTCGCACAATTGAAGCTCGGGGTGACCCGATTCAACTGGCGGACCTCCATGCTCTGTTGCTGAATGAGGAGCTTAATCTCCGGCGCACGGCAGAAATCTCCTCCTTGTCACTGGTCCCCACGGCCAACTACACCAACAAGATCGGGGGCAGAGGCGGTGGCGGACAGCGAGGAGGTCGGGGCGGTAATGGAGGTCGAGGCGGTGGCAGGCCCAATTGGCGTTCCTTTGAAAATGGAAGTGGTGGACACCATAGTGGGCCCTCTCGGTCCAATAATGGGCCAGGCTATTTTCCACCTCCAAAGGAGAACGAGGTCCGATGCTATAACTGTGGCGGGTATGGCCACGTATCCAAGAGCTGCTCATCCGCAAGAAGGGGCGGACAGCCGCGTTCCGGCCCACCACAAGCTCACACAGCGGTGTCTCCTCAAGGTTCGCAGTGGATACTAGACTCCGGGACCACTCATCATCTCACTTCCGACCTTCAGAACCTGCCAATCCACTCTGAATACTCCGGGACTGAGGAAGTAACCTTCGGTAATGGTCAAAAACTTCCTATATCTCATGTTGGTAAAATGGCGATCCCGTTAAATCAATCTCAAGTTTCTTTATCCCATGTGCTTTGCGTGCCTGATTCAAGTACCAATCTCCTTTCGCTCAGTGCTCTAACTCGGGATAATAATATTTCTATTGAATTTGCGGGTGATCAATTTCTTATCAAGGATCAGGCTACGAAGACACTACTCCACCAAGGCCGGAGTAAGAATGGTCTCTACCCGATCACCGCATTCTCCTGCTCTCGAAGTCCCAAAGTTCATTTTGCGTCTGCTAGTCCGTCTCTTCATGTGTGGCATCAACGGCTTGGACATGCTAATTTTCAAGCAGTTAAAAATGTCCTCCGATCTCAGTCAATAAGTTTTTCGAATAAGAGTATTACTCACTTGTGTCATGGTTGCAGTGTGGGAAAGATTCACAAGTTACCCTTCACAGCTTCCTCATTTATTGCTTCTGGTCCATTGGATCTTGTCTGTAGCGACCTTTGGGGTCCAAGTCCAATAAAATCTATGGATGGTTATTCTTATTATGTGGTGTTCTATGATCACTTCAGCAAGTTTATTTGGTTATATTTTTTGAAGCATAAATCGGAGCTGTTAAATGCTTTCGTCATTTTTCGAACCCAGGTGGAAAAATACTTTGACAGGCAGATCAAGTGCTTTCAATCGGACTGGGGCGGCGAGTTTCAAGCACTAAATAAATATCTAACAGAAAATGGCATTCTACACCGTGTGTCTTGTCCATACACACCGGAGCAGAACGGGTGTGCAGAGCGTAAGCACAGGCATATTGTTGAAACTGGGCTCTCCATCTTGCATCATGCCTCGATCCCGCAACGCTATTGGTCCTTGGTCTTTGATTCAGCTGCTTATCTGATCAATCGAACTCCCACTCCATTATTGGGCAATATTACACCATATCAAAAATTGTTTGGGGACTCTCCCCCATTGTCCTTTCTTCGGGTTATCGGCTGCCTATGCTACCCATGGCTAAGACCTCTCACCAAGCACAAGTTGCAACCACGGTCTGCTCCGAGTGTCTTCTTGGGTTATAGTCGCAACCACAAAGGATATCGTTGTCTGGACTTCCACACAAATAAAATTATAATATCCCGTCATGTTTTATTTGACGAATCTATCTTCCCTTTTACAGATCCCAAATACACAGGTGGCAGAGCCGATCTACAAAATCCGCATGAGAACCCGGGCCAAACTCTTATCGGCCCAACTGGGCCTGGTGTCATCACCACTTTCGGTCCAACACCAATACCAGATGCACAACCGCACAACTTGGGCCCAGCTGACACTCCTCCACCGCCTGGCCCACCAACAATGCCCGGGCCTCATCACCCAACCTTGGGCCCAACAAGTCCTCTCACCACGGGGGAGTCTCATCGGCCACTCCTGACCTACACCCGACGACACAGAACAGCCGCTGGTGAGGCAACTGCAGCACCGCCATCTGAGCCTGCCCCACCGCCCACGACGTCGCCCCCTGCCCCACAGCCAACTGTCCACCGGAGCCACCCAATGGTGACTCGCTCCCAGGCTGCCCAACAACCACTTGCGCTGGTCGCCACGGTTCCACCGACACCGACGTGTTTCTCAAAGGCGTCTCGTGATCCTCAATGGCGAGCAGCTATGATCGAGGAGTTTAATGCGCTCCTCAAGAATGAAACGTGGGTTCTTGTCCCTCGATCGGCGGCGACAAATGTTCTTGGGAATAAATGGGTATTCCACACCAAATTTCATGCTGATGGTTCGATTGCACGCTTTAAGGCCCGATTAGTGGCCAAAGGCTTTCAGCAACGCCCGGGTGTTGATTTTCACGAGACATTTAGTCCGGTTATTAAAGCGGCAACGGTACGGTTGCTCCTCTCTATTGCTCTCTCGCTCAATTGGCCGGTGCGACAACTAGATATCTCCAATGCATTCTTACATGGGAATCTGACTGAGCATGTGTTTATGACTCAACCTCAAGGCTTTGTTCATCCCAAATATCCAGACTATGTGTGCAAATTACGGAAGTCCTTATACGGCCTTAAACAAGCGCCAAGGGCTTGGTTCCATTGCCTAAGGGCGGCGTTGTACGAGTTCGGGTTTCTTGGATCCAAAACGGATCACTCCCTGTTCTATTATGTGCGGGGACCACTATTTATGTACGTGCTTGTGTATGTGGACGATATACTCGTCACTGGAAGCAATTCGATTTTGCTTCAAAAGCTGCTCAAATTCCTTCAAGACAGATTTGCAGTTAAAGACTTGGGACTTTTATCATTCTTCTTGGGAATTCAGGCGTACAGATCACCACGAGGGCTCTTTCTTACCCAATCAAAGTACATCACTGAGATATTGGAAAAAGGTAAAATGAAGGACTGCAATCCTATGACTACACTTGCTGTCGTTTCCGATGCTGGCTCCAAGAAGGAAGTTGATTGCGATGATGTTCTTTATCGCCAGATTGTGGGCAGCCTACAATACTTGGGCATTACTCGCCCTGAAATAGCTTTTGCCGTGGGCCGGGCGTCGCAATACATGCACGCTCCTACACCAACTCACTGGAGCCGGGTCAAACGCATACTAAGGTACTTGCAAGGAACCAAGTCGCACGGCTTGCTGCTACAACCATCCAAGTGCCATTCTTTATCCGGGTACAGTGACGCAGATTGGGCGAGCTGTCCGGAAGATCGCCGCTCGACAACAGGGTATGCTGTCTATCTTGGTCCCAACTTGATATCTTGGTCTTCCCGCAAGCAACGAGCAGTATCTCGCTCGTCCACTGAAGCTGAATACCGGGCACTTGCAACTGTGGCATCTGAAGTAGTGTGGCTTCAATCACTTCTACAGGAGATTCATCTTCCGTGCCGCTCCCCTCCGGTGCTTTGGTGTGACAATTTGAGTGCAACTTATCTGTCAGCAAACCCGGTGTTCCATGCTCGGTCCAAGCACATGGAAATTGACTTCCATTTTGTGCGCGAGAAGGTTGCTGCTGGTACTCTATCTGTCCGCTTTATCTCTGGTCGTGATCAGGTTGCTGATGTCCTCACAAAACCACTCCCATGAGTACGCTTCCAGCAGCTTCGATCCAAGCTCATGGTCGAGGACCATTCGCTTGCGGGGGAGTAATGAGCAGACGAGATCACACCAGCTTTCGTGCACCTGTCAAGAGTAATTCTCGGGCTCAATTGATCACATAATATACGCTCCTATATTCAAGCAGCTGAATCCCAGAGATCATGCTACAGTAACTGCACATATTCTGTCAATATTGTATTACCATTTCAGTTAGGATTTCCATAACAATAAGGATCCTACCATCTGTATAAATGTAATACTCACCATGTACAGAAATTAATTAACTGAGACACAAAGTCTTTTAATTTTACCTTGTTTCATTATTTGGGTTACATATTTCTTCCTGATTTCTATTGTATCTTCCCTAATTCCCTCCTCTCTCGGTCTTTCCATCCAAGCTTCGACAAAATTAACCAAACTATGGACTGGCAAAATACAAGAGTTGTATTGTCCAGTCTTACTAAGCCTGTCCAGACTCCAGAATACATACCAAAATCACCATATATCTTCAACAATATTAGGCTGCATCTCATCTCATCTTTTAGGGGGTTTCTAATAATTTTGAGGATCCTCTAGGATTGTAATGTGTAAATATGAGATTAGTCTGATTACCTTTCCAATTGATTTTATCTGTCTAGTATTGTCCTGGTGACTCTTCTTCTAGTTTAAGTTACTCAAAAACTTGTCATTTTGCTGCCCCGGGTATCTGACAGCAGTGGTATTAAACATTTCTACCTGCTCTTTGTTATTGCATTTACAGGTCTGGATAGTTACCTGCGGCTGTGGGACAAAAGCACTCGCCAACCTCTTTCAGCGGTATACTCTTTGTTCCACTTCTCATTGAGGTTCCAAGTTTCATGATTTTGAATGTCACACATCACATCTGGTGGAAACTGCTAACTAGCTAATGTCACTTCATGTGTTCCAAATGGAATGAATAAGAAAGGAGTGGGGAAGGTTTAGATATATTTGTGGACTCCTTGAGGTTTTGGGTAATACTGGTGATCAACAAGTGCCTGAATTAAAATTTAGAAACTATACTCAACCTATGTGTTGGAGGTGTAGATGAGGAGTGGATATTCATTTTCAACAAGAAGGAATACTCAATGATCTGTCATTGTTTATTGCTTTCTCTTTCATCCTTGTGATCTGTCATTGTTGCCTGGTGCAGATTTACCTGAAGCAGCATCTGACAAATGTTCTATTCGACTCCAATTTTATCGAAAAAGGTCAGTTTCGGCTATCGTCTTCTAGCACACAGCAAGACCATTCTATATTATTAAAATACAGAAGAGAATGAAAAAGACAGTTTAACATGAACCTTGTACAATTAATAACATTGATTATGATTACCATGAGAACTTGTGTCTCTAGGACTATAAACTCTTTCATGGACTTTGCGGGTCAATTGGCTGTAACAGGATGAACATTTTTGACGTCTATGATGATCTGTCCCCAAGTGGAGCTCCATGGTGATGAATTTTGTGGTTACATTAATTTCCCGCTTTCCTGCCTTTTCAGAGTGAACTGATAAGAAATTGGTTGCATAATCATATCTCCGTTTAGTTTTTCTATCTAGGAAAGGGTTATCGCATAGTTAATTATGCAGAAAAGCTTTCTAAAAATACAACTTTTACTGCATGTACTATCAAGTTCAGCTCGAGCCTGTTTATGGCTGACATACGGTCCAGCAAGTATGTTTTATTGCTCCCAGCCCGGGCCGGGAATTGGAATATGAAGGAGATAATAAGCTCTTATCCTTTCAACCATCGTTTATTATAGTGTCTGATTTTATGTTCATCTGATTCGGTAGTTGCAAATGACGCACAGATCGCCAACAGTGACCAAAGTGAAGAAGTGGAAACAATGCCTGTCAAAAGAAAGAAGGCACCTAAAGATGAAGATGGCATGAAGAAGAAGTCTAAATCGGCAAGCGGAAGCCGAGTCTAGAACGAAAAAGGAAAGCCAAAGAACAGAAGATTTGCTATGACAACGCGTAATCTAAGACACAGCAACAGGAACAGCATTTCATGCACAGGAGATCCTGTCCTAATAAATTTCTCAGGTGCCATAGATCCTGGTTAGAGGTCGTTGTAGGACTCAATTATTTTTTGTGAACCTCGTATCCTAAGCTCGACTGTCGGACCCTATTTAGTAGTCTCAATTTTAATCCAATGAATATAATTTACCAGGTGCCATAGGTCGTTTAGTTGTAGGAGTCTCAATTTTTGTCGGACCTTATTTTAGCATTCTCCATTTGAATCCAATGAATGTTCTAATGAACTTTGAGAGTTGAGACGGCACTAGCTGCGTTGCATTTTATTTTTTTTCAGCCTCCACAACTAATTATGAACCATTTTCTCGTCATTCGTTGGAAATTTTGGATCACGGGATCTGAAGAAAATGATACGAATTATAAATATGGACATGCATAGATATTAGGTATATGGGTGTTAAACGACATTTTCTAGCCGTTGAAGCCTAACCTTAGGAGTCCAAGAACAAGGGGAAATAGATGAACAATAATACGCTCATTTGGCTGTGCTTCTTGTACAATCAGATGACAAGTTATTCAAAGAGAAGTAGCAGAATTTGACATCACAGCCAAATGCGTATTGCCGTACGAGAACATTCGGATCCAAATACCAAATTATTGAGCTGAGGGTTCCTCCTTTTTCTCGGATGACAAGTACCTAGGAACCAAATGAAAAATGTAGCAAGCGTTAAGCAGAAGTTGAAACAACAACATTATCAGCAATAGAAGCAAAAATGGTCCCCTGAAACTTCCGCGGAGAGCACCCTAGAGAACAGACAGTGTTCAAGCAGGGGATGGGGGTTTAGCTCAGAGCAGTCTCATGTAATGATAATTAACTTGCAGGTATCCTTCACTGAAGGTCGATCCAAAGAACTTAATCATGGGCGATAGAGAAAAGGGTTCGTGTCATAGAAGCGAATGTTTCAGAACTATTTTTGGAATGCACTTGGAACAACCATAGCAAAAAAACAGAAACTATCTTAATAATGCAAGAGTGATGATTTAGAAGCCAAATTAAAATGACATCGGAGAGGGTTACTCGTACCCTTGACCCTTTGCCCAGCGTGAGAATAGATAAAGTTGCACAGGCTCATTTGACGCATGGCAAGCCAGAAGAAGGTAGTTTCGGGGCTGCACCATCCATGCAAATCTCATGACCAATGCTGAAAAGACGCACATGGCTGCAAAAATAATGAACAGGAGATGAATAATGAGCCCACCAACCAACCAACTAACATGAACTTATCAATTAATATTTACCGGCTGTCATGTTTCCCGAAATCTTTTCTGGTGGTTTGTTCATATCAGCTATCCCCTGATAGAAAAATCATAAATGTTCCCACGGGTCAAGGAGTCACAACTGAGTATCAAATGAACCAGATAGCAGAATGTTGAGTTATTATCCAATGCAAGGGAAGTTAAGCTCACAGCTGCAACGAATCCCCAGTTAGCAATAGGTCCCCAAAAGTGAGTTGTTTTAGGGCCAACGGGACTATTCAAAAATGCTCTGAAAGAAGTTGCCATAGATGCTAACTGCTGCTACTTGCCTCTGCAGAAACGAAAGAAAATTGCTGAGTTGTCTATCATTCAATCTTGAACAACTCATCCTGATCAGTGACACTAGATTCATTATGAACTAACCACAACACTAAATCGAAATGCCATTCCATGTTTTGGTCAAGGAAGTATATGAATATTCCACATGCAATTTCAGCCAATACGTCTAAAGTGCTAGGGAGGTTGTAAAAACAAAGCAACCAAAAGAAACATCTCTATGGTGATGCAGTGGACCATAACAGAAACATACTAGAAACATGACCGTCTCAGGTGCATAACCAAAATTCATTTTAAATCAACATCTTCCCGATTCATGATGGCAGGCTACCCTCCCAAGGCAACTGGCAAGTCAGTACAGACCAAACATGAATCAGCGCACCATCAAGCAAGGCCATCTCTTCCATGTCTTTTGAGATGTTCATATTTCCATGAATCATTCAGAAGATAGGATTAAACCTTGGAAAAATTAGCCCCTTCAAGGAATAAAAGATGCTACTTAAACTCTCTTCTGTTTTCACTTCCCATTTCATCCGATTACATACACTTACAATCAAATCTTTCGACCAATTCGAAGCACAGACATTAACCACACACACCTGGTCAGAATTATTTTGGCTCTCCCTAACCCCACAGTAGAAACCAATTGGGTTCAGAAACAACTGAGATGGTCACAAATAACCAACTTAGGAATCACAAAAGGAAATACAAATTGAAGACTCACAAAAGGAAATACAAATTGAAGACTCACAAACCACGAAATACATTCTCTTTTTGCCACCTAAAACAAAAATAAACCACCAAGTTGCAAGAGAGTAACTTTACATCGAACAGACAAATCCAATAAAGATTCATGTCATCAAATAGTCTTCTGTTCTCACTTGCCATTTCATCCGAGTACATGCCCTTATAATCGAATCTTTTGACCAATTCGAAGCGCAAGCATAACCACACACGCACGAGTTAGAATCACATTGGCTCTCCCAATATTTAGGGGTGAGCATCCTGCCCGACAAAACCGGAACCGAAAATGGCAGAAATCAATAACCGAACTGGACCGTAGCTAACCCCGGTTCTGGACCGTAGCTAACCCCGGTTCTGGACCGGGCCCAAACCGTTATTTCGGTTTAAACTCGAATCGAACTGTTTGACCCGGAACGCAACGCAGTACACATTTGACTTCATCTGCTTAATCTTGGTCCTTCACACACAACTCACATTATATCATCAATTGTACAGGGAACCCACAAACAGTACTGGGCTAACGCAGATTAGAGAGAGAGAGAGAGAGAGAGAGAGAAGAACCCAATTCATGAAAACCCACACAGATCACGTGGTACACGAGAGGGTTTCAAGTTTGCAATCTGCTGCCCCTTCCAGAAGCAACGTCTTAGAGAAAATTGCTTCGCCACAATATCAGCCACCTGCGGACGGCCAAAAACCAAGAGGAAGCAAGCCAAAGACTCCAACTTGTCGTACTACGGCAACGGCGGACGCCCTCACCGTGGGAGCGGGCGAAGCTTGCAAAGCAGCAGGCGTGGAGCGGTTTTGGACGGCCTCGTCGTGGCTCGTGGGAACGGGTTTTTGTAATTAGGTTTTAACCCATTTGGGAATTGGGAATTGGGAATTGGGGAGTGAGTGAGCCAATGGAAGTGAGCCGTGAATGGCTGCCATTTTATTTTGGGGAAATTCCTAAGTGCTTAGTGTTTGGTATACTAACGACTTTAAAAAAAAATTAAAATTTAATTTTATTATATTTTCAAGTTCTTTGCTGATGTTAGCCATCAATTTTCTTGTAAAATAATTTTTCTACCCTCACCAAAAAATAATAAAAATTTATTAATTTTTTTATCTTTCTTTCTCCTCTCTCCCTACCTCCCAAAGTGAATCCCGACAATGGAAATGGCAACAACGCCGACGAGAAATCCGCGATCGCGTTGACGACGACGACGACATGCTCAGAACCCTCCAGTTCCTGTCGTCCTCAAGCTCCCGTCAGAGACCCAAATCCGACCGTCGTCGACCTCGAGGCGGGCTCACCTCCTGAGCTACGTGGACGAGGCCACCTCAATCAATTGACGGCGGCCACCACCTCCCCTAAAAATTAATTGTACAGGTTCTGGGTTGTGGGGTTCTAATTGGATAAAATTGGGTTCTAAGGAGAGGTCGAAGGAGATGGAGGGATGAGGTGACAGCCGTGAGTTCTTGATTAATGACAGTCGTAAGCGAGTTCTTGATGTTGAATGAAGGGAGGAGGTGAGGTCAAAGGAGATGGCGTTCGAAGGCGAGGTGGAAGGCGAGTTCTTGATGTTCGAAGGCGAGTTCTTGATGTTCTAACTCTTTTTTGTTGTTGGAATCGAATGACCTCAGATCTGTTTTTGAGCTCTGAATTTTTTATTTTGATTTTTAGTTGACCAGATCAAGGGTATAATAGTTATTTTAGTAATAAAATAATAAAATTTTGATTGCTGATATCAGCGAGGGATTTGAGAGTATGGATGGCAATGGGTATGGTAGAGTATTCGTAGGACCCAACCCGTACTATAGTTTTTGGAGTTGGACCCATACCCTACTCTTAACCATACAAAATTTTTATTGTTAGACTCATACCCTACCCTCCAGGAGACCGAAGGTCTACAGGGTCTGCAGGGTCCGACTCTTTAACATTATATCTTTTTATAATTACTTTACAACATACTTTTATTATTTCAATATAATCTAAATAAAAAATAAAGAAATAAAATTAAAGTCTATGTAATAAAATGATAATCTCAAGTTAAAATTGAGAGTAAACTATAAACTAATCGGTTCAAATGAATAATTGTTGACCACAATACATATGACTATCTCGTCAATTAAAAACTAAAACTTAAAGTGTTCTTGCATAATATAAAGTTCCAACTTCAAAATAATTTCTTTCTAAATTTCCAAGCGGCTTCTGAACGAGTCTTCTCGATCATCTTCTTGCTCTTGTAATCTAACTCTTCCCGGTAGCTTCTGCACCTAACCAAAAATTTAATTACTTAATTAGTCATATAAAATTTAACATTTCAATAAAAAATAGTATTATATATACCTGAAATTTCAGCCGTTAGGTTTTTTTTGGTGTACGCTTATTTTTTTACGGCTGTATTATAATTATCTTAGCAATATATTAAATATGGATCTAAGTACAGTCTAACGAGGATAGGGTCTAATTAGTAGTTCTATGGGTAAGGTCTGGGTCTGGGTATGGGTTTATATAGATCATATACAGACCCGGACTCTGTCTAAATAAATAAATAAACCCAAACTCATACCCTACCCAAGACCCATAGACCCTAAGATCCATGGGGTATGGTAAGGGTCTGATCTATTAGGTCTTGGTCTTTTTGCCATCCCTACGTGAGAGTATAATAAAATCAAATTTCGGAGAGTTTTTAATCAATTACCAGAATACAGGAGGGCGAACACGAAATACCAGACAGTAATTTTTCCTTTTATTTTTAGGTTTTTTAACCAATGGAAGTGAAACCTCCATATCGGACCAGTTCTGAAATGGGTCTATGTAAGGCGAACGGGAACCAAACCGGGAACTGGAATTTCGGTATTTTAGGGAACCGAGTTGGAACAGTTTTTATTTTAGTTTGGGTTTTTCGATCCAATTCGAATCAATTTTACTATTTTTAGTTTATTTATTCACCCCTGCTCCCTAATTAGTTCTATGAGGTTCAACTTCCGTCCCCACGGTAGAAACCAATTGGGTTCAGAAACAACTGAGATGGTCACAACGAACCAACTTAGGAATCACAAAACAAAATACAAATATAAGACTAGTAGACTACCAAGCCACCAAATACAGTCTCTTTATGCCACCCAAAACAAAAATAAACCACTTATAAAAAAACAAAAACAGACCACCAAGTTGCAAAAAGAACCCAACTTTACATCGAACAGACAAATCCAAAAGAGACCCAGTTAGCCTTTTTTTTTTTCCATTCCATCTCAAAACCAACAAATAAAGTCGAGAAATTTTCAGGGTACCCATTGTTGAACCCCATCAGCAACGACAAGAGTAAAGAGAGCATTATTCCTATATAAAAAAAAGACCATTCTTTGCAAGAGGGGAGAAGGTCAACGAGGGAGAGGCGTACCTGGCGAGAGACGGCCTGAGAAGTTGGAATCTCAGAGAGAGAGAGTGTGTGGTTAGGTGATCGGGGAGGAGAAGAAGCGAAGGAGGAAAAGACTTTTTGGGGTGTGGACTACTCCAGGTAATTGCTAATGACACGGACTGACCAAAATTTTAGGACAGCTCTTAATTTCTTAACTATTAAATTTGGATCAGTTTTTTTAATAGTACCGAATAAGCTCGCTTCCAAAAAAAGACAATTCAAGTGAGCAAGGTGGATTTTTGATTTTTTACCAATTTGGTGCTACAGTACCAATTTATTACCAAAATTGTGTTACTATTAAAAATATTTCGAGAATGGTGTCCTTTTTCAAGATTGAAAAAAAATTCGATCTGGGAACCCTAGATCAAAATTTTTTTTTGACTTGGGACCAAATCGAAAAAAAATTTCGACTTCCGTGATCGAAAGATTCTTTTCGATTTTGGTCCCAGGTCGAAAAAAAATTTCGACCTGGGACCAAAATCGAAAATATTTTGACCTAGGAGCTGTATTGTACTGTAGCAGATAGTAAAAGCGTACTGTAGCACCATTTTTCACCCACAAAAAAATCTAACAAAAATAATAAAAGTGCTAAAGTGAGAAAAAAATTTCAAAAATAGAAGAAGAATCTATCACCCATTTTTCGACTTTTTTAGATTTTTTATTATTTTAACAAAAATAATGGTGCTACAGTACAAAATTTTTCAAAAAACAGAAGAAGAATCTAAGACCCATTTTTTTGAGTTTTTAAATTTTTTTTATTATTTTAACAAAAATAATTGTGCTACAGTACACTTTCATTATCTTTGTTAGTTTTTTTTCATTTTTAATAATGGTGCTACAATACAATTTTATTATCTTTGTTAGTTTTTGTGGTTGAAATAGCTTTGGAACGTGTGTCAGACTAGAGGTACAGTGAATTGGAATGTCAACTCAGACTCAATTTTTAAATCAACTCAAACCCATTTTTCAAAAATTTAATGCAAATTTGGTCCTAGGTCGAAAAATATTTTTGATTTTGGTCCCAAGTCGAAATTTTTTTTTGACCTGGGACCAAAATCGAAAAGAATCTTTCGACCACGGAAATCAAAAAAATTTTCTGATTTGGTCCCAGGTCAAAAAAAAATTTCAATCTTGAAAAGGGACACTATTCTCAGAATATTTTCAATAGTAATACCATTTTGGTAATAAATTAGTACGGTAGCACCATATTGGTAAAAAATCCAAGTATCTCTCTCTAGACTTCTAGAGAAAGACTCTGCCCTTTTTGGATTTTTATTTTTTTATCCCCATCTCCTCCTCTTTCCTTTCTCCATCATCCTTGACTTCCCTTGTCCTCTACTTCTTGTTCCTTCTTCCTCTTCCCTTCCCAAAACTGTGTCCTTTTCTCCTTTCGTTTCTTTTTTCTAGTGTGTTTTGGAGTTTAGAACTGAAAATTTTGAGTTTCTGGCCAAGTTTCTTCAGCCCACCAGAGCTCGGCCTTAGCCCTACCGGAGCTCGGCCTTTAGCCATACCGCAGCTCGGCCCTTCAGCCCTCTGCCTTAAACACAGCCTGCCTTCACCAGAGTCTCTCCGTACTCCGACCTCCGCACCCTCCACTACTTCTGCTTTGTCTCATCACCACTCTCTTAGGGTTGGCTCATCTGCAGGCTAGTGAGCCTTCTGTAGTTCTGTCACTGTCGACGACTCCCTCTGTTGGATTTTTACTTTATATGCTTAGTCTACTGCTTTGTTGTGATGTTTATTACCTATTGTGATGTTGTTTGTTGTGGTGTTGCTGTTATATTTTTTGTCCTAATTCTCGAGCCACTTCTGTTAGGTGGTCTTTTCGGGTATAATATTTTTTTCTTATACTTTTGCTTGGATCGACCTAGGTTTGGTCCGAGATCCATCCGAACTCAATATTGTTCCTGTTGTTGCAGGTGGAGAAACTTATCTCGGACGAACTCGTTCTACCTTGGCTCTCATTTGAGTGCATCTTGTATGCATTCAAATGCATACGCGACTGCGTCTATGACGTTACCATGTAATTTTTAGCTGTTGCTTGTCTCGGTAGAACATCGCATTGGTCGTTGGCTCTAGCGACTTCTCAACCACCCATCGCTTCCACTCGTGCCACCTTGTTTACTTCAGGTTGGTTGTCGCTTTCCGTTTGGTGTTATCTGTATCTGTTTATGTATTTCCTACTTGTGTTTTGTAATCTGGTGCTTTAATATAGGCTTCGCATCACCATTCTTAAAAAAGTGAGCAAAATGAAAAAAAATGAAGGATGAATCAAAATAATCTCTTGAAAAGTTTTAAGGCAATATAAATGTTATATCATGTTCAATCAGCACATTAAATGTGGTATATGATCTATCTAGTGTACAAGTCGGCCAGCTTTCTATTCGGGTTGGTCGTAATTCGTTTAGAAGTTGTGGTTAAATAAACTATATTCGGAGGGATTAGGCCTAAATGGATACCGACCCCTAAAAATTTATACTCGCCTAGTTTGAACCATGGACTTTCCTTTGAGCTACGCCTTGTGCTGCTAGGCTAATTGTTCTTTGGTATTTGAATCGAGTTTTGTTGGCTACTAACACAATAATAATTGTTAAAATATTTGTAGGGAGATCAAACATGAATTAATCGATCGAGTCATGTTGGATATTAGGTGGTATAAATGAAAAAAGATAGTGGAGTCCAAAAATTATCATTTATATTTTGTCATTCAAATATGTAGATTGCATAAAAAATCCTCCAAATTTGATTATAATTAGCGTCCAAATTGAGCCTTCTTCATTTAAGTTAAATTATTTTGTAAACTCAAAGACAAAGACAATATTATTTATTCTGAACAGTGGACTTTACTTATAAGCCGCCCGTAAAATGAATGTAAATGTTGTGAACATATGGTTTTCTTTCTAAAGGGTGAGATCTCATCAACTTGGCAAAAAACTAATCAGCTCTGAGTTATTATTAAAATAATATTAAGGATGTTTGGGCATTAGATATAATTGGATAATTAATAAAAGATTCGATTTAACATATATCAGAAAATGAGCTATGACAACGCGTAATCTAGACACAACAACAGGAACAGCATTTCATGCATCTATGCATATAGTATACTGTTTGTTTCTCCCTCTTCCTTTGCAGCATTATTTTTAAAAATGACCCAGAGCTCGATCCAAATTTTTCTGGTCCAATCATCTAATCTGACCAAAAAATGGTCGACTCATTAAGTTGATGTCTTGACCTATATTTTTGACCCGATAAATTTTCCAATTTATGGTCCAACTGGTCGGACCACGTCTGGAAGATCCTGTTCGATCCTGGTTATAGGTCGTTGTAGGAGTCAATTATTTTTTGTTAACCTCATATCCAAAGCTCGACTGTTGGACCGTATTTAGTAGTCTCAATTTTTAATCTAATGAATATAATTCCTCAGGTGCCATAGGTCGATTAGTTGTAGGAGTCTCAATTTTTATCGGACCCAATTTAGTATTCCCAATTTGAATCCAATGAATGTTCTAACGAACTTTGACGGCATCGCCACATTGCATTTTTTCGTAGCCTCCACATAATTAATTATGAACCTTCGGAGTCCAAGAACAAGGGGAAATAGATGAACAATAATACGCTCATTTGGCTGTGCTTCTTGTACAATCAGATGACAAATTATTCAAAGAGAAGTAGCAGAATTTGACAACAATTTATCACAGCCAAATGCGTATTGACATACGAGAACATTCGAATCCGAATACCAAATTATTGAGCTGAGGGTTCCTCCTTTTTCTCGGATGACAAGTACCTAGAAGGCCAAACGAAAATGCAGTAACCGTTAAGCACTGAGGCCGAAACAGCAACATTATCAGCAATGGAAGAATGCCGAGACTTATCAGGCCCCATAACATGTTGAAGCAAAAATGGTCCCCCGAAACTATCCACGGAGAGAGGACCATAGAGGACAGTGTACGAGCAGGGGATGGGGATACTTAGCTCAGAGCACTCTCATGTAACAAAAAAAGAACTTAATCATCAGGGGCGATAGAGAAAAAGGTTTTCGTGTCATAGAACGCGAACGTTTCAGAACCGTTACTGCAAGAGTAATGATTTAGAAGTCAAACTAAAATGACATCAGAGAGGGTTACTCTTACCCTTGACCCTTTGCCCAGCGCGAGAATAGATAAAGTTGCACAGTCTCATTTGACGCATGGCAAGCCAGAAGAAGGTAGTTGCGGGGCTGTACCATCCATGCAAATCTCATGAACAATGCCGAATAGACGCACATGGCTGCAAAAATAATGAATAGGAGATGAATAATGAGCCCACCAATCAACTAGCCTGAACTTATCAATAATTCAATATACAACCAATTAATATTTACCGGCTGTCATGTTTCCAGAAATCTTTTCTGGTGGTTTGTATATATCAGCTATCCCCTGATACACAAATGTTCCCATGAGTTGAGGAGTGCACAACTGAGTATCAAATGAACCAGATAATAGCAGAATGTTGAGTTATTATTCAATGCAAGGGAAGTTAAACGTACAGCTGCAACGAATCCCCAGTTGGCAATAGGTCCCCAAAAGTGAGTTGTTTTAGGGCCAACGGGACTATTCAAAAATGCTCTAAAAGAAGTTGCCATAGATGCTAACTGCAGCTACTTGCCTCTGCAGGAACGAAAGAAAATTGGTGAGTTGTCTATCATTCAATCCTATACAGCTCATCCTGATCAGTGACACTTGATTCATTATGAACTAACCACAAAACTAAATCGAAATGCCATTCCATGTTTTGATCAAGGAAGTATACGAATATTCCAAATACAGTCTCAGCCAATACGTCTAAAGTGCTAGGTTGTAAAAACAAAGCAACCTCAAGAAACTTCCTTACAGTAATGCAGTGGACCATAACAGAAACATACTAGAAAAAGGACCGTCTCACGTGCATGACCAAAAATTCATTCTAAATCAACATCTTCCCGATTCATGACGTTTCCAAGGCAACTGGCAAGTCAGTACAGACCAAACATGTATCGGTGCGCCATCAAGCAGGGCCATCTCTTCCATGTCTGTCTTATGAGATGTTCATATTTCCATGAATCATTCAGAAGATAGGATTAAACCTTGGAAAAACTAGCCACTTCAAGGAATCCAAGATTCGTGTCATCAAATACACTTCTGTTCTCACTTCCCATTTCATCCGTGTACATACACTTACAATCGAATCTTCCGAACAATTCGAAGAGCAAGCATTAACCAATTGGGTTCAGAAACAACTGAGATGGTCACAAAGAACCAACTTAGGAACCACAAAGAGAAATACAAATTGAAGACTACCAAATACAGTCTCTTTTCGCCACCCAAAACAAAAACAGACCACCAAGTTGCAAAAAGAACCCAACTTTACATCGAACAGACGAATCCAATAGAGACCCAGTTAGCCTTTTTCCCCATTCCATCTCAAAACCAACAAATAAAGTCGAGAAATTTTCAGGGTACCAATTTTTCAACCCCATCAGCAACAACAAGAGTAAAGAGAGAATTTCTATTTTTTTTTTAAGATCATTCTTTTCGAGAGGGGAGAAGGTCAACGAGGGAGAGGCGTACCTGGCGAGAGATGGCCTGAGAAGTTGGAATCTTAGAGAGAGAGAGAGAGAGAGAGAGAGGTTAGATAGAGAGGAGCAGAAGCGAAGGAGAAAAGGACTTTGGGATGTGGACTAGTTATCCCCTGCGACCGTGCCTAGTTTCCAAGTAATTGCTAATGACACGGACTTAAACCAGTGACCAAAATTTTAAGACAGCTCCTAATTTCTTAACTGTTAAATTTGCATCGATTTTTTTTATGGTAAATTATTTATGCCAAAAATTATATTTTTTTAATTTGTTAGGAGAATTTTATTATTATTTAAATATTATATTCTAGTCGAATTAGCGGATAGAGTCATGTTGGATATTATGTGGTATTAATGAAAAAAGATAGTGGTGTCAAAAAATTATCATTATGGATGTAAATGTTGTGAACGGTTTCTTTCTAAAGGGTGAGATATCATTAATACTAGGAATGTTTGGCATAACATATAATTGGATAATTAATAAAAGATTTGATTTAATGGTAGATTGGGTGATATCTAAGACAAACTAACATACTGCAAATATAATTTACTAAATTTTAAAATACACTGTCCGAGTTTAGACCGTGAATCGGTCATATGGGCGTGTCAGGTTTGGGTTGGTACCCCACCTTGCGAACCGTCAAAAAATCTTAATCTGAATTGCACGGTCTGACCAAATTTTGTTCAAAATCAATCCAAAATTAAATTAAAAAAATTCATCACAAGCTAGATTTTCTTAAATCAAACACAAAATCAACTAAATCAACAAAGAAAAATTAACCGGAAATAAAAATAAATTGATCAGAATATGAATTTTGAAGCGTGTATATATATATATAGACTATTTCCGCATCTGTCTTCGTTTTTTTAACGCAACCAGAAGGAAAGGAGCAAGAAACCAAATGGCAAAGGAGAGCAGTGGGAGAGAAGCCGTTGCTTCCGATCTCATCAGCTTCCTCAACGCTTCCCCGACCGCCTTCCACGCTGTCGGTAAACTTCCTATATCTAGACTGTCTCTTTTGTGTGTTCCTGTGGATAATCGGGCAAAAGGGCGAGTTTTTCTTTCTGGGTTGTCTTCACTTGGTAGTGTGTGTGTGTAGCTTGGAGTTAGTGTTTTTTTTTTGTGTTGTTGGTCTTGTAGATGAGGCGAAAAGGCGGTTGAAGGAGGCCGGGTACGTGCAGATTTCGGAGAGGGAGGATTGGGAGTTGGAGGCTGGCAAGCGCTACTTCTTCACCAGGAATCACTCCACCATTGTTGCTTTTGCTATTGGTAAAAAGTATGGTTCTTTCTCATTATTTTTTCGTTTGGGTTTTCGGGTTTCGTTCGTTGCTTGTGTAGGGTGGTTTTGTTGTTGTTGATCAACTAAATTTGTTTAGATATGTGGCTGGCAATGGATTCTACATAGTTGGAGCTCATACTGATAGTCCTTGCCTGAAGTTGAAGCCTATTTCGAAGGTATTTCGAATGTGTTTGAGGCTTTTTGGTGCGAGTTGTGGTATGTAGTTTTTTATTGGTTATGGTTGAAATGGTGGTTGGTCAGATGAGTAAAGGCGGCTACCTGAGTGTTGGAGTCCAGCCTTATGGTGGTGGTTTGTGGCACACATGGTTTGATCGCGATTTAACAGTGGCGGGGCGAGTAATTGTTAAACAAGAAAAGGATGGTTCTGTTTCCTATTCACATCGACTGGTTAGACTTACCGAGCCGATTATGCGTGTTCCAACCCTTGCAATTCATTTGGACAGGTACAAGGTCAATCAATTGCTTTTTACTTGCTCTATTGTTGACCTTCGTGTACAAGTAATTTTCGTACTTGGTTTTGGACGTCCCACTTTTTCTTTTGGGTTCAAATTCTATATGCAGTTTCCCTTCTTTGGTTTCTAAAACTTTTATTTGGACAGGGACGTTAATAGTGATGGATTCAAGGTCAACACACAGACCCATCTCCTTCCTGTCTTAGCAACAGCAGTGAAGGTAATCTCTTTTTGACCGGACCAAGTCTTTTTTCTTTCATTGTAATCAAAATATAAATCTTTTCTTTTGTATTTCGTTTTAGGATTAGCTTTAGGTTAATGACAGCTCAATATGAATTGTCGGGCTTAAAATGGATTAAAATGCTAGAGGTCCTCCCTATTCTCAAGTATCCGACTATCCGTTTTGCAAAGTAACATTCAGGAATGAATACTTGACCATTTCCAGTTATGATGATGAGGCAATTGTATGTTTCCTACCATATTTGCAGGCTGAGCTCAGTAAGGTTGTAGCCGACAGTGGTCTGGATAAAAGTGAAGCTCCCATAGATGGAAGTAAATCTGATAAAGGAAAAACCAACCATCATTTGATTCTTCTAGAGGTTTGTTGAGATTGTTGGGATGATTTCTTTTACTCATCTCTTTACATCACATGTAAAATTCTCTTCCTGTTTCTACGCTTCTTTTTTGTAGAGGATCGCGACTGAGATAGGCTGTGATCCAGCAGATATATGCGATTTTGAACTGCAAGCTTGTGACACTCAACCGAGCATAATAGGTGGCGTTGTTAAGGAGTTCATCTACTCTGGAAGACTTGATAATCTCTGCATGTCATTTTGCTCTTTAAAGGTGATTTAGTGATTTATATCTTTGACTTATATTGACTTTCTTCTGGATCATTAATTTGTAGCAGCTGACCTTACATGATATTTTGAACAATGATTCCAGGCGCTGATCGATGCTACAGCCTCTGCCACTGACCTTGATGATGAAACCGGTGTTAGGATGGTTGCTTTGTTTGATCATGAAGAGGTTGGTTCTAATTCAGCACAGGGAGCTGGATCTCCTGTCATGATCGATGCTCTATCCCGAATCACCAGCTTCTTCGGCTCAGATACCAAGGTGCTTACTTTTCTGATGACAGATTCTAGTTTGGGAGAAACCTCAGTTAGCTCCACTATCTGATAAAAGTTAAACATACGTCTCCTTGTTTCCGAAGGTTTTTTTAAGCAACTGGTAACCCGTGATGTCTCAAAACCTCTTAATTTCATCTTGATTAAGCACAAGTTTAGTAAATGTACACTATGCTTGGAAGATGTTCTTGGTAGACTCTGGTCTCTTTGTGCTCCTATCCGACCTCTCGTAATAAGTAATAGAAGATATACGGAGCTTTGCCAATACCCTAAACTGCTTCTTGTTTAGTACTTTATCCAACAAGTGTCCTATTGTTTGGTTGTCATTGTTATTTCTGGTCCTTAACATTTTTTCCGTTTACTTACTTTTTCAGGTCCTTGAAAAAGCTATACAGAAGAGCTTCCTTGTATCTGCTGACATGGCTCATGCATTGCACCCTAATTATATGGTACGATAGCCAGCTTCAGTGTGCGTGAATTGGTCCGTTCGATTTGTTCAATATGCTGTACATTTTTATCAGGATAAACATGAGGAAAACCATCAGCCGAAGATGCACGGAGGACTTGTAATCAAACACAACGCTAATCAACGATACGCAACGAATTCGGTTACTTCCTTCATATTCAGGGAGATAGCATCGAAGCATGATCTTCCCGTACAGGTGACTGACTACTCTCCTCATTTCATATCTTTCTCTTGCGGGCTGAAAGTACTATCTCATATACGTACTTCGAGTATCGAACTCTTATTTCACTCTTGGCTGCCCTTGCAATTGCAGGATTTCGTCGTCCGTAACGACATGGCTTGTGGATCCACCATCGGTCCCATTCTGGCCAGCGGCGTGGGAATTCGCACTGTCGACATAGGCGCCCCACAGTTGTCGATGCACAGTATACGAGAGATGTGTGCCGTCGATGACGTCGATCATTCCTACCAGCACTTCAAGGCCTTCTTCCAAGAAGTTTCTCGTCTTGATGCCAAAATCACAGTCGACATCTAGGATGGTGTTACTAAATGCTGCAACTGAAGATCTCTGGACCATCTTTTCAACAAATAGGCGCTTGGTAGTTGGTCCTATTGTTCAAGCTTTGCTACTCTTCTGTAGCTGTCTTGCGTGTGTGAATTAATGGCTGCCGGGTTCAATGCCAGTTTCAGACTTTGAGTTTTGCAATAATGTATCCCATTTAGTTTCGTACTCAAGTAAGGTTTCAAGACCCCGCGAAAAAAAAAAGTCTCGAGTTTAAAACTTGTAATAACACAAATACACCCCTTGGATTCGACAATATTCGACTAACTATCCCATCCATTTGATATGCATGTTAGCTTCTTAAGCTTGCCAATTTTCTTTGGGGTGTTCTGATGTGGATAAAATAAGGCAAAACAACCTTTTCAAGCTCAGGAGGGTCCTTTTTTAATGGATGATCTAGATTCCTCGAGCAAGTCAATACTTGAGCTCATTTAGTTTGTGCAAGTTTGGCTGCCAACTTGGTTGCAAGATGACATCTCTTGCGAGGAAAAACGTACATCTCATCACGACGAACAGATCATGACTAACGCGAAAAAGCCGAAGTCTGCATCTTTATTTGTAAGTGAACTCAGCTAATACCTCAAGAACGGACAGTAGCCGACATTTTTTTCCAGGAAAAATGGTGAGAAAGATCATCAGCCAACATGTGAATTCATGTTTGGTGCATGAAGAATCAAAACTCCGCAGGAATGGCTCTTCTAGGATAGCACTTTCTGAACCTCGGTGGTCACTTCAGGGGGAGGTTTCTCAGCATGAAGATCAGCAACAATGCCCTTCTTCTTGTAATAATCGATCACCTGAAATTAAGTTTTGGCAAACAATCAGATCATCATCGACGTAACGCAACCGCGATCACAATATCAGAGCAATATATATCAAATAAATGACAACATGAATGTAGATTTGCGCCACCGTTCTACTAAATAAATGTTGCTTCTCTGCTCCACATCCCTTCCCCGCCACGAAAAGATAGAAGTTATAAAAATATACAAGTCAACAGTATTATCGAAAAAACTGGAGCATCTGAACATAAATGTTCAATCAATATCTTCCACTCCCTGTCTTCAACTCAATTCCCACTAAAAATGTCAGTCGATTGTGATGGAATCCGACATTCTCAAAACATGAATCGTTTTTTAACGTAGTGGATAGGGAAAAGAGAGAAACAAATCCATACTGGCTCAGTTTGCCTGTGGAATGCATCCAGCCTTGACTTAAGAACTGCTGCTGTGTCATCCTTGCGCTGAATCAAAGGCTCTCCAGTTACCTTTTGGAAGATATAAAAATCAAAAGTTAGATCGATGATGTTCCAGAAGCAGATAAAAATTCTTTTGCAAGTCCTAGCTACAGTAGAAGACATTATACGCAATCAGCCTCTTTGCACAATTGTACTAACGGTTTCAAAAACTCTCATCTTGTCAGTTAACACTTATATCAACAATTTTGAACTTTTTCCACGGCCATGATCCCCTCATTGAACTCGGTTTTACGCTAAAGAAATGTACCAGATCAACATGGCCATGATCAACGTCACTTTCTGGAGAATAAGTTGAAAACCCTGGAACAGGGAACTAACAGCCTAATGTGCCAGAGGATGTCTGCTGAAACCATCATTGGCCCAGAGGATCTAATATCAGTGTTCAAGTTCAAGGTGTGAGTTTCTTTACAGAAGTTGCTTTGGCTAAGACTAAGAACAAAAGCATACTTAAGCCAGGTTCTTTCTTTCAATTTCTTTGATTGAACACATTTCAGCAATGCAAGACAGAATCTGTGTTTGCTTACATCGTCAACGCCAGGAGCCTTGGGAGGTGCAAATTTTGTGTGGTAAGTTCTGCCGCTTGAAGGATGGATCCAGCGACCGGTGATCCTCTCCTCCAGAATTGCGTCATCGATGGCAAAGTTAAGCACTTTATCGACTTTTGTCCCTTGCTTCTCAAGCATCTCATCGAGCTGAATAAATTAGAGCAAGGTAAAAACAGGTTAACATAACAACCTGCTAAATTGTCAAGTTTTTCATTCGTAAATTGATTACATTGAAGCACGCACAGAAATGGAATATATGGCAATACGACCTTCTCTGCTTGAACCACGGTTCTGGGAAATCCATCAAGAATAAAACCTTTCTGGCATGAAGGCTTCTTCATTGCCTCATCTATGATACCGACAACCAAGTCATCCGAAACAAGCTCTCCCTGCAAAAATGAGGTGCAGTTTTCCATCAGCACGCCATAACAACAGCTAAACTACATCGAGCAGCTACCCAATGCAACCGAATTTGTTTAACCCCACCTTGTCCATAGCCTCCTTAGCCTTAACCCCAAGAGGGGTCTTAGCGCCGACAGCAGCTCTCAACATATCACCAGTAGCCAAATGGCATAAGCAATACTCATCCTTAATGAGCGGCGACTGAGTACCTTTCCCGGATCCAGGAGGGCCTGAATAACCACAGTAAAAACCAAGAAATTACGAGCTGCACCAGGATATTTTCCCCTTTCGAATCGCCAAGTACCTCGAACCCAACTCTACACACCTAACCATAAAGATAAAGGTCTACCCGGATAATCTTTTGATGGTGCATTATCTAGAATTTACAAATTGGACGAGCTCGCTAGTTTCTAGCCACAAAACCCTTGAAGAATTTCAACAAAAAGTTCACATCTTTACACATCTCTATACCCTCCAAAAGAAACCCACAAACAAATCAAGCTCATGGCAATTCAGGGATCTGAAGTTCCAAACGGGGCACCACTAAAGTCGCAAACTTTTCCATTAGAGAGAGAGAGAGAGGGAGGGAGAGATGGGAAAGGGTAAGAAAGGGAATACCGATGAGGATGAGGCGCTTGTCGGGCTTGGAGGAGCACTTCATGCGGCGGAGGAGCTCGGTCATTAGATCCACCGAGGGGACTTCTTCCAAGTTGGCCGCCGCCGCCATTTCGATTTCTCCCACTCACTTAGAGAGAGAGAGAGAGAGAGAGAGAGATTGGTCGGAATTCAAAGGGGAGAGCTTTAGATGTGTTTGGTCTCTTTTGGGGTTGTTAAGGTAAGGTTCTTTGCTTGTCTCTCAACCGGACCTTCCAATGCTTTCAACTCAAGCACCCCGGAGGCGACTTTACTCTTCCCAATTTACCCTTCTACCCCTCGTTTCTTTTTTCTTAAGTATTATGTATATTAGATTGATTAATCTACTAAGCTCGACTGATAAGTATTTAGATCAATTTTTCATGATTTTTTTTTAGTTTAATCAAGGTCTCTTATGTTAAATAGTTTTTCGGAGAATTTTTCCACCTTTTAAAAATCATATCCTTCTTAAATTTGGATTAGTCGGTGCAATATATTAGATACCAAAAATTATAAAAGAATATCTACTCAAGCTCAAAATTACTAACAGTTACTAGTTATTCTATATTAACTTGCAAATCTTGAATTCGAGTAACAATTACTACTTTTAAAAATTATACTCAATTTAAATTTGAATTATTCTTATAGAGTTAAAAAACTCGAGCTCTCACTTTTTAAGCTGAAATAATCGTTGGTCACTTTGGACTAGTTGTATCCTAGTCCTTTATGCAACTCTTGTTTTTAATTTTTTTTTCTTCAATTTGGACTGTTGAACCAAATTGCTTGTTAACGCTTAAATTTGGTTTATAAAAATCGAATTTCATGTTTCACAATATAAAATAACCTGCTTCTCGACTTTTTTTTATTTTTAGTTTCACAAAAATAAGAAGATTTAGATTGCGACCCATTAGAATCCGACAAGAACAGAAGTTCTCTACAACAACAAAGAGCCTTGTTCTTTGCATAAATAAAAAGAAAGTTTTTCATACTTCACAAACTGCAATGGATAAAAAATGATCAAAATATAAGAAAAATAAAAACAAAGTAAAAAGTGCTAAGATGAGGACAAAGTCGAGCAGATTCAAGACAAAACAGAACGGAAAGCTCATTTCATGTTCAGTAAACTGGCAAGTTATAATTAAGACAGGCGACGGCAACACATAAAAGCACAGAACAACTAAGTTTCCAAGTTCATAGCATTACAAAACATGGCTAATCCCTATCAACATTCATTCATTCATTAATCCACCTCTTAATCCTTTGACTTCTTCTTCTTCTTTTTGCCATCGCTAGCGGCCACCGAATCCTCTCCGTTTTGATCCTTGCTCTTCTTCTTTTTCTTCTTCTTGGCAGATTCATCAGCATCACCATTTACGCCTTTCAACTCCTCAGCAGGCTCCTCCTCCAGCTTTCTCTTTTCCTTCTTTTTCTTTTTCTTCTCCGACTTCAACTCCTCACCGTTGGGCTGGTCCTCAGCCATCAGTTCACCATCCTCAGCAGCCTCAGACTTCGACTTCTTTTTCTTGCTTTTCTTAGCCGATGCGTCCTCAGTTTCCATTTCAATATCTGCAGTGACAACACCAATAACATCACTATATGGTGTCGGTCTTCTAACAACAGCAGAGAGCTGAGCAAGTCTGCCCTGCTAAGCGACAATTGCTGTTGCAGATCTGCCAAAAAGCTATTTTACACAGGATGATAGCATGCATAACACAAACCTTTGCTTTGAGTACTTAGAATTGCAGCTTGCATCACATCAATATTCTTACGCGGCTGCACTCCTTTGTCATAGAAATCTAAACGCTCCTCCACTTGTTCACGGAGTTTCTCTCCAAAAGTAGTAGTCGCCGACTCTACATCAAGATAGAAAAATGGTAAATTTAAAAGGGCGAGAATGAAAAAATTGTTTTAATGTAATTGCCAAATGGGAGAACTAATACCAGAGAAACAATCAATGCGGCAGGCCATGGAACACTTGTTAGCAAGATAACGAGCCATCCGTCCCTTGTTTTTGGATGAAGCACGGCCAATGAACGAAGAGTGAAAAATCAGCCCGTATTTTGGGGTGTTTCCCTTAGTTTTCAGAGACCTAAGCATCACATGAAGCACAAGGTTTTAGAGAAAACAAAAACCTTGAAAGGGTAAAAACATTGCAACAAGAGAGAGAGTATTTTATCCAAAAAGACATACTCAGAACCAGACCAAATAAGAAGTGCTTGCAAAAGCAATCCCAAGAGAGGATGGAGAAGCTATACCTGAAGAGTGCTTTCTCTGCACCAAGGATTTGAAGTGTCGAAGAAGGGCACTTTGCTAGATTAGTCAGACTACCAGCATGTGAGATTAAACGCGCCCCAACAACCTCACCAATCAAAGAGGCTAAATTTGGAGCAATGCCGTTCATCTTAGATACCAAATAGTCATACACATTCTTCCTATACTCACAGAGGCCCAAAACCCTCTCAGCAGTGTGATGAACCATAACTAAATCGACTGGAGAGAAATCCGTTCCTGCAAGCAAGGTAACGAAAAATGGAAATCCATAAGCGAACAGAAAGGAACAGCTGCTTCAACACAGGAAATCACAGAGATGTGGAAATACCCATAGAGACTTTGGCAGCTTCCATAAGTTCCTTTGCCTTGTCCTCATCACCAAGTATATCTGTCAATTGTGGCAACTGATCCTCAGTAAGGATTGATTTGTCCTCAATGAAAATTGCAACTTTTGCATACAAATAGTTATCACTGACAATCTTCAGCAACTCGGGGAAATGCCAAGAGTACCATTCTCTGAAAAGGGTAGAAGAGACTATTCAGTAACTAAATTATTTCATTTTACAGATGTCCAATAGATGAGAACTATTGTGAATAACAAACCTCAGTCTCATTGACATGGAATTGATATCTTTGTCAAGTTTGTCAATAAGAAAAATTGCTTGAATGACCATATTGTCTACTCGGTTGACATTGAACTTGACCTTTGCCCGGCTGTAACTGTGAGCCAGACCAAGTTGGGCTACCTCCAAGTCACCGGGCTACGAAAACAAAAGGGAAGAGTATACATTACTGAAACTCCTTAAGAATCTATGTTCAGGGCAACAATGGAACAAGCACAAACCTTTAGGTCCTTGAGGAACTTCTCAAAATGTAGACGCACACCACGGATAATCTCGAGAACAAACTCGTTACTTTGGCAGGGAATTTTAGTCTCCTCAAAGATGTGGGATCCAATCTTCGGGTCAGTAACTCCCAAGCTAAACTTCGGCTTCTTCCCATCCTTAACTTTCGGAAGATTCAGCTCCAAGAAATTCCTCAACTCATCGGTCATAAGCCCTGAAAATGAAAGACCAGCATAAACTCACAAAACCAACCTTCAAAGATACACCAAAAAACGAATATCACTACCGGCTCAGCGCAAGGTCTACAAGAACAAAACAAATAAGTAAAGCAAAGCCAACAAAAACCGCTCAGAGGAAAAGGCAAAGGAACTTCAACGCATTGAATGAGGTCGGATAGACACGCCTCTTATAGACCAAGACACTGGTGCATTCTGTTCTATATACTAAAGTATGCGACATTCCCTTCGAAAAAAAACTACACGACACGCTAAGGTTGCATTTAAACTCCATAGACATCGAAACTAAAACCCTAGACAAAGAAAAACAGAACAAAAACCCTCCAGGCCTTCACAATAGCTCCACAAAACAAAACAAAAAACCATAAAGGTGAGAACTTTTTTCTTCGGTTTAATCCCTAACCTTCGGAGACGGAATTGCACTGGTTCAACGCATCCAAGGTGGACCCAAAAGGTTGAAAGGCGGCGAGCTGGACCACCTTCCCGAACCGGTTCAGGTCCGTAATCGAGTTCCGGACCGCCTCCGTGTTCTGGCCGATTTCATCGATTCCGTTGGCCAGGAACAAGCTATAGCCCGACGCCGCCTCGTACAAGAGGTAGAGCGCCATTTCCAAAATCAAGAAAGGTGAAAACTTTAGGTCGAGGTGTATGAGGAGGAGCGAGGTTTAGGGTTTTCGCGTTAGGGTTTAATAACGCGAACGTATTTATCCTTGTCTTTCTTTCTGGCGGAGATTTTTTTGGTTCTGGGCCTAGGCTATACTGGTTGAGGCCCAATATAATTGGGCCCGATTATTTTTGTTTTTATTTCTTTTTAGGGAAAATTTCACTTTTACACTTGTGGTTTGACAAATTTTGAGCTGGCCCACCATGTCAATTTTTTTTTATCTTGTTGGCAATGTGAGTTGTCCGGATTAAAAATATCAGTTTCAATCCTTTATTTGTTTATATTTTTTCAAAAGCCCCTCCTATCTTCCCTCTCTTCTTCTTACAAAATCAAATGGACAAATCATGTTCCATGGGCTACAATGAAGCTATTGTCCACCAACATCAAACATATTGATTATGCGGAAAAACAAGAAGATTCCGCCAACGGCCTGTTAATTAGCTACAACATTTATGAAACTAAAGGATTCAAATAATAGTATTTGAAGTACATGATCATATCTCAAAATTTGTCAAACCATAATATAAAAACGAACTTTTTCTTTTTTTATTTAGGAGGTCCAATTGCCTTTCTATAACTCTTCGGTTTGCTGAAATGGATTGGTCAATGTCAGATCGCGAGATAATTTCGGCTAAACTGAAAAGTACGAAAATTATTTTGGGCTCAATTATCAGAAAACCGTTGAACTAAGTAGGAAATGACCAAGTCAGATTCATTGACTGGCACGATTCACGAACCATTTGTTATCGACAGCCGAAACATGAGAAATGGATTAAAAAAATTAATGTCTCTGGTGAGATTCGAACCCACGACCGCTGGCTTAAAAGGCCAATACACTACCGCTGTGTTACAGAGACTTCTTGGTAACGTTTGAGAACTCATAATTACAAGTTTGTTAAGGTAGGGTGGTTCGGTGTCGAGGAGAGAGACTTAAAAGGAGATATTGAGACGTGCTACGGCCGTGGACGGTGCAAAATTTTAAGGTCAATAGAGAACGGGGCTCGTCGGTCATGGAGGCAGCGGTTCCTCGGGGCAATGGAGGTGTGGGTGGGAGATGGGAGACTTGCCGGAGGTGTATGGGCCTTAGAATTGGATAAGGGAAAGGGAGAGGTATTGAGTTGTATTTAGCAAGTAGTTGGGCTTGTGTTATAAAAGATTTATCGTTGAATTACCTTAAAATTTTGGGTTAAAAATATACAGTAAAACTATATGGTTTAAACTTTAAAATGATAGCCTTTTTAAACTAATAAAAAGTTTCGGTCACATAACGAGTGTTAAAATTTAGTAACTCCTCTATCATAATAACTAATACATTTTAAAAAAATTTTAGTGCTAAATATTGGTATGAAGTTTCGCATAAAGTGATATTTTTTAATAATTGAATATATATTTATATTTATATTTATATTTATCCGGAGTTTGCTTTTGTATATTATATGGATGATTCGATCCAAAAAATCCATGATTAGGAATAATTTGACTCTCGTTGTTCGAGGAAGGGGCGAAAAAGCGATGGTGTCATTAGATATCTTAAAACTAGAATTAGAATCCCTCTTTTTTCGATCCAGTTCCTCAACCATCATGGACCCCATTGAAATTTCGACATCATACACTTTATGAATTTTATAATTATTTTAAGATATTAGTTTGTGCAAGACTTAAATTTTACATCATTTTTCATTTTCTCAATTGTAGTCAAATGGTTATTGTGATCACCGTCTTGTTGTAAGAAAATATCCCAATCGAGTTTAGTATTTAAATAATGTTATAAGTCGTGATTTTATGTAACTTGAATATGGACACAATATTTTTTTGTATTTACATGTTTATTGCTCAAAATTTTAATTTTAATATTTTTGGAAGAAAAAATATGTAAATCGCTTTTATCTAATAACCAATCCAAAATAATATTTTTTATCTCAACGATATCACTTTAGAGAGATTACACGCACATTGCTCCCCGACCGCTCTCAAATCGACGATAAAGCCATGGGAAGAAAGAAGAACCTGACTCCCATCGGCGATGGATCCCGATTGGTGTAATTAAGACTGTAACCCACCAATTAACTCATTCTCATTGGGTTGGGTGAAATCGGTTTTAGACTTGGCGAAATCGAAAATCTCTTGGTGTTTTATTGCCCCTTGGGACAATTAAGGTTCTGTTATGTCGCGAGAAAAATAGGGACAAGTTGTACGAAGAACCTCTCTCAAATAGGTCGTCGTCCGCTGTTCTTTTCATGTTGGGCTCCGTGGCGAGTGATGCTTGCGAGGGATTACTTCGAGAATCCTTGGTCTATTTTGTTTCGCTTGTCGCTGGGATTATCATCTTGGTCCTTTCTTTCTTTCAGACATTCTACGCCATTATAGGCTAGATCATTTTTCTGCTATTGTTTATAGACTGTGATCCTCTGATATCCGCTACTATAATTACGTGTTATTAATTCAGAGTCAAATATGTTCGCATCTACGAATTCAAAATTGGGGTGGGACGACTAGCCATGCGTTGTATTTTGCCAATATTCTTATTCTAGAAGCAGGATTTGTGTGATTAATTGTGTAGCAGGTGGACTGCCGTTAGGATGGGATCATGCCCACTAATAAGTGGAAGATAAAAATATCCATTAGTGATGGGTAGAGTCTCCATTAGTGATGGGTGGAGTCTCCATTAGTGATGAGTGGATTAAGAAATCATGACATTCCTCTCTATAAACGGGGAGATGATCTTCCATTGTGAGAGATATCCACAAAATGAAGAAAAACTCCAAGTTGAGAGTTTAGAGAGAAATAGATAGTTTCCAAGTTCCAGAGAGAGAGAGCTTGAGGTAAAATTAGAGTGAGTGAAAATTCTCTACTGTAAAATACGAGTGAAATACGAGAGTGGGATAACTCGGGGTATCGGACAGTGAGGATATTTTTACCACTGTAATTTCTCTATTTACTAGTGGATATTTTTCGGAGCTAGTCCCGTGGTTTTTTCTTCTGGTATTTAGAGAGTTTTCCACATAAATCTTGGTGTTCCCTCTTGGTGGTGTTTTTTTTCCATCTACTTTTGACTATGGTAATTATTAATTATCGGGATAAATTTTATTTACCGCTTCCGCTGCACGAGTCAATTCCCAACAAGTGGTATCAGAGCCTTAGCTTTGTAGCTGAGATCTTTGTATGTTGAAGATGGAGGACAAGCCTGTCAAAAAAACCATCAAGCTGACTTCGTCAAATTATGCCGTCTGGAAGACTCTAATGACGAATGTTTTATATTGCAAGGATCTTTTTGATCCTATTGAGTTAAAATGTATAAAAGATGAGGTAATAGCAGATGCTCTTTGGAACAAGATGAATCGCAAAGCCTGTGGATTAATTTGATAGTCGATTGATCCCAGTCTTATTCACCACGTGGCTGACGAGACGGATGCATTTAAGCTCTGGGAGAAGCTGGAAAATCTGTTTGAGCAGAAAAATACCATTGACAAGGCTTTTCTGCTCAAACGGCTTATCACAGCCACATACCGTGATGGACAAAATATGTCTGAGCATTTGAGTACATTCCAGGAGTTTGCAAATCATCTAGTAGTAGCAAAGGTTCAGCTAGACGATGAGTTGCTGGCTTTGATGTTGCTGAATTCCTTGCCGGATAGTTGGGAAACCCATGATAGGTGGCATTCTTGCTCAGGTCTAGAGCACTTTGACTATCACTGTAAATCACATACTCATCTTGCTCTAAATCCAGCTCTTGAAGGAACCTCTTTAACCAAAGCAACTCTTTTCCTGCCTCGGTCATTGTAATATACTCTGCCTCAGTTGTAGATAGGGCAACACATTTCTGCAGTTTGGACTGCCATGACACAGCTCCCCCTGCAAAAGTAAACAGATATCCAGAAGTTGATTTTCTGGAGTCAATATCTCCTGCCATATCTGCATCTGAAAAACCTTTCAAGATTAGTTCCGAGCCTCCAAAGCACAAAGATATTTTTAAATTGCCTCGTAAGTATTTTAGGATCCATTTCACAGCCTCCCAATGTTGTCTCCCCGGGTTAGAGAGAAACCTGCTCACCACACCAACCGCGTGAGCAATATCTGGACGTGTGCACACCATAGCGTACATCAAACTCCCAACTGCTGAGGAGTATGGAACCTTTGCCATGTCTTCCTTCTCCTCCTTTGTTGTAGGACATGCTTTCTTGCTGAGTTTAAACTGGCCAGCAAGAGGTGTACTGACTGGATTCACTTTTTTTGAATTGAATTTCTCTAGTACCTTCTTAATGTATCTTTCCTGGGATAACCACAGCTTCCTAGCTTGTCGATCATGAATAATCTGCATGTCCAGAATTTGCCTTGCTGCACCAAGATCCTTCATGTCAAAGGGCTGATAAATCTTCTTTCAACTTCTTTATCATCTCAGCATCCTGTCCAACGATCAGCATATCATCCACATACAACAAAAAAATTATGAATTTACCATCATAAAATCTACGGATGTAAACGCAATGGTCTGCGTTTGTCCTGGTGTAGCCATGACTCATCATGAATGGGTCGAACTTCTTGTACCACTGTCTAGGAGCTTGCTTCAGGTCGTACAAGCTCTTTCTTAACGTGCACACCAGATCTTCCTTCCCTTTCTCCTAAAAACCTTCAGGTTGCTGCATGTAGATTTCCTTCTCCAAATCACCATGGAGGAAAGCAGTCTTGACATCCATTTGCTTTAACTCCAGATTCAAACTAGCACTTAGTCTGAGTACTACTCGAACGGAGATCATATTTATGACTGGTGAAAATATTTCATCAAAGTCATTGCCTTTCTTCTGGCTGAAACCTTTCACCACTAGCCGAGCCTTGTATTTTACTAGATTATCACCATCTCGTTTCAGCTTATATACCCATTTGTTCATCAAGGTCTTCCTTCCTTGGGGTAATTCTACAAGCTCATAAGTACTGTTCTTTCTTAAAGAACTCAATTCTTCAAGCATAGCCTCCATCCATCGAGCTTTGTCCTCATGCTTTAGGACTTTTTCAAAGCTCTCTGGCTCCCCCTCGCTAGTAACAAGGACATACTCAGAACTGGAGTATCTGGTTGACAACATCCTCTGTCTTGTTGACCTTCTGAGTTGCTCGTCCTCCTGAGATTCCGAAGTTACTTCGCCGACCTCAGGGGTTTGCTCCCCCTGATTAGAATTCTCTTCTGATTCAGCACCCACCCAAAAAGATTGATATGCATCTTCTCCACCAGTTGTCATTGGAGAAGATTTCGGTGCCAAATCAATTCTACCACCAGCCTCTATCCTTACCTCTATTATTACTGGGGTTGAACATGTCTCATTTTCATGAAATACTATATCTCTGCTTCTGATGACTTTCTTTCTCTCTAGATCCCACAGTCTGTAGCCAAAGTTTTCTTCTCCATAGCCAAGAAATATGCAGGGAACTGCTTTGTCGTATAGCTTTTGTCTCTGTTTCTTTGGTATATGTACAAAAGCTTTGCATCCAAACACCTTCAAATGTGAGTAAGAAATACTTCTACCGGTCCACACTCTCTCTGGGGTGTCATAGTTTAGCGAAACTGATGGAGACCGATTGATTAGGTTGCAGGCAGCACGAACTGCTTCCCCCCAGAACAGCTTAGGCAAGTTAGCCATTTTGAGCATGCATCTCACTTTCTCCACAATAGTTCTGTTGATTCTCTCTGCAACACCGTTGTGTTGTGCGGTGCCTGGAACTGTCTTCTCATGTTTGATGCCATAGTTTGCGCAATACTGCTCAAACTCTTTTGACGTGTACTCCCCGCCATTGTCTGACCGGATACACTTCAAGGATGAACCTCTCTCTCTTTCCACCATAGCATGAAACTTCTTAAAGTGATCAAACACCTGGCCTTTATTTTTATAAAAATACACCCATAACTTCCGTGATGCATCATCAATGAAAGTGAGAAAATATTTGTTACCACCTAATGACTCTACTTTAATGGGACCACACACATCAGAATGCACAAGTTCTAAAAAACTTTCCTTCTTTTTAGCAGTCTTGCCAAAAGAAACTCTATGATGCTTGCCAAAGATACAATAATCACAAGGTTGTAGTTTTGTACCTATGGCGATTGGAACAACGGGCCGTAATGTTTTCATTCCCTTCTCGCTCAAGTGTCTAAGCCACTTATGCCACAGATTTGGTGAGATAGAGTCTTCTACTACGTTCACCTCATCTCCAAGCAGCTTCACTTGAGTCTTGTAAAGTGTACCAGATATTTTTCCTCTAGCTGTAACTAGATCTCCTGCAGTCAGCTTCCACAATCCATTGCCAAAATGGCTATGAAAACCAGTCACATCCAGGGCATGTATAGATATCAGATTCAGATGCAGATCAGGAACATGTCTGACGTCTTTCAATATTAACTTATGGCCAACATTTGTCTTAACCAAAACATCACCAACTCCCACAATATTAGCAAAACTGATATTCCCCATTCTAACCTTGCCAAAGTCTCCTGCTCTGTACAAGGTGAACATCTCTTTGTGGGGAGTTGCATGGTATGATGCAGCAGAATCAATGACCCATTCAGTGTACAGATTACTGACCGCACAAATATCTTCTTCACAAAAAAATAATGCCACCTCCTCTAGTGTAGATGTGGTAGCTCTTTGGTCATTCTCATTCTTCTGCTCGCCTCCCTGCTTCTTCTTGAATAATCTACAATTTCTTTTAAAGTGCCCCTCTTTGCCACAATAGTAACACTTCAGTCTTTCTCTCGACTAGGATCTACCTTCAAACTTGCCTTTCCCACGGTTCTCTGTGACCATGGCCTCATTGCTAGAGCTCATCATGCCATTCTCTATTCTCCGAGTTTCTTCATTCAGGATACTATCCTTGACCATAGATAATGTGAAACTTGGAGTTGAGTTTGTCAGAGAAACTTTTAGTATTTCCCAACTATCCGGCAAGGAATTCAGCAACATCAAAGCCAGTAACTCATCGTCTAGCTGAACCTTTGCTGCTGCTAGACGATTTGCAAACTCCTGGAACGTACTCAAATGCTCAGACACATTTTGTCCATCACGGTATGTAGCTGTGATAAGCCGTTTGAGCAGAAAAGCCTTGTCAATGGCATTTTTCTGCTCAAACAGATTTTTCAGCTTCTCCCAAAGCTTAAATGAATCTGTCTCATCAGCTACGTGGTGAATAAGACTGGGGTCAATCGACTGTCGAATTAACCCACGGGCTTTGCGATTCATCTTGTTCCAGAGAGCATCTGCTATTGCCTCGTCTTTTATACCTTTTAACTCAATAGGATAAAAAAGATCCTTGCAATATAAAACATCCGTCATCAGAGTCTTCCAGACGGCATAATTTGACGAAGTCAACTTGATGGCTTTTTCGACAGGCTTGTCCTCCATATTCAACACACAAAGATCTCAGCTACAAAGCCAAGGCTCTGATACCACTTGTTGAGAATTTGACTCGTGCAGCAGAAGTGGTAAATAAAATTTACCCCGATAATTAATAATTACCACGGTCAAAAGTAGATGAAAAAAAATTACCAAGAGGAAAAAAAATCACCAAGAGGGAACACCAAGATTTACGTGAAAAACTCTCTAAATACCAGAGGGAAAAACCACGGGACCAGCTCCAAAAAATATCTACTAGTAAATAGAGAAATTACAGTGGTAAAAATATCCTTACTGCCCGATACCCCGAGTTATCCCACTCTCGTGTTTCATTCGTATTTTACAATAGAAAATTTTTACTCACTCTAATTTTACCTCAAGCTCTCTCTCTCTGGAACTTGAAAACTATCTATTTCTCTCTAAACTCTCTACTTGGAATTTTTCTTCATTTTGTGGATATCTCTCACAATGGAAGATCATCTCCCCTTTTATAGAGAGGAATGTCATGATTTCTTAATCCACTCATCACTAACGGAGATTCTACCCATCACTAATGGAGACTAATGAAGACTACACCCATCACTAATGAATACTTTTATCTTCCACTTATTAGTGGGCATGATCCCATCAGATTATTCAATTAATTTACATTTTTAGCAGTAGACTTTGTGACGACTTATTTATCTATAAAAAAGTAGAACGTAGGCAAAATAACAATCCAACATTTTAGTCGTCTCAGAATAAGAGGCGGTCCGGTCCGAATAGAAAGGAGATATTTTTTTTTGCTTTGTCATGCTTTCAATACTAAATGGACCCATTAGAACGATCCTAGCACCAACGTACTAATTATTAAGAATTGTAGTAGGGGTTTGATGTTTATATTTTTTAACGTCTAGAATTCGAACACAAAACGTATATGGTATATTTGGTACCTATTTTGGACAAATTTATAGAAACAATAAATTGAAGTGAATAATTTGTTATGGTTATTCTATCTCTAATTTGGTAATACTAGTACATTCGATTTACTTGTTTATAGAAAAAAGAATATACAATAAATTGTTGCGTGGAAACGGTGGAAAAATGTCGAACATATCTCAGACAGATCCAGAATAATCGTCCCAAGGTCGATGTAACAGAGAAATAAAAAATCTGGCCATGAAGAATGCTTCTCAAGATGGTCAATCATGCAAGAACTTCAACAACTTTGTCGATTGGATCAAGTCATATCTAGCTCTTAAGTTTAGTTGAATCGGTGGTTAACAAGCATAACCTTGGAAGCCAAGGGTTAAATGATAAAGTAATTTCATGATAATCTCCAATGTTGTAGGACATCTCAAGAGATGTGTCGATAAACAAAATTTTAAGTACGTAATTGAAGAATTTGAATGTTGATTTCATGTATTTTCAATAGAACTTGATCGGTTTATGGCTTGATCAATGTCAAATCACGACATAATTTCGGCTAATTGGAAAAGTATGAGAATTATTTTGGGCCTTAAGGCCCTTAACTATCCGAAAACCGTTGAACTAAATAGGAAATGACCAACTTGACCAAAACAGGGAAAAAAATTAATGTCTCGAGACTTCCTTGACTCATCTGGCAATGCCTGGTTTATATTGTATTGAGACGGGGTGAATCGGGATGACTTGAACCCGGCGCCGGAGAGACAGAGAGAGATAATGGGACGTGCTACGGCCGTGGACGGTGCAAATTTTAAGGTCAATAGAGAAAGGGGTTCTTCGGTAATGGAGGCAGCAGCTCCTCGGCGCATGGTTAGTGTGGGTGGGATCATGTATTATTAAAATATTCACTAAAATGTCTGATTTCTTAAAAACATTGCCAACGGGTATTAGGCCTAGCAGCATAGGCGTTGCTTAACTTCAAGGTGATTAAGAGTTCAATCATTTACATTGTAACTAGGTATAATATTTACCTTTAAAAAAATATTAAAAGTGTATTATAGAAAATTTTATTATAGGCCGACTTCGTAGAAGGTCTAACACGACATTGAGGACCCAAACGATCAAGAAAACTCTAGGAACTTCCACGTAAAAACTCTTAAAAATTCTTTTGTATTTATTGAGTAGTTGGTAGATGATAGATGATCGTTGGTAACTAGTTGGATGTAATCGGTTTCGGACTTGGCGAAATCGAAAATCTCTTGTAAGGAGGAACACAGAGGTGGAGACGTATAGCAGGTGGCGAGTGTTGCTTGCAAGGGATTATTTCAGGAATCCTTGGTCTATTGTTTCGCTTGTGGCTGGGATTACTATCTTGGTCCTTACTTTCTTGCAGACATTATACGCCATCATAGGCTAGATTGCTTTCCTGTTATTGTTTGTGGACTATAATCACATGTAATGATTAATCCAAAATTGAGTATGTTCATTCTACGAATCTAAAACCGGGGCGGGACGGCTCTTCATGCCTCGTCATACTTTGACTTTGTTGTTGTTGTACAAGCAAGCTCTTCGTATTTTTTTAAAAGGTAAATATTATACCGAGTTAGAACTCTTGACCTCCTTAAAGTTAAGCAACGCCTATACCGCTAGGTCAAATGTCTGCTGGCTCGTGTTATAAATTGTATAGCAGGTGGAGCACCATCAATTGATTATTCAATTAGCTAGCTTGTATTTTTAGTAATAGGTTTTGTGACGACTTATTTATCTATGAAAAAGTAGAACGTAGGCAGAATAACAATTCAACATTAGAGTCTTCTTGAACAAATGGCGATCCGAGTAGAAAGGAGAGTCTTTTTTTGCTTTATCATGTTTTCAATACTAAATGGACCCATTAGAACGATTCTAGCACCAACGTACTAATTAATAAGACTGTACTAGTGATAAGATGTTTTAATTTTTAACATCTCGAATTAGAACACGAAATATATAAACTATGTTTGGTCCTATTTTGGACAGACTTAGAAACAGTGACATAACTGGACTGAACAATATATTCTCATTATTCTATTTATAATTTGGTAATACTAATACATGAAAAAAAGAAATATACGATGAATATACTAAAAAAAGAGAGATAATAAAAAAGATAAACAATGTAATGTTAATATGGTAATAAAGTATGTCAATAAATGTGTAGTAGGACAAAAATCTTCATAAAAATGGGTGGGACAAAATTTGAGGATATAACTTGAACAAGTTTTCTTTCGTCCAAATTCTTTTTTCACCAAATATAAGATATGACACGAGTTAGATTGGGTGCTGCTGGATATCCAGTAGTACCATTCTGCTAACTAATATTAATAAGACAGTTCGCAAGCTCTTCTACCATAAAAGTGTGATCCAGTAGTGACATTCTGACCTTTCTTCTCTTCGAACTTGAATCCCACAATGATCATGTCATTTTTAACAATGGCAACGACAAAGTTCTCAACGGCACACGGCAAAAATCTAACGGCAAAGGCGAAATCCCCAACGGAAAAAAAAAGACACATGGCAGACGCGCGCAATCGGAACATGATTTATCTAAACAAATACAATCATAATATTGGACGTTCGGTCTAAATAGAATCCGATAATACCATTTTAAAATTCCCAACGCTCGTGCGGATGATTAGTCCGGTACGTGCGATGCGAGGGGAGCCTATCCTTCCCCGACCCTCCGACAAATGTTTTTGTTTCGCGCAGAAAACAAACGATAAGATACTTCGTTCGTTGCGACATATCTTCTCAACCTTCCACAAATATCTCTTCCCCCAGAAAGAAAAAAAAAAAAACCCCACCATTCTTTCTTCTCCTCTTCCTAAACAAACCCTCAAACTTCCCCCATTTCCTCAAAACAAACAGGGCCCAGGAAGAGGGTTTTGTCTTTTTGTGTTGGGGTTTATCTCTTCCTCAGACCATGAACTCTGCTTCTTGTTGTGGGCCCAATTCACACCTAAAGATGGCGCCTTTCACGGCCCTCTCGCCGTGCCCTTACCCTCATTCCTCGTCCCGCCCCGGCCCGACGACGAGGCGCCCCGTTTGCTGCTCCGCTGGTTAGCCATGTCTTGGAAGTTGTTATAGCTACTAGCTCTTTTCTGTTTGTTTGGTCTTGAGGGTTTTTAGCATATAAATTCAGGTACTCGTAAACCCGAATCGGGACCGATGAGGACAGGGAGATTGGAGGGGGCCGGGAGGAGCATGGAGGACTCTGTTAAACGGAAAATGGATCAGTTTTATGAAGGCTCAAGTGGCCCACCTCTCCGTGTTATTCCGATTGGCGGGTTGGGTGAGATAGGGATGAACTGCATGCTCGTGGGCAACTACGATCGCTATATCCTGATCGATGCTGGTGTAATGTTCCCCGAGTATGTCTTTGGCCTGTCTCTTAACTGTTTGGTGGCTGAAAGATTGTAGATTTTGTTGAAGTGCTACGTCGTTTAGAAGCTCGATTGCACTCTAATATTGTGCTGACACTGCTTGGTTGGTGTGTGTGCTCCAGCCACGATGAACTCGGCGTGCAGAGAATAATACCCGATACTACATTTATTGAAAGATGGAGGCACAAGATAGAAGCAGTTATTATAACACACGGACATGAAGATCACATTGGCGCATTGCCTTGGGTATTGTTTCCTTAAAACATCTTTGAAGTGCCACTTCGAGTCAATGGTGTTGGACCGAAACTTCTTCGCCAGTATCTTCTGTGAACATATTTTTGTATGCAAACCTTTGACAATGCTATGCTGCTTTACTTAATGCCTGAACAGGTACTCCCAGCTTTGGATATGCATACACCAATATTTGCTTCGTCTTTTACGATGCAGGTATTTGATTCCAGCTTTCTTTGTGTTTTCTCGCGTCTAGTGCTCAATTCTATCGGATTTAATGCAAATATTGATGCATCATAAACTTCTGTATGTAAAATTTCTCTTGGCTAGCATTACGTATTGGACAACTTAGATGACTTCAAATTAAAAGTTGCATTGCAGATCTTTAGACCATGCCTCAGTTTTTTGTCAGTCTTGTGCTTCTGTTTAGGACTTGTCGTTTTACTTGTTGGCCAGAATGAATATTTACTTTTCTTCTGTTTTAACAGCTTATCAGAAGGCGTTTAAAGGAGCATGGGATCTTTGTTCCTTCAAGACTCAAGGTTTTTCGAACAAAGACGAGGTTTAAGGCTGGGCCTTTTGAGATAGAGCCTATCACGGTAACCCATTCTATACCTGATTGCAGTGGACTGGTTCTTCGTTGTGCCGATGGTACAATTCTGCATACTGGGGACTGGAAGGTAAAGCTCATATTGATGCATCTTCTTTTTGTCATTTTCTGTGTTTGTGAACTCATGTAAAGTTTCATTTGACAGATTGATGAATCACCTCTGGACGGGAGGGTTTTTGACCGTGTAGCTTTGGAGGAGCTTGCAAAAGAAGGGGTGACATTGGTACGTCTTCTGTTTCTGGTTATCTAAGATATTTTCCTTGATTCTTCTTTCTTTTTTTTTATCTGTCACATGCTTCAATGACTTAGTAAAAAGGATCAAAAGGAGGGTGCCTTTTGCTTTAAATTTTTAGTTGTAGCACTGAGGAAAAAAGAGTACTAATCTATGTAATGTTGATATAGCCTTTCAATTTGGGACCGATGATATGCTTTTTCTTTCATACCACATAGTCTAAAGCTCGTCACTTGGATATCACATGTAATGTTGATATAGCCTTTTGCTTTTTCTGTCAATTAGAATGCTGTCACTTTAGTGCCGAATGTTGAAACCTCGGTCACTTAAATGATGTGTTAGAATATATGGTAGTTGAGTGACATTTTCCCTAAGTTCTATGTTCATGAATTTCAAATTGGCTTCAGCTCATTGTACAAAGGAATTTAGTTTCCTTAAGTGAGCTCAAATACTCAACCAAGATGCCGCTACATTCTGATGGTTGTTTGGTCTTAGAAAAACTGACTGCAATTTTAAGATGTATCATCAATCTCTTATTTGGTTGTTTTTCATAGTCCACTCAATGTGGAAGCTTGTGAATTTTTTATAAGTAGATTTGTTACAATACCACACTAAGGATTGAACCCTAGTGGCGGAAGCTTGTGATTTGAATTCACGAATGGTCCTCTACAGATGATGAGCGACTCAACGAATATCATGTCGCCTGGAAGGACAATGAGTGAAACTGTGGTAGCTGATTCATTGCTGAGACATGTATCAGCTGCTAAAGGAAGGGTTATAACTACTCAGTTTGCATCCAATATACACCGCCTGGGAAGCGTGAAAAAAGCTGCTGATGCCACTGGTAGAAAATTGGTAAGCTTACTCCAGCCTCTGTTTTCATCTCCAAGGAATCATTTGCTCGGAGGAATACTAGGGGTCCAAACTCCAAAAGGCATTATACCTCAGCTTAGAGATGACGATTATTGCACCAGGTCTTTGTGGGGATGTCCCTGAAGTCCTACTTGGATGCAGCTTGGAAAGATGGCAAGGCACCTATTGATCCCTCAACTCTGGTAACACTGTCGTTTCTCCCAGATTTTCTCTTTGGTTTCAAGGCCCTCGTATCTTTTGCCTGCATTTTCCCCTCGGTGTACAAGTTTAGAAAATGTGGCATCAAACCGTACAGATGTTGAGTGAAAGTATTTGGACTCTGGATCATATGCCTATTAGAGCTGATTAAGTTAATGCTGAGAGAGATTTCTAGAAATCTAAGCAAGAGCACCGGTTCTGGTCAGCTACTTAACATAGAAGCAGCGTTGGCTATTTATCAGCCATTTGGATCCAAGTCAGTTTGGCATCTGCATTAAGTACTGACATGTAAATTTGACCTCAGAATCTATTTATATAATCTGTTATGCTTGTGCAAAGTGAACGATTGTTGGATCCGAGGGTTAGAAAGGTTGAGCTGCTCTTGCATTTCATGATATCTGCTGCTTGTCTTTTGAAAATTATTTAGGTGAAAGCTGAAGATATGGATGCCTATTCTCCAAAGGATCTTCTGATTGTCACAACTGGATCTCAGGTACGTTCATTTTAGCTGAAAAGGTTTCTACTTTTCTTACTGAAGCATCTGGCATGATATAACCTGGCTCATGCAATTGGGTCAGGCAGAGCCACGGGCTGCCTTGAATCTTGCTTCCAGCGGACTCAGCCATTTCTTGAAGTTGTCCAAAGAAGACATAATTCTCTACTCGGCTAAGGTAATTGATTGTAGTTGTGGTCGTTATGGGATTCATTCTATTTTCCATTAGTTCATGAATATATGTTTTAGCCGAATGTGTGATGTTGATCTATCGTGGTTATAACAATTTAATTGGAAGTATTACTGTCCGTGAAAGGATGAGTTTGTTTATTTCTGTATATTTTCTACTTTCAGGTAATCCCTGGTAATGAGTCCAGGGTGATGAAAATGATGAACCGTTTATCAGATATTGGGTCCACCATTGTGATGGGTAGGAATGAGATGCTGCACACATCTGGTCATGCGTATCGTGGAGAGCTGGTATTTCTTCCTGTTTTTTGAACTTCCTTTTTCTTCTGCGGGCTTCCCCCTCGTGCATTAAGGGAAATGTGCATCTTGTTTTACTCTCAATTCTAAGATAACAAGGGAAGAGAACCTTCGCTGACTCATTCGTGTGCATCATGCCATTGGACGGGAACGTTTTGTAAGCAGATTACCTTAATCATTTTCCATGGTCAAAAGAGCTGTCAAGTTTTGTGTCACCTGTAACATTATGTCTGCTAGCCGAACAACTTGATCTTGCCTTTCATACTTTGTTGTCTCAGTATCGTGGTCTGCATAACAATGCATAAACTTTCCCTCTACTTTTTATCGGCTTATAGTAGTTTGGGGGTTAGTGAACTCAACTGAGACAGTTTTATAGACACCGAGGGGTTGGTTGATCTTCATTGTTTAAATTCAGGAGGAAGTCCTCAAGATTGTGAAGCCACAGCATTTCCTTCCCATACATGGAGAACTCTTATTCTTGAAAGAGCATGAACAACTAGGGAAGTCAACTGGCATTCGGCACACTACTGTGAGTTTCTTATCTTCTTTTTTTGGGGTGTAGCAAATGATTGTGGACACGGCCTGACATATTCAGCGCAAAGCCACTTAAGCTTCGTTGTACTTTTTGTATGCTCTTTTAGAGAATTTGCAAACATTTGGGTGTGTCCTCCTCTATTCTCCCTATGCAGGGGAGGAGTAGGGCAGACAATCTTGGAAGCTTTTGCTTCTGTACTATATTACTGAGATAGTTTCTGTAAAATGAGGATAGTAGCTTCTGCCTCTGTAAATTTTGGAGGATTCCATGAATTTGAACTTTATCGGGTTTTTGTGAACTCGATGGGAGGGGCAGAAGCTAACTCTGCCTTATCTTTAGCTGAAATGATGCTTAAATCTCTATTGCAATCATGATGGTAGGTGTGATTTCTAGTGTAATCATCTAATCACACGATGATTTCTTCAAAATAATCACACTAGCGTTCTATTCTAATTTATGTTGTTCAACCAGGTTATAAAGAATGGGGAGATGCTTGGCGTTTCTCCCTTAAGGAATAGAAGAGTTCTATCTAATGGTTTTGTTTCACTCGGGAAGGAGAATTTGCAGGTTCGCCATACTTGAACCTCAACGTTTTTTGTGTCAGACAACGGTTAAGAAACATGTCATATTTTGTGGACTTTGTATTGTAGTTGATGTACAATGATGGAGATAAAGCGTTTGGAACTTCAACCGAACTTTGTGTCGATGAAAGACTAAGAATTGCGACCGATGGCATCATAGTGGTCAGGTACATCTCTTACAGTCGAAGACAATATTGACCCAAGTAGGATGATAGCCAATGACATCTTAGATTTTCCATTGCAGCATGGAGATTCTTCGTCCCCAGCCAGACAGTGATGCTATTGATAATGTGGTGAAAGGAAAAATAAAAATCACGACACGCTGCTTGTGGCTAGACAGAGGAAAGCTTTTGGATGCACTCCATAAAGCTGCCCTTGCTGCACTTGCAAGTTGTCCTGTTAATTCCCCTTTAGTTCACATGGAAAGTCATGTATCTAACATCTTGAAGAAGACCGTCAGGAAGTACAGCGGTAAAAGGCCTGATGTAATTGCCGTTGCTCTGGAGAATCCCGCAGCAGTTCTTTCTGAAGAACTCAATGCAAGGCTATCTGGCAATTCATATGTTGGTTCGGGGATACCAGCTCTAAGAAAAGTACTTGGCGAGCATCAAATAACAAATCATCCAAACGATTCAAAAGAAGAGAGTACTTACTTGGAGGATGAATCAGAACTGAACTCTGAAGGTATTTACTTTTTATTTCGAGGCACTGAACAGCTTTTTAAAGTCGATGATACAAGTGTCGGTCGTTAATTTATCTTAAACTGTTCTGTATTCCTGCAGTGTCCGAGAAACTAATTCTGGAAATTGGTCCAGCTTCCAGAGCCTTGGTGAATAGAGTTCGTCTTGATTCTGGGGGTCAAGATTTCAAGAAGCAGTTTATTTCCTCGCCATCACCTGTTGGAAAACGGGGAGAAAGTCGTGAAAATCCCACACAGCAAGAGGAAACTGAAGAAGGGCACGTGGAAGATGGTAGCGAAGACAGTGAAGATGACTCCACGGAGATGCAAAATTCTCTACAGAAACGTTCCAAGTCTGTGAAACGGAACAAATGGAAGCCCGAGGAGATGAAGAAGCTTATTGGATTGCGTAAGAAGCTACATACTAAGTTTGAAGCCGGAAAGGGAAGAATGCTTCTTTGGGAAGAGATATCTGCAAGCTTGACTGCAGATGGGATCGTTCGAAGTCCTGGACAGTGCAAGTCATTATGGGCGTCCCTGATGCAGAAATACCAGGTATGTTCCCCATCTTTCTCTATGATGGTTCATGATCTAGATTTCCGAAGTATCAAGTAAATCAATTAGTTGTGCATATCGAACTTCCAAGTGTCTGCTTGGCTAGTAAGCCTCTCTCCACTAAACTATGGCCAAGGTGAGGAATAAGGCAGACATTTTCATCAAGCGATTCAGCGAATCGAAGTTTATTTTTGTTCCGGAGTCTTTCTTTGTCCAATATATTGGTTGTTTCCTGGTGGATGCATGTGACCACCTCATCTCTCCTGCTAAGAATTATACCCGAATTAACAGGAAATCAAGAACGAGGAGGAAAGTCAAAGAAGCAAGTGGCCCTACTTTGAAGACATAAATTCCTTTTTATCAGATTCTGAATCATTGGCAACAAAATGATGCAAAGAGAGGAGGGATATTTGCACCGTCGGAGCCGTTGTCAGCAGCCTTTCTTATTCCAGCACGAAGCAGCTCGGAAGGTAGGATCCTACAGCACTTAAGCACGATAGCTTCATCATGAAATCGGACTTTTGCCAGAGAAGCAATATGCTGCTGCGTTGCCAAATAGTCGGTCTTCGTACTCATTCAGATTGGGGAGACCAAATGAGAAGAATGGTGAGTTATGCAGGCTCCGGGTCCGACGCATGTTGGTTCTCGGGGACGAACCTCGATTTCGTAGTTCTATTAGTTCGAAGAGGGGCTATGACCAAGGTTTTTGACAGTATAGGATTAGCCATATGTCCATTGCCAGCTGAGGACTGGCTAATACTGTGATCATTTTCTGGAGGTTGGTAAGAATGTTTCGAATCCCATCCTTGTCTGGCTCTCATCTTGCCCTTATGTAGTTCAGTTTATCTTCTTGTCTGATTACTATTTAGCGTGATTTAAACATGGATTAATTTACCTAGCAATAATCAGGATAATGACTTCCCACATTTTTCTTTACGGACGGTTGTTTTCAACCTCAGCCAAGTACCCGTCCACTTGAAAATTTGCATTTCTTAATTTTTTGTTCGAATTCGAAAAATATTTTTCTACAAAACACTTGCACCCAAGTAAACATGTGATTTTTGGTTGGAGTATTCAGAGCTGAGCGTGATCATGTCTCCGTTGGAGCTCACTGGGGGGGCTCGGGTTGATAGGAGACGAGACTATTTGCATAAAGCACTTTAAATCACAATTTAATAAAGTAATTTTAAAGATTATTTCAAAGAATTGGACTGAAAAATAGAGTGCTGTTATGATTCACATGCCCCACCACCACAACTATCCTCTCTATTATCATCTTCATGTTTTTGTCCTCACTAATCTATCTATTTATTACATTCCTCTAATTTATTGTTTTTTTCTATTCATTCTTCTCTCCAACCAATGCAATCTCTACTTTTTACTAACTCTTTGCGATCGTTTTTTGGACGACCAATTCGACCATATCCTAATTTGTTTCGCGATGTTCTCTTCTCGAAGTGTAGCTAATATTTCCGGAGTTGGCGAAAAATGTAAACATACAATTTACAGAAGTTCGAAGTTTAATTACTGACAAATACAATATTAGTGTAAAAGTTTACTTGCACAAAAAATATTTCCGGAATTAAGTCTTCTCGTGTAATTTTGAGGGCACATTGTGTTGTATCATCTGCCGCTAAATTAGCTAGCTGATACAAATAAATGGTCGGGAATCAATCCTAGGACGCCTCAAACTCTCTCTCAGTAATGATAAAAGCTAGAAATGCGAAATGTCCTACGACTAAACCAATGAGATTTAACTCTAAATTTTTTTTATACTACTTGGTATCCAAATACTCAACTGATTAATCTAGGTTCTAGTCGGACGAGACAATTAAAAAGTGGTAAACCTCTCCCAACAAATATTTGACACTGCTGCATTCCCACTGACTCAAACTTGAGACCTCTTGGTTAAGCCAAAACAACGCCCTCGCCAGTTGATCTAAATATTTTGGTTACTTTAAAATCTATTTACGTCCAAATACACATTCTAGTTAGAAGTGTGATGTTGAAGTCAAAGTGTCGAGTTTCCCCCTCAACACTTTCTTGGTCGGCGTCTTGCTCTTCCAATATGCTTGATCCTGCACCAGCCATCCAGGACCTAAAGGTCTCTTATAAGAATGATAAGCGAAGCAGCAACTCTATGCACGGCCATGGGTTGCTGTATTTCTTCGCGGGTTCCGGCTACTGTCAACCGAAAACCGAAGGGTTTGGTGCCACCGTTGGCTCGAGACGAAATCCGAATCGATGCAGACCATCGAGCTATCATTAAGCTTCTAACAGATCAGCCTGCCAAGATGACGATGCGGCCGCATACCTTCGGTACACCAAACACACAAGTTTTACCTGGGTTCCTCCTGTCTTTCGATGTTGCAGTATGGAAGATACAAATTCATCTTCCCTCGGTTCTTATTTAAAGGTCGTTGGATATGTTTCTGCAGGCAGTGAGTCTCTTGATGATGAATTCTTCAGTGTCATGAGAGGTGAATTCCAGTTTCCGCTGATGTATAAGCTTCTTGAGCAACCGACCACTCATTCCGATACTTCTTTCTGCAGATTTTTCTGCATCTTATGGCGATGCGTCACACTGCAGCGACAGTATCTGCAGAATCAAGTCTCCGTCTTTTGCTGAAACTCCGTCATCTTATCCCGGAGAAGACACTTGTCTGACAGAGCAGCACAAACATAAGCCCGCCGGGCTCTTTCGAGCTCCGGTACCATCTCCTCTGCATCGAACAACTGACACCGGACAGGGATCTATCCCCTCCGAGGACAGGAATAGCATCCAACCAAGGAATGAGATGAAGTTAGCCGACTACTTCCCAGATAGCTATTGGCTCAAAGAAACAGTTGCAGATCCAAGATAAAAAGTGTGGGAAACATACCAACCATTACATATTTTCCGGTGCCTATTCTTCCAATTCTCGCATTTCCTGTTAAGACTATTCTAATGATCAAATCATTAGCTACTCCTGTAATTTGAAATGTTAATGTCACATGCTGTTAAATGACAAGGTGGTCAAAGAAATTGTCCATTACAAAGAGAAGAAGAGAAATAATTGGCCGATCCAAAACTTTCACCTCTCAAGTTTCTTCTTGCAAAGGAACTGTACCATCGCCAAATACGAAAACTAGGGTGCTTCTATAGACAAAACTAAAAGAACCTAAAAATTACAGCTACATGTTGCCCGAAGGTAATGATATCCTCACAATTTGATAGTACTTTTCCTATCTGCAGGAGCAACACACTCCCAAAGGGAACGATAAGCAGGTATATCGGCTGCAACAACACCAAGGACCGACAGGTTCCGAGCATATTCCTGAAATTGATAAGCTCGTCAAAATAATATCGACTTAAATAAAATTTCTACTTAATGGCGCGCCCGTCGAACCAACTGAGAGAACTAACCTGGATATCAAGGAAAAGCTGCATGCAAATCTTGTCGGTGTCTGATACACTGTTGTCAGAGACGTCTGAACTGGCTCCAGCTCGTTTTTGTGCACCGATTCTTATTCTCTGGAGTGAAGACTCAGTTTTCCTAGCCTGGGCAACATCAACAAGCACGAGAAAATAAATAAAAAACGCTATAGTAACAATGCTACCAGCAGTTGAGGGTGTCTTAGGAACGAGTACAGACCACGCTAACGAGGTCAGATGCTAGCTCATAATAGCGACCAGTAATCTCTCTTGCAGCACCATGCACTAACTCATTCCGAGTTTCCTCGTTTAAGTATGTCACAGAGCACTCCCCTTCCACAAAAGCCTGCAAGGGAAAAATAATAAGTTGGTTTACAGTCATGCGGGCAAGGAAACCTGAAGCCATGACAACATAGATTAAGTGTAGTTCACACTGAACTCTTAGTTCAGAAATCTAAAAGGGTGAAACTTTATAACTAGATTACAAATATCCATGGTTCATGTCAATTTCAACGACAGTGGGATCAAAGTTGGCTATGTCAGTTTCAACGATGGTGAAATCGAAGTTACCCATGTCACAATGCAAGCATAACTTGCCCGCCATAACTGTTCAGAGTTTTGTCCAAGCACTTTCCTTTGATTGCAAGCACCAATCTAGCTGGATTGAGAGTGGTAAATAGAAGTTGATAACGTAACTATAAGCTGTATACCTTTAATGGCCGCAGTACCCCTGCCACGTAAGGAGAATGCCGGACAGGAAGAGGCTTATTAGTCATCCTGTAAGTTGCAGTGATTCCTTTCAGTTGTCTCAAGTCCTACATAATTTTCAGACGAGCAAAGTTCAGCAAGCATGAAATTACATAGCAATAACGAGTCAGCCATACTCAGAAAGTTCTTTTGATGGGCATTAATTTAGTCAATCTACCACCACACACAAAAATCTGGACAATAAATCGCACAAGTTTGTATCGCTGTACAAATGGCACATACCTCAGCAGCCTTATTGACCAATGCTTCTATAATAGCATTAACAGCTAGAGGCGCTAAATCTTTCAGTGACTTTCCACCTTGTCTAATGCTTTGCTTCACGAGATCAAGAATTTCAGGAGAACATGACGCTAGAAGGTCAATGATATGCTCAAGGTAGTTTCCACAGATTGCCTGGCTGAGGGCATGTACATCGTGAATTATCTGCAAGCAAAGCAACCTCTCATAAAACTGTTCAATGAATGACAAGCCAGGAAGCAACAACCGCACTGCAGGGACCATATATCTTACGTACATAAACAAAATCATTAGGAGCAGCTGAAGTGGCCCATTCACATCCAGAAGTGGAGCCATCAATCATCTTTCTAGCAGATAGCCCAGATGATATCCAGTTTGAGTATCTAATAAAATTCATAAACCAGAAGAGAGAATCATTGTTCAAAGTTGTACAAGAAGTTACGAACAGATAAAAGAGCGTAATGAGTCCCAAAGAAAAAACTAGTCTAGCGAGGAATCAACCTGGAAAGAAGCTGCAAGGACAAGCGAAGAAACTTATCAGAGCAAGAGAGGATAAGAACATCCTCACTCCAGCAAGTTCTCATGCTTTCAAAAAGGGTGATGCTTTGCTTTAATGTTAAGGAGGTGTCATCATTAGTATCTGAATGCTGGACAGCAATAAGACTTGTCGATGCTAGCGCTGAATCTAAAGCCCCAGCTATTTCTTGAAATCTGGGTCAATTGCACAGACAACTAACACTTAGCAAAAGGAAGTCCAAAGCAAAATATAAAATCAAATCATGTAATACATGCAATTCAATATTGATAAATGTTAAAACTTGTCCATACCTCAATGAGAAATAAACACCAATATTCCATTGTTTCATGAACTCCGCATACACAGCTTCCCCGCGAAATTTGGTGACAGAAGATCTGGATGGACAACAGCCTTGCATGACAATTGAATGTTATAACTATAACGAACATACAAAATATAGTTATGCAGCTATCACTGCAAACTGGTCTTGAATGATTATTCAAAAATCATCTAATGTTTCTTCCCTCAACCAAACAAACAAAAGAAATGAACTTCTCATACCTTCAAGAAAAGCCAGGAAATTTAAGCTTGATTTATAGTTCTTTAGAAACTCGGTTGGTCTTCCAGGTGAAAAGGCACCAGGCTTTCCTTTCTGAATTGCTGATAGAACCTCTTTTAGGATTGAGTTGGCCAAGAAGTCAAATACGTGCAAACCTGAGTTTTCTGAAAAGACAAAAAAAAAAGGTAAAAGAATTCAGCAATTTTCTACTGAGGCTGGGGTCAAGATTGGAAAAAAATTGTCAAGTCTGTAAAAGGAAAGAGCACAAAAGATTTTCTCCTTTCGCAATTAAGCCACAGGGAACAGTGGAAAAACATGAAATGATAGATGAAGAGGAAACTTATTTTTTTCACTTCTTTCTCAGACAAATTAAAAAGTTAGGATGTAAAATGTAAAACCAAGTTCGTACTAATGATCACAGCAACATCATTACCTAGTCTTAACGTATACCTAGTATAGCAATGATGCAAAGACTAGTACAGGCTAAAGGGCCACAGGAATTCCAGGAGCAGCATAAGTATTTCAAACAAAGGACATCCTAAGTTCTGTGGACACGGAATGTGCTGCACTCACCTCTGGAAGAAACTTCTAAAAGGAATTTACAATCTCTCCCAATAAAATTCTTGATGGCTTCATAATTTTTTTCAAGTCCCTCAGAAGATGCCCCTGCAACCACACCTGATGGTCCATGTGGAATTATTTTCTGTATGCCCGGAGACACTACAGTCGTGCGAAAAATTTCCTCTGCACTGGTGGTATTCTCAATGGCAGCATATGCCCGCAAACAGTTGAAGATCACGCTTTCATCCCGGCGTTCTAGCCCATCCACAAAACAATGTCCCAAGCTAGCATCCAGCAACGTGCTCGCGTTCTGTATCCTCTTCTCCATGTTCTCAATAAAAGGAAGGTTCTGTACTGGCAAGACAGAGAAGAAAAACATGAGCAACCAAAAGAAACTGCATCTACAGAGACACAACAGCGATCAAAAAGTGACCTGTGCATGAGTGATGTAGAACTTGAGCCGGTTCATCTCGCTGGCAATCCTCTCCAGAAGCACGCTCTGCGTCTCTCTCACATTTGTCCCGTTCTCCAAAGGTTGAGCGGCAGTTCCGTTGCTCATCCAGTTCCTCGCGTTCGAATCTGCATCTCCGTTCGAGTTTGACCAATCAGCAGGCACACTAGGAAGCTCCTTGATCAGTTTCTCAACCTACATTCACCCAAACGGTCCCTTAACAAACCCTAGCTCAACCATACTCCACGAGATCTAGCGGTTCAAATAAGACATTCACCTTGGAGACAACGTGGAAGGTATCAAGGAGGAGCTCGAGGATCTCACGAGCCTCCGCAGCCTCGGATCTCTGGCGGAGGCCGTCGGAGAGTGCGACGAGGGAGGCCTCAACGGCGGCGCGAAAGGCGACGATCTTATCCCGGAGCTCGAGGAGAGGGGCGCGCATCCGGAGGACGGCGGAGTCGACGTCGACGAGCTTGGTGCTGAGGTTGACGAAGTCGGCGTAGTCGCGGTTGATGAGGTCGACGAGCTCGTGGTTGAGGGACGCGAGGTGCGACTGAAGCTCCGACCGGAGCGTAGGGAACGGCACGAACGTCCGGAGCTCCGAGATGTAGGCCTCCGGATCGAAGTCCGGCGAGAGGAACACGCTGGGCTTGAACCACGGCGGCGTGTCCCCCATCGGATCGGAGAACAGGTCCGCCGCCGATCGGCTCGGGATCGGATCCGCCATCCCCCTCACTGCCGCTTCAACTTTTTAATTATTTTCTTTTTAACTTTAAGAGATCTCAAGTTTTTGGATCGGGTCGCTTCTTTTTTCTCTTTATCCTCCTCGAGTAACATCAGCTTCTATTTTTCATTAATTTGTGGATTTTAAACCAAACTCTATATTCTAGAAATTTATTACAATTTGGATATTTGTTAGAGTTTTTGTTGATATTTCTTGCAAATGGTTAAAATTAGTTTTTAAAATTTATCTAGCCATATTATAATAAAATTTCTCTGAAATTATATCGTTGGTATCGGAAAAAATTTATTTTAAAAAGGTTGTTATCTAAGAAAGATTACATATTATTTTTTAAAAAAATTTTAAGTTGAATTTTTGAGCAAAAGTACGTAAATAGCCCAAAAAAATTATTTTTGTCTATATTGAAGTGATAAAAATATCGGCTTATAGTGTTATTAAAATGCTACACTCGACTGAGATATTTTTCTTAAAATAAGACGACGATCGCAATAACCATTTGAAGACAATCGAAAATAAAAATGATGATGAATTTATCAAACAAGTAAGTCTAGTACATACTAGTATCTAAAAATATTTTTCAAATTTGTAATGTATAAAAAAATATATGTATTTATAAAAAAAATCACATTATGCGAAAATTGGGACCGAGATTTAAAACTAATTTTTTTGGAAAATATTAGTTATTACGATAGAGTATATTTTAACAGTGGTACCGACTCAGGATCAGAACTTTTATCAGTTTAAAGAGATTGTCACTTTACATGAGATCAATTTATAAAGATTTTACTATATATAGTTATTTTATTTATTTTTATTGATCTTTTAAATATTAATTATTATCACTATAATTCGTTTTAGAAACGATCACTCTATTCCGATTTGATACTGAGCGACTCGGAACATGTGGTTTTAGAAGCGATCCTCTTATATATCACGAAGTCCTCAACAAAATTTTTTGGTAAAAAAATCACTTTTTTTAGAGAATTTAGTCTCTACTTGAAGACAACTTTTCTTTAGTTCCTACTCAATCCGGTCTCGATTGTATCATGTTACAAATTTAAACACAGACAAATGAGTTACTTTAGTTTAAACAAGTTTCGGTATCGAGTTATTAAGAACGCAGCAATATTAAGAAAAGCTTTACCATCTTTCAAAAATCATATCTGACTCAAACTTGAATTAGTCGACCCAATAGAACGAATATCAAACATAAAACCATTCAAATCAGCAGGTTGTTGGATCAAGGGGCATTTCAAACCAGTAGCAGTTCCAATGAGTCATTTTGACACAGTAAGTGTCATATTATGACAAGCAAATCAAAGAATCCACTATAAATAAGGAATACAAATTGTTCAGACAGTATTATTATTCTTATTCTATTCTCATTTCCTTAGGATGTTAATCCGGAAGGACCTAGAAAAAGAATTGCCCTTTTTATCACTAGAATAGGGATAGCGAAACAAAACAGAAGCCCTCGTGCCTTCTTAGCTATCCCTTCATCTTACACATGGATCAAAATTACAACGGCACGGGCTTTATGAAGACAGAAGATAAGTGAACAAAACTATGAGGCTTCTTCTGTACAGAGAGACCATTTACATGAAATAGCTTAGAGCCTTTTTCCTCCTCGAACCACCTTCGCCGTAGATCTCATTCCACTGTAAAAGCTCCGTCATGTTGACCGACTCCGACGAAACACTTGCACACACCTACGTGCAAAAGGTTATCAGACGGAGGAAACAGGGTAGAAGGAATTAAATGAAGAAGTCGATCGCGATATTTTACCGTTTCGTGAGCGTGTCGGAAGTCTTCCATGTTTAAAGGCCGGATGTCGGTACTGACACTTAAAGCAGGGGGAGGTTTCCCTTCAGCTAGGGCTGCAGCACGCTCCTGTCAATACAAGGTATAGATTATAAAATGATGAGCCAAGATTGGTTTTCATTCGACTGAACGTTCCAACTCCCGTCCCACTTCCTTGCGAGACAAGCTATAGATAATCTGTACTAAGACCATATCTGTTGCTGCTGAAAAAAAAAACCCTTCAAATAATCCTAGAGTTTGCATTAAAAACTAGCACACTTCACAGGGACGAGACTACGGATGTACTCCGTTAGGAATACTAAGACGCCTCGAAAACAAAGAGAACAACCAAGCACACCTTCTTTTCCTTCTCTAGTATCTCTTTGATCGGGCGGTGGGCAGCTGTTACACAAAGGTTCTGCAGTATAACGGGAAAGTGTATATAAGAATCTCCTAGCCACCTTTGTGCTTACTAACAAAAATGTACAGGAGCTCAAACCTTCAAATCACTTCCAGAATATCCATCTGTCATAGTAGCAATTCCATCAAAACCAACATCCGGCGATAAATCCTCTTTCGCCAAAATAACTTTGAGTATTTTGGCCCTATTCGATGCATCAGGAAGATTCACCATTAACCTGAGTCGGAACATGCATGTGAATCAGGGAAGAGCTGAGCACGAGGAACACGTGAATGACCAGATCAGAATTTACCTTCTTGGCAGCCTCCTTATTACTGCCTCGTCAAGGTCAAAGGGTCTATTCGTGGCAGCAAGGACTAGGACCCTTTCTGTATCCTTTGTACGTAGACCGTCCCAGTTTACCATAAACTCATTTTTCATCTTGCGCATAGCCTCGTGTTCTCCGGGATTTTCTCTCCTGCCCAACATACTGTCAACCTACATAGAAGCCACAACTTTAGACCGTGTCAGCGAATAAGAATTAAACAATCGCACTTTGAACAAAATTCATGCTGCCATTGACTCAAATAGAAACAAATACTTGATGGATTCGGAGTGCGTACCTCATCCACAAAGACAACGCTAGGGGCAATTTTACTAGCAAGAGAGAAGACGGCTTTGACATACTTCTCACCCTCTCCAAACCACTGCAAGCAGAGAAAATGTTAACATCAGTTGAATCACAAGACCGGGCTTGGAATTGAATCTTTTCGTGGTGATTTCAAACCTTTGACGTAATGCTTGACATAGAGATGTTAATGAAATTGGCACCAGCTTCAGTAGCCACAGCCTTTGCAAGCATAGTCTTGCCGGTCCCAGGAGGTCCAAATAAAAGGATCCCCTTGCAAGGCTGCAAATTGAAAGAAAACCAATGAATACGACTATCGAACTTATTAGAATTTATAATCTCATACACAGAACTATCAGTTAAGTGAAATGTTCTGCATAGCACGTCGGAGAGACATCAAACCTTGGTTAATTGCCCTTTGCAGAAAAGTTCCGGCCTCTGTAAAGGAAGCATCACCAATTCCTTCAAAGTATCTTTGACATTCTCAAGAGCACCGATGTCATCAAATGTGACTCCAATATCACTAGGAGGAATAACGTCACCCAGAAGTCTCTTCTCAAACTCATTTTCTGTCACAACATCCTGTTTGGCCAAGTTACCATCTTGACAGATCAGTAGAAACTACTATGATGGAGACTTAAGTTCCACAATAACAATTGTTCGCAAATATTTTCCATGAAAAACACTAAAGGACTCATTCTCGAAAAAGTCTAATTGCCAATCAAAGATAAGAACAAATTAGTAACTACCTTGAGCGACTTCTTCAAGCTTTTGGATTCATTTTGAATAGCCTGCAAAATCCCTATACCGTACTGGATGCTGCCAGAAAATGTCATCATATTATTTCACCCATCAAAATAACTAGTAATTCAGCTAGTAATTTGAACCAAAAAAAAATATCAACTGATCTGTCAAGTACCTCTGACTGGACAGAACAAGCCTTGCCTCAGGGTCAGCCCCGGGATTCTCCATTAGATGATGGCTTAAAGCCCATCCGATCACTTTTTCAGCCGCTGCAATGCACAGAATATCGTATGTATAATAGATGGCTAGGAAAAGACAACTTTTGAACAAGGACACAAGAAACGAGCATACTTTCATTGGTAAATGACTGCTCCTTTATGCACAATGTCTCAAGCCCTTCACATTCCATCCCAATCTTACTTAGTACCTAAAAAATGTTTTAAAAAAAAGTTATCGCAAGTAATATCATTTTGAGCAAACATGTACCAACAAAGACATAAAGCTCTTAAATGGTTGTAGGACTTAAATACTATGCCTCACGACAAAAGTAAACACCAATCTGTTATACTCGAAACGAAAAGATAAAAGAGCGTTAACTGTTATGGAAGTTTCGATGATAGAGAAAGAAAAAAAAGTGAGATAAACCACCAAGTCTTTCAGCTCGCAGGGTACTTTATTGCTTAGTTTGGCTTTTATGGAAGCTTTAACAATTTATTGATTGGTTGTAGCATTAGCCTTTCTATTTGCAAATGCTTTCGTCTAATACTAACAAAAAAAAGTATTTTTTGACTTGGGACTTGGTGCTTGATTTTTTTGAATTCTATCGAGATTTCACATTTGCACATACTTATCTTAGTATGCCTTAATTAAGTACTCCATAATTAGACACGACCAGATTCCTTCACCAAGTATGTCTAGTCAGAGATCCTTGTCCAGTGATGCAAAATGGTAATCACAAAATCTGAGAGCCTGAGGTATCTAAAGAAAGAACAGAAACTAAAAGATAATCAGCAAAGTACAATGCAGAAAATATCACTTACAGTGCGTAAATGGTTCACATTTGCCTTAATTTTAAGAGTTTCGGCATCTCGATCTAATTGATGCTTCCAAGATGCTAAAAGTGCCTCATCCTGCAAGGATAAATCGTAAGCTTGATCAGCTTCCTTACCATTCTTACATTAGGGCAATCATTAAGAACTGGAAATGAGACGCAGGGCAAAACTAAAGCATGGCAAAAGAGAGCAAGATCGATAACCAGGACCTGTGGCAAGTGTATCGCTACTTTGTTTGGAAATAGCTTCATTAGGAGCTTTGTAGCCTTGGGTACTTCCTTCCCTCTGTCATGAATTCTTCCAAAACTATCCTGATACAGAGAACAGGCCAAACTCATTATTCAGTAAAGGAACAAGACCAAGTTACTTGAAGATTCTTCTTTTCCAACCAGTAACCTACTATACAAGAGTAAATGTCTGTAGTACTATGCTACATTTGTACTCACGTATTGTAGAAACAACCTGAATTTCTAGCCACTGTACGAAACTATTTATACGAAACAACTCCTCAAAGCCCTAGAAACAACATAACCAACTAAAACACAGCCACCAGGGTAAGCAAGAAAAGTACAGCATAGCCCTTGATTTGGTGTGTGTGCTCGAGTGGGTAAAAGACAGCAGGAAACATCATAAAAATTAGTTAATGGAGCAAGGAATAGAGTGATATTTTCTATGGACAGCAGTGCAATTGAAGTCATTAGCATTCAGTTTTCATTTCTCTCTTTATAAGATGCACCACAAGAGAGAACATAATCCGAGCACCTGTCAGTTATCAGAAAGTTACACCGAGACGGGAACAGCAGGAAATGACTACCAAAAAGATAAAACAGAGAGAGGTCGAGAGAGAGATATTACCGGGAAAGCCAAATCAAGAAGAGCAGTTGGGTTGCTACCAAATTTTGTGAAAAGAAGACCACCAGGATGTGACTGTAAAGAGAAACAGGCAATAAATACAAGAATCGACCAAAAAGAGAAAGTATGTCTAAGAGGTTGGCTACAACTACTGCAAAGTATTCATCTCTCTTTTCAGGTTCCGGGATTTTGGACTTCGCTTAGAAAAAATTATTGAATAAAAGCATTGACAGAATGTGAAATATTTAGTTAAATGAAAACAATTGAATTCACATTTTACAATCTCATTGTTTGCAAGTTCATTTATTAATATGTGCATACTGGCTTCAAGTTAGAGGCATGCTCTATCTCATGTTCTCGCGATTGCTTAAAGCCAAAGTTTACAGCTCCTGGCAACAGGAAAACTTATAAATTAAATACAATTGAGCCCTTGTATTATTAACAACTCGTCCGGGTATTCTTAAGATTTTTAGTTTGAATGAGGTAGAGGGTTCTATTGGGTTGAAAATAATTATTTATGTGTTTTTTATTGGAATTATTAACCTAATAGGAGAGTCTATCCAGAAAAGACAGACACTAAGGGGCAGAGCAAGCAGCTAGCACGCCTGTCATTCAGACGTGAGAAAGAAATTTGAGGATACGACAGGATTATAAAAATGTTTATCAGCTCTTTGACATTAGCCAAAAGACTAACCTTTTCCTTGCGAGTGTCATTTTGTGTGTGTGACCCAATGACTACCACGTTATCGGGTAGCTTTTCAAATCTGCTTTTGAAAGTTGAATATGTATCTGAATTGCCTACAATCGACTTCTCAGCATCTTTCATGAACAAAATAAAAGGAGAATTTCGGCTTTCGATGTGTATGACCTATTAGGAAAATGATCAAGAAGATATTAAAAAACAATTAAAGGGGAAAATGAGACGCCACGACAAAACACAATCAATAAAATGCACATTTTTGTACCTCAAACAATGTGTTGATGAGCAACTTGTCAAGATCGTCTTGACCTGTATTCTCCAAGCGGAGATCATTTCCTGAAAGAGAGGTTTAGATGCACACTTCAGACGGAGAATCACGACAAAAGATCATATATATATACATAAAATTACTTATATATATATATGTGTGTGTGGGTGTGGGTGAATTCAATAGAATTGTTACTGACATTACCATTACAGAAGTAACCATGCCCATTCTCACAGAGATTTCCAAGATCTACCCCATCAGGTATGGGTTTATCAAATCTCACACCGATTTTAGCTGAAGCATTGTCTTCAAAAAGTAATATAACCTTGCCACGAATCCCATAGGGTGGACCCCTGCACATCAATGAAACACCAATATTCAGATATCTCATATAGTCCCAGCATTACCCCTTTGAACTAATCAGTGCCACTATCAAGATCAAGAAATAAAAATTTAATAGAAAGGAATAAAGACTGGTACGAAGGCGAAAAATGTGAAGTTAAAAAGGAAGAATTAGAAGTTACTCTTCATGCATTTGCATTTATACCTTGATGGAGATACTTCGTACAAGCCACTCGGAGCTGGACCCATAAACCTTACCCTGTCCCCTGCAATCATAAGAGTGGAAATTTCTTAAGAACTCTTTCAAATACAAGAACAGATATTCCAGGTGAAAGAGGAACACATAATCATGCCAGCAGGCCTCTCGAACAATAATTTAAACACTTATACCTAATTTAAAATGAGCATTTCGGGATGTGCCTGAGCAAGTGGGCATCGCATCAACATCAAGCTTGGCTAGCAATTTGTGACCAGAAGTAGAGGGTGCATTTGAGGAGTTGGGCGTCTCTACTTCATCAGACACAGAATTGATTCCGTTTGACAAGTCTGTCAGTGAGGGGCTTTCTTTGGCGCAAGTGCAAGATTTTTCGGCATTGCTACCGTCTTTCAGATACTCGGCTTCTTTTGAAGACAGACTCTAAACATCACAATTGAGAATGACCCACTTGAGTCAATATACTAACAAGGTGTAACAGAATCAAATTTTAACCGAACAGCTAAAGCTTACCCCCAAGATCGAATGGCTATCAAATATGAGCAATTTTGCACCGTAGAAGTTAGCAAGGGCCTTAGCCAACATTTCCTGATATATTTCAGAACCTGAAAACAAGTTCAAAACTAAAGCATCAATCACCAACAAAGAATGCAGCCTACATAGCATAGAAGCCCATGACAAAGGGGAATAGGAGGATTTTTCTTTTTCGAAAGGCAAATAGGAGGGTTTTTTAACGGCAAGAACAGCATGTATTCCCTCTATCAGATGTACATGGGGTTGTCCCTTAATAAATCCTTCCCTTTCTCACCGAAAAAGAGAAAGCAAGCAAATGACAACAAACCTGCTGGACCCGATAGCAAAATCCGCGGATTGACAGTAGTTAAATCTGACGTGTATTTCGCATGTTCCTTATGCTTCAAGTGAATAAAAGACGCGGCAATGAGGACATTTTTTGTATTCTCGCTGCATTAACAAGGTACAAGGTCCACAGATTATTGACGTATCACAGGGAGATAATTGAAAGACCTGAACAGCAAACTGAAGAGCTGCATATTCTGCCAACGGCCAAATGTCCCACTTACAAGTATAGGCTCATATATAGACGTCACCAGTATGACCCTCTTAAACATATCTTGCGGAAGCTACCTCGTGGCTCTAACTATTTTCTTCCGTCCATTTGTTCACCATATCCAATCAACACGACAAAAAAAAGGGGAAATTCTAACACATTTCCACTCGCCTACTCTCTTAAGCAGCTCACTGTTATCTCGCATGCAGGGGAACCAACAGCTTTGGATGCAATTTATCATACCATCCTGAATCTAAGCCCTGATATACTAAGGCGCATCATCAAGTACAAAACCAACCATTAGTCCAACCATGGTCAAGGAACAGTGACAATTTCAAATACTTAAAGCAGAAAATGGAAAAACAAAAGAAGATTTGAGAAATATATCTCCTTGACGATATTAAAACTCTTACCTAGCTTTCCGTAAAGTGAAATGAAATCAATGAAGTCAAGTGGCATGTAAATAACAAGAACTACAGTCAGGCAGAAGCGGGCTACATTCCTCTTTTCTCACTCAGCAGATACGCCAATTAAAATATTATTCATCTCAGATGAAACAGACAAAAAAAATTCTGGTATAAAAAACAAATGATTCTTCCTATCCAGAAGCTAAAAAAATTCCTAAGATACCAATTCATCAGCACAAGCAGATCCTAATTACTATATTTAACAAGTTCAGAACGAAAAAGCATGTGGCAGTCGCGATCTAGTTGTTCTTTGAAGCTGCATTGTAGTGTAATGAAGAAAAGAAGGAGAAACTGGCCCACGGCTATGCTTCTAGCTAACAAAGGAAAAGGCATTACAATGAAACACATTATCATACCTCAAATAGTAAGGAAATTCTTCAAAAGAAACCTCAATGCTTTTGCCATCTAGAATTCCTGCACGAATGTCTTCCTTAAAACTTGCAGATCGCAGTGACATCCCCAATGTTGAAGCTGACTGAAGATCTCTGGTCCAGCCGTTTCTTTCCTCGGGTGTCTGGTCAAAAGGGTCAACGCTCAATTTATGAGTACCATAGTTGAAAAAAACCAAAGAAGGCCAATGTCAAATCATTCAACCTAAACAGTCTTACGTTGCCCGCCTCTATGCCTGAATCCCGGTTGCAATCATGAGGATGGTGCTTGCTTCCACCATCCACTACCTTATCATTTCCCAGGTTTATTGATGAATTGATCTCCAAGCCATCAAGCTCAATCTCCATGCCATCCTGAACAGCAGAATGAGCAGCCTCCTCAATTCCTGGGTGGATTTTACTAGTGCTCTGACCTGGAGACTTCCAACGTGATAAATCTTGCCTCAGACTTGAAAGAGATGCTAATATTGATGCCCCAGCAACAGCTGAAGGATCACCTGATCTCCGTTCATGAATACGTTTTCCCGAGCTAATAGGGACCTCTGTCCCCTTAACTGAAACATCACTCGTGACTTGCTGAAATATCTATGAAAAAAAGATTAAGGATGTTCTTCAAAAGACTTTTATAAGATCGGAAGAATGGAACGAAACGATGCCAGAACAACCAATGAAATAGCACAATCTACATTTAAGGAAAACACTCAACGCAAAAATAAAAGGATACATAGGCATGCTTCCCCAACAAACCAAAGACCACCTCATCTCCTGAGTTCAGATAGCGACTCGTGTTCTTCTTGAGAACCTCTCCATTCACTTGTACAGATCTCCCCAAGCTCTCTATCACAGCTACAGGAGTTCCATCACGCTGATCATGTCCACAAACAATGAGTACTTAAACTGCACGTTCATGTTAAAAAGCTTGCGTCCACCCAAAGGAAAACATGTAACAAGAAAATCGACATTGTCTGTAACTCATATGCTAACTCATGTCCAAGTTCATATTAAAGAGTTCACGTCCACGTTCATGAAGAAAAAAACAAGTTCACAAATGATATAAACCACTGAATTACCATGTACCTGAGTGTGCCTGATCTTGCAGATATTGTTACTTAAGTTCTGATCCTTCAACTGGAAATTGCACTGCTTTCCGGACCCAATGGTGAAGCTTGACGTACAAATAATAATATTCTGATTCTGAATGAGCACAGGAGAAATAAGAAGAGAAACTCAATCCCGGAGAAACGTGCTCAATTCACAATCCAAACGCGGAAAAGCTCAAACGAACCTGCCCCGATTGCGAAAGAAGTTTACACCAGGGCGTGGATGCCTCGAAGCCCGAACTGTGCTTCTGAAAGATACAAAAAGGCGAGAAGGAGCTCCTCGGCTTCTCCAACACAGCTGGCGTCGAACCTTCCTCCCACCCGAATCCATTAGAACATTAAAGGTCGTCACTTTACTTTCCCTTCCAACACAAGAATTACAAAAGACTAAAACTTTATCCACGAGGAGCTAACCAACCTTCGGGGATCGGCGAAACCACGGTCACCGCGGGGGCTGCTTCGCTCTTCCCAGCCCCGGTGGCCTCTCCGGCGGAGTCCCCGGTGTCTCCAACGACACATTCCGCCGGATCGTCGGGCGCAGGCGGCGAAGTCAGCTCCTTTGGATTATCCGCCGGCACCGACGACTCCGAGGCGCCACCATTCTCCCCCTGATAACTCCAAGCAACAACAACAACACAAAAAATTAAAATTAAAAAAAAAACCCAAAAAAATCCTAAGAAATGAACAGCTCCCAAGCTCAAAAAATGAGGGGAAAATTAAAAAAAAAGAAAGAAAATATATGTACCTTCTGGCGTTTAGGAGAAGGAGGTTTATCCTCGGAGGAGGAAGATCTTTTGCTGTTGCTATTACCAGAGAGAGATCCACTTCTTCTAGTTGAAACCATGTCTGGTTTCCTCCTTCCTTCCCTCTCCTTTCCTCTCCTCTCCTCTCCTCTCTCTCTTCTTCTTCTTGTTTTGTTCCTTTGATTTTTTCTCTCTTGCAAACACTAGAGGGAGGTAGACAGATAAATAGGCAATCCTTGTGGATTTTATTACAAATATGGATTCTTTATTTACTTTATTGTTGGGAAGAGTAGGTTTGGATATTTGGAAAGCCAATTTCCTTGGATTTTTATCCCAATCAACCATTAGTATTTACTAATGTTACCACTTTGGAGTCGGTTTCAAAAGTTTTCTCATTCCGCTGTCCATTTAAAATATGAAATAATTACTCGTCATGTGAGAACACATGACGAGATTTTGTTTCGAAGCTAAAATTTAAATAACAATTCTGTAACGTACTTGGTATCAAAATCGTTACAAATTCATCGTAAACCAGTTGGTTAATATACTCGCCTCTCAAACTAGAGACTAGTTGGTTAATGTTTGATTTCCCACTTTGTCAAGCTGTGACGAGAAAAGGTCTCATCATGTAGGAACATATGGCAAATAATTATCTTGTAATCTGGATGGACAACATCAGACAAGATCAACGACACGTCAGTTTTCAAATGCAAAAATACAATAGCGCATCAATTTTAAAGGTAATAAACACAAGGGCGCATCAATTTTAAAAACAAAACACAAGGGCACATCGTCCCTTCACCTTCCATTTCTTCTTATGCAATAGTCGAGACTCTCTTCCCCTTTTAAGCATTAAACATCTACCATCTCTATGTTACTCATTCAGCATCCTCTCTCCAACATCATCAAGGCTGTTTTCTCTGCTACAAAATATGAGAATAATACCCATTAATTAACCTTTACATCATGCTAGGGAGGGTTACAGTAGCTTCGGATTATGATGGCCTAGCGGCCGCTAAGAGGCTAGCCCCCGCTAAGGCATGCTGGGAGCTATTTTCTGCTTTGCTCGAACTCTTATTTTGGACTTTTTGGTCGACCTAGATAGGTTTCTTGGTGTGCAAGAATTTATCTCTATATAAAGGCATGTTATCCTAGTTGATGTATGGCTTTGTAACTCGGATCTCATCCATAAAAGTTCTCATTTCTCTCCATAGATGTAAGCATTCAGCTGAACCATGTAATCTCTTGTGTTTGTATTCTTTGTGCGTTATTATTCTCTTATAGTAAAATACCTAACAACTGGTATCAAGGCTAAGGTAAAGGATGGCGGGTCACGGCGCAAAATTTGGCTTGGTGAAGTTCGATGGTTCATCGACTTTCGAGTTATTGCAAAGGCGTGTCAAAGATCTACTGGTCCAGCAAGGGATGGTCAACACACTCTCAGGGAAAAAACCTGAGAAGATGAAGGAGCAAGAGCGAAAAGAGATAGAGGCCAAGGTGGTGGCGACTATTTACTTACACTTAGCGGATGATGTGATGTATCACGTCATGGATGAGGAGTCACTAGTCGGAGTTTGGAAGAAATTGGAGCATAGATATATGTCAAAGTCTCTGTCGAACAAAGTTTATCTTAAGCAAAGGTTATACGGGCTTAAGATGTTGGAGGGCTCAGATTTGAGTCACCTCAACGGTTTCAATTAATAAGTGAGTGACTTGATTAGGGTCGATGTGAAGTTCGAGGATGAAGACAAGGCACTGTTGTTGCTGAATTCCTTACCAAGTTTCTACGAAAGTTTGGTTACCACTCTAACTTGGGGCAAAGAGTCCTTGGTGTTGGAGGATATCACTAGTGCTCTGCTAGAGTTTCGGCAAAAGAAGAAGGTCGGCGATGAACAAGGAGAAGGGCTGGTTGAAAGAGGTAGCCATAGTCGTAGAAAAGAAAAATATGGAAGAGGATCCAAGTCAGGGAGGTTCAAAGGAAATTGCTTCAAGTGCAGAGAAAAAGGGCACATTAAGAAGGATTGTCCAAGAAGAACTCGGGACCACGAGGGAAAATGATCGGCATTCAAGAATATAGCCTCATATTCGGACGGGTCAGATGGTTATTCTCTTTCTGTCTTATCAGGTCCAAAGTATCATGTCGATTTCTGGATTTTGGATAGCGTTTGCTCTTTTCACATGACGCCCAAGAGGGATTGGTTCAACAATTACAAGTTTGTTGATTCTGGTTCTACTTATAGAATTGATGGCATAGAAGACTTGCAAATCAAGATATGGGATGGTGTTGAGAAAAAGTTGTGTGGGGTTAGGCATGTTCCAAAATTGGAAAGAAATTTGATCTCATTAAGACCCTTGGATTATAGCAGGTATGGCTATAAGGTTGTAGGCGGTCTAATTGAAGTGGATAAGGATGTTGTGGTGGTGGCAAAAGGTGAAAGAGATGATAGGAACACCTACAGGTTAGTGGGGGGCACTGTTGTAGGTGGAGTCACCTCATTGGAGTCTAATGGAGGTGGGAAAAGCTCTAGGCATATGAGGTTAGATCGCATAAAGGAGCGAGGTCTTGCCATGAATGGTTTGAATGCACCCATGAGGGTTTTTAGAATGGAGATTCGCAGAGATAAGGTTAACAAGGCCCCGGTATAGTTGTCTAAGGGTGCAAAGCAAAGTTGTTAGTTAGGTTTGTCATTGAGAATGCGAAGCCGTTGGTAACACCACAGGTAAATCGAGTATCTCACTCAAGACCGAATGGTAGAGTTCGTAACATGTCGAGTGTTCTATTTGGTAGAACAAAAGGATGCACATTGTATGCTATGACTTGTAGCATTGGTTCGAGGCAAAAAAGGTCCAACAGAAAAGCGATTCGTGATTGCAAAGTATAAGGGTGACCAAAAAAATAAAGGAGTGTCTATTGGCCACAAGATTACTTCAGTAGGTGAACTTACATGTTGGGGTTTAATAAAAATTAGAAGGAATACACCAAGCAAGCTCAGAAGATGCTCGAGTTTGGGAAATGTCTCTGAGTGATTGAACAAAGGTTGAGAGAAAGTGTAGATAGTCTTATTGATGATGGTGTATATATGGTTTAAGGTGGAGTCAGTTTGGTTTCTCAAGATCTCATAATTCTCAAAGGTGCGGTGTCTCGTCAAGGTAGAGTTTGTTGAAGTTTGGGTAGAGTTTTATGGTTCTTCGCAAGGGACGACTTCTAGTCAAAGGTGGAGATTTTTATCACTATTGCTTAACACTGGGATCATTCATTCACATTTTGTTCGATCAAGAACATTTTCTAAAACTTTTTGACTCCATAATTGTGGGTATAATGTTGGCAACCGAAAGGACCCACACAATGCCCAGAAACACACAAGTGAACCACAATCACAACGAGAAGCATGAACTCACAAGAAACCAAAAGAAAAGTACAAGAGACAAGATATTTAGTTACCCGGTTCGATCCACAATGATTTACGTCCGGGGGCGTACCATGCCAGGAGAGAGTTCACTATGCTCTTGAGCTTCACTTGCTCTTTACAAGAAAAAGGCCATACTTTTTTCACCCATACTCACCTAGAATTTTCTCTTCTTCTCTAGCTACTCTCTCTCTCTTCAACTCAATGTACTTCGTTATTGAGTGGAAGGCGGGATTCTTTTCTAAATATATTGCACTTTGGCTATCACTATGGAGCACACTTTCACTTTGCTCTTTCCCCAATTCTCCTAAGAAGCTTTGCAACCATACCATCTCTTTGCTCGCTTCTGTCACTGGCACGTACTTACTTTCTGCGATTGACAAAGCTACCACCTTCTGTAACCTTGAGGCCCAAGATATCGCTGTTCCTCCCAACGTAAAGACATAACCACTTGTGCTCCTCTTCTCATCATGGTCGTTAGACCCCAAGTCTGCATCACAATATCCTAGGAGTTTCACATTTTTGCCCTAAAAGCAAAGGCACTTTTCACTGGTACCTCGCGAGTAACCAAGGATCTATTTTACTACGATCCAATGTTGCTCACCCGGATTGCTCATGAACTTGCTCACTACTCCCACCATATTTGCTATGTCTAGCCTCGTGTAAACCATAGCATACATCAAGCTACCCACCGCTGATACATATAGAGTCTTTTCCATTTGAGCCTTCTCTGCCTCACTCTTAGGCGAATCCTTCTTGGACAATTTAAAGTGCCAACCTAAAGGAGTTAACTTGGGATTGGCCTTTTGCATGTTGAACCTCTTCAATACCTTCTCAATGTACTCGACTTGTAAGAGAAATAGCTTCCCCTCTGCCTTATTTCTCTCGATCTTCATCCCAAGGATTTACTTAGCCTCCCCTAAGTCCTTCATGGCAAATCTCTCGGATAACTGCTTCTTCACCCTGCTCACCTCTCGAGCACTTTATCCCCCTATCAACATATCATTAACATACAGTAAGAGGATGATGTAGCTTCGTTCAAAGCTCATGTAGTAGCAACAGTAGTCCGCTTCATACTGCACGAACCCTATCTCGTGCATGAACCCATTAAACTTTTTGTACCACTATCTCGGAGCTTGTTTCAACCCATACAAGCTCTTCCTTGGTCTGCACACGAGCTCCCCATCACGTTTCGACAAGTACCCCTCTAGTTGAACCATGTAAATCTCTTCATCAAGATCTCCATGGAGGAATGCAGTCTTCACGTCCATTTGCTCCAACATCAAGTTCTCAGAAGCAACTAAACTCAACAACATGCGAATAGTGGTAAGCTTCACCACGGGAGTGAAGACGTCGGTATAGTATATACCATACTTTTGCTAAAATCCTTTCACTATGAGTCTTGCCTTATGACGCTCGGTGCCATTCGCCTCATACTTGATCCTATACACCCACTTGTTGTGCAGAGCTTTCTTGCCTTTTGGGAGTGGGACCAGTTCCCAAGTCCAGTTGCTCCTCAGTGACTCCATCTCATCGTCCATAGCAAGCTTCCACGTATCCTCTTGTCCACTCTCTTGGACCTCTGCAAACTCCTCGGGCTCCCCCCCATCAGTGAGTAGGATGTAGAAATTTGCTGGCGAATATCTATCTGGAGACCCACGTTGTCTAGTAGACCTCCTCACCGGAACCACTGGCGTTGGAGAACTTGGTCCCGTTTCTTTCTCGGCCTCTTGGCCACCTCGTACCTTCTTGCTCCCACTCGAGTTTGAGATGTCTAACTCGATCACCTCACTGCTAGAACCCACCTCATCGGATACACTCTCTATGTCCTTGTGCAACACATTCTTATTAAATATGATATCCCGGCTTCTCACAACCTTGCGGTTCTTCTCATCCCAAAACCTGAAACCGAAATCATCTCCTCCATATCCAATGAATGTGCACTTCTTGGACTTGGCATCTAGCTTGCTCCTTTCACCTGTATTCACATGAACATAGACAACACAACCAAACACCCGAAGGTAGGTTAGATCAATCTTCTTGCCACTCCAAGCCTCCTCCGGTATCCTGCTCTCCAAAAGGCTTGATAGTCCTCTATTGATCATGAAAGCCGTGGTGTTTATTGCATCTGCCCAAAATATCTTTGGTAGGCCACACTTCAACCTCATGGCCCTAGCTCTCTCATTGATTATCTTATTCATCCTCTCTGCGATGCTATTTTGTTGAGGAGTTCCAGCTACTATCTTCTCCATGCGAATCCATTCGCTATACATTACTCTTTGAACTCTTGAAGCTCGTACTCTCTGCTATTGTTGGATCTCAATCACTTCACCTTAAGACCTGTCTCATTCTCTACAAGGGCCCTCCACTTCTTGAAGGCATCGAAAGCTTCAGACTTATATTTTAAGAAGTTGACCCACAACTTCCTTGTAGAATTATCGATGAAGGTCATGTAGTATAAAGAACCACCTAAGGATGTCACTGGTGCCGGTCCCCACAAGTCACCGTGGACCAACTCGAGCTTCTCCTCCTCCTGGGGCTTGCTACCTCTCAAAAAGCTCACTCTCTTTTGCTTCCCAAGAATATAATCATCGCAAAGACCCACATTCACGGTCTTGAGGCCGGTAGCTTCCCCTTCGAGTGTAGCACCCGCATCCCCTTCTCACTCATATGGTCTAGGCGACTATGCCATAAGACCGCATCATTCGTAGCTCCCACTAGATTGATGCTATTGGTGTTCCTTGTCATGTACAACGTCCCTTCCTTCTCACCTGGAGCCACCACCATGGCCCCCTTTGTGATCTTCTATGTCTTGCAACTAAAGGTTACCGTGTAACCCTCATCATCAAGTTGCCAAACACTTAGCAAATTCTTCTTCAATTCTGGAATGTGCCTCACGCTCTTCAACAACAACACTGATCATTTTTGGAGTGTAGATTCCAGAGGCAGAGCTAGAAATTTTTTTGAGTGGGGGCAATATAAGGAATGCCTAAATTTTTTAAAAATTTTTAGGTTGATTAATCTTTTAGTGGGGTCAATTTTCAATTTTAGTGGGGACATATGTTAAAAAAGAAACTGTCACGACCCAAATTCGTGGTCAGTGACTGGCGCTAGATTATGTCAAACTTAATCAAATAAACCATAACCTAGCAAGCCTCAAACATAACACATTATTCTCATTAACAGAAATCGTCAAAAATATTTTTCAACAACGTTGTCTCTTCAAATATACATATTTATCGTTATCCAAACTTGGTAGACATAATTCAAAAGTTGGAGTACACATCTCCAACGTCTTATCATCAAATTCATCCTTTGAAAACATAAACCTAATTTACACATACATTACATATTAACATTAATTTAAGATCATATGTCAAAGACCAACAAATATGTACAATGGAGTGACCTAGATCACAAAAGAGAAAGACCATCTGGAGACCTTCAAATGTAGCCCGAGATGGAAGGCAACGGGCTGAACTCGGATGGAAAAGATTCTCCAGATGCAAACCACGGCTCAAATCTCTTCACCTGTGGATTGAAGTAAGGGATAAGTGCTTTGAAACACTTAGTAAGCAAATATTATAAGTAACATGTATTTAACCAACCAGTCGTTCCCATCAAACCCAACCAAATACTAACATACAACTAAGACAACAAAATACTACTTCACAGACAAGGTCATCAAAGAATTCACGTATCACATGTAATCAGAACTTCAAATAGACTTTCACAGAACATATAACACAATTCAGATGAACTTCAGATAGGTCTAGATAGTGTCACTCCCACTCCGACACGAGGATACCATATCTTAAAGGCGCCATCAGAAACTAACCCCGCCGGCCAAATATCAGATCATATACATATCCAATGTATCCTCAGTATATGTGCACATATGCCAACATCCCCGGTTGGTCACGGGTAGACCTCATCATCCGCCATCTCACAAATGACATACCAAACACATGTAATACATATTGGCCAGAACATATTGACCACATATCCAAATTCATACCAAAAGAGTCCCATATCACGAATTGGGCAAAATAGCCCCAAATAAACAAACAATCCACAAACATCTTCAAATCACATATTAACCAAAACTAATCATATAACCATACTTTAAACCAATCAAAAGTACACCAAATTATACATATCACCCACGTCTAGTTAACTAAACACATGTTACAAAGAATATCCACTTACAAGATAATGGTTGCTCAAACCATTCAAAGAGAAGCTCCGTGCTTCATTTTACAACTCGTGGTACTCGGATTCAAAACGTCGGTTAACTAGTCAAAAGAACATAAACCATGATCATTATCAACCTCTTAAGCATGTAATTAGATCCTAGGTAACATAAAAATACTTTAGTTCTTTTCTTAGATTCGGATTTACACAAGGCAGCCCCAAAACCTATGCTAAAATTCACAAAATTACACCCCCGATGATCAATTTCTCTTCCAACTTCTATACATAAAAATTCTAGCTAAAACTTACCTTAACTTCCTTCATCTAGGTCTATATTAATCTGTTATAATCTTCACCTACTAGCTTCTTCAAGGTGTAAAATAATTTCTACTCAAATTAAGCAAGATCCTATAAAACTACTTACCTATTCTTCCAAGTTGTTGAAATCTGGCCCCTTTTCTTTTCTCTTCTTTTTCCTTCTTTTTCCCCCTTTCTCCTACTCCTTTCTCCTCTGTTTTCTCTTCTAATGTTCAAGTGTTTCGTGCCTAAAGCCTGATCCAAAAGGTTTTCTCTTTTATATGCATGCTAAGTAGCTTAGTCATCCTACTTTCCATTTGCCACCTAGCCAACTTGCAACAGAATTTCTCTTTTGATCCTAGACTTTTCCAGCCATTCAAAATCATTTCTAAACTTCTTAATATATTCTAATAAGTCCCTAAAATGAGCTTTATTCAAATAAAGTCACATAACAAATTATTTTCACAAAATTTTCCAATACCGACGAAATCAGACTAATTTCCGAGCACCTTGATTTATTGCTCTGTTACGACCAGATTATTTCATAAATTACCAAAATCAAAGAACAAATTTATAGATCAAGGTGTTATGAATCCACACGTATTAGAATTACCTAATTTGGAGTCTGGATGGAGAAGTTATGCCTATTTTACCGAATAATGACGGACTAAGCCTAAACCCTTCCAAAACCAACCTTATTTTGTTGTAAAAAATTTGATTGAAGGGTTAGGGTATCACAGTCTCCCCTCCTTATAAAATTCGGTCCCCGAATTTGCAAAATGGAAGGCTAACTTACTTGTCATGCAAATAGATGTGGGTACTTCATTTTCATCACTTCCTCCATTTCCCAAGTTGCCTCAGCCAAGGAACGATTTGCCCATTCAACCTTGATCATCGGAAGCTCTCTATTCCGAAGCTTCCTGACTTCACGATCCAAAATCCTTATTGGATTCTCCTGATATGTCAAATCTCCACTTATCTCTACTATCTGTGGCTCCAAAACATGAGTAGGATCGTGCAAATATCGCTTAAGCATAGAGACATGGAACACTGGATGAATATATGTGACAAGGATGGTGGCAAAGCCAATCGATATGCCACTAGTCCAACTCGCTCCAAAATCTCAAATGGGCCAATATATCTAGGACTGAGTTTGCCCCTTCTCCCAAACCACATTGTTCCCTTCATAGGTGAAACCTTGAGAAAAACATGTAGTCCCACATCAAACTCGATATCCTTTCGTCTCTTGTCTGAGTATGACTTTTGCCGACTCTGGGCTGTTTCCAACCTTTGTCGAATCAACTGTATCTTCTCATTGGTTTCTTGTACTAAGTCATTGCCCAATAGTTGTTTCTCACCAACCTCATTCCAACATAACGGAGATCTACATTTTCTTCCATACAAAGCTTCATATGGAGCCATCTTGATACTTGACTGGTAGCTATTATTATAAGCAAACTCCATCAATGGCAAATAACGATCCCAACTTCCTCCAAAATCAATGACACAAGTTCGCATCATATCTTCCAATATCTGAATAACACGCTCAGACTGACCATCTGTTTGAGGATGAAAGGCCGTACTCAAATCTAAACGAGTTCCCATAGCCTCCTGAAATTGCTCCCAAAATCTTGATGTGAAATGAGTTCCACGATCAGATACAATTGAAACTGGTACACCATGAAGGCGAATAATTTCATCCATAAATATCTGAGCAAACCTACTTGCATCATATGTACTCTTTATTGGTAGGAAATGTGAAGATTTTGTCAATCTGTCTACAATAACCCACACTGCATCATAACCTCTTGAGGTAGTTGGAAGCCCTACTAACAAATCCATTGTTATCCACTCCCACTTCCAAATTGGAATCTCTAGAGGTTGTAGTAATCCAGAAGGCCTCTGATGCTCTGCTTTAACCTGTTGACAGGTCAAACACTTTGAAACAAACTTTGCAATATCCTTTTTCATACCTTGCCACCAATAATTGCATCTCAAATCATGGTACATTTTTGTAGATCCAGGGTGCATACTGTAGACCGCTCGGTGTGCCTGAGTCAATAATTCCTTTCTTAGATCTCCAACATCAGGGACAACCACTCGAGAACCAAAATACAAGATACCATTAGCACTAAGTCGAAATTTAGGTAATTCACCTTGCTCAACTTGTTCCATCATCACAATAACCTCTGGATCCTCCCATTGTAATTCCATAACCCGTCCTCGTAAGGTAGGTCTCATATGCATCTCTGCTAGAAACTTTGGCTGAATTAAGGATTTGCGACTTAAAGCATCAGCTACCACATTAGCTTTCCCAGGGTGATAGTTAATGGTGCAGTCATAATCCTTAAGTAACTCCATCCACCTCCTCTGTCTTAAGTTCAAATCTCGTTGCTCAAAAATATACTTGAGGCTTTTATGATCTGTATATATCTCAAACTTCTCACCATACAAGTAGTGCCTCCAAATCTTCAATGCAAACACAACTGCTGCCATTTCCAAATCATGGACTGGATAATTCTCTTCATGTTTCTTCAGTTGTCTAGAGGCATAAGCAATAACATTCTTGTGTTGCATAAGAACACATCCCAAACCCACTCTTGAAGCATCACAATACACTGAATATCCACCTGATCCTGATGGTAGAACCAATACAGGTGCATGGGTTAACCGATCCTTCAATTCTTGAAAACTCTCTTCACACCTACCCAACCATTCATACTTGGCATTTTTATGAGTTAGCCGAGTTAATGGTGCTGCCAAAGTAGAGAATCCTTTGACAAATCGTCGATAATACCCTGCTAAACCCAAAAAGCTGCGTATCTCAGTAACATTAGCTGGGGTAGGCCAATTCACAACAGCTTCCACCTTCTTCGGATCAACTGACACTCCATCTTTGGACACCACATGTCCTAGAAAAGCTACACTTTGAAGCCAAAATTCACACTTTGAGAATTTAGCATATAGCTTTTTCTCTCGTAGCGTCTACAACACTTGCCTAAGGTGTCTTTCATGATCCTCCTGATCAATAGAGTAAATCAATATATCATCAATAAACACAACCACGAACTGATCTAGGAAAGCCTTGAAATTCCTGTTCATCATATCCATAAAGGCAGCTGGGGCATTAGTCTATCCAAATGGCATAACCAGAAACTCATAATGGCCATATCAAGTCCTGAATGCCGTCTTTGGAATTTCCATCTCTCTAATCCGCAACTGATGGTACCCTGATCTCAAGTCAATCTTAGAAAACCATTTAGATCCCCGCAACTGATCAAACAAATCATCTATTCTCGGAAGAGGATATCGGTTGCGTATAGTTACCTTATTCAGCTTTCGGTAGTCTATGCACAACCGTAAACTCCCATCTTTCTTCTTCACAAATAGCACTGTGGCTCCCCAAGGAGAAACACTTGGCCTTATGTACCTTTATTCAACAAATCTTGCAACTGATCTTTCAACTCTTTCGTTTCCGCTGGAGCCATACGATAAGGTGGTATAGAGATTGGTTCAGTTCCTGGTTCAAGATCAATACAAAATTCAATCTCCCTCTCTAGAGGTAAGTCTGGTAAATCTTCTGGAAATACATCTGGGTACTCTCTGACAATAGGAATATGATCCACTGAAACATCTTCCTTCTTTATTTCCTTTACCATAGCTAAATAGCTTACACATCCTTTCCGTAGAAACTTGCTAGCTTTCATGTAAGAGATAAGCTTTGCAGTAGTCACCTTTTTCTCACCCTGAAACTCAAACTCTGCCTCATCTGTTGGATAAAAAATAACCCTTTTTCCAAAACAATCCACTACTGCATGATAAGTGGATAACAAATCCATACCCACTGTTATATCAAAACCATCCACATCCAATATGTATAAATCAGCTGACAAGTCATGCCCACTAATTTGAATATTGCATGATCTAACAACTTCACAAACATACATAAATCCGCTCGAAGGAGTGGCAACAATCATTGACTCATCCAAACATACAGGCATAGCATCCAAACATTGAACATATTGAGATGACACAAAAGAGTGTGTAGAACCCGAATCAAATAGAATGCGTGCATAAGATGATCCAATGGGAAGGTTACCCGATACCACAGTGTTACTAGCATCAGCATCTCTCCTGGTCAAAGCATACACTCTAGGGTGTGCACCACCTCCTCCACTATCAGATGTAGGTCCCTCAATCCTCAAACCTTCTTCTCTTTGATCAAGTAGATTGCCCTGCTGAACTTGTGGTCGAGAAAACTCTTGTGTTGATGGCCTAACTATCAAACTCGCCACTTGCTTACGCTGAACAACTGTAGGACAGTCTTTCACCAAGTGAGCTTGCATGCCACAACGAAAACAAGCTCCTATCCTTTTATAACAAATGTCTCCAGGATGTTGTTTACCACAACTTTGGCATCTCCTGAAATTACTGGATTGGTTCTTACTGAATTGCTGACTACGAAAATCCTTCCCTCTACCAAATCTTCCAACTGGTCCTCCACCCCTTGACGATACAGGCTGATTGTTGGTCCATCTTTCTTGCTGTCTAAAGCCTTGATTGAAACTCCTTTGTGGTGGCTTATCAAATTTCTGAAATTTTGGTTGACTTTGGACCACTCGACGTTCATTATCTCGCATCTCTAAGGTTCGAGCACAATCCACTGCAGATGCATATGTCTCGAAACCACGAGGATACATAACTTTAAACATAGAATCATCAAGTCCACGAATAAACCTCTTTACCTTCATCTCATCATTAGGAACCAAGTGTTTTGCATATCGTGATAGATAAGTGAACCTCTCATCATACTGAGATATTGTCATGTCTGGAGTCTTCACCAATCGCTCAAATTCAAAAGCTCGGGCATCTTTCAAACTCTCTAGTAAGAACCGATCCAACAAGGCCTTAGTAAAGATCTCCCAAGTCCATGCATATGATCCCTCATTCTGGAACCAAACTCCAGCCACACCTACCAACTTAAATGAAGCCAACTCCACCATTCTGTCTTTATCACACCTTAAGATCCTTCTCCTCTTCTCCATCTCATCAATGAATACCTGAGGATCATCACTTAAGCCAGAAAATATTGGTGGATTCAACTTTAAGAACTCACCTAAAGAGTCATCTTTAGCAGCTAATGTAACATTCTGCTCTAATTGTGTTTGCTGAGCAACGATGAATTTCTCCATTGCTTTCATAACTCTGTCTACACCATCACCACCCTACCTCTCCATCTCAGAAGTAGGAACAGCAGCAACAGGTGGTGGAATCTCATCTCTAGTGACCCTACCAGCGGTAGTGGCCTCAACTGGTGGTGTAGTCTCAGATGCAACATCATTCCTCTGACTTTGGGAGCTTTCACCATGCTCCCTAACCGTTTCCATACCACTACGTGTAATTGTCATATCCTCCTATACAAATAAGTCAGAATTAAGCATACCAAAGGACAACACAACAAAAGAGGTTCAAGGACAAGACAAATCCTATGCTCCATTATACATAACACATAATTCAAATAATAAGCTAGGTTCAAACCTAGTGCTAAGACCGAGCTCTGATACCAAGTCTGTCACGACCCAAATTCGTGGTCAGTGACTGGCGCTAGATTATGTCAAACTTAATCAAATAAACCATAACCTAGCAAGCCTCAAACATAACACATTATTCTCATTAACAGAAATCGTCAAAAATATTTTTCAACAACGTTGTCTCTTCAAATATACATATTTATCGTTATCCAAACTTGGTAGACATAATTCAAAAGTTGGAGTACACATCTCCAACGTCTTATCATCAAATTCATCCTTTGAAAACATAAACCTAATTTACACATACATTACATATTAACATTAATTTAAGATCATATGTCAAAGACCAACAAATATGTACAATGGAGTGACCTAGATCACAAAAGAGAAAGACCATCTGGAGACCTTCAAATGTAGCCCGAGATGGAAGGCAACGGGCTGAACTCGGATGGAAAAGATTCTCCAGATGCAAACCACGGCTCAAATCTCTTCACCTGTGGATTGAAGTAAGGGATAAGTGCTTTGAAACACTTAGTAAGCAAATATTATAAGTAACATGTATTTAACCAACCAGTCGTTCCCATCAAACCCAACCAAATACTAACATACAACTAAGACAACAAAACACTACTTCACAGACAAGGTCATCAAAGAATTCACGTATCATATGTAATCAGAACTTCAAATAGACTTTCACAGAACATATAACACAATTCGGATGAACTTCAGATAGGTCTAGATAGTGTCACTCCCACTCCGACACGAGGATACCATATCTTAAAGGCGCCATCAGAAACCAACCCCGCCGGCCAAATATCAGATCATATACATATCCAATGTATCCTCAGTATATGTGCACATATGCCAACATCCCCGGTTGGTCACGGGTAGACCTCATCATCCGCCATCTCACAAGTGACATACCAAACACATGTAATACATATTGGCCAGAACATATTGACCACATATCCAAATTCATACCAAAAGAGTCCCATATCACGAATTGGGCAAAATAGCCCCAAATAAACAAACAATCCACAAACATCTTCAAATCACATATTAACCAAAACTAATCATATAACCATACTTTAAACCAATCAAAAGTACACCAAATTATACATATCACCCACGTCTAGTTAACTAAACACATGTTACAAAGAATATCCACTTACAAGACAATGGTTGCTCAAACCATTCAAAGAGAAGCTTCGTGCTTCATTTTACAACTCGTGGTACTCGGATTCAAAACGTCAGTTAACTAGTCAAAAGAACATAAACCATGATCATTATCAACCTCTTAAGCATGTAATTAGATCCTAGGTAACATAAAAATACTTTAGTTCTTTTCTTAGATTCGGATTTACACAAGGCAGCCCCAAAACCTATGCTAAAATTCACAAAATTACACCCCCGATGATCAATTTCTCTTCCAACTTCTATACATAAAAATTCTAGCTAAAACTTACCTTAACTTCCTTCATCTAGGTCTATATTAATCTGTTATAATCTTCACCTACTAGCTTCTTCAAGGTGTAAAATAATTTCTACTCAAATTAAGCAAGATCCTATAAAACTACTTACCTATTCTTCCAAGTTGTTGAAATCTGGCCCCTTTTCTTTTCTCTTCTTTTTCCTTCGTTTTCCCCCTTTCTCTTACTCCTTTCTCCTCTGTTTTCTCTTCTAATGTTCAAGTGTTTCGTGCCTAAAGCCTGATCCAAAAGGTTTTCTCTTTTATATGCATGCTAAGTAGCTTAGTCATCCTACTTTCCATTTACCACCTAGCCAACTTGCAACAGAATTTCTCTTTTGATCCTAGACTTTTCCAGCCATTCAAAATCATTTCTAAACTTCTTAATATGTTCTAATAAGTTCCTAAAATGAGCTTTATTCAAATAAAGTCACATAACAAATTATTTTCATAAAATTTCCTAATACCGACGAAATCAGACCAATTTCCGAGCACCTTGATTTATTGCTCTGTTACGACCAGATTATTTCATAAATTACCAAAATCAAAGAAAAAATTTATAGATCAAGGTGTTATGAATCCACACGTATTGGAATCACCTAATTTGGAGTCTGGATGGAGAAGTTATGCCTATTTTACCGAATGATGACGGACTAAGCCTAAACCCTTCCAAAACCAACCTTATTTTGTTGTAAAAAATTTGATTGAAGGGTTAGGGTATCACAGATACATAGTTATCAAACAAAAAAGAATTAAGTGGGGCCAATTGCCCCCACAATAATATCCTAGTGGATTCTCACATCTCATTTACCCATAACATCCAAAGCCTCATCGTCGGCTAGATAGACTTTTCCCAAGTTGGTCGGGGTGTATCTTTCCATCATACTCGCGTCACTACAAGAGTGGAATGAGGCACCCGAATCTAATACCCATGCTTCCAACGGGCTTCCCACGCTCAAAACCAATGTTTCTCCATGATCTTCCGCCGTGGCATTAGCAGACTTGTCATCCTTCTTTTTTGGCGCCGTGCATTGGTCTCTAAAATGACTGTATTTCTCGCAATTCTAACTATCGGACAAGGAACTAAGTAGGATTAGAGCTTTTACCTCATCATCAAAGACAATCTTTACCGCACTCAATTGAGAGAGCGTCATGTTGAAATTATTGAGATGTTTTGCCACCATCGCCCCCTCCGCCATCTTAAGGTTAAAGAGCTTCCTCATCAAATGAACCGTGTTGGCCGCCGAGGGTTTCTCATACATATCAGATAACATCTTTAGCATGTCCTTCATGGTCTTCTCCTTTACGGTGTGTAGAACCATATTTCTAGACAATGAAAGGCGCACTACACTCATGGCCTTACGATCTAGGAGCTTCCACTCCTCTTCTTTCATATCATCTTACTTCTTCTCACCCAATGGCAAGTACAAATCCTTCCCGTACAAGTAGTCTTCAATTTGCATCTTCCAAAAGGCAAAATCCATGTTGTCGAACTTCTCTACCAGTGATTTCACTTTACCCATCATGGCCGCTCCCACCACGCTCTAAACCCAAGCTCTGATACCAATTGTTGAGAACCGAGAGGACCCATACAATGCCCGGGCACCAACACACAAGCGAACCACAATCACGACGATAAGCACGAACTCACAAGAAACTAAAGAAAAAGCACAAGAGACAAGATGTTTGGTTACCCGGTTTGATCCACAATGATCTACGTCCGGGGGCATACCAAGCCATGAGAGAGTTCACTATGCTCTTTATAAGAAAAAGGCCACACTTTTGGCACCCATACTCACCTAGGGTTTTCTATTCTTCTCTAGCCACTCTCTCTTCTATTCTTGTTCTCAGGGGTTACAAATGAGTTACAAGGTGTATATATAGAGTCAACAATTCTAGGAAGCAAAAGCAACACGTAGGGGCATTTTTGTCCAAAGTCTGCAGCACCTCTACCTGGCTGCCTTTTGTTGCTTCTTTGTCTCTTTGTTTCAGCTCTGTTTCTTGATCCGATTGATCCTTCCGAGAGCCCCCGAGCACCGTATCACTTCGATCAACTCCCGAATTGCCTCTCAGGCTCCATACCCAACATATAATACTTTTACGCAATTCACAGGGTTCAACAAGCAATCGATATTTCACGATTAAGTGAGCAGTACTCTTTTTCAAGAGTATAGTACTATTTGGAGTAGTGGTCCTTATATATCGTCTTAACAATCGAAAGATGGGCAACATTTTCTAATTAGCCTATTGAAATCCTATGTTATATGGTTGACACGGGTATATAAATTATGCTAAAATGCAATAGAAGATGCAAGCAAAAGATCTTGTATATTATTCTAGATCTTGATTGCTTCCAATAATCCCCTTCACGGTCTGTAGGGTTTGAACCTACGACATTGGGTTTTGGAGACCCGCGTTCTGCCGAACTGAACTAAGAGTGCTTTCTTAATCAAAATAGGTGTTGGCAAGAGAGGGCTAGCGCCTTAATGCCCTAGCGGACGCTAGGGGGGTTACAGCAACTCTGGCTTTTGGTGGCCTAGCGGCCACTATGAGGGTGGCTCCCGCTAGGGCATACTGGCAGCTATTTTTCGTTTTGCCCGGACTCTTATTTTTACTCCTAGGTCAACCTAGATAGGTTTCTTAGTGTGTAAGGGTTAATATCTATGTAAAAGTATGTTACCCTAGTTGATGTATGACTTTGTAACTCGGATCTCATCAATAAAAGTTCTCATTTTTCTCTGCAGACGTAGGCATTAGGCCGAACTACGTTATCAACAGGAGACAACGGTCGGCGAGGACCAGAGGGCAATGATTGAACTGGAGGAGACGACCCATATTTAAGCAGCATGGTAGCGGTAAACTTACGTTATCAACACTGAATTCACTTTCGTTTGAATCTCGCTTGTATTGACAAATTTTAATTTTGATTGCAACCATATGTTAGGTTAATTAAATATCTTGAATTCGACTTTTGAAAATACACTAATTTGATAAGTAAATTCAGTTTTTTTTTTAACTTCATTTGTTACTCGGACACCTAGTCGGGTAGGATATTTGAAATATGGCAAAACTCTCCTCTCTTTTTTAAAACCAAAATTCTTCTTTTACCACTCATTAGTTCTCGATGACTCGCACTCGAGACTTCTTATTTAAACTATAACAACTCTCTTATTGGTTATCTAAGTACTTCTTGATCTGAATATTTGATAATTTTTTAATTTGACGAGACATTTAAATTGCACTAATTCAAAATATCTGGAGTTCCAAACGACCTTTTATAGAGAAAATCAAATGAAAATGAAGGTTTGATTACTTTATCATTCTTGGGGGGTCCAAAATTTCGGTACCCTTCTGCCCATCGCTGGTTTTGGGTATTTTGGAGGGCACCCAGAAAGATTTGGTAATGAGTAGTGACAGTTATAGCGAATTTAGCTGATATTTTGCACTCGAATCCACCACTACTTTAGACTCCCCTGGTTGTGTACTTGCTACAACTTCGTACTTGCATTTTGTATTTGTTAACCATCCGAGACTATAACCCATTTTTGATATTTTGTAAAATTAACAGATTCGTAGTTATCTATTTACGTAAGTCGTTAAATTAATCTATATTAATCAAGCATTTGAGAACATATGACTATTAAATATTTGTCGAGAGAATATCACCACCTTTCAAATATTTTACTTGATTCGAATTTGGATTTTTTGTCTCAGTAAATGCTCAGATATCGAGTTATATAAACTAAAATAATATTTTGCAAAATCACTTTTTTTTGTGAAATTTTTAATATCCAGAGTGAGTTTTGTCTCACTTTATTTAGCAGGCAACTCTCTCATCAATATCATTAAGATTTGTATGGTTTGAACCTAATATCTAGTGAATATAGTGACATTAGCATTTGAATCTCTCAGTTAAACTTACGGGACTTCTAGTTCTACTGAATAAAGGAGAAAGTACGTTTTAGTTTAAAACTATAAGTTTTTTTAATAATTTATATTTTCTCTCATTTAGAATATGTAACATTATAGATAATCAGTCAAGATGGTATTTTCATTTTAACTTTATACAACAGTGTACTTAACAATTTTCATTTAAATTTATGAAATAATATACTCACTTTGAAAATCACTCCAGTGGCAAGATAATTTCTTTTTAAGGAGCATCAAATATGTATGATCTTCTATGCTATATAAGATCCATTTTAAACGTTGATAAATGGATAAATCTAAACCTTGACATTTTAATGAATCGAAACACGCGAGAGATGAAAATTTTCTACCGATATGAGTTGGTTCAAGTAGTAAAAAATTTTGATTCATTTAAGAGATCTTCAATTCTCGTGAATATAAAAAATACTATTGAAAAAATAATCTCTTAAAATAGGATTCTACAGTACCTAAAATACTATATTTTAAAATTTTATCTCTCAAGTTGAAAATATCTCCTATCCTTTTTTTCCAAACTCGTTTATCCATTGATTTGTTGGCAATCTCCATCTACACTATCGAAAAAATTATACGTCATTTTTTGATATGTCTATATTGAAGATGGACATTTGTTGAAATCTACGATAAATCAAGAAGCGGTCACTATTAAAGAGCCGTATTGTATTTGTATTCAATGATTATCGTAATTATTTACATATATATGAAAGTTTATGAAAAAAATGACATCGAACTTATTAAATAATTCAAGAATTCAAAAAATAGAAATATAAATATAAAAATCCCCTGCGTGTGCCGCGAAACAGAGGATCACAAATCTCTAACTACAAATCCCGACCAAACCCTAACTCTCTAACCCCTTTCGCCTCGCCGACTCTCCTCCTCCTCCCAAGCTCCGGTAAGCCCACGGGTACCCGCTCCTATTGTATTTTTTAATCGGTTTCGCCTTTTTAATTGAATTAAAGAGCGATTCTTTTGTATGATTTGGGTTTGATCTGTTAATTTTTTTTTCGGAATTGATCCGTGGAAGCAGAACTTAGGCAATGGCGGTTGCGTTCCATGGTCTCAGGTCCGCGGCCGGGCTTAAGAAGCTCGATGAGTACCTCCTGACCCGCAGTTACATCAGCGGGTGGGTCCCTTTCGCCTTTCGTTTCGCGAATTGTTGCCGTCTTGTTACAGTATTTGTGATTCTTGTGTTCTTGGTTCGTTAGCTACCAAGCTTCCAAGGATGACCTTACCGTGTACTCTGCTCTCCCAAGCGCCCCATCAGCCGAGTACGTGAACGTGGGCCGTTGGTACAAGCACATTGATGCTCTCTTGAGGATCTCGTAAGTTCTCTCGTAGTATTTTGGATAGCAACTTGAGAACTTTGTTTGCTAGTGAATGATCGTCATGGTGGTTGTTTTCAGTGGGGTTTCGGAAGAAGGTTCTGGTGTCACTATTGAGGGATCTGCCCCGGAAGAGGCAATTGCAACGCCTCCAACCAGCGACTCTAAGGCAAGCATCTGTCTTTTCTCTTGCTGTTGTGTATTGTCTGTGATCCCCGGGTGCCCTTAATTTGTGACTGATCCTTGTATGGCCTCTTCATTTGTGAACCCCAACTATGATTTTAGACTGCGGCTGATGACGACGATGATTCTGACGTGGATCTGTTTGGGGAAGAGACCGAAGAGGAAAAGAAGGCTGCAGAAGAGCGTGCAGCTGCTGTGAAATCTACCAAAAAGAAAGAGTGTAAGCCCCTCTTGTTCAGCATGCTGATTGTTATGATCCTTTTCGTACTGTTTTTTCATTTCTTATTTGCTATTCAGCTGGAAAGTCTTCCGTCCTGTTGGATATCAAACCATGGGACGACGAGACAGACATGAAAAAACTGGAGGAAGCTGTAAGGAGCGTCGAGATGGAAGGGCTATTTTGGGGAGCATCCAAGCTGATGCCAGTTGGATACGGCATCAAGAAACTGCAAATCATGCTTACTATTGTTGATGACCTCGTGTCAGTAGACACTCTCATTGAGGAGACGCTGACAGTCGAACCAATTAACGAGTATGTCCAGAGCTGCGACATTGTAGCCTTCAACAAAATCTGTAAGTAGCAATTTACCCTCCTCGAAAGTTCCGATACCTGTGCATCTGCTCGTAACACAATCTAAACTGGCAAATCTGGGTCACTTGGCCTATCTTGGAACGGCATGACTAATGGAGTTTGGTTTCGTTTAATTCCGTTGCAGAAATTGTGATCTCTGGTTCATGGAATTCGCGCAAAGTCCGTCTACTACAGTCATAGTAGGAGAGTTCTGCGGAGGGCTTCAAGCAAGTATCCATTTCTTCTTCCTTTTTTGCCCATAATCATATGAAATTTGCTGTTCCTGGGATGTGAACTTTTGCCCTGTGACTCAGATTGTTGCTATATGATTTTGCTTCGCTGTGCTATATTATCTTTTCTTCGCCCATTTCCTCATTTATGGTCCTACGTTATGAAATTTCGTAGTCCTATGCCCTTGCATTTCGAATCATCTTAAGATAACCATATATATATATATATATATATTTTTTTTTTCCAAATGAATTTATAACAAAATTCATAATTTATTCTAGATAAAACCGTTGAGAATTTTTTTTCCAAATGAATTTTACAAAAAAAATGGTAGGATTTTCTGTAGTTCTACAGAAATCCAAAATATTTAAAGCTGTGGTATTTTGACCTAGTAAAGGTAATTGGAATTTGTAAATAAATTCCATGTTTCTAAACACCAAGTGCAAGAGTGCGAAATTGTAAGGTTTGTATGTTTTAGGCAAAAGAGAATACTAAGGAAGGATTTTTACATGTAATTGATTTTAAAAAGGTAAACATTTTGGGGAATTTTTATTTAAAAAATGTTACAAAGAAAGATTTAAAAAAATGCAATTTTATAAATAATGTTTATGAAAAAATTAACCATAAAACATTTTACATCAAAATACGACGAGTTCATATTATAGCAGTAAAATCGATATTTTTGTAAAAGTTGTCCAACTCGTAAATAAACATCGTTTAATATAAAAAATCCCTATAAAATAAAACAAATGAATTCCATACTGAACAAAATAAAACCAAGCTCTTCGTTTTGAGACCGGATTGAGTGGGGACTAAAGAAAATTTGTCTATAGGTGATGACTACATTTTGGGCCGTCAGATTTGATTATCTTTAAATCTGATGGTCAATAACCTACCAGGTGATATTGGTTTGCATGTGAAGTGATATTGGTTTGCAAGAAGCTGGTTTACATATGTAGTAATATTGGTTTGAGTTAATCCCCATAAATGGAGACTAGCCCAGTCCCCACCAAATCCGCCCCCAATTTCGGGGGCATTCTTCGAGGCCATAATTGCTCCAGCCTTAATCCGGAGCTTTGTGGCGCATACAAAGGCCTCGAATTGGCTTGGAGCCTTAGCTATAAGAAGATTATTCTTGAAGTCGATTCAAAATTAGTAGAAGGCTTTGTCAACAGGCCTCCCTAGCAATCCCACATCCCATGGAATCCCTTCCTAGTTAAGTTAGAGTAGGAACTCAAACGGGATTAAAATGTTCGAGTTGTTCACACTTATCAGGAGGCAAATAGATGTGCCGACATGTTAGCTAACCTTGGTTTCTTAAAACTTTCCGGGTTCTTAGCCTTTGATTCTCTTCCGCGTCAATAAGGAATGTTATGTTTTGTGACTTGAGCGACGTGGCTTTTCCTCGTTGCGTTGTAATAGACCATGTCTTGAATTAATGAAGCTCTAGGGGCTCTGCTCCTCTTATTTTACCTTTAAAAAATGAAATTTTCTTAGGTAAATTAACCTTAGGTCCCTGGTCTATAGCGTAATTATTGATAAGATCTTTACTATTTGAAAAATTATTTTTTCATCCATACTCTTTGAAAAAATGTTGGGATCGGGTCCTTGTTTGATGTCAGTTTTATCTTTTTTTTAATATGTGAAATGACCTTTATATTATTGAACAAAAAATTTGATCTCTTTCAACCTCAAGCCAAGAACACCTCAACATACAACCTTAAGCAGAGAACACCTCTGTTAAGCCAATGAACCCAACACAACCGCCAACACTAGCATGCAACACACGAAACCACAAGAAGAACAAATGAAAGAACACAAAGGAGACAAGGATTTGTTCACCCGGTTCAATCTCGAGGATCTACGTCCGGGGGCGTACCAAGCTAGAAGGATTTTTACTAATCTCATTCAAAGGAGCTCACTTTCTCTCTTTTACAATGAATGAGCCACCTACACTCTTGGGACAATAATAAATGAGTTACAATGGGGTATTTATAGAGGCACCAACCCTAGGGTAGAAGTTGGATAAGGGGGGGCAAACTAGTCAACAAAAAATACCCTTCCCGGGCACCCCTAGCGGTCGCTACCCTCCTAGCGGCTGCTAGGTCCCAAAACCCGGATGCTTCTGCCTCCACCCCCCTCCCCCTAGCGATCTCTAGGGGAGATCGAGGTTAGCGGCTGCTAGCTAGCTGGCGATCGCCAAGGGGTTAGCGGCTGGGCCCGCCAGGCGCGCCAGCTCTGCTCCGCTTCGTGTTTAGCCTTCTCGCATTCGTTTCTAGACCTGATTTATCCCCCGAGCGGCCTCTCAGGCTCCATACCCAACAACCTCAAGCCAAGAACTTACAAGTGAAGTGTTCTTTTTGGTTTGAGGTTGAATAAGCACAATTTTTTTCAAGGGTATAAATGTTATTTTACATGTAAAAAAATGACTGGTGACATCAGCCAATGACCCAAGACCAACATTTCTCTAAAGAGCCGAGAATTTTTTTTTCGAAATGACAAGGACCCTACCAATAATTACGTTATAGACTAAGAAGGTAAAGATAATTTGCCGAACTTCCTTCCGTTTTCCGGATAACAAATTTTAGTCGTATAATTCCAAGACGGAGATGCCTTGATTTCGCGTTAGCAAATGACTTGATATAGATTTCATTTATGTGACACTCGTTAACAAATTATATTTTGGGTGTCTCGTATCACGTTATAAATTAATTTATCTACGTAACTCGAATTTTCCACTCATATTAAACAACTATTTTTCGGAAAAAGTCTCTTACTTACAAAATTACCGGGGTTCTAAGTGATGGTTCTTTTCTTCCAAAGATGGTTATTTAGTCTCCCTATGTCATCATCTACGTGGATGTCAAAATATAAAACTGCATAATTGTGGTGTGACAGAACATATATAACCTTTGGATTTTTTATACAAGAAGGTGGATCCATGAACTTTCATTTGATGTGGTATAATATTACATTGTGGATCCATGAAAGTTTTATATTAGTCTCCACTAAATATGAAAGTACTGTCTTTGAAATAATGTTTTAATTAGTAAATAATGAGATGAAAACTGAGCTTCAAATTTACGAAGGGATTCAAATTTCGAAAGCGTACAAAAATTAATTATAAAAAATCTCATTATATTCAGCTAGTAAAAATTCAGCACAGTAAATTTTATAAAAATCAACCTATTCGTTTGGTACAGTAAAATATCTCCAAAGTGATATTTTTTGGATCAGATAAAAATATCACTTTAAAGAAATTATTAAGTAAGAAATGTTTACATTTGTTCCTCTATAAATATTAAAATAAAGTTTTGAACAATGAATACATAAATATCAAAAAATTATATGGTCTATATTGAAGTTACAAAAAATCTCAGCTTAGTTATTCAAATGCTATATTCGATTAAAATATTTTTTTCCAACAAGACAGCGTCGATCACGATGATCATTTGAAGACAATAGAGAAGATGAATGTGTTGTCAAGAAATTTCGGATAGGAGGACGAGTTTTAGTGTAGCACGAACGTGAATGATCTTGTGAAGATTCTTTCAGACAAAGTTCGACCCTCCGAATAAATTCGCGAGTACAACGGGTCTGTGAACACTTGCTGCCAGGATACAATCACACTCTTAATACTATAATCGAGTTCAAGATTTGCACGACCTTGACTCGATCAAGAACACACTATTTGGATTCTAATGATGCTTATAGTAAGTGTAGGAAGGAAGGATTTTTATTTTAAAATGAGAACATGTTAATTGTTATTTATAGGGGTTTGGATTCATCATTGGAGCCTCTTTATCATCCATAAATATTTCTGGAACGTTCATGAATGGTGGCTTATAGGTTTGGGTCACTTCTCTTGAATTTAAACTCAAGAGGCACGAAGTTTGAATATGTCCGGGTAGACTTGCGGCCGCCAGTAAAACAGCTTCGGAAATTAATTTCTGGCAGGCGCCAATGAACTTGCGGCCGTAAGTTCATGGAACATGGTCTCGGAAATTAATTTCTGGCAGGCGCCAATGAACTGGTGGTCGCCAGCTCTTCCCAATTCAAACAACGTGCACCGTTTAGGCAGGGGTTTAAAATATCCAACATTCTCTCCCTATTTTTAAAAATTTTAAAATAGTAACTGCATCATTTAAGTGACTGCCTACGTATCCGCGAGGGATCAAGCCAACGTAGTTCAAGCTAGGATAAGAATGAGCATCATCGTAGAAGCCAATAAATAAATGATATGTATCTTTTGGATTTGAACCTTCACTTAGTGTAAGAAACTCAAAGTTTTATCGAGGTTCTATGGTGAACGAATCTTGAACCAAGTACCCCTTGCGGTAAAATCAGAATCTCTACACATATTGACTTTAGAGGTTAGTGTGTTATATAACTCGCACGTTAATGGCCATGTGCTTATATCCTGAATTCATGAGTCTTCTTTAGAGAGCAGTCTTACTCTTTTAGGAAACAGCCTGATTTCCATACTCTTATAGGTAAGTCTCTTAAGGTGCTTCTGTGAGACACATGTAACCACTTAGACTTATTAAGAATTTGCATTCATCCTCGTTCATGCAGAACTACTGCACTAATTCAGAAATGGGAAGTTTGCCTTAGTTCACCATAACCACTCTAATGACTTATTGGTACCCATTAAACCCTGTTTGTCCATTTCAAAACATTGGTTGGGTTTCCGTCATTGGCGGTCAACCTTCTTTCACAGACCTTAGCCCCAATTTCCTTACATTTTATTGAAAACATTGTCTTTGGTAGACTCTTCGAAAAAAGGTCTGCCAAGTTCTTCTTCGTTTCAATAAAGTCAACATTTTATTGAAAACATTGCCTTTGGTAGACTCTTCGTAAAAGGGTCTGCCAAGTTCTTCTTCGTTTCAATAAAGTCAACCGCAACTACTCATCTCTTTAGCAATTGTTTTACCATTTGATGTCTTAGACTTGCATGTCTAAACTTTTCATTATAAGTCTTGTTAGAGATGTTATAGATCGTAGCTTGATTATCACAATTGATCAAGACTGCTGGAGATGGCTTCTTCCACAATGAGATTTCTACAAGTAAGTTTCTAAGCCATTCCGCCTCCTTACTTGCATCGGCCAACGCTATCAACTCCGACAACATTGTTGAATCAGAAATACAAGTTTGCTCCTTGGAATCAGAAATTAATTTTTGGTGGGCGCCAATGAACTGGCGGTCGCCAGCTCTTCCCAATTCAAACAACGTGCACCGTTTAGGCAGGGGGCGCTGCCATTTACTCCCTATCGTAGCGGCATTGAAAATATCCAACAGAATGATGATATAAAATTTCTTACAAGCAAATATAGCACAAACTAGTATCTTTAAGTATTTTTCGAATTCAAAAAATATGTAATATATATATATATATATATAATATATATATAAAATATCACTTTATGCTAAAATGAGATCGAGATATAATACAAAAATTTTCTTAAAAATATTAATCATTATGATTAAAAAATTATTAAATTTTAATATTAATCTTTAGGAGAACTTTTTATGAGTTTAAAAATGTTATCGTTTTATAGAAAGTTTAATTGTACATAGGATGCAAACGTTAAAGAGATCGAATCATATTTAGACGAATAATGATATCGCCCTTTACGGACAACTGAGCCGTTGCTTGCTTCCTCCTCCTCCTCCAGATAAACGCCGGAAACCGTCGTCGTTCGAGTGAGAGACCGTATAATAACCGTCGTCGGACGGAGCTCTCGTTAACCGCCGCAACTGCAAATCCCCCAGAGAGAGAGAGAGAGAGATGCCGAAGAGGACGACGCACACGTACTCGAGCGAGGACGCGGTGCCGGACGGCCCCGACTCCGACCTCTTCGTTTATTACTGCAAGCATTGCAGCTCCCATGTCCTCATCACAGGTTTAATCTCTCTCTCTCTCTCTCTAATTATTGGATTTGTGTGTTAATTGAGCGAGTACTTAGGGTTAGGGTTTTGTTGCAAGATACGCAGCTCCAGAAAATGCCGAGGCGGAAGACCGACCGCGCCTACGTCTTGGATAAGAAGAAACACCTCGCCCGCCTCAACGTTAGCGAAGCCGGGAAGGTTCTCCTCAAGCGGTAACCGCTTCGATCACTGCCGGTTTTTTTAACTGTTGTGCAGTTGTGATCCTCCGGAAATACGGTTATTTTGTGATTTTCGCAGGGGTGAAGGGAAGCTGGAGAAGCAGTTCCGGATGAACTGCTTGGGTTGCGAGCTGTTCGTTTGCTACCGCGCGGAAGAGGACACGGAGGCCGCCTCTTTTGTTTATGTTCTCGACGGTTCTCTTAGTACTGTTGCTGCTGAAACCAACCCTCAGGTCAGGGTCAGGCCTTTTGTATTTGTTGCTGTTGGATTGTTATTTTCCTTGTTGAAAGGAAGGTGTAGTGTGTTTTGAGTGGAGTTTATTGCAGGATGCTCCGGTGCCTCCCTGCATCTCCCAGCTTGAAGGCGGGCTCGTGCAAGTGGCCATAGAGGTGGAGGACCGTGCTCAGCGCTCGGCTATAACTCGTCAGTCTTACTAGCACTTACTTTACTAATTTTATCATCGTGACCTCTGCTTTGCTTTCCAACTTTATAACTATAAGCTATCTCTCGGTAGCACTCATTTTCGTAATGAGACACTTGCTTAGCTATTCCCCCTTTGGGGTTTCTGCTGTCATTCACATACTACTGCTGGCTGTAGAGTAGCATAGCTATTCGAGTAACAAGTATGATGCGAATATATTTTTTTTTCAGGGGTGAATGCTGATGATGTTCGAGTCACAGTAGCAGCACCTGCAGCCCGTGGGGAGGCTAACAACGAGCTTTTGGAGTTCATGGGAAAAGTACGCTTCTGTCTTCTGCCAGTTTCTCGATTCCTTTTTCTGAAACCCATCTTGATATTGTAGGCAGTTGGACAGGATTTTGGAGTTTTGCTGCTTACCTGATTTGCATTTGGTGCAGGTATTGGGTTTGAGGCTAAGCCAGATGACCCTTCAAAGAGGTTGGAATAACAAATCAAAGCTCCTTGTTGTAAGTTTCGGCAACATTCTTCCTTGTGATTGTTCTCATCTGTGCATTTATGAACTTCCCAACATGTGTTACAATTCTTAGGGTCCAATAGTACAAACAACAAACAACTAATGGTGCCTTTTGTTTTATCATGCATGACGCTTAGTTAGCAGCAAGATTACCCGGCATCTTTTTATGCGCTTTTGTCCTCAAGATCTTCACTTAGGGTTTATCATTCTGTGCTCCTACATATCAGGGGTAGGATATGAAATGCTAGGAATAAATGTTCACCCCGTCATAGTTCACAGATGTTCAGCATATGAACTTACGAAAAAAAGGCAGACACGAAGATCAAACATTGTTATCGTGTCAAAAAAGAAGCTCAAGAACCTAAACGCAGGGAGTTTGGTGTTCTTCTTATAAACATAACGCATACTAAGGAAATCTTATAACCTAGCTTCTCTGGACGTTGTTGTCTTCCTCGATGATCACTTAACGCTTAGTGATCGGTCACATTCCTCTTGCAATATTCTTACCAGCGTATACAGGTTTGCTAGTCCGCGGTCGGCTATCCGTTTATTTCGTTTGACAGTCTCATTTTTTTTTCCATCAGGTGGAAGATATGTCAGCCAGGCAGGTGTATGAGAAACTTCTTGAAGCTGTACAACCTTGAGCTACTCATTGGAGTCCATCACCCGTTTCCAGGAGTTGAAGATCATAAACGATTGATCTGGAATGGTTTAAGTTATTCAATGATCGGTTTCTTTCTGGTACAATTGAAAGTTCAACGGGCTTTTTATCCCTGAAACTTCAGCGCAATACTAACCTCGACGAGATCAAATTGGCGAAGAACATATATCGATTGAGGGACGATTTCACTAAAATTTATAACGACCAGAAAGTGCTGTGATCAGCTTTCTATTCTTTTGGGTGAGAATTTAAATAGGTTGACCTAAATTTCATGTTCTAGACGGTATTCGTTTTTGTTTTTTTCCTAAACAAAAAATTTCTATTTCTGCAAAAGATAAAGAGTCAATTCATGATCTATTGTTACCACACTTCTCGCCAAGCTTAGGTATCGGCTTTTTGTTTTGCCCTCTTCCAAGAATTTATTGCACCAGAAGTTTAAGAGAAACTAGAAGGGGTATTTTCATAGCATTTTAACTCGAACTCGAAACACCTCAGCAATGCCGGTAGCATATGCAGTCACCCTAACCCTCACCCAACTGAGATTCCATCATGAATGAATGAAGCATCAACGCCTGGATCATTTAGGGTTTAGTATAATCCATGCAAATGTATTCCAACAAATAAGACAGCGAGCTAAACAGTAGAAGATTATTCCAAGCTTAAAGCTTTTAAACTTGGCTTGAACCACAAGATTGAATATAGTACGATCTTTTAATTTTAAGACGAGAGATCCCGACTGCAACATATCAAAATCCCAGTAGAGAGGAAAGGAAAGTCATTAAAACAAATCGGTTTAAAGCACCGGAACGCGGCCACGAATCGACTTCTTGGTTCTCTCCCCGCTGTTTTCCTCACGACGAAGCACCGCTGCGCAGAACTTGGTTCCTTGATTTCCTAGGGGCTAGCTGTGTCTCGGGCTGCAAAGGAATGCCAGAAGTCATTCAACTGCAAATCAACCAAATGCTCTGGTGTACTGAAAGAAATGCTCAGCTGCAATGAACAATACCTCTTTCTTGACGGGTTCTTCCTTCTCGGATAAAGTTAGCTCGATGTGACAAGGTGAAGACATGTAAGCTGAAAACATGGATATTTTTGTCATACTCGAATGCAAATGGTTAGATGGAAAAGTCAAGACAATAGAGTGAGGGAAAGAGTTCACTCACGGTTAATTCTCCCGTGGGCGCGGTAAGTTCTACGCCGCTGTTTCTGGGCTTGGTTGACTTGGATATGAGAAATATGAAGAGAATCGACATCAAGTCCTTTCACCTGACAAGAAGTTTACACAGGACCAAAAAGAACAAGATTTTGAGAAATGTTGCTATAATGGATAGAGCTAAAATATACTGGTCTGATTACTTTGATTGTCGCTAGTAAAAATGAAATGAAACTGTGCAAGAGATTTAACCTCAGCATTGCTTTCAGCATTCTTGAGCAAATCCAGGATGAACCTTGCAGATTTGGCAGGCCAACGCCCTTGCCCATTTGAGTGACGATTCTTCGCCTGAGCAGTTCTTCCAACACCACGGCAGAAGCGTGTAAAGGGAATGGCTTGTTTGTGAACCAGAACATCCTCCAAATACCTCTTAGCCTTGCCCAATGGTAATTTCCGAATAGCATGGGCAGTCTCCCTTGTGTTCTGACATAATTGTCAAGCATAAATAAGGACCGTACAATGGCATATCATGCACAAGTGCACACCAACAAACCACAACTAGACCACAGAATCAACCGAGAGCACAAGGACTAGAAAAATTGGCAGGTACCAGCAAGACAGTTTAGACTGGTGTGAATCAGTCTCATTTACAATAGTATTTCAGAATTGCATGAAAAATAGTTCATGTATAATGCCCTTTCGTTAGTTTGCATCCAGCTTCATAGCCTCTTCAAAAAAAATCCGTGAGAAACACTTCATACCCCTTTATTTTCGTCCCGAATGAAGAACGCGATCTCGTTCCTAGTATCAAGTAGAAACGGCAACAAAATTAACCAATCTCTTCGATGGTAGTCAGTACATTCCCAGGTATTACAGGCCACGGAACAAACTCATGCATAAACCATGTCCGCGTTCAATCCAACGATATCTTGTTTGTTTCAGGTGAACCCATACACAAACTAATCAGATAAAGCACCAGAACCAATTAATTGAACCAAACAAAATAACACCACCAAATTGTTGAAAACACACAAGGCAAAGGAAAATCAAACTACTCAGCAGCCACACAAAGGGGAAAGGAAGTTCACCAATTACCTTAAAGTGGCAACGAAGATCAGATCCCCTAGCCTTGCAAGCTGAAATTAAACCCTAGTAAAGATCAGATTTTTAACTTCTCCAATTGCTCCAAAAAACCCAAAACAAATCCAAGAATATAAAATACTCACACTTGGTGGGGTTCTCCGGCTCCTTAGAATACTTCACCTGCAACCAGAAAAATCAATGTCCTTTTCTCATAAGAATCCAACAAAATCAAAACCCAGAAATGAAATCACCAGAAAAATTGAAATTAGGCTAACCATGGTTGCAAAATGCCGCTGAAGAAAAACCCACCAAAGTTGTGAGCTTTCGGAGTTGTTGAAGAACCCTAACTGAGATTGAGAAGGTCAGAGGTTGGGCCTTTTGGGCTTCCGTTATGGGTCAGCGGTTCGGTGTAAAGATTAGTCGGTACAGTGGTATCCAGATAATAAGCTATCTAAATAAAAAAATAAGGACTGACTGAGATTAATAAGTTTCTGATTGGAAAAAGGTTTTACTGGAACTTTTTAAAATTGATTTTCCGTATTATGTTCCCACAAAAAATTATATAGTAAATTGATTTATACACAAGTTAACTTTAAACAATCAAGCTTGTTGTCACAGAAACTTTTGTTTTATTACTCATAATTCAGGCCATGCACATTGATGATTTAGGAGCGGGGGAGGAAAAAAAACGAAACTTGTTTTTTCTTCAAAACTTTAATTTGAGTCTCGAGACAAAAATATAAAAAATGGGAAAAAAATTCTTAGTAGATTTTAATACATTAAATTCTCAAAAATAAAATAGGATTCTCTTATTAAAGTAGAACAATTTTTAACTGGTTAGTTTATTTAATTTGGCTGTTTTATAATTTTATTGGCCGCAACTTACATCTCTCCCCTCAAAACTCGTCATCTCATTTATAGAACTTCTAGGCGCTCGGTGGTAAAAACTAAAACCTTTTTGAAACATTTATATCGAAACTTGTTTGAAACTTTTGCACTGTGTTTAGGAATAAAAATAGAATTAGAAAGTAAAGTAGAATCCATAAAATAAAACAAGGTCAAATGAAACAAAGTAAATTAACCGCATCGTGTCTGAAAAACGAATCCAATTTCTCCTTATTCGACCGGCTACATCACTGATTAGATTAATTTTTTTTTAAAATAATTCTATTAGTAATTATATTGGGTATTAAAATATTAACAAAACCACTTTTAATATAACAAAATTCTAAAAAAACAATGTTTAAATTTTTTTATCAATTTAACCTTAACCGACCAGTCCAACCCCACTCCACAATTTAGTATAAAACAAACCACCCCGACTACAAAAACCAAATTCGAAAATCGGCTAACGACCAATAATAAATTCCCGACGACGAACTGAATTTGACAACATAAATCATCAGCTACCAGCCTGGTTAAACACATTACTAACTGCAATAGGATTGTTTGTGAGTGAGTGCATGGCCATGAAGATGGAAGCCGAACGTTGGAGTGCGGCTAATTCAACTTTGTTATTGTGATACAAGAACACCCTAAATGGAGAGGTCAAACATTCTCCAGCAGCAAGAAAATTGGAATGGTAACACTTGAAAATCCCTACATCCGAAAACACCCGACACAGTTCCAGGCGAAGATATGTTAAAGGCTTCCACTTCTACTTCCGTCTTCCCGACATCATCATCACTCCAAAAAAACACCATCTCCATGAGTATTTGTAACCCAAATTACAAGGATGACAACAAAATCACCTACTTTCCTTGCCTAGATTTGTACATAGGTGGAGGAATGTAGGCTGTCCTTTTTCATTAGCCGTTGGCACTCTTTAACCTTGCAACCAGTTCATCCTGCACCAATGATGACAATGATTAGCGAAAGGGGATACACTAATCTACCATAACGATAGCAACCCGTCGAAAGCTGCCAATTCATGGATTGAAACATATGAAGACATTCTATCAATGGTTTCAAATAGTTGATGAAGCTAAGTGCAGCTGACATTGGTTACTTTAGCGAATCAATGCAAAACTAGATGTCAATATAGTCACCTTTTTTCCTTTCGGAGACAGGCCTCGTTCTTTTAACAGAGCACGGAGCTTCTCCACTGTCAGACTGTAGAAGTCCTTGGTAGATGAGGAACTACTTTCAGCCACCTCTGCACACTCTGAAGCAATTGAAAAGCTAAGCATATACCGCGTCTTTTGATAAATGAAAGAGAAAACATATACTCCAGAACTTGCAAGTTCAACCCTGAACAACTCATAACCTTGACACGCAGTAGTATTCTAACATTTCAAAGTAGCAATTGATAATCAGAGTGCATTTGTTATCACATGATATTCAACGGGATAAAGTTTACAGAAATTAATATGCAAATGCACCAGTCAAGAAAGGGCATAGACGCAGGGACAAGCATCTCCTGATTAGGAAAATATAGCAAGAATGGACGGAAGGAAAATGTTGGAAGGTCTAAACCCTAATGCAGCATCATCTTGGAAAGACAAAAGTGAAATGAAATGTTCCACCTAGCAATCAATATCAACATCGGCGTTTAACATTATCAGGATTTCCAAAATGAACTTATGAAGGAAAATTGCTTACATAGAACAAGGACCACAAAACTATACCTGGAAAATTGCTTGCATACAATGAAGACGACAAAATTATACCTGGTTTAGAACCATTTTGGGAGCTATTTCTCTTAGCTGAACGCCCTTCAACTGCTCTCTCTAAGGTCCTGAAAATTTCAGAGAGTGGGCCAAATATGAATTTGCTTGAAATTTTCCTTGGAGGAAAGAGCTGCTAAAAACTGTCAAATATGTTATGCATTGTAGCTTAAAGCTCAGAACGAAGTCAAACAACTGCTGGTCGAAAATGAAGCAGGTAATGGATGAAAACCACTTTGGTTGCACGGACAAAAGATAGAAGCAAGACCTCTTTCTGGGACCATCAGATGTAGTTGCACCCTTTCCATCCTTTGAACTGGAACTACCCTTCTGTCCTTTGAGCTGAAGGGATCTGATCAATATGTTGGTCTGGTTCGTCTTTATCTGTTGACCTTCTGCAGACACAGCCATTATGTTAACATAGAAATTTGACACCGATGACAATGGAAAACCAGAACTCATCATGCAATCAGTTCATGAAGCCAGTGACTTCTTGGAGCAGAGAAAGCAGGAATTAACTTGATCATAACCTTGCCACGTTCATAATTAATTAAAGATCATCCATCATGGCATTTATGCTATTTTCATAACTACAATGCAATACACCAATCTGATCGATATACTAGAGGCAGCTAACAATTAGATTTGCAAAGTCATCTCCGACTGCAAAGACCTTTCGGTTTGGGACACTAAAACCTAAAACCTAGATGCTCCTGAATACACCAACTCGTGATGCAAGCATATCCAACCGCAACAAGAGTCACAACGCGGTATGAAATTTTAGGTAATGGATACAACCGTCGACAATGTTTAACCACTATAACAACATTCAACAACAAATACAAGAAACTAAAGGCATACCCGGGGGCGAAGTGTCACGATCACAAACGTAAACTCGCATCCTACCCTGCGAGTAAATGCAGAAACAAACATCAAATCATCGACAGGATGGACAAAAAACCCGACGGTTATACAAGATTCAAGTAAAACCCTAACAGACAGCAACTGCTAATTAATTAGCAACATCGCTCTACCTTTTCGCACAAAACCTAAGTACAAGATCCAGTTAAAAGCACAGTACAATTCAAACAACCTAACTTTCTCGAGCTTCCCCAATTTAAACAGAACGGAACCATAAAAAAGCACGTGCTTATATTAGACAGTGGAAGCAAGGTGGGGAAACGGAGGGCGGGGGAAGCGAGAGGGCTCACGAGGTTCGAGGAGTGGACGGTGGAGGAAAATAGGCCGTGAGAGGGGAGGTTCAAGAGGAACCCGGAGGCCGCGCTGCCGTTGGCCGCCGGATTCGAACTCCCGCCTTCCATGTGCGCCTTTTTGTTTTCTTTTTTTCTTCCTTTTCAAAGAACCGCGAGAGAGTTTTTACACTTAAAAAGTCCAATTCGTGGTTTTTTTTTTGGAAATTGAAACACGACATTATAGACACGAAAATAAAATACATAAACTGAACGATAGAAAACACAAGAGATAATTATTCTCAGACCTCTGGTATTTGGCATATTTGTTTTTCGTTCCTTGTCTTTTCACAATCGATTAAAAACTCTCTATAGCCATGGTTTTAAAACTCGGCCTGTAGTTACGACCCGGAATTCCTACCATTTTCCGGGTCGGCCAGTCGGACTGGTCGGACCACCGGTCGGACCAATAATATTTTTATTTTTAAATATTTTAAATAATATATATATGTAGGTTAAAATATACTTATTTTCCATAAAAAAAATAGACTTAATTTTTTATATCTCCACTCTATAAATCTATTTTTTTAATTTATTTATTACTTTATAAACTTGTCAAATCAATTTTTTTCCTCGAAAATTACCAAAAAAATCAATTTCGCCCATTTTTGTACTAATCGGGTTCGACCGGTCAGGGTGGACCTCAAAATTGGCCAATCCGACCAGATTTGGTCCGGTTAGTACAGACCCCAGTCAAAAGTCTAAAAATGACCCGGTCTTGTGCCCATTTTATGATCCAACCAGTCAGACCACCGGTCGGTCCGCATTTTTTAAAACCATGCCTATGGCTTAGTTTTATTATATTTTCAGACCCATCGATAATATCTGCAGATATTTTTTCATTTTTTTTAATGAAAATGACAAAAATACCTTTGAAAAAAATTTTAAAAAAATTCTACCCAAAAATCTCATCGTCTTCTTCTTACCGCCACCCAGAAATCAACCATTGGGATGATGTGATTTCTGGGTAGAATCAGTTGATTTTTTTTGTTGATTTCTGGGTGGCGGTAAGATGAAGATGATGGGATTTTTTGGTAGAATTTTTTTTAATTTTTTAATGGTATTTTTGTCATTTTATGATAAAAAATAAAAAATATATATGTTGACGTTAGCAAGAGACTTGAGAGTATAATAAAATCAAATTATGAAAAGTTTTTAATCGATTGTCAAAAGATAAGAGTGAGAGATGAATATGTCAAATACCAGTCCGAAAGTAATTATTCCAAAATACAAAGATAAAAATTATCGCATTGGTGATACACCGGTCACTATGATACGTAACAGTCGTGTCTTTGGTTGGTTCCTAGTTTCCAGAGTTCCCTTTTTGATATATTTACGGGTAGTCGGCCGTTTTATTATTAATGGGCCACGAATTTCGTGCTTTGTTTTTTTTATACGTAATTTCGTGCTTTCTCCCTTTTATTTTGGTAAAAGTATATAGTCTCTCGTAACTTAACTGACTTACCCATTGGCATCGTGTAGTCTAAAAGTATCTGACTTTTGATAAAGACTTTTCTAATTAACAACATTTTGGAAAGAGTTCTTAAGCATTATTAAATTTAAAAATAAATCAAAAAAGTATGCGAAAATTATGAGAGAGGAAGATGAATTTTTTTCATATTTTCTGATTTTATTAAATTTTAAAACCAAATTTGTTTCATAATTATATTTAGGGATATTTTTGTCAAACAAATCATTCAGATAGTGAAGTGAAGTGCCAATTGGCAAATATAAAAATATCAGACATTTTTAAACATGATAACAATGTGCAAGTGGATCAAAAGTTTACCTTTCGTTTTTGGCAGAGGTTTCCTGTTTTGTCCTAATGCAAGTATGATCGATGATTCCAAAGTAACAATGAAATGTTTGTTAGACCATATGGTATAAGATAGACAGTAGATTGCCATTTTAATTTATCAGATAATAAATACGGATTAATTTATTTGGTAAAATTTGTGAAAATCATAAAATTGAAATAACCATGACTGAAATTCGAGATAAGAGAAATTTGTTGGTGACTGTTTTGATAATTTTATACCAAACTCGTACCAGTTGAATCATCTTGGGCCTTTTTACTCTGTGTCGCTCCTCTCCCTCCCTTAGGCATGTGTTCTCTTTGTCCGCAAGACAAGCAATCGACGAAGACTAAGGAGCAAGTAGTCTAGGGGACAAATAAGAAATATGTAGATCCTATTATTTTCTGTCGTAGCGGCTTTAAAAATATCTAACAACAAGGACGTATCAAGACAGAGGGATAATTTGCATTGGGTGGGTTTGCTCCGAAGAGATGAAGCTCTCTGCCCTCTTTGCAAACTGGACTTGGAATCCTCAAATCACTTATTCTTACATTGTCCAGTTGTGGCAAAGGTCTAGGGTGCTTTTGTAAAGCTGATTGGGGTAAATTGGTGCATCTGCAGCAATACGCTTAACTTTCTTGAGGCGTGGATGGGGGTCATGTGGCTTGTCCGAAGTAAAACTCTTAGGCAAGTCTGGTACACTCTATTCGCCTCTACTTTGTTGGTGCGTGTGGAAAGTGAGAAATCGTGTAATTTTCGAAGGTGAGTCATTCAACCTGAGCAGGCTGTTACTTCGCATTGCAAGTCACGCCTCCGAATGGTTACACTCGTCTAGAATTTCTTGCGTATTAATATGCTGGACGTCTTCTTGTGTCTCAATTCCCTGGCGTAGCTTTAGTTCATTTTGCTCAGTTCCTTCTGTTTATCTTGGTGTATTTGCGATTTTGTAATTGCTCCTTGTGCAATTACATCCCTAGGTAATTATTTGTTAAGGAGTAATAAAGTATATATTTTACCTTTCAAAAAAAGAAAGAAAGATGTATGTGAGGATCTCTTTACGTATACAGTCTCACATATATCATGTAATAAATTAAGGATAAGGTAGCCAGTTTTAATTTGTCCTAATGTGTAAGAACTGGGAGGGTTGGCTTGGTTCCGTGGAGAACAAGAAACGGAAAGTCATGGGGAAAAAAAGAGAGGTACCAAAGTTCATCCATTGGTCATTTTAGTCAAATTCGGCTGGCAAAATGATCGGGCCTTTTTGGGTTTTTGTGTGGAAATTGACTTGAAAGTTGAAAGTAAACGACCATAGGCTCTTTGTAGGCCCATTTGTTTTGTAAAAGAGAAGCTTTCGGGAAAAAAAAAAGCGTTCTTTAAAGATTATTCTCCTCCTGAAAATAAAATATATACTTTTCATCTACTTTCTTTAGGATAAAATACAACCGAGTCTCTGCAACTGAACTGAATAAAAATTAGGAAACATATGGAAAATAATTGAACAAGGAACTAACAGAAGAGTGGTTAAGATAAGTGAATAGATATTATTAGTATAAGAATATTACGTCCAGAAGTGGCTACGATGGCCAATTGCTTACTAGAAATTTGTAATTAGAACCTAATTTTGCACTTAAGGTAAGTGGTCGTGTCTATTACAAACTACGTAATTACACGACATACTTACCTATCTTTAATTCTACTCTGTGTTTGTTTTTATCCTTAAAGCTCTTTTGGTTTAGATATATTTTTAGAACTATTTTAGAGTATGTACTAGATAACTCATATTATTATAGAGTGTTTTGATATGCGCTATTTGTACTTATGGTACTTTTGATATATCCATACTTGGTAGAAAATGGACAAGAATGAATTATAATACTTTACTTTTAAAAAAAACTTCAATTATACTCGGGTCTAATATTCTTTAGATTAAGAATATCTATTCACTTGTAAAAAAAATTAACGGAAGAGTCAAACCAAGCCACAGATTTACGAGGTAGACATGTTACAAAGCCGACTAGGGGATGGCCGGAAATTCCTCCTCCGAAAAGACAACCTACGACTCGGCGGGCTCAGTGCTCTCCTCACTATCACCTTGTTCGCTTGAAGCCTTCTCAATCTCTTACTCGACGGCACCAAGTATCCATGCTTCCTACACCTACTCGAACCAGGCCGATCCGAACACGTACATGACCGACTGCGAAACCTCTTTCTCGGACCATCAGATGTGGTTGTACTCTTTCCGTCCTTTGACCTAGAACTACCCTTCCGTCCTTTGAGCTGAAGGGATCTGATCAATATGTTGGTAAGGTTTGCCTTTATCTGTTGACCTTCTGCAAACATAGCCATTATGTTAACATATATATTGAACACCGATGACAATGGAAAACCAGAACTCATCAGGCAATCAGTTCATAAAGCCAGTGACTTCTTGGAGCAGAGAACGCAGGAATTAACTTGATCAGAACCTTGCTACAGTCTTAATTAATTTGAGATCATCCATCAGAGTGATGACCATGTCCTCTATGCTATTTTGACAAACTACAATGCAATCAGACCTGACCACCGTTCGAATTCTTAATTAATTTGTAACTTCTCGACCGCCCTTCGTCTCCACATGTGCTATTCTGTTGACTCTGGATTGGTTTTTAATTTTTATTTAATTTTCTCGTTATTTGACTATGTATTTCCTATTTCAGTTTTGTAACCTCGTACGTTGCGCCACCCGTTTGGAAAAAAACATGCTAGCATGACAAATACAAGAAACTAAAGACATACCCGGGGGTGAAGTGTCATGATCACAAACGTAAACTCGCATCCTACCCTGCGACGAAATACACAAACAAACATCAAATAATCGACAGGATGAACAAAAATACACTTTAAGGAGCCTAACGAGCAAAGACAAAGAGGACTCGTGCTTCATCAAATAAAACCCTATCAGACAACAACTGGTAATTAGCATCGTTCTACCTTTTTTGTGCAAAACCTAAGTAAAAGAACAGTACAATTCAAATAACCTAACTTCTCGAGCTTCCAATTTAAGCAGAACCGAACCATAAAAAGCACGTGCTTATTAAACAGTGGAAGCCGGGGGGGGGGGTTGGTTTCGGGCAGTGAGAAGGCTCACGAGGTTGGAGGAGACGACGGTGGAGGAGAGAAAGCCGCGAGAGGGAAGGTTCGCAAGGAACACGGAGGCCGCGCCGCCGGTGGCCGGCCGATTCGAACTCCCGCCCTCCATTGGCGCCTTTTTGTTTTCTTCCTTTTCCTTTACAAAGAACCGCGAGAGGGTTTATACACTTTTTTGAAGGGTTAGGGTTTATACACTTATTCGTGTCTTTGGTTGGTTCGTAGTTTCCAGAGTTCCACTTTTGATATATTTACGGTAGTAGGCCGTTTTATTATTAATGGGCCACGAATTAGAGATTTTTCTAATTAACAATTTTTTTTTGAAAAAAATCTTTAAATATTATTAAATTTAAAAAATAAATAAATAAGAATGAAAAAATTAAGATAGAGGGTGATGAATTTTTAAATATTTTTTTCTAATTTTTTTAACCAAATAATGAAGCACCAACTGAAATTAGAAAAATATGTTACTCGCTCGAACATTTTTAAACAACATGATAACGATGTGTAAGTTGATCAAACCAAATTACATTGGATCTCATCCGAATCACTCTATCTATCTTTTTTGAAAAAAATTTAGTTTCAAAGCCCGCTCAAATAGGAGAAGTACGTCATGCTAATAGCATGATGGACTTCTCCTAATGTTAATATGCCTTGGATGATTCACATCTCAGGGTCAAACGCTAATGAGCACATTAAACTATCCATGTAGCTAAGAGTTCTCCTTTGTTTCAACTATTATAGCACATGTGTCGGCCAGAATATAAGGGGCATGATGACTTCACCCTTTACCTTTTGTTTTTGTCAAATTGTTTTGTCTTAGTGCGAGCATGATCAATGATTCCAAGTAACAATGAAATGTTTGTATGCCATATGGTATACATAATAGGCAGTAGATAGCCAATTTAATTTATCAGATAATAAATACGGATTAATTTATTTGGTAAAAGTGGCGAAACTCATAAAATTGAAATAACCATGACTGAATTTCGAGACATGTCGGTGACTGTTCTGATAATTTTATACCAAACTCGTACAGAACCAGTTAAGTAACTCGTACAGAACCAGTTAAGTCAGCTTGGGCCCTTTTTAGTTTCTAGTTTTACTTCTCGTTTCGCTCCTCTCTCTCCAACGCTTTTTACGAAGGCCAAGGAGCAAGGAATCTAGGATAGAACGAAGGAATAAATATATATTTTTAGTTTATACCACATTGTATTCAAAAATTTATTTGACCGACTAAGTTAAGTTTGAATCGAGTAAGACATTTCAAAAATGAAAAAAATTTTCTCAACAAGTATTTAACATTATTGTGTTGTCAAGACAAACCAAATTGAAACAACACATCTAAGTGTCTAATAGAAGGAATAAGTAGATAATCACACCCTTTTACTGTTCTCCCTCTCTCCACACCACAATCTTAATCTTCCAGTCTTATTTTCTTCTTCTGTTTCTTCCCACACTCAAATCCTACTCTTTTGGACAGTAGAGGCCAACACCAAATATTCCTTTTCAGTTATCTGTGAGATTTCCCTACAAACATTAGCATTACAAAACATCACTCAGGAGTTCCTTTTCAAGTTAAACAAACAGATGATCAATAAGATAGAGGCCCCAACTACTATGAAGACTCTCTAATGGTGTGAATGGAGATGTTCAACCATCCCTTGAACAATCTCCATTCACACCATTGAAAATTAATCGATCCAACGACTAGGAATTGATTACGCAGGTACCGAGGAAAATGACCATCCACATAAGACTCTCAAATGCCAAATTCATTGTTCCTACTTCCACATGGGTTCATTAGCGGAGGCTTTGGTTTCCATTACAAGCAAAGTTTAAGACTTCCTAGTACAAAAACCATAAACACATCAAAACTTCAAGCAAAAAGTAAGCCAAGAATATACCATCTCGAATGGGAAAGGACTACATAGCAACAAACTAATCACCATGACCAAACTCGATCGATGTTGATATGATCACTTAATAGAGGGACAGATACGAAAATGAAAATTCTTGCACCGACCCCTTTCTACTCCATCAAATAAGAATAGAAAAAGTTAGAGATTTGCACGAAAGAGGCATTGCCATTGCACGCTAATTTTACATTAACAATACAGAGCCATAGAGAAAGGAAAAGCAAAGTCAACATCGACAGATGAAGTTGAACTATAGCTTCCTGAGCAGTATAGTAAACGAACCGACAACTCACGAGTGCGAAACTCTACGGTCTATAGTACATGTACAAATTTTGTAGCACAGTATAGAAACTAGATTTAACAATCCATTGGAACAAACCAGCAAGTTGTTCAGGCACATTAAACAAGTGGACTCTTTTTTCTTTCTACCCTTAAGTAGAGCAACGCGTACCTGTAACAAGAGAGCAGGTTCTATATACTCTTTCTTCGTAGATGATTTAGAACAACAGAGGTCCCCTCGAACAAGTCAGATAGATAAGTTTCTAGATCATCTGGTGTGTATTTAATGTACTTCCCAGCGTGCCTGCCGCTATCCAGCTGACTCCCAAACCTTCCCACAAATGCGCGGTAAGCAGGCAACACCATTTCGGAAATAGATATTCGAAGCTCTTCACGGAGCTGAGGATCTGGAACCTTCCAACCAGTCTGAACACGATACAGTTCCTCAAAACATGCATTGAAGTTCTTGAATCTTTCCTTCAGAGCCACTTTGGAAGCATTATTTGAACTCCCACCGACTCCTTCATCCTTCAAGCAAGATAACGCCTTAGACCAAGCAGCCCTAAGGTAAGCATTAGCATACTGGCGTATTTGCCCTCGGTGTTTGCGGACCCACTGATCACCCAAAGTCTTTATAAGTTCAGAATTTTTAACCTTTTGCACCATGTACCATAAATTGTTCATTAAGAAAACATACTGCATCGCACCATCTTCATACAGCCTCGATTTATCCTCAAGGTTAGATTCCAGAATCGACAACAGAGACAACAACCTCCTCGCTACAGGGGTCGCTGTTTCCTCCTGCCCTGCTTCGGTATCACCATTTTGTGATCCACTAGACCTTTCTTCGGCGTGGCAATCCAAGAGGGAATTCAGGGTTCCACTGTAGTCAACGACCAACTTTACGTAATTCATCACATAACGGGTAAGAGGATGGATCTCACCACTGAGCATGGGCTTCTTAGAGGTCTCATTCTTCACATTATTCTCAAACTCTGTAAAAGTCCCTCGCGCAGCGTCTCCTAACCGGTCCAACAGTCCTTCCGCTTCGCTGCACAGAAAATCGTCCGTGACCATGAACTGCAAGTCGGACAACACACCCGCCAACGCATCATACATATCCAAAATCCTAAACAGCTTCTCAGAAGACCTTTTACCGATAGCAACAGCCTCCCCGAAATTCAGCAACGGCATCAAGCACCACTTCCCGGTTTCGTTGAAGCAAACCTCCCTTGCAGAATCAGAGGAGCTAAACACCTGATCGCACAACCTCTTCTCCCCGGTCAAAAGAACCCGAACACCGATCTTAACGGCCTGGATCCACTTCTTCATCTTATCATCCAAAGCCTGCCACCCAATCTTCTGCACCTCCTCTATACTAAGCTTCTCAACCCCCAAAATAAGAAGGCACTCGTCTAGCGCATCCCTACGCACACTACTGTACACCTGGACACACTCCCCCTCGTACCCGGCCCTCACCATCCGCTCCGCGATGTCCTTGAGCTCGGGGACCGCGCTAGGGCTAATCAATTCAACAAACAGATCCTCATCTAAGCTGGCCCCACGGTTATGGAAGCACGGACTCTCGCTTTGCTCAGCGAAGCTGTCGAACCCCTCCTCCTCCTCCTCGGGAAACGACAGCGAGACCCGGCGGATGGAGCCGTAGAGTTGATCGGCGTCGAGGGGGACAGTGCTGCGGATGAGCGCGTGGCGAAACTCCTCCTCGAGCCGCGCCATCGCGATCTGTACGACAGTCTCCGCGCGCTCGGCGGCCTCGGAGTCCGAGATGTTGTCGAGGAGGTCGAGGATCTCGTCGACGGCGGCGAGGTACTCGGCGGCTTCAGGAGAGTCGTCGAACAACGTAAGGGAACCGCCGCCGGACGAAGACGACTCCTCCAGCCGGAGGATCACCCCCTCGGCGGCATCGATCCGTGACTGAACCGAGCTGGCCTCGTCGCCGATGAGATCCGTGAGGTTGGAGAAGCGGTTATCGAAGCTGGACAAGATCATGAGCATGTCCTCGCGCGCGTTCTTGGAGGTGTTCATACTCCTCACGATCTGCTGCGCCGTCGCCATCACCCGGTCGTCCGCGCCGTCGCCGCTGCTACCGCCGCTGCTCGTTGTCGTCGCCATCACAAAATCAGGCCTCCGCGGCGTCGTTTCGAGCAAGGGAAGGGGAAGGGGTTTGTCACTCTTTAGGTCTTTTTTTTAAAAAAAATTTCTTTTTAGGAGAGAGATTGGTTGATCTATTTCGGGAGGAGATATTTTGGTTGCCTTTTTGACTAGCCGGCGTGTTCGTTGGGGGTCGCTATGCCGTGTTTGGGGGAATGTAATTGGAAACGGATCAGGCGGAACGGAGAGGTATCCGGTAAAGGAAATTTTAGAATTCAAGGGATTAGGGAAATCCTTTATTTGTTTGGTTTGTGTTGATTCCGTTGGGCCCGAGTTATGTGATATGTGGATTTTTTTTACCTTGTCTTAGACTAGTAGTGATCTTGTCCAACTCGGATCACATAATAAATAATTAATTTTTCTCATCCACATACAACCCAACTTAATTAAATATTTTTTTACTCTAGGGGTGCGTTTGGTACGTTTTCTGGACATGACTATAGATATATGACAGACCTGTTCTAGCTGTCTTGTCAAGTATTTGGTAATTTTAATACACCATAAAAATGAAATCTTTGAATAAAAAAATAGATATCAAAACTAAATCGTTCAAAAAAATTCTTAAAAAATTTAGATCATCGCACTTACATTACCAATATTTTTAATATATATTCACATTATTTGACAAATACGTATATTTTTGGTAAATGTATAAGTGTACATGTACAGTGTACAACGGAGACGGATGTTGAATAATTAATTTTTCTCATCCACATACAACCCAACTTAATTAAATATTTTTTTACTCTAGGGGTGCGTTTGGTACGTTTTCTGGACATGACTATAGATATATGACAGACCTGTTCTAGCTGTCTTGTCAAGTATTTGGTAATTTCAATACACCATAAAAATGAAATCTTTGAATAAAAAAATAGATATCAAAACTAAATCGTTCAAAAAAATTCTTAAAAAATTTAGATCATCGCACTTACATTACCAATATTTTTAATATATATTCACATTATTTGACAAATACGTATATTTTTGGTAAATGTATAAGTGTACATGTACAGTGTACAATGGAGACGGATGTTGAATTCCCTTATACAAAGACCTCATTAAAAAAACCATCATGGTAAATATGTATCTATTAATCAAATATCTGAATTAACCATTTTATATCTTTATATAGATTTATATCAAAAATATAAAATTTAGAAAATTTAAATGAGTATACAAATATTGAAATATTTGAATCCAAATTTAAAAAATTGTATGTGAGACCCGAAAATTATATATTATATAAAATTGATGAAGAAATAAAAAAGAAAAGAGTTTATGGTAACATGAAAAATCATATCACAAGAGATTTCTGTCCTTGGACATAATTTTCAGTCTTATGAAAATAAATGGGACAAGAAATAAGGGGTGGGTTGGGACAAACTTCCAATTTTGTTCCCTCCATTTTCTGCGCCAAACATAGGGTTGGACAAAAATCCTTGGGAAGTCCCGTCCAAGCCATTGAACCAAACGCAGCCTAGTAGTTACCTTATCCAACACATGTCGCCAAATAAATAATTAATTTATCTCCCATCTACATATTATCTACTATCATTTTTTGTTTATATATAAAATGTAATAAATATACGAAAAAGATGCCTCTGTAATTATAACAAGGAAATAATAATTATAATAAAGTAACAAAATTAAGATTACAAAAGTTACAACAAAATTAGAAAGAAAGAAATAAAGCTACAAATGAATGTGTTAAATGATAAATTACAAAAGAGAAGATGCAAATTATATAGAGATTTGAAAAATACAAATTTTTATATTATAGAGATTTAAAAAATACAAAATTTCAAAATTTTTTGTTTTATTAAAAATAAATTCAATTTTTGTAACTATACAAATAATATCTATAAAATCTATTTCAACAAATAATATTGTACCAAGTGTCACTAAATTAGATTTAAAAAATAAATAAAATATGCCTCGCCCATCCGCGTGTCAGGGGCGGGTGACAACCATTCATGACTTTGTACCCAAAAGTCACTACTAGAAGTAGTCTTAACAAATTATGGTTTGATCTATTTTTCCATGGTTCTTTTTAAAAAGATTTGAACGACATATGAGAACTATTTTTTGAGTAAATAAGGGTAAAAAATACCCATGGTCATTCATCTCTTATTAATTTTGGGCCATAGTCACTAATCTATTTTTTGTTCATTTATGATCACTCATCTTTATTAAGTCACCTTTGTATGTACACTATGACTAATTTTGAAATTATTAAATTTCAGAAATATCTCAAACTTTTTCATTTTCTCTCTCGCCCTTGTTTCTTCCTCTCTTTTCTCTACTTTCCTTCTCTCCGTTTGGCAAGGAGCCACGTTCCCTGTTGATGTTGCGACAACACATGCAGTGGCAAGCATTCAAATAATTAGAATCCAAATTATCATAATTTTTTATTATCCGAATTTGTTATTTCACTATCTGAATCTGAATAGTGAGTCATCCGAATATGAATATCTAAATTTTTTCAACGTTGTCACTCATCTTCCACTGATTTTTTTTCACATGGATCCAAACAAAATTTATTTATGAATTGTGCTAACAAATTGTCCATGTTTTGCGAAGTAGTTACTTCCGCAATGCAGGTTTGGTGCTAGATAAGTAGTTAATTTGTCTAATTTTAATATTGCTTAATATGAAGTTACACCATATATGGTTTAGCATTTTGGAAATTGTCCCAGGGGAAACGTCTTCAATAGCAGCTCCCCGCCTAAACTTCTAGGAATTTTTTGATAGTTATAATAGATTCGGCGGCAAGAGATGCCACATAATGGTCAGCCACAGATGCAGTTTCAGCAGAAAAAGCTTTGGATCATCTTATCTTTTTTTTTCAAAAAAGGTGGATCTTTAGGTTTTTATGAAAGGGATGCTCTTATCATCTTATTGCTTGGTCCATCCTTGGAATTATCCTCAGACAAAAAGTTTCAGGATTAGGATTGCCGTTAAAACACGGGGGGCCCTCCATCCATAGCACATGGTTTCATAAAAGCGTATGATTTTGAGTAGTGGAATGCTAGTCTGGTTGGCTATATTGTATGTTTTTTGGATTAAGTGAGATTTTAGTTTTATAATTTAGATTATCCGTATCCATAAGTAAAAAATTTGGATATCGGATTCAGATTCACTATTCGAATTCAGATGGTGAAATAACAAATTCGGATAATTCAGATAATAAAATTTTTGGATAATTCAGATTGAGATTATCTGAATACTTAGCCCTACACATTGCATCGCGGCGTGAAAGGGTTATGTGGCTCCTTGTCGAAAGGGGAGAGGGAAAGTAGAGAGAAGAGAGGCAGGAACGAAGGCGAAAGAGAAAGAAAAAAGTTTGAGATATTTTTGACAATGTACAATTTTAAAATTAGTCGTAGTGACCATAAAAAAGTGATTTAATAAAAATGAGTGACCATAAAAGGACAAAAAGTAGATTAGTGACCATGTACTAAAATTAATAAAAGATGAATGGCCATAGTATTTTGGACAAATTACCCTCACATCCCTGTACTTTGGTCAACCTCTCCTTAGGGTCCCTGGATTTTGGAAAATGATTTTTCCGTCCCTAAGTTTTGATGATAATAGACTCCCGGGTCCTTGGCTGACGTCATCGGTTCTTTTTTTCATTTTTGGTCACAGAAATGACCAAAATACCCTTAAACAAAAATAAAAAATTACCTTCTTCAACCTTTGACTAAGAACAACTAAGAACTAAAAAATAATACATAAATAAGATCAAACTAACAAAAATTAGGAACACAATCAAGAACATACGAAAAAACTCGAAATTCAGAAATCAAACAATTATTTCGACCACCTTTCTATCGTCGTACTCTCCACCTCCGGTCCATGAGGAGTGCCGTCGCTTCTGCTGGTTCGGGAGCGAGAGAAGCTGAATCAAGAAGAAGCTCAATACCTAAAACTAAGAAGAAGAAGCTCAAAAATCACTAAAATCCTAGAACCCCATCGTCATCCTCCTGTCGTTGTCAGGGAAGACGTCGACAACGATCGAAAATGAGAAGGTTATCATACGCCATCTACCACTCCTCCTAAACCCCTTCGTCGTCCACCAAGCGAGCTTGCAATCCATGTTCCTGGAATTAAGGAAATCCCCAATCTGAGACTTAGGGTTCATCTAATATGGAATCGCCCATTCAACCATTTAATTATTTGGGAGGAAATCCCAGTTGAGGGCCGACCACCGCCGGTTAGAGCATGGCTTGGGAAGACTGTCGCTCTGCCTGTTCTCGCCTCCCGTCGTCGCCACAGAGAGGGATGAAGGATGAGTCTTAGTTCCTTGATCTCGCCTCCTTCAATGTCGAGGAACCCATAAATCAAACAATTGGGTTTGACAGAGATCGGAAGGGAGGGGCGGAGGAGGAGAGCGAGGCGGCGTCGTCATCGGTTTCGATTTGCTTAATTTCTGGGTTTCGAGTGTTTTTTATGTTCTTCATTGTGTTCTTAATTTTTGTTAGTTTGATCTTATTTCTGTGTTATTTTTTGTTCTTAGTTGTTCTTAGTCAAAGGTTGAAGAAGGTAAATTTTTTTTATTTTTTAAAGAGTATTTTGGTCATTTCCATGACCAAAAATGAAAAAGGAGCCGATGACGTCAGCCAGGGACCCGGGAGTCTATTATCATCAAAATTTAGGGATGGGACAATCATTTTCCAAAAGTCAGCGACCCTAAAAAGAGGATGACCAAAAGTCAGGGACGTGAGAATAATTTGCCCTAGTATTTTTTACCTAGTAAACAAAGAATCAATCCAGACTATTTGTTTTGAATATGATTCTCACCCTGGGCTTCAGAAATACATACAAGCGCGCATTTATCAAAAAAGAATCCGCTCTCCCTAAAAAAAGAATACATCCGCTTTCAATTTGAAGGGGTAAACATGGCGCCGCACGATCTCCGGCGGCCGTTCAAGAGGCCGGCGATCTCCGACCAGCAAAAACGCCGGGACCTGACCCTGGAACGGCAGGCGCAGAGCCGCCGAGACGCTCAGCAAGCGGCCCGCTTCCTCGCCTCCTCCGTCCTCTCCCTCCAATCCCAACCCGCGCCGGCGGAATTTCCCGAGCCCGAGCTCGAAACCCCGCCCGTTGAGATAGACCTAGAAGGAGTAGATGATGAAGAAGAAGAAGAAGAAGAAGCGGCGGGAGCCTCGTCGAATGAGCTAGACGTCGTCCAGGCGTCGAAGCTTAGAGGAGCTGAGGCCCGCCGGTGGTTCGCGAAGCAGCTCATGCTCCCGGAGTGGATGATCGACGTCCCCGACCGCCTCCCCGAGGACTGGTATCGAATCCTCCTCTCTAATAATTCCTTTTAATTTTTTATTAAAATAGTTTTTTATATCGAGTGACGTCATCCTCTCTAGGTGCGTGTTTGCGAGGCCAGCGGGGAAGCGGTGCTTCGTGGTCTCGAGCAACGGGACGACCATCAGCCGAGCGCGGAACGGCTCCATTTTGCACCGGTTCCCGTCGGCCTTGCCCAACGGGGCGAGGACGAGGGACGTCTCCGGGCCGGGCCAGTCTTACTCTATTCTCGACTGCATCTTCCATGAGGTAAATGATTTCGAACGGTTAGAATTCGCGTTTCTAATTAGGTTTCTAAGAAGAGGAGAGATGAATTTGTTTTACAGGCAGACCAGACGTACTATGTGATAGATATGCTGTGTTGGAGAGGATACTCTCTGTATGATTGTGCTTTCGAGTTCCGGTTGTTTTGGTTGAACTCTAAGCTCGGGGAGACCAAGGCTTGTGAACCGCCTTCGGTCTACCATAGGTTCCGCTTCAGTAAAGTCCCGGTGTATAATTGTGACCGCGATGGGCTGTTTTCTGCGTATGGTGGACCGGTTCCTTATGTGAAGGACGGTTTGCTGCTCTATAACAAGTAAGTGCTCTTGGGCCTCGATGGTACTATTGGTCTGAGGGGCTCGGCTTTCGGAGTTGATTTTGTGGTGACTGCGTATAGCCTGCTTTTGTTGAAAGAGCGGACTCACATGAATACATGTGGAATTGTGGATTAACTTTTATGTAACATCCATGCAGCTTCAGTGACTCTGCATGTTTTAGAAGTGAAAATGTAATAAAGATAAGATTTACTACCGATCTATTTGTACTCGCATTACTAGAAGTCCTAAACTCTTGCAAAAACATTTTGCAACTCATCTAGTAATTTTTACCATGATAATGTGCTTTGGACTTTTAGAAGAATTCCTTTTTTGATTTTTCATTTTTTCCATGATAGCTGCAAGCATTCGGTTCCAGTTTGATGAACAAGTGAATTGGTGAATAGTCATGTTGCAACATGAATCTGTTTGTTCTGTGCCACTCATCTACCAACTGTCACTCAAAATCTCTTTCTTTTCTCTTTGGTATTTCACTAGATTTGACTATCATTAGAGAAAATGCTTACTTTGTTAGTAGATCTCTTCCTCTGCAGTAAATTAATGTTTGTTGTCATAAGTATGCAAATGAAGCAATACGGCATTCTTTGTTAGTGCCAAAATTGACACCTGTTGGATTTAAAGGCATCATTTTTACGAGGGCTGCAGAAAATGCATTATTTGGATTTTTTTTCTGTCTCCATTTGTATGAAGATTTTCTCATTACTAGCATTACATCTACTCAGTTTTTCATATTGTTGTCAACTCTGAATTCTTGTGCCCTTTTCAGGCATGCTCATTATCAAACAGGCAACACTCCACTTGCATTAGTCTGGAAGGATGAAAATTGTAGCCAATATGTCATTGACACAGATAGCAAAGGACAGGTTCCTAGCCAACAACTGGTACTTGAGACCATCTCTGCCTTTACATTCTTCCCATAAATTTACAGTTGGTGTAGAAAAGCTAAACTCGAGATGTTATGAGCTTGAGACCATCTCTGCCTTTACATCCTTCATGACTCTTCCTGTGGTGCATAAATCAGGTTGTCCTGGAACTGCAAGATGGCGGAAGTCTAATGACATCAGACGATCCTCCAATGGTGCTGGGCTGCTTAAATCTTGAATTTATACAAAAGGTTCAGTTGTGCACTCATCATACTGATGATTATTTTTCTTTGCATTGATCTCAAAAGAAATAGAACATCTCAGTCACACTGATAAGTCACCTGTTTCCATGTTGTGACTTATCAGTTAGGTTTGCGATCCGGTGATCTTCTACGATTTTCGGTTTCTGACGGGGGTATGAGTCTTGTTGATGGAAAGCTTGAGAAGGCCGATTTACATTATATTGGCAAGGTTAACAGAGCACGTGCGTTTGCAGATAGTTTCTCGAAGGTAAGTCAAGGAGCCCTTTTTACTATTCTCTTTCTTATGATTCTGCTTTAACTGACAAGGTTTGATTGGTCCCTTCTATGAGAAATCTCTAAACCGCTGAACCAAAATCTTGACACTTCGACTAAAAGTTCATCTTGGTTTCATCCTGCTTAGAGTATATACAGTAACTTGTTTCATTTCAATTAGATAAGATAGAGTGGGAGGTAGCTGTGTTTGCCTGAAAACATTGAGGACGATGAGTATGACATAACTTATAAATACAGAATTCAAGTTTCGGTGAAGGGCCGGCCATACATCTTCTGGTTCTGACTTGCCTTCAATCAAAGGAGACTTCGCATGTCTCGAGTCCTACTTATAGAGAGGAATTTTACCATTTTTTCCCTCTCTCTTAACAATAAATTGCATCGTTTCAAGTTGTATGGAAGAAAATCAAATCTATGGTTTTAGTATGCTCAAAATTTTGTTTATTGTGTTCTCATATATCATTCTGTTGCAGGTGATTTTCCAGCACATGGCTCGTCATTCTCCTCTCAAGCTAGATGATCTCTTGTCCTCTGTTTGTTCAGGCAACGAACATGCCAGACCTGATGCTGAGATGAGTGGCTGATCCGTTGATTATTTATTAATTAGAGAGCCTTGTGTTTGTGCTGGCCAATTACCGGATAATGGCTTCTTTCTGCTGGTACATCCAACCGCTTCTGGATTCTGGAATTGCATGTCCACTCAACATTCGAGCTGCAAGCGAGCAGTAGTTGATCGAGTTGCCAGTTCCCATCTTGATATTCTCAAGCTAAATCGAGGTAGAACTGCTGGATATTGTCATGAGCTGGAGAAAACCAAGCTGACTGCAACAAATTTCTGCACTTCTAGTTTACCATCCCGTTGGTACCGTTGTGCATATGAACACGATAAACTCTGTCCAAAATGACCCGAGACTTTTGTATTATTTAGTGTAGCAATTGCATTTGAAGGTTCTCGATTCCAGATAGCTGCATAATTAGGCTCCCCAGGGGGTCGGGATTTGGGCTGAATCAATGTCTTAGCTTGTACTTTCGTGCAGAAAATTAATTATCTCCAAGTTTGTTGTACTTGCCAATGTGTCGTAAATAACGTTATAAGATTCCAACTATGGTATTTCTCAAAAAAAAAAATTGCAACGATGAATAGTTTATCTTCGAATCCAACTCCAAATCTTTACAGCTTGTTTGGAACCCCAAAAATGATGGGACTTCGTATCCAATTCCGGAGTTTTAAAAACTTGAGTGTGTTTGGAACCACTTTTACTCGGGAAAGTGATTCAATTTCCATCTCAAACTCTGGATTCGTATTCTCTTGAAAAGTGGTCGGAATTGTTGGGACCAAAATGGAATTGTGTGTTAAATACCTATATTATCCCTCGCTAACACTTACCCTTTTCTCTTCCTCCCGACACTTGATCCTATTCCCCTAAAAAGAAAGACATCGCTTTTCTCCCTCTGGAAGACGAGGAGCTGCATGATGACGACGACCAACGATTTTGGACGACGACACGATGAGCTTCGGCAAATCTGGACGACGGCGACTGGCTCCGGCGATTTGTCGATTTGCTTTCACTTGGTATATGATTTGTTTGTTCTTTTGGCGATTTATTTTATCTGGGTAGGCTGCATCTTGTGTGTAAAGAAAGAGCCAAGTTTGTGATTTCTGTACCTTTAGGAAGGTTTAAAGTTGATGACATCGCCAAATTAATTTGATTTGGTGAGAGGATATGCTCTTGCACCGGTTCTGATGTAGGTGGTAGACTGTGATAAGTGTTCCTCGGGTTATAGGATCTTTAAGTTATTGGATTAGGGTGAAAGGGTGTTATGTTATGAAACCTATTGTTAATGGCACTAGTCATTTACGTTGCTCGATCGAGGGCTTGTTGTGTGATGTGTATTCTTATCATGGGTTAGATGTACAAGTTATGTTGATTTGATCTGCTTTCGTGATGATGGTTAGCATTTTACTCAGTGGAGTTGAGGCCTATTTGGGTTTTGTTGTGTCCTATAGAGCAAGACTTATGAGATTTTCAGCTAGTTTGGTTTAGTGGTTATTGCCAGGGGCTCGAACAAGGTAGTTCTCATTAGCTGTTGTCTGTTTTGAAGCACGTTCTATTAGGTATATGAGGCCGATGTTGGAAGCCGCATTCTGTTTGCAGCCTCCAGGGGACACGCCAACCCAACGATCCACTTTCGATGCGTTTGTTGTAGGGTGCATACCGATTTTCTTCGAGCACCAATCTGCAAGGTTGCAGAACTGTTGGCACTTGCCAGAGGACGATTACTAGGAGTTTAGTGTTTATTCCCAATGAGGATGTGGTGTTTAAAGGGTTGAGGATCCTGGATGTGTTAATGGGGATACCAAGAGCTCAAGTGAGGAGGACGAGGGAGAGTCAGAGAGTTGATGCCTAGAGTGGTATATAGAAGGCATGTAAGTTCTTTGGGTTTAAAGATCAAGAAAGATGCTTTTGATATTGCTAATGAAGGTGCCCTGAGGCCTGAAGAGGATCAATTCCTGGCTTGAAGGAGGGGATGAGTTTTTGATCAATCAGCCTAGCTCCTAGCTTATATGCTCTATTTCTGGCTCTTGTAATTACTGTTTGTTGTTGTTCATTCTTCTCACTTCAACCTTCTCTTTTTCATCCTTTTCACTTGATACCATTCCAAATAGATCAGATTATTGCTGCTTGTACTGACAAAAAACTAGTCAAAATTTTGGATTGAGAGCTTCTGAATTGAAATTGCAAATGGGATCTGAAATTTTATTAACATGGAACATAACTTATTAAGGCGACAAAAGTATAGTTAATGGAGATTGTGTAAGCATGCCAAGATGTTTTGGTGAAGAGTGTTGTAAGTTGTAAGGGTATAAATATAAAAAGATCAAATCAATTCTTAAGTTAACATTTTAGTTCCAAACAAGAAAATAGAAAAATGATTCTATTCCATTTTCATTAAGAATTGGGAATGAAATCTTTTTTCTGAAGGATTTGGTTCCAAACAATTTGTTAAAAAATACGTTAATTTTACATACTTGTAAACAAATTTACTACATTTATAAATATTGATGTATAGAAGGATCCTGAATTAGGCCATTCCCTTTTAGGAGTGCAACTGTAATGAAGAAAAAAATGCATCTCCCGATCAGAGCCATAAAGATACATGATGGGTAAGATAATGATGGGGTTAGATTCAGTGGAGATAAGCTTTGTCCCCACCGATGAGGACTAACGCAAAACCGTCAGATGATATTCAGGATGAGAATGACAATGGATAAGATCCGCAAACAACCTATGAAACCGAGATACTTACTATTATTTTACTCAGATTTTTACCATTATTGTATTTAAATTATACTTCTAAATTCATATCCTTATCCTATTTTAAAAATCATAACTTAAAACAAAAGTTATATAATCATTCAATTCTTTAAATATTTGACAAGTACTATAAATCTTACAATTTTTAAAATCTAACGTCCAAAACATTAAGAATTTATATCCATGTCATTATCTTTTTTTAAAATCGAAGCAAGGTAGACTATCCGGATCCCAATGGGACCGGGTTTGGCTTTCTCAGAGGGTAGCGAGTGAGAAGTGTTAAACCCATCCCAACAGAAACTGAGACATCGTAGAGGAGAGCGAGGAGGAGGAAGAAGAAGAAAACAGGAAGAAAAAAAAAAGAAAAAAAGAAAAAAGAAAATGGAGGCGGAATTCGAAGAGCTTCTCAACGATCTCCAATCTCTCAAGGGAACGCTCCCCGATCTTTCTCACCAGGCTTCCATCGATCAGGTAACCGCCGATTCCGATTTTCCGATTAGATCTGAGGTTGATCCTTACGCCTGTCGTCTTGTTAACCGCCAGTTGCAGTCTCGGGTTGATCGCCTCGCGAAGCTGGCTAGGGTTGCTCTGCCGGCGCGTCGCTCCAAAGTCAAGGTCATTTTTGTCTTTTCCGTTTCTTTTTTTTTTTAGTTTTATCGTTTATGTGATTTGGCTGTGATGAAGGAGGCGAACTGTGTGATTTGATGGCTGTGTAGGATATGAGCGCGGAAGTAGTGGATAGCAACCCGTACAGTAGGCTTATGGCGCTCCAGCGGATGGGCATTGTGCACAACTACGAGCAGATTCGCGGATTCTCCGTCGCCATTGTCGTCTGTACTCAATGCCGATCTCGCTTTCTGTCCGTTTAATTTAATGCAGTTGTATGCGCTGAATTGTGTCCCTGTGATCGCAGGGGATTGGTGGCGTCGGCAGTGTTGCTGCTGAGATGCTAACAAGGTGTGGCATCGGTCGCCTTTTGTTGTACGATTATGACAAAGTGGAGTTAGCTAACATGAATAGGCTTTTCTTTCGTCCCGAGCAGGTCTTTGTTTTTTTTCTTTTTCTATAAATATTTTCTTTTTTGTTTTAGTTATCGTGTATCGATAGTTTGAATGCCCGGGTTCTTCAGTTGCAACAGGAAGTTCTGCAGTATGACAAAGCTCAATGAGATGATGTTGTTGGATTTCTTATTGATTTTCTTTTTGTCATCTTGTCTCAGTGCGGCATGACAAAGACAGATGCTGCTGTTCAGACCCTTTCAGACATAAACCCCGACGTTGTACTTGAGGTTAGCATTGAGAGCAGCTAAATTTTGATCTGTTCTACACAATTTTCCCCGACTATTTGTACGTGCTTTTGAATCTGTTGTTGCATGCGTCTTTCCTACTGTTTATGCTGGTTTATCTTGTCTGTTTCAGAGTTACACACTGAATATCACAACGGTGCAAGGATTTGATACCTTTATGTCCAGTTTGAAAAACAAAACTTTTCGTCCTGATAAACAAGGAAGTGGAGTTGATCTTGTTTTGAGTTGTGTAGATAACTATGAAGCCCGGATGGCCGTTAATCAGGTAAAGGACTTATGTCATCCTACTGTAAACCTTTTTCTATGCTACTTCATTAGCGAGGACCTATTATGCATCATCTATTTGCTAAATGCTGTCTATTTTTATGTGGGCGAGTTTTATGTTTTTCTGAGTAAATTATGCTTGCAGAAACAAATCTCTGAATTTATTCCGTGGATGTGCAGGCTTGCAATGAGTTGAATCAAATATGGATGGAGTCAGGCAAGTCCAACCCTTTTTTTCATGTCTTTGATACGTTATGTTGAAACTATGTGAGCCACAATTGTTGAATGCTATCTGCATTGGTTGTACAGGCCATTGGTCCATTTATTGTGTCTGCTTTCTCCATTGCCTTTAGCACTCGGCAAATTTCTCACAAATTTGCACCAAACATAAAATGTGGAGTGAACTAGTTACCAGTCCTCTGGAACTTTGATATCTTCTCATGTACAAACTTAGAGCATAGGTGCATCGCATCCCATACTTTTTTTTATCTTGAACCTCGTTGATGGAAGATGTTCTCCAGAATAAGGCATTTCGTTTAAGTTGTTAAATGGGCATGTTATGTTGTGCGCTGCTAATATTTGTACTGGTTGAAGTAGTTCTCAGCATTGGGTTTTAAACCTTGACTACTTTTCTCAGGTGTTTCTGAGGATGCTGTATCAGGTCATATACAACTTCTAATTCCTGGAGAAACTGCATGCTTTGCATGTGCACCTCCTCTGGTATGTTGTAAGCTTAACCTGCCCCTGCAATGATCCCAAAAAAGAAAAGAAAAAGAGAAGACAAGAACTTTAGCTTTCTGATGTTATCTACCTCCGGAATTTGGAGTGTTTTAGAGGAATTCAATATCGAGTTGCATTCATGCTCCCTTTGGTCCTGGTCTTATAACGTAAGTTTCTGTTTCAATTTCAGGTTGTGGCATCAGGAGTAGACGAGCGCACTCTGAAGCGTGAAGGGGTTTGTGCTGCATCTCTGCCTACCACTATGGTAATGATCTGAATATTACTGTATAGTTCAAATCATGAAGGGAAATATTTAACAATTGCAGCTGTACTTCTTCCATGAATATTCAGTTAGTGAACTGTTTAATTAACTTATTTTCAGGGAGTTGTTGCGGGCCTATTAGTACAAAACACACTGAAGCTCCTCTTACAATTCGGACAAGTCTCCCCTTACCTGGTAATACACACCATCGGATTTTTCATTCTAGTGCATTCTAATCTGTTGAATTGACAGGGTTCATGAAAACTTATTATGATTATGTTTGATTAGTTTGGGCCTAAATTTTTTTTCTCAGGGATACAACTCTTTGAAAGATTTTTTCCCAACTATGGAAATGAGGCCAAATCCTCAGTGTTCGAACGCAGCTTGCCTTGAGCGTCAGGTATGACAACTCGATATCTACTTTCTTCAGCAGTTATTGGGTTTTCTTGTTTTCTCCTGATTTTTGTTAGTATACCCATGCAGAAGGAGTATGTACTTGCTAAGCCAGCTAGGGATGTTGCTACTGCTAAAGCCAAGATGGAAGCAGAAGCTTTGGCAGTTCCTGAAGGTCCACTTCATGATGACAATGAATGGAATATAAGGTATTGGATGATAGAACTTGAGGTCTTACGCACGTCTAGTATGGCATTGGGATAAATCGAAAAGGGAGTATTATACCGACATCATCTAGTGTAGTAGATTTTGTTTCCAATGTATGAAAACCAGGGAGCAAAGCTAATTTTATCTGTTTGTCGTCTCCAGTGTTGTTGATGATTGTGAGCCGGAAGGAACGGGTGCTCCTCTTTCCGGTAAACTGTTGTAACTTGTGTTCCGGCCTACATCTACAAAAATGTGCATATCACTTTCACTAATTTGAATTATCTTCAGTTCTATAATTGTCTTGGTTTCTGTTTACTGCAGATGCTTTGCCAGAAGGTCTTACCCGGGAGCTCCCAAGAGCAGATGAGTATCAAAAGCTCCCAGATGTTTTTGAATCAACTCCGGTTGCCGTCGATGACCTTGAAGAACTTCGCAAGCAACTCGACGCCCTTAATGCCGATTAAGTTTCCAAAGGGCAGATACAAAAAAACTGACTTCTGTAGTCTAATACCAAAACAAGTACAGCTTTTTGCATAGGCAAAAGAGGCGTTAAGCCTATGATAGGAAACAATTCAGGTGAGGCTCTCCAAATGTACTTGCAAGGCTTTTGAAAAATGTGTAGTTACAATAGTTCAAGTCGGGCCCTTTGATCGCTTTTTCGCTCTAGCCTTTTTACCGTCGCAACCGATGAATCATGCAGCTTCATCACTCTCAGAAGAGATCTTACTAGCATAGAATTGAAGCCTTCTTGACTTTTCTACAACAAAGTAATATTCATCAACATATACTTGAGATGCAGCCATCGGTCTACTTGTGTACAAGATGATACAATCCCGTGAGACGCTGTAATCACTTGGCTCGTGTACAACATACAGCCGACGAGTCTACACCGCCAACTAAGACTCTTCGAACTTGAGCAGGATTTGGTTCATTTGTGGTTGATGTTTCCGGACCTGCAACATGGGTTGAACATTATAGTGAAAGTTGGTACCAGCCCCATAATGGATGCCTTGTGTTAAGTACAGGCAACAGCTTGAGAAAGAGAGTAGTGGTTTCCGGTTTGGATGCAGAACTCTTACTCGGACTCCAGCCATCGACAATAGTTTGCGCGAAGCTGTGTATGCCATGTCCGAATGGCTAGGGTTTTTCTCCACAAAATATATGACTTCAGTAACACCCGACTGCAATTTAACCAACAAATATTTAGCACATTTCAGGATTTTCCATCTGTCTAGACAGGATAAAGTGTCATCGTTCGTTTGATTCGCTTATATTTGCTCTAAATCTGCAAACTCAAGCTAATGGATATCTGTCGTCTCTCAGTAACAGAACCACAAATACTGCAGATCTTAGCATTGCAGAGCAAGGTAGTTAGTTACCTGGATTATGATCTTTGCACATTCATTACACGGGAACATGGTAACATAAAGCTTCTGCAAGCATAACAAACAAAGACAGACTTTCTCAGCGACGTTTGTGAATCGAAGATTGAGAAAAAAGGAAAAGAAAGAGCTAAAAAGGAAATATCATTGCAACTGATATGGCTGGGAACCAAATACCTGTCCCGCTGCCGAAGCGTGATTCGTGTTCAGGATAGCGTTGACTTCAGCATGGCAAACGTAACTGTAGGAATTACTAAAACTATGAATAATAAAGCAAAGAGTGTGGTAGAGAAGTATTGCACAAGACCGTAACTCAGACAGAGCATAAAGTTTTCCACCAAATATTACCACTGATGCATGCATTAGATTAAGTAAATAGACCATGTCAACTCGTAATACGAATCTGGTGTGGCAAGCAACGCTCTAAGTTAAGCAGTGGACAGTAAAGTTCGGATTGGAAATCAGAGGAAGGGAGATAGACACTTACGGATACTTGGTCTCCAATGCATTCCCACTTTTAGATTTCTGAACAATGAGGAAAAACATAAGTAATTCGAGCAGCATATCACAATTCTATCGACTTAAATTACAAACCTTGGCCCAAGGAAGCTTGTCATCTGAGCAGCCCCTTGGAAATCCATTATAGCCAATGCCTGACCACATTATTCCAGAGTAAGTTCAAATAATCTGCAATACAAGATCAGACAACCTTCATCTCAACACGAGTTAGCTGCTAGATACACCACTAAGCTCATTTTTTTATCGTCGCACAACTTGCACACTAGCTTCTTAGCAAATATCAGCAAGTCTAAGATCTCTAGCATCCACTATTGGATCGGTCTACCGTGTTCTGAAAGCCGTTATGCGGAAATACTATGAGAATGCAATGATACACATACACACAAACAGTGCTCCACTGCCATCCAATAAGTCACGAAACATTTATGGCTCCGGCACACTACTGACTTGGTATACTGGAACTTATAATTGGTTAATCAATAAAACACTTAAAAGCTTCCATCTTAGTATACAAATAAGTTGTAAACTATCAATAGATTAAATGTAACTCGAGAAAGCCACGTTCTTGGTTCTAAAACCTTACTACCTTCTCCCAGTGAAAACTTTACTACTATAACCAACTATCAAAACCAGTAATCAGTTTAAGTTCAATCGGCATAACCGAACACGGGTAGTTCTTCGTCTTCCACTATGCAGAAAGTCCTTATTCAGCTACCAATTTCCTCATCAGAGGAAGCAACAAAATGGAAGGAGAGAGACTATAAAATGTCTGTGATCTAGCTAGTCACTTACCAAGAATTACACCATTTTGAGTGACCAAGCACGCCCCAACCTACATTCCCCAAAAAACCATAACTTCAACCACCATAAACACAGAGCACCGGAAATTTGGAATAAAACATCAATTTCATACGACGTTAGAATCCTCGTATCTAATCCAAAACTTCAAAAAAAAAAAATGAGTTGATAAGTTTTCAACACTTATAAACACATTCAACTAGCAATACGAACACCGGAAATGAAACATCAATTCCATACGACGTTAGAATCCTCGTATCTAATCCAAAACTTCAAAAAAAAAAACAATGAGTTGATAGGTTTTCGACAGTTATAAACACATTTAACTAGCAGTACGATAATCTCGACGTACGAAACCGAATCAAAAAGAAAATGAGAGAGCCTAATATGATATAATCCACCTGCCTGTTGGGATCTTTGGACCGCTCAGCCGACAGAAACGCTATCGCCATAAAGTAGTCGTCCCACGACAAGTACCTGTCCGACCCAAACGACCGGTCATCCACAACCCAAAAAGAGGGACACGAAAAACGCAGGGGAAATCAGTCGTTTCGTTACCCTTTCCGCTTGGACGGGTCGAACGGGTCCGAAACGCAGCCGTTGCGGGTCGGAGCCGGTGGCCGCCGCCGTGGGGAGGAGGAGAAGTAGAAGCGGAGGGCAAGCGCCGAAGCCAGGGCCCCGAAGGCCGCGGCGGAGGAGACGAGAGCAAAGTCTCGCGAGTTCATAGCGGGACACGAGAAATTGGAATCAAGGAATAGGAGAAATTGGAGGCGTTGGGTTTATACCGCGAAGTTGCGGGAAAGTTGAAGCGAGGAGGGCGCGAAGGGTTCTGTTTTGGGCCCTAAGGCCTATATCTTATTATTGGGCCTCCTTCATTTATGGGCAACCGGGCCCATTGTTTTTGCTCAACCCGGTAATTTTGCTAGGATTTTTTTCGGTAAAATAGTCACAAGTTTGTGATGTTTATTTTTAGAAGTAAACTTTATTTATAATAGTTACCAGAAAGAGAACTCGTACTTTTACCATCGCTGGTCTCGTTAAATTCTGATACGATAAATAGTACAAGTCTGTAATGTTTGCAAAAATTAATTTTTGAGGTGCTGACACACACCATTCTATAAAAAAATCAAAATGGTTTGATCGTATTTCCTGTTATCATTTTTTGATCACATTCTGCAGGTTCTGGTTTTTTTTTCACTATTTAACGATCCGAATGGTGAAAAAAAAATAATACAACTCTTAGAATCTAATCAAAGTGACTAATATACCAGTGTACATTTTCCTACAACTTATTTATTGTTATGGAATGCATTAATATTTTCTTTTTCAATTCGAAAGTTTATGGTGATGAAAAATTGTACATATGTGTTGGACATTTCTCGCTAAAATATTTTTAAAATATCCCAAATTTTTAATAGCTACTATTTTTAATTCAAACATTGACCATTCAACACATTTGTTAGTTGTGTGGAATATAAATCTATATGAATTTATTATCTTACTTACCCATATCAAAATATAATCCAACTTCGTCCAAGGCAAACATATTATCTTACCTTGCGGAAATATGGTTTAAATAAAGATTATGCTATAAATGAACATCAAGTCGAGATGGCCGAGTTGGTCTAAGGCGCCAGATTAAGGTTCTGGTCCGAAAGGGCGTGGGTTCAAATCCCACTCTCGACAATGCATTTATTTTTTCTGTTTTCAGCACTAGCAGCGTCTACTCATTTTTCCAGGACAAAAAATAGGGATATCAATTTTCTCAAAAAAATTTTGCTACTATTATACTCATATCTTTATTCTTAGAATTTGACATTTGAACATTTTATTTCTGATAGTTTTTACACACAAGTTTCAGTTATACATATAAATTTTTATAAATTCAAGTTATTATAAACATTCAATAGAAAATTTAAGTTATATTATATTTTACAGTTGAAATTAAATTTTACAAAAAATTCGTGTAAATTGAAAGCACATTAACAATTTAACTCTTAGGAATTCAGCAACTAGAGAACAAACACGCAAAGAATACGGACACAAGATATAACGTGGTTCGGCCTAATGTCTACATCTACGGAGAGAAATGATAACTTTTATTGATGGATCCAAGTCACAAAGCCATACAAAACTCTTGGGTAACATACCTTTATATAGAGGCAAATACTTGTACATCAAGTAATCTATTTAGATCGAATTAGGAGTCCGAAACAAAACAGGAAAATAATTTCTCTTTTACTTATTTCCTCGTCAAACTCAACAATCTCCACCTTGGCGAGAAATCATCCCGTGGACAAACCATGAAGCTCCATCCGAACTTCAACAAAACTCCACCTTGACGAAATACCGCCCCATGAAGAGATGAGATCTTGCAAGACCAATCCGACTCCACTGATTCTACCTCGGACCATAGATACATTGCCATCAATAAGACCATCTCAATGTTCTCACCACCTTTGTTCAATCACTTGGAGCCAGCCCCCAAGCTCAACGTCCGAGCTTGCTCAACGTCTTCCCTCCAACCTCTATTAAATTCCAACTAGCAAGTCCACCTATTGAAGCAACCTTGCGACCAATAGATGCGCTCTCTATTTTTCAGTCAACTCCATGCTCCACAACCTCGAACTGCTTTTCCGCTGAATCTTCTTACCTCAAACCAATGCTACGTGCCATAGCATACAAATGACAACCTTTTGTTCCACCAAGTAGAACCTTCGACATACCACGAACTCCACCGTTCGGCCTTGAGAGAGATACTTGATTCGCCTGCAGTGTCACCAACGGCTTCACATGCCCAATGCCAAACCTACCAGACACTTTTGACGTGCACGTCCCTTTAGATAACCATAGAGAGGCACATCTAATAATGCTTATTCGAAATAACTATGGCTTCTTGCCAACCATGCCTCCATGAAATAATCATAGCTTGCTATCCATGTCTTCGCGAATTCCAACTGTACTCAAACCATCCATGTCAAGCCTTTGCTCCCTCATACGAACCAATCTCATATCACCTGAGCTTTTGCCAACTCCTTTAGACTCATTGATGTGACTCCACCTACAACAATGTGCCTCATAAACTTGTAGGTATTCCCTTTCACCATTCATCCCTACCATCGCATCCTTCTCCACCTTTATTAGCCTACCTTTATAACTATCACTATTATAATTTAAGGTCCCTAATAAAAAGAGATTACCAGGATGCATTTGACTTGATGAGATAGAAAGTCAGTCACCATCCGACCCGTCTGAACATGTGGCCATGGTTGTGGATTCCGATCCCTCCTCGTTGTCTTAATTCCCAGTTCGTCGTGAATAGTCTCCTTCATGTGCCCTTCTCTGCACTTGAAGCCACTTCCATCGAACTTCTTTGACTCTGACCTGGATCCTCTTCCGCAACCCAGCTGGTGGCTCCTCATCATCTGCCAAGCACAAGCGAATCTTCGCTACCGCATTGGCTCCCATCTCCTTCCACTCTAGCTCCTCCATCTTCTCGGGCTTCTTCTCCGAGAGCGCGATGACTATCCCTTGTTTGCACGAGGAGATCCTTGACACGCCTTTTCCATAACCCAAATTCGATGAACCGTCGAACTTCACAAGAGTAAATTTTGCGCCGTGATCTGACATCCTCCAACCTTAGCTCTTGATACCACTTGTTAGGAATTCAGGAACTAGAGAACAAACACGCAAAGAACACGGACACAAGATATAATGTGGTTCGGCTTAATGCCTACATCCACAGAGAGAAAGGAGAACTTTTATTGATGGATCCAAGTCACAAAGCCATACAAAACTCTTGGGTAACATGCATTTATATTTAGGTCGAATTAGGAGTCCGAAACAAAACAGAAAAATAATTTCTCTTTTACTTATTTCCTCGCCAAACTCAACATTAACAAAAGAAAAAATAAATATCTAGTGTGTCATTTGAGCTTGTTTAGAACTAACATAATGAGTATGTAAATGTTACTCATGAAACATTTGTTATATCAATGAAGAAAATCAACATTACATATACCCTGAATTTATAGTCAATATACTATATAAAATATGATCTAACTAGGTAAAATAATAAAGGTAAATCATGAGTGCAAAGAATTTATACACTATCATAGACCCTACTACAGTAAAATCTCTGTAAAGTAATCATCTCTAAAGTGATAACCCCTCTAAACTGATAAAAATTTCTGGTTCCGAGTCGGGACCAGTGTTAAAATTTAATAACCCCTCTATCATAATAACTAATACTTTTTTAGAAAATTTTAGTGTTAAATACTGGTCCCAATTTTTACATAAAGTAATATTTTTGAATAAATACATATATTTTTACATATGTTACGAATTCGAAAAATATTGTAAGACATTAGTTTGTGCTAAACTTGCTTATTTGATAAATTTTATATTATTATTTATCTTCTCAATCGTCTTCGAATGGTCCTTGTGATCTTCATCTTGTTGTAAGAAAATATTTGAATCCGGTGTATTATTTGAATAACACTCTAAGTCAAAATGTTAGGTAATTTATATATAGACAAAGTAATTTTTTTACATTTACGTATTTATTGTTCAAAAACTCAAATTTAATATTTTTGGAGAAAAAAATATAAATTTCTCTTATCTAATAACCTCTCCAAAATAATATTTTTCTCCGGTCCCAACAATATCACTTTAAAGAGATTTTATTGCATTGGACCATCCTTATACCTTATTATAAAACTATTCAAAATTCAAAATCAATATATGCTAGAACTACGGGCAAAGGTAGGGTTTGACCTACCTGGTATAATTATCAATGCCATCCCTAACCAAAAGGCACCTATTTATTTTTCTGAATATCACGATAGGAGTGTAATTAAACGGGTTTTTTTTCTTTATGGTGTTACTATTCACCCTTTTTTGTGAAAAAAGCGTCCGAAATGAAAGTATTGCGGGGACGGTGTCCACGTGGCACGGACGCCGGAAAAAGTCGGATCTTGGACCAAGATCCGACTTTTTTTGTCGGATGACCAAGATCCGACTTTTTTAGTCGGATGATATATCCGACTAAAAAAGTCGGATCTTGGTCCAAGATCCGACTTTTTTAGTCGAATCTTGGTCGATAGGCCAATCCGAAATCTGAAAAGGAGATTTCGGATATGACCAAGATCCGACATTTTTTGTCGAATTTATCATATTGGTCCAAGATCCGACTTTTTTGGTCGGATCTTGGTCGCCATATCGCCTATATAATGGATACCTCGCAGAAGCCTTTTGTCATCCATACGAAGACGTCCTGCGTACCACGAAGACCCTGCCCAAAACCAGGTAAATTAATTTACTTTAATATTTTGGTATATATGTAGAGTTTGTTCATTAATTAAAAATAATTAGTATATTTTAGCTGTGAAATTATTAATTGTTTCTATTTTTTGAGTGTGATATCTGATTGTTTAAAATTTTGTGGGTGTATATATGTAGAGTTTGTTCATTAATTAAAAATAATTAGTATATGTTAGCTTTTGAAATTATTAATTCCTTATATTTTTTGAGTGTGATATCTGATTGTTTAAAATTTTGTGGGTGTGCGAATTTTATAAACTGACCAACCCCAATGGCCAGACCGGTTTAATGAGTCGGACCGGTCGGGTCGGTCGGACCGGTCGGGTCGGTCGGACCGGTCGGGTCGGTCGGACCGGTCAGATTGTGAATTTTTTCTTGGTAAATTCCGGATGGTCGAGTACAAAAAGTGACCACCCTGCCAGTCCGATTAAATTTCATCTGGTTCTTAAGGTGGTCTCGGACCAAAAAATTGATGGAGAAGAATGTATGTTTATATGATATTTTCGTTAATATAAATTATGTTTTGTGTTGCTAATATAGAATTGCATACTGTTTTCTTTTGTTGTAGTATTCATAATGGCTAACCGGGTTATAAGAATAAAGTTGAAATACGATGGAGTAATTTTCAACAACAATGAAACCGGTTTTGATTACCAAGGTGGTAGGAAAGAGAAGTTGAAGTTTCATGCAGCATTTGTTAGATACAATATCTTGCGGAAAAAAGTTAACGAAAAGATCCCAATAGGTCCAAATGAAGAATTTGGGCCATTGATATTTAGATGTCCATTTGGAAGAGGACAATTTGGTCCAATGTTTATTAACGACGATGAAGATGTTAGGATAATGCTGGAGACCATGATTAACTTCTTTGGACCAATGGTGAAGGAGATTAAGCTTACAATCATTGTGGAAAAGAGGATTAATAATTACAACCCGTTTGTCGTTGAAGCTGGTACGTCAACGGGGATGGATGTTGCTCATGAACCAATATTTGATTGGTTTGAAAATGATCCTAGAGAGACGGGTCCATATGCCACATACAATTTTGATCATGAAGACGAAGCAGAAGAAGTAGAAGACGAAGACGAAGCAGAAGAAGACGAAAATGAAGCAGAAGAAGACGAAGATGAAGAAGAAGTAGTAGAAGAAGAGGAACAACAATACCGAGAACAACAATACGGTGAACTCGCTCTAACTGATCCCGGTGAACAATCATCGATGACTGTTTATGGTGAAGAATGGGATTGCGACCGAGCAATAGATGGAAGTTGTTCTGGTTTGTTGAAAGAGGGTACGATTTGGAAGAGCAAATTTGATGCAAAGAGGGAGATCGAGGCGTTCGTAATGAACGATGGGCGTGAGTTTGTCCGAAAAGAAACAAGGCCAGAAACTTTTTCTGTGAAGTGTAAAAAATGGGAGACTGATGATTGCAAATGGGAGATCCGTGTCTCACAGGAAAGAAGGGGCACACTTTTCAGTCCATGGAAAATCGTGAAACACACCTACCCACATACCTGTGGTCGCCTACGAAAGTCGCAGGATCATAAACAACTCACTTCTGCTTTCATTGCACAAATTATTAAGAAACGAGTAGAGGAGCAACCAGAAATTCGTGTGGCCACTTTAAGGTCAGAGATCCACGACCATATGAAGTTTAGACCCTCGTATACGAAGACTTGGTGGGCAAAAGAGAAGGCGTTTCAAGATTTATGGGGGGATTGGCAAGAATCTTACAATCGCCTTCCGCAATGGTTTGCAGCATGCAAGGCAAATAATCCTGGAACTGTTGTTGAATTGGAATATTATGACACCCTCCCTGGTTACGTGGAAGCACTAATTCCTGGAACAAAGATCTTTAAGCGAGTTTTTTGGAGCTTCAAGCCTTGCATTGAAGCTTTCAAACATTGCATGCCTGTCTTGGAGATTGATGGAACGTTCTTGTATGGAAAATACAAGCATGTCCTCCTGATCGCCACTGCAATTGATGGTAATAATGCTATAATTCCAATAGCATTTGCTCTGGTAGAGGGTGAGAACACGGATAGTTGTCCGTGGTTCATGAAACAAGTCCGGAAGCACGTCACGCCTGGCCGACATGGAATATGTGTTATTTCTGATCGACATGCTGGCATATTAAAGGCAATGAATACGGAGTATGGTTGGGGAGAAGACAGTGATACCGCCCATCGATATTGTCTTCGACACGTAGCAAGCAATCTTAACAAACACTTCAAAAACGACGCCATGAGGAATGTCATGAAGATTGCAGGTGACATGCACAAATGTTTTGTAGTCTAAAACTATTTTACAAGTTGTTACTCCACATTTAATATTTTTACTATGTTGGTTGTAGGAATGCAAGCTCAACTGTGGAAGTTGGAAGCTAACATGCGAGAAATATGGAATGTCGACCAGGAGGTCTTCAACTGGATGTATGAACAGGAATTGCCCAAGTGGAGCTTAGCGTGGGATGGCGGACGCCGATATGGTAACATGACGACGAATTTTACCGAGTGCGTAAATATGATCTTCAAAAAAGTTCGTCGTTTACCGGTGACGGCCTTGGTGGCAGAGACATTTAACAAGCTAACCGAATATTTTGAAGAGAGATCAACTAAGTGTATGAAAGAGAGCTGTACTGGCAAAATATTGATGTCACAGAGGCTCCTAAACAGGTTGAAGCGGTGGGAGGGAAAGGCCAATGGACATAGAGTGCGAGTTTCTGACAGTACAGATGGATCGTACGAAGTTCGCACTGGGTACGATATGAGAAGACAAAAGGGGGACAGAAAGCATTCAGTTAATCTTTCCACAGGATTTTGTGGCTGCGGCAAATTCCAGGCTTACCACTATCCGTGCTCACATGTGATGGCGTGTTGTACTGAACTTGGCATCGATTACAAGATATTTGTGGATAAGTATTATCGCCTGGAAACCACACAAGCTTGCTACCAACTAAAGTTTGTTCCTCTGGGCAATCCTAAATATTGGCCGTATCCTGAAGATCCTACGGTTGTAAGGCTCATTCCAGATGAAAGATTAGCGAGGGGTAGAGGACAGCCACGGAAGCGCATACATAATGAAATGGATACAGTGCCTTTCGTCCGCTGTACGCTCTGTAAAACAAGGGGTCACACAAAAGCCAATTGTACTAATATAAGAGCAGTTGCGGCGGCAAGAGCGGCTAAAGCAGCTAAAGCGGCAGCTGTATCCGTAGGGGCAAGTACGAGTAGACGCCGTCGTGGACGTTGAATTGTAATTAATTTTGAACTGAAAGGATTGTACTTTGTAATATTTTGTGAAACTCTATGTGGGTTGTGTTGAGTTTCTTTGTAACAGTCTGAAGTTTAAGTTACTCTATCTTAGCAGAATAATGACGCATTACACATTTTATGTATATATTTATTGTCATAATTGTTCAGGTGTGCCAATGAGGAGAAGTGGCAAAGAGCCAATCGCACATGATGACGAAGAGCCGGAGCATCCTCAAATTGATTGGAATGCTCTATGTGGTTCTAAGTTTGGGTATATTTTCAAACGATTACAGAGGCCATCCAACGATAGATCAGAAGTCCCTCCTCAGAAACCTACCAAAAGCAACTGTTATTACGAGAATGTTAAACGAGTTTTCAAGGAATAGTGGCAAATATGTCCCTACCGGGAATTCTGATGAGAATTGTGACAACGTGTTGAGAAACATAAAGACATTTTTTTTATCTGTTATTTCAGATTGTTGTCATCCTATTTTAGTATTGCACTTCTTAGTTTTGTCATGTCGTATTTCCTTATACCGTACTTTGTTTAATATCTTGACGGCATACTTATCTAGAAAGGTATAACGTTTGAAAAGTTTCGAGAACTAAAACACAAATCATAAAAAAAGTGAAGTTAATACAGTCATAAAAGCATCCAACGAATGTCTAGTACAGAAGCATAAACTACTTCTTCTTCTTCTGAGGCTTCTCCTTTTGATGCTTATCTGCGTGAGCATTCGCCTTCCCCTTTCCCTTTCCAGGCACATTCAGGTGTCCTCCTGTAAAACATCGCACACCAGCCTCTCTAGCTCCCCGATTAGGCTGACGCCGGACCAGAGGTATTTCTTCATCCTCAAAATCGGTTGGATCGTCAAATGAAGAGTCACCACTACCATAAGTTGTAGTATCACGTGGCGAAGTCCTATTATAAAATATCATACAAATTTATCAAAATCAACAAATTATGTTATCAACACAATAAAGCCATACAATCAATTCAAAATTTTTAAATAAAATTCATAATTTACACACAGTTGGATTGTAGAGAACCAACCTCTGTGTAGGTGTCTCAAATAGTTGGGATGTCTGTACACCAGACCTGGTCAAACCAAAACTGGACTGCGTGTCGGACGTATGAGCCCCAGTTTGGGGCCAACCAAATATATTTTCCCTGAATAATGGATGAGCAGCGGAGGGGGCGACGCCGAAACCCGATCCGGAAGGGCCCAGTCCGTAAGAAAACTGCTGCACAGACCTAGCTGCCGTTGTACCGTCTCCAATGAGAACACCCCTAATAACAAACCCAAAAATTTATATAATAATGAAATCAAAACAATTGAACATATTGTAATAAAATTCATAATTAATACCACACATTAAGATAAACAAATACCTCTGCCCAGGGGGAGTAAACAGCTGGGAATGCGGCACCCCAGTGTGGGCTAGGCCGTAACTCGAGTGCTGGTGGGACGGCTGGGAAGCGGAGCCGGGGGTGCCAAAATCTGTGTGCTGGGAGAATGGATGAGAGGCGGAGGTATCCATGCTGAGAGACGTCACTGTGTTTGCTGGAATCTGCGATCTCGACCGATAATCTTCCCAGACCATGGGCTCCACTTGATAACCAGGTACGAGCTCAGGCCGGGGTATTGGTTGCCGCTTGTTGAAAAGGGTGGTTTTGCGTCTCACGACAGATACCCTCTCTGATTGAGGAAGATCGTATGTCATGTGCTCCGCCAGTCCCACAGGTGCCTGGCTGTCGCGGAGACCTAGGTACCGTCTTTGCTCGCCGGCGAACCCAAGTGCAACCTGCGACAAATTCTGAATTTCTGAAATGTCTGAAGACCTGTGGCGTATATGCTCAACAACATCCGCCTACAAATAAAATTTTATTATCATTAGCATTGTGGAACATCGCTATTAAAATTAGAATAGACAACATCTTTATTTAACATAGCTAAATTTACTTACACTCATGTGTAACATTGCGCTAGCAGGGTTGATGAATCGCCGAGTAATCTTCCTGTACCAATCCATATATCCATCATGATAATGGATATACGGCGATGTAGGTACTCCGTGATACACATATCTTGTCCGAAATTCCACCCAGATCTTCACATGGCCTTCGTAAATAGCATTCCAATTTTGGCCAGCCTGACCCCGACCATCCACCGCACTATGTGTCGCCTCATCGATCTCAGGGCTAGCCGGAATACCCTGGAGTAATCCGAACTGTCGTAACACCCGATCAGGATAATGCCACTCCACATGCAAAAAGCATATCAACGGGACTCGTGCCAACCATAAGCCACAATCACGATGGCATATTGTCGGGAGATTGCTAAGAATCTCGTCGTTATACGGCATCCATACAACCTGTAACAAATGCACACAGTCGTAGCTCGTCCAAATGGTCATGGTTATATGTATGCAACACAGTATGATTTAAGTCAAAACTATTCATTAAAATTTAATAAACAAATTACTTACATCTGATTCTCTAAGCTCATCCAACCTGCGTCTGTAAACAGATACGGTTGTTATTTTTTTGCTGGCCGCTCTGTTAAATTTTCCACTCCACATGCACAGTGACATAAAAATATCACGTCAATTCTATAAGATTAATCAGCGGCTACAGCGCATTAAGTAATAATTTGTACCTGATGCCCAGTGCTTGCCCAGGTTGTTGCACTGCCGGATTTAACAAAACCGGACGATTTGGGATGATCCGTTCCCAAGCCCACATACATACTAGCGTCATCGCCCCGGCAATAAGTGAACGTGTCGAGCTTGTGGCTCTACATAAATGGCTGTACGTGTGTGACAAACACGCACTACCCCAGCTGTAAGAACCAATTGCCTCTACATTCTCTAGAAGTGGCAACCAGTATGTGTTCACCCTGGCATCACTAGACTCGGGAAAAAGAATGCATCCGATAAGTCGCAATATGTTCGCTCGAACATATCGTTTTACGACCTCATCACCAGCATCAATTGGGATAGTAGCAGGGTCAAAATGGTCCTCGAACCATTTAAGGGCAATTTGGTTTTTCCAAACCATTCCAGGGGTATCTGCCGGGTTACTGCCAAATAGGCGTACGCAGAACTCGTGCCAATCAGGAGGTGTCTGCAACCCTGTTACTGGGTGACCATCGATAGGAAGCCCGAACAACACAGCAATGTCCTGAAGAGTAACTGTCATCTCACCCACAGGCATATGGAACGTATGGGTCTCGGGCCGCCACCGCTCCACCAAGGCTGTAACAAATGCTGTTTCGAGAACGACCCAGCCAATACACCAAACATCCCAGAAACCTGCCTCCTTCATATAGGCTATAAAGGCCTCGTTCTGCACATGAGACACCGTCCATTTCCGTCGGTGTATCTTCAACAATGTGTCCTGATTATCGTTAATCCCTTCACGAACCTCACGGTTCCACACGTCCTGAGAACGGTGCACATCCTGGTGCACTAATACCGACGTATCTAAGGGTCCTCCATTCCCTAGAAGATGCCCGTATGGCTGTGCATCCATATCTAAACAACACAATAGACATATTAGAACATTATATACCAATATATTAACAAACTTAGCAAATCCAACAATGTTAAACATTGAACAATTAGAACATTAATCAAAAAATTAATTAAAATAGCGTTATTACAGACCATATTACGGTCACATTGTTTAACGGTCAAACCACTCGGACCTTATTTTGGTCAAACTGGCCGGCCGGACCATCTTTCGGTCAAACTGGTCGGACCATCTTTCGGTCAAACCGGTCGGACCATTTTTTGGTCAAACCGGTCGGACCATTTTTCGGTCAATTTGGTCTGATCAATTTTTTGGCCAGACCGGTCAGACCAAAATTTTGGTCGCACCATTCGGACCAAATTTTTTTTAACCAATTATCTACAAATTACAATTAACCAACATCAACAATTAACATCCCTCAAAAATAAAAAATATCAACAATTAACCAATTAACTAACATTCACAATTAACCAATTAACTAACATTCACAATTAACTAATTAAAAAATTAACTAATTAAAAAAATTTACCTAATACGACGTCGGGGGCCGGACCGAGAGGCGGGCGAGCCGGCGAGCGGGGAGCGGGGGCGGGGGGCGGGGGCGGGGGCGGGGAGCGGGGGCGGGGAGCGGGGGGCGGGGGGCGGGGAGCGGGGGCGGGAGCGGGGGCGGGGAGCGGGGAGCGGGGGCGGGAGCGGGGGCGGGGGCGGGGAGCGGGGAGCGGGGGCGGGGGGCGGGTGCGGGGGCGGGAGCGGGGGCGGGGGCGGGGAGCGGGGGGCGGGGGCGGGAGCGGGGGCGGGGGCGGGGGCGGGGAGAGGGGGCGGGGAGAGCGGGGGCGGGGAGAGCGGGAGCGGGGCGGGAGCGGGGGCGGGGGCGGGGAGCGGGGGGCGGGGAGCGGGGAGCGGGGGCGGGGGCGGGGAGCGGGGGCGGGGGGCGGGGAGAGCGGGAGCGGGGGCGGGGGCGGGGAGAGCGGGAGCGGGGAGCGGCGATATCGGGGACGGGAGTCTGAGCGACGGAAAAAGTCGGATTTTGGTGTTTATATGGACCGAAATCCGACTTTTTTTGTTGGATCTTGTTATACCGGACCAAGATCCGACAAAAAAAGTCGGATCTTGGACCAATATGTAAATTCGACAAAAAATGTCGGATCTTGGTCATATCCGAAATCTCCTATTCAGATTTCGGATATATGGCCTATCGACCAAGATCCGACTTTTTAAGTCGGATATATCATCCGAGAAAAACGGTCGCATCTTGGACCAAGATCCGACTTTTTTAGTCGGATATATCATCCGACTAAAAAAGTCGGATCTTGGTCATCCGACAAAAAAAGTCGGATCTTGGTCCAAGATCCGACTTTTTCCGGCGTCCGTGCCACGTGGACACCGTCCCCGCAATACTTTCATTTCGGACGCTTTTTTCACAAAAAGGGGTGAATAGTAACACCATAAAGAAAAAAAACCCAATTAAACCTTATGAAGACCAATACTTTTAAAAAAATATATAGCAATTCTCCGCGTCCCGGTATGACTGAATTTTTTTTATTAATTATATTTAGTATTAAAATATTAAATAATTCTAGATACCATTTACTCATTTTATTTGATATAGATTATTTTGTTCTAACTGAAACAATGAATTTTGAAGTGGCAAATTATTATATATTTTGTTAATATTTATACTTTACATGGATTTTGTTTCAAGTATTATGAATATACGAATCAGATTCTGAAAGCAAAGACATTAGTCTAAATATAGAGTTCAGATCTTCTTTAGAGGTAAATAGAGCTAAAATTCAACTATTCTACGAATCGAATCTTGTCTATTGTCATTCCGTTAAAGCAGCAGTATTGAGGTAAATCCACAATCATGGTTAGCCAGAAACCCAGTTGCCGGGTGGCCATCCCACGTGCCAAGCCTGCCCGTAGCGTGGGCTGCTGAGTTAGAAAGTGGTTTGCTTTTTGTAGCACAGGGCCGACAGCTCTTAGGCCCACCATATTAAAGCTTCAAAGAACCACGTCCAAAGCGAAACCTAATAAACCAAAGGGAATCGAGTTTTAATTGTTAAAAGAACTGAATTTAATTAAAAAAGTATCGTGTTCAAATTTAAAGATTGTAAAAAAATTTATTGGAAGAGTCACATTAAATAAACCCGTGAGAGATTAAAAAAAATAGAGGGGGAAGGAGAAAAATCCCCAACACACATTACGCACGTGCGAGCCTCATTATTACTCACCCACGAGCCACCTCCTCCAATCCTCAGATCATCTTAAAATAATAAAATTTAGATATTATCACATTGTTGTTAGATGCAATAGTTATGTAATTATTTATAAGTTTGAAAATTTTAACTAGTTATCGCCTTAAGATTATGAGTAAGATATAAATTCTAACATGATATTAAAGTGATTAAATTTATATCAATTATTGTTCATTCTCGTTTCATCGCACGTTACACAAAATCAAAATCAGTATAAAATGTGTGCCCATTGTATATAAAATTTTCACGCACCTTCCAATAAAAATGAATGAGTATCTATATAAGATATTGCCCGTAGAAATCCACTAAATTAATTAGTAAGAAGTTAAATTATTTTTTAGGTTGCTGAGAATATGATTGTTTGTAAAAATAGATAGAAAAAATTGAGCCAAATGACATGTAGCCTAGCGGCACAATGCGTTGTAAATTTTAAAGATGTTCAAGGTTCAAACCTTGGCATTGTGTAAAAATTTATCTTTAAAAAAAAAAAATTGACAAATATCTGATGATTCCTAATTTAAATTCAGGTTAATCGGTTCATTGAGCATTCAAAATATAAAAAAATCAGAAGAAAAGCTAAGCTAGTATAAATAAATTGAAAACTTGATGGTAGATATAACAAAAAGGCAAAAACGTACACTAGAGCACATAAATACTACTCATGGCCCAATAACGCGATCCGTTATTTTGCTTCGACTTTTGCAAGAATTGGGTCAAATCCATAACGGAATTCTGTCCATTTCCAATAACGCCCCTGCACAATACAGCAGTAAGTAATAAAAATGAAGATGACTAGGGGCGTTTTCGTAATCAACATCATCCACAGATATTTTGCGTGGGAACTGTGGGCCTAATCATGATTAAGTGAATCTAAGTCATTTACGAGTTAGATAAACTCCAATTAATTTTACACATATATTTTTGAAATGTTAGATATACACAATTAAACATAGGCCACACCTCTATTTTAGACGTGACTGTTTAATAATATTTTTTAATATTCCTGAAATTTAAACTAAAATATTCTTAGTTGAATTCAAGTCGCTTCCTACTTGACCGGTCGACGTGAGTTTAATATATAGCCCACCAATTCCTGCCACCCCAGCCAACTTTTCCTCTCTGTATCCCTTACTCTTCCTCTCCAAAGCTTTATCATCTTTTCCAATGGATGAGGAAACCCAGAAGGAGCTCCAGCTCCTCCCTTCTCAGAGCCCCTACCCTTCGTCTTCCGGCTCGAGCTTCGCCTTCTGGCCGTCCGATCACCACCAGCCGTCACTCGACCTGAAGCTGTCGATAAGCGTGAGGCCGATGGAGAGGGCGGGCTCGGTGGAGTCGCTGAAGTGGCAGGCGGCAGAGGAGATAAGGCTGGCGGCGGTGGAGAAGGCGTACGCGGAGAGGGTGAGGGAGCTGACGAGAAGGGAGATGGAGCTGGCCCACTCGGAGTTCGAACGGGCGAGGCAGACGTGGCAGCGGGCGCGGGCCGAGGTGGAGAAGGCGGAGAGGATGAAGGAGAGGGCCACCGGGATGGAGGAGATCACTTGCCAATCTTGTAGACAAAGGTTCAGGCCTTAACATAAAATATTATTGTATGTTTCATATTATCATCACATGGTTGGCTTTAATTTGGAGTTAATATAAGGTTGGGAATCAATCTAGGATGGGGGAATTGCTAACTTTTTTCGAGTGATCTTCTCATGGTGAGTGATTATGATCATGATCATGTATGATGAATAATTGATTAATAATAAATGCGACTTAAAGATACATTTATATGTTCGAGTTTTGAGTCGGGTTGGATCATTAGTAGTTTAAGAACATACCTTCGGTTTCTGTCTTATGTTTATAAAGTATTTTCTCATATACTGGAAGCTTATATGCGTGCTCGATGATTTGTGATCGAATCAATTAGTTTAATAGGTTTATGTTTATCAAGACTTGCATTTATAGATGTGCAGTTTGATGGAAGATATTTTGTGTTTCTTTTGTGCAAGTTTTCTTGTGTTCATCATGTTGGGATGGCGAGAAATAGGAAAGACTTATTTCCTATTTCTATTCCTATTCCTATTCTGACTAGATTCTGGATTCCTAATTAGACCTAGATAGGTTACTTGTACACTAAGGGTTTGTCTCTATATAAAGACATGTTACCCTAAGGTTTTGTATAGCTTTGTGACTCGGATCCATCAATAAAAGTTCTCCTTTCTCACCGTGGACGTAGGCATTAGGCCGAACCACGTAATTCTCTTGTTCCGTGTTCTTTGTGCGATCTTGTTCTCTAGTTGCTGAATTCCTAACAATTGGTATCAAGAGCTTGGGTTGGAGGATGACGGACGGCGCGAAGTTTGCTCTTGTGAAGTTCGATGGTTCTTCGAATTTTGGGTTATGGCAAAGGCGTGTCAAGGATCTCCTCGTGCAACAAGGGATGGTCATCGCGCTCTCGGAGAAGAAGTCCGAGAAGATGGAGGAGCAAGAGTGGAAGGAGATGGGGGCCAAGGCGGTGGCGACAATTCGCTTGTGCTTGGCGGATGATGTGATGTATCACGTCATGGATGAGGAGTCACCAGCTGAGGTATGGAAGAAATTGGAGGCAAGGTATATGTCTAAGTCTTTGTCGAACAAGCTTTATCTTAAGCAAAGATTGTACGGGCTCAAGATGAAGGAGGGCTTGGATTTGAGCCAACACATTAATGGTTTCAGTCAACTTGTGAGCGACTTGAGAAAGGTTGATGTGAAGTTCGAGGAAGAAGACAAGGCATTGTTGCTGCTGAATTCTTTACCTGGCTTCTACGAAAATTTGGTTACAACTTTAACTTGGGGGAAGGAGTCCCTGGTGTTGGAAGATATCACAAGTGCTCTGCTAGGGTTTCATCAAAGAAGGAAAATTGACGATGAACAAGCGGAAGGGCTAGTTGTGAGGGGTAGCCATGGTGATCGTAGTGGGGCAAAAGATAGGAAGGGATCCAAGTCGTGGTCAAGGAGGTTCAAGGGAAATTGCTTCGAGTGCGGAGAAAAAGGGCACGTGAAGAAGGATTGTCCAAAAAGAACTCGGGATCGCGAGAAAAAAGGATCAGGTTCCGTGAATGTGGCCTCACATTCGAACGGGTCGGATGGTGATCTCCTTTCTGTTTTGTCAAGTCCAAAGCATTCTGTTTCCTGGATTTTGGATAGCGCTTGCTCTTTCCACATGACGCCCAAGAGAGGGTGGTTCGACACCTACAAGTTCGTTGATTCAGGTATGGTGACTATGGATGATAGTTCTACTTGTAGAATTGCTGGCATAGGTGATATCCGAATTAAGATGTGGGATGGTGTTGAGAGAAAATTGTGTGGGGTTAGGCATGTTCCAAAGTTTGAGAGGAATTTGATCTCGTTAGGAGCCTTGGATTATAGTGGGTACAACTATAATGTTGTAGGCGGGCTAATGGAGGTGGAGAAGGATGCTGTGGTGGTGATGAAGGGTGAAAGGAATGCTAGAAATACCTACAGGTTAGTGGGGAACACGGTTGTAGGTGGAGTCACCTCGTTGGGTTCTGATAGAGGGGAGAAAAGCTCTTGTGTGATGGAGCAAAAGCTTGACATGAATGGTTTGAGTAGAGTTGAGATTCGCAAAGACAAAGTTAGCAAGTTCCCGCTATGGTTGTCTAAAAGGACGTGCACGTCAAAGGTGTTGGGTAGGTTTTGCATGAGGAATACGAAGCCGTTGGTAGCACCACGGGCAAATCAGGTATCTCACTCAAGGCCGAACGGTGGAGTTCGTGGCATGTCGAGGGTTCTACTTGGTGGAACAAAAGGTTTCCCTTTGTATGCTATGGCATGTAGCATTGGTATGAGGCAAGAAAGTCCAGCGGAGAAGCATTTCGAGGTTGCGGAGCATGGGGTTGACCGAAAAATAGAGAGCGCATCTATTGGTCACAAGTTTGCTTCAGCAGGTGGACTTGCTAGTTGGGGTTCAATGGAGATTGGAGGGAATAGGCCAAGCAAGCTCAGAAGCTCGAGTTTGGGGGCTGGCTCCAAGTGATTGAACAAAAGGTGAAGAGAAAGTTGAGATGGTCTTATTGATGCAGTTATCTATGGTCCGAGATGGAGTCGGTGGAGTCGGATTGGTTTTGCAAGATCTGATGGTTCTTCATGGGGCGGTGTTTTGTCAAGGTGGAGTCTGTTGAAGTTCGGGTGGAGCTTCATGGTTCTTCCACGAGATGATTTCTCGCCAAGGTGGAGATTGTTGGGATGGCGAGAAATAGGAAAGACTTATTTCCTATTCCTATTCCTATTCCTATTCTGACTAGATTCTGGACTCCTAATTAGACCTAGATAGGTTACTTGTACACCAAGGGTTTGTCTCTATATAAAGACATGTTACCCTAAGGTTTTGTATAGCTTTGTGACTCGGATCCATCAATAAAAGTTCTCATTTCTTACCGTGGACGTAGGCATTAGGCCGAACCACGTAATTCTCTTGTTCCGTGTTCTTTGTGCGATCTTGTTCTCTAGTTGCTGAATTCCTAACACATCACTATATATAAAGATAATTATTAATTAGTAATATGAATTTTTTTTAAAGTAAATTATTTACGCCAAGAATTACACCTATAATTTGAACCCTAAAGCTTTGACATATCATACTGTGTCTTGTACCACTAGTCCAAATATGTTTTGGCATTTTCCATCTAGAATTTGAATCATTGTTTAATACATTTATCATCCAAATTAACTCTTCATCAACCACCAAATACTCAAATCACAAGGTTAATCAAAGGCTTTGAATACGGATCTTCTTAAATCCCAATGCTAAAAAATAATCTAGAATATGAAGTTGAATATTTTCAGATCCGTATGAAATATACCATTTCTTTTAATTAATATATTTGTCATTTTCTATCTAGAATTTGACACATTGTTTACTACATTTACTATTGAAAGTAATTTTTTCATCAACCACCAAGTACTTAAATCACAAGATTAATCAAAGGCTTTGAATTCAAATGTTCTTAATGCACCAATGCTAAAACACAATAGGGAAAATTTGCCACCATGTAAAGTATTTTTCGACTTAAACAATAATTAGTCGGTCCAATGTATATCTATTTGTACATCTCACCCACTGACACTGTCTCCAAGGTAAAACGCTCTCCGAGAATGATCTCTCTCGTTGATGTGCGTGGCCCTGTTCCCCAATTAGCCAAAACGTTGAATAGTTGATTGGTCAATTAATATACTAATGATGATTAGAGTGGGAAGAAAAACTCGCTTTACCCTAGCTTATTAAATTTCCGGCGACTAGGGATGTTGGAAATTTGGAACACATGAATCCATAATCCTTCGTGATCATTGCGATACATGAGACGACACTTAACTTTACAGGCTGCAACATCTTAAAAAAGATTTTTCTTTATACTACTTGATATCTGCGCATAAAATAAGCCGGATAATTTTTTTAAAATATAACAAATATCTTCCAGTAAATATTTAACAATATTGTATTACTAAGTACTCAAATTCGAAATATTTTAGTTAAAATAAAATAATTCTCCCATGTTAAAAAAATTGCAGGAGCATATTGATGAATATATATATATATATATTATGGCATTAGATTTAGAAAAGGGACCAGACATTAAGAATAGTATAAATTATCCAATAATTCAAAGATTAGAAAAATTAGGAATCATAAGAGACGACATAACAAAATGCAAAGTCACATATATAGCCCAAATATAAATTAAAAATCTTGACATAAGAATAATAACAGCCAATATAGATATAGTCCTTTAGATAAGGAAGAATTTAGAAAACATATAGCATAAATGATAAAACAAAATTTGATAAGACGATGGATAAGTCCACATAGATCAGCCACATTTATAGTTAGGAACCATAGTGAAATCAAAAGAGGAAAAACAAGAATAGTTTATAATTATAAAAGATTAAACGATAATACCATAGATGATGCTTATAATATTCTAAATAAAGACAGTTTAATAAGATTAATCCAAAATATAAAAATATTCAGTAAATTTGATCTAAAATCAGGATATAAGCAGTTAAAATTAGAAGAATGGTTTAAACTATGGACATCTGTTACCTGTCCAGAAGGGCATTTCGAATGAAATGTCCTTAGCTTTGGACTAAAAAATGCCCCAGCAGTTTTTTAAAGGTTTATGGATAGTATATTTCTAAAATTTAATTTCTGCCTAGTATATATAGATGATATACTAGTTGCAAGTAATTCGATTAGCGAACATGAAAAATACTTAGAAATCATCTTCAATGAAGCAGAAAAGAGTGGCATAATACTTAGTAAAAGTAAAATAGAATTATTCAAAAGAAAAATATCCTTCTTAGGATTAGAAATAGAAAACGGTAAAATAGAATTACAACCACATATAGCTAAATTTTTTTTGCAATTTTCAGACAAGTTAGAAGGTCTAAAGCAGATCCAAGCATTCTTAGGAGTATTAAATTATGCTAGAAAATTTATTCCAAACCTTAGTAGACTAACAGGACCGTTATATAGTAAAACTTCAAAAAATGGACAAAAAAATTTCAATAAAGAAGACATAGAACTAGTTAAGAAAATCAAACAAGAAGTAAAAAAAAAATCAAACCATTAGAACTACCATTAGTAACAGATTATATAATAATAGAATGTGATGGGAGCAAGGAAGGTTGGGGAGCAGTAATTCTCTGTAAGCCAAATAAATATATAGGAAAAGAAACGGAAAGAATAGCAATTTATGCTAGCGGTAATTTTAATAAAATAGGAATGAATTGGACTAATTTAGATTTTGAAATAGAGGCTCTACTAAATGCCTTAGAAAATTTTAAAATATATTTAAATAATAAATTCACAATAAGAACAGATTGTGAAGCTATAGTAAAATTTCTTAAGAATGACAACAGTAAAAAGATAAACAGGACTAGATTGACTAATTTACAAAATTTAATACAAAGTAGCAGTTATAAAATCAATTTCGAGCACATTAAAAGAAAAGATAATAACCTTGCAGATTTATTATCCAGAAACATTCATAAAATGTTTGATAAATGATGCAGGGCAAAATAAGAAAAACAAAGGAATCTTTTGGGCACCGAAGATTTAGTCCACTGGTAACCCAGTTAAAAACTACGAGAAACTTTTTTCCATCAAGAGTGTTTTGTTTGGACTTTCATCTAATAATCTTATCGATATTATACTTCAATGAACTCTATACTCGTTTTGAACACTATTAGACTTTCATCAAGAGAGTTTTATTTTGCTTGGAAGGCATATGTTGTTTATCCCAAAATTAACATTTCATCTTAGGGAGATTTTTTATGATATATATATATATATATATATAAGATTTATATTTTTTTAATACCTTTTTTAATTCTCGTGCTAGTGTTTGTTAATATTCTAATTGTTAGATAAATGTTTATATGAAGTTACGATTTATCGTAAATAAGATTTTCCGCATAATCCACAAATAGGTAATACTATGTCACTTATCATCAATTTTTTCTATTATTTGTTCTAATTCTCACATTTAATGATATTTTCTTTAAAAAATAAATCATTTTAGGAAAATAGAATTGTATTAATCACCAATGTTACATGTTTGAATCAAGTGTAGGCTATCCACATTCACCCACAAATAGATAATACTATGTCATTCTTCGTTAATTATCATTTTCAGACGACCATTTCAAACATGTCTTGATTTCCATTTTTTACCGTGATGTGTCAAAGGACTTGTAGCCCAACGGCACGAGATGTTGTAAATATTTAGGAGGTCCACGGTTCAAACCTATTAGTGATCGTAAGTATGTATCCCCTGAGAAATAAAACTACACTAATACATCCAATTCTAATAAGTGTGGCATGGTAATAAATAAAGAAAGCATGAACCATCATGAAAAATGAGATAGAGTAGATGTTCGTGGATAGATAGACATTCAAATAACATAGTATTGTCCGAGTCATAGGAATAGGAGATAGCTAAAAAAGGTATCTTGAATAATTACGAAGGATAGGCAGAGCAAGAGCCCGGGAAATCTACCGTCAGAATTGCTTTCAGGCTTCTTATCGCTTTCCCATCAATAAGTGGTCATACTATAGACATAAACCAGAAAAAAGAGTTTAGGCAGAAGAGCTGTTAGACAAGCTTCTTTCTTGATTTCGTCTTTCATTTTTTTCTGAGTCCGAAGACATCACCTCCACATGAGTGGATATAGGAATCCAAATCTACCGAATTACTCATGTTATGTTCTTCTACATCCTAGGTCTTCCCGTTCCTTCATCTGTTACTCCTTCGCAACAAGAAAAACCCATGATCGCCACTTTTGAAATTTAAAGAGACAGAATCTTGTGATCCCAACCAAATAATTATAATCTCCAGGTGCAATGATAATCTCGTTGATGGTATACTATAGAGGCCCCAAGCTGCACCTAATGCGGCCTAAACGAGTCAAACCCTAACGGAGTCGAAATCAAAGAACCTTTTGATTTTGATAGAAAGGCAACCAAATGAATGGGAACAAAAAGGGCAAGTAAATTTCACCAGCAAAAGGACAGGATTATATAGGCTGTATCCACTTGTATTCCAGCTCTTTAACTTTTTTTTGCTCGTTGGAAACCAAACACCCACTATCGCTTTCTTGGGATCCAACCACAGCACCCACATTTTTTGATAGGATACATATTGCACCAGTAGGAGTACTACTCCTTCCTCTAGGCCTCGCCACGGTTCCATTCGAACCGCTCAACTAGCCGTGGCCAAGATTTTTTGAACCATCCTTAAATCTTCCTAGAAAGTAGAAAGGTTTCAGTTAGGGTTTGGACTCTAAGGTAACCGCCTTAACCATTGAATTGTAGAGTCGTGTCAGATTTTAATTCTTTTAGAGCTAAACTATGAAATTTCTTTATTTTATTTCTAAAAAATTTGAACTGCTGGTTCAACCGTAACCGGTAGTTTCATGAACCATCCTAAAATCTTGCAAGAAGATCTGGTTCAGGTTTCATATTTTCGGAGCCGTTGAGCCTCCAGTTCTAAAACCGTGATCGAAAGTTTCGGAACTATAGCCCGGCCTACCCTCTTCCCACACTCCAAATTTATTGAGGTGATTTCAGACTCGAATAGAATGATTCTCCAATATGTATCTGGTACTAGATGGTTAGTCGACTAGTAATGTTTGGGAACTTTCCTGGTATATACCAGTGTTGAGTTTTGATTAGTTGCTATTAATGAATGATAGATAGATACTCGAGAAGTGAATGACTTAGTTTTTTTAAATAAAGTTTTTAAGCTCAAACCTAGAATAACAATGGCAAGAGCTGCTTTTTTACATAGAATTTGACCTTAGTCAATTCTGAATTATTCGTTATTCGGCTTGTGAGCAACCTAAAAATATGTTACTCTAATGCAGTTAACCTATCTTGGATATTTGAGGGGGTGACCTTCAATAATACACTGATGATTTTCTACATAGTTCCATTGAATTCAAGACATAATCTAGTGGTGGGACAGTGCTCTTTTCTGGTTTCAAAGTTGAGGGCCTCCCTCTGACAAGCACAATTCTGAACATCCAAATTACCAAAGCAATATTGGAGAGGACATAGAGTAGGATATCATTATTAATCAATCACTATCTGCACAATGGTTGCAATATCTTCTTAATAAGAATTAAATAAAAATTTCAAATTTCCTTTAAAACCATTGATGAGATGAGAAGGCAAACAATACTGTAATTCCATCTAAACCCCACAAAAGTTAGATTCAAGTGTTGCTAACATAAGTTTCTTTTGGTTGAATATTGTATCGAACTCTGTGGTTTCTGAAATTTATTTCATTTCATACTGATTATGAATTATATACATGCATTGACTAATTCAAGCTAGATTAGATTTAATAATACATCAGGTCAAACTACATAGATTTTAGAGTATTTTTATACCACGTGGTATTCAGAATCCACTAGATCAATTAATGCAGGTTTGAATCAGGTATCATTTTTAAAAAATGTCAAAACTCTCTCAACAAATATTTATCGCTACTGCATTCTCAAGGATTTGAACTCGATACCTATTAGTTAAGGTAGAACAACTCTTCCCGCGATGGATTTAAGTATTTGTTGGTAAACAAAAATTAGAGTAAGTACCTCTATATGTAGCTACTAATTGCGGAATAAAAAGTTTTTCCTTAAAAATTGTTTGAATCCTTCAAAACTCAAATTTGACACAAACTGCTCTGATTTTAGCAATCATTGCCATAATTATGCTAGACCAACTCATTTAACTATCGTTTTCTGAGCTGTTTGAGCCGAAATAACTAACTAATGATAGTTAATCTGGGGAGGATGATACCTGTCCTTGGTGATACCTGTTTCATTATGTATACAACATAAAGTCATTCTTTTTCTATCTCAATTTTTTATAATATATTTTATCGAGGTAGAGTTAATGAGAATAGAGTTACAACTTCTGAAAAGAGAATCCTACATACAGATAACATTTATATAAATATTGGTATATAAAAAAAATTCACTTCAAAATTTCTATCCTTCCGTGGCAACATTCTTACGGCTCCACTGCTATGCAAATTGCAAGAACTCCTTGTTCTACGTTAAAAAATAGTTGAGTTGAATTATGAGCACTCAAACAAACTCTGTAATAATTTAACAAGAAATTTCGGATTCAAATTTAAAATTAGGTAAAAATAATTTAGGATTTTTTTAGTTTGATCCAATTTGAAACTCGACTAAATCAATTCAAAAGGTATCCTGATTGAGTTTCCCTACTTGTCAATAATATTATTGAAAAAGGCCGTACCATTTCCGACGTATGGCCACTACCATTATCGGCTCCTTGGCTTTTATCTCTTATTTTTTTTTTAGGGATAAAGTGGCGCGAGGCCTATATTAAAAAATGAATTACAGACATAAGACAAGAAAACGAAGCAGAAATACAGACACAAGACAAGAAAACCAAGCCGAAAATGAAAGCCAGTCTGATGACAGCAAGGTGGCATAGGGGGGAGCGATGGGCGGTCGAATAGAGCACGAAAGCCGACGACCGGGGCGGAGATTTGCCGAAGCAAGCTTCGGCCAATAACCTCAAGACATCTTCAAGAGGGCATCTGAATGCAAAATACTCAGATGAGAGCCAAGGTCGACGTAAATCGACCAAGACAAAGTTCTCCACCTGCAACCATCGAACAGGCAACGAAATCCGAAAGGATCTCAGAACAGATAAAAGACAAACCAAGCAAAAGCATAAGCAGAAAACAAAAGAGCAAAAGCCCGACACAGCCACTAAACACGTGTGACTCGAGAGCAAAAGCAAACACACAAAGACAGAATTAACCGAAAGCAACAAATACAGAATAAAAATAAATAAAAAGCCAAACAAAAATAACAGAGAACCGACCGGGGAGGAGATCAGACTCGACCATCCTCCCCGGCGACCACCGAGGACCTCAAGGAAGCCCAGCCGTGCAGATCAGGCCAGGCGATTGAGCAGGGAAGCAACGGAAGCAGCGACGGATACCGAGGACTGTGGGGATGGATACCGACGACGGTGATGGAGGTCGAAGGCAACTGAAGCAGCGGGATCGGTGAAGGTGAGATCGGAGAGGCGAGGCTGGAGGAAAGAACGACGAGATGACAACGAGCCTCTTGATGGTTGAGCGACGGTGAGGCGAGTTGACGAGGAGGCGAGTGGTGAGCGACGGCGTCGAGACGGCAAACGGAGGACGGAAGTCGAGGTCCGGCGAAGCGATTAGGGAGGCGAGATACAGACGACGACGAGGTGGTGGGAGGTGAAGGATGGAGGGTCGCTGGGTATTAGGAGGATGGAAGGGATGAAGCTTAGGGGAAGAGGCGACGGTACTGAGAAAAAAGTAGAAGAGGAGGGACTAAAGCCCTAGAAAACAGCTCCAGAAAGGAAGAGAGACAGCTCCACAAAGGGAGAGAGAAAATTGCGGGGTTCACTTATTTGGATACGGTCAGATATTGCGGGCTTCACTTATTGCGGGCTTTTATCTCTTATTTGGATACGGTCAGAAGAAAGGGAAGAGCCATTGATTCCACAAAAAATGTTTGTATCACATGGTCGCCGAGCAATCACACTGGTCATCATGACAAAACCTTAACCTTTGTATTTTCAGATCGTCCACATTTTATTGTCAATTTACACTGTATTTCTCCCTAAAGGAATTAAGCTGACGTACGTACATATTATTTAGATATTTTTTTTTGAAAATACTTGATATCATAAGTCAATTTTTTTAGATTCGAGTCCGGTGAGACATTTGAATGGTGATAAAAATTTCTTTACAAGTATTTAATACTCTTATATTTCTAGGAGTTCGAACTCGAACTATTAAACTAAAATAACTTATTTACCTGTGGATATAATTAATTCTACATATATCTTTAGATATTATATATGCTGAATTATAGATTCCATCATTATTTAAAGCGTAATTGGAAAAACGGAGAGTAGTGACCCATATCTCATCAACATGCACTATGTAGTGTCTCCTACTCCTACCTTCTCTTCTCTCCATAAGGCTAGGCGCACCAACGTCCTTTGAGGCAACGGGCAAGCCTATGTGGCAAAAAAATTTTTTTAAAAAGAAAAACAAAATGGGGGAGAGGCGGGGCTGTACCATCGGGACGAGAGGTGGCATCCGTCCCTCGCTCTCGCCCCCACATTAAACTATAATTTTTTTTGCTTTTCTTTCTATCTACTTAGTTATACTTGACACAATGTTATTCGTATAAATAGATTTTTTTGAATATTATTTGTGTGGTTATAAAAATTGAAGTTATCTTTAACAAAATTAAAAATAAATAATATACGAATTCGTATAAATAAATTTAATCCTAATTTTGTTACTTAATTTTATTTTTTCTTGTTATAATTATAAATAATTATTTTCATAAATTAATTATAATTTTTATATAAACAAAAAATGATAGTGGATAATATATGAATGAGAGAGAAATTAATTATTTATTTCATGACCCTGGATTGTTGATTTGGATAGAAAAATATATAATGGGGTTGGGTTTGGTATAGATAAGAGATAAATTAATTATTTATTCCGTGACCCTGGGTAGCAGGATCACTGATGCAGATAGTCTAAGGAAAAAGAAATATATAGCAATGGGACATGCATATAATTTTGGGCAAATTATTTCCATGTTCTTCGTGTATGCTTTTTTCTATGATTTAGTTCTTCAATTATTATAAAATTTTTGTCCTTCGCTAACATTAACAAATAATTTTTTATGTAAATAACTTATCATACTATCGGGTCCCTCGCGAAACATGAAGAGGTTAGTTTAGGGACAAGCAGTTTACCAGCATCGTTTCATCTAAAGGACGGACCGTACAAACTCTCCTCCTTCTCTCCGGGCGGAAACGGGTTCGTCAAAAGATGGATTCTTCTGCCAATCCCAGAAATAATTAGATAAGTAGGGTATGGATTGGGTACAAAATGTCACTATTCTGAATCGTTTGGAATGAAGACACGCGAGGACTTTTTTACAAACGCGCTAAAATACGGAGACCAAAATGAAAAAAGCCATGCACAAACACAGGCCGGATACAAATGCCAGTATCACATAACTGCGCATGCCAGTATCACATAACAGTGCATGCCAGTGTGACCTTTTTGCAAAAATGCTAAAACATGGGAGACCAAAATGAAAAAAACTATGCGTGCCATTATCATCAACGGGGACTTGCCATTTTCACAAAAATAAATGTCATTATCACATAACTGCACTTTCCATTATCATATAACTGCGTTTGCCATTATCACATACATGCGCTTGCCGCTGCGATCCCTCTTCAGTCCAAACCGTAATGAATCAATTCCTTCACTCCAAACCGTACGGAATCAATTCCTTTACTCCAAACCGTACGGAATCAATTCCTTAACTCCGTACCCAATCCAACCCCAGATAAGTATATTAAAACAACAATTAGTAGATAAGGGCGATCCAACTCTAAAAAAAATTGTCCACTACACCAAACACTTTTCTTTGGAAAAAGGATCCGCAAACTAGCTTATAAATTATAGTTGTCATATTTATGTTGCTGAACTCCCAGCAGTATTAAATACGGCGCGATTAATTCATAGTGTAGATAACAATTAGATGAAAAAATTTAAGTCGAGTATTATTAAATTTTATATAAACGTGATTATTTTAATAATTTTTTTCTATTTGTAAATTTTAATTTCATTTATTTCTTAAGAAAATTCAACCAAAATCTCCCGTCAATCAAAACATCTAGTCATCATCTTCGGTCATTTTTTCAGCGAACACCAACCCCGATCATCTTCTCGAGTCATCGGAGAACAAAAATGGCACGATTAGTTTCTTCAACAAGACCATCTTCCCCGACTATTTTTTCTTCCAGATCTGACCACCGCAGAGACCGTGGCCACATCTTTGGGATCAATTTGTAATTTTGTTATCCCTGCCTTGGGGAGCAACGGAGCTTGACGGCCTTGGGGAGCCCCATCTTTGGCTTCTGTTAGAGATATTTTAATGGCTTAAGAAGGACAAAGGAGGGTGCTTTATTCCTTATCTGGGGTTGCATTTTCTGTCTCTCACCCGGGGAATGACGCCGGCAGAGGTCGCCGGAGTTCCGTGCGGCGCCTGTCTATGACGGTGACCAAATATCTCTTTTTTTTATTATTGTTGCACTTGTCTTAATTTATTTATTTATTTGATTTTTAAGGGTATTTGAGTCATTTACTTAAAAGAATCCATTAATGACATTAGCGAGGAACCATAGGGTATAATCTTAACCAAATTGAAAGGACTAAAAAATTAGAAGGTAAACTACAGGCACCCTATCGTCTATTTCACCAAACACCGGAAGTTTAGATTTAATTTACCCATTAATTTATTAGCAGCCGTCCTCATTAATTGGTTTCACCTCTATTCAATTATAGCAATAAGCACGACAATAAGTTTTTTTTAATGTGTAAAATTTTACACTAAATTTATACACGCCTTATGCTACTAGACTAAATATTTTTTGGCGCACGACAATAAATTATAACAAGATAACTTTAAAATGACTTGTACTCGCAATTTCAACATGGCTTAATTGTATTATCAAAGTTAACTATATACTTCCCATGCTTGGTCCATAAAACTTTAACAGTGATTCCGAATCGGGATCAAAAATTTTAATCAATTATGTTTAATATGATGTTTGGAATGAATTATACTAATATAGGTTACTGGACCTTCATGATTGTCGGAGAATTTTTTACACGTGATATTACTAACCAACTCCTAATCAAGATTCGAATCGGTTTAACATGCCCAACGGGCCGAAAAGTCTTCAACAGGCGGGCTTAGTCGTAGTAACTTGTAAGCCCACAAAGCCCTAAACGGGTGCGTTTCTCCGATTATAATCTGCGGTAGGAAAAAGAATAAACGGAAAAGAAAAGGAGGAAAAAGAAAACCGTTCATCTCTCAAACGCCGAGAGACCCGACGAAGCTAGCTCCGGGTCGGATCCCTAACGGCCATGAACGGTAACGAGAAGAAGAAGAAGAAGAAGAAGATGAAAATCGAGTTCGAACTTTGTAAAGTGTGTAATATAAACCACGACGAAGGTAACCGCCACAAATACTTCCCCAACCACAAGAAGTCCCTCTCCACGCTCCTCACGCGCTTCCACTCCAAGCTCGCCGGCCTCCGGAACCCTACCACGCTCCTCCGCTCCCGCATCTGGTGCGTCTTCTGCGACGCCGACGTCGGCGATTCCTCCAGCGGGTACTCTCGCCTGTTCTCCCTTTTTTCTCGGTTTATTTTCTCTTTTTTTTAATCAATTATTTTGCGAGTTTGATGAGGGAAGACGGCGTCGGATTTGGTTTCGTGTAGCGGGAACGCGGTTAGGCACCTGGCGAGTGAGGAGCACGCGAAGAAGGTGAAGTGGTTCCTTTGGAAGTACGGTGGACGCGAGAAGGATCGCGTCGAGACCTATTGCTTTACGGAGTCTGACGTGGCCAAGGTGGTCTTACTGATGTTGTCTTTTGTGGAGTTGGTTTGTTACTGGAAGGAATGGGGGAATGCTAATCTGAGTGATTGGGATTTTGCAGTGGGAGGCCAAGCGCAAGTCGGTGAAGAGCGAGGCTGTGTCGTGTGGCAATGAACCCGGTCCTGGGAGTGGAGCTGGACGTGTGAATGATATCCGCAAAGAATGCAACAGTGATTTATTACGTTATGATTGTTCGAACAGTAGCGGTGAATTTTGTCAATTGAATGTTGCGAATAGTGTTATGCCTTTACAGTGTTATACGAATGAGTATCAGATATCACATTTTGGAATTTTGGCTGCTGGAAATGGCGGCTCTTCGCACCCTGTGGAAGCTGGCTCCAGCCCCAGCTTGGTGAATTCACATGGTTTGGCAGGTATCAGCCAGTTCCTATATTAGAAACTATGCGGATTTGTGCTCTTTGGATAGGGAGATTTCTGGCTCAAGGATCTTATAAAAGTTTGGTTGTGGGATGCAGCTAATGGTCAAAATTCACTTCACTATGGCAGTACGGCGGGTAATCTGGACAACAGAGGGGTGAGCCTGGTTTCTCTTGCAGTCTGTCTCAACGAGTTCGTGGCCTACTTTGGTTGGTTTGGTGTGGCTAAATGCTTGAACATATTCTCTTTTAGGTTCTCCATGCATGGTTGATAAATATGTTGGCATGGTAAACTGGCTCAGCTATAGTTTTCAATAGGTCTGTGGTTTGATTGCATGGGTTCACACTTAGAGTAGGGTTGCTGGAGTCAATGAAATTGGGATGAGATCATGAGATTTTTATAGTGAAGGTTGTAGGAGAAAGCAAAAGCTAACTGCTTCTGAAATGATCTGGACGCATGATATGAGGACCCTTCGTTGTCCCAATGATAAGATACAAAAACATGAACGATAAAATGTGGAAAAAGTAGAGTGGGACTGAAAATGAAGCCTCGATACCTGTTAATAAAAACCTAGGCTCCTATGCAGATGATTATGGTTTAAGAAAGAGCAGGCTGCTCGGTAGAATCCATTTTAGTCGATGCTACTTCTGGAAACTAGGATATATTTGTTTTACGGTAGTTGGTTAGAACTAGAATCTGAAACAAGAACACCACCCCTAAGCGACCACAGTCAGACACATTCAATGTAGATGGTACCTTAATGTTAAAAGTATGCTCAGTGACAGTATTTGCATGGGAATATGCTTCTCTTTTGCATGTAGAGAGCTGAAAGATGTCTCACCTTGACATGTTTTGTTAGTTTTATCAGGGTTATCAGCATGGAGGAGTATCGATTTGGGGGAGCAATTCACGAGGTATTAATCTTTGCTCTACTTTTCTGCCCTCCTTCTCTTTCTCGTTCTCTGGAAAAAAAATCACATGTCCGTTGGCTTTTATTCTCATGCCCTGGATTGGTTGCAAACTGGGGCAATGAGTTCGGTGCTGTTCTTTTTCATCACAGGGAATCGTCATCCTCTAACTATTTTGTAGGCTATCACTGTTTGAATCAAGTCCCCTCCCCAACTACTGATAAGGCTGGAGGGAATGTACATACTGGAGCTCCTCCTCCTTGGCTCGATTCGCATGAAGAAAATCAGCTGAATGTCCAACTGCAATCTTTATCATCAAGAACAGTTTCAGTGTTGGATAAACCTGGAAAATCTAGTAAACTGAACCCGAAAAGGGTGGGAGCTGCATGGGCGGAAAGGAGAAAGATTGAGCTTGAAATGGAGGAAAGAGGGGAAACTGTCAAGAAGGATTGCAATACTAACTGGCTTCCTAATTTTGGTAGAGTTTGGCAATCAGGAAGCCGAAAGGAATCAAGGAAGGAGTTTGAGAAGGAGAAGCACAAACAACCCGAGGTCGAAAAGGATCTGGAGATGTCAATCACAGTGCAGCCATATGTCAGCAAAAGAATGGTGAGCATCTTGTCTATGGTACTTTGCAACATAAGTTTTATAGAGTTATGGCAAACTGCATTGTGGTTCATATATTGGCCAAGTGGTTTAGCTTCTTATGTACTTGTTTTATCAGAGCTGCTGCTTTTTAATTCATTTGCTCCTAAAAGTTTGGTAATTGGCAGTCTCCAATCCATATGCTGACTTGGAATTTTCCTTCATGCAGTTATTGTTAACCAAAAAATGGGTCATTTCCTAGGCTAGTCAACTTTTATATGAATTAGCAGTTCACATAAATAGTTACTGAGTAGACACTAGATTTTAGAGCTTTGCTCTTTGTGCCAGTTTAATATATGGTGTAGTTTTTTGCTCTTTGAATCAGCCACCTTGCTAGTGAGAGGATGGGATTTCACAATGAAGTGATCTGCTGTCTAATTTATTCATCAAATCTGTTTGTGATTTTTTCTTGACGCATCTGTTAGTTCACCCTAGTATATTTCTTTTGAGAAACAGCGGAAGGATGCCGGAGGCAATGATAGTTGACACTGGCCGAAGCAACCGCGAAAGAACAGACAACGGTAACAAGATGTTTCCAGGGCATAATCTGTAGATTGCTTTGCGTTTTCGCTCCTGTATATTGGGATAGAGTTAAGTTGAATCAATCTGTTTCCCAGTTATGTAACGTTCACTGCTATGACTCTATTGGTAGTATCTACAAAAGGTTCAAATAAACATCTAATCTTCAGTTTTATGTTTTTGGGCCTTTTTTTATCTCTTTCAATTCAACGAACCATCTCTTTATACGTTTCTCAGAACATAGGAAAAAAGAAAGTAACAGAGAGAAATAGGATCCCTCCCTTCTCAATGGGTAAGAATCACCACTCTGCAATGGACCTGAGACTGAATGATGATGGAATGCTTAGCATGTGTTCTCTATTGGATCGAGCTGAAAACTTCTCAACGAGATCGATCTCCGTGGGCAACGCAGTTGATCATCACTGATCTAGCCTGGCCTACTAACTGCCGATCAACTCTTTCCGGTGCATTAATTTTGGAACCGCCCGATCATCTACAGATCGCAGCACCGTTCGACCATGGAAAGGCTCCTTTAGAAGCTGCCGGGTTGAAGAAGGCTGTCGTTGCAGGGAAGTTCCTTCTGTTGTTTACTGTGTGGATCTTGGACCAACATTGTCTTGGATAAAACAGCTGTATGGAAGTTGCAGCAAGGTGTTAGAAAAGCCTTTCACTGTCAAAATTATGTCTTAGCAGAATTTTATGGTATCTGATTTTCCGGTGATTCTGAATCTCCAAAATTTGCCTTTGGAGGAAACCAAGTTCTCAGCACATAAGAATTCCCAGGAAAACCACTTCTCAATTGTTCGATCCACATCATGAACAAGTACTTCTGTGGTGTTCCTGCCTCGTGCCAGCATACCGGCAGTGTATATAGCTGCCATTCTTCCCGGTGCTTCAGGTGCGTGGCTGCTAGGCCCATCCACCACTATTACATCCCATTGAACTTCATAAACTTCCCGAGGCAAACCGGTCAACGCAAGTTTGCAGGTCGAGTTTCGAAGCATCGATCCCGTGTTAGGGCCACAAGCCAGATTGTTCTTGGCATCCTTGAGTTGCTGGTAGGCCTTCCTCGCCGGCGTTCTGTGCTCCACCTTGTGGATGCTGGTTCTGTTAGTTGTCACACTGACAGAACTCATCTTTACAGGATCATCCTCCAGAAATATGGTGATGCCGTCCCCGTTGATCTCTGCCAGCTTCATGTACTGATCCTGCAGACCGAAAACGAGAAGATTGCAGGGGGCGTTGCGCGCGACGAGATCAGACAAATACTTGACTTCCTTTTCGGTGAGAATGCTTCTGTCTACGGACATTGAACTGCTTATGGATGTGCTTCCGGGCACGTCTGGTGGATCACTGAGGCATCCGAGAGGCGATGAACACGCCTGTTGAAGAGTTGGAAGCAGAGCAGGCAACGGAGGGGCTGAAGACGGAGTACTTATCACGATCCTAACAAGTCGAACAACGGAAATGCAGGACATGATGATCACAAGCAGAGGTATAATTTTCCGACCCGGGATCTTCATCCCCTTGGCTCCTGTCAGATACTTCCTGGCTACAAGCAAATGGGGTGGTGTGTCTGGTGAGCTTGGAGGCGAAAACTTGACATGAGGAGTTGCAAATGAACGGTAATGAGGTACTTCTGGTGGCATTTTCCCTTCTTCTTTTCTCTGTCTTAATTCTCTAGATACCGTAAAACTACGATCACTATACAACCAAGGACCTGTGGGGTTCTCTCTATTTATCGCTTTAGTTTCAACCACTGACAGTGGATTATTCTATTTTAACTCCATGTGGATACAACAATGTCAAAAACTTGTAATAAAATTTTGCCACTGTTAAATTTCATGTTCGACTTAAATCTGGATTAGTTGAGTGAATATCCGGACTAACACTATTTTTACTTTTAAAAAAGAAGGTTACCTTATTTTCATGTAGGAGCGTGATACCTTATTGCGGTGGTAACTAAGTTGGTGTTTCGCAAATCAGCGTTGTCTACGTGTATCACTGGTGAAAAATGAACATCGATGTTCTTGTTGATTGTTTTAGTTATTTTCTTTGGACACATACTCGAACTTTAGGAACTTTTGTATGACATTCTATTTATTTTTTTATCCTGATATTTACTCAACCGATTAATTTAACTTTTTTGATAAATATTATTGTATATCAAAGACTCGATATTTTTTTATCATCTAATCTAATCGTTTGTTGGATATGACATTTGTGTTTATTGCTTGTCTTTGTGGGTTTTGCCTTTTTAGGGCACGTTTGGAATGCTTACGAGTGAAGTTAATCCAAGGAGGTTATCATGGGGTAGTTGCGGGGGTCCTGTCATGAATTATATGACACTATCAAATGTGGCACACCAATCAATTTTATATATCAGGTTGTTGATTTTATGGTGGCGATGGTTGATGGTGGGTACCAATAGGATACGTGCAAGGGGTAGGAATTAATCATCGTTCATATAAATATATATAGATAAAAAAAAGTTGTAAGCATTATAAAAGAAGAGATTTGCATTTGGGCAAAGAATAACACAAGTTCTTGTCTTACAAGACATCTATTTGACGAGAAGCATATGACATAGACAACGTGGCATAATGCACAGTTGTACCAACAATGATAAATTATTTGATCAACTCGTTCGAATATTATGTTATACTTTTTATATTTAACTTAAAATATTAGAGTAATGGCTACTTAGATTTTCTACCTTTGGAAAAAAAAATTACACTCGCTTAATCTCAATAAGGTCTAATACATAATAGAACATAATTAATGACAATAAAAAAATAGACCAACATGAACAGATAACCGTTGTATCAAGCCCCAGTGAATCTCCACGTATAAATACGCGGTTGTGATCGTCAGTTTCACTAAAACCATGTCCGGTATAATCCAACGGGAAATCGAGACAGGAAAATAGTACTTGTGATAGCACCACATTAACTCTACACCACCCTTAGATACTACCCAAGGTGAGAGTGGATTTGGTACGGATTGAATGACACAGACACTACCATCATGTTCAGATTTGGACCATTGATTTAAAGGTCTGAATAATTGATCGAAGCAGCTTACACCTTACAGTATTGGTAGTGTCTTTATTTTAAAGGTCTGAATAATTGATCGAAGCAGCGAAAGCTTAAAATTTTTAACCAACATGTAACTGAATTGGCGGTATAACATAAAATATAAGAGTATAGTTAGAGAGTCCTTACAAATCTCCGTAGATCAAAGCTCTTCGTGGATCGAATCCTCTTCGTGGATCGAATCTTCTTTGTTGATCGAATCCTCTATTATGGTATCTATGTAGCCCTAGTCTACGAACTCTAGACAGTTGAAATCTTCGGAGAACTTGCTAGGACAATTCTCAACAAAGATTTAACTAGAGAAATATATGTAGTGAGAATTCTCTTCTCTACAATTCTTTATGTATTGGTATTTTGGTGTGTTGATTCTCTAAACCAATACACCTATTTATAGTAAAGAAAATGGTAAGGGTAGTAGGTGGAAATTATTTCTAGCCTCACAATGAGGATAATTAATTAATCCCAAATGGGATTATTGGTGGCAGCCACCAACACCTTCCGCTCACCCTTTTAAAATTAATTCAGGAACTAAAATATAATTTTTGAAAAAATCCAAAAAGTTACAGAAATATCCGAGGACTAAAATATAATTTTAACAATAGTCCAATGATCAAACGGTAATTTTCTAGGTAGGTAAAATTACAAATAAATGTCATAGAGACAATCGTAATAATGACATTGTACTAGATCATATTCAGTTGTATTATTGATTTATATTAATAATATTCGGCATTACATAAAATGGATATAATGTTTGATTGTTTGCGTATATTCATGTTTATGTTCTCATGAACAAATGTTGTCATTGAGAATGAGAGATCTCGAATTACTGTGAACATAGTTTTTAAATAGCCCCAATCAATGATCATCGAGAATGATATATCGATGATGCGATTGAGATTGGTGTGCGATCTGGATCATATTCTTAGAGGATGTAGTCGTTCTCACAACTACGAGATACTAGGTATTTCATGAAGGATGCACAGATACTTTGGACAGTATTGGCATACCCGACCGAGAAACCATTTGGTGTATTCTATTTACGTATCTACGGTAATATCAGTTTGTGGAGTAGTGAAGTAGTCCTCAGACTTGAGGTCAATACGCACGACATGTACGGAGTAATGGACTTTGATCATGACCGACGCTTGCACTCCTGACGGGGTAGATATGGCATGTGTCAAGTACATTGCGAAGTATATGTGCGTGGTAGTTGAGCCAAGAATATGATTTATTCCTCTAATAGACTTGGAGAGAATACTTGTCTTCTCATGATTAATTGGATCGTTAGTCATTGGCCAATGCACGACACTTTTAGAATGGTGTCTAAATTGACAATATGATCAATTAATTGAATGAGATAATATGATTAAGTTATTTGAATAGACACATAATCATATTCTAGACTTAATCAAGTATTCGTGAATGAAAGGACCATACCACCATTACAGGTAGTTGTAGTATCCTCGCAACGTACCTCATATGTTGAGATTGTCTGGTTTATTGTCTAGGGTTAAACTAAGACTATTAGTTTGACTAATCGCTTGACATATGAGGACATATGGGTCACACAACAGTAGTCTTAATTACGAATTGAAGTTGGTTAAATTAAATATTGATTTGATCAAGAATATTTAATTTATAGAGAAAAGAATTATAATTTTATTAGATAGAATTATAATTATAATTATTTAATTAAATTATATTTAATTAAATAATTTTTATGTATATATATATTGAAAATATGTTAGACATATTAACTCGGTCAAGAAAATATATTCTGTAGGGACCTCTTTGCAAATTCGAGAAATCTGAAATTGTAGATATGCTCCTGGGGCTTTTCTGAAATTTTGACTTTATGATTAATTACGGTATGGTACATGGATTAATCATGAAATTTCAATTTGGTCCCTACTTAATTAGAGGGACTTATTTGTAATTTTACCTACCTGGAAAATTACTGTTTGATCCTTGGACTATTGTTAAAATTATGTGAACAATAAATAGATCTTGTTTGAGCAACTTAAATACCCCGATAAAATATTTCTCAAACTTAAATATAGTTTTCATTTAGAATGTATGATGTCCTCCGTCATAATTAAGAGAAACCGAGATTTCGTTCTATAGTATTTAAGACCTAAGTCTTTTGCTTGGAACTACGCCTTATGGAACTCTTATAAGGACATGTAAATGTCGCCGTGTGATGGTTGTAAACTACCTAAATTATTTCACTAGCCCAAGCAAGGAAATAATGAGGGGACATCGATTGGACTGGGTCCGATAACTAGAAATTGTATGAACTATAATTAGTTTGGAGACCTACCAGTTATGCTATTACAATCACCAGCCCAAGCAGGGGTTGTGATAGTAGGAATGTGGATCCTAGTCTATTAAGATTTATATTAGATATAAATTCGTACTCTTCCGATGAGGTCGTTGAGTATGTGAAAATAATGGAGACAAAATAAAGCTAAAGGCCGTGTTTATTTTGAATGTTGAATGTTGATCATAGAAATTATGTGTTTAATACCTGTTTTAACTTATTTTCTTTAGGTGTGTTGAAATGACGAACATGTCATTGAGATTTATACTGGAATCAAACAAGTTGGCTAGGCCGAACTTTTTGGATTGGCACCGAAACATGCGTTTGATGCTAAGGCAAGAAAGGATTAAGTATGTGTTAGACACGACCATCCCTGTTATCCCTGCAGCTGATTCTTCTGAACTTCCTATGTTTGACGTAGAAGCTGAAAAAAAGCATCAGAATGATGCAAAGCAGGCGCAGTGTGTAATGTTGTTTGGAACAGCTAGGCCTAAGCTGCATAACATGCTTAAGACTTTTGAAGGTACTTCTTCGAAGGAAAGGAATGTGCTCATGGTGGGCACCTCTTCTAGCTCTGCGCTTAAAGGCAGAAAGAAGCAGAAGAATAAGGCTGAGAATAGTTCTAAGCCAAAGTTTCTTAAACCTAAGGGTGGTATTCAAAAGAAAAAGCAGGTAGACAAGGATGCGTGCCTCCATTATAAAGGGAAGGGTCAATGGAAGAGAGACTGCAAAGTTCTGACTGCTGAGAATAGGGCACTAGGTGTCTCTAGCTCCGGAACAGGTATGTTTGTTATTGAGATAAATATGTCCACTAATAAAACTGAAAGCTGGGTATTAGATACCGCATGTGGCTTACACATTTGTACGAATGTGGAAGGTCTCACAGAGAGCAGGGTGGTTAGACCGGGTGAAGTCGCCCTATGCGTAGGTAATAGAGCACGAGTTGCTGCCGAAAGCGTAGGGATATATAGTATAGACTTACCTAGTGGGTATAAATTAGAACTTAATAATTGTTATTTTGTTCCGTCTATACTAGAAATATTATATCCATTCTAATGTTAGACATTGCAGGTTTTTCCTTTCATTTCTGTAATAGTAGTTGCTACTTTATATTAAATGATATTCTTTATGGAAATGCCTCTCTTGAGAATGGTTTATATTTGTTGAATAGTGGACATGATGTTCTTAATATGTAAAACAAGAAGCTAAAATTAAGTAATCAGGAAAATTCCACCTTCTTATGGCATTGTAGACTTGGTCATGCCAACGAGAAAAGAATTGCAAGGTTAAGAAAGTTAGACTACTTAACCCCATTTGACTTTCAGTCTTATGGAAATTGTGAATCTTGTCTCAAAAGTAAAATGACTAACAAACCCTTTTTTGGGAAAGGGGTAAGAGCCAAAGAAGTATAAGAGTTAGTTCACAGCGACGTGTGTGGGCCATTACCTACTCTAGCAAAAGGTAGTTTCAGATACTTCATTACCTTTACTGATGACATCTCTAGGTATAGATATGTGTATCTTATGAAACACAAATCCGAGGCCTTTGAGAAGTTTAAGGAGTATAAGGCAGACGTAGAGATACAACTTGGAAAGAGTATTAAGACTCTTCGATCAGATCGAGGAGGAGAATACCTTAGCCAAGAATTCCTGAATTATTTGAGATTATATGGGGTCCAATCACAATGGACACCTCCTAGAACACCACAGGTGAATGGTGTGTCCGAGAGGAGGAACCGAACTCTGTTAGACATGGTAAGGTCCATGATGAGTTTCTCCTCTCTTCCAATATTTCTTTGGGGTTACGCACTCCAATGTTCAATCTACATTCTGAATAAGATTCCATCCAAATCAGTTGAGAGAACACCATATGAGATATGGTGTGGCAAGAAGCCATCATTCTTACATATCAAAACGTGGGGTTGCCCCGCGTATGTGAAGAAGATGCTCACTGATAAGTTGGAATCCAAAGGTGAAAAATATTATTTTGTGAGATATCCTAAGAAAATAAGAGGATATTATTTCTATCTCCCTGAGAAACAAAAGGTTATTGTTTCTAGACATGCGATGTTTCTTGAAAATGACTATGTCTTTAAAGGACAAGGTCGTAAAAAGATAGAGCTTGAAGAAATTAAAGAACCGCAAGGTAATGCTGAGGCTGAAGACTTGTCGAATAACCACGATAAAGAATCAGTGGGAGCATTCAGTGATTCTCATGGTGGGAGTCTTTCACTAGGTGATAGTCTTCCAGCCAGTGGGAGCGTAGTTAGGGATAACTTGCATACGCAAGCTACCCCAATTAGACTAAATGATGACAATTTGGATATTGTTCAATCTCCTGCTCAGGAAACGCTTGAGAGCGTAGCTCCTGAGAATTCTCCTGGCATTGATCAGATCATCACAGAAGAACCTCTTCACGATCAGAATGAACAGCCTGTACAAATGCAACTCCGTAAGTCTACGAGGATTCGTCGTCCACCCATCAAGTTTAGTTTTCTCTTGGAGGAACACGATGATGTGGAGATCCCGGACAAGGACAAACCTAAGACTTATACTGAAGCGATGTCAGACATCAATTCAGAGAAGTGGCTAGAGGGCATGAAATCTAAGATAGACTCGATGTATACAAATCAAGTCTGGAACTTGGTGGAATTGCCTGAAGGGGTTAGACCCATCGGCTGCAAATGGATCTTCAAGAAGAAGATCGATGCAGAAGGTAAAGTGAAAACCTACAAGGCTAAGTTGGTGGCAAAGGGTTATAAGCAACGCGAGGGCATCGATTATGACAAAACCTTTTCACTAGTTGTAAAGATCAAGTCCATTCAGATTTTACTTGCTATAGCTGCATAATATGATTATGACATTTGGCTGATGGATGTCAAAATAACTTCCCTTAATGGAAATCTCGAGGAGTGTATGTTTATGACACAGCCAGAAGGTTTTATATCCAAGTCAAATTCACAATTAGTATGCAAGCTACAAAGGTCCATTTATAGATTAAAGCAAGCTTCTAGGAGTTGGAATATCTATTTTGACGAAACTATCAAACTGTTTGACTTCGTTAGAAATGCGGAAGATCCATATGTTTATCGAAAATGTCAAGGGGATAAGACTGTTTTCATTATTATATATGTTGATGACATATTAATTCTGGAAAATAGTATCCCGCTAATGCAATTTGTGAAAGATTGGCTGTCCAAGACCTCTATGATGAAGGACTTGGGTGAAGCCTACTACATCCTTGGAATAACGATTTATAGAGATAGATCTAAAAGGATGTTAGGGCTGTCATAATCCACGTACATAGACAAGGTACTTAAGCATTTTAAAATGGAGGACTCTAAGAGAGGCAACCTGCCATCAAATCATGGGATTAAGCTGTCAAAGAAGGATTGTCCTTCTGAAGAAGCAGAAATCAAGTACATGGAAGGTATCCCATACGCATCTATGATTGGATCAATCATGTACGCCATGACTTGTACTAGACCCGATGTGGCCTACGCTGTTAGTATCACTGGTAAATACCAGAAGAACCCAGGTGAACGTCACTGGGTTGCTGTTAAGAACATTCTGAAGTATCTTAGACGAACTAAAGAATGTTTCTTAGTCTATGGTGGACAGCCAGAACTTGTGGTAACTGGGTTTACCGATGCCAGTTTCATGACTGACTGTAATGATTTCAAATCACAGTCAGGGTATGCCTTCATGCTCAATGGCGGGACGGTGAGCTGGAATAGTTCAAAGATAAATACGACCGTAGATTTAACAATCGAGGCTGAGTACATTGCTGCATCAGAAGCCACGAAGGAGGCTGTCTGGGTTTCAGAGTTCTTGAAAGAACTAGGGGTAGTTTCGAGTGCCAGTTTTTCAATAAAAGTGTATTGCGATAACACTGGTGCAGTTGCACAGGCAAAGGAGCCAAGATCCAATAACAGAAATAAGCATGTACATAGGCGCTATCACTTGATCCGAGAGATCATAGCAAGAAAGGAAATAGAGTTAGAACGTGTTCCCACAGAGGATAACCTAGCTGATCCTTTCACCAAACCATTGGGCATGCAACAACACGCCAGACATTTTGAGAGTCTGGGTGTTAGACGCATGGGTGATTGGCTTTAGGCCAAGTGGGAGATTGTTAGTATAAATGTCCTAGAGACAATTTATACTAACAGGATCATCATTGACACGCATAGGGAAGATCTCAATGTTAGCTGCTTGTAACAAGGGCACAATTAAGAAACGACAAATGTCAACGAGGTAGTAACTTTTCCTTATGTTTGTTGGAATAAATGCAAGAATAAATGCATTTGGTCCAAAGTGGAAAGCCCAAAAGTGGAAATGGAAAGTGCATTACCACATTGGAAAGTGTCACAAGTTTTTCCTAGTTTATAATGAGATGTTCCTTAATAGCTAGGAAATAAGTTAACCGCCCAGAAAGCCAACTCGGACCGTTGCGATGATGGTGCTATCCGAGCACGAGTGTGCGTGTGGCCCATTGGACTCAATATTTGCATCTCATTTTTTTAACTGATTTCCAAAATTACACTTTTATTTATCTGATATTACAAATTTGTCATTCAATATTCTTTGTTCTCGTGCTGCCGCTGGGAGCGGCACCACAAAATCCGGCCCCACCCAAGGTGTAGGCTGTTAAGTGCATAGGGCGGGCATTTGATAGTCTCTGGAAGGTGTTATGATCCCATAGAGTTCGGACAATTCTAAAACTGTTTGTTGAATTTTTTTTATGGTAAGTTGGTTGAAATTAATGCCCAATTAGCAACCTGTCGAAAATCGATAGTTTGCATGTATTCAATTATAAAAATATAAACATAAACAAGAAAGGTCCTCCTGATTTTAGAAGCCCATTAACATCGAGCGACTCACTTCGTATCAAGCCCCAATGGAATACTGTAAGGTGTAAGCTGTTTTTTAGATGAGTTGAATTTATTCCATATATGTAATATGTACAAGTTCGGTGTTGAGTCCCTGCATATAGATACGGGGTTGTGGCTGTCGGCCTCACTAAAATTATATTCCAATAAAACTCAATAAAAAATCCGAGATAGAAAAAGAGTATACGTGATAGAACCACGGTAACTCTACTCCACCCTTAGTACTACCCAAGGTGAGAGTAGATTTGGTACGGACTTAATGACATGAGCAGTATTATCCTACTCAGATCTAAACTATTGCTTTAAAGATCTGGACGGATGAAACATATATCCCTTTTTTCACGTAATTTTCAATTTTGCACATCCTCTTCTTCCTTTCTTATCTTCTTCTTCCTCTCGTGAAATCTAATAACAAAGAAAGCCATATACTTTATATGTTCCCCTTCTAAATTTACTAACAAAATAATCCAATTAAATATTGGGTATGGAGCCTAAGAGGCCGCTCGAGGGATAAATCGGGTCGACGAACGAATGCGAGAAGGCGAAACACCAGTGCACTCACCGAAATGGTACACGAAAAGCGAAGCGGAGTGGGTTGCGGGGACTTCGCGCCCACCAGGTGGTTTGGCGCCCGCCAGCCAAAGAGAAAACGTAGGGCTAGCGCCCGCCAGTGGAGTTACAGGCATTTTGGCTGGCGCCCGCCAGGTGTCCCAGAAAAAGTCTATTTTCTTGGACAAGTTTGCCCCTCCTTGTGCATTTACTCACCTAGGGTTGGTGCCTCTATAAATACCCTTTGTAAAGCTCATTTATGTGGTTCCAAGAGTGTAGGTGGCTCATTCATTGTAAAGAGAGAGCAAGTGAGCTCCATTGAGTGAGATTAGTGATAATTCTCCTGGCTTGGTACGCCTCCGGACGTAGATCCTCAAGATCAAACCGGGTGAACAAATCCTTGTCTCTTTTCTGTTCTTTCATTTATTCTTCTTGTGGTTTCGTGTGTTGCTTGTTTGTGTTGGCAATTGTGTTGTGTCCGTTGACTTAAGATTAAACACAGAAACAAAAATAAACACAAACTTCAAGGACCCAACCCAATCAAATTAACAAGTTGGGCCGATGATTCAATTTGGTACATTCAATGGCGGTGTCTCTTAGATATAAGATACCGATATGAAAGAAATTCAAATAATTTTCCAATGCAATTCGCAGTGCATATCTGATGTGGTGAATGAGATAACACGTGTGGAGAGATTTAGATTTTGATAAACTTGTGAGCGTGTTAGCCCTAGCTCTTCCAATTGTTGTTGAAATTTTTTATAAGTGAAGGTCGTACTTTTGATATTTCGCAAAATCAACGAAACTCGTATTTTCTGTCCAGGTGCGTCAATACCTAATGAAAGAGATCATGACATAAATGCCAATTAATCTATCGCCTCTTGGACAAAATATGTTGTTGGGTTTTGACTAAACAACGATTGGTTTAATTGAGGTATATTCGAAGCTTAAGGAGGAAGAAAAATTAAAAAAAGTACATTCTAATTGCTAACTGCCCAAAGCCGTGATAGGCATAAGTACAACGCTGGCCTAAGAGTCGGAGAGAGTGTTTATTAAGCTAAAAAGTCCCTTTCAGGTTGAGCTTCGTCGAACCTCACGTATTAGAACAGTTCAGCATTTAAGGGGCAACAATTTTTTTTAGGTAAATTTTAAGGGGCAACAATTATCCAACGACAAGTTATTACAATGATTTTATATGATTTGAGCCTCTAAATCTTACCGTGGTATGAGACATCTGATAAAATTGGAATAATACAGAGAAAATTAGTATGGTTTTTGTGCAAGAATGATACACACAACTACTTTAAATTAGGATCTATTAATAAGAATTAGTCCAAGTGATAAAAAAATTAGATTCTTTTAAATTTGTACTGAATTTAAACATTATAAATAAAAAAATATTATTAAAAGAATCGCTCTTAAATAAAATTGATATTTTTTTCAACATGAATTTTTTCAGGGAACATAGCAAACTTCATTAATCAAACATCCGGCGCATTGCCGTTATTACAATCTTCTAGTATATTCGGATCTCGCTGTACCGTCGGATTGAAAGCTGTCTTAGCTAGAACATGAGCCAAGCCATATTGGCCTGACGTTCTTAACCACGAATTAACGGAGACTAAAGTTTGTCTAAATACCAATTTGCATACTAAAATACTGATTTCCTTGTGGCTTTGTCTCTATGTAATTTCTTGTCCAAAGCATCTTTGAAATAGCATATATATCTTTATCAATTTATAAATTGGACAAAATTAAAATAATTCAGCTCATTTCATTTTTTTTATTCAAAATTGAGTACCATTGAACAACTCTCATAATGGTATCTGATATTGAAACTTATGATGTTCATAGAGTAACTTTCGTCCATAGATTGAAGGTCTTTTTAGTACCGACTTCGTTTATGATATTTTTACATTGACAAAGATTAACCTAAAATATCCGTAAGCTAATCCAAAATTCTTACATCTTTGTACTTCCAAAATAAACGTTCCTGAACTAACTTTATACGCTGAACATGAACACGATTGTAAGCCTAATGTAATTACTGAAAGTTATAATCAGTAAATAAATAAGGGGTTTCAGCTATTTGCTAACCAGGTTCATTAAAAGAAAAACAGTTTTTTTAGTATTAAAAAGAAACATAGCTGAGTGAATATTCAAATACCAGGTAGTATAAAAATTAATATGTTTTTCCTACATAGTTTAGTCTAACCTTGGTCTATATCTGAGGTCTAATAAAATACTCAATCAATTATTCGCGACATGTCCAATAAAAACATCAGTAGAATTAGTTAACCATGGTTACGATTCCAGATATTTAATAATCTCCCCTGTCATAGTCGGTGTTGATTTTGTCACCGTTAATACAAAATTAATGCTCAATCAGAATAGCAATTCATATATTTCTCTAATGGTGTCCAATGATTCTCAAATGAGAGCTGTTTCTAGCCCAACTCAATAGTCCTATCATTTTTTTAATCTATAGTATTGAGATTCGAACAATATTGAACCTTATTTTGGGTAATTTTTTTAATGATATTTTTTCTGCTAGTAAAATTTAAATTCAATACGTCGTCTCTTTAATACTTGAACTGGCTTTGATGGGTACAATTATAATATCATTGAGATTTTGATCAAATCTCCAACTTGGAAATGCAAGGTTTGGTTGTTCCATAAAAACTTGTTTTCCCTTTCCCCCCTCATTTCATTCATTTTTTAACAAGTCCAAAGTCCATTACAAGAAATCTCTTCCTCATTAGTTTTCTTAATTTCAATCAATCTCTTCCAAAACTTCCACAACAGGTACCACATAGTCCTCAACTTTAATATCTCCTTCTAATAACAAAATCTCCCATGATTATTACAAGACTGGCCTGAGGCTGAGCCTATTGTGGGGAGGAACACTGAAGAGCAGATGGTATTACATTCAGGTTCCAAGGTAAAATGCTTCCAACTTTAAACATTTAGATTTTTTTATATAACTTGTGGTGTCCGGATACCTATTACCCTGACTAATTCAGGTTTGAGCCAGGTCTCTGGTGCGTTTCTAATGGTTCGAATTCGAGACTTCTTAGTTGAGCTAGAACAATTCATTCACTCGAAGTGTTTGTTGGTTTTTTAAACCTTAACAGGTGATTAACTTTCTTCTGGGAACAACAATTTCAGGTTCTAATGGAAGGTCAACGCAGAAAGTCTCCTTTTGCATCCATCTCCAAGCCTGAGACAGAAAATGGAAGGCCTACCAGTATGGTGATCAAGGTAGACCATTCAATTATTTAGCATCTTCCTTAATTTCATTGGATCATCCATAACACATATGAGCTGATATTTGGCATTTTCTTGGTGCTGCAACAGAAAACACATACAATGATCCCCGCACATATTCTGGCTGAAGCGATATCGACGATCCGCGGCCTCGACCTGAGATGGTCAGGACCTATTACACCAACAGAGATGAAGTATGTTGAGCAATATGTCTTGGCTAAGTACCCTCAATACGTTGGACTGGCCGGAGAGAAGATTGATCTCTCTGCACTTTGTATCAATGAGGAGACCTCAGAACCTGGAGGTGCTGTTCCTGATGACAGGAGGAAATCCCCTCAGAGTGGTCTTAGAGAGGCCTGTTCACCTTCATTTGGAAGCAATCTTCCCGATCTGGATCGGACCCAGTTGGCGCCGTCGAGGCTCCTTGACATCCTCACGATGAAGTGCTCGTTTCCGGGGAGCTTCATCTCGATTCCGGAGGTTCAAGCTCAGAATAAGGTCCTTAAGCACTGTGTATTACCTGGAGATGAGTATCTCGTGCTCTTCACTCCGACCTACAAGGACGCGATGATGCTCGTAGGTGAGAGCTACCCGTTCTTCAGGGGGAACTTTTACATGACGATCATTGGCGAAGAGCTGGATTACATCAAAGAGTTTGCAGGCTACAAGGAATCAAAAGTGATTGTGGCACCTGAGACTTGGTTGGACTTGAGGATCAAAGGGTCTCAGCTCAGCCAGTACTTCAGGAGGAAGTGTAAACACATCCCAAAGGGGCTGTTCTCTTACCCTGCCGACGTGAATGGCACCCGCTACTCGATGCACTGGGTCTCGGAGGCTCACCGAAACTCGTGGCACGTCTTGCTCGACACAACCGCGCTGGTTGTCGGGGAGGACGGGCTGAATCTTGCGCTCCACCGGCCCGACTTTGTTCTCTGCAATCCTGAGAATACGCCTGCTCGTCCTTCAAAGATCACATGCCTCCTTGTTCGGAAGAAGTCGTTTGACACTTCAACAGCTTCGCACTAGGCCTAAGGAGAGATGTTTCGGTATGTGAATATCCAACATGTTTAGATTGGTCAATTGATCAGTTCGCACTTCATATGCATCTTGGGATTTTGAGCAGTCTTCTTTAGTAATCGAAGACCGTATAATTGTCGAAGAGTCTAGATCTCCTTAAGGTTACTTGCACTTGAAACTTAATCCTTGCAAGGCAGTACCAAAATGTAGAAATGTTGTGGAGCCGTTGCTTAATAACATTTTAAAATGTTACATAATTGGCAATGTGATAATCCATTCTCAAACGAAGTCCGTTGAGCCAAAGTTACACGAAGTTGTGTGGGCAACAAGAAGCCACCGATCTCGTAGGAACAATTCACTGTGAGATCATGTTTAAATCTCCATATTCAACCCAAATTGTACTTGAATTAAGACTCGCATAGGAACAACGGCCATCTTCTTTTTACCCTATTGATTAATTTACCATCTAATCTAATATCGATTGCATTACTGCATGAGATTCAAACCAATCAGTTTAGCAAGTTTTCTGACCACAAGCAATAGGATCAGCAATTTCTATAATCGTGAGGTGGGTATGGAGGTCTCGAGTTTGAACTATTAGAGGTCTGCCGCCATTCAAAAGCAACTGCGTTAACTGCTTGAGAGAGAGGTCTACCGCCATTCAAAAGTCCTACCTGGCTCGAACGATGATTAGTGTGTAGGTAAATACCATAAAGCAAACTACAACGTCACCCTAAACGAACAAGGCCGCGAACTAACGCTGAGCCTTTTCGACACAAGAAACATCATAACACAGAGTATTGTACTGCTAGAAACCTACTTCTGAACAACGATAAGAAAGCCGGTAAAGCCACAACTTAGTCATTGCATCAGATAACTTAAAAGGGAACTTATCTTACAAAGCCACCACCCCTGCAGCATTATTGAATCAGTACTTCCTTCTCCCATCACCCTCGGTGATCACGTCCTTGAACGCCCCGCCACTGGGGATCATAGGAAGAACATGTTCTTGATGCGGTACTATAACATCCAGAAGGTAAGGTCCCGGAGTGTCCAGCATTTCTTGGATAGCTGCTCTAAGGTCCTCCTTCCTCATCACCCGAGCAGCAGGGATCCCACAACCTGAGGCAAACTCCAAATAGTTGGGGAAGATTTCAGACTCGTTCGAAGGAAGTCCCAAGTACGTGTGAGCCCTATTAGCCTTGTAGAACCGATCCTCCCACTGTACCACCATTCCCAAATGCTGATTGTTCAGGATCATCATCTTAACTGGAAGATTCTCCACTCGGACAGTGGCCAACTCCTGGACATTCATGATAAAACTTCCATCACCGTCAATATCCACAACAATTGCATCGGGCTTTGCGACAGCAGCTCCAACAGCTGCAGGCAATCCAAAACCCATGGCTCCAAGCCCTGCAGAAGTCAACCATTGTCGTGGCCTCTTGTACTTGTAATACTGAGCAGCCCACATCTGATGCTGACCAACCCCGGTGCTGATTATCGCGTTTCCATCTGTCAGCTCGTCCAAAATCTGAATAGCATGCTGAGGAAGAATCGCATCATCAGACATCTTATAAGCCAACGGAAACTTGGCCTTCTGCTCATTCAACTCCTCTCTCCATGCCCCGAAATCAAGATTCCAGCTGGACCCTCTGCTCTCCATAATCTTGTTTATTCCCTGTAGAGCCAACTTCAAATCTGCACAGACAGAAACATGGGGCTGCTTATTCTTCCCTATCTCAGCTGAGTCAATATCAATATGAACAATCTTCGCCCTGCTCGCAAATGCCTCAAGCTTCCCAGTCACACGATCATCGAACCTCACCCCGAACGCCAGCAGCAAATCACTTTTATCCACAGCATAATTCGCATACACGGTCCCATGCATTCCGAGCATCCCCAATGACAACTCATCCCCAACAGGGAACGACCCGAGACCCATCAACGTACTAGCGACAGGGATACCCGTCAGCTCGACGAACCTCCTCAGCTCCTCGCTCGAGTTCAAACACCCTCCTCCAACGTACAAAACGGGCTTCTTGGCTTCGGAAACCAGCCTGACAATCTGCTCCAAATGACCCACATTGGGCGATTTCGGCAACCTCGACATGTAACCAGACAACTTAATGGGCACATCCCAGTTAGGCACAGCCAACTGCTGCTGTATATCCTTAGGCACATCAATCAAAACCGGTCCGGGCCTACCCGAAGTAGCCAGGAAAAACGCCTCCTTTACAATCCTAGGTATATCATCGACATCAAGCACCAGATAGTTATGCTTCGTAATCGAGCGGGTTACCTCCACAATAGGGGTCTCCTGGAAGGCGTCGGTCCCGATCATCCGCCGGGGGACCTGCCCCGTGATCGCGACGAGCGGAATGCTGTCGAGGAGCGCGTCGGCAAGCCCGCTGACGAGGTTGGTCGCCCCGGGGCCCGACGTGGCAATGCAGACCCCGGCCTTCCCAGACGCGCGCGCGTACCCCTCAGCGGCAAACACCCCGCCCTGCTCGTGGCGCGGGAGGACGTTGCGGATGACGTCGGAGCGCGTGAGGGCCTGGTGGATCTCCATGGACGCGCCGCCGGGGTAGGCGAAGACGTTGGTGACGCCCGCCCGCTCCATGGCCTCCACGAGGATGTCGGCACCCTTGCGCGGCTCGTCGGGGGAAAATCGGGAAACGTAAGGCTCCGGTACCGGCGGCGCTTCCGCGGGGGCGAGGGTGGTTCGGGTGGTGGAGGACGGTAGGGCGCTGGTGATTCGGAGGGTAGGCCGTTTGGGTTTGGAAGGGAAAGGGCGGAGGGTAAACTTGGAAAGTGGGACTGGGGATTTGGTGGCGGCGGCGCACGGCGGGGACAAGGGTTTTGAGATTGCGTGGGTGGTGGCGGCCGCCGCCATTTTGGAGAAAGAGAGACAGAGAGGGAGAGAAGAGAGGGAGAGACTGATGGAGAGGTGGCGGGGAGGGGGAATGTGAGGCTGAGGGAGCTTTTAAATTGTAGGCATGCGTTGGGAAATTACTGTTTTGTCCTTTGAGGTTGTGGCGGCGCATATGCAAAAGTTCCACGGACAAAATCGGTGTCTGAGTTTTTTTGGAAAAGTCCACATAAGTACCTTGTAGTATTCCTGATTATCACTTGGGTACTCTGTGGTTTAAAAACGATAGAACCGATCCAACTTATTTCAATTTTTATCACTTAAGTCTACCCAACCCGGTTCACCCATTTTTTGACAAAACGACGTCGTCTGGGCACTTACGTGGACCGCCACGTGAGTTTGACCAGGATTAAGTTATTGCTGACGTGTCAATAGGTAAATTACCATATTATTACCAAATTTATTTATTATTTTTCAAAAAACCTTATCCTCCCCTCTCTCATTCTCTCTCTTCGTTCATCTTCAACCTCCACTCAACAAACAAAACACCCAATATCAAACACCAAAAACCCAAAAAATTCAATTCCCCATCTTAACCAAATCACATGACAATGAGACCCAGATAAACCCAACAAGAACCCGAATCCTAACTCCTTGAGAAATCCTAATTCAACATCAAGAACTAGCTCCTCCAAGTGTTCCTGAAGCTTGTCCTTCTGCTCTCCAACTCAGCCCCCTCCAAGCCAACTGGTACCTGTTCTTCTCCTACAAAAACTAAAAAAACCCAATAATCAAAACACACAATCCATCAATACTAAACTTACCCATATGGTAGAACCACAAAGTTAGAACTTTAATCCAGTGCCCAGAATTGCACAATCTACCAATACTAATCGGCAAAACCACAAAAAGTTGAAATTTCACACTTTAAAGGGATGAGCTTATCTAAGACAGTAGCCTAGAATGAGGAGCGAAGAGGGATTGAAATCTTGTCTGGAACTACTTCGACCAGCCGCCACCGGAGAGTCACAAGGTGCTTCCCTCCTTATCCCTAACCAGACCCAGTCCTCGGCACCCAGAGCAGAGGGATAAACCCTAAGTTAGATTTGGGAGACCGGCCGCCGTCGAAGATGCACTCCTCCAGGTATCCATGGGCTCAGGTCTCTTGCTTTCCAACGATCTCTGTGGTTTGCTTGGAGATGCAATTGGGCCATGGATCTGCACCCATGGATCTGTGGTTTCCTTAAGGGGTCTCTCAATGAAGAGCTTACCGATGAGTATAAGCTCTTGGATGAAACTGTTGATAACATTACCTTGGGGAAGCTCGACATCGGGGCCGATGCGAAGCGATTTGGTGCGTGAGAGGACTTCTTCAAGAGACTCAGAGGTGGATTTATCACCTCATTCTCTTGCCATTTCAACTAGAGGAATTAATAAAGGGTTTCAGTTACATCATCTACTGCGGATATGAAGGTGGGAAGTGAGGTAGGTAAGTGAAGGTGGCTAGGAATTAGTGGTGGTGGTGGTTGGAATTTCAGCTTGAAGGAAGGTCCTACAAGGGAAACAATAGGGATCTCTAAGAGTTTGGTAGAGAGAGAATTTCAGGAGCGAAAAAAAGGTCTACGAAAGCCATGTGATTTTTAGATCTATTTACATAGATGGTGATTGGTGGGGTTGGTATGGCTTCGAAAATTAGTAGGAATTTTTGAAACTTCAGAGTTTTTAAAATTTTAAAAAATTAGGTACTATTTTGATAATTTAATCACTTGACATGTCAGCAACAACATAATCCGGGTCAAACTCACGTGGTGGTCCACGTAAGAGCTCAGACGATGTCGTTTTGTCAAAAAAGGGTGAACTGGGTTGGATAGACTTAAGTGATAAAAATTGAAATAAGTTAGACTGGTTCTATCATTTTTAAACCACATTTAAATATTTTGTTGGTTAAACTTTAACCACATTTAAATATTTGGATAATTTTCGAGAGAGATATTTATATTTTATTCAAGGATAAATTACCTAAGGGTATTGGGGTATGGTTAAATAAATGATGGAGTTTTTGTATTTTCGAAATGCATATAGTCGTCTCCGTAATTTGGTTTTATTATATTCTCGGGTTTCCGTAGTAGACGAGGGGGTTTCTCACGTCTATTTCAGAGATACAAGGAATCCCACGTCTATTTAATCATATCACAGGGACCTGAGAATAATTTACCTTTTATTCAATATAACAATATTTGTTGGCAAAATTTTGTTATATTTTAAAGTTTTTTCGAGAGTAAGAAATGTAATTAAAATAAAATGAAGATAAAATATTAGGAAGGAAAGATATAGAACGCAGAAGGAAACAAAAATAGTTTTGTAAAACTAGTATGGTAACTAGAAAAATAATAAATTATTTTGAAATATAATTTGGTATTCAATATGATAATGAATTAAATTCAGGATCGAAATTAATATAGAGTTTTTTAGCATTTTTATATTCGATATTCAGAATGAGTAATATACAAACCCTCATCCCGGCCTACCTAACGTAAAAAACTCCATCTTTAATTGGAGATATCATCCCAAAAGCCCAAGCCCATCAATATGTGGATCGTAAAGCTCAATATCCAACCGCGTGGAAGAAAAAGAATAAGGGAAAAGTGCATTTTGCCTACCTGTATTTTCACTATTATCACTTTTAGATCGTGTAATTTTAAATTGGTAATTCAGTCCATGTGCTCTCCAATCTTTTGCAGTATACAGTCCATTCCGGATGACGGAGATAAAACGTCCACCTGACTTGCCATGTAGGCAAAAATGATGTAATTTTATTGTCCACGTGGAATGGTGACTGGGTAAGTTTTGTTAAGGAAATGTCAGAAATGCCCTGGCTCTCAGACCCTGACCACGACACGTGTTGCGTGCTCTCTAAGAGATGCACCTTCGCCCACATCGTTGACAAGGCCGTTGAGACTTTCGATTCCAGGTTGGGGGAGTTCGGTTTTAAGGATGACAAATCATTCTGTAGCCTGGTTGATGCTCTGTACGAGTACATGCATGTCGTCAGGTGTTCGGGTTGAAGGACGACTGGTTGTTTAGGAAGTAACCAATGAAACCTCCACAAAAAATTAAGGATCGTTCTACTTTCAATCTTGATCTGGAGGAGGTTTCGCTTCCATTTGGAGTTCGGGTGAGCTAGTGTTTTAGGAAAAGAGGTTGGAGGTAGTGGAGGAGGAGAGGAGGAGGAGGGATAGGAGGAAGAAGAAGAAGAGGAGCGATAGGGTTTTAGAAATAATATAAAAATATTTGGGATCAATTTGGTAATTATCTACTTTAAAAACTTACCCAGTCACCACGCTACGTAGACAAAAAAACTACATCGTTTTTGCCTACGTGGCAAGCCAGGTGGTCATTTATCTCTTCGTCTGGAGTGGACCATATACTGCAAAAGATAGAAAAATACAAGGATTGAATTACCAATTTGAAATCACACGGTTTAAAAGTGATATCAGTGAAACTAAAAATAGGTAATTGCACTTTTCCCCAAAAAAATAAATCTTCTTCCAACGTTGACCCGTGAGCCGTCTCCTCTCCGTTCCGACTCCTTTTTAAGTTTATATAAACGAAACCAAACAACCTACCTTCTCCATTTACAGTTGTTTTTGTTTCAATCCAATCTCTCTCTTTCTCGTAAAATCAGATCTAGGAATGGACGCGCTCGATTCGGTGATCGACCCGCTCAGGGAATTCTCCAAGGACAGCGTCCGCCTCGTTAAGAGGTGCCACAAGCCCGACCGGAAAGGTCAGTTTATTACGGCGCTTGCACGATCCCGATCCGGACGGAGATCGGAAAATTAGGGTTTCGTTTTGTTTTAATAAATTTGTGAGATAGTTGGTGATGAAATTTTGATTGCCGTTTCGTTTGTTGTAGAGTTCACCAAGGTTGCGTTCCGTACGGCGATCGGGTTCGTGGTGATGGGGTTTGTTGGCTTCTTCGTGAAGCTCATCTTCATCCCCATCAACAACATCATCGTCGGCTCCGGTTGAGGTGAACCCCCCAATTTCAATTTCTTCAAATTGAGATTTGATATTTAGGTTTATGGCTGTTTAGGTTGAGCTCGAAATGGACGATTATGTGAGTGGTTTCCAAATTCGAGCACATGGATGTGTGCGCGTGGGGCTCGTGTTAGTGTAATAACTTGTGATTTGAGCGAGTTTTCGAATGGCAGTTGGTACTGATTTTGAATTATTCCATCCATGCTAGCCCTAACTTATACTTGTGCCGAATGTGCGTGACTCGTCGTCGTATTGTTTTGTATGTTTTTTACCATGGTCATTGCTGATCATTTGCTAAAAGAAAACCCGCCCTGGAATTATCTTCATTCTCCTATTGTTCAGTACGTGCCTTCTTGAATGCTTCCTTCTGTTGGATTCTTCTTATTTCAACCCGTCTGATTAAGCCCCTCTGGATATGCTCGCAATCCTATGAGCTTATTGATGTTGCTCCTGTCCTGATAACAGTGCTCTTTTTTTCCTTCCATAATTGTTCAACGACAATTATCAGTGTTTACACATCTACGGAGGCCGTGTAGCATTTATCTCACACATGAGCTAATCCATTCGTATTGTGTTGCAAAATGGAGGGACTAGGGTTTCTAATAGAATGAGGATGCTCTTTTTCTTGCTTGTTGTTTACTAGCCTGCAGGGTTTCTGACTGTATCTTAACATTGCAGGGTCTCTTGGTCAATAGCATTTTGGAAAATGAGCATCTTCACCAGCACTTGTTTGCCCGAAGAGGAATCCACAGCATTTTGCTTCTTTTAGACTACTTTTTTTTTATGTCCCGGAAATACTCTAGTGAACATTGAAATCTATGGAATCTATGAACTCTTTTGGAATCTATTACTTTCTCCAAACTTTTCTTTATATTGTAGCGGCGACGCACTTTTGAGTTTTTGGTTGGACGGCAAGTAGCGTCGTATCCTCTTGGTCGACCAGTCATAGCGTATCTTTTTTTTACTATTTTAAAATAATATATTGACTAAATAGTCCAAACATAAATTTTAAAATTCATATTCCGACCAATTTATTTCATCTCCAGTCCACTTGTTTTGTTGATTTGGTTTATTTTGTGTTAATTTGGGGAAATCAAGTTTGTGATGCGATTTTTTTTATCTATTTTGTGTTGATTTTGAACAACATATGGTTAAACCAGATAGTTTGAGTTAAAAAATCTGGTAGAATGGTCTGGTCTAACTAGATTTTGGGCAGTCAACTTGGTAAGGTCAAATGTTTGATTTGATGGTTGGACCGCATATTTTTAAACTTTGAAAAATAGTCCAAGTTGGAAAATCTGATGTTCAACATCAAGCTGATGGGATGTAACTCAATCGGATTTGTAAAATTGATAATCCAACGACCAGGATCTGATTCAGCACAATAATCATCGGTACATAAATTTCTATAGATGAATGCACACAACACATGTATTGATGTATATTAGACTAATCAGATATATAGGTGGTGACCATTCGAAATATCACAATCCTAAGTGTGAAAAAAAACACTGGATCCCCATCCCAAATTTTTAGAAACTCAATTCTGAATCCACATCAAATGTGGGCTGCTCAGTTTTACAAGTACAAAAGGCAGCATCAATGGCTGAGGCATCCGGAGGGCTTGCAGCCATGATCTTTGGATTGCCTGCAGCAGTCGGGCCAGCTATCGCGAAGCCTGATGCCATTGTCGCGGATACTGATGGCAGTGTAAGCTTCATCATGAATGTCCCGGAATTGGCAACCGTCCGCGCCGGGAACCTACCTGTTAAGATGATGATCCTGGACAACCAGCATCAGGGTATGGTGTTTCGGTTGCAGGAATGGTTCTTCGAGCCTAACGCAGCCCAGACGTACCTCAATATCCCTTTCAATTGCTGGATATCTGCTGTTCGGGCGACGAGGAAGGAGAACACGTACTGCCTGTGATCCCTAGTGCTGGGAGAGTTCAAGAATATGATCACCGAGGGGTATGGAATGACCAAGTACAGAATGATCTTACACAATCACCTAATTGAAGAACATGGCGGGGACGGGAGCGGAGGCGACTGCCGGGAATAGTAGTTTATGGAAATAAACCAAAAGGATAAACACTCAACATGCACGATGAACCACCGGCGTACAGATGATTGTTTGACTTGGAGCACAGACCAAAGAATAATAGAGGTTGGACCAAAGAACACCAAGGAGATAACTCCTGCAAATTATCACCAATCATACTCCCAACTCCAAAATATACACAATGTGACAATTGAAGAAGACTAGGCCATTTAGGATAATTACAGAGATACAGTAAGATACTCAAAAGAGGAGACATTAATTTGGTTGTTGATTGTCTGCAATGTCCATCGCAAGTCAATCCTCTTGACAGAATAATTAAAACACATCAATTTAATCAGTCTACTCCATTACTAAAGTTGCTGTATGAATGTTGAATCATGTAATTAAGTTATCAAAACGCGGACCGGACAATTAAAACAAATAGTGCAGTCCAGTACCGTTCTAGCTCTACTCTCACCGTCGCAGTCCAAGTTTGGCGCGCACCCGAAGGGTACAAAAACCTGCAGAATTCTCTAAGCTGTCCAGCTTTGCAATATATAAATCTACAAAATTTGAACTTAGAGCCCGCATGAGTTACAAATAAAGGGACTGACATTAGATTAAATTAGACAAGTCCGAGAGCAGCAAGTTTGAAGCTGTCACAGGATCAAGTTAAACTTATCAAGGAGTCTCGAGTCAAGTTCATTACAATGAAAAGACGGCTCCCACTTAGAGTAATTATCAAGTACGAGACTAAGGATCATAAATAAAGAGAATCCCAGTCATAATATTAGCTGCGGTTGTCTGTTGCGTTCTTCTGCACCTCGCGAGATCAATGCAACTCAACTGCACGGAGAAGATGCACATGTAGTTATTCTTCATGAAAGATGCCAACGGATAAAAGCATAGCACAATTTAAAAGATGAAGGTAGGGAAGAATGCAAGAAGCTTAAAAATTTGAGAAACGCAGAACTCGGGGCTGGAAAGAATAAACAAATTCTGGATAAAGCATACATCTACTTGTTCAGTTGTAAATTAACAAAAGATGAAAAGGTGCACAGTTTCATAAGTACACAAACATTTTTCTCTCGGATGGGGAAACACAGGGCCGCCGAGAATTCGAGAGGTAACAGCTCCAAATGAAATACCAAGTGTTTTCCCCGAAACAAACACCAAACCGCAACAGGTAGTGCTAGGGAAGCAAAACCCACAATCACAAACAATTGCATTACCACAGACAAAATGCTCGCTCTCATCTTAATCCAAATCTTAAATGTTATTCAAACACACAATCACCTTATCAATGCACGCTTTCAGCTACTTGAATGTAAAAGCTAGCGATAGCGTATAGACAGAGCAGGGAACCAGAATTTTTCAGAATTCGCCCCATGCTTTCTTCAGACACTATTAACACCAGCATTTGAGTTCACAAGGATCATCTTAGTACAGTGTTCAAAGTACAAACATTTGCAATAATGAATAACCATTTTTTTCCAAAGGAAGCACGGGCTATTAGGAATAGGTTCAACCAAAGAATCTATCATCAGAGGAATTCCTAGTTTAAATCCCAGCAATTGTAATCCTGCTCTCTTAGACACAAGCCAACAAAATCCAAAACTGGAAAAGTTTTCTGCTTCGGTTGTAGCTTCAAGAAAGAGGAACTACTTCTTGCTCTCTCTCTCTCTCTCGAGAATGTAACAATTTAGTGCAAAGAATCATAATCATTGTTCAGGTTCAACAATGTGGGGAGGCCCTAGCTATCACACATTCATAAAAAAGGACTCACCCCAAACCCGAAACCCAACTCATCCCCACCTCATCTTAATTCTTCTAGGATCCTGGTAACTCACCAACAAAAATGACCCAAAAACTTATGTTCAATGTGGGTAGGCCCTAGCTGCCATGCATTCGTCAAAAAGGAACCACCCACAAACCCGAAACCCAACTTCTTACCAAAGGAAAAAGGCCAACACCGACGAGAAAATCCCCTCTTACCAAACGGTTAGCTCTTTCTAGCATCTACAAGCGGTTCATTCAATATGTGTGATGCATAACAGACATACATTCTGCATTTCGTAACAACAAGACACTCAGCTAGTTCCGGGACTCAAAATATCAGGAAGGGTATCAGAAGTTTGAGCAAGAATGTCCTACATTCTGCATCTTAGTCTAATCCAAAAATGACCCGAAAACTTATGTTCAATCCCCTAACTCAGAGGCATCAACATCTGATCCTATAGAAAATCAAACAAAGGAACGGAAAAGGCGCGATCTTTGGCTTACCCCTGGCCATCGAGGCCACCATGGCCTCCGGGGGCGAACGACCCGTCCTCCGAGGCAGCCTGCCAGACGGACTGCCAGGCCTGGGATGGAGGCTGGGCAAAAGGGTCAACCGCGGGGCGGCCGAGCATCATCCCCGGGGCGACGGGGGGCTGGCCGATGGGGGGGTAAAAGTAGGGCACCCCGCTGGCAGGCGCGGGGGGTCCGGAGGAGGAGTCCCCGTCCTTGACGACGAGGAGGTCGTCCTCGCGGGGGACAATGTCGACGAGGAAGTCGAAGATGTCGGTGCGGGTGATGGCGGCGGCGATGTCGTTCTTCTGGAGGGTGCGGCGCTTGTTCTCCTCGGCGTGGAGCCAGGATCGGATGGTGAGCTCGAGGATGAAGAGCTCGCAGGCCTTGGCGAAGAGGATCGGGGCCTCCGCCGAGATCATCCGCACGTCCTCGTCCGCCTTCATGATCTTCTTGATCCGCGCGAGGGGGAGCTGATGGTTCTTGAAGTCGTTCGCCTGCTCGATCTCCTGCCTCTGGTACGACCAGAACATCTGCAGCTGTTGCTGTTGCTGTTGGAGAAGCTGCTCGTACGCCGCCGCGCCCGCCCCCGTCGGCTGTGGCCCCCCGCCGCCCGCCCCCTGGCTCCCGCCGTCCATTGAGAGAGAAGATTGTGATATGGTAAGGTAGAGAGAGAGGATTGGATTGGGGAAGAGAGTGTGTGTGTTTGGGGCCGTGGGACTTGGCCAACTTGTTTGTTTTGTGGGAAAAGTCCACTGTAGTATCGCAAAAAATCAAGTCAGTACCCTGTAGTTTAAAACGCATCAATTGAGTTAAATTTATTCCAATTAAAATCAATTAGAGGCTCGGGCAGCTGCCCGGACCCTTCCCGTCCTGCCCGAACCTTGCCCGGCCACCCGGATCAGCCACGTCAGATTCCTTTGATGATGTGGCGCCACGTGTACACCCAATCTCTCTCCTCTTCCCCCCTCTCTTCTTCTTCCCCCCCACTTTTCCCTACTGAGAGAAAAATTAAAATTTCCTCTCCTACCTTCTCCTCTCTCCGGCCGTCTGTCTCGTCGGCAGCTCCTGGCGATGACCACCGATGGGGCTCTCATCGGGAACTCTAGCGAGAAGAGCACCTCGCCCTCATGAAAAGGTCCCCTGCCACCATCGGGGTCAACCTCACCATTATCGAGATCTCGTCGGCGTCTCCCCTTCATGGCGACCTCCTTCGGGAACTGTTGAACAAGGACGACGGCACCGGCTACGACGAGGCCAATGAGCAGACCATCGAGGATGACGTGAACTTCTTCTTCTTCCCGCCTCGACAAGGACCTTCCTGAGAGCAATCGTGGCGCCCACATTCTCGTCGTCTGTTCTGAGATCACCGCCATCACCTTTCGCGGCAGCCCCTCAAAGACCCACCTCGACTCCATGCTTGGCCAAGTTATCTTCGGTGATGCCGATCCAAAAGTACTGCTGGGGTCGTGCTGCAGCGACAACCATTACTTACCAACACTGTAGAATATTAGAGTGTGGAATAGAAATTCGAACACCGGGATCGGTGGGGAGAGAGGGAGATTACTTCCCAAGGCTGATCCAGCGGTAAGAAGGGAGCTTCCAAAGTGATGAGAGAGATTAGGGTGTGAGAAGGGAGGGGGGCGAGTGAGAGAGAGAGGGTTTTGGCGGTGGCGGTGGCGGTGACCTTTGGGATCGGGAGGTGAGCTAATTTAACAATTAATGTGATGTTGTCTTTTTTTGGGTTTTGGTTAGTTAGAGCTTCTGTTTGCAGGATGAAGATGGTTTGGGGAAGGAGATGATGAGCTTCTGTTTTGGATTGGGAGAGAGAGGGGAGGGGGATGCCACGTGGCACCACGTGTCGCCATGTCAGCATCAAATTCTGACGTGTCTGATCCAGGTGGCCGGGCAAGGTTCGGGCAGGACGGGAAGGGTTCGGGCAGCTGTCCGAGCCTCTAACTGATTCTAATTAGAATAAGTTTGACTCAATTGATACGTTTTAAACCACAGGGTACTGACTTAATTTTTTGCGATACCACAGGGTACTTAAGTAGACTTTTCCCTTGTTTTGTTTTCGGGTTTCTCCCATCCGAATACTACTGTACTAACTATTTTAGGTATGAGTCGGGTTTTTGGGTCCCTAGCTGACATCGGCAGTCTTTTTTTTTTGTCATAAAAATGACCAAAATACCCTCGGACAAAAAAATAAATTTTTTGTTAGGGGTATTTTGGTCATTTCAATGACAAAATTTTGAAAAATCGAGTGCTTATTTTAGCCAGGGATTCGAGACCAATATTTCTCTAAAAAGCAGGGACCGCATACACTATTTTTGAAACACAGGGACCTGCAAGTGATAAAACTATAACATAGGGACCTAAGGATAATTTGCCCTTAACATATTTATATTTGAGTTGATGGTAAAAATTTTCCAGATTTATAATATTAAAACTCGAAATCTTTTAATTAAATTAAAATGACTTCATTTCTAATTGATTATGAGAACTTGTTGTTGGGAATGTCGAGAATGGAAGGAACTCGCGGCCACAAGTTCATTGGCAGTCTGCTAATGGCAGCATGCAAAACATTCAGACTTGGTGCACTAGCAGGCGCCAGTTGGTTGGCGACCGCCAGTCCCGCGCAGTAATTTTTTCTGTTTAGTGTCAGCTCTTGTTTCCGACTTCTAATTCGACCTAGATAGGTTTCTTGGTTTATAAGAGTTCGTCTATTATATAAAGCGTGTTACCTAGTTCATTTATAGCTTTGTGACTCGAATATCATCAATAAAGTTCTCCTTTCTCCCCGCGGACGTAGATATTAGGCCGAACCACGTAACTCTTGTGTCTGTGTTTTTTGCACGTTGTTATTCTCTTGTGGGTGTATTTTCTAACAACTGGTATCAGAGCTAAGATCAAGGGATGGCGGGGCACGACGCAAAGTTTGGCTTGGTGAAGTTCGATGGATCATCAAATTTCGAGTTATGGCAAAGGCGTGTCAAGGATCTCCTAGTGCAACAAGGGATGGTGAGCGCGCTCTCGGAGAAGAAACCCGAGAAGATGGAGGACCAAGAGTGGAATGAGATGGAGGCCAAGGCCGTGGCGACGATTCGCTTGTGCTTGGCAGATGACGTGATGTATCATGTCGTGGATGAGAAGTCGCCAACTGAGGTATGGAAGAAATTGGAGGCAAGATATATGTCTAAGTCTTTGTCGAACAAACTTTATCTTAAGCAAAAGTTGTATAGGCTTAACATGATGGAGAGCTCGGATTTGAGCCAACACATTAATATTTTCAATCAGTTGTTGAGTGGTTTGAGAATGGTCGATATGAAGTTCGAGGAGGAAGACAATGCATTGTTGCTCCTGAATTCCTTACCAAGTTTTCTACTTGGGATGGCGGCGTCGCCTATTCTTCTAGAGGGTGCGGCACTTGTTCTCCTCAGCATGGAGCCAGGATCGGATGGTGAGCTCGAGGATGAAAAGCTCGCAGGCCTTGGCAAAGAGGATCGGGGACTCTATGGAGATCATCTGCACTTCCTCGTTCGCCTTCATGATCTTCTTGAACCGTGCGAGAGGGAACTGATGGTTCTTGAAGTCGTTCGCCTGCTCGATCTCCTACCTCTAGTACGACCAGAACATCTGGAGCTGTTGCTATTGGAGAAACTACCGGTATGCCACCGCGCCAGTCCCCGGGTACCCTGCCGTCATCAGCTGTGGCCTTCCGCCATCCTTTGGTTCCCGCCGTCCATTGGGAGAGAAGATTGTGATATGGTAAGGTAGAGAGAGAGAGAGAGGATGGGATGGGGAGATTGGATTGGTGAGAGAGGGTGGGTGTATGTGTTTGGGGCTGTGTGACTTGACCAACTTGTTTGTTTTGTTTTAGGGTTTCTCGTATTCGAATACCACTGAACTAACGGATCCAAATTTGAATCGGTGTTAAAATTTTGGGTGAATTACTCTCAAGTCCCCCATGTTTGCTTAAATATATTCAAAAGTCTCCCGTGTTTGCAAAATACACACCAATGTCCCTCGTGTTTGATTTTATTATACTTTCGGGTCCCTCAGTGAGTTTTTTCTTTTTTATCATTGAAATGACAAAAATACCCTTAGAACAAAAACTACGGACATCATCTATTATTCTACCTTCTTCAAAACCTTCTTCCTCTCTTTCGACTTTCCGGAAATCAAATCAAAATCTTGCAACCTTCTTCCTTTCTTTCCACTTTCTTCATCGATTTAATAACCCATGAAAAAATCAATAACCTATTCATCCTCTTCATCGAACACAAACGCCATAAACCCAAAATCACAAAACTTGAAGTGAATTTAAACACAATACATGAACCAGTAATACTATAAACTAAAAACCAAGAACTAGAAACTAGTAATACGAGTATATTTAAGCAAACTAGAGAGACTTTAGAGTAATTTATCCTAAAATTTTTCCAGATATTTAACATTATCGTATTCATAATAATTCATACTTAAAATTTTATAATTAAACTAACATAAGGTCATTATTAATCGATCCTTTGGGTAATTGTATTAAATCTAGGTGGCGTACATACATACATCACCAATATGTTACGTCTTAGGGTCTTTTGTCATCGTGGTGTTACTGTGCAGATAAATTGTGAATTTGGCATCATAAATTTTTTTTCGCGAATTCGCCGTCCACGTAGGACAACCGATTAAAAAGTCGTATGTTGGACCAAGATACAGGTTTTTAACCGATATCCTGCCAACATACGACTTTTTTTGTCGTTTCCAACATACGGATTTTTAAGCGGTTTGTTGGCAGGATACGGTTAAAAACCCGTATGTTGGTCGATAAGATTCGATAAGAAAAAAATATGATCAGATTTTGGATGACATCAAATTTTTTTCGACCAAGATACGACTTTTTAAGTGGTATCTTGGTCGGATATGCCTTTATATAACGAGACTCGTTCTGAAGAATGCAGAGACATTCTTCTCAGTTCCAACATCATAGAGAGCTTCTACTATCCATCTCCAGATAATTTACTTAATCTATTTTGATTTTTATGTAGAGCTTGCTAATTAATTTGTCAATTGAAGAGTTTGTGAATTTTATTATAGTTATAAGATAATTATGTAGTGAATGTTTTAGATATAAAAAATGGGACAAAATGTTGAGAAGAAATATTTAGAAAAAAATTATCATAATTTCTAAACCTTTCTTTAATTCCATTATTTGATTTACTCACAGCCAAAATCATTCATTTTATTTAAGTAATTAACACTAGTAAATCCAAACGAATCTTTGTAAAAATTATTACGAAATGTTATGGATTTAATTAAGTATTTAGTTCCATTTATTCGTTAGTTGCCCATTTATATATGACATTTATGTTAATCTAAATTATGTTTTGCATTTGTGAAATTGATTAAGTCACTTTCAATATTTCGTTAACTTTTTTCATTTGGTATTCTCTTTAATTGAAGAATATACAAACACATATTGTTTTCTTTTGTTGCAGTGTTAATAATGGCTATGCGTGTTGTAAGAATAAAGTTGAAATATGATGGAGTGATTTACAAAAATAGTCAAACCGGTTTTGACTACCAAGGTAGAGGGGAAGCAAAGTTGAAGTTTCATGAATAATTTGTTAGCTACAATATGTTGTGGAAAAAAATAAATGAAAAGTTTCCAATAGGTCTGAATGAAGAGTTTTCTAAACTGATATTTAGATGCCCTTTTGGAAGAGAAAAATTTGGTCAATATTTATCGATGATGAAGAAGATGTTAAGAACATGGTACGGACCGTGATCTAATTTTTTGGACCAATGGAGAGTGAAATTTCGCTAGAAATCTTTGTGGAGAAGAGGGTGCGTAATGATTACAACCCGTTGGTCGTTCAAGAAAGTCAGTTCTTGAGTGGTACATCCATGGTGATGCCTTCTACTGGAGACGAACCAACATTTGATTGGTTTGAAAATGATCTTAGAGATGTGGCTCCATATGCAACTAACAATTTTTATACTGAAGAAGAAGATGAACAATAATAATACGGAGATCAAGAAAAATGGGATTATGTTCAACAACAGTACAGAGAACAACAATTCAGACAACTCGCTCTAACTGAGCCCGGTGAACAATCATCGATGAGTGTTTATGCTGAAGAATGGGATCGTGACCGAGAAATAGATGGAAGTTGTTATGGTTTGTTGAAGGTGGGTACGATTTGGAATAGCAAAAGTGATGCAATTAGGGAGATCGAGGCATTTATAATGAAAGATGGCTGTGAGTTCGTCCGCGGAGAAACAAGACCATAAACTTTTGTTGTGAAGTGTAACAAAATTTACCTGTCTTCGTAACTAATAGGCAATGACAATGACCCATGGCGACAACGATCGAGCGACAATGACCGAGCGATGATGACACCGACCGAGGGTGACGCGACGACAATGACCAGCGACAAGCGGCAACCGAGGAGCGATAAGCGGCGATGACCCAGAACCAACGAGCGGCGGACTATGCGAGGAGAAGAGAGGCGCGACGACCAACGACAGATGACTTGAAGCAGCAGCCAAGGAGCGACGAGCATCAACGGCGACGATAGAGGAGCGGCGAGCAACGGTCAATCGGTGAGGAGAAGTCTGGGTGCGGTGGAAAGCAATTTGGGATTTTGTGTGTGTGGACGAAAATTAAGTCGTATGCTAGTCTTAAAAACCTTATCGACCAACATATGGATTTTTAACCAGTATCCTGCTAACATACCGCTTTAAAACCCGTATGTTGGAAACGACAAAAAAAGCCATATGTTAGCAGGATACCGGTTAAAAAATCGTATCCTGATCTAACATACGGCTTTTTAATCGATTGTACTACGTGGACACCGAATCCGCCCAAAAAACATTTTGACGCCAAATTCACAATAGTCCCACATTGTAGCACCGAGCAGACAAAAGATCCACGTCTTAGCAGTTTACAGTGTATGAGGTTGTTTTAATATGTCTGTTCGGGTAATGGAAATGTAACCTTTTAATTATCCAAGTGGATTTGGATTAACTTAATAAAAATTTAGGTTTAATTGTTTAAGCGTTATAAAATTTGAAAATTTATACAAAATAAAAAAATTTAACTAATTTGGATGAGTACCAACTTATCCGTCTTCAAAAATTTTGAAAAAAATATATTAGCAAGGCCTCTCAAGCTTTTACAAAAAAAAGGCATCTCAAGTTAAAATAGAGTGAATCTACTCCTTTTTTTTGTTATTTTTTTAAAATTTTAAAGGGCTATAAGTTGTTGCTATATTTTTCATGTGTTGATTTTTTTATATTTTACATAATTGCTTTGAGATCTATGCATAAATCTCAAAATTTTGTGTAATATATCGATTAGGAAGTCTTGGCCACCATGGGTGTTAATCTCAACGGTTCAGGGATACCATATGTATACTAACACAAAGACCTAAGATGATTCTCAAAAAAGAATCATCGAATAGAATTTATTGGAATCTACAAAATCCACATCGAGAGAGAGAGAGAGAACACGAACCCCGAATTCTCCCCTCACCCCAACCATCCCCCCCAACCAAAACCACCAGACATCCCTAAAAAGCCACCGCAGAACACCTAACAGCCACCTCTCAGCCACCGCAAGCCACCCAACAAGCCCCCTCCAGCCATATCAACACCCCCTCCTTTGACCCCGACCAAACCAAACTAGCCCCACAAGTGCGAAACCCATCCCCAACCCCACAACCCATATCCACCCAGCTCAACACTAATCTGGTAAATGACAGTCCTCCCAGAAGACTCTCTTATAGCAATTCAGTGCTTGGGTACCAGGCCGCACCTGCGCCTATGCCCAAGGCACCGAAGGAAGATTGGCTAACCTCTGGAGAGGCAGTCTCGGATACTACCACAATCCTGGATTATCCCCAACTGATGACTTCTCTAGTGGTGACAAGAAGATTGGAGGAGCCCTGGAAACAATCAGTCATCATCAAAGAGCTTGGGAAAACAATTGTCCACAGAGCTCTTCTCAATAGGATCCATCAACTATAGAGCCCTAGAGCGCCCATACGGTTGGTAGACCTCCCACATAGTTATTTTCTTGTTAAGTTCACAGCTAAAAAACTTCGACAATGCCATCTCTGGAGGACCGTGGATGTACCTAGACCACTACATAAAGGTCCGACCATGGGAGGCAAATTTCATCCCCTCGGAGTAAGATAGCAAAATAGTATGTATGTGGGTTCGACTACCCAATTTGCCTATCCAATACTACGACAAAAACCCCCTAAATTGTGTGGCAGCGGCCATTGGAAGACCAATTAAAGTAGACCCCAATACAGAGGGCAAGATTCGTGGTCATTTTGGTTGCATATGCGCCGAGGTTGATCTAACCAAATCATTGGTGGGAGCTCTCGAGATCAGTGGACAAGATCAAAAAGTGGAAGCTTACACGTCATTTACTTTGAGTGTGGTAGGTATGGCCACCTACATGAAGCCTGCATTCATGGATGTCGCCAAAAACCAGCAGAGGAAGCTACTTCCATGGCAGACAGCGCTCAGATTGAAGAAGTAGCTAACCCTAGGGAGGAACAAGTGAAAAACCCTAGTTTTGCCAATCCCAACAGGAAAGAGGAGCATCATGGCCATTGGATGGTGGTTGCCAAAAAAGGGAGGACAGTTTGCCCAGGCCCCTTGTCCTAAAACGAGCAGGTAACTAGAAATATGTATAAAATTCTCTCTCCTAAATGTACACTGGCGGAGAAGGAAAAGGGGAAAGGCACAGTTTCAGAACCGGTCAGAATATTTGTTAGCCAAAACAAGTATAGCTCTAGACCCCCACCAGCCAAAACCCAAAACCCCCCAAAAAAAATAACCCAACCAGAAAACCCTTTACACCGGCCCAACCCAACCAAGCCTAGAAAAGAGCCCGAAGTGATGACAATACCCTTCACATCAAACTAAAGGAATTCATAGCCCGCATCAACCTAAACAAAAATAAAGAAAATACCAAACCAAATTCCCCCAACCAGAACCACCCTGCTCTAACCGAAACATCCCAGCACCCGATCAGAGCCCTCACAAGCTACGAACCACAGCCTAAACACCATAACGCAGGAGAAACCAGTGCCACGCCTTATAATGAATACCTCCCAAACCTCCATAGTCAACCCCGACCCAAATGAACAGAATGTATAATGTGGTTACCGATTTCTAAAACCCCAACCTGTTTATGGATTTTACGACTCTCTTGTGGAATTGTTATGGAGCTCAAAAACCAGGGTTTCTTAGAGCTTTTAAATATCTGATTTGTCAACATAAAGTAAGCTTGGCGGCTGTTCTTGAGACTCAGATCAGCGGCCAACAAGCTGAAATGGTTTGCTTGAAAATTGGCATGAACTGTCACCGTGTAGAAGTAGTGGGACAGCGTGGAGGCATTTGGGTGATGTGGAACAACTCCATATCCATAAAGATTCTTGCCTCGAGGGAACAATTCCTTCACATTGAAGCCTCCCATCTCAACCAAGACCCTTTTCTATTGACTGTAGTTTATGCCCTGCCCCTAGTAAACGGGCTGGAGGACTATTGGAACATCATTGCAAACTTGGCACCACGAGACTCAACATCTTGGATAGTCTCAGGTGATTTTAATTTCAAAATGAAAAAGATTACAATGGAATCAAAAAATAAAAAAAAAGATATTCTCTAATTCCAATTAGGAATTCTTTGTTGGGCCCTTTAGGAACAACTTTTCTAATTTCAACTTCGAAAAAGCTAGACCTACAGGTCCTCGAACCATAAAAAATAAATTGATTTACTCAATCCAAATTCTAATCCGAACTAAAATGAAACATAGATTGAAAAATATGAAGGAAAAAAAAGATTTGTTCTCCCCCAAATCATTTTTTTGAATGGTTTTATTCTGTTTGCCTATTGCACCACGAGACTCAACATCTTGGATAGTCTCGGGTGATTTTAATGCCATAACTTGCCTTGACGAAAGGAAGGGTGGCTCGGGTAGACTTTAAATTCAAGACAATCGGTTCAGAAGCAGGATTTATGCCAATGGACTCATCGATTTAAAGTTTATCGACTCCCCCTACACTTAGTCTAGAAGCACAGTGGCAGGGTCTCGAAGCGTTTGGACATAGTGCTTGGTAATGATAGCGTGAGATTAAGGTGGCCGGAAGGGACAGTTAGGCACTTAGCCCACTTCCAGTCCGACCATAGCCCTTTGCTTATCTGGTTCTCAGATGTGGATAATGGTTGCAAGAGAAAAAGACCATTTAGATTCCAATCTGCATGGCTCACAAACACCATCTACAATAAATTAATCAAAGCAAAGTGGATGCCATCTTGCGTGATTGAGGATGCGCTATGGGAACTTAAAAAGGAACGAAAAGAATGGAACAAGAGGGTGTTTAGAAATATTGAACTTAGAAAGAAAAGACTATACGCTCGGCTATGCAGACTTTAAAGAGCTTTGGACTAGCGACCTGACAAAAGACTGGTTGAGTTGGATGAGAAACTTCGGCTGGAATTGGAGAATGTATTACAGCATGAAGACACATTATGGCTGCAAAAATCACGAGAGCATTGAATTTTAAAGAGAGATCGTAATACACGGTTCTTCCACACCAGAACAATCATTCGGCGCCAACAAAACAAGGTGCTAAAACTTATGAATGGTACAGAAGAGTGGCTGACAGAGAACAGTGAACTCGAAAAGCTGGCACTCGACTTCTATAAGTCGTTGTAAAGCTTGGAGCCAAGCCACCCTGGCACGCCACTTTTGTGTGGCCTCTTTCCTGAGTGGATAGTAGAGGAGCTGAGGGATCTGCCCAAGCTGGTCAGCATCAAAGAAATACACAAAGCATTATTCAGTATGGCTCCTACCAAGGCTCTAGGGAGTGACGGCTTCCACGCCATCTTCTTCCAACGGGGTTGGGGGATTAACAAGGAGAACCTGATCAGTTTTATCAGAAAGGTGTTTGAGCTGGGTACCCTACCACTGCACATCAACGAAACCCTCCTAGTCCTCATCCCAAAAATAGCCTCCCCCAAGACCATAAGCCAATTTTGCCCTATAAGCCTTTGCAATGTTACTTACAATGTCCTCACTAAAATCATTGTTTCACGACTGAAGTTTAAACTTTCGTCACTTATTTTACGAGCCTAGGGAAGTTTCATCCCTGGGAGGCAAATTACTGACAATGTTATTATTTTTCAGGAAGTGCTGCACTCAATGGGGAGAAAAAAGGGAAAGAAAGGATGGATAGCGGTCAAAATTGATCTAGAAAAAGCCTATGATAGGTTGAAGTGGAAGTTTATTGAAGATACTTTACTGGATATGAAACTACCAGACCATCTATTCAAAATCATTATGAATTGTATCACAGGTACTTCGATGAAAGTCCTATGGAATGATGAGATGACAGACGAGTTTCGGCCTCCGAGAGGACTACGCCAAGGGGACCTGCTCTCTCCTTACATTTTTGTCATATGTATGGAGAGACTTGTACGAGGCCCGAAGGTCATGCACTTATTCTTTGTGGACGACATTGTGTTATTTAGCGAGGCCTCGATGAACTAGGCTCAGCTCATCAAAAATGGACTGGAGAATTTCTGCTGTGCCTCTGGACAGCGAGTGAGCATGGCAAAGTCAAGGATGTTCTTTTCAAAAAATGTAGACTTGGGGACACGCTGTGCTTTGAGCAATGTGTTGGGCATCCAATCTGCTAATGACCTGGAAAAGTATCTTGGTATCCTAGCCCTACACACGATGGTTAACAGAAGTACTTTCCAGTACATAGTGGATAAAGTGCAAGGCCGACTATTTAGATTGAAGATCAAGTAGCTCTTCATGGCTGGGAGAGTCATTTTGACGAAGTCTGTGCTATCTACACTTCCTTTCTATGCTATGCAGGTTATATATTTACCCAGAGGTCCCTGTGACAACCTAGATAAGATCTCAAGAAGATTCATCTGGGGTAACTTGGAGGGAACAAGGAAAACCCACCTTGTGCAATGGAAGGAAGTTTGCAAACCCAAAACTATGGGAGGTCTCGATCTGAGGAGTGCAAGTGAAGCAAACAAAGCACTTATCATGAAACTCGGATGGAGAATGCTGATGCATTTGGAGGAAAGCTGGGCGCAGATTCTATACCAGAAATATCAGAAGAACCTCGATGAGAAACATTTGCTTCAACCATGCTCGAAATAGTCTACAATCTGGGCTGGTATAACAAAAGTTGCACAAACCCTGCTGCATGGCATCAAATGGCGAGTAGGGGATAGCCATCTGATCAACTTTTGGAGAGACGAATGGATACCAGGGGAAGGGCCACTCCTACTCAATGGGATACCTATTCCCGAGGACCAGAGTGAGATGAAGGTAAGTGACTACTGGCAGCCAAATCAGGGTGGAATTGGTCCCTACTAGAGGAGCTTCTATCTGAAACATGGAGGGAGAAAATAGAAGTTGTGTTTGTTGATGATATAGGGACCACCTCTGACTCGATAACATGGAAGCATTATTCTAATGGAGTCTTCTCGACAGGGTCTACATATAGGGCTTCTTTAGCCCAACCTAGCATTGCGGTGGAATCGCCAGAGGAGTGGAAGGCCCTATGAAAACTTCATGTCCCCGAAAGAATCAGATTATTCATATGGTTCTGCATGAAAGAACGCATCATAACTAATAGTGAGAGGTTTTGGAGGAAAATGGCACCAACATCATATTGTCCAACCTACAGGGACCGACCAAAATCGATCATTCACCTCTTGCGAGAATGTCCGAAGTCCAAGAAACTTTGGTGGAAGCTTGTACCTCCAGAGGGAGGGAGAAGGTTCTTCGCTGTAGAGCAGCATATATGGTTCAAAGTGAATCTGCAACTCTCGGCCATGACGGGGCAAAACCTACCTTGGAACATCCTATTTGCCACAACTTGTTAATGGACTTGGCGTTGGAGAAACAACAGTATCTTTGATCGTGAGCAAGCCCAAGAGGACCTGATGTCCTTCATCCATCAACAGGTGAAAGAATTTGACTCTGCATGGAAGAACAGCATGCTAAAGACCCTTGCCAGCAAACATACTTCCCTAAGAAGAGGTGAATGGACCCCCCCCCCCCCCCCCCCAGGCGAAGATTGGTTCAAACTCAACACCAACGGATGCTCTAAAGGTAACCTCGGGCCAGCAGGATGCAGAGGTGTAGTGCGAAACCACAAAGGAGAATGGTGCTTTAGCTTTGGGCAACGGGTAGGCGTTTGCTTCACACTTACAGCAGAGCTATGGTCCATCTGGAGAGGATTACGACTAGCTATAGAGATGAACTTTGCCCAACTGGTGGTGGAAATAGATTCCATGCAGGTGGTGAAGTTCTTGACCGAGGAGACTGAAATAACACTTCCTACGCCCTCATGAGTAACTATCAAAACCTAATTCGGCTTCATGGGCATATTGAGGTGGTCCACTGTAATCGTGAGTACAATAGAGTAGCAGATTGGCTTGCTAATTTTGTACTTCGTTCATCAGATGGCAACTTGTTGTTGGAGAAGCCTCCTGATGATTGTATCCTTCTTTTAAGGGAAGATCTATTAGCTTTATTTCATGTAATTCTGTTTTAATTGAATGAAAGGGTCCATTGCACCCACCATATTCACACACAAAAAGAGATGATTCTAAAAAAAAAGATGCCTATCCAATGAGTTGGTCAAGTGAGACCGGAGACGTGACTGATAGACATTATTGGAAAAAATCACATCCTGTATATGACTGGATAATGCTCTATCTCTACTCAGAGATGCACCAAAAGAATGTAGGAGGCCCGGCCCCCGATCGAAACGTAAAGAAAACGAAAACTCTATAAATTCGTAGTTCTTATGGGAAAAAAATCCTGCTTCCGTATATGAAAACTAAATGCTAGAGATGTAAAAGTGGAGAGGGCAAAATCCCTGAAATATTTGCATGAAAATATGAAATTTGGTTATTGGAAATGTTTTTAAAATCGAACTCGGATTTTCTGTTGAAGGGTAAGAAGATAGCTTCCAGAACATAGACAGGAAGCATAACAGTCTGCAGAACATAGATGAACTACATCATCTAAATAAATTGAAGTCAAGTAATGGACCCTTTTCCAGTTCATTCTAATTTGTATGACAGGAAAGCTTTAACTGAAATCTTTACAAGGATTGTGCTGCTTTATTATCAACAGATAAATGAATCAACTTCTGGTGTCCGAGATCGATAGATGGTTTGAAGGGCAACCGATGACTTTCACCTTTGTTTGGCATCTTGGTAGCTCCATTTTCCAGTCAGGGGAACCTCAAGCTATAGATTGATGCATATGCAGTAAGTTTAAGCGTTGTGCATACCGTAGAGTTGAGCATAGACGCCCTTGGTCCGATGAACGACAATCAAACTCAGGATCATTGCAACAAAGCAAAGACCTGACAAGATCGCAAAGGTGATCGAATAACAAATGCTGCCTTCACATGAGAGTGGGTCGTCGTCCAGATGATGCAAGGGCCGAGAACTTAGCAGTTGCAGGCTGGATTGCTTCTCTGCGTAGTAGTCATAAAAGCCGCTAGCAAGTACACCCGAAAATATAAGAGAACCTGCAGGGCATGCCAGAGTAAGAAAATTGTACAATGCACCGAAGCTTTTTAAGCCGAATAGCTCGGAGACCGCAGCAGGTACAATTGCCCAGTGTGCACCATAGCCAAGTCCTATCATAATGCTCAAAACATAAATTTCTCCAGGCCACCCCATAGAATAGTACAGGAGTCCAATTGCCATGATGACCTGAACCACAGCCATGGTCACCGGTCTCGGGTATGCGAAATTTCTGGCAAAGAAGAAAGGGTATCTAGTATTAGAAAGAACCATGTTAGGAAAGATCGATAAAAGTTGAGATCTAGTGGACGCAGGTATCTAACCTGATAACAATTTCAGAAAAGTAGCCACCACCAACACGTCCGAGGAAGTTCCAAATGCTAATCATAGAAACGAACATGCTCGTATCGGTATACCCCAGGGAGGCGGAAATCTGACCCAAGTTATCAATGACTGTCACACCTGATCCAGCAGCCAGTATAAGGGAGAGAAACAAAAGCAAGAAGTCTGCTTTGATCAATGCCTGCATTAAGGTAAAATCTTCTCCTCTATGCGGGGTTCTTCTTCGTTTGATTCTCACTGCTCCTTCAGCAGCTGCTTGGAACAGTTTAGACTGCAACTGGGAGATTCGTTTCTGTCGTTCCGATCTCGTGAGCGTCTCCATTTCTTCGCGGTTCCTCTCATCTTCAACCTCACTTTCGACTTCACTTAAAATGACCTCAGAGTCACTTCTATCCAACTCTTGGTCAGAGGTCTCTTCTTCTTCGCCTTTCTCTGGCTCGGGAATAAGACTCTCCTCTGCAGGTGGCATTGCCTCCGAGAAGAAGACCAACAGAACAGGAATCACAATTGGAAGCAATATAAGAATGATGAGGATCACCACACAAATGTCGATCACGGTTTGGCTCACACTGACCATATCCTCGAGTATCAGAACTCCTAATAAGTAAGCTGCAAGAATGAGGCAGACACTATACACAAACAAGAATCTCGAATCGTCGTACGGCCTGGCTTGTTTGTGACCTTTTACTGGTCTGACAATGAACATCAGAGCGATAACGACCATTGACGGCCCCACGGCGACCATGAAAATAAGCGACGCCTCGTTTGGTGCATTTATCAGAGCATAAACTTGGGTCAGGATAGCGCCACTCAGCCCGGCAAAACCTTTCAGTATCCCGACAACAGGACCGCGGTTCTTAGGGAAGTTTTTCACACATGCCACCAAAGATGCTGTGTTGAAGTAGGTCTCGCCGTTGGTTCCGACAAATATTGCAAGACATAGCTGCAGAGCAAAATGCAAACTCAGCTCCTATATAGAAGGCCTTAGGTACATAAACAATGAACACATCTGTATCAACTTAAGCAGAAAAAAAAAGCAGAATCTAACAGATGTGAAACACACAGGTTCTATGAACATATTAATCTCATCAAGATCAGGCTTATAGATCCTCGGATCTCGACGGATCAGGATCCCTGCTCCTGCTCCTTTCAGACAAATCAAGCTGATGATCTGCAGACCCTCAAAGACACATTGACTACCTCTTTTCATTTACATACAAAAAGTAGCAAGTTCAGAACATTAATCAGAGCACCAACACCATCTTACTGAGAGACCACCTACAAAACAAAGTGTTTATACACTCTCTCGCAAGATTCAAACGAGACTAATTGGGTCGAAAGTTGTACGGGCTTTGACTTCGCCAACGTGCGAGAAATAGGGGTCGTCTAAGCACAACAATAGGCACGGGATCAACCCGCTCTGATACCATGTCAGAATATCTATATCCAGCCCAAAACCTTAAGGCAATGTGTTGGTGGATTTTCCACACCTATAAAGTTGTCCCCTATTCTTGCACTAAGCGACGTGGGATTCTCAACACGCCCTTTCAAATGAGACCCATCGGGTTGAAGATTGCACGGGTTTGACTTGGCCAACGTGCGAGAAATTGGGTTGTATGAGCACAACAATAGGCACGGGATCAACCCGCTCTGATACCATTTTAGAATCTGCATATCCAACTCAAAATTTTAAAGCAACGGGCAGGTGAATTTTTCATAATTATAAACTAGCCCACCACTCTTGTACTAAGCAATGTGAATTCGAGCTCTGAGCATGCACCGACCTTAAATACTTAGCTGAATTTTGTGTTCTGATACTCAGATTAGTCGGCCTAATAGGTGATCCGAAAACTCACCACCCAGAGAGGCATGCCAGGCAATTTCTGGATAACAATGAGCCAAACGAGGCCATACCCAACAAAATTCTGGACGGCCCCAATAAGCAGGAGGGCCCAGACGGGGAGCACCTCACACAGAGCTCCGGCGATAAACCCGACGCTGTCGCCCAAGTCCTTGGCCACGCCGAGGAGGGCGACCTGCCGTTGGTTGTAACCCATGGTGGACTTGATCACCGGCGAGATGCTCCCGAAGAGGTAGCCGACGCCGGCGCAGGACTGGACCCACATTGCGCACACGAACACCAGCCATCTGTTGCTCCATAGGGCCTTCCATTTCTCTTCTGCGTGGGCGTGGGAGGCTCGCATCGATCTTGGATTATCTGGGTACTGACGCCTGGAGGTTGAATGAAGATGGTCGATGAGAGTGTAATAATTGGTTGCCCGCGATGTTGTTGTGTTCTGACCAGATGGTTTGCAGTTTTTTTTTAGTTATACTATTAGGTGTCCGAAGTCGCAACTAATAGTCAGTAATACAAATTCGAGTTATCTAAAATATTTAAAAATATATAATTTTTTTCTAACAAATATTTAACTTAATTGTATTCTAAAGATAAAAAATTTAAAATCTGAGTAGGCTATAACATAATTGTATTCATAAGACTCGGACTCGAGATCCATGCAAACTATAACTTGTTGTCATCATTAGATCGTGAATGGGAAAACGACAGAAACGTGATTTTCGCATGTGCTGTCTTGATTTGTTTAGTTTTTGGTGTAGGAGTACAGACTGAGCTGTTGGTCGCTTCCTTGCGGGAGAATGCTTAGAGAAAACCTTGTATATAACTCGAGATTCATGCAAGTACATGATTCAAAAAGTTATTTCTAAACTATATAATCACAATGTAAAAAATGTGAAACTACAAAGACTAAAATTAAAATTTTTTTTCTCAAAAAAAAGAAAGTATAACTTAGTAAATTCGGTTTTTTCAGTGCTATTTTATCTTTTTTTAAAACAAATAGCATCAAGATATTTAATGAATGTAATAATTCGGGTTTGAGTCGAATTTAATATCAAACTGCAAGATATCTAAATGCAAGATATCAAAGTCCAAAAGGTTCAACCAACATGGTATTAAAGTAAACTTTTCCAAAAAAATTAAAACAAAATTTCAGTAAATTAAAATATTTCTGACCACTGGATGTAAAAATTACTGAATATGTACCACAATTTCAAAAAGATGTTCATTCAAAAGAAGAAGAAAAATCAATACGGTGAAAGACGGCAAAGAACGCCTCGGTATATAATCCAAAATTGGAATAAACTTGTTGGTGGCCCTTTCTTATAACATCTGCCATTTCAACTCACGTGGAATCAACTTGGTAGTCACTGTGATGCATTGATTTTTCAAGTCATAACATGTCCAGCTGCGCCAAAGGAAAAAAGAAGAAGCATCATATTCTTTCATGCTTGCTCCCATTGACTCGGGGATATAGTTTAGTTGGTAGAAGTTTGCTCTCAATTTTGTCGTTGTGATTATGGGTTGGATGTTAAATTATCTAGACGGTAATGATACTATCTTTTACCTGAACTGGTGAAAATTTAATCAAGGTTTTTCAAGTAATTCTATATTATTTAATCGATGAACAGTACAAAATTGGGACTCCCAATTAAGGATGGCAATAGATAGGGTCATGTAGGGTAATGGTAGAACTCAATCCATGCCCTAGTTTTTGGAGTTAGACCCATACCATACCCTCGATCCCACAAATTTTTTATTGTTAAATCCATACCCTACCTTCCAAGAGACCTATGGTCTACATGGTCTGTAGGGTCCGACCCTTTAACATTTTATCTTGTTGATAATTATTTTACAAGATATTTTTATTATTTCAATATAATCCAAATAAAAAAAATCAAAGTCTATGTAATAAAATGATAATCTGAAATTAAAGTTGAGAATAAAATATAAACCAACTAGTTGAACATAAAATAAAATACATACGACTATCTCATCAATCAAAAACTAAAATTTATAAGTGTTCTTACATAATATAAAGTTCCAACTTCAAAATAATTTCTTTCTAAATTTTCAAGCTACTTCTGAACAAGTCTTCTCGATCATCTTCTTGCTCTTGTAATCTAACTCTTCTCAGTAGATTCTGTGTCTAACCAAAAATCTAATTACTTAACTAGTCATATAATATTTGACATTTAAATTTTAAAAAACGTATTATATTAAAATTTTTTTGGTGTGCGCTTATTCTTTTTACGGCTGTATTATAATTATCTTAGCAATATAATAAATATGGATCTAAGTAGGATTTAACTAGGATTTAACTAAGATCTAACTAGGGTAGGGTCTAATTAATGGGTCTATAGGTAGGGTCTAGGTCTAGGTTTATATGGATCCTATTCAGACCCGGACTCTATCTAAATAAATAGACCCAAATTCAAACCTTACCCAAGACCCATAGACCCTAAGATCCATGAGGTATGGTAAAGATTTGATCTACTAAGTCTGTGTCTTTTTGCCATCCCTACTCCCAATTCATGTGATACTTGTATTTTGAATCTATTTTATGTGAATTGGTATTTTCTCCTTCCTGCATATAATCATAATTTTGTGAATTCAAATTTACGAATAAAAAATGCCACTGGCGAATAAAAAAACACTATCAAAAAATCATTCCTAAAATAGATTTTGGCATTGCTCAAATTGAAATATCTCGAAAATTCATCTAACAATAAAAATAAAAAAAAAGTCGTAACGTGTCCAATTGTATTGTTAATACGAGATCCCCGGAGAGATCCGTCAACGTCCAGTAGTTGGATTATCCAACCTCTTATGATTTTATTTATTTCAGTCGCTGTAAATGTGGGGTCCACATTAATTACAACACGAGAAAATTATATTAAACTATGATCTTTTTGAGAGAAATATTAAACTATGATCGAGGGGGCAGCAATAATTCAATCCTACGGTAGCGTGACATTAGCACATTGACATGAAAAATTCAAAAAAATTACTGGAATTTATTTAAATTCATATATGTGTGTGTGTGATGTATTTAAATTCATATATGTGCCTTTGATGTGTTCGATACTTTTTGGGTCTTTGCATACATTGTCATCAACCTGATATAATATATGATTATAATTGCATTTTTTTAAAATCAAGCATTCCAACTGTCGGGTTGAACTAAAATTCGGACATTTTGAAGGTTTCCTATATTTTTGTCACCCTTTTTCAAAAAAAAATATATTTTTGTTACCCGGAGTTTTAAAACTGTCACGACCCGAAAATAGAAGTAACAAATGTCTGAGGTATTAATTACCCCAAAAGGCATCATATTTTATTACGAAATAAATGAAAAATATCCAAAAGTATTCAATTATTCAAAAATCAAACGATTGTTATCAAAATAAATACTAAAGTCAGAAATTCGACAGCCTTGGTTATTTGAGAAGAAATAACGATGATGCATGCAGATGAACCCCTCTACTCCCGATCCCAGACCTCACCTAAACGATTTGAAATACATACGACTAAGGTGAGTTGAATAACTCAGTAAGTGGAACAAAAATAAACATACTTCACAAACATATTAAACTCAGAACACAAGTAACAAATTAACTCTGCAAATCGAAAGAGATTTCCTAACTCACTACTTAGCTAACTAAACAAAATAGGACTCCGGAGCCTAACATATCCATGACGAGATTCTCATGGGGCACAGATAAATACCCTTCTGTTCCCACGTTGTGAGCCCAGAAGACAGAAGGGTATCCCCTGATGCATATAAACTATAGGGCCCAGAAAGGTGTGAAAAAAATCCCGCCACTCAAAAGCAGAACATACCATTTGCACACCGAAACTTATCATAATCAGAATTCGGACATAAGTAATACGGATCCATAAACAATACAGAATCAGGAAACTTCAAAAATCAGAAAAGCAATACGGATCAAAAAATAATACGAAAATAAATTCATTAGCATTAAAGAAATTGAATTAGGTCAGGATCCAAACCCGAATCATACGTATTTCAAACCAAAACGTGAATTGTCTCAGGAAGCCTAAAATCATCGATTTACGAGGTAACCACGAATTTCACTTACCTGACGTTGCTCCTAAATCCTTAACCCTTCACGAGCCTAATCTAACGATCCTTCTGAAACTCCTTCGAATCCGACTTGTCTCCTCACATGTTCGTCCTCTCCACATTTTGTTTGGGAGACAAAATACGTGACTTGTGACAGGAATCACTCGAACCGAATTTAAGAAGGAAAACAGTGTTAATAGCTTACCCTCCTCGTACAGTGATTTCCGGATGGTCTCGTCCTCTCCTGGCACCTCCTCTAAAGTCAGATTTCGCTCCTCACCTTCACAGTGAGAGAAAATTCGTGGGTATTACTTTGTGACAGAATGGACGGCCTACAGACCTATTTATCATGGCTTTCAAGGCTAAAAACCCTAATCCATACCAAGTTACCCTAATACGGCTAAGGTTTATGGAAAATTACTCTTTTCTTCCCAAACTTTAGAAAGTTATCACTTTAGTTTCTCGATTCTTGAAAACATTGCTCCTTACTAAATGACTGACATTCATAGAGTAGCTGATTATTTATTCAACTTTAATTTATTGTTCCACCTCTCGCATGTGGCGCGCTTGTAAAATACTAAAAAAAACACTACACCCCCCATAAAAAATTTTAAAAACCTAAACCTACCTCACCCACTCAATCGAACCCAATCGATTAATTATTTTGGATAATCAAAATCATGCGTGTATTAGAGCGTAGTTTTTTTAGGGGTAAGACTATTAGCGCGTAGTTGATGGCCACTAATTTATATATTGTAAAAGACTTGAATTCGGTAAAGAAATGACTTTTAAGTTCCAATTCTTTAGAGCTTGAGAGTGCTTTGGCAAAATAGTGATTGTATATTTAGATTTCGTGTAACCTAGTTGATACTATATTACCTGGAAAACGAATTAAAATTGTTCAATATTGGATCCGAGAACTTCGGGTGAAATGCTCCATATGGAGAGCTGGAATAATCTCTCATGCAATCATATAGTATAAGAATTATTTTTTTGGCAGTTTTTTTATCATCTCTACTTATAGAAAAAAAGTGTCATGTCAAGTTCCAGGTCAAGAAGCTGCTACAATGACGAAATATTGTAGCAGCTTTTCTTTCATCATTTTCTATCATGAAAACGAGCCTTTATCACTTTTTTCTGTGCCAGAAAATGCAAGAAAATATATATTTTTCGAGAACAGAATGAGAAAACTTTTTCCAAGGACCTTATTACAAAAGAGGTTTTTCTAACACTAGTATGGAATTTTAGCCGGGTTAATTTATCTGTGTTCAATTTTGATGAATAAATGTTAATGGCATTTTACCCATGGTTTTTAAATACGTGGTCTAATTGGCGGTCCGACCGGTCAGACTATAATTCGGTCAGGAGAGCATACCGGGTTTGGCCAAAAATCTGCCAAACTTACCGGCCAAAAAATGTCAGACCGGGCAGTTTGACAAAATTTTTTACCCCGTATTTTCTGGTTCGTAAGGTTGAACCAAAGAATCAAGGTTAGTCGGATATTTTGACCAAGAAAAAAGACAAAAAAATCAACAGAACCCTAATAAAATGAGAAAAATCATGTTTGGTCGGATATTTTATTTTTTAAGGATATTTTTGTAAGGTTGAACTAAAAAATTAGGATTGGTCAGATATTTTGGCTGGGGTAGTGGGGTAGGGGTAATTAAAATTTTAATAAAAATATATTTTTCAATATAAAAAAATTTTGATCCGACCGGTGATCTAACCTATCAGACCGGTTAAAATACGACCCAGAGGCAAGAACGGATCGCTATTCGGGTCGTATTTGAAAACCTTCATTTTACCCCTCAATCATAAAACCCGAAATACCTGCAATTCACGATCCCAGGCCCATGAGAAAGACTATAATTAGCACAAGAAACTCAATAAGAGCCCGTTTTCATATAGAGACATCCATTAACTCTGAAAGTCAAATAAACTCGTAAAATTGTTCTCATGGATGATGAATTTGGCAAAATACTTTAATTAAAATCGCTGCAAAACTCCCTGACATCAATCTCAGCAACTTCAAATTATAAATTATACAATTACAAGCTCCATAAACTTTTACCCTACCTTATATATTATTATTCATAATTGGATAGTATCATAATCAATAGAAAATTTTCCGTATCAATTTATAATTGCATTCTCAAGTGTTCAATCCATCGAAACAAAGAAAATTCCCTCCACCACCTTTGAATAATATAATAACATCTGTACGAAATTATGCACAATTCCATAATTTAATTAAACTTTTAAAATAAAAATAAACAACTGAGTCGATATGTCCGAGTGGTTAAGGAGACAGACTTGAAATCTGTTGGGCTTCGCCCGCGCAGGTTCGAACCCTGCTGTCGACGTATTTAATTTTTAAAATTTTTTCGTCAAATTTTCTTGATCCTCTTCATAGAGACCTAACTTTCCTCGTTAATAGTTACTAACAATAGATCCTATCTCATTTAATAGAAATTTAAAGATAAATAAATTTGAAAATTTCCGCCCAATATAAAAATGAAAAAAATTGAGAAAAGAACAAAGTCCAAAATCGCCCAGAACTTCGAAGTTTTAGACCATCGCTAATGGCAGTGAATTGGGTCCAGAGTAAAGGAATTATTTCAGACCGTTTGGATTGAATGACCGATAATAGTATGCCTCAGTTCTGATAATGGCATGCTCTCGTTACGATACTGGCAAGTCCAGTTATTGATAATGGCCCGTGTGCTACGACAATGACATGCCTAGCTATCGATAATGGTATATCGGTGATCTCCTGCCGCGCACGGGCTTTTTCATTTTTGTCCTAGTATTTTAACTTTTTTTCAAAAAATTTCTCATGTCTTTCACTACAAACGATCCGGAATAGGCCCATTCCAGACCAAATCCAAGCCATCGTTAATAGCTATAAACTTTTACCTCATCCGTAAATTATCGACAGCTCGAATGACAGTTGAACCTACCTTATTTTCTATGAATTATGTGGGTTGATTCCTTCCCTTACAAAAATGAAAAAAATATATTTGGATGAACAAGGAAGTCTAAAATCGTCTAAAACTCTCAAATTTTAAAGAAAAAAGTTTATTACCATGTGGTATCACCAAAAATTACTTTAGTACATTGTGGTAAAAAATTTATCAATCAAGTCAAACCGCGGTAAATTAACATCACTTACGTCCACGGGCAGCTGCCCGAACCCTCCTGAATCGAGCTGGTTGAAACGACGTCATTTTAGTTACGACGTGGCAACTGGCACGCCATGTCAGATTTTTTTAGCGTACTTGTAAACATGACATGGCAAGGTGGTAAAATATCAAAATTATCACTGATTTATTTATAACATTTATTAAAAACCCACTATTTACCCCTCTCTTTCAAAAAACCCCCCCATCCTCCTCCCCTTCTCTTCCTCCCACCTTCACCTTCACCTTCTTTCTTCATAACCAAAAAGCCAAGTGGGTTGGGCCATTTAACCCTTATCAGATCTAATTCACTACCACCCATATCATTTCTTAAAACCGAACCCTAAATCGGATCCTACCTTAACCCAAATCTGTAAATTCTCCTTCCCGGAGCCCCCAATCGACTCCATCCTGGTGCATCTCTCGATGCATCTCTCCGATAATTAGCTTCTTTTCTTTCTTTTCCCGCTTGTTGTCCCTGCTCGTCTCCTTTTTTATGTCACCGCTCTCGGCGGCATTCATGTCCAGGGCCGTAGCTGAGGTGGATGCGGCGGTTACAGCTACAGAGGTGGTGGTTACGGTGGACGCGGTGGATACGATGGAGGTGGAGACTGTGGGTACAGAGATGGAGGTGGTTACGGCGGTAGATGAGGATATTGAAGTAGAGGCGGCGGTGGCGGAGGGCGCTTCAACTTCCCCTTCCCAACTCCTCCCCCTCCTATGAAACCAAACTCTTCCCCTCTCATCCAATTCTGCTATAAATACTAAATATGGGAAGGGAAAAAAAATTGAATTGGTGTGCAGATTATGAAGAGACCTCAGATTTGGGATTTGACGAAACTCAATTCCTGCCATGCCTTCCATTAATTTAAAGTTCAACTTTCTTGGTTTTTGCTAAGTTATGAGTGGACCTGAGATTTGGGTTTTGTGGTTGTTGCTTTCGATCTTTCACCTTGAAGGTGAAGGTGAAGGTGAAGGTGAAGGTGAAGGTGAAGGGGAGGGGGACGAGGGACGAGGGATTTTTGAAAGAGAGGAGTAAATATTAGTGATTATTTTGAAATTTTATCATCTTGCCATGTCATGTTTACAAGTATGCTAAAAATTTGACGTGGTGTGCCACGTCGTAACTAAAACAACGTCGTTTCAACCAGCTCGATTCGGTCAAGTTTGGGCAGCTGCCTGTGGACCTAAGTGATGTTAATTGGATGTCGTTTGACTCGATTGATATATTTTTTACCATAAGGTACTAAAGTAAATTTTAATAATACTACAAGGTACTAAAATAGACTTTTTCCAATTTTAAACTCATCCCCCTTGAATTAATTCACCAAAAAAAAAAATATTGAACTAGCTTTACGAGTCCCGCACCAACAAGTTCACCATTTTCTTTTCCGAAATGGAAGAACCGGCGATGACGCCGGCGTCGTCTCAATCGAAGAGGACCAAGGAGCTAGCGGCGGAAGGGCAGAAGCATCTAGAAGATACCATCCAAGCGGCCTACCTCATCCTCCACTCCATGAACGACGAGCTCTGCAACCCTCAGCTCTGGTCCTCCTCTGCCCCCGACGACGCCCTCCCCTCCGGCGGCGCCCTCGACGACGCCCGCTTCCGCTACAAGCACTCCGTCGCCTTGCTCAGGGACGTCATCTCCCTTATTCCCCCCGGTTCCACCCAGGTTTGGACCTAACCCCTCCCTCCCTCCAATGTCAAGTTTGTCTCTTTTTGGGTACCCAGTTCGTGAATCGATGTGGGTTTTCAGTAGGAGAGGTAAAGTTGAAGGCTTTTCAGAATTTTTTTTCCGCTTTCGATAGGGAAAAGCGTTCGAAGAAGAAGCCCGCCAATGGCTACCCTTTTGAGTTTTTTCGTGTCAAGTTTGTGTCTTTTTGGGTACCCAGTTCGTGAATCAATGTGGGTTTCCGGTTGGAGAGGTAAAGTTTAAGGCTTTTCGGGTTTTTTTTTTGTTTTCGATAGGGCAAAGCGTTCGAGGAAGACGCCCTCCAATGGCTACCCTTTGGGGTTTTCGTGTCAAGTTTGTGTCTTTTTGGATATCCAGTTCGTGAATCGATGTGGGTTTTCGGTAGGAGAGGTAAAGTTGAAGGCTTTTCGGGTTTGGACCTAACCCTCCTCCCTCCAATGGCTACCCTTTGAGTTTTTCCGTGTCAAGTTTGTGTCTTTTCAGGTACCCAGTTCGTGAATCGATGTGGGTTTTCTGTAGGAGAGGTAAAGTTGAAGGCTTTTAGGGTTTTTTTTCCTCGTTTTCGATAGGGAAAAGCGTCTGAGGAAGACGTGGCTATGACCCCGGGAGATCAAACTGAATTGGACAAGTTGGAAGAGCAAGCTTCAAGTGTTAGAAAGGTATATGAACTTTGGGCTTAATTCTACAGCAATGTGGTTACTGATAAGATTAGGTCTTCATCTTTTGTGTATATGAACTTTCGTTTGTCTGTACAGGAACTGGTGAAGAAGAATGCACATCTCAAGCATCTCATTGATCAGCTACGGGATCTCATTACCGATATATCTACTTGGCAAAGTCCATGTTCTGTTTGAATGAGATGTTTGTGGCAAGATGATGTTACTTGCGCTGATGCTACTTAGTTGTTTCCCATTCTTGGTGTCCAATTGTCGCACCGACTGGACGACATGTTAACCTTGAAGAGGTCCTGTCGCCTGATCGAAGGAAAGCTAGAACTAGAGAAGATTACGTTTCGTTTGATCTGTTATAGGACCTTGGTATTATATGTCTCTCTTTTTCCTATTTTCCTTCCTTTTTTTTTCAATTGTAACTTCATTGCTGGCCTAGGTTTCATTAGCTGTATGAACAGTCTCGCCTTCCCTCCCATTTACATGCTTCTGCCGATCTCTCAACTGGTTCTTTTATCAAATCACTCAGCTGTTTCTGCTGAAGCCCTCGGATTGTTGTTCGTCACTCGCACAATTACTCCTCATGCTATGTAAAGCTCGTCGAGCATGCTCCTCGAATAAACAGCTGCTGTGGATTTTAACCTTAACTCACCACCCGATTTCCCACTTGCTTCCCAGTGATCGTTGATTACTGCAGATCTCAGGTTGTCGGTATGCAGATTATCCAAAGAAGATATATAGATGCATGGAATCTGATCTCACATTTGAGCTGTCCAGGATGCTTGGCTCATAATTCTGGCCAGCTTCTGTTGGGTACCAACCATGCAGAGGTTCTTATGAGAACCATAAAGGACGAGGCCTACTGAATTGTGTCTGCTGTTGCAACTTGCATGTGCAAAATCATTGTGTGGCCCTGAAAGACCTTCCTTGTGCAGCACAATCTGATATTCATTGTTCTACTTATCGTTGTCGGTCGTCGGTCGCGAGGAAGGTATCAGGATGCAATGTTACATTCCATTCCATTGAAGATGAATCGGCTGGAACTTTTTACATGATGCAACTTAAAAGTAACTCTGTGTTTACTCTTCTAAGTGTATTTTGAGTGGAAGAAAGACTTGCAAGCACAAGTATGATAGAGAGATCCTACCCGGGCACTTGCTAATTGTGACGCGAAGATCTAGTAGTAAGGGAGGATCTCATGTCTACGATTGCAGATTCATCCGCCCCTAATTTGACAGCCTCTTTGCTTGCTCTTATAAACCTCGAAACCGCGCCTTTGACGTACTCGTGAGCTTGCTTTACCGTCATCTTCTTGCTCACCTCGTGCGGGAAGCTGCTCAACAGGTGGTCACCGTTGAGTACAGCGGCAAGTTGAACCATCTCGCCCTGGAACTCTGATAGTAGACCATCTTCTTTGGCTTCTGTGCTTCTCAATGGTGTCACATCTGGCAAGATCTCTGCAATGGAGAGATGGCAATCAGTTTCTTTTGGTGGAAAGAAATATCTGCAGAAACCTTTACCTGGGCAATCAGTTCTCGGAGAGGTTAGCTCCCCAACAACTGCTTCAAATGTGCCAGCCCAAGCATCTCTGTGGGTCAGGAAGTTGGAGGAGAGGTTGAACATCTTCTTTATGGTGGCCGGTATCGAAGAATGCTCGAATTCTGAATTCGGAGCTGGTCCTTGTGGGCTCCTCACAACTGGAGGTCAGATAGAAAAAAAGGAGATGAATGCACAAAAAAAGTGTTCCAAATTGATAAAGCAAATTGGAAGCTGGTTCGAGTTGCTAAAAACTCATTCTTTTAAACAAGTTAAGAAGTGTGATTCAAGCAAATATGACAGCAGAATCATCTGTCGACACGAAGATCCGAGGGGGAAAACGAAGGATTACCAGTCCCTTTCTTGATCCAAGGGGAGATCATAATGGTAGGAACCCGAACGCCAAGCCTGTCGAACTTGAAGAAAAACGGAGGAGGCCCGGTGTTGCCATCAGGGCTAGGCACATCCTGGTAAGGAGTCTTGACATGGTCAAAGAAGCCACCATGCTCATCATATGTAATGACCAAAAGGGTCTCATTCCACTGAGGGCTGGCCCTCAGTGCCTCATACACCTCCTTGACAAGCTTCTGCCCATTGGCAACATCATGGGAAGGGTGATCATCATTAGCAGGGAAGCCCTTGAGGTCGAAGTACCTCGGCTCGATCACGGTGAGGCCAGGCAGCTTCCCCTCCCTGGCATCCTTCCCGAACTTGAGATCGAACTGGTGGAACTTGTTGATGTACTTGAGCTTCCTCATGTTCCTGTAGAACAATGTGGAGGGTATGCCCTGGAAGTAGACCCCAAAGTTGATCCCATTCTCATGGAGGGAGTCAAAGATTGTCTTTTGAGGGTACCCTAAAGCCAGCTGCTTCTTGACATGGCTGGTTGCACCATGGGAGGTGGCTGAGTAGACAAACAGCCTGTTAGGTTGTGTGGGCCCAGGTATGGAGGAGAACCATCTGTCAAAGACTGCAAATTCTTTCACCAGAGTGGAGTACACTGGAACTGAACCAGGGCTGAACCCTTTCATCACAGTCTCTGACATGTTTGGAGACACTGAGAGTGCCTGCTGGACAAACCCTGTCATGGAAGGGACAGCGTTGGTGTTCCCATTCCCACCAAACACCTGCTCAAGCCCAGCGGTACAAGGTGTAAGAATATTCAAAACCCGACAGTGTAATTCTTGGTGTAAAAATTTACGGTTTAAAAAAAAAACCTGCTCAAGAACTGCTTCAAAGGAGTGGCCAGGATCTGGGTCCACAAACTGAGCATCATCTGTGAAGCAGATGGTGGAGGAGGAGGAAGTTGAAGGGTTGCACTCATCTCCTGTGACCCCATCTATGTTGGGGTTTATGGACTTCTTCATCCACCCAAGCATGTGATCAAATGATCTGTTCTCCATCACCAGGACCACTACTGTCTTTATGGGGTTCTTCTGGACTTGGGCCATTGAAGAACATGACAATGCTAGGACCAGGAGGAGGAGGAGGATGACGATGATGATGGAGGAGGTTACTTGGTTCCTCTTGGCCATTGTTGTTCTTACAGGTTCTAGTGTGGAGCTTCAGTCTGTGTTCTAACAGGTTCTAGTCTTATTCTCTAGTGCATTTTCTTTTGGGTTTAGTGTTTGCTTTAGGATAGGGAATGTGATTCTGACAAAAAAGAAAAGATTGGCAATGTGCTTTTATGGATTAGATTTTTTTACCAATCTGTCAACTTATTAATCCAAATTCGAGCGGCTTAAACCTTTGGCAGGTGGTCTAGTTCACAAAAAAAATTTAATACTATCGTGTTTTTGAAAAATTCGAACACTAAAATTGTTCGTTAAGATAAAATAACACACTATTATATGGAATTAGATGGTGCTTTTGTTAAAGTGGGGAGAGAGTGGAAGTAGTGGAAAACGGCATGTACTGTGGATCTTTTATTGTCCATTTCAGTTACTTTAATTTCAGGTAAATATTTAAAGGGAAATGACCTGAAAACGTGGTCAAGTGCTTCCGTAACTTTCGCATTCGTTGAGATTCGGTTTTATTACCTCTACACTTGCGGTGGTATATATAGCTGAAATCGAATTCTTTTATTAAATATTTAACACGTTATTATCGTTCTATTATCATGATGCATTTCGTTTCTAGCCCATTCGAAATATTTGTTAAATTAACTAATCTAAATTAAAGTTAAATTGAATGCGGGACCCAAGGAGGGAAGAAAGGTCAAAAAGCCATATGGCCGTATAAATAAAGTCAAAAAGACGAATAAAGAAAACAAAGGGGGGAATGGAATGGGATGGGATCCGTTCGGGTGGGCCCCGCTGACCGACAAAATGATAGATGTCCACTAGGAGCTGGGAGCCCAACACCTCGGTGCCGTGACCAGCATCCTATCCTAGTTGGCATTCCCAGCGAATCTTTGTCCACTTCTAACTCTCTACGGTTATGGAATAGGTGTTGGGTTCTTATTTCTTGAATACGTACTAGAGTTTACATCCAATTCTTTACTTTTTCTCTTAAAACATTATTACAGTAATATAATACTTCTACCTAATAAAAATGTATGGTATAGTATATTCGAGATAATGCAACTTTGTGGTTTGCGGGTCCAAACCAATATTAAAACACTCTTCCTAAAATAAGACCCGAGTGCGTCACTCGAAATATCAAGAGTTTTGAAAAAAAAAATCAAAATACACCCTAAGTTTGTTAAATGCAACTTTTCCCCTTAAACAAGACCTCATTAAACAAGTCTCGGCATGTTTTTTAAGGCAGAAACAAAGTCTCAACATGTGGTATGCGCAGAAGTTTGTAACTACTTAACCAATAGCATCTTTGGTCTTCAGTTTCAAATAAACAAGGAACTAGGTCATACAATACAACAAGCATCATCATGTGGTATTGTCCAAAAAGGACCAAGTTTTACAACTTCAACGCATTGGCGCCATTTATTCTTCTATACAACAAAACTGAAACCCAACCCCAGAGTTCATCAAGTATCTGAACCCGAGCAATGGTCATCGAATATACAGGTCGGGTAGTGAAGACGTAGAACGATACAGTGCCAAGAAACCGTAAACCTCTCGTATGCAACAACATTCAGTAGTGTCTAAAGACAGGCTTACACCAATTCACTCTCAACCTATTCCAATGTGGAACTTCAACATCGAAGAAAAGAAGTCAGTCTGATCTGGCTGTTATCTTAAAATCATTGACCAGATCTCTTCAAGTATGCCAACACCCCTAAGCCAGCAGCTAGGGCAGCACCAGCAGCGACGGTGCGGTAGGCGGATGACCAAGCGTCTGATTGAGCGTACTCCATACTTCCTGACGTGGAAGTCGTCTTCCAACCACCTCGTGCTCCTGTGTAGTAGTCCAGATGCAGTCTCAGACTCTGCAAGTTCGCCAAATAGAAGTAAGGAGATAGATCATCAAAGATCCGTATGGAGAAACTAGGAGTGTAAGTGGGCTGGATGCACTCTGTAACAGAGTCCAAGACATTGAAAACGGAACGATAAAAGATTGCGAAGTAATTTAATTTCAACAAACTTTTAAAGTTCTTGCACTATGGCAGACGACGAGAAAGCAAGTGCTGAGAGACGAATCTTTATATAGATGCAGCGATGAGGAACTGTGGAACATAGTTCATCACTCGACAGATCTTGCCCAGATTTCCATAATCAAAAGAGTGAAATGACAGCCAAGACAAGACTCATACCTTCAAACCAGCTAACTTTGCATGCTCCACAGCGGTTACCAAATCATTATCTGACGCCAGAACAACTTTGTCATGGTCTTCATCTTCGTACTACAAAATGCAAACTCGAGTTAGCATGAGTAGCAAGAACCTGAAAGAAAATGGCCAACAAAAGATGTCTCTGACGTACCAAAATTTGAGGTAGGTTATACCGATCGATGTCATCCCCAAGCCTTGCAAGAATTGATGTTATAAGGTCCGTCAAACTGCGGGTGTCTGATACCAGAATGGAAGACCAGTGTGGCATCAGATTACTATTCATCAGACAATATTTCATTCGATGGACTAAAACTTATAAATCTTAATTACTAGGCATCAGGCAAAAATATCAGAACCTATTCATATTCCACAAAGAATTTTGACATGCATAAGAACAAAACATGTAAAAAAAGCAGCTCAATTTGTCTTGAAGAATCGGCATGCAGCAATAGGACAGGAGTAAAATTCTTACCACAATTAAACCGATGCATTCGACCCTTTTGGTCTTCAATTTTAAAAGCATACACATGTGGAAATACAGATGATGGAAGAGATCTCCCCGTCTCCGTGCCTTCAGAAGCCAGTTTCAAGGAATTTTCACTGAAGAAATAACCATTTCGGTACAAGTTAACACCAAATAAACCAGAACCTGTCCTACATAAAAAATCAGATAATACAGTGATAACCTTCTTGTGTCCTCATCCTCCTCATTGGGACTCAAGTTAACTGCTGAATCCCAAAACTTTTGCATCATTGTGCTTGCTGACTCATTATTCACTCCCACATTATTTCCAACCTGATAAAAAGTTGAAAAAATGAGTAACATTCCCCATAGTATAGATATCACCGAGTAGCATATTGAAGGCATGACTATTCAATCTTCTGACAGCAAAAATACCTGTAATCCGTATTTCCATTTCCAATGAAGCACATATAGAAAACAGTGATCGGCCATGCTTTACGGAAGGTTAAAAAATAATGGATTACAGGTTACCAACAAAGACAACTTGTTTAACTCCTGCTTCAGCTATCCTAGGAAAGAAATACTCCAAACCCAGTACAAATACCACAGTTCACTGTTAAGACAAGATGTACGAACTTGAGCAACTGTGGCTACCGCGGCATGAGTTATGTGAATAACATCCACAACAGCTACAACATTCCCATCTGCACCCACATTCTAGAGTTAGTAACCTTAAAATATAGAGTATCCCATGTAAAGAATCAGATATCAAACAAGAATGTTACCCTTATCTACCACAGGAAGATGCAAAAATTTTCCATCGTGCATGGTATGCAGAGCATCAACAATTGGGGTATCAATTGTGGCACATTCTGGATTAGGTGTCATCACCTGTAGGTAATAAAAGGTTACGCAATCAACGGCGCTGTTTTTGAATTAACAGGATGGCAAGTTATGATGGGAAAGCTCATGCGATGGCTACTCCCAAACAATTAATTGACAGCTATCATAAATCAGTTTCCCTGAGGAACAAATCCCATCATCTGAAGGAGATATTACCTTCTCCACTAAAGTGGAATCAGGAGGAAGATTTTGTGATATGACCCGCATTAAGATATCTTTAGGACTGCAAAATTACAAACTCAAATCAATATGCCTACCTATCCGTTAGTCAAACATTTGATTTGAAACGAAAGCTATCTCACTCACTAGGCCATACAGATAATTCCATCTGATTGATACTTACGTCAATATGCCCCGTGGTTTGTTATCAACCACAACTACAGAACAGCTCGAGTGTAGTTCAAGCATCTTCTTAGCCACTTGCAAGACTGTTTCAGTAGGTGAAACTGTCACAAGCCTGAAGGTGTTGAAGTTTATCAGATCACATACTGATGTTCATAATATCTTAGAAAAAAAACTATTCAAGCATAACTAGAATCACACTGAAGAGGAAAAGATATTACCTACTTTGTATTCTCTGTAACTAAAGTTGCCAATGAGGGCTTGAACATCCATTCTCTAAGTGTCTCAACAAATGTATTAGGCCCTGCAAATCAACGGGTAATAAAACATCAAATAAGAAAAAGAACAGAAATTTAACTACTGTATTGGACTGTATTAGACTCAAAAAACTTCCAGAAACAATCGAACCAACCAGAGATAGATGTTCCCCAATTTTTTTCAACTCCTTCAACAGCTGCAGCAATAGCTTTCCCTTTTTCAGCTGCTCTCTCCATGCGAGCAATGGCATCATACAAGCACTTAGCTATGTCCAGCAATGCAATGACCTCTCCGTTCTCAACAACTGGCAAATGTCTGAATTTTCCTGTAGTCGCCAGTATCAGCAGTGTGCGGAAGGCAAAAGATTAGAAGTATGGTGTCCATGCAACAGTGTATTGCTAACCTTGTACCATCTTCTGGAGAGCTTCTACAGCAAGTGTATCAGAAAGAACAAAGACCGGATTTTTTGTCATAACTTTTGAAACCGGGGTCTCCTCGAGATTAACCTCACGAGCAATAACTCTCAATGCTACATCCTGAACAAAGAGAAAGCATCGGAGACGAACAATAAGAAGGCAGTGGCATAAAGGATGGGATTCCTCGCCCATTCGAAAACTAGAAAAACATCAACAAGACCTTATCAGTGAGAATTCCACACAGCAATGCATTTGAGTCTGTCAGCAACAGGGCATCAACTCGACGAGCAGCCATTCGGCGACAAGCCTCGTATATACTTGTAGTGTCAGGTACAGTCAGGGCCTTTGACAACCGCAATCGCTTTACAGTACGCTCTCCGGTTTGTCCCCTGTCCCAAACGGAGGTCCATAAAACAGAGGATTATATTAGTCGAGCTGCTACAATAATCAATCCTTACCGCTGGACCTCACAACATACACGGACGCAGCCATATCCTTAAATACAGTGAAAGACGGAAGGACCAGAGACCACTGATTGGGACAAAACATTCAAAATCTGGAGAAAATTGAAAAGCGGCCATTCATTTCAAATAGGACACAAATAGGACCCAAGCAGAACCTGGACAAGAGCAACATCTGTTAAACTACTCGCCAATGAACAACGAAAGTTCAAGCTCCATTCCTGAAAACCCAGATCCTAAACCTATCATATAATATGATATCAGATTGGTTGATCCCATAAACTATTCTAATCACAAAAAAAATCAGTTTGTTGGCACAAGATCGGGTGAACTCGTGCAAACTTTAGTCCATTAAGCGTCATTTGACGAAGTGAGCCAGAACGTATCACATAAAAAATACCAAATGTTGCCTCAATTCATAAAAAGATAGAAGTCCAGCAAGCGAAAACAACAACAATTTTCCAATTAAAGAATCCTTTCTCATCCCACGCCAGCTCATGGCCTTAATCATATTGCCTAACATGAGGTCGGGACTATTATTAGGAGGACAACTCGCGAGGCGACATAAGAATTCAAATGGATGAAATAAATCCAGTCTATTCGTTACATGCTTATACTAGGACATTAAATAAATTTTATCATAAAACACATATACTATGATAGGAGATTAATATTGAAAGACATTTATAAGCACTATTATCAATAACAAGCGTAACTATTGTCATTGTAGACGAGTATTTTTCTGAATAAATACAAATCTACGATTAATACAAATACTCATTAGAGGAACAAAACTGAGACGAATTTAAATTAAATAAATGAGAAAAAACAAGGGAGGAAAAAAAAAACCGGAGATTCGTCGCGGGGCGGGAAGATGATGATATGGATTTCCTGGCGGAATCGGGAGCGCCGCCGCCGTTTTCGGAGGCTTTCTTCCTCGACGAAGCCAACGACAGGCTCCTCCTCGATGATCCTCCTTGGCTCGCCATCTCCCTCTCTCCTCTCCTCCCTCTGTATTCCCTAACCAAAAATAAAAAAAAGAAACACGAAACGACCTCGTCGCGTCACAACAACGCACAAAACGACGCCGCCGCGGCGAAACATTTAATTTTACCGGGAGGGCAAAGAAAGTAGGAAAAGAAGAACATAATACCTCGCCGGAGATACGATCAGGAAGCCGCTGGTCGGGAAACCGTTCCAGGAAAATGAGGATTCTCCCGCGGCGACCGGCTAGCGCTGGAGAGAGAGAGAGGGGGGGGGGGGGGGGGAGGGGAAACCTAAGGTGTTGGGGAATTTGGATTATTTGTTTTTTTTTTTGTGTTTTAGGGAGGGAAATGCGTGGGAGTTTGGCCCCTCCCTGCTCGATAGGGGAACTGGCCAATGAGTGCCGGCCACGTCATCGTTTTGACTTTATTTTCGCGAGGAGGAACGGAGAGGGTTTTTTTCTGAATGGTGTTACTATTCATCCTTTTTTGTGAAAAAAGCGTCCGATTTGAAAGTATTGCGGGGATGGTGTCCACGTGGCACGGACGCCGAAAAAAGTCGGATCTTGGACCAAGATCCGACTTTTTTTGTAGGATGACCAAGATCCGACTTTTTTAGTCGGATGATATATCCGACTAAAAAAGTCGGATCTTGGTCCAAGATCCGACCGTTTTTCTCGGATCTTGGTCGATAAGCCATATCTGAAATCTGAATAGGAGATTTCGGATATGACCAAGATCCGACATTTTTTGTCGAATATATCATATTGGTCCAAGATCCGACTTTTTTGGTCAGATCTTGGTCGATCATATGGCCTATATAATGGATACCTCGCAGAAACCTTTTGTCATCCATACGAAGACGTCCTGCATACCACCATAGAAGACCCTGCCCAAAACCAGGTAAATTAATTTACTTTAATATTTTGGTATATATGTAGAGTTTGTTCATTAATTAAAAATAATTAGTATATTTTAGCTTTGAAATTATTAATTGCTTCTATTTTTTGAGTGTGATATCTGATTGTTTAAAATTTTGTGGGTGTATATATGTAGAGTTTGTTCATTAATTAAAAATAATTAGTATATGTTAGCTTTTGAAATTATTAATTCCTTATATTTTTTGAGTGTGATATCTGATTGTTTAAAATTTTGTGGGTGTGCGAATTTTATAAACTGACCAACCCCAATGGCCAGACCGGTTTAATGAGTCGGACCGGTCGGACCGGTCGGGTCGGTCGGACCGGTCCGACCGGTCAGATTGTGAATTTTTTCTTGGTAAATTCCGGATGGTCGAGTACAAAAAGTGACCACCCTGCCAGTCCGATTAAATTTCATCTGGTTCTTAAGGTGGTCTCGGACCAAAAAATTGATGGAGAAGAATGTATGTTTATATGATATTTTCGTTAATATAAATTATGTTTTGTGTTGCTAATATAGAATTGCATACTGTTTTCTTTTGTTGTAGTATTCATAATGGCTAACCGGGTTATAAGAATAAAGTTGAAATACGATGGAGTAATTTTCAACAACAATGAAACCGGTTTTGATTACCAAGGTGGTAGGAAAGAGAAGTTGAAGTTTCATGCAGCATTTGTTAGATACAATATCTTGCGGAAAAAAGTTAACGAAAAGATCCCAATAGGTCCAAATGAAGAATTTGGGCCATTGATATTTAGATGTCCATTTGGAAGAGGACAATTTGGTCCAATGTTTATTAACGACGATGAAGATGTTAGGATAATGCTGGAGACCATGATTAACTTCTTTGGACCAATGGTGAAGGAGATTAAGCTTACAATCATTGTGGAAAAGAGGGTTAATAATTACAACCCGTTTGTCGTTGAAGCTGGTACGTCAACGGGGATGGATGTTGCTCATGAACCAATATTTGATTGGTTTGAAAATGATCCTAGAGAGACGGGTCCATATGCCACATACAATTTTGATCGTGAAGACGAAGCAGAAGAAGTAGAAGACGAAGACGAAGCAGAAGAAGACGAAAATGAAGCAGAAGAAGACGAAGATGAAGAAGAAGTAGTAGAAGAAGAGCAACAACAATACCGAGAACAACAATACCGAGAACAACAATACGGTGAACTCGCTCTAACTGATCCCGGTGAACAATCATCGATGACTGTTTATGGTGAAGAATGGGATTGCGACCGAGCAATAGATGGAAGTTGTTCTGGTTTGTTGAAAGAGGGTACGATTTGGAAGAGCAAATTTGATGCAAAGAGGGAGATCGAGGCGTTCGTAATGAACGATGGGCGTGAGTTTGTCCGAAAAGAAACAAGGCCAGAAACTTTTTTCTGTGAAGTGTAAAAAATGGGAGACTGATGATTGCAAATGGGAGATCCGTGTCTCACAGGAAAGAAGGGGCACACTTTTCAGTCCATGGAAAATCGTGAAACACACCTACCCACATACCTGTGGTCGCCTACGAAAGTCGCAGGATCATAAACAACTCACTTCTGCTTTCATTGCACAAATTATTAAGAAACGAGTAGAGGAACAACCAGAAATTCGTGTGGCCACTTTAAGGTCAGAGATCCACGACCATATGAAGTTTAGACCCTCGTATACGAAGACTTGGTGGGCAAAAGAGAAGGCGTTTCAAGATTTATGGGGGGATTGGCAAGAATCTTACAATCGCCTTCCACAATGGTTTGCAGCATGCAAGGCAAATAATCCTGGAACTGTTGTTGAATGGGAATATTATCACACCCTCCCTGGTTACGTGGAAGCACTAATTCCTGGAACAAAGATCTTTAAGCGAGTTTTTTGGAGCTTCAAGCCTTGCATTGAAGCTTTCAAACATTGCATGCCTGTCTTGGAGATTGATGGAACGTTCTTATATGGAAAATACAAGCATGTCCTCCTGATCGCCACTGCAATTGATGGTAATAATGCTATAATTCCAATAGCATTTGCTCTGGTAGAGGGTGAGAACACGGATAGTTGGCCGTGGTTCATGAAACAAGTCCGGAAGCACGTCACGCCTGGCCGACATGGAATATGTGTTATTTCTGATCGACATGCTGGCATATTAAAGGCAATGAATACGGAGTATGGTTGGGGAGAAGACAGTGATACCGCCCATCGATATTATCTTCGACACGTAGCAAGCAATCTTAACAAACACTTCAAAAACGATGCCATGAGGAATGTCATGAAGATTGCAGGTGACATGCACAAATGTTTTGTAGTCTAAAACTATTTTACAAGTTGTTACTCCACATTTAATATTTTTACTATGTTGGTTGTAGGAATGCAAGCTCAACTGTGGAAGTTGGAAGCTAACATGCGAGAAATATGGAATGTCGACCAGGAGGTCTTCAACTGGATGTATGAACAGGAATTGCCCAAGTGGAGCTTAGCGTGGGATGGCGGACGCCGATATGGTAACATGACGACGAATTTTGCCGAGTGCGTAAATATGATCTTCAAAAACGTTCGTCGTTTACCGGTGACGGCCTTGGTGGCAGAGACATTTAACAAGCTAACCGAATATTTTGAAGAGAGATCAACTAAGTGTATGAAAGAGAGCTGTACTGGCAAAATATTGATATCACAGAAGCTCCTAAACAGGTTGGAGCGGTGGGAGGGAAAGGCCAATGGACATAGAGTGCGAGTTTCTGACAGTACAGTTGGATCGTACGAAGTTCGCACTGGGTACGATATGAGAAGACAAAAGGGGGACAGAAAGCATTCAGTTAATCTTTCCACAGGATTTTGTGGCTGCGGCAAATTCCAGGCTTACCACTATCCGTGCTCACATGTGATGGCGTGTTGTACTGAACTTGGCATCGATTACAAGATATTTGTGGATAAGTATTATCGCCTGGAAACCACACAAGCTTGCTACCAACTGAAGTTTGTTCCTCTGGGCAATCCTAAATATTGGCCGTATCCTGAAGATCCTACGGTTGTAAGGCTCATTCCAGATGAAAGATTAGCGAGGGGTAGAGGACAGCCACGGAAGCGCATACATAATGAAATGGATACAGTGCCTTTCGTCCGCTGTACGCTCTGTAAAACAAGGGGTCACACAAAAGCCAATTGTACTAATATAAGAGCAGTTGCGGCGGCAAGAGCGGCTAAAGCAGCTAAAGCGGCAGCTGTATCCGTAGGGGCAAGTACGAGTAGACGCCGTCGTGGACGTTGAATTGTAATTAATTTTGAACTGAAAGGATTGTACTTTGTAATATTTTGTGAAACTCTATGTGGGTTGTGTTGAGTTTCTTTGTAACAGTCTGAAGTTTAAGTTACTCTATCTTAGCAGAATAATGACGCATTACACATTTTATGTATATATTTATTGTCATAATTGTTCAGGTGTGCCAATGAGGAGAAGTGGCAAAGAGCCAATCGCACATGATGACGAAGAGCCGGAGCATCCTCAAATCGATTGGAATGCTCTATGTGGTTATAAGTTTGGGTATATTTTCAAACGATTACAGAGGCCATCCAACGATAGATCAGAAGTCCCTCCTCAGAAACCTACCAAAAGCAACTGTTATTACAAGCTTGTCAAGCGAGATCCAGAACCGTGGAGTAGAGCCATGGACTTTCTGACAGTTGAAGGTATTCCGTATTTCTATATTGGATCACATAATATTTTTATTAAATTTTAATTTATTTTACAGGGATGATGATAGGAACCTGTTTTAAAGGGACAAGTATTCAGAGCTTCAAAAATACCTATAGTGGTACTACAGTTATGTCGGTAAGAAATTTTACATTATCCTTTAATTTGAGTTAGCATCATAGTCAATTTTATAACAAGTATTTTGTATTTGCTTGTAGATGGTTGTAGAGGTGACCCGTTTTCAGCGTGTCGGAATTGGCGCACTTGCGACATTAAAGGTACAATTAAAAGAATTTTATTTATTCTTACATATTTATGTTATGTGAGAAAATTTTTAAACTTTTAATATATTACAGGATTCTACAGGCAGTATTACTGGTACCATAAATGACTTTACCGGTCTTGTTGAAGCTGGATGTGTGTTGTATCTTAAAAATGTGAGCATATCCTTTTTTTTTCTCAATAGTCCCAGATAGTGGTTTACTGATTTTCTGGTTCTTCAACAGGTAAAAGTTGACTCGTCCCCATACCCGAACAACAAATTATTTAGCATTACTGATGAGAACGTGGTCAAAGTGTTCAAGAAAAATGGAGAATCTGATGAAGATTCCCAAGAACAAACTCGTCCAGCACCATCCTATGATGGTCGTCGTCCTTATCCTCCAGCACCATATCCTGAGGGACGTGGTGCCGATTTGAAGGCACTATATGGCTCAGAGGCCTTTGAGTGGCTCCAAGAACAAAAGAGGTTAGAGCTGCATAAAAAGGAAGCTGAAGCTAAATCAGCCCTTCGAAGGAAAGCCATACGAGCTGAAGCAGACCGCAAAGCCAATGACATTTTCAACAATGAACCATGGACAACAGCTATTGAATTTGTTCTATCTCACGGTATTACGAAAATACTTATACATACTTGTTACTTACATTTATGGAGTATCTAATTTTTAAATTTTTTAGGTTTGATGTATGGAGCTAACGTTGATGGAGTATCTATTGAGGATGTAAAAACAATCTCTGAAAGCATCACAATTCCACAGGTAACATTTGTACATATATGAAAATTTTGCAATTTGCAAGTAATGTTATTGTTAACTAAGAGACTTGCAGATGGTTCTGTACGTGAAAAAGAAGAAACATGTATACGGCAATAGTTTCCGAGCAGTTTTTCAGGTATTATAATATAATATATTATTTATTTCTTAATCATATTTTTTAATTATCAAAGACTTCATATCTATAAATTTATGAAGGATCCTACTGTGATGGATGTGTGTTGCTAGTGAAAGATGTAAGCTTATATTATCATTACATCGTCGTCAGTAAATTATTTTAATATAATCATTAACCTAATTACGTATTTTTTGAACAGATTTATGTCTCGTATGAAGAAAATCGAATATATTTCAGTGTTGATCACGAGAATGTTAAACGAGTTTTCAAGGAATAGTGGCAAATATGTCCCTACCGGGAATTCTGATGAGAATTGTGACAACGTGTTGAGAAACATAAAGACATTTTTTTTATCTGTTATTTCAGATTGTTGTCATCCTATTTTAGTATTGCACTTCTTAGTTTTGTCATGTCGTATTTCCTTATACCGTACTTTGTTTAATATCTTGACGGCATACTTATCTAGAAATGTATAACGTTTGAAAAGTTTCGAGAACTAAAACACAAATCATAAAAAAAGTGAAGTTAATACAGTCATAAAAGCATCCAACGAATGTCTAGTACAGAAGCATAAACTACTTCTTCTTCTTCTGAGGCTTCTCCTTTTGATGCTTATCTGTGTGAGCATTCGCCTTCCCCTTTCCCTTTCCAGGCACATTCAGGTGTCCTCCTGTAAAACATCGCACACCAGCCTCTCTAGCTCCCCGATTAGGCTGACGCCGGACCAGAGGTATTTCTTCATCCTCAAAATCGGTTGGATCGTCAAATGAAGAGTCACCACTACCATGAGTTGTAGTATCACGTGGCGAAGTCCTATTATAAAATATCATACAAATTTATCAAAATCAACAAATTATGTTATCAACACAATAAAGCCATACAATCAATTCAAAATTTTTAAATAAAATTCATAATTTACAAACACCAAATTGTAGAGAACCAACCTCTGTGTAGGTGTCTCAAATAGTTGGGATGTCTGTACACCAGACCGGGTCAAACCAAAACTGGACTGCGTGTCGGACGTATGAGCCCCAGTTTGGGGCCAACCAAATATATTTTCCCTGAATAATGGATGAGCAGCGGAGGGGGCGACGCCGAAACCCGATCCGGAAGGGCCCAGTCCGTAAGAAAACGGCTGCACAGACGTAGCTGCCGTTGTACCGTCTCCAATGAGAACACCCCTAATAACAAACCCAAAAATTTATATAATAATGAAATCAAAACAATTGAACATATTGTAATAAAATTCATAATTAATACCACACATTAAGATAAACAAATACCTCTGCCTAGGGGGAGTAAACAGCTGGGAATGCGGCACCCCAGTGTGGGCTAGGCCGTAACTCGAGTGCTGGTGGGACGGCTGGGAAGCGGAGCCGGGGGTGCCAAAATCTGTGTGCTGGGAGAATGGATGAGAGGCGGAGGTATCCATGCTGAGAGACGTCACTGTGTTTGCTGGAATCTGCGATCTCGACCGATAATCTTCCCAGACCATGGGCTCCACTTGATAACCAGGTACGAGCTCAGGCCGGGGTATTGGTTGCCGCTTGTTGAAAAGGGTGGTTTTGCGTCTCACGACAGATACCCTCTCTGATTGAGGAAGATCGTATGTCATGTGCTCCGCCAGTCCCACAGGTGCCTGGCTATCGCGGAGACCTAGGTACCGTCTTTGCTCGCCGGCGAACCCAAGTGCAACCTGCGACAAATTCTGAATTTCTAAAATGTCTGAAGACCTGTGGCGTATATGCTCAACAACATCCGCCTACAAACAAAATTTTATTATCATTAGCATTGTGGAACATCGCTATTAAAATTAAAATAGACAACATCTTTATTTAACATAGCTAAATTGACTTACACTCATGTGTAACATTGCGCTAGCAGGGCTGATGAATCGCCGAGTAATCTTCCTGTACCAATCCATATATCCATCATGATAATGGATATACGGCGATGTAGGTACTCCGTGATACACATATCTTGTCCGAAATTCCACCCAGATCTTCACATGGCCTTCGTAAATAGCATTCCAATTTTGGCCAGCCTGACCCCGACCATCCACCGCACTATGTGTCGCCTCATCGATCTCAGGGCTAGCCGGAATACCCTGGAGTAATCCGAACTGTCGTAACACCCGATCAGGATAATGCCACTCCACATGTAAAAAGCATATCAACGGGACTCGTGCCAACCATAAGCCACAATCACGATGGCATATTGTCGGGAGATTGCTAAGAATCTCGTCGTTATACGGCATCCATACAACCTGTAACAAATGCACACAGTCGTAGCTCGTCCAAATGGTCATGGTTATATGTATGCAACACAGTATGACTTAAGTCAAAACTATTCATTAAAATTTAATAAACAAATTACTTACATCTGATTCTCTAAGCTCATCCAACCTGCGTCTGTAAACAGATACGGTTGTTATTTTTTTGCTGGCCGCTCTGTTAAATTTTCCACTCCACCTGCACAGTGACATAAAAATATCACGTCAATTCTATAAGATTAATCAGCGGCTACAGCGCATTAAGTAATAATTTGTACCTGATGCCCAGTGCTTGCCCAGGTTGTTGCACTGCCGGATTTAACAAAACCGGACGATTTGGGATGATCCGTTCCCAAGCCCACATACATATTAGCGTCATCGCCCCGGCAATAAGTGAACGTGTCGAGCTTGTGGCTCTACATAAATGGCAGTACGTGTGTGACAAACACGCACTACCCCAGCTGTAAGAACCAATTGCCTCTACATTCTCTAGAAGTGGCAACCAGTATGTGTTCACCCTGGCATCACTAGACTCGGGAAAAAGAATGCATCCGATAAGTCGCAATATGTTCGCTCGAACATATCGTTTTACGACCTCATCACCAGCATCAATTGGGATAGTAGCAGGGTCAAAATGGTCCTCGAACCATTTAAGGGCAATTTGGTTTTTCCAAACCATTCCAGGGGTATCTGCCGGGTTACTGCCAAATAGGCGTACGCAGAACTCGTGCCAATAAGGAGGTGTCTGCAACCCTGTTACTGGGTGACCATCGATAGGAAGCCCGAACAACACAGCAATGTCCTGAAGAGTAACTGTCATCTCACCCACAGGCATATGGAACGTATGGGTCTCCGGCCGCCACCGCTCCACCAAGGCTGTAACAAATGCTGTTTCGAGAACGACCCAGCCAATACACCACACATCCCAGAAACCTGCCTCCTTCATATAGGCTATAAAGGCCTCGTTCTGCACATGAGACACCGTCCATTTCCGTCGGTGTATCTTCAACAATGTGTCCTGATTATCGTTAATCCCTTCACGAACCTCACGGTTCCACACGTCCTGAGAACGGTGCACATCCTGGTGCACTAATACCGACGTATCTAAGGGTCCTCCATTCCCTAGAAGATGCCCGTATGGCTGTGCATCCATATCTAAACAACACAATAGACATAATAGAACATTATATACCAATATATTAACAAACTTAGCAAATCCAACAATGTTAAACATTGAACAATTAGAACATTAATCAAAAAATTAATTAAAATAGCGTTATTACAGACCATATTACGGTCACATTGTTTAACGGTCAAACCACTCAGACCTTATTTTGGTCAAACTGGCCGGCCGGACCATCTTTCTGTCAAACCGGTCGGACCATCTTTCGGTCAAACTGGTCAGACCATTTTTCGGTCAAACCGGTCGGACCATTTTTCGGTCAAACCGGTCGGACCATTTTTCGGTCAAACCGGTCGGACCATTTTTTGGTCAAACCGGTCGGACCATTTTTCGGTCAATTTGGTCTGATCAATTTTTTGGCCAGACCGGTCAGACCGAAATTTTGGTCGCACCATTCGGACCAAATTTTTTTTAACCAATTATCTACAAATTACAATTAACCAACATCAACAATTAACATCCCTCAAAAATAAAAAATATCAACAATTAACCAATTAACTAACAACAACAATTAACCAATTAACTAACATTCACAATTAACTAATTAAAAAATTAACTAATTAAAAAATTAACTAATTAAAAAATTTACCTAATACGACGTCGGGGGCCGGACCGAGAGGCGGGCGAGCCGGCGAGCGGGGGGCGGGGGGCAGGGGCGGGGGGCGGGGGGCGGGGGCGGGAAGCGGGGAGCGGGGGCGGGGGCGGGGGCGGGGAGCGGGGAGCGGGGGCAAGGAGCGGGGAGCGGGGGCGGCGAGCGGGGAGCGGGGGCGGGGGCGGGGGCGGGGGGCGGGGAGCGGGGGGCGGGGGCGGGGAGCGGGAGCGGGAGCGGGGAGCGGCGAGCAGGGAGCAGCGAGGCGAGCGGGAGCGGCGAGGCGAGCGGGACAGACGGGAAGGCGATATCGGGGACGGGAGTGTGAGCGACGGAAAAAGTCGGATTTTGGTGTTTATATCGACCGAAATCCGACTTTTTTTGTTGGATCTTGTTATAGTTGGATCTCGATATCCTTCGGAAATCCACTTTTATACCGGACCAAGATCCGACAAAAAAAGTCGGATCTTGGTCGACCGTCGACCAAGATCCGACTTTTTTAGTCGGATGATATATCCGACTGAAAAAATCGGATCTTGGTCATCCGAGAAAAACGGTCGGATCTTGGACCAAGATCCGACTTTTTCCGGCGTCCGTGCCACGTGGACACCGTCCCCGCAATACTTTCAAATTAGACGCTTTTTTCACAAAAAGTCGTGAATAGTAACACCATTCAGAAAAAAAACCCAACGGAGATAGGAAGAAAGGGAATTTTTTATAGGGAAATTACACTTTGGTATTTTGTGTTTGACGATTTCACATATATAATGCTAATTCTGTAGTTTAAATTCATCAATTAGACTTTTGTGGTTCCAAAAGACCTAGTTTGTTCTTTGAAAAGAAACGCCCATTGAAATCACGACGATTAATTTGCCATTTTCAAAATACATGTACTAAATTGGACTTTTTCTTTTTTTATATTTCCTTTCGGGTAACTTCTTTCTCTTCTTTGACCTCTCTCTTCATCGGCGGAGAATCGTTTCCATTTTCGGATGGGTTGTTGGATTTTGCATTTTCACCCTTATGACCCTTGCTAATTAAAAAAACACTTATTATGGGTCCTTGTAGAATATCTATCTCCTGTACATTGTGACATGATTATTGATGTTTTAGTTTATTATAATGAAGAATGTATTTTTTATATAGTTTAGAATGCACGTAAGATGGTGTAATGTATAGCTTGTGAAAGATTCCAAAGTTCCGACAATAAAAGAAAGGAGATGATGGAGCAAAGTTAGAAATCCATCTTAATACTCTACAAATTTATCATATAAAACTAATATATTGAGCAGTCCTAACAAATCACTTAGATCTAAGCTTGTTTTTATTTTAATCAGGTTTCACTGAACGCTTCAATATTAAATATTTGTTGAAAAAGATTTGTCACATTTTAAAATATTTCAGTATATCTGAATATTATATGGTTTATCATATCAAAAAAATTTAACGATGTTAAGTGCTTGAGACTCAACTTAGCTAACAATAAATCATAAATCATAAGTGGACAATTGCAATACCCAATGTACTTAACTATTTTTAGCCGTTAATAATTTGGTATCAAATATGAGATGCTTTTGAGTTCCAATAGACCCATCAAATTAGTGCAAGCTAAAATTATATCAACAAAAATAAAATTTTATCTCCCAACAAAAGCATCCAACTTTTATATAAATAGATTGATTATACGAATAAACCTAGAAAAGTTGATCCTCAAGACTATACAAGTTACACAAGGGTGTAATTATAAGAGCTTAATATCACCTAAGAAATTCCAAGTACAAAAATTAGCTTTATGCCTGAATTCTGAAGTAGAATTAGACCAGCTCAATCATTTTTGAACTCGGTATAGAAAAATATAACCAATTTAAAATGAATCCTGTGTAAGAGTAATGGCTTAACAAAAGTACCGATAAGATTTGAAAAATATAAGCATTAAGATTCAAATCTTAAAGTGGTATTATAACAATTTTATTTTAAAAATCTCTAATTCATAGATAAGTAATGTAGTAATATAATTTTGAAACTACAACATACCGAAGTGATATATTGTAAATACATGATATCAAATTACATTCCTAATATTAAAGTAACATTTTGCTTTCATCAACGAACACTTTGGCTTGTTCAGCACTTTCAATTAGACGAATCGGTTGGTTTAATCTGGAAGGTAGAATTTGATGCCTGCCTTCATCAAAGAGGAGAAAAAAAAATAGATACCTGCCTTGAGAAGTCAATTAGTCGAATTGCATTAAAACTAAAGATAAGAAAATCAACATGTACTTACAGATTCCGACCGTAGCTTACAAGGATTATTAACGTATCAGAATTTGTTCAAAAGTATATTACTATCATTTGAAATTCTAACCATCTTAATCTGAATTAGTCGGGTGCGAGTGTTTGGAGTCAGGTGAACCCGATGCATTTATTCCAAGCAAAGAATCATATTGCAATTGGGCCGACTCACTAGTCTTTTGCACTACGCTTAAATACACGTGAAGATGCACTGTATCATTACAAAACACAAACCCATTTTTGAGCTCGCTTCTAACAGAACAAAACAAAACAAAACAACAATTTCTGGTCTTGAAGAGATAATTTGCAATGACGGATTGGGGACCCATACTTTTAGGGTTGCTGCTGTTTATCCTTCTATCTCCTGGCCTTCTATTCCAATTGCCCGGAACCGAACGCCACGTGGAGTTCAGCGGCCTCAAGACCCACGGGAAGGCCATTGTTATCCATACTCTGATCTTCTTCGTCGTATACACGTTGATGATCCTAGCGCTTCGCATTAGGATTTACTTGGGCTAGTTCGTCAATCCGGACGTTCGTCAGTTTATCTACACCTTATGTTATCGAAGCTTCGACTATATATTGGTATATTTTGATACTGAAGATAACATCTTTTTTTTTTCCTTTTGGAGATTTGTTCTTTTGGGTCCTCCAAATTAGTTTGTTGATTCATCCATTCTTTCTTGTTGAGATTGTACCAGCTCATTTATGGCGAATTTTCTCTTGCTTTCTTCTATGGGTTTTACTTTAACTTTTGTAACATCAGAAAATTCGGAATTATGATATAAATGCAGCGCTTTTCTTCTGTTTAATTGGTTTCTGTAGAACGTTTAACCTCGAATGTAATCAATCAAATATCACAATTTTAACACTTTCTATTATACCGACACTGTTTACTTGTACTTAGACTTACTCTATGGCCGTTTTATTTTAAGCAATCACTTTAATTTGCACATTTCTGTATCTCATCAGAATAATCGTCGTTGATAGAGCTATTGATGCTTGCATGTTGATCAATTTTTTTAATAATTATTTTTCCTTTCGGGGCCTAGCGATTAGTAGGGGATGCACTTTGGGGTTTTTGCTAGTTCTTTGTCTACGACTTTGGTGTTTTTGTTTTGTCCAACACAACGACAGGGTGTTTTCTTTACATACTTCGTTCGGATTGTGATATTTTTAATAATTAAATTAATTTTTATTAGGATGAAAGTAAGTACAGCAAGTAAAATCAACAGACTGTTAAAATTTAAGGACCGCCATCAGAGTTAAAAATTTACTAATCCATAGTGTTAAAATTTTGGGTTGGATAGCAGGCGACATGGTATTTTCTTTATATACTTCGTTCAGATTGTGATATTTTTAATAATTAAATGAATTTTTATTAGGATGAAAGTAAGTACACCAAGTAAAATCAACACAGTGTTAAAGATTTAAGGACCTCCATTAGAGTTAAAAATTTACTAATCTATAGTGTTAAGATTTTGGGTTGGATAGCAGGTTGTTCATGTGTCTATTATTATTCTCACACAGCTTTCATTTCATTGCACGTTGGTAAAGTCAAAATCTATACAAATTTAAGTCCAATGAGTTTCATTTGAGAGGACGTGTTTAAATTAATACATTGCTATTTGCAAGTATGACGATTTGTTTATAAATGTTATATTTCGTTTGAGAGAATTGTTTCTATTAGCGAATATGATGACTTGTTTATAAATGTTTATAAATGTTTGTAAGTGTTAGAAAATCTAACTGACACATCATTCAACGTTATTCTAGCCATCGCGTACAAACAAATTTACGTTATTCTACTCCTCCCGTACAAACAAATTACACACATGGAATAATAACCAAAGATTGACACCAACAACAATTTAGCTTTGTATTAATAATTCAAACAGTTATTAACACTAACAAAAATTGGCCTATCTGCCAATTGTTCAGAACAGACAGATCATATACAGATTAATAATCCAAAAAACAAATAGAACGAAAAATAAAGAAACAAACAGAACCATAAGAAGAGAACATACGAAAACGAACAAAAACATAAGAAGACAAACATAAACAAACTGAAATGCACCGTGACCATAAATAATCATACAAAATTCGCAGAAAGCAACACACATTAAGAAATATGGAATTAGGACTCACGGAACCTCATGATCATAAATGTTATTTTGAAGTTGGAGATGATGTATAACTGTAACATTGATGTGATAAATTAAATTTTTATACCGTTCAAAAAACAATTTAGACTTTAGTGAAATGAATTCCTAAAGTGTTCATTCTCATGTATTGAACATTTTTTTTTCAAATATTGATGCATTGATTAGTTTGGATTAATGAAGGTAGGTGTTGTTGCGTGAATTTGGATTTGACGAGGTGGACTAGACTTACTTGGACAAAGGAATGAGATTAGAGTTTGCTTGCATCACACGATGAATTGCAATTCACGTAGAAACTAACCAACAATAACTAATCATGGTTGAAATTTGATTACAAGGTCTTTTGTTATGAAGTGCAGGCCAAAAAGATAAATACAATGTAAAATTGCATAACCAAACATTAAGAATATATACCTATTTTACTCATCTACCCAAGAAAATATTTTTTTCTCACCGCTCATAGTCCAATTCCAATTATATCCGACACTTGCATTGAAATTTTGGTGATTTTTAAATTTGATTATGTATTGTTTGTTACAATTATCAAAAGTTGAAATAGAAATATAGTCTAATAGAATTCTAACAGAATTCTAGAAATTAAATGAACAATAAAAAACTTGTTATATATCTAAAAGTTGATGAACAATAATTGCTAAATCATGATGGTTTCACACGGTCGAGGGACCATTACGAATTTATGAATAGAAAGAAAGAAAATTAAGACAAATTACTTTTACATTGCTTAATAAATAGGAAAATTTAGTTTGTACATTGCTTAAGAGATTAGGACAAACTTGAAAAATTACAAGATGTATAATGCTGAAAAAAAATATTTAGTAAGAAATCTATATGCTACCGGGGAAACAATTTTTTTGTGTAATTTCACATAATTATGTTTTTCTTTCATCGACCTTTTTTTTATCACAAGTAAGCAAATGTACTTTTTTAAAGTAAGTATATTAAACATCATGGTATATGTATCCTACTTAGTGTGCTATTATCCTTGCCATGAGAAAATGGAGTTGCAACTGCCGGCCTCATTAAAACCCTACCACACCAAAACCCAGGTTAAAAAAGGTACAAAACCATCAGGTTTGCCGCAACTTTAGCCATATCACATAAGATGAAAAAAGTTATGATTTAAATATTGAATACAATGTGTCCAGGGCACCAAAAGAGGTGGAAATAGAAGTCTCTGTTATGACGAACAAGTCAGAAAAGGCTAAAACAATTGCATTAAAGGATTGAAAGTAGTTACATCTGTGGAGGTATAAAATTGCTAAAGTGGGAGACAGTTGCAACAATTTATCACTAACCATAATATTGACCCTATAATATTCTCCAGTGGCATGGTCGTTTGCTTCAAAAAATCATCCTAAAAATACAAAACAAAACATTATGTCAACAACGAGAAGAGTGAGACTAAATACTTCAAACTGGTTTTCCTAGCCACCTGCAAGATAACGAAGTTGATGACGTCTGCGTATTTGATAGCAAGATTCAGCAACATGCAGCTGGCTGCCGAGATGGCGTAGTAACAAATCTTGTTGCGGAGGATTCCCCGAATATCTCCCTCCGCATGACCGCAATGATAGCTAGCAACGAGGCTACTTCATATCCAATTGAGTATCACGCGAATACCATATCGTACTCCCTGATACCCTCTCAGATGTTCCGGAGGAACTCTTCCTCTTATTCAAAGACATGGATGGCAGAATCGAGGAGGCCTTTATGGACGTATCCACCGTCGAATGTCAAGGAGGATATCATAGTTGGATTGCTTGGCAACGTTAAGGTGGTAGATTGTAACGGCGATCTCCTTGTTCTCGTGGTCGAGATAGATGAGGTAGGGTGGTGAACGTACTTGAACCTGCTTGACAATAACCAAGAAAAAAATACGAAAAACTAAGTTACATAACCAAAAATGAATCATTTAGTAAGAAATCTCAATGCTATTGTGACAAATAATTTATTCTGTTCACATACTTACATTTACCTTTCTTCAATCGCTTAATTACAATTAAGTACATGTACTTGGTATTGGATAGTCAAAGTTTATCGATAACTGAACACCAATTTAAACAACAAACTGATTGTCATTGAGAGATAAAATTTGTAAAATTAGAGAAATAATTTCCATGATGATACCTCTTCTTCTAAGTCTTCTAGCACCTCACTCTCATCTATGTATTCTAGCTCTTCACTCTCCTCGGAAGGGACCACTACGACTAGGAAAATCTCTCAATGATAAATTGAGGAACATGTCTCTAGTCTCACTCACACATATGCAAGCCAACAGTAATAAACATACCATGAAAGTTGCATATACTAGAAATATGTAGTTAGTGTGAAGTTGAAGGACAATGAGAGCAACATGTTTTTAACAAGTGTGGCCACCACATGAGCTGCAACACTAACTCCTGATCTATGTGCTCGCAACCTAAAATACGAGGATTCGAGCCTATGGACCCAACCAATTTGACCTAAGCCAAAAGAAAAAATAGGATAGATAATCATGCAATATGCAAAAGATGTGACTCGAAGAATAACAAAGTGTAGTCAAGCAAAGTGTCCATTAACAAGAGAAACAATTCTAAAAGTTATTTTAATGAAAAATTGTAAATGATTATGATTCAATCAATCGCAACTCAAAACACAATGAAAAAGATCATAGAAAAGCACATAAAGCTTTTGTTGTTGAATCAAATAAAATAATAATAAGAGCCACAACATTGGACTCATTTCTGCGAATGAGATTCTTTTTTTTAATCACAATAAATTGAGCTAATAAAAAAAGTTATGATTTCATGTTTTTCTATCCATTAGCAATTCAAATATTCTAGTACTTCACTCTCATCTAAAGTTGGCACCACGAAATCATTGCCGTCATCGAGGAAATGGCTTACAGTTTCCCTCATCCACGATAATGCACATGCCATAAAAACTGTGGATACTAAAATTATATCGCGAGTTGAGAAGTCAAAGGCTATAGATATTCATCATATTTTTCAAACTCTGGCCATCAAATGAGATGCAAAATGTTTTGGTTCAAATATTTAACATAATGTAAATCACTTAAAATATAAATTTTTTTGATTCATTTAAAATCTAATCAAGAAGCATATGCCAATGAGAAAAATAAAATATAAAATTACATATCCAAGCATCAAGAACATGTACTAGTTTTACTCTTCTACTCATGAAAATCTTATTTATTTTTCATCTCATAAACTATTTCTACTTACATCCGGCACTTGCATTGAAATCTTAGTAATTTTTAAAATTTTAATATGTATTGTATGTTACTATTATCAAAACTGGAAAATAGAAATCTAGTCCAGTAGAATCATAATAAAATTAGAGAAATTAATTGAACAATTCAAAATTTGTTATATAGCTAAAAGATGATGAATCATAATTGTTTAATCATGATGTTTTCATAGGACCGAGTGACCATTACGAGTTCATGACTAGTAAAAAAGGAAACTAAGATAAATCTTTAGTGCATTACTCAAGAAATTAGAGAAAATGAGTTTGTACATTTGCTAAAAAATTATGACAAACTGAGATTACTACAAGATTTATATTGTTAAAAACAAATCATTTAGTAAGAAATCTCTTTGCCATTTGAAAACAAATATTTTAGTAAGATAGATGCATGATCCCTAAAAATATTTGCATGGCTCCATCCCTCAAATGGTATTAAGAAAAAGTGTCACGCGACCAAATCGGTCAGAGAACAAGCCAACGACAAACATTATAATGGACATGTACACCAAGGTAGCTGTATCTATGCATAGTCAGCTACAATCTAATTTGTTTGGGATATGCCAAGAGTATATGGATAAGGAAGGGAAGAGAACTCTTGCCTGAGATTGGTTGGAGGAGAGACAATATAACCAAAGAAATCAACAATAGAGTAGTCTCTCTGAAATATCACTCTCAACACGACCTGACCTGGGCGCAAGGTGATGTGGGATGATAGCCACTGGGGTCTCTGTATCTACCGTGATACCCGCCAAAAGGTGCTAAACACGTATCTTTGTGAAGCCTACTATCCATCTCTTTATAACGCGCTTGACCTAATCAATTGGATCTCTCCTAACCAGCCAAGACAGAGTCTCAAGTAAGTCTCAAGGCCACTACAATCGTGATCATGGATGGTAGTACACTAATTGTAGCATACATCCTCCTTGATAAATGGCTTTGAGTATATCATATACACGAGAATACCTACAAAATATCCAGCATCCATAAAAATCTTGAGCATTTCAAAATCCAAATGAACAAAAATATTAGAAGAAACAATCAAGCTAAAAGCAAGATAAACAATTCTCAAAGTTATGTTAATGAAAAATTGTAAAAGAATATAAGACAATCAGTCACAACTCAAAATACCACTGTCTTATCAAGAATGAGAAAGATTATAGAAAAACATATATCTGGCTTTTATTGTTGAATCAGATCAGATAAAATAATAATAAGAGCCACATCATTAGACCCATTTGTGCGAATGAGATTCTTTTTTTAATTACAATAAATTGAGCTAACAAAAAAGTTATGATTTCAAGTTTTTCTATCCATTAGCAATTCAAATCTTCTAGCACTTCACTCTCATGTAAAGTTGGCACTACGAATGGGGGCACCTCTTGATCATTGAAGTCATCGAGGAAGTTGCCTCTAGTCTCCCTAATCCATGATAATCCGCATATCATAAAAACTGCGGATACTAAAAATATATCGCGAGTTGAGAAGTCGAAGACTACACATCTTCATCATATTTTTCAAACTCTGGCCATCAAATGAGCTACAAAATATTTTGATTCAAATATTGAACATAATGTAATTCTCTAAAATATAAAAAAGTTTTGATTCATTTAAAATCTAATCAAGAAGCATATGCCAATGAATATAATATAAAATTGCATACCCAAGCATCAAGAACATGTACTAATTTTACTCATCTACTCAAGAAAAACTTATTTCTTTTTCATCTCATAAACTAATTCTAGTTAGATCTGACATTTGCATCAAAATCTTAGTAATTTTTTAAATTTGAATATGTATTGTTTGTAACTATTATCAAAAGTGAAAAATAGAAATCTAGTCCAATAGAATTATAATAAAATTAGAGAAATCAAATGAACAATACAAAATTTAGTATATAGCTAAAAGATAATGAATTATAACTAGTAAAAGAGGCAATTAAGACAAATATTTAGTGCATTGCTCAAGAAATTAGGGTAAATGAGTTTGTACATTGGTAAAAAAATCAAGACAAACCAAAATTACTGCAAGATTTACATTGTTGAAAATAAATCATTTAGTAAGATAGTTGTATGATCCCAAAAAATATTTGCACGACTCCAACCCCTCAAATTGTATTAAGGCAAAGTGTCATCCGACTTAACCGTTCGAAGAACAAATCAACGACAAACATAATAATGGACCTGGACACCAAGTAGCCACATTTATGCATAGTCGGCTAAAATCTGATCTGTCTGAGATATGCCAAGTGTACGTGGCTAAGGAAGGGAAGAGAACTCTCGCATGAGATCTACTGGAGGATAGGTAATATAACCAAAGAAATTAAGAACATAGCATTGTCTTTGTGAAATATCTCTCTTAACACGACCTGACTTGGGCCCAAATGATGTGGGAAGATAGTCACTTGGTCTCCGTATCCACCGTAATACCTGCTAAAAGGTGTCTACAGTAAATACGTATCTCTGCGAAGCCTACTTTGCATCACGGCACAACCGCCTAGCCTAATCCATATGATCTCTCATAACTAGCTGAGCTGTAGTCTCAGGTAAAAGTGTTAAGGCCACTACGATCGTGATCATGGATGGTAGTGCATTAATTGTAGCACAAATTCTATACAATATGTTGATAAATGGCTTTAAGTATATCATTTATACGAGAATACCCGCAAAATATCCAGCGTCCATAAAACTCTTGAGCATTTCAAAATCCAAATCCACGAAAATATTAGAAGTAACAATCACGCTAAAAGTAAGACAAACAATTCTCAAAATTATTAATAAAAATTTGTAAGTGATTATAAGATAATCATTCGCAACTCAAAACACCACCATCTTATCAAGAATGAAAAAAATCATAGAAATATATATAAAGCTTTTATTACTGAATCAAAATAATAATAAGAGCCATAACATTGGACCCATTTTTGCAAACAAGATTCTTTTTTCTAATCACAATAAATTGAGATAACAAAAAAAGTTATGATTTCAAGTTTTTCTATCCATTAGCATTTCAAATCTTCTAGCACTTCTCTCTCATCTAAAATTGGCACTACGACTCGGGAAACCTTTTGATCACAGCTGTCATCGAGGAAGTGGCCTCTAGTCTCCCTCATCCACAATAATGCACATACCATAAAAACTGCAGATAGTAAAAATATATCTCAAGTTGAGAAGTTGAAGGCTAAATGTATTCATCATGTTTTTCAAACTCTGACCATCATATGAGCTACAAAAGAATTTTGGTTCAAATATTGAACGTAATGTAAATCACTAAAATATAAAAAAGATTTGATTCATTTAAAATCTAATCAAGAAGCATATGCCAATGAGAAAAATACAATATAAAATTGCATACTCAAATATTAAGAACATGTACTAGTTTTACTCATCTACTCAAGAAAAAGTTTTTTTTTTCATCTCATAAATACATCCGACACTTGCATCTAAATATGTTTTTTTTATCTGACACTTGCATCAAAAGTGAAAAATAGAAATCTAGACTAATAGAATTATAATAAATTATAGCAATCAAATGAACAATGAAAATTTGTAATATAAAGATGATGATTCATAATTTTTTAATCATAATGTTTATACAGGACCGAGTGAACATTACGAAATAATGACTAGAAAAAAAAGGCAATGAAGTCAAATATTTAGTGCATGGCTCAATAAATTAGGGAAAATGAATTGGTACATTGTTGAAAAATCATGACAAACCTAAATTACTACAAGATTTACATTCTTGAAAACAAATTATTTAGTAAGAAATTTCTTTGCTATTTGGACAATCAATTTTTTTGTATAGTTTTACATAATCAAGTTTTCCTTTCATCAACTATTTGATCAAAAGTAAGTACATGTACTAAGCATTTAATAGTTGAAGTTTGTGAACAACTGAAACATCAATTCTAACAACAAATTATATGTTAATGAGAGATAAAAATTGTAAAATAAAAAATTATTTACCGGATAATACATCTTCTTAGGTGTCTTCTAGCACCTCACTTTTCTTTGAAGTTCGCACTACGAATTAGAAAATCTTTTGATTAGGCTTTTGTCGAGGAACTGGCCTCTAGTCTTCCTCATCAACATATAAGCCCACGGTAAAGCACATATCTTAAAAACTGCAAATTTTAGAAACATAAAGCTAATCGAAAAGTTGGACATAGAGATCATCACATTTTGCCAAAACTCTAGTCATCATATTACCTACAAGAAAGTTTTGATTCAAATGTTGACCATAATGTAAATCACTAAAATGTAAAAAAGTTTTGATTCATATAAATCTAATCAAGAATTACATGCCAATTAAAAAATACAATGTAATATGGCATACCCAAACATTAAGAACATGTACTAGTAGTTTTACTCATCTACTTAAGTTTTTTTTTTGATAAGGAGAAAAACTGTTTTCTCATCGATCATAAACTAACTCTAGTTATATCCGATACTTTCATTGAATCTGGAATTTTTTGAATTTAAATATGTATTATTTGCTACTGAAATCAATGATTATTGATTAATTATCAAAGAATAGGGTGCACCCAACAAACATATCTAGATCTTTAAATTAAACAAGTCTATATTTAAACACTATAGCACAGTGACCTATTCTTAAATCATAAGAAAATTCTGTGAACCAAAAATTAATTTATAAGAAATCCTCTTAAATTTAAGGTACACGTTTATCTAAGAAAAGCCAATTGGATAGTGAGTGCCGATAAATAATTGAAGGGAAAAATATACTTGAGTATCCTGTAGTTTATCGCTTTTTAAGATAAGGCCATGTAGTTTTTTTATCCAAAATCAGTCCCTATGGTTTGTTTTCTTGGACATTTCCGAGTCCCGAGTAGCCCCGATAGATTTAGTACACTGAATTTTTGTCTTTTCTACTGACAGAGGTTTCCTATAGCGGCACATCCGGTAACGTATTTTTAATTAGGGTTAGTTTGTCCAATATGATCTCTGCATGTTAGTACCATGCTAGTGCCACATCATATTTCTCACTCCTAGTTGGCGTTGACGTGACAAACTTTAAAACAACAAATTTAAAACCATAATATAAAAAATTCAAGAATTTAAATTTGCCATGTGAGCACCACCTAGAAGTGAGAAATATGTCGTGATCCTAAAAAACAAATATCATGTCAGACAAATTCACTATGGTTAAAAATTTGTCATTAAAAATATTAGTTTTGGAAACTTGCATCACCATAATAGAAAATATCAAACCACATGATATTAAGATACATAAAGTACTAAAATGAACATATCTCATATTTTATGTTATAGATTAATTTCGCATCGAAATTTAAGTCACCAAATAGATTCCTTGAGGTAGCTGCTGTTCGTAATCATTGTATCCTCCACGTTAAGTTCAATTTAGGGAATGGATATGTTAACTGGATTCCTCGATATGACTCGAAATGGTAAATTTCGCACTTGGTAGTGTATGTAATGTACAACGTAAATTTTGACCCAAAACAATACAACGTAATTGCGACTAAAAATTTTGTAAAATGTATATTTTTCATATTTTAAAGTACAATATCACATCTTAAAATTGTGCAGACCACGTGGTATAAAAGTGAATTAATCTCTTAATTTTTTATAATTTTTCTGAGGAGCTGAATTGTTAGAATTTATTTATTTAATAAAAAATCTTAAAATACTTGGTTAGTGAAACTAATTTATACAGAAAGTTCATTAATGTCATACAAATAAATTTGAACACTTTGTTCTCCGCCAAAGGGTTTATAGCCCAACGGCACAAAAAGTTATAAATATTTAGGAAATTCAGAATTCAAACCCTAGCATTGTCATGGTGTAAAATTTACTTTTCAAAAAAAAACTTTATCCTCTGTATGAAAAGAATCATTATTGAATTGTGCACGATTTGCGATACTAGATATTAAAATCTCTATAAATTAATAAAAATTAATACACTCTCTAACTAAATAATTTTATCCCATACCAACTCGAGTCAGTTCAAAAAAATTAGTAATTCTGATAAGTTTTCTGGGTCTTGGCTGGTCAGCTAGAACTGGTGGTGCCTCTCTTTGTTTGGATTAAAACAGATGCTTGCTTGATAGTTTTGGTCTTGCGGTTCTACTACCTATCTATTGGTTTTACTATTTTGGTGTCATCTAAATCAAAGTCTTTAGCTTCCCTTTCCAAAGTTTTATCTTTTAGTTGGAATGCTTTAGGTTCGATTCACTTCGGCTTGGATGGGCTGTGAGGTCGGCCAAGGGTGCTGGAGTTGGGGTCGATGGTACAGGAAAGAAGATGGGCGTTTGTTTTGAAAAACTATAAACAAATACGAGCTTGTAATGGATATTTTAAGTTTGGATAACTCAACGTCGACGGGTAAAAAAATGCTGAGCTCGTGCCCCCGTTGTATGAAATGACATCATTTTGAGGCCAGGAGTCCGGGCACCTTCGTATAGCTTTCCGAGCCTCTAAGTCATTGGTCAAACAAACCACACGTACCAATTTTATTGGTTTTAAAACACCAGCTATAGAGACACATTAACCATCACCAGCTATAGAGAGCTCACACTACACTATCCCTTCCCCTTCTCCAATTCAGACTCTCTTCCTCTTATTGGGTAGGGATGACAATTTGACCCTCATCCTGAGAGTCTACCCGGATCTAGACTCGAAGGGTTTGGGACCTGTTGACTTTGACCGGGTTTAGACCCAGATCCTGCCAGAATCCTTATTTTTTAAAAGGATAAGGGCATGGATATGGACACATAGGATCCTATCCGGATCTTACCCAATTTATAAAAAATATTAAAATAATATATATATATATATGTATTAATTACTAAAGTTAGTACCAAATTTTTATCACAACCTACCCAATTTGGAATTTTTTTATAAGTAAATTTATTCATCTAAATTGGTATAAATACCACAGTAACAAAATATCAAAATACCAAAGTTACGTCTTAATTGGTAACGATACCGATTATCAAATATAAGATATTACAATTGGTACAGAACATGAACACCTATTCAACCAAAAAAAACACATGTTAAGTAGGTTCCAATTGATATCCTTGATGCTTTAGATATCCGAGAGAAACTAACAAATTGTCAAAGGAGGAATGATGAAGAACGTTTAACCTACATAATGTTAATTCAACCTTCTAATATATTCCACCCTTCAATTGTCATATTAATTTGTAGTTTTTATTTATTAATTTTTTATTTTTTTATTAACTTATTTTAGCAAAAAAATAAATTGCATTCACATTTTTCAAATGCTTCTATATTGAGAACAAGTATGGTTTAATTTTAAAAAAATTATTTAATTTTTAAATAATACGGACCCGTGGGTAACCCTGATCCTACCCGATTTTTTAGGACCTGAATCCTACCCAGATCCTTGTTTTAAAAGAGGATAAGGGTAAGGATATGGGTCGACCTTCACAAAAGAGGGCAAGGATCCGGATCCTATAGATCTTACTCGGAGCCTGCCCATTGCCGTTCCTATTACTGGGTCCTCCTTTATCAGAAAATAAAATCGAGATCAAACAAAGTAGAAAAAGACGAGAAAACTTGATCAAGATCTGAGCTCCATTAGCGAGCTTGAAGCTCGAGGAAGAAAAAGAGGAGTGGTAAAAATAACCGTCTCCAACGTTAACCAGGGAAAATAATTTCCCCTCTTTTTATGCCCAACCACAAAAGGCGACGTCTCTCTCTCTCATCCGCACGCGGTAGCAAATTGTTGATTTGATCACCGCGTGTCTGCGCACAATTACTAAATGGCTACTGCGTGTTTTGTAACAATTACATTTCAATCACTGTGGTTCTTGGTATGGTTCAATCGAGCCTTTTTGCCTTCTCAATTGAGTACTCAGCATTCGATACATCTTCATCTTCTTCGTGGATCGTCTTGAGCTTTAATATCCTTTAAATTATTCAAAAATATTGAAATTATTCAACCAGAAAAACTCAAACCTGAGAACAATTAAAAAAGCCAAAAAATTAAGAGAAGTGATGCACATTCGTCAATACTCATAGGGTGTGGGACTAAATTTGGCGTACATTTCCGGATAGAACTGGATGAAACAAATAAAATGAAAGAAGTGAGGCAGAGAAGTCGAGAAGAAGTCATGTTGGTCAGATTCGGATCAATTGGTCCAAACTGAATAAATTAACTGGCCAAATTAGCTCTCTCTAATTTGAGATAAAAATAAATTGCTTTGGAAGGTGGGTTAGACCGATCAGTCAACATTTTTTTTAAACAATGGATATAAAGATTATTAGTTGAAACTTTCAAAGAATATTTACGTTCATGATAATTGTTTAAGAAAATTCCAATAGCAACTTGAAATCTTCAAAAAATTTCACAATTTCGAGTATTTCTCAAATTTCCTTAAAGTTTTTCAATTTTTGGTATCGTCTTACAATTTGATAAATTTGGAAAAAATCAGAGAAAGGAATCTGAAATTCTCATTGAACAATTACATCGTCTATACAATGTAAAATTGCATACCCAAATATTAAGAACATGTACTAGTTTTACTCATTTACTTAAGAGTTTTTTAATATGGAGAAAAGTTGTTTTCTCATCGATCATAAACTAATTCTAGTTATATCCGATACTTGCATTGAATCTGGATAATTTTTTAATTTAAATATGCATTATTTGATAATAAAATCAATGATTATCCTCTTAAATTATAAGGTACACGTTTATCTAAGAAAAGCCAATTGTATAGCGAGTGCCGATAAATAAGTAAATGACATAGTAGAATTGATAAAATTTTGAATTAATAGAAATTCTGGTCTTAAATAATAACTAATATTTTTAGAAAATCTTAATAATAAATGTTATTACCAATAAATTGATATTTTTTAATAAATATATATTTTTACATATTTATATATTTGAAAATTATTTGAAAATATTAATTTATTCTAATTTTGTTTGTTTGATAATTTCTTGCACCATTCTTCATCTTCTAAATTATTTACAAATGATCATTGTCATCGCCATATTGTTGTATCAAAAAATATCTCAATCAAGAACTCAATTTTAATCATTTTAAAGCTAAATCATAAAATTCTATCATGTAATAACTTTTATAAAGTAAAATATTTTCGTGTCCCAACAATATAACTTTAGAAGGATTTTAGTGTACTAACAATCACTAAAATCACTTACTGGGAGAATTATTCTAGTTGAACCAAGAAATTTTGAGTTTGAGATCTTTATAATGCTCTAATATTAAAAACTAGTTGGGAGAATTTTATTACTGTTCACCGTTCCTACCACGCTCGAACTCGAACATGCATTACTGGACCTAGTAAAAAAATTAATAAGCCAATGATGAACCCTACGTGTAACTTACCAACTTATCAATTTCTCCTACAAGACCCCTCTAGCTTTTATTAATTGTTATTTCTTTTATCCCCTTCATTTTAAAAGGATTTTCCATTAACTTTCAGGATACTTTGGTCTTAATTGGCAGGGAGACATGTCAGTTTTTGTAATTAATTCCCTTATTTTTCAATATTTATTATGTACACATACTTTAGAGATAATTTTTTTTAGTACCATGTAGTTTTAACTATTTTAAATTTAGTATACCAATTTTTTGTCTTTTCTACTAACAGAGTTTTCTTATAGGGGCACATCGATTAACAAATTTTTAACTAGGATTAGTTTGTCCAACATGGTCTTTGCATGTTAGTGCCACGCCAATGCCACATCATATTTTTCACTCCTAGTTGACGCTGACATGACAAACTTTAAAATAAGAAATTTGAAACCATAATATATAAAAAAAATTCAAGAATTTAAGTTTGCCACGTCAGGACACCTAGGAGTGAGAAATATGTTGTCACTGAAATGCAAATACCATGTTAGACAAACACACTCTGTTCAAAAATTTATCATTAAAAATATTAGATTTGGAAACTTACATCACCATAATAGAAAATATCAGGCCACATGATATTAAGATACATAGGTACTAAAAAGAACATATCTCATATTTTATGTTATAGATTAATTCCGCATCGAAATTTGGGTCACCAAATAGATTCCTTGTGGCAGCTGTTCGTTCTTGTATCCTACACGTTAAGTTCAATTTAGAGAATGGATATCGTTAGCTGGATTCCTCGATATGACTTTTTTTTGAACACATTTTCCTCGATATGACTCGAAATGGTAAATTTTGCACTTGGTAGTTGGTAGTGTGTGTAATGTACAACGTAAATTTTGACCCCAAAAAAATACAATGTAAATGCGACTAAAATAAATTGTAAAATGTATATTTCTCGTATTTTAAAGTACAACATCATATCTTAAATTTGCAGACCACGTGGTATAAAAGAGAACTAATCCCTTATTTTTTTATAACTTTTCTGAGGAGGTGAATTGTTAGAATTTATTTATTTAATAAAGAATCTTCAAATACTTGGTTAGTGAAACTAATTTATACGGAAAGTTCATTAATGTCATACAAATAAATTTGAATACTTTGTCCTCGGTATCGTGATGTGTGTCTAAAACACGCATTAAACGCATAAGATTTTGAGTCGTTTATGCACGTTTGTCTTTAGTTTAGTATTATTTTAGTAAATAATTAAGTTTTGGGTGACTAATGAGTTCTTTGTGCTAAATTATAGGAAAAGGAGGCAAATTTGGTAAGGAATTATACTTGAAGAAGGAGTCTAGCAGAGATAGTTGACTTACAAAGGAATTTTGGTCAAATTTGGAGCCGAATCAGAGGACGCGTATTTGATAGACAATTGAAGATATTTCTTTACTATTTCCGTGCATATAAAGAACGCCTAAATCGGAGATCGGGAAAGGAAGTTACGACCAAAATACTGAAGGCTGGTCTGGCAGATTATTATCAGCGAATTTTAAGGGCCAATTTTAGAAATTCGGTCTTCTGATTCCTTAGGACACTGGGGACGACCCATTAGATTTTTACACTTAGGAGGGCTTATATATAACCCTCTAGACTAATTTTAAGATAACACTTTCATTCGAGAGAACATAATCTATTTTACTTTGTCTTTGTCATGACTATGAGGAACTAAACCTCTAGGTAGATTTGAGGGACGAGACCCAAGGATTTGGTTGTCAGGATCAGGTTTTATTAATCTATCTCAGTAGTATTTACTTATTTCCTTGTGCTTATTTTTGTTCTTGAATGGTTTGCGTTTGTGAATTTATTCTTGAACAGATTTGCCTTTGATTCTTGATTAGTGGTTGCAGTTAGAAATTGAACCTAGGAGCAAGGTTAATTCAGCAAGGAATGGTCGTTACCAAACTAATTAACTAGGAATAAGTAAGACTAGTTTGTAGATACCAAGGTTTTGAGTATAATCGCTAGGAGTAGTAACATCTATTCTTAATGCTATTATCTTATAGAATAGAAATCGGTCGATATTCTGTCTATTAGGTGATAAACAACTAGTTAGGCGGTTGTTTGGCTAGTTGATTATTGGATGTTTGTGGTCTCTTTGTGGTTGTAGGAGATTTAAACCTACTTGCTACATGTGTTAGATTATTTTTTGTGATCTAGTGATCAACCAACCTGTCGTGGTACTCTGATCTCGAATCTGCCGCTTTTCTCTTATTGATTTCACTACTTCTACTTTCTTTTGTGTTCGTTGATTTCGTACAACTTTGAATCCACAAAATCCCCTCTTTTTACTTTTGTGTTATTAGTTAGATTAATTGAGTATTCGTTCCTCCTTGGATCTGACTCGGTATATTCCCTTGCTTACTACAAGTTTGCGAGCCGTAAAATATCAGTTTATTTTGAGGGGCCTCGACACGCTCGTCAAAATTTGGCGCCGTTGCCGGGGAGGTAAATGTATTATTTGATTGATCTAACCTATTATGTTCAATAGAGCTTCATATGTAGGTCCACCAACCTCTATGCTTGAACCAGATTGTGATGGATGGATTGACTATCATGTGGAGTACTATAGAGATCGATTTCAATAGAATTATGATCCTTATGCTCATACTTATCAACTGCGTCCACAACAAGCATCCAACTCCTCATTGGAAGACCTTATTAAGACTTTTGCCATCAGCACCAACAAAAGTATACAAAATACTAACTAAAGTATTCAGAATCTTGCCAACCAAACTCAGGAGAGCATCAAGAATATTGAAGAGCACATATCCCAACTTGTAGCTGATATAAGAGAGATTAAAGCAAGCCGTCAGAACGTGGAGTGCCCAGAGCTCAAGGTGGAAGAAATAAAGGTGGAGATACAACACAAAGAGGAAGTGGAGGACCTTGAAGAAGAGGAACAAGATGAATGTGAGGTGATGATTGTGGCGCAGCTCATCGAAGAACCGCTAGAGATCATGCTACCTATGGTAACACCAACAAAATTACAACAATTAGAGTTCGAAGTTAAGGTTGGTGGGCCTTATATAGATAGCATATTTCTGTATCAATTTGAGTACGTCTACGTACTAGATATGGTGGAAGAGGATGACAAAGCACCAAGAGTGAAAATGAAGAGGAAGATTGCACAACCTTTCAGAGTTAAGATGAAGATTCAGGACCAAAATTATATATTTAATCTGGGTTAAAAGTTTAAACAGGCATCTAGCTAATGACGTTAAATTAGCACTTATTGGGAGGCAACCCAATTTAGTTTTTTTCTTTCTTAGATTTTAGTTAATTTATTAGTTTTTTTAATTTCATAATAATACTTACGTGGGTCTAAACTATCTTTGTTAATTATTGCAGGAAAAATAGCAACAACAAAAAAGAGAAAAAAGAATCTGACGTAGAAAAAAAACAAAAGGGAAGTGTAAACAAAAAAGATGTCACAGCGAGCAAGCATCAAGTGACGAAGTGGACAGAGATTTTAATTCCTTTTTCGGGCCGACCACAATTACACAGGACGAGAAGATCTAGTTTTCGAGAATCTCTCGCAGCGACCAAACCGCCTCGTGACGAAGTGGACAGAGATTTTGGCTGCTCCTTGCGTCGGACAAAAATACTCACAGCGACCAAAAGATGATGCCACGATGTGAACAGGGAATTCAACCCCTTCTCGGCGCGACAAAGCTTGCCCGCTACGAAGTGGACATAGAATGTTGGTCCCTGACGCGAGCCGAGCCGCTTAAGCCAAGCCGTAAACACAAGCTCAGCCGAGAGCAATTTTTTCAGAGCCATTACCGTGTCTGACAATTTTGGTCCTTGTTGGAATCCTATTTTGGATTTTAATAGGACTAGAACTCTTTCCTTATTCATTCTCTAGTTCATTATTCAATTATAATATTGTCATGCTTAACCTAATCCAGCAATACGATTTACAGGAACAACCTCTTCCCATTCTCGTCTACAAGCTTCATTCTAATTTCACCATGCCACCGAAGAAGAGCAAAGCCGTCACCTACAGCAAGCGACATATCATCCGAGGGAGCCCTTGAATCCTAAACTCATTTGTTTTGTTTAAATTTATTTATTGTATTTTGTTTACTCGAGTCTTATTATGTCTTGTGTATTTTGTATTATTATTATTATTATTATTATTTTAGTCAATCTTCACCATGAGGACATGTTATTTTTTTAAGTGTGTGTATGTAGGGAGTCACTAGTATGTCATGTTTAGAGTCAACCTACACCATGAGGATATGTTGTTTTGTAAGTGTGGGGATGTTTAGCGTGTTCTACGTGTCGAGTCAACCACCTGCTTGAACTTGCAACCGTGAATTTTTGACCCCTTAGCAACTTAATATCCTTAGGAAAGCTCATGCCAAGATGAAATTAGCAAGGATAGGATAAAGTCCATATTGAGAAGTAGTTTTTGTCTTTCAAAAATCTCATGATTGGATTAAGCGACCACTAGTGTATAAGACTGATATAACACTTGAGAGAATTCGGGTGGCACGGCTGTAGTAACCAACTCCTGCCTGTATCATAAATATGTTTTAGCTGACTTGTGTGAGGATTAACCGAGTGGCGTATAAGAAAACTTGCTGCCTTTTTAAGTTGTGAAAAAAAAATGTTTGAAATGAATGGGAAAGGAAGGAAGAAAAATTGAAATGTGGAATGTAGAATGTGAATGAATGCTGGCGGAAGGGCAGTAGTCAGGTAAATAATTGGAGTTGATGTTGCCTCCGGCCTGACTAGGATAGAGCTTGAAGATCGTTATAGGTGTACAATCGGAGCAATAAAAAATTATAAACTGGCCTATCGACATCTAAGAGTGAAGACCCAAGTACCATGCAAGTTGAGTGCTAACCATGCTAACCTAAAATATTTTGGGATGAGGCCAAGCTAAACAGCACTATAAGTGCCTTAATATCCAGTCATGCCTGATGCTTATTGATGTTGAGTCTCTAGTGGTCTTCACCGCTTTCTGAATGATTAAAATTATGGAGAACTACTTTAATTTGTGGGCTGGACTTGAATTGTAAATTTGAATTGGCATGAAGATTCCTAGGGATAGTCTGTTGTTGATGGTTTATTAAGGTAGTGTGGTTAAAATGCAAGTGCTCGTGTTGAAAATATCTATTGGCATGTCTATATGTTGAGTGATGTGCTTTATTGTCTTGAAAGTTGATTCTTTAGCCTTTTAAGTCTAAGTCTTAGTTTCAGTCTTGCTTGGGGACAAGCAAAGTTTAAGTGTGGGGATGTTTGATGTGTGTCTAAAACACGCATTAAATGCATAGTATTTTGAGTCGTTTATGCACGTTTGTCTTTAATTTAGTATTATTTTAGTAAATAATTAAGTTTTGGGTGACTAATGAGTTCTTTGTGCTAAATTGTAGGAAAAGGAGGCAAATTTGGTAAGGAATTATACTTGAAGAAAGAGTCCAGCAGAGATAGTTGACTTACAAGAGAATTTTAGTCAACTTTGGAGCCGAATCAGAGGATGCGTATTTGATAGACAATTGAAGATATTTCTTTCCTCTTTCCGTGCATATAAAGAACGCCTAAATCGGAAATCGAAAAAGGAAGTTACGACCAAAATACTGAAGGCTGGTCTGGCAGATTATTATCAGCGAATTTTAAGGACCAATTTTAGAAATTCGGTCTTCTGATCCCTTAGGATACTGGGGATGACCTATTAGGTTTTTACACTTAGGAGGGATTATATATAACTCTCTAGACTTATTTTAAGAGAACACTTTCATTCGTCCCGACTATGAGGAACTAAACCTCTAGGTAGATTTGAGGGAGGAGACCCAAGAATTTGGTTGTGAGGATCAGGTTTTATTAATCTATCTCAGTAGTATTTACTTATTTTCTTGTGCTTATTATTGTTCTTGAATGGTTTGTGTTTGTGAATTTATTCTTGAACAGATTTACCTTTTATTCTTGATTAGCGGTTGTAGTTAGGAATTGAACCTAGGAGCAAGGTTAATTCAGCGAGGAACGGTCGTTACCAAATTAATTAACTAGGAATAAGTAAGACTAGTTTGTAGATACCAAGGTTTTGAGTATAATCGCTAGGAGTAAGAACATCTATTCTTAATACTATTATCTTATAGAATAGAAATCGGTTTATATTTTGTCTATTATGTGATAAATAACTAGTTAGACGGTCGTTTGGCTAGTTGATTGTTGGATGTTTGTGGTCTCTTTGCGGTTGCGGGAGATCTACACCTACTTGCTACATGTGTTAGATTATCTTTTGTGATCCAGTGATCAACCAACCTATCGTGATACTCCGATCTCGAATCTGCCGCTTTTCTCTTATTGATTTCACTACTTCTACTTTCTTTTGTGTTCGTTGATTTCGTACAACTTTGAATCCACAAAATCCCCTCTTTTTACTTTTGTGTTATTAGTTAGATTAATTGAGTATTCGTTCCTCCTTGGATCTGACTCGGTATCTTCCCTTGCTTACTACAAATTTACGAGCCACAAAATATCGATTTATTTTGAAGGGCCTCGACATGTTCGTCATATCGTAAAAAAATCATTGCTGAATTGTGTATTGATTTGCGGACTGAAATATTCTGATACTAAACTTTAAAATCTCTATAAATTAATAAAAATTAATACACTCTCTAAATGAAGTCCGGGAATCTTCGTATAGTCTCCCGAGCCTCTAAATCATTGGTCAAACAAATTACACTTACCAATTTTATTCGTTTTAAAACACCAGTTATAGAGACATATTAACCATCACAAGCTATAGAGAGCCCACACTACACTATCCCTTTCCCTTCTTCTGAACAGTAGAGGCTAATTCCTCACGGTTTCCTTTTACTTTAAATAATATTAGTACTAATCACGTTGCCATGTGATATTTAATCATAACAGCATACAATTGACTTCACATGGATGCGAGCGTAGCGATGTAACAGGCGCCATTGTCGCTGCAACTGATGCTTAACCCTTCCCAGATTCGACCCGCTAGAGGGTGAAATGGCAACGAGTTTTTGTGGGGTTGGGGAACTTGGCTTGATGGTTTCTCTAGAGATGACCTGGATACGTAAGGTCATGGTGTTTATCAGAAAATGTAACGGTGAATTGGTCTGTTGAAGATACTGACGGTCAATTTATACGGCCTGTTTGGAACAATTCCATTTGGAATTAGAATCACATTCCAAATCCCAAATGGAAATAGAAATAGAATTATTTCCCCATTTGCTTGTTTGGAACAAAAATTTAAACTTATGGATTAATTTTTTTTAGTTAATATCCTTACAACTTACATATAAAATTAGACCATCAGGGTTTACTTCATTGTTAACTGCTTTTGGTCAGAATAATATATCATTTTCTGCGACTATAAACAGGGGTAGAAAGTCTAAGAAAGGTGGGCGTTAGGCCTGTCTAGAGGTTCTGAGATAGTCTTTTTTGGTGGTTTTGTCTTTTGATATTTTAGTATTCCGGTGTTAAATGGATTTACTAATAATACATTTGACATTTTTTTGAGATTTTTACTACATTTTACTTCGACAAGTTTTTAGTAATTGGAAGAACAAACATATTTTCCGCAACTAGGATATTTTTGCCCTTGAAAGAGAATCTTTCTTGGGATAGGCACACTAACAACCTAGGGGTGGGGTGAATTAGGTTTCTAACGATTTTTCTGACTTCTTCAATATCGTAATCGAGAATAAGGATAGAGAGAATTGTCACCAGATGTATAGTGGTTCGGCTCGGTCCACTTGAGCCTACATCCACTCTCAACCATTTTCCACTTTTTATTACCCTCAATAAAAATACAAGAGAACACCACAAATTTTACCAGGTTCACTTGCAACTTTACAACCACTAGCTTCACGGACGCTGACTAGCTACCGCTCTCTAGTTTTACCAGATTCACTAGTAACTTTCTCAACACATTAGCTTTCACTGGCACTGGCTAGTTACCACCTCTAGATTTACAGTTTCTCTAGAAATCTTGAGTTTATTGTTGCTCTTACAAATATATTTCTTAGAACTTCACACAGAAGTTGAGCAAGTATCCTAAGACAAAAGTATTTCTAATATACTCTTTGTCTTAACCATTTTGTGATCACAACTTTTCTCTCTTGAAAGTAGGAATTCAGCTCTTGCTCGATTTCTTCTTTGAATCTTGATCACTTTTTTTTCTCTCAAGTGGTCCACATTTGTCTTTGGCTTGATCTTCTATTTATAAGGTCTTCTTTGCACATAGCCATTGGACGTTGCTCTCCAAGCAAGTCTTCAAGCTTCCTTTCCACATCGCAAGTAGCCATTCGTAGCCGTTGGAGGAGAAGACATCATTAGCTAGCAAAGTAGCCAATACTTTTCTTCGTACGCTTGACTTGAGTTGACTTTGACATGTGGGTTAATTTGATCCCTAAAAATAGATGTTACAAACAAATTCGAAAGAACATCTAAAATTTCTTTTGTATCGGGTTATGTTAGTATAAAACAAACATAATTTAATCCATTGTAATTCAGACAAAAGACAAGTTCGTCTGGGGCTGTCTCCCTATCACATGGACAGCCTCAAGATGATAAAACTCTTTCCAAAGTTAATCACACTTATCCATAGAAGAGTACTTTAACTACCAAGCAACCAAGCTCTTGTAAGGCGCTTATACGACGGGTAAAATCCTTAATCATCTTGATCTTGGCAAGGCTCAAATTCGAACTTGCCTTGAGATAAATATCTGGATCTTTTTGCCAAGTTATAGCTTAGCTAGATGTAAGTAAAGACTTGAACTAGACTTAAGAAAATCTTAACAACCCAACTCATAAAATATCTTCATTGACTTCTAACTTCACTCAGAATCAGAGATCACACGAAAAATAAGTTTATAACTCAGTGTAAGAATAATCTTAATCTAAATAGAAAGTCGTTTACCTCATTTACAGATATAACTTATGACCGATCTCTCGATATACTTCTTTATCCCTTTGGTCGTGACTAGCATTTTGTAGTACTTATAGACAACTGAGTTTATGATCAGCGTATTACTATCCTCAGCCTTTTTTCATTGTACTTAACCGAATTCTGATATGTACTTAATCAAAATACTAAGACATTTTCAAAATAAAAGTAGTCAATATTATTTTCCAATACCTACCAGTTTTTTAGTATTTGTTTATTTATTTTTTTTCATGTATTATTTATTGTTTTTATTTTTGATAGTTATCAGGTTAAAAAAAGTCTCCTCATTTGCATGGTGCTCTAGCTTAAAAAACCTCCCTAAACCGGCTTGAATAGATGCTTCTGACATTATAAGTACGCCTACTAAATGTCATCTTAATAAATGTATAGATCAGTGCTAATCCAATTGTCATGTTAGGAGTTTTTGGTTGAAGTTTTTATATTCAAAATCGAGTATCGAGTCTTATATATGATTTAGAGGACAGTTCTTTTAAACGTCTTTTACATTTGTAAGATTTGAATTCAAAACCTCTTTAAATAAGTATACTTTAGTGTACCAACTCATGTTGAGATTTTCAACAGACTAATGAGGTGTTATGTGAAGTCAACTATTATAGTTAAAAGTCACATGGCAAACATGTAGTACTAATTAAAACTTACGGAGCTATCTTAAACGCGTACAAATAAAGCTTCAGCATCTTCACATGCAGCTCCAAAGAAACCATTCACCAACATATTATTATTTCTGATAAAAAGCATGACCTTCAGTGTCCAGGTCATCTCCATAGAAAGCATCAAGCCGAGTTCACCAACCCCAAAGGAACTCAGCTCCCATAAGCTCTGCCTTCTAGATCAACTCGGTCTTCCGATTTACGGATCCACAGTCTTCTTCTTCTTGTCGGCTCCCGAGAACTACCTAGACAAAGTTCACGACCGTCTCAAGAGCACCCTCTCCATTGCTCTGACCCAATTCTACCCTTTAGCTGGTCGACTCCGGGATGGTGGTAACAATTTCAGCATCAATTGCAACGATGAAGGCGCCTGTTACATCGCCGCCCTCGCATCTGTCGGGTTGCCAGAGTTGGTCAATCACCAAATCCATCCTACCCAGTTGGTGAAGCTACTCCCAGCCGATCTTCACGGAAGATCATCCGATTTAGCTGACCAACTGCTTCTTGGCGTCCAAGTCACTTCGTTTGCTTGTGGAGGAATAGCCATTGGTGTCTCCATTTGGCATCAAGTAAGCGATGCATCGACACTTGCCTCCTTCCTCAAGACATGGGCTGCCATTTGCTGCGGAGAAGGCGGTCCCGATGATGTTCTTACAAATAGTATTATAACTGATTGCTCTTTTGTTTTTCCTCCAAGTGATCAGATCGAGGCACACCCTGGTATTGGTTGGTCAACCTGGACGATCTTTTCACCAACAGGTTCTTGTTTGATGCCTCCAAGATTGCCGCTCTCAAGGTAAAGATCGGAGATGGAATGGCCCCGGACGAGCTGCCTACCCGCTACGAGGCCTTGGCTGCCCTCGTCTGGGGCGCGGCAATCAACATGATCTACCAGGACAAGTTACGAACTCCATCCGGAAAGTTTAGCTACACGTTGAGCTCGGTAGATATGCGGAAGAAGGCGAATCCGCCATTGCCCCAACATTGCATGGGCAACATAAGACGTCGTATAATTTGAGAGAGGCGAAAGGTTCGCCGCTCCGTCAGGATGGTAGACCAAGAGTATGTACTTAACAGGCAGCCGCCTCATGCTAATTCGATGGCTGACTCCATTGGGTCTGTCGTATATTTCAGTAGTCTGCTCACTTTTCCTTTTAATGAAATTGACCTTGGTTTTGGGAAGCCATCCTGGATCGTTCCTTTGCCCCCTGGGAAAGACGGGGCATTTTTTGTCCAAGCCAGGGATCGCCAAGGTATATGGTTAAATTTGAACAAGATCCTGGAATCATTGAGTATGCCAAGTTTAGTCCAACACCCTATTGAGTATCGAACATCATTCACCACTTCTTTTAATTTGTGGGAATTGTTCATAGGGTTTGTTTGGCTTTCGCTGGATGTATTTGCTATTTCAATCTTTCTTTTACTTTGTATTTTTCATTAATTCCCAATAAAGTCAACTTGTTAACTGTGTCCTCCAAGAATAAAATATGGGTTTTGCCATCTTGAGTATCTGAATCTGTAAGAACAATATATAAATAATAGGTAATTAATTTTTGCTATAGTTACACTTGTCAGTACTCATGAGTATATAAATCTTTCAAGAGAACCAAACTCCATGTTAAATTTATTTATCTCCATCTTGATTTGGATCGCTTTCAATGTCTTTTTTGCGCCCCGTGCGTTTCCGAATGTTGACCTTTTCTTCTACTTTTTTACTCGTCAACCATGTGACAAACAGCAAACATAATGTTAGAATTTTTTTAATAAGTAATGTTAGAATATATTGTTTAGTTAATTTTATCATATTCTGTACATAACGAACCTACCTTAATATTTCCGGCTTTTTTTTCCCAAAAAATATTTAACCTAACCACATAAGACGTCGTATAATTTGACAGAAGATCAAGATTCAAATCTTGACAAAGTGTAATAATTTACTTATAAAAAAATTTCTCCCGTTTTTCCTGCCTAAAAGACGATTGACAAATAGAAATATATAAAAAATATTAATAAAAATTCATCATTCTGCATACACTTCAACCATTAAGTTGAAACTTTAACTTTCTTTGTTTTTCGTAGAACGAAACAACATCGTTTTGATGCCACAGGTTTGGACAACTTTGGATAGCGTCCCGAGTCTTTAAGTGATTGGTCAACTAAATCATACACACAACTTTTATGCGTTTTAAAACATATGATCATATGTCAAAATTCACAATACCACAGGTACAAAAACGAACTTTTACCAAAAAAAACAACTTCAAAAAGAAGAACAGCTATTCATTTCCCCAAGATCTCGACCATATACCAAATAAATCGCATCCGGTGAAAAGAAAAAAAAGATAATACTAGAAGATGCGCGACACAGACACATTAACCATTATAGAGAGCCCACACTACACTATCCCTTCCCCTTTGTTCTCCAATTCTCTTCCTCCTCCTGGGTCCTCCTTTATCAGAAATTGAAATCGAGATCAAACGAAGCAGAAAAGACAAAAAAACTTGATCAAGATCTGAGCTCCATCAACGAGCTTGAAGCTCGAGGAAGAAGAGGAGGAGCGGGAAAAATAACCGTCTCCAACATTCTAGCGGTACAAGGAGTAAAAATTGACGGAGGTTCGAGGTGTAATTACTTAGTATAAAAATTTATCTTTAAATAAATAACATATGAGATTATCAAAATACAAAAAAAACTGATAAAAATTGGTAAAAATAGTAAGAGACTTGGATCAGTCTTTGATTCAAACCTAACGACTAAAGAATATAAAAATATATATTTAAAAGAACCGTTAGGCCGACGATGTGATTCAAAGAAAATATTGAAATTATAAATACAATAACCATTGTGACTCAATCAAATTGAATGACATGATTCCCCTGATCTCAACTTATCTCCAGGATCCCGCACAATGATCGTCTTCCGGGGCATTGGCTTGATATTTGAAAGATTGCCTCTTTCGATGCTGCCACTGCTATTACTTTGCGTCGCAATATTGGGATTGTGCTGGGTAGGGGCGATACAATCAGATTTTGGGAGGATGTGTGGTGTTCGGATACACCTCTATCGTCCCTATTCCCTCGCTTGTTCTCCTTGTGTACAAATAAGGGCGCCCCTGTGAAGGACTTCTGGTTTGGTGGTTCGAGTTCGTGGGGTTGGGACTTGCGATGGCGGAGATGCCTTCGAGCTTGGGAGGAAGACTCTTTGCAAGGTCTACTGGCTTTGCTCCCCGCTAACCCTGGTTTACATGACTGTGATGATCATTTTGTATGGAGGCGTGACTTGGCGACTGGGTTCTCGGTTAAAGACATGTACCGTGCTATGTTCGATAATTTTCTTTTTGCTTCTCCTGCGGTGCTCAGACATGGGTTGCCAAAACTGATCCCTTACAAGGTCAGTTGTTTCCTATGGATGGCTTTGCAGGGTCGTATCAAGACGAGAGATAATTTGCATAGGATTGGACTACTTGGTAGGGGGAAGCGTCGTGCCTGATCTGCAATCTGGAGTGTGAATCATCGGATCATCTCTTCCTACGCTGCCCTCTGGTCATGAAGATTTGGGATGCGCTGGTTAGGTTGGCTGGGGTTAGTTGGTGTAATTGCAGCTCAACTTTGAGGTTCCCGGAATTATGGGTGGGCCTAGTACACGGTCGACGGTTGAAGCAAGCTTGGTACATAGCTCTAGCAGCGGTTTGTTGGTGCGTTTGGAAGGCAAGGAACAGTGCAGTTTTCGATAACGAGCCTGTCTCTACAGGCAAGCTGCTGCTGGATATCTTTAGGTTCATCTCCAAATGGACATACTGGTCTGGTCTCTCTTTCCAATTTCATTTTCAAGATGTATTCCTAGCTATCACGGCAATGGCGTAGCGTTTCTTCTTGTCTTGCTACTGTTTTTGACTTTTTGTAAATATTCCATGGACTTGGTGTGTGCTTGTGCTGCCGATTGCTGCTGTGCAATCCCTTCTGTAACTATCTTGGGGCCTTGATAATATTATCATCTACTTTTCAAAAAAAAATTTGAATGACATGAACATTGATCAGGAGCACTCACAAGCTGTTACTAAATATGGCATATTCAACAATTCCAGGGTCTTGCTCAAACTTGGCCATATCTTGTTTGGAGAGTGTCACCCACGCCTCTATACCTTCTCCATCCTTGGCATCAACGAACATGGACAGACCTTTCAACGGTCCGTAAGGAGCCATCAGCGATGGCTTCCCAAATCCAAAGTCAATCTCATAAAAAGGAAGCCTGCAATAACTTGTGAAAGAGTTGGGACCAGCAGCTCCGTCCTTGACATGGTCAACCTGTATTTGCTTGTACGGATTCGCACCAGACCGACTAATCACGTTTACCATCCTGACGGAGCGGCGAACTATTCGGGCCAACTCCGGATAGTCCACCGCTTTGTCCATCTCCCACTTTTCGATTGCCGGATACACAATGTTGCCCATGCAATGCTGTGGCAATGGCGGGTTCGCCTTCTTCCGCATCTCTACCATATTCAGTACGTAACTAAACTTTCCGGATGGAGTCCGAAACTTGTCCTGGTTAATGGAAATTGTGGCGCCCCAGATGAGGGCAACCAAGGCCTCGTAGCGCGTAGGCCGATCCGCGGCCTTTCCGTTTCCCATCTTCTCCCTGAGAGAAGCAATCTTGGAGGCATCAAAAGAGAACCTGTTAGTGAGAAGCTCTTCCGTTGGCTTTCGAAATTCGGAGAACCTCTCCGGCTCTTTCGGAGGGAAAGCATAGGAGCAATCTGTTACGATGCCGTCCATACGGACATGATCATGACCGAGTTCTCCGTGGGAAATGGCAGCCCAGGTCTTGAGGAAGGAGACACGGGTTGATGCGTCGCTTACTTGATGCCAAACGGAGATGCCAATGGCTAATCCTCCACAAGCAAAGGAAGTGACTTGCACTCCAAGAAGCAACTGGTCAGCTATATCAGGTGATCTTTCTTTGGAATGGATTGGAAGTAATTTCACCAATTGGGGACCTTTGATTTGGTCGTTGACGAACTCTGACAGCTCGATGGATGCTTGCGCGGATACGTAACAGGCGCCATTGTCGTTGCAACTGATGCTTAATCCGTCCTGGATTCGACCCGTGAGAGGGTAGAAATGGGTGAGTGCACTTGAGAGGGAGTTCCTGAGACGGTCATGAACTTCGTCAAGGGAGTGATCGGGAGCTGAGGAGTAAAAAAGGATGAAGCATCCGTACATAGGTGGAATAAACTGTTCTAAGAGGCAGAGCTTATGGTGGCTGAGATTTTGTGGGGTTGGGGAACTTGGCTTGATGGTTTCTCTAGAGATGACTTGGATAGGTAAGGCCATGGTGTTTCTCAGAAAATGTGATGGGGAATTGGTCTGTGGAGATACTGAAGTGAAGGTTAATTTATACATGTCAAGGTAGAACTAATTCGTACATGTCTAACATAGCAGGGAGAGTTTACAGTTGGCTTAACATAACCCCTATATTTTGCGGGTGGGAATTGCCCGATATTCCGACATTTATTAGATCGATTAATTCAGATTCAAGATTAATGGAGCCGAAACATTTGTCACTTAATTTAAGTAGTTGGTTATATTTGGCATCTCATTTTGTCTACTGAACATGATCAGTACAAACAATATTTTAAGGGATGATCGCAGCTAACTATTTTTTTGACAGTGAAATATAGTGTATGCCGCTGAATCTTTATTGATTATAAACAGCTCTATATCGAACTGATAAGGAAACAAATTACATGATAGACTAAGCTCAAATACGAAAGCCAGATAGAGAGAAAGAAAGTACAACAAGACTAAGACGTGTAACAATCTTCAAAAAAAGACCAAGAATTGTACCAGCTAGTAACAACGAGATAGAGATGTAACAACTAAATAAGGATGATAGGATGTGTATCCGTTACAGATTAAATAAATGCAGTAGGGCACAATAACCATGTCACAAGCATGATGCATCTATTCAGGACGTTGACATGGAGCTGGCAAAAGGCAAAACGACAGCGTCTTGGAAATTTTGGTGTTGGAAGATGCACGTGAAATATCTTGTTATTTTTAGAAGTAATCTTGAACTTCTGTCAATCTTTATGTATGATTTGTCATCCGGACGAGTTTCTTTTAGCTTGTTATTTTTAGATAAGTAATTAAATTTTAATGGTATCAGCAATTGAACGTATACCTCATAATTTTTATATGTCAAAGAGAATAAATTATAAATGAGTAGTGCTAGCAACAATATCTTCTGCTTAGAGTATTCTTTATTGTGATAAAGCATTATTGCGGTTGATTTTTAGACCATTAAAAATTACTTAATTTCTATTGGTAAGTTATCTGCAACAACTTTTATTGCAAATATTGTACACTTCAGTGTATAAATCCTAATATTTCTCAAAAGCAAAGTGTATAAATCCTAATGTATGGAAAATTCAATTGGCTTCCCACGTTTTTTAATATTTCGTATTTAAAGTCCAACATTGTTGAACTCTAAACTCTATTTAAATGTGTCATCGTATAATTATATCTTTTTAATTGGTAAGGGTTAAATTTAATATCTCTGTTGGGAGTTTTCCACGATAAATAACTTCACTAATCTTTGGAGATTGTTAAGATACCATGAAGAGTATATAATTGATTTCACATAACACCTCGTTCTGAACAGTACAGGCTAATTCCTCACAGTTTCCTCTTACTTTATATAATATTAGTACTAATCACGTTGCCATGTTACATTTAATCATAAGAGTATACAGTTGACTTCACATGGACACCCAATTTGCATGTTGAAAATCTCAACAAGACAACACCTTTAGTACTAATCTATACATATGGTAAAATCAAACAGTAAGGAGCTAGGTTCATTCCCGGAAACTTGTCAAAGAAGAACTCTCATTAGGAGAAATTGTAGTGGACACGGCGAGAAAGCCGGAAACGAGAAAGCAGTCGTTTGGCCCCGTCAAAACTCTATCATAACAAAATTGTGGGATAAAAACCGTACTCAACTTTACCCACGGTGGAAAGTTGCATGTGAAGAACCAATTGTTCCAACGGTGAAAGATGAATTAGGACAAACTCTCGAAGATCCACTATGAGCCACTCTGTCTTTTCTTGTTTCGTAGTGATTTTTTATTAATATATTTGGTGTTTTTGATAATTATGGTGTGTGAGCATGGATGATGTTCTCAAACCTTGCATTCGTAGGTAGAGGCGAAATATTAATTGATGCACGTAATGTTTAGTTCTGGACTCTGGGTTGACCATCTTACTTTGAACGTAGTTATAATATCTTCCGGAAGATATTAGAGTTAACAAAAAAATCAAATAGCATTTTTGTTAAGTATTAATGAGAAATCTTAATATTTAATGAATAACTTGTAAGAGTGAACATCATAACCAAGATTATGAGGGGACGGTGAAGGTCTTAAAGACGAGCCCTCTGTTTTTTTTAAAGATAATTTTTTGACTCCATGAGATTTGAATCTTGGACCTTCTTGAATTTACAAACACTTTGTGTTGTTAGTCTATATGCTCTCTAGCCAGTTGGCAATCAAATTTCGGCAAGCAATACGAATGATGAACCGTGGATGGTGACTGAGCGAGCTGCAGCCAACAGAATAGGCGAACTAAGGCTGTGCCTGGGAACGTGCAAACTGAGGCTCTCAGTGGTTGGCTCCTTGGCCACCGACAATAGGCCTATGAGAAGTTGTCAATGGTGGCTCTGAGGCTCCCTTTGGACCCAGGTGACCAGCAACGAGCCAAACTAGTCTGGGTGACATCGACGATGGTTGTGATCTTGATTGGATGGATCTGATCTGTAATAAGTGGGTGACATATTTAGGCGGCTATGACTGTCAGGGCTTGTATGGATCTGGGCTCATTGAGTGACGGATGACCGAATCTGGTCTTGGTGGTTGGCAATGACATTATGCAAGATATGGTAGAGGCGGTATGGTGGATCTGGTCCAGCGGTTGGACTGTGGAGGAGTGAGAGTGCAAGATATGGCAACAGTGACTAAGGTTTGTGTAATACCCCATTAAAGATATATTAAGAAAGGCTTAAGTGATTTACTAAAGGTGTATCTTCTTTTTGAAAAATATAATGAGAAAACTCTAAGATTAAGCGAGTTTGGCCTAGAATAAATAATAATGGGTGACACTTTGGAAAAATTTTCATAGTGCATGTGAATGACGACAAAATATATTTGAAAAGTTTCGCATTGGTCTGTGGAGATAGTCTGTCAGATTATGAGACATCACAGAAGGTCCGAGAATGAGGGATTGGCATGAGAATCGATGCAAAACAGGCATGCAGAAAGCACTAAACAGAGCAGTAGGAATGAATGGATGAAAAAAATTGGAGAATAAAATGTGCGCAAATAACAAATTGATGTGAATGCAATAATAATAAAGTAGAGCACGTTACCCTAACATATCGCTAGGTTTGATTACGAACTTTTCATGGGTTGTTATTTAGAGTTTTCTAAAATACTAATAGTAATGAAGAGGGTGCAAACACATCCACCAAAATCCCTATTAGAATATGGATAAACCTAAAGTGCGAGGCATCAATTCAAGTTCATCATTCATTAAGTTTCCTCCAATGAGTCACTTATAGAAAGTTTCATGTGCCCAACTACTAAATATATTATTCAGCCTTTTCGGCTTCTTTACATCCATAGATCGGCTAGATATCATATTGCCTTTCATATTATTAATCTTGAACCAATAACCTATTTCTAGTTTTTACCAGGGTGCGATGCATCAACCTAAAAGAAAGCCTAGGATAAGCTTACTTCAATCTCAACAACAATGAAAGTACAGGTAAGCATTAAGTATTCTGAATAATAACTATTTCCATAATCAATCCATAATCTCACCCATCAACGTGCCATACGAGCATCGTACTCAAAGAAAATTACTCCCTACTCATGGCAATCATACTCAACATAATCATGATAAAGAATATAAAAAGTATAAAATGAGATAGTAGGAAAGAAGTCACCAATGATGGAAGTCTCACAAACACTGGAATAAAGAATAATCCCGAACGATGTAGCAAATGGAAAAGTGTAGAGAAAATGTATTTGAAAAAATGTATCTAAAACTTAGAACTAGTCGGGTATAAATAAAGACTCGAAAAAGTAAAAAAATCCTAGTTCTAGATCCACCTTATTTTCTTCGACAGAAATGAGGCAGGTGGCGACTTTGTTGACGTGGCTGCAATACTGCGCATTCGCATAGATGAGTCAGTGTATGTACCCTTTGGAAAAGCTGAATGATCAGCGTACATGTAGTGGTATCAGCATACGCATCCTTTGATAATTTGACCCTTCAGCGTACGCATAAGCTGGTCAGCGTACATGGCGAAACCAAAATTGGGAATTTTAGCGTACGCAAGGGTCTACGGGCTTGCGCTGCAAAATTGTAGCAAAAATTGGGCGTACGCGGCCCCAACTGCGCGTACGCCAACTGCGTTCTATCTCTAGCCTTTGATTGTTCTGACTGCAACTCCTTTTGCCCTAACTCAAACATGATCTCGGACTTTGACAACCTAAAAGATAAAATAACGTGTAAACATCCACTCTCATGACTCGACTGGAATCAAATACGATAATATAAGGACAAAATAGAGCAAAAATAATGTAAACAATATATCAAATAACGATGCAAATTGACACGCATCATTAGGGCATAAAAGAGGCAAGATCAAAACAAGGAATATGCAAGAATGAGGTTAATTAAGACAGCTAATGTTTTCTATTTAAAGAGAGAAGAGCCCTTTTTCATCTAAGGTCTTGTATGAGCTTCGACTGAGTACTGCTGAACCCTTAAAAGTAAGATTCGGATAACGTGGGTCATCCGGCGTGCGCGATGGCAAATTTATTGACGAAAATGCCGATATTTCAATATGCATTGGATCAATTAATTTATATTCAAGATAAATGAGGTTGACGTATTGATGAAAGTACAGAGCTCAATTTCCGCAGTTACAATCATGGTGTAAATTTTTCTTAAAAAATAAAAAAATGGAGTTACTGAAGATGGAAAATCTCTACCTGCTAAGTTCAATGCTCCAACATTTTCAAATCTCGAACTCGAAATATTTAGTTTATAACAAATATTTTGCGCGCTTACATGACAACGTCATCAGTAACAACATTTTTTTGGTGGTGATTACTGTTAACTTATTTTTTTACACTAAATAAATTTAGTAGGCGCACTAGGCTTTAAATTGGGTACGGAGTGAAGGAAATGATTCCGAAAGACTTGGGGACTGCGCTGGTATGCCCAGTATGTGATGCCAGCGTGTCTTTTATGTGATACCGGCATGACCCGTTATGTCATACTGGCCAGTGTATTTTTCGTATTTGCGATACTGGCATGCCCCGTTTACGATACTGGCCCGCATGACTTTTTTTATTTTGGTTCCTACAGTTCTACATTTTTGCAAAAAAATTCCCGCGTGTCCTTCAATCCAAACCGTTTGGAACGGGGGTATTTCGTACCCAATCTAACCCCGGTGCACTAACAATGTCACAAGCATGATGCATCTATTCAGGGCGTTGACCGGGAGCTGGCAACAACTCTAAATAATCGCATTTCAGAGAAACTGACATTCGATTGAAGAGCACAAAATAGCTCAAGGACATCAAGATTCAAGACTTTGCTACCCACTTTTTAAATATTTTGTATTTATAGTCTAACATTATTTTATCTGAAATTCTTTTTAAATTTTTCTCTTTCTAATAATATTTTTTCGATTCGTAAGAATTAAATCGAATATTTTTAAATGTATCTAAGTGCCGACAAACTCCCATGCCCATTTTTATAGTCACAGACAATGATATAGAATTCTGACCAAAAGAACTTAAGTAAACCCATACCAACAACAAAAACAATTTAGATTCGGATACTCCGGACAACGGGTCTGGATTGGGCACGGAATGCTCAGATTCCGAACCGTTCGGAATGAAGACACGCGGGGACTTTTTTGCAAACGCGCTAAAATTTCGGGACCAAAATGAAAAAAGCCACGCACAAACGCAGGCCGGATACAAATGCCATTATCACGTGACTGCGCATGCCAGTATCACATAACTGCGCATGCCACTATCACATAACTACGCATGCCAGTGTGACCTTTTTGCAAAAATGCTAAAATATGGGGGACCAAAATGAAAAAAACCACGCGCGCCATTATCATCAACGGGACTTGCCACTGTCACAAAATGCACATGCCATTATCACATAACTGCGCTTGCCATTATCACATAACTGCACTTGCCATTATCACATAACTACGCTTGCCACTGCGGTCCCCCCTTCACTCCAAACCGTACGGAATCGATTCCTTCACTCCGTGCTCAATCCAGACCCTCCGGACAACACCCCCAAAGAAGACAAAACACATATTATATTCTTGTAGGACACCACTAACAAGTTGACTTTGCTATAATAGAATGAAAATACCAAGTGAAAAAAATAGAAATTGCAAATACAACCAGCGAAAGCCAAACCCTAAGAACAATTCCGAATTCACGCAAATTAAGGGAAGTGATGAGTTATCTCCAATACTCAATAAGGTGTTGGACTGAACTTGGCATACTCAATGATTCCGGAATCTTGTTCGAATTTAGCCATATCTTCTTTGGATAATGTCACCAATGCCTCTATACCATCGCGATCCCTGGCTTCAACAAAAAATGTCCCGTCTGCGGCCCCTGCGAAAGGATCGATCCACGATGGCTTCCCAAAACCAAGGTCAATTTCATAAAAATATGTTGCGGAGAAAGTGGGTACAAGAACGTCAAGACTACCCGAGATGGATCCGGAGTGGTCGTCCCAAGGTCGGCCTAACGGAGAGGGTGAAAAAAGAGTGAACCTTAGACGTTCAATCTAAGGGAGAGGGAGAAAAAAGGACTACGGGCTACGAGATAAAAAGTAAAGATAGTTGTTGTTTGATGTGTTGGTGATGTCCGTTCTCTCGCCCGAACCCTTCTTATATAGAGTACCTTGACCTAACCTTCACGCCTTCATAATAGGAAATCCTAAACCGCCTCCAAAACCTTCGGCTCCAAGTCTCAATCCCGAGAGATCCGCTTCAAATTATTTGCTCCTAACATGACGGGATCCTCTCGGCTCAATACAAGCCGTCTTCCTTAAATGAGCAAATCCCATCCTCGGATAGGAAGCTTTCAAAACGTGACGACCAAGCGATCGCGGCCTAACGAGGAATTTACCAAGTCTTGCCGAATATTGAGAATCTCGGCTAAAGTTAGGAAAATATAGATCGTTTTGACCTTCTCGAACCTCCCATGCAAAATCTTGACTCAAATCTGTCATCGCCCAAAACGGACATCTCGTCAGGCCCAAAGTGAATCTCAAAATGGGCTCAGGCTAAAGGCCTCCTCAACCAAAGTGGACCTATTCCCGAAATCACCTTCCCGCCTACGAAGGTCAAATGAGCTTCCCGCTCGGGTCCAAGTTGGCTTCTCACCTTCGGCTTCTTGCCTTAGGCTCCTCGCTTGTCTACTTGCCTTAGGCTTCCGGCCTTAAGTTTCTCGCCCGGCTACTCACCTAGGCTTCTCGCTCGGCCTCTCACTTGGCCTTTCGCCATTTGGCCTCTCGCTCGGCCTTTTGCCACTCGTCCTCTCGCTCGGCCTCTCGCCGTAGGCCTCTCGCTCGGCCTCTCGCCACTCGGCCTCTCGCTCGGCCTCTCGCCGTAGGCCTCTCGCTCGGCCTCTCGCCACCCGGCCTCTCGCTCGGCCTTTTATCACTCGGCCTCTCGCTCGGCCTCTCGCCACTCGACCTCTTGCCGTAGGCCTCTCACTCGACTCCTCGCTTGATCTCGCCTATGTGGGCGAGAGGGGCCTCTCGCCCGGGCTCCCCGTTAGCGCTCGGCTTCGCCTACGCGGGCGAGAGGGGCCTCTCGCCCGGGCTCCCCGTGAGCACTCGGCTTCGCCTACGCGGGCGAGAGGCGCCTCTCGCCCGGGCTCCCCGTGAGCGCTCGGCTTTGCCTACGCGGGCGAGAGGGGCCTCTCGCCCTGGCTCCCCGCGAGCGCTCGGCTTCGCCTACGCGGGCGAGAGGGGCCTCTCGCCCGGGCTCTTCGTGAGCGCTCGGCTTCTCGCCGATGCGGGCGAGAGGGGCCTCTCGCCCGGGCTCTTCGTTCCGACGAGCTCGAGCCGATTCCCGCACATCCGGAGATAGACCGTCATCACTCCGAGACATTAGTTTCGTGCTCCAACATTGCCCCCCGCACGTCGATAGTTCGAGGCGTTCATTCCGAGAAATGTTGACGTGTTTCCCTCCGAATTTTGAAGCTAGGGCCAAACTTAACTCCTTTGAATTTCAAACTTCCTTCTTTGACTTCGTGGGCCCCAAAGATGCCATTGACTTAGCCTAAAGAGAACAAAGCCTCCCATTCTCTTCACATTCTCACCACTCTTCATTTCCCAACATCCACCATGGAAATCAAAGCTTGGCCTCCATTTTTCCTCTCTTAACAACTCCAACTAGAATTTGAATCACTCCTCCATTTCCAAAGTTGCCAAGGTGTGTTTAATCTTCAAAGTAAGTCTCCCTCCCTTCTCCATTATGGTTGTAAAGAAGAATATGAAAGTAGCTCACTTCTTGGTCAAATCTTACAACTTGTAGGAGGACTTATTTGCCTTGGACTAGAGTTGCCCTCAACCTTTTGGAGGTTTGCAAATCCCTTGTATTCCTTTTGGCTCGCTTCTAACTCCACTTCAAGGTATGTTTCCAAGCTTTAACACTTGCACACCAAGTGTTTGTGAAAATGCCAAACCCATCATTTTGCACTTCTTTCTCTTGGCTTTTGAACTTGGGGTAATTCCATAGCTTAGACCTTGATTGAGGAGAATGCACCACACGCCTTACATTCCATCGCGAACCAACGTCGGTTCATCAACTCCTCTACGCATTTCGGATAAGAGCTTGACATTTCTCGCCTAGGTAGATTCGGCCTTAGTAACCCGAGTTGGGCTCGACCGAACGGCCCACGAGGAGCTTGGTCTCCCTTGCTCGACTCGAGGCGAGAAAACACTCACACCGGTAGGCCTTGCTCCCTAGGTCCGAGGCGAGAAAGTACTCCCGCCGGTAAGCTTCGCCCGCTAGGTTCGAGGCGAGAAAGCACTCTCGCCGGTAGGCTTCGCCCGCTAGGTCCGAGGCGAGAAAGCACTTTCGCCGGTAGGCTTCGCCCGCTAGGTCCGATAATCTAAAGCGATCAAACGGGTGTTCCCACCGTCCTTTTAACACCGACTTTGCTAACCCTTGTTTGTTTAATGATGCTAGGATGGTCATGCCGATACCTCTTGATATCGAGAAGGAAGAACAACGCTCCTCCAACGTCCTCATCACATCCACACTTGGAGAAAGCTACCCGGTCGATGATACCTCTCAAGACAAATAAAATCGAGTACTTGGACCCACGATTACCAACGTAGAGACCTTTGAAGATTTCCTTCCAGTCCATTACCGTGACGTGCCTCTCTTTCAAGGCGCTCCCTTCAACTTATACTTTTGGAACAACTGTAACGGATACCGCGGATGGCCTACACCATTCCAAGAGTTCGAGAGTTGGCACGCCGTCCTGAAACCATTCCACCAACCACAATGGGACCAAACCGGCATCGGCTCACTCTTGTCCCTTTGCGCACACCGCATTGAGCCATGTCGTCCACTACTCGGCACCTTGCTTCTCTATTGGTGCCCTAGTGCCAACGTGTTTCTTTTCCGCTCGGGTAAGCTACCTTAGCATCGATGATTCTTCTTTGCCTTCATCAAGCTTCTTATCCATCTTATCTCCCCTTGTAGGAATGAAGACTATCACATTATACGATATGGCTGCCCTTTTTGGCCTTCATCCCGATGGTGAACCGATCCTCCCGTCTACCCCAGTGTCTGATGCCAATGGCCGGGTTCGGCATGAGGCCAATAGGCCAGTAGCAAATGGTTTTCCCGCCTATGTCAAAGCCTATCGACTACGGGATGACGATCCTCGAAGAGAACCCAACCCCGTCACCACTGCGAACGCAAGCGTCCCTGATTATGCGCCCGGCGATGAGCTTCGCCATAGAGATGAGCACACGGCCTTCTTGCTCCTTTGGATTACCCGCTACATCACCTGCCCGTCTTCCAAACGTGTGTCAAATGAATACTTCAACTTAGCTGCTGCACTAGCCGAGGGACGGAAAATGGCAATGGGGCAATTCATCCTCTCTCACATCTACGACCAGATGGCCATCTTTATCAACACTTATCGATTGAAGAGGACTTTCACCGCCAACGATCCCTTATGGATGGTCGCCATATGGTGCCTAGCTTACTTCCCCGAGTTGACACCTTCACTCCCTACATATGACGGGTCATTACCTAGCTACGGCCATCATGCGTCCCTACTTCCGGGCCTTCAACAAGGATCGTAGCGGTAATCAAACTTCTCCACTTCTTCATGCGACTTGCCGCCCTAACTTCCTCAATTTCTCTAACGTGATTCATAGCGCTGATGCTTGGAAGAGTATACTCACCGCCCGAGACCTTATTAGTGGAAGTTGTCCCGGGAGGATGGTCGTAGCACCCTACAATCCTCACTTTGTCGCTGAGCAGCTAGGTCTCATCCAAGGGATTCCGTTCCCCACCAACTACCTTCTCCATGGACACCGAGCCGACCGAGGCTCACATAAATGGGAAAAGGTGGAACTTTCCCTTGCGGCAAACAGTTACCTTTTACACCGAAGCACAATCAGCTGCTTCAACTTCTCTTCCGGTCGTTCTCCTGCCTTCGCGGCTTGGTGGGCGACACTCACATGTTGGAAGGCCAACGACAAGCAACTAGCCGAGACCTTTACCTTCTTCAAAGATACACCCCCCACGGCAGACACTGTTCTAAGGCGAGGAAAAGCCCCTCCGAGGAAGAAGCAAAGGGTCGACCACTCGGTAACCAATGACCAGGCGGGTGCCTCGGCGTCTCCTTCCCAAACGAACGACTCCGGCTTCCCAGACGACGGTAAGTCCCCTTACTCTTATACCCACCATGTTCTTCACTCGTCAATAACTGCCTTCTTATTATTGCACAGACGTTGACCTTCGAGCTTCCTCTCTTTCGGTCAGACTCGTGGGATACCCTTCGTCTTCGTCTGAAAAGGTAAAAACTAACTTCGGGTACTTACCTGGTACCAATAAGCTTTCCACCTAATTCACATCACTTCAGGACTCATCACCCGAAGCTTCTCCCGTACGAGTCAGCCCCACTACTGACCCTGAGTCTCCCCGTGTCGTCTCTCCTTCAAGGCTCAGAAGAAATCCTCCGCGTCAAAGTCGCCCTACCAGCATCATGATTTCCGAGCCTCTAGATGATGAAGCCGAGTTCCAGGCGATGCTTGATCCTGCTTACTCCCCTGGTTATACACCTTCACCTCCGGCAGCACCTTCTTCGGTCACTGGTACCTTCAACGCCAGGATGACCGAGAGCGAGGAGGTCATCTCAGATATTGTGCATCCTCCGACGCCTTCGATCATTGCTCCGCCTCCTACGTCCGGACCATCACTGACGCCTATCGTTGCTCCAGCCCCTCCTATACCTCTGATCGACGCCTCCGAGCTGGTAGGTGTCTTTTCCAGCTTTATTTTTCCGTATGTCTCATCACTCTATTGGGTCACACTTGTTATTCCATGCTAGGCATTCTATGAGAGCATAGGATTCACCATAGCTGAGTCGATCAACCCCCCGATCACTCCGGCTTTGCTACCCGAAGTTCTGACATCCGCATGTGCTGACACAGAAAAAGACAAGCAAAGAGCCAACTTGATCCGTTACCTTCATGACCTTAAGAGCCAGACGGTAAGCACTATGTTTTTAGAACCTCCAGCCTATGCATATGCGGCCCTCGAGTACTTGATAAGCCACGGGCCATCCACCGGCAACCAACCTGCTCCCATTCGCAAGCTACACGCCGACTTTGCCCGTGTTGTCCACTGGTAAGCTCTTTTATATTCGCTTTTCTCCCCACCACCTTAATTGAACCCATTCTTAACACTTGTTTCTTTACAGGTATCAAAGGGGCGAAAGGTACGTTGACTCCATCCATTGCATGGAGCAGAACACGGAAGCTCATACCAGGACCTTCGCAGAGATTCAGAACAACATGGCGTCAAGGGTTGCCGAGTTCAGACTGGTTAAGGCTGAAGAATTTAAAGTCACACAGATGGTTACCGCTCGGGCTGAGACATCGAACCGTATCCGAGCTGAGATTGCCCGCCTTCAAGAGAGCTTGATCCAGGCTGACTCCGAGTACCAGGGGTCACAAGACGAACTTGCCCGTGTGTGAGAGAGAAGGATAGCCTGTCATCAGGCTAACATGGAGTACGGGACGACCGTCTTCAAGAGTGCTAAAGATGAATCCGAGCTTGCTGATGCACTACTAGGACAAGAGAAGAACGCCTACGCTGATGATCGAGTATTTATTGACGCCGCTCGAGAATTAGTAGACGGAGCGATCTCTTGCCTTTCTGAACCCGATGTTGGCGCCGCCCCATCAGAGAGTCATGGACGGGCATGAGTTCGACTTCCTGGAGCTCTTCGATCTCGTTGGCTTGACTAGCTTTTTGTGTTAGGGATCTTTTGGACTGTCGTATTTATTATTTACCTAGCTTTGACGTACGTACACTCAGTCCTATCGAGACCGTGTGCTAGGCTTGATCGCGAAACATGATTTTGGTGGCCTTTGAAGAGGCCGACGAAGTAACTTATCCTTTATTGATCTTCACCAACCAGACACATCATCAAGTTACATGTATAACCGGTTTCATCAGAAAACCGAAAGAACCGTCGTCATAGTCTATACTGACTAAGCGCGATTCTACTGCAAACCCATCACCGGCTAGGTTACATCTCTCGATTATAAGTTCGTGCATAATCTTCAAATAGACGATCATCCACACCCTCCCATATGCTAGGCCGGTACTTCTTCAGGTAAAGTCCGTTTATCGGGCGCTCATGAACCTCACCGTTGATGTCTGCAAGTCGATAGGATCCATTCCATAGCACATCGTGCACCTCGAATGGTCATTCCCAGTTTGGCGACCACTTTCCAAGCTCGGGGTCTTTGCATCCCAGTGGGAGTATAACCTTCCACACCAGATCCCCTCTCTCGAAATGCTTTTCTCGGACCCGCTTGTTGTAGGCTTTCTCTACAGTCTTCTTTTGCTGGACGATCGCGTCTAATGCCCTTAGCCTTTCTTCCGGAAGATCTTCAAGTTCAGCCAACATGGCCGAGTCATAATCAAGTCGGGAGAGGTTTGCCTGCTCAGCCCTCCTCAAGGATCGGACCGTCATTTCCAATAGTATCATAGCATCGTGTCCATAAGTAAGAGCGAACGGTGTTGTTCCAGTGGCACCCTTCTTTGTAGTGCGGAATGCCCACAACGCCTCCGATAGAGCGAGATGCCACATTCTGGGTCGCTCTCTCACCATCTTCTCTATGCACGCTTTTAATACCTTATTGGTAGCTTCCGCTTGACCATTGTCTTGAGCATAATAAGGCGTCGAGTGGGTGATTCGGAAGCCCATGTCTCTAGCAAACTTTTGGATTTCATCTCCGGTGAACATAGTAGCTTGGTCGGTCGTGATCGTCTCCGGTAACCCGAACCTATGGATGATGTGTTCTTTAAAGAACTGGATCACCGTCTCTTGGTTCACAACCTTCATTGGGACTGCCTCCACCCACTTTGTAAAATAATCAGTGGCCACTATGATGAAGGCGTGTCCCTTGGTAGAAGCGGGATGGATCTTCCCGATAACATCAACTGCCCAACCCCGAAATGGCCAAGGCTTCACTACGGGATGAAAAGTGTCTGCCGGTGAGTGTTGAACTCGTCCATGTCTTTGGCATTCTTGACACCCCTTCGCGTAATTGATGCAGTCATTTGCCATACCCGGCCAAAAGTAGCCGTGACGATGCATCAACCATCTCATCTTGATACCTGACTGGTGTGCTCCACATATGCCTTCATGGACCTCTGTCATGGCTAGCATAGCTTCTTGTGGACTTGGGCAAACCAGAAGTAACCCGTCGATGGTCCTTCGATAGAGGGTGTCGTTGATGAGCTCGAAACGAAGAGCCCTTATCTTCAAAGCCTTGTCGGAGCAAGAGCTTGGGCCCTTGAGGTAGTCGATGTATTCCTGTCGCCAGTCTCGGTTGAGTTGTAACAAAGCAATCTCGACCGTCGGGTTAAGCTCCTCTAATACCGAGGTCGACCTGACCTTCACCGGTACGGAATTGAATTTGGTGAACGCACGGAAACCAGATCCGGTCTGTGCTAACTTGTTGGCCTCCATGTTCTTGGTGCGATCCACGAATCCAATGATCGCATCTTCGAAACTCCGTAGTAGCGATCGAGCATCATCACAATAGGCTTGGAAGCCTTCTCGCTCGCACTTGAATTCGCCCGCCACTTGTTTGACCACCAACATCGAATCACCAAGCACCCGGACAGTTTCGGCGCCAAGGTCTTTTAAAATAAATAGCCCCAATATCAAAGCCTCGTACTCGGCTCGATTGTTGGTGCAAGGAAAATTAAGTAGGAATGATGCTTTCGTCTTGATACCGGTCGGAGATTTGATCACGATCCCAGCCCCAGAGGACTTGTTGGTGCGGGAGCCATCAAACCAGAGCGTCCATGGTTTCTTTGCTATCAACCCAAAATCCACCGACGTATCAGCAGTCACATCAATACACGGGTGGTCAGCCAAGAAGTCAGCCAATGCTTGCCCTTTCACCGCTCGCTGAGGCACGAACGTTAAGTTGAACTCCACCAAGGCCAATGCCCACTTACCAAGCCTTCCTCTCATGATAGGTCCGGTGAGCAAGTGCTTGATGACGTCGGTCTGGGCAACCACCTTTACCTCCGTGGGCAAGAGATAATACCTCAATTTTCTACAAGCAAAGAAAAGACAAAGGCACAACTTCTCAATGGCTGAATACCTCGTCTCCGCTCCCAAGAGCGACCTACTCAGGTAGTACACAGCCTGCTCTTTTCCTTCGTCATTCTCCTGAGCCAGTAGGCATCCAATTGAGTCTTGGGCGGCCGATACATAAAGCAACAACGGTCGATTCGGGGATGGCGGAGTGACAACCGGAGGTGTGGATAGGTATGCCTTAAGCTCGTCAAAGGCTTGTTGGTGCTTGGCTTCCCATTGGAACTCGCCTCCCTTTAGTTTGAGCAAGTTGGCAAATGACCGTGTCCGGCCCGCCGTGTTGGATATGAACCGAAGCAAGAAGTTTACTTGGCCGAGGAAACGTTGCAGCTCCATCTTGTTTCGAGGAGGTTGGGCTTGTTGAATTGCCTTGATCTTATTTTCATCGATCTCGATGCCTCGCTTATGGACAAGAAATCCCAAGAAGTTCCCCGCAGACACTCCGAACGCACACTTTAACGGGTTCATCTTGAGCTGGTATTCCCGCATCCTCTCAAACGATGCCCGCAAGTGCTTCAAGTGTTGGATGCGATCATGGGACTTGACCACCACATCATCGATGTATACTTCCATAAATTTGCCGATGAAATCCGGAAAGATTAGGTGCATCCCCTTTTGGTATGTAGCTCCGGCGTTCTTGAGTCCAAAAGGCATAACTACCCACTCAAAAATCCCGATAGACCCTGGACATCTGAATGCCGTCTTATGAACGTCCTCCTCAGCAAGATAAATTTGATTGTAACCCGAATGACCGTCCATGAAGCTCAGTACTTCATGCCCGGCTGCCGCGTCAACCAACATATCGGCGATGGGCATTTGATATTCATCTTTTGGAGTAGCAGAGTTTAAATCTCTAAAGTCAATGCAAACCCGAATTTTTCCATTCTTCTTGACAACGGGTACAATATTGGATAGCCACTCCACATAATCGGCTTTTCGTATGAAGCCGGCTTCTAAGAGTCTATCTATCTCTAGCTTGACTTTCTCTACTATTTCCGGCATCATCCTCCTCATCGGCTGCTGGTAAGGCTGAAAACCCGGCCTTATAGGGAGTCGATGTTCTATGAGGGATCTATCCAGGCCTGGCATCTCGTCATAGTCCCAAACAAAACAGTCTTGGTACTCCGTCAGTAGCTCGACCAGGTCCATCTCGAAGTCTTCAGGAAGCCGCTCACTGATGAACACGGGCCGGCCTCCTTTTTCTGATTGGAGAATTATTTCTTTTAAGGGATCCTTCACCTCTGCCTTGGCATCATCGAGCTTGCTTGGTGCCGAGTGGAGATCGCTCATCCTTAATAGCTCCAATGGGTCTTGGCCGTCATCCTCGAAGACGTACTCGGCCGCTTCATATTGTGACAAGGCGTAGACCTCCATCCGCCTTGCCATCTTCTCAACAGTTGGATTACTCTCGAAAGGCAAGCCTAAGCGGTTGCCCCCCGAGTGCAGCTGTAACTGGTCGTTGGGTAGAAGGGACCTCCCTTTCGATCGAGCATGCGATTCCGGCAATGCGGCCATCTTCGTTGCTCCATGCCATTGATGTTGGTATCATGGAGCCATCATAAAAGGCCGCTTCCACATTATTGGTATTCAACGCGAAGGGATTGGTGTTGGCAGCCACCAACTCTACCTTGCCGTCCGGCTTCCATTGGATGAGGAACTGATGAAGGGACGACGGGATGACTTGAGCCGAGTGAATCCAATCTCGCCCCAACAAGCAGTTATAGGAAGTCTTCGCATCTATGACAAAGAATGCGACCTCCCTACTCACAGAACCGACACTAACTTCTGCTGCGAGCATTCCGAGTGGACGTGTACCTTTTCCCGCGAAGTCCATCATGACCATGTCAGTCGGAATCAAACGCTCCTTCTCCTTGTTCAGCCTTCGGAGTAATGACTGGGGAATGATATTGACGGTAGCCCCATTGTCCACCAGAATCCTTCCAACCGGCTTCCCGAAGATATGAGCCGTGATGTACAACGGCTTGAGGTGCCTACACATGTTGGTGGTGGGTTTTGCAATAGTGATGCTATTGCTGAAGTCTTCAACTATGGGCACCGCCATAGATTTCTCTCTGATCTCGTACTCTCCGAGATCTCCTTCAATCACATCCCCTTCTATGTAACTGTGCTGATTCTCCTTAGGTCCGAACATGGCCGGGAGGGTGAAGACCATATTGACTTGTAGGTCTTGGTTATCTTCATTGAGGTCATCCTCACTCGCGCTATCCTCTAGCTCTACCTTCTCGCCCATCTCATCTTCACGAACAAAACGCCTCATCTGCCATGCCAGGTACTCTCTCTCGTTACTCGGACTTGGTGGTTCGTCGCCCTCGCCGTCCAGTGTGAGATCATCACCATCCCCAATAAGTCCATCTAAATCTAATAACTCTTCTTCGTGATGGTCGGGGAGACCCTGTAGTCTCAACTTCTCATAATTTTTTATCATAACGCAGGCTGGGTGTACAGCCTTTTTCTCTTTGAGAGGGTTGCTGACCTCCATATCCTTGCTAGTGCTATCATCCCGACCTGACCCCTCATTCCGACTCGAGGTGTCGTTGAGACTTAATTTCTCGAAGGATCCAAACCTTGCCACCCCCGCATCTAGATCGACCATGACTTCCTCGTGTGGAGTGGTTCGCCCCTTTTGTGAGGAGTTATCTTTGGGGCGGACCTTACATTCCGTCTTCGGTACCCATACCTTATTCAGCTCTCGTTCTCCCCCGAAGTCGATGTGCCTCTTTGCCTTGATGAGTGTCGCCGACATCCTTGATCCACTAAATTCCTTCATTGGTGCTTTCCCCTTGTCGGACCTTTGTGTTGATAACTTCGTTTCATCACTAAAGTCTATCATAGGCGTCTGGTCCTTGCCATCGACCTCTCTCATCGGTGCTTTTCCTTTGTCGGGCCTTGGGGCGTCGATCTCCATGGACCGGCTTTGTCTAGAAGCCGCACGGCATGGAACTTCGGGAAGGGCTAGGAGAGTTTCCTGCTCTTTGAGTCGAGCCTTGCGCTCGGCTAACATCTTTTCCAGATCTCGAGTGACTTGCTTCTCGACCTGAATCCTCCTTTCCAGGCGACGCCTTTGAGTATGAGTAAGGGGTTCAGGTGTAAGTGGTCTCGGTGCACGCCTCTTCTCTCCTAATTGGTGGAATACACCTCCTTGACGCTCAGTGCCATCTCGGAGATCTATTTTGATGTGAGGGTGGCGAAGCTGTCCACCTTGCCCCCCGGGTCTTTCTCTTACGTCTCTCGGGCGTTCTTGCCTCTCGGGACTCTCCTCCGGGCCTCTTGGAAGTTCTTTTCCTTCGAGTGTCTCCTTGAGCTCCCGCAGCAGTTGTTGCGCCCTAAGTTGTCTCATGGACTCACTCGGCTGCTCTCGTCTTTCGTGTTTAGGAGATCCTTGCTGTCTGTATTTCCCGAATCCATCCCTCTGGTCCCGGTGGTATTCTCGTCGTTCATTTCTCTCGAGTCTATCCCTCAAATCTCGAGAAGGTTCTTGGCGCCCATGCCCCCCGAGTTTCTCTCTCAGGTCTCGGGAAGGTTCTTGGCGTCCATGCCCCCCGAGTTTCTCTCTCAGGTCTCGGGAAGGTTCTTGGCGTCCATGCCCCCCGAGCTTCTCCCTCAGATCACGAGAAGGTTCTCGGCATCCATGTCCTCCGAGTATCTCTCTCAGGTCTCGGGAAGGTTCTTGGCGTCCATGGCCCCCGAGCTTCTCCCTTAGGTCGTTGAGGGGTGACCGTCGGGCATGTTTGGGATCTTCCTCCTCATTCTGGTACCTTGCCATACTCACCATATTGATGGGTACGGCAAAGGGTGCTGAAGGTTGTTCTTTGGGGAACCTCAGCCGCCCGTCCTTGATCGCTTGTTGCACTTGGTTGCGGAACACCACACAATTGGCCGTGTTGTGTGACTTGCTCGCATGCCACTTGCAGTATTTCATCCCCTTCAGCTCCTTCTCATCGGGGATCTTGTGTCCGGGTGGTAACACGATCTGGCCGTTCTTGAGGAGATTATCAAAAATCTCATCGGCCTTTGTAACATCGAACGAGTACTCTCGACCAACCTCGTTAAAGCCCTTGCTCTGTTGAGGCGAGTTCCCGGGATGGGTGAACTCGTTGGGGACCGTCATTGTCTTGTGGACCAAGCTTTCGCACTCATATGGCTTGCCCTTCTTGAACTCGGCCACCATCTCCTCCATTGTCTGTCCTTCTTCGAGACCCCATTCATCACTAAATTGGTCAATCTCAAGCGTAGGGTCATAGCGATGGTAGGTACCTTTTGAAGAAGAAGTCCTTCTGTCCTTCTCGTAGATCAGCTGTTGTGCCATGGCGGCCTTTTGCGCCAACTCGGATAGGTCTCGGAACCTCCCGACTCCGAGCTTCTTCCGAAGGCGAAAGGTAAGCCCTTGCATGGCCAAAGCTGCTAAGTCAGACTCTGATAAGTTGGTTGGGCACCTGTTCTTCGCCTTCCGAAAGCGAATTATGAACTTTTCCACGGATTCGCCTTCGAGCTGTTGCATATGAGCGAAGTCTGATATGGTTATGGTCGGCTCTGCCCTGTAGAATTGGTCGTGAAACTTCTGTTCCATGTCAGGCCAATCTCGCACCGAACCCGGTGGTAGGCTAATATACCAAGCGAAGGCTGTCTTGGTCAGAGTCATAGGGAACTGGCGTAGAAGCCATGCTCCATGGATTGAGGTTTCTCCGCATTGAATGACGAAGCGAGCAACGTGCTCCACCGTCGACTGGCTCTCTTCGCCTGAAAACTTGGTGAACTCCGGGACTCGATATCCCTGTGGGTAGTGGACTCGATCAACATCCGCTGGGTAAGGCTTAACGAACCTTGGACGCGGGATATTCCTTGGTTCGAACCCCAGGTTCCTAAGCATCTCGGCCAATCCCTCCCTCTGGTAGACCTCTTGGTTGAGGTTAGGTATCGGCCGTCCCTCGAAAGGTGGTCGCTGGTTCAGCTCTTCTTCTTCAGGTCTAGGTTGTCGTTGGCCTGGCCTTGCTTGATTTCCATCATATACCAGCTGCCGATTGATGGGGTTGTGGACGTCCTCCTCATCCAACTCGGTTTGCCTTGGTCGAGTGGTCGGGGTGACGTTTGGAATCATTGGCTCGTACAGGGCATTCGTCCGGATGCTCCCCTTCTCGAAGGAACCTTGATCAGCCTCAACCGTGAGAGGGCGTGACCTCTCCTGAGCGCCGAGTGGTTGGGTGTATCCCATTCCTGAATCATCCATCCCTTGGGTCTCCTTGCTTGAGGGCGCTTGGAATGGCACGTACATGGGCGTCCCTGCTGGTGGCTTTGGGGTGAGCACATAAGGTGTTTCCGGCACTTTGTCGAACGACATGGTGCCAACCTTGGAATGATCGAAGGATGTGGACACACCCTTCCCCTTGCTTTGAGCCTCCAATACCTTGGCAGTTTCATTCACTATAGCAGGCTTCACGATCTGGGTGAAGTAGTCCACGGTGTGCTGGTTGCTCTCCATAGCCGCTCTCTAGATCGATTCGTCCGCGTGGTTACGGACTCCTTGGATCTGACTGGAGATCTGATTAGAGAACCGCTTGTAGGACTCCTCGGTTTGTTGGGTCATCCCTGAGATCTCCTCCGAACGCTTGATGACCTGTTCGAGGTCCTGTTGTAATCCTTCGTTCCTCCGCTCTATGATATCAAGCTTCTCAACCACTAAGGTGAGTTGGTCGGCTAGCACCATGAGTAAGGCCGAGTCGGTAGTATTCAACTCCTTGAAGAGAACCGGGTTGGTATTGCTCCTCCCGATCCCCGTCTGGACAACAGGGAGAGCCGGCTCCTTGTTGCGAGCCGAGTTGGTAACGTTCTTCCTGGCATTTTGCTGAGAAGATATGGGTGGTGCCGTCTCCTTGCCGGAAACCGCGTCAGATGAACTCCTCCCAACGAGTTGCTGGGAAGAGGGTGCCGCCTCCTTGGGGTTGGAATTGGCTTGAGCAGCATGGTTCTTGGTCATCTTGATCAAACAAAGCTAGACCGCCTTCTCAGACGCCCTCCTTAGTCCCACCGAGCGTGCCAAAAATATGTTGCGGAGAAAGTGGGTACAAGAACGTCAAGACTACCCGAGATGGATCCGGAGTGGTCGTCCCAAGGTCGGCCTAACGGAGAGGGTGAAAAAAGAGTGAACCTTAGACGTTCAATCTAAGGGAGAGGGAGAAAAAAGGACTACGGGCTACGAGATAAAAAGTAAAGATAGTTGTTGTTTGATGTGTTGGTGATGTCCGTTCTCTCGCCCGAACCCTTCTTATATAGAGTACATTGACCTAACTTTCAGGCCTTCACAATAGGAAATCCTAAACCGCCTCCAAGACCTTCGGCTCCAAGTCTCAATCCTGAGAGATCCGCTTCAAATTATTTGCTCCTAACATGACGGGATCCTCTCGGCTCAATACAAGCCGTCTTCCTTAAATGAGCAAAGCCCATCCTCGGATAGGAAGCTTTCAAAACGTGACGACCAAGCGATCGCGGCCTAACGAGGAATTTACCAAGTCTTGCCGAATATTGAGAATCTCGGCTCAAGTTAGGAAAATATAGATCGTTTTGACCTTCTCGAACCTCCCATGCAAAATCTTGACTCAAATCCGTCATCGCCCAAAACGGACATCTCGTCAGGCCCAAAGTGAATCTCAAAATGGGCTCAGGCTAAAGGCCTCCTCAACCAAAGTGGACCTATTCCCGAAATCACCTTCCCGCCTACGAAGGTCAAATGAGCTTTCCGCTCGGGTCCAAGTTGGCTTCTCACCTTCGGCTTCTTGCCTTAGGCTCCTCGCTTGTCCACTTGCCTTAGGCTTCCGGCCTTAAGTTTCTCGCCCGGCTACTCACCTTAGGCTTCTCGCTCGGCCTCTCACTTGGCCTTTCGCCATTTGGCCTCTCGCTCGGCCTTTTGCCACTCGTCCTCTCGCTCGGCCTCTCGCCGTAGGCCTCTCGCTCGGCCTCTCGCCGTAGGCCTCTCGCTCGGCCTCTCGCCACTCGGCCTCTCGCTCGGCCTCTCGCCGTAGGCCTCTCGCTCGGCCTCTCGCCACCCGGCCTCTCGCTCGGCCTTTTATCACTCGGCCTCTCGCTCGGCCTCTCGCCACTCGACCTCTTGCCGTAGGCCTCTCACTCGGCTCCTCGCTTGATCTCGCCTATGTGGGCGAGAGGGGCCTCTCGCCCGGGCTCCCCGTTAGCGCTCGGCTTCGCCTACGCGGGCGAGAGGGGCCTCTCGCCCGGGCTCCCCGTGAGCACTCGGCTTCGCCTACGCGGGCGAGAGGCGCCTCTCGCCCGGGCTCCCCGTGAGCGCTCGGCTTCGCCTACGCGGGCGAGAGGGGCCTCTCGCCCGGGCTCCCCGCGAGCGCTCGGCTTCGCCTACGCGGGCGAGAGGGGCCTCTCGCCCGGGCTCTTCGTTCCGACGAGCTCGAGCCGATTCCCGCACATCCGGAGATAGACCGTCATCACTCCGAGACATTAGTTTCGTGCTCCAACAAAAGGAAACCCGAACAGACCACTGAAATAGTTGACATGCCCAGCAGAGTCCTTCACAAGATCAGCCATCGGATTAGCATGAGGCGGCCTGTTAAGTAAATACTCTTGGTCTACCATCTTGACGGAGCGGCAAACCTTTCGGGACAACTCCGGATAGTCCACGGCTTTGTCCATCTCCCACTTCTCGATTGCCGGATAGATAATGTTGCCCATGCAATGTTGAGGCAATGGCGGGTTCGCCTTCTTCCGCATGTCTACCGCACTCATCGTGTAGCTAAACTTTCCGGATGGAGATGTAATCTTGTCTTGGTTGATCATGGCGATTCTAGCGCCCCAGATGAGGGCAACCAAGGCCTCGTAGCGGGTTGGCAGCCGGTCCGCTGCCATTCCATCTCTGATCTTTTCCTTGAGAGATGCAATCTTGGAGGCATCGAACAAAAAATGTTTGGTTAAATGTGTTGGATTTTATAAACACGAACCCTAGGTTCGGAGCAGCGGAAGATAAAAATTTTCACCAACACAAAATCTGATCATAGCTGTATAACATAAAATCAAGATAACAACATAGTTAGAGAATTCTTACGTTGTAGATCGAATCCTCAGCCACACATGTATATATAGTAAAATAATTAACCAACTCCTACCCTTTTAGGAGTAGGTTTCGCAGGAGGCAAGGTTGGAAGCCCTTAGTGGCTTCCAACATTGACTTTCCTTTTTGGCCTTCAAGCCCATTCTATTATTTTCTTGACCCAATCAATATGTCCAACATCTAATAGATTTTACTATACATATTAGTATTTAATTATAATTTTATCTTATAGAATTATAATATTTCTCTATAGATTAAATATTCTTGATCAAATTAATATTTAATCTAACCAACTTTAATTCGTAAACTAAGACTACTTGTTGTGTGACCCATAGGCCCTCACAAGCCAAGCGATTAGTCGAACTAATGGTCTTAGTCGAACCCTAGACAATAGACCAGACAATCTCAACATATGAGGTACGTTGCGAGGATACTGCAACTACCTGTAATGTGAAGCTCACAGTGATACAGTCCTTTCATTCACAAATACTCAATTAAGTTTAGAACAAGATTAAGTATTTATTCAAATAACTTAATCATATTATCTCATTCTACTAATTGATCATGTTGTCACTTTTAGACACCATTCCAAAAGTGACGTGCATTGGCCAATGACTATTATGAGAAGACAAGTATTCTCTCCAAGTCTATTTGAGGAATGAATCCTATTATTGGCTCAACTACCACGCACATGCACTTTGTAATGTACCTAACACATGTCGTATCTACCCCGTCAGGAGTGCAAGCGTTGGTCATAGTCAAAGTCTATCACTCCGTACATATCGTGCGTATTAACCTCAAGTCGGAGGACTATTACACTACTCCACAAACCGATACTTCCGTAGACACGTAAATAGAATACACCAAACAGTTTCTCGGTCGGGTATGCCAATACTCTCCAAAGTATCTGTGCATCCATCATGAAATACCTAGTATCTCGTAGTTGTGAGAACCACTACATCCTCTAAGGATATGATGCAGATCGCATACCAATCTCAATCGCATCATCGATATCCCATTCTCGATGATCATTGATTGTGGCTATTTAAGAACTACGGGCATAGTCATCTGAGATCTCACATTCTCAATGACAACACTAGTTCATGGGAACATAAACATAAATATATGCAAACAATCAAACATTATATTCATTTATGTAATGCCGAATATTATTAATGCACATTATACTTGATAAGGACAAGTATAAGGACATTATACTTGATCACATTCAGTTATATTATTAATGTGCATTAATAATATATACCAACAAAATGATCGTCCGGAGACACACCAAGACTGAGGCATCTCTCGAGCTGACCACTTGGAGGAAAAATAGAAGAGCAATCGGTAACGATACCGCTTATGAGAACATCACCGGGACCGCCTTCTTCGCAGCAAATGGCAGTCCATGTCTTGAGGAAGGAGGCAAGTGTTGATGCATCGCTTACTTGATGCCAAATGGAGATACCAATGGCTATTCCTCCACAAGCAAAGGAAGTGACTTGGACGCCCAGAAGAAATTGGTCAGCTAAATGGGGTGACCTTCCATGGTGATGGGTACGCCGGATTTGGCGATTGACCAACTCGGGCAGCCCAACAGATGCGAGGGCGACGATGTAACAGGCACTTCATCGTTGCAATTGATGCTGAACCTATCACCATCGTGGAGTCGACCCGCTAAAGGGTAGAATTGAGTCAGAGTAATGGAGAGGGTGCTCTTGAGATGGTCATGAACTTTGTCTAGGGAGTCCTCGGGAGCCGACGAGAAGAAGAAGATGGTGGATTCGTATATCGGAGGGTTGAGTTGATCTAGAAGGCAGAGCTTATGGGAGCTGAGTTCCTTTGGGGTTGGTGAACTCAGCTTGATGGTGTCTATGGAGACGACATGGACGCTAAAGGCCATGGTGTTTGTCAGAAATAATGTTGTGAATTGATCCGTGAAGATACGAACGTTAATTTGTACGTGTAGTGTTGGGTTTATACTCATTTGTTGGGCTTACACCCATGATCCACTTAAATACCCATATGGGCTTCGGCCACCTCCTCTTTGTTTAGGTGGCAATTGCTGCCACTTCACCTTCATATGTGTACAAGCTACTAAGTGTAGCTTGTCCACATGTCATGCCACCCACTTTGGGTGATGATGTAGAAGGAAATTGCCCCACTTATAAAAGAAGAAGATGGAAATGAAAGGAGGGACCTGATGGATACACATAAAAAAGGGCAAATTACTGATTTGATCCCTGAGTTCTAGATTCGAATTTGAGGCAGATAAAGTCATAAAAATTATTCTCGACTCCGATATATTGTGAGCGACAATCGACCGGTGATAAGAACTCTGTTATGATTCTTTAGGAGATCACGCTTCGAGAGATAAGTATATTTACGTTTAAATGAATTCGTTCATTTAATTAATTTTGTGATTATTTAATTATAGTGTGTTAATTATTTAATTTACCATATAGAAATCATCATTGGTATCAGCGCATGATTAGTTCTTGTTCTAGATGCTAATTAATTTTTTTTTTAAAATCATGTGTAATTTTTGTTCAAAAAGTCAGATTTCATGAAAATGTTCATGAGAATGCTCTCTGTTGTCCCAACGTGCATAATCGATAAAGTTCTAATGATTGAATTGAAAATTATACACGTTGAAGCGAATAAGGAATCTTTCCTTATGTGAAAATGCTTGAGAACTAGAGGGACTAATTTGTAATTTCTCCCAAAATCCCCAAATAGGGAGAACCCTAATTCGCGATTTCTGGGATTTTTTTTCTCCCCGATTCAATCACCTCAAAAATCAACCAAATCGGAGGGCGACGAGTAAAAATCTCGTTTCCGACGACATACCGTGACTTCTGCGAGCTTCGTGGTCGGGATTTTCCCAGTCAAAATTGGGTAAAAATTGCACGATGTTGTTTTCTCCCTTTTTTTCAACGAATGAACGACGGAGTTCGTTGCAGCACGGGAAAATGTGTTTTCTCGGCGAGGTTATGTCGAGGTTGACCGGACCAGTATGGTTGATGTCCGTATCGGCCGATTTCTGGCATCGTCGCGGTGGCCGGAAAAGATTTTCCCTCGGTCTGTTTGTTTTCCTTCTTCCGCTTGATGAAGAAGATAAAGAGGGAGAGGAAGAAAATTATGGCAAGGGCAATTCCGTAATTTTATTAATTTTTTGCCTGAGTATATATACTCGAGAAGGGCAAACCGTAATTTGGCAGAAATATTTTTGCCTTCATAAATTTGGGCTTTATTTTATCAAGCCCTTGTGGGCCTGCGCTCTTCCTGCGGCCCATCCCGCATTTTGACTTAGAGTCAACGCGGGCTTCACCTTTTTCGGGCTGATTCGGGGATGGGCCAGATTTTGAGAATTCTGGGCCATTTTTTTTGAACCAAAAATTAAATTCGAACGGGCCTCGGGTTTGGGTCAGATTTTATTTTTTAACAAAATCCGAATGGGCCTAAGTGTTATAAGCAACTTTGGGCTAGGCCCGAAAATGAATAAAAAGGTAAGAGGTTTCGCGGCCCTAATCCTAAAAAGCCTGAACGAGTTGAAAAAATCAACGCGGGTTCCTATGGACAGATGGGCCTCCATGCTAGGCCATTTGGGCTTGATTTTGGAATTAAATTGATTTAAGTTATTCTTAAGTCAAATATGGGTCTCATGTAGATTAAAAGATTATGAGTATAACCATATTGGTTTGAAAAAATATTATGATAATTTTTTGACAAACCTAATATTTTTTGGAATGGTCCGAAAAATATATAAATTAATTTTTTAATATTTTGAAGTATGTGTACTGATAAAATAAAAAATTAAACATGACCTATTGATCACGTATGAAAGCTCAACTGTGAACATATTCTTGATGTATGACATCATTGTTTTGATTGAAAATTATGATTTTCGATCCTTGGGAAAAATATGAGTATTGGTCCAAAATTTCTGCATTGAATTGCAGGTTTACGATGATTGTTCAAAAGTGCCGTATTGAAGTGCCGTATCTGGTGGAGGGAGTATAAGGATAGTAGAAAAGTGCTAGAAGAGCACATAAGTTTTTGTTCACAAAAAGATACAAGAGTGTCTCTAGGCTACAGGTTAAGATCGCGAACCAGATTGGCAGAGAATGTTCAAGCATCTTCTAATAAGGATGAAGATGAAAGGAAATATCTCAATTTTTCCTACATCTTGAACATGGCACATAAAAAGGTATTTTTAAAATGTCTAATTGGATATTTGAGAAGAAGGAGAGTTTCTGAGGTAATTGTCTTTAATGCACAAATGGAATTGCCAAGTGAACAACGAGTACGTCGCTTCAGCACTAAAAAATATGTTTACAGATTCATGTATCCTAGTGCCACAAATATCATCGAATATGCGCCAGTCCAAATCGTGTAAATTAGACCCTCCCAGTTTTGCGTGAATCATTTAAAATTTTGTTAGGTTGTGTTGGAAGTTTCTTGAACACTTGTGTTTAGAACTTCGAGTATTTCTATGGTTATTTTATCATACAATAAAGACATATGTTGTCTCGATTAAATAAAGAGTTTATTTAATTATTTGATTATAACTATGAGAAATATCTACTTGAATTTACTAATCGAAGAACTTTTGACATTTAAGTTTGAGATTAATTCTCGGAGGGTGAGGGGAACCATACCCGCGACTTTCTTCGAATTTGAGATTAATTGAGAACTTTAATATAGGTTAAAAGTTACGAGTGTTTAGTAAATTATTGTATTGATGAAAAGATTCTCGGCACACAACATTCATAATTTTTCAAAGCTATGTGGATAGCTATGTGCTGAAAGAACAATAGGTTCTAGGGCTATTGATATGATTTTAGTCTAATCTGTGGATGTACTCAATAAATGAGTTGATCGCACAACGAAAAAATGTGTCTATGTGAGATGTCCATTGTGATCAGCAAGCTAGTTATGGCTGGCCGCATGCTCAAATATTGAGCATAAAATTCAAATTGTTTCATGCCTACAAGATCGGGTCATGTGAATGACCTAATGCATATTGATAATGTTATGGCATTTCATGAATGCAGACTGTTACCTTGAGCTGAAAGAGAATAACCTCTTAGCAATTGAAGTCCATCCTGAGGTGTATGCGACTAGTGCTTGTTCCAGTGGGTGCAAATAGCAAGGTTAACCACTGTGGTGAAGGTAAATAGAATTTTTGGGAAATAATAGAGTGAAACTGAACGGACTTAATCCAGACTCAACCCGAAAGAAGAATTCTGAGGGTGAGAGGAACCTAAAGGTCTAACATTTCTGAGCTGAAATGTTTTAATTGTCAAACAAATGGGCACTATGCAATAGGTTGTACTGCCGAGAAGACGAGACGTTCATTTAACTCACTTGTGAGTGAATTAAATGTGTCTAGCTCCACCCTTCTAATTGAATATCGCTTAATTGTAAGTGGCAATTCAATAGAGATAGACCATGTGACAAAGAAATGTAAAATCTTTGTCAAATTTTGATGAGTACCAACTAGAGCACGCTCCATTATATATAAACGAGTAGAAGTTAAAATGGTTGGCTCATGCAGAGTGAGCCTGCATACCGTACTTCTACATGACGTGTTATATACTCTGAGAAATTCATATAATTTTATGTCTGTTCCAGTTTTTACTGACTCTTAATTTCCGTTGAATGATTGAGTATATCACACTTAGTTAATTTTTTGGATAAGTCTTTACTCATTTTATTTATTTAATGAATGGTTTCTCATCATGGATGTTGATCTGTGAGATTTACATAGTGATAATTTTTTCGTGATCACAACTTTGCTAACATCTCGAGATAATGTTATGTTGTGATATTATAGATTGTGTCATATTGGTCAAGAACGCATGAGTTGTCTTGTGAAGGCAGGACTAAAGGGTATTTAGAGAAGACTAAATTTTCTCACATGCGAACGTTTCTAAAAGAAAAAACCTAAATGAGAGCCATTTGGCAGAATAACTAGATATGGTTGTTCAGTATAATTAATTCATTCTGACGTATGTGGTCGAGTGAATGTGAGGGCAAGGCATGGGGCCTATTATTATTTCATCATATTTAATAGATGACTATATTTAGATATGATCAAATCTATTTAATTTCTCGCAAGTCTGAAGTTTTGTGTAACTTCAAGGCATTCATGTATAATGCTGAGAATCAATTTGATCTGAAGATCAAGACCTTACAAATTGATTATGGTCATGATTATCTTCTGATTTAAAATTTTATATGATGAAAATAGATTGAACATGAGTAGTTCATTCCTCGCACATCTCATTAAAATGAGATAGCGAAAAGAAGGAATTAAATTCTTCTTGACATGATTAGACATGTGATAGCGGAGGCAAATTAGTCTATATCCTTTGATGGAGGTGCGCTCCATACTGCCACATATATTCTAATTCATGTGCCCTCTAAGTATGTCACTCCTACTTCTCACCAGCTGTAGATAGGTCAAAAGTTTAATCTAAGCTACTTAAGGTTGTGAGAGTAGATTTTCTTACGTCCACCTGTGTGAGTATCTTACAAAGAGTGTCTTTATTGAATACTCATAAGTATCAAAGAGATACGTATTCATGGACAAAGTGAGTAGCAACTTGCTTTGTATAAAACTGATGAGCTAGAATCATCTGGATCACTCCTTCCGAATGGGAGAATTATGGAGGAGAAAGATTTACCACCTCCGTCTGATCCAAAAGTTCATGATCAAAATGATCTTCATCTCATTAGGAGGAGTATGGAGGATCTTCATCTCAGTGGGAGTATGATTGATCTTTATCTCAGTGGGAGTAAAATTCTAAATTTCAGTGGGAATTTGGAATGTTACTTCTGTAGGAATACGATTCCAGATTACAATGAATATAAGAGATGTTTATCAAAACTGGAATTTTGTGAAGCTAAAAGAATAAAATTTTTACACTAACGACTTAAGGTCGAAGGTGTGGGAAATGCTCTCTTGAATAAAGGTACAAGTGAGATTACTTTTAGCAAATCCTATAAGATGAGAATGAACACAAGAATATTTCTGATGCTCTATCGGTTCCCAATTAGAATGAATTAGTTAAAGCAATGAAAAAAGTTATGACTTTCATAAAATAAAACCATGTTTAAGAACTGGTTGAATGTTGACCTACCTTAGGGACACAATTTGAGAATTAATAAATTCTCGGGATTAAGTGTAAAAGACTCGCTTAGCTATCATAGAATTCACACAACGTGAAGGAACTGACTATGAGAAGTCATTCTCGGTTGTTGTGAGATTCATGTCTTATAAGTTTATTATGGCTATAATGACTTGCTTAATCTAGAGCTACATCAAATGGATGTAAAGACTTTACTTCTCGGTGGAGAATCGGATGGAGAAACCTATTGGTTCAACCAAAGGGTCACATCCAAAAGAATGAGGTAGTAAATATAGAGTTTGCTAATATTGAGATATGCTGATGGCCTCATACAGTCTTCAAGGCAGTATTGTACTCGTTGTTTTATAATTTGAATATATCGTATGATTCAAATTGATTGACGAGTACTATGATGTCTATTTTAAATGCTCTAGAAAAAGTTTGTCATTGTACATTGTATATAGATGGCATACGAATAGTCAGAATTGACTAAAGATATTTTAACGAGGTCAAAGTGTAGTTTTCAGTCAACTTTGAGATAAAAGGTATGACAGAGGTTGATTACATACTCGAAATTAAGATTTCGAAGAATCGTTTGAGTTGGACGATTTAAATGTGATGACAGCAATCTACAATATGCCCTAGTAATTAAAAGGTCATTTTCTGAATAAATACTTGTATCCGAAAATATATCATGAGCTAAAGGATGTGATTGATGTCCTTTAAGCGAATGCTTTAGATTATCTTGAATCCAAGCATAGCACATTGACAACTGGTCAAAGAAATTATGAAGTACTCAAAACTGATTATAGAATCATCATTGAGTTATCAAGTCAAGACTTGATATCGAGGGATGATGCTAATTCCAATTGTGTATCGGATATGCATGTATGGAAATTCATATTGGGATATGTTCTTCTTGCTAATCGGAGAAGCTACCTCGTGGAGTAGCTATAAATAGACTTGTGTCTATCTCCTTTTGAGCTATAGAGGCAGATTAATTTATTTCTAAAGCTATTGTGGAAGAAGTGATATGGTTAAGAAGAGTCTTAAACTATTTATCCCTAACTACCTCAAGAGAATCAGTAAGCAGATTCTTTGCAAAATGATTGTATGTAAAGAAGTGAACATGAAACACATATCTATATGAGATATGATAGCAAATCCGACATCTAAGGATGTACCTATAGATATGTTTGAGAAACATGTCAGTTCCCAGAATTTGCGAATGAGTTGTTTTTTGCTTGTATGGCGTCTATTGAATTTATTATTCAATAAAACTTGATGCTATGTCAGTAATACATGTGTGAATGTTAATTTAAGTAACATTTACTCCAATGCATGTCGGACAAAGAAGTAGCCCAATCACACGGGTGTTTAACTCAGTGGAAGTCAATGGGTTGATTGTTGACTGGGATGAGGCAGTTTTAGAACATCATTAAATTATCGAGTGCCTGTTCTAAAATATGGATGCCATCTTGCTTAACTACAAGATGGGTCTTGTTAAAGCGCAAGATTAATAATGATGTAAGCGATAGATGCTGCATTAAATAAGTTTTTTGAAACTTATAGGATTATATGAAATCCAATGGTAACAAGTAAGTAGAAGTTACCACAATTCTGTCTTGATAGCCTAGAGCAGTCTTTGTGTAGACTTAAGCCGTTGTTTGTAAATATCGAGGCTGATGCTCTAGTATGGTGTTATTTGTGAGAGACAAGCACTCCTTTTAGAGAAAAGAACACCATAACACATGGTTCGTGTCATGTGTGCTTTACGACCAATGGATGAGAAATCAATTTATTATAAAGTGATTTCAGTTTTCCTAGTGTGAGACCAACTCCAAAAACTATGGTTTTCGGACTCTACCCTTAAGATCCCAAACATATTTTGGAAGTATGATTCAATGCTGCTAGCTTGGAAAGTCTTTAAAAGATCATGGTTAGATTCGACCTGGCAAGGCTGAGTGGAAAAGTAGGCTGAATCATGATGGAAAAAATATTGTTAAGGGAGAAAATTTTTTATCGATCACATTCTGAGAGATTCGTGGTTCACTGGTGCACCTATTGTGTTGAGAGCAATACAATAGTGAACACGAATAAATTATTTTGGAAATCACATGTGGAAACAATGAATGTGAGATGAAACTTGTGGTAAGGCATACTTTATGTAATAGAGATATCGAGATGCTATCATTCAAGTGGCCGATATGTGCTATTGAGTTTAGCTATGTGCACTCGATGTATGCTGGTCGCACGAAATATCTGCTAAACACAATAAGAGAGAACATTGATTATGTTGAATCATGTGTGAGTGGGAGAATGTTAGATTTATACCCATTTGTTGGGCTTACACCCATGATCCACCTAAATATCCATATGGGCTTCGGCCACCTCCTCCTTCTTTAGGTGGCAATTGCTGCCACTTCACCTTCATGTGTGTACAAGCTACTAAGTGTAGCTTGTCCACATGTCATGACACCCACTTTGGGTGATGATGTAGAAGGGAATTGCCCCACTTATAAAAGAAGAAGATGGAGATGAAAGGAGGGACCTGATGGATACATATAAAAAATGGATAAATTACTGATTTGATCCTTGAGTTCTTGATTCGACTCCGAGGCAGATAAAGTCGTAAAAATTATTCTCGACTCTGATATACTGTGAGTGAGAACCGACCGGTGACAAGAACTCTGTTATGATCTTTGAAGAGATCACGCTTCGAGAGATAAGTATATTTGTGTTTAAATGAATTCGTTCATTTAATTAATTTCGTGATTTCTTGATTATAGTGTGTTAATTATTTAATTTATTATATAGAAATCATCACGATGAATAGTAGAAGCCTCGCGGTTCCTCTAACCTTTATATAATATCAGTACGTACTAATCACGACGTTGCCATGTGACTTTTATAGAAAAATAAACACCAAATCACCCCACCCATTCCACCGTCCCACGTGATGCAGTTTTTGGTTGAATTTTCTTTCAAGAATCAACTAATTCGAGTTCGAGCCAAATAAAATTTTTGAATGATAACAAAATTTTCATAATAAAATATATTTTTTAATAGTACAAATTCAAGACTTTTTGGTTAACCCAAATTGTGGAACTATTTATTTGATGGCTAGTAGTATAATTTTGGAGGACATCACGTCTTCTTTAGTTTGTTTGTCCTTTGTCTCCTAAAACTAGTATAAATTGATGTTATGTATTTAGTTCAAAACCATCCCAGTGCAGAGAGGAAAAATTTTGAGACAGGGAGAGAAATAAAATGGTGGTGCATGTGTTATTTGAGGTAATGATAGTGAAGGGAATTAGTGAGTGAAGAGAGTGAAAATATTTTGTTAGGATTTGTCTGAAATTTTTAAATAGAATAGAATTTTATTTTCTAATGTAAAACATATTATGCTTGACCTCTATATATATAGAGGGCTAGGGGTTAGGAGTTCTTTGGTCTTGACTTAATTGGCCATGGTAGTATAGGTAGATATTTAGGCTCGAAGCACAGCCTCGTCTATGGCTTATGTACCATGTATATCCACATAATATAGTGATGATCGTCTCGGCCCCGTGGAGTAGGTCAATTGACCGAACCATGTAATATCGTGTGTCCTCGATTCTTCCTATCTCGTACTATGTGTTTATGCTTCCGCTGCCTTAACAAATTGGTATCAGAGCTTTTTGGTATTGATCCGGTAAAAAAAAAATTGGTGATGAGACTTTTTGGCAAAAAATTCAGAATTGAGAATATCTTGAAGGCAATGGCAAACTTGTAATTTGGGGAAAAGTGGGGGGCAAATTAGGAGAGGGGTCAAATTGGGATTTGGGGTTTTCGACCACCCCTTGGAGCCGCAGCCGTTCAAGCAGCAACCACCCACCACCCGCTCGAGTCTCGACCACCGCCCGCTCGTCCGCCCTGCTACGACTGTCCTCGCATCTCCGTCGACACGTTTGGAGGTCGTCGTCGCTCTGTGGTTTTGCTGGTCTGTTTCTGAAACGGGCGGGAGAAGAGATGACGCCATCGTCATCTGGAGAAGGTCGCGCACCGTCACTGCGCCACGCCTGGAGGAGACCCGTCCGGTTCTTGTCACCAGGAGCCAGCCCCTCGCCGCGCCGTCGTTGGCTGTTCGGGGAGAAGAGAGACAGATTCGAGAGGAAGAGAGAAAAGGATGTCCCCGCTCTGCCACCACCGCCATTCATCGTTTGCCCACTCGCCGGCGCTTGCCAGCTTGTACCGACCAAGGCCGAGCCCCACTGCCCTCAGCCCATGCCACGCCGCCCATGCTTTCCTTAGAGGTTTGGTGAAGAAAACCTAGTTTGGGAATTTCTGGTCAACATGATTTGATTGACCGATTTTATTTTCTGGTCCGACCAGAAGTTGATGTTTGGAGCTGGTTGGTGATGGTTTGACCAGTTTTGAGGCTGACTTATTCGATTTTGACCATATTCAGTTATGGATGCTAGGTGGATGTGATTAGTCATGGTTTGGAAGTTGACCAGACTTATTTTTGGGGTGAGATTATTGGTGATCCTTAAAGATTAGACTGATTTTGAGGAGAAAATCTTGGGTCTTGGTTTGGATCATGAAGTTTGGGCCGGGTTGATGGGCATGTTGTTTTGTTTGTCCGAGTTGAAGAATTTGACCAAGGAAGGGTTAGATGTGGGTCATGTTGAATTGAAGATTAGTTTAAGTCGAGTTAGATTCACATTTGAAGATCGGTCATGAGATTTGGTTCAAGATAGAGACTTGTTGGGTGTTTGACCCAAATCTTATTGGACTTTGAGCTCGGGTCTAATGGTTTCTCATATACATGTATGCTTTTATGTGTGTAGTTGAGAGTGGTGTGAGAAAGTTAGAGGAGCTTGAGGCGACTTCTTTCTCGGAGACTCCCTTGTTCCATGCCTTTCTTTTGCCAATCTATTCGAGAAGTGACACGCTCAACCCGTCTTCGAGACAACCCTGGAGAGTTAGGCGATGCATTGAGCCCCTTTCGATCTAGTTTATCTAGGCAATTTTTACATCGGAATTATCATATCCACTTTATCCATATATTTTAGTTTCTGCTTCCGCTACGCTACGTCAGTAGGACTATTAAAATATGGCAAAACTCGATTATTGAACTCCTAATAACACAAACTCTAGATATCTTTCCACCAATAACAAGTTGACTTTATAACGAGAGATTCAAATTACAAATACAACAAGCAAAACTCAAATCCTAAGAACATTTCCGAACTTCCACAAATTAAAAGATGTGATGTCTTCAATACTTACAGGTTGATGGACTAAACTTGGCGTGCTCAAGGATTCCAGGATCTCGTTCAAATTTAGCCACATCTTCTTTGGATAATGTCACCAATGCCTCTATACCTTGGCGATCCCTGGCTTCAACGAAAAATGTCACACCTTCGCTCGCTGGGAAATGATCGATCCACGATGGCTTCCCAAAACCAAGGTCAATTTCATAAAGAGAGAACCTGTACAGACCACTGAAATAGTTGACCAGCCCAGCGGAGTCCTTCACAAGATCAGCCATCGGATTAGCATGAGGCGGTCGGTTAAGTATGTACTCTTGGTCTACCATCTTGACGGAGCGGCGGACCTTTCCGGCCAACTCCAGATAGTCCACCGCTTTGTCCATGTCCCACTTGTCGATTGCCGGATAGATAATGTTGCCCATGCAATGTTGAGGCAATGGCGGGTTCGCCTTCTTCCGCATCTCCACCATGCTCATCGTGTAGCTAAACTTTCCGGATAGGGGTTGTTGATTGATCATGGCGATTGTAGCGCCCCAGATGAGGGCAACCAAGGCCTCGTAGCGGGTAGGCAGCTGGTCGGCCTCCATTCCATCTCCAAGATAGGCAATCTTGGAGGCATCAAACAAGAACCTGTTGGTGAAAAGATCGTCCAATGACCCACCTATACTTGGGTGACTCTCGAGCTGATCGCTTGGAGGAAAAACAGAAGAGCAGTCGGTTACAATAAAGATTGTAAGAACATTATCGGGACCGCCTTCTCCGCGACAAATGGCAGCCCATGTCTTGAGGAAGGAGGCAAGTGTCGATGCATCGCTTACTTGATGCCAAACGGAGACACCAATGGCTATTCCTCCACAAGCAAGTGAAGTGACTTGGACGCCCATGAGCAATTGGTCAGCTAAATCGGGTGATCTTCCATGGAGATGGGTCGGGAGTAGTTTCACCAACTGGGTAGGCTGGATTTGGCGATTGACCAACTCTGGCAATCCAACAGATGTAACGGGCAACTTCATCGTTGCAATTGATGCTGAACTTATTACCACCATGGAGTCGACCCGCTAAAGGGTAGAATTGGGTCAGGGTCATGGAGAGGGTGTTCTTGAGATGGTCATGAACGTTGTCTAGGGAGTCTTTGGGAGCCGACGAGAAGAAGAAGACGGTTGATCCATAATTCGGAGGGCTGCGTTGCTCTAGAAGGCAGAGCTTATGGGAGCTGAGTTCCTTTGGGGTTGGTGAACTCGGCTTGATGCTTTCTATGGAGACGACCTGGACACTGAAGTCCATAATTTTTATGAGAAATAATAATATGTTGGTCCGTTAGGATGCTGAAGCTCTATTTGTACGCGTTTAAGATATCTCCGTAAGTTTTAATTAATTTAATCATTTTGTCATGCGACTTTTAACTATAAGAGTTGACTTCACGTAACAGCTCATTTGACCTCTTGAAAATCATAACAGGAGTTGGCCACCGACGTTAGGAGAGCCGTCCCCTACACCCTATATAGAACTCTACATACTCGATTTTTAATTCCAGAAATTTAACCCAAAAAAATTCCAACATGACAATAGGATTTGTACTGATCTATAAATTTAGTAAGATGGCATTTAGTAGGCGCACTTACAATGTCAGAAGCATCTATTCAAGGCGGTTGACTTTTAGCTAGCACCATGCAAATGGGGAGGCTTGTCACCAAAAGGTTCTTGTTTGATGCCTCCAAGATTGCCATAATAAAAAGATAGAGATAAAAGTAGTTTAAAGAATGAGATAAAAGTCCGACTAAGATGTAAATTTTGCACTCGAATGTATTCACAAATATGACTTTATCGCCCGGATTTTCTATGTGATTATTTTATGGTGGATTCTACATTATTTACTTTCCCTCTTGAATTTTATTGAAAAATTATGGTTCAAATATTAGCTTGATATGAAGTAAGTACAATAAAATTACACGGAGTTATTCATGATTCACTGAAATGAACAAAATTAAGTATGTTTTGATGGTCTATAAATGATAAATCAACCGCAATAAAACTTTATCACAAGAAAGAATACTATAAGCAAAAAAACCCCAGATTGAGCCCAAAATAAAGATACATAGAACGAGTCCAACTTTTTTAATTTTTTAAAAAAAGGACATTACGGTAATCAAATTATTATTTTTTTAAAACGCTATAACTATACTGATAGCATATGTACAATATAAGTACAACATCATGGATATGCGTCTCGATTAACAGGATTACAGCCGCTGACCCTCTTTAAAATCTTACTACGAAAAAATTTCAGTGAAAAAAATTAATGTTTTTAAAACCGAACAGGAGACTGACCTGAAATTTCTTATTTTACCGATCTGACCGGTCCAGCCGGTCAAACCATCGGTCAGACCAGATAATTTCTATTGATAATAATTAAAATATTATAATTCAATAATCTAGAACCTTCCCCACTACATCAACTCCAGAACTTTTAAGACTTCGCAAACTACCCTTTTCTCATTGTCTTCACACCAAAACCTTCTGCATTACATATCCATCTTTTCTAATGCTACTCCAAATTAAATTAGCAACCAAACCAAAGACAAGTTGGCAATCTAAGAACTAATAACACTCAAAATCACATCCAACATAAACTCTCACTTTGTTAATAGCTTTTCAGGTTGTGAAGAGGGTCGGAGAAAAGAAGTCATAAACCAAAATTATCGAATCTTCTTCTTTTTCAAGCAAAGATAATCGAACCACGAAAGTTTTTCATAAATCAAAACAGAGCATTTTTCCCACTTACCTACACCTAGATATGAAGCCCCAAATCAATAAAATCCACCTAGATATAAATCCCCAGCTCCCTGTAAAGCCCGAGGTCGACGATGACAAGGAAGCTTCCCGGTGCTCCTCATCGGTATTGATGCTGGTCTGCTTGTGTTTCGAAGGAAGGAGCATGATGGGTGGCGGCTGTTATATGTTTTGGTTTGGGCTAAATCTGTCCAAAAATTAGGGTTTTTCTTTTCTTTTCTTCACCATTTGCCGGTTGAACCAGTAAAAGCTGGGTCAACCAAGACAGTAAACCGTCTGGTTGGGCCGAAATTTGAGCGGGTCAACCGTCCAATGGATTTAAGCATAAAAATGAGCTGGAATCTCTCACGGATGGCAGTCGGACCGGTCTAGCCGCCAATCCGACCGTAATTTTTAAAACATAGAAAAAAAAAATCCATAGCAGCAAAAAAGTACCCATCAATAACACTGTGAGGACTCAAGTTCAATGATAGCACAGATATTAACCCCCCATGGCTAACAAGGCTAGTCATTACCTTAACATAAACAAACCCCCGTCAAACCAATCTTACAGCGACTATACAGAAAGATGTAACAAAAACAAGACATGGCTAAATTTGAAAAAGATCCCGGAATTTTGAGTATGCCTATGACTATGGAAGATCACCATCACTTCTTTTAATTTGTGGGAGTTCGGAATTGTTCAAATTTCAATCTATCGTTACAAGATCATAGTTGGTGTCAATGTTTTGCTGGTTGTATTTGTGATTTCAATCTATCATTAAAAAGTCGTTCTCGGTGAACATTCATATTTACGCTCCCATTGTCCTAACATAATAAATAACCGGTTTGATCAATTTATGGCTGTATTGGACTCTAAGTACGAAAGGAAGACCAATATTCCGGATAAGGTCCATGGGCTCGTTAGTTTTATAAATGGATAGTCTGGGCCCATTCAAAAGCCCATCGGCCCAATCATTCTGGTCTTCTGCGCTCCCTTCCCAATTTCTCCTTCCCCTTTCAAGAACTCCACTCCATCACTTCCCGAAAAAAAAGATATTAAAAAAAAGAAGAAGAAAGGGGAAAAGGAGAAAAAATTGGAAAAATCGAAATGGCGACATCTCTAGCTCGACTCGCGAGGCGATCCCTAACCGTAGCTAACCGGAGCTACTTCGTCCTAGCGTCACGCGCCCAGTCAACCGACGCGGCGCCGTCCTCGAAACCGGTGACGCCGTCGCCGGATCGGGTGAAGTGGGACTACCGGGGGCAGAGGCAGATAATCCCCCTGGGGCAGTGGCTCCCGAAGGTCGCGGTCGATGCCTACGTGGCACCCAACGCCCTGCTGGCCGGCCAGGTCACCGTCTACGACGGCGCCTCCGTCTGGAACGGCGCCGTCCTCCGTGGCGATCTCAACAAGATCACCGTCGGGTTCTGCTCCAACGTCCAGGAGAAGTGCGTCCTCCACGCCGCCTGGACTTCGCCCACCGGTACTCGTTTTGATTTAGGGTTTCCGTTTTTCTCTGGTTGTTCGATTAATGTTGTTGTTTAATTTTGAGCCGAGACCTGATCGTAGGTAATGCGCTTAGGAGTTAGCGGGGTTAGGCTTTTCGATTTAGCTGAAGTTAATAGTGTCGATTTTGCGGTTCCAATTTTGTGCGAGTATCGGGCAGTTAGGGCAGCGCTGCTCGAATAAGCGTCCGGTGGCTATGCGTCCTGGCGGAAAGAAGGTAATGCGTTCGTGTAATGACGGAGAAATTACAGATGTGATTATGCTTAGCACTGCTGAAGTCAGAGCGTGGGATAGTAGTTGGTTCGTGTTGGAACATTTCGTGACCGGGTCTTCTGCCTCCCTAATCAATCTGGATGTAGTTAGTTGGTGTCCTCTCTTTCATTATAATATGGATATAATCACTGATTTCATAAGCTTAATTGTGTTGAAGGTTCTGGTTTGTCTGTTGTCGGGTCCTAAAGCGTCATTTGTGAGGAATCGTTCAGGAGAATAACCAGTATTTGACATTCTCGTCAAAGGGAATATGACTGAGGTAGAGTTCTGATAAGTTTGATTATGGTTGATGTTGCATGGAAGAAAACTGCCGAGTTTATACCTGTTTTATGTACAGCCAGCATTAGCCATCTCAAAATACGGATAGTTGTTTCAAATATGCATTGCTGTTAGTCAGTGTTTAATATCTCTGAAACCTCAAAATTGGGGACTTACCAGAAAGGTCAAATGTCTGGGGGAGTGAGGTTCTTCTTTTTTATTTTGTCACTGATCTCTGTATTGGCCGTAGCACTTCCTAGAATTTTAGTTCTTGTTCCATCAATAAGGATGTTCATGTCCAATGAATGATACAATCTATTCCGCAAGTAGTTTGTGCGAATGGATTGCTTTGAGATACGAGTCCCAGGCTTTAAAAAGCAATATTATTTCTTAATACTTTTACTTTTATTGTAGATTGAAGACCGATTACGGTTTCCTTGCCACGGTCAAACCACCTGACAATAAAGCAGGATTTCCTTGAAATGGAATGCAAATTCTGATCTTATCTCTTGCATTCAGCTTATTTTTGGGACTCATATGCATGGAAGCTCTGCTATTTGTTTCAACCTCCACTGAAACAGCATTGCTCTGACAACCCGTTTGCAGCTTTTAGATGTCTAAATTCTTATAAGCATGCGTAGTTTGCTGCTTGAAAATGATGCATCTCTGATGTTACATTTCTAATTACAATGTTGCAGGATTGCCGGCTGAGACAATGGTTGAAAGGTATGTTACCGTAGGTGCTTACTGCCTCCTACGTTCTTGCACAATTGAGCCAGAGTGCATCATCGGTCAGCATTCCATTCTCATGGAAGGTTCTTTGGTCGAGACTCACTCCATCCTTGAGGCTGGCTCTGTGGTTCCACCCGGGAGGAGAATCCCCACTGGCGAACTCTGGGCCGGAAATCCAGCAAGGTTTGTCAGGGCTCTGACCCACGAGGAAACACTCGAAATCCCTAAACTCGCTGTTGCCATCAACGATCTCAGTAAAGATCATTTCTCGGAGTTCCTGCCGTACTCCACAGCATACCTAGAGGTCGAGAAGTTGAAGAAGACGTTGGGGATATCTGTTTAAGGCTTTGTTCTGTACTCTTTCCATGACCGATTAGTCAGAGTTCTTGCAAGGAAATAAGAAGCTCAAGAACTGAAGAACACAGGCTTCAACTTCTCTTGTTTGTATTGCATCTACCACCCATTGAGAGAGCTGCTGCTTGTGAATTCTAAACATGAACAATGTGTGTTATTAGTGCGTTGGATCGGAGTTAGCTTCTGGTTTACTTCTTGTCAGTTGCCGGAAGAGGATAAATTGTTTTGATCATTTCGTTGACGGGACTTTTCTGGGTCTTTGCCCAAGATTTTTAAAAACGCTGTCCGAGCAAATTGCCCAATTTAATGGCCCAGAAATAGTGGCAAGGACAAGAACCTTACGAACCGGACAGGGTGTTTGCGCGTCAACCGTCCCTTTTTTTTTTGTCAAGGAGGGGGGTAAAGGTGCCCCTAGCAGAACTTTATTCAACTAAACTGAGAAAATACAACTGACCTCGGAAATGAGATATCTCTAATATCCCTAAGCAAGAGGGGCCGAATACCCACAGGGAGGTTACAGAAATAATTAGTACCTAACGGAAACACAAAGCCATAGTTTGTTAGCCAATCCGCACAGGCATTCGCTTCCCTGTAGATATGGTGGACTCGCACCTCCCACTAGCGGCTAAGGATCTCGCGAATGTCCAAGAGGAGGGGGGAGCAGTTCGGGTTAGGATGGTCCTGGCCTCGAATTAGATCAACAACAATTCGGGAATCCACCTCTAAACGTAACTTTTTGATTCCGAGCTGCCATGCCATCTCTAGACCACGGAGGGCAGCCCACAATTCCGCCCCCACACTAGTGCAATAGCCTAGATTGGCCGCAAATCCCTTAATCCAATCTCCCTTGTTATCTCTAATAAGCCCACCTGCTGATGCACGCCTCGTTGCGGCTCTCATTGCCCCATCAGTGGTTAAGGCCATCCAGCCCGCATCGGGCGGGTCCCAGCCGATTAAGAGTTCACGTCTTTCTGGGGAGGTTTTCATTTGGCTTGCAGCCTCCAATGCCTGGTTTATCTCCGCAACCCTACGAAAATATAAACAAATGTGTTAGTTGATCGTTGTTCTCCTTCCCCCCACACATCATAGTTTCTCCACATCCAAATGTAATGCACAGTAACGATGAAGGTAGAAGTCCAGTCATTAGTGCAGTTTAGATTGGAATCCAGCCAAGATAATAAATCGCAGGCGAAGAAGTTCGAAGTGTTTAGGTTCTTCTCTCGCAGCATGCGTAACCAACTTCCTCTAACTTTGTCGCAATCCCAAAGTGCGTGAAGCACTGTCTCCTCCGAGGTCTTGCAGGATGGGCACTTGGTCTCCTATGTCATATGTCTATTCCTCCTGACCACATTGGTGAGCAGACGCCCATAGCCAGCCAACCAAAGTGTCTTCTTCAGTCTTTGGGGTCCATTCCATTTCCAGATCTGTTCCCACAAGTTTGGCCCTCCCACTGGCTCGTCTCCACAGATCAGTTGGTATGCTGATTTAGTTGAGAATAGGCCATTGGGAGAGAGTCGCCAACTGAGTGCATCGAGTCCTCTTTCTATCCTCGGAGGGGGATGACCTACAATTTGAAATAAAACTGAGGTAGGTAAGAAATTCTCGAACATGTGCCAGTTCCATTCCCCCCTCCCCCCCCCCCCTGGAGTTGTTGCTTTCCTAACAGTCCAAGAGAGGAAGGAATTAGGCAACCGTCCTTACCCAAGCTTCCTCAGGTAGCCGCCCCCTGGTCGTCTCCAGTCCGTCCTTACCTTTTCTTGTTTTTAGGATTTCAAGGCTCCCGTTCATTTGTTATTTACAATGATGACAGGGAAAAACTATCCAAATTTGTATTTTCGGGAAGAGTGAACGAGGAAGGGATAATTAAAATATTAATAAAAAATATATTTAAAATATAAAAAGTACGCCGGTCGGACTGGTCGAAATACGATCCAGAGGCTAGAATGGATTGCTCTCCGGGTCATTTTTAAAAACTTTCTTTTTACCCCATAAATTAAACTGTAGACCGAGCCAGTGAAGCCAGTGAGCCCGATGAAGCCAAGCCCTCCTCCAAGTTTTGGGCCCCCGGGGCAGCCCCACTCCAAGATGAACCCGGCGACCCAGAAATGGTTGAATCACGGAGCGGGCCTTTTACGACCTCTGAAGGTGCGACTTCCGAGATCATGATGGAGAAGGGCCCGGACCCCTCTGACATGTTCTCTTAATGCGACAATCCACTGTTTGCCATCCTTTCTCTCTTCATCCTTTTACTCTTACCTACTTTATTTACCTATGTCGAGTCCTTCGATCTTATTTTGGAACTATTGTGGTTCCGAGAGTCCCCATTTTTTACAAGTCACTAGGAACTTGATTCAGCAGTATAAGCTGAGTATTTTGGTTATCCTTGAGCCTCCAATCTCGGGGAGCAAAGTATATATGGTTTTCCAGCGCCTGGGCTTCTCGAACGTCGAGCGCGTTGAGGCGTCTGAGTGTAGTGGAGGCATTTGGCTTCTTTGGGACGAACCCACTGTTCAGCTCTCCATCCGGGCTCGGGATAGCCATTTTATTTTGGCGAGAGTCAGCAACCATCAAGGTACCTTCCTTCTCACTGCTGTGTATGCTAGCCCTAGACCCACTGAACGCCAATTCTTGTGGGATTGTCTCATGGCCCTCAGTGCCACCATTAATAGACCTTGGATTCTTGGAGGAGATTTCAATGATATTCGGTCACTTGATGAGCGGCAAGGGGGTTCGGGCGGCCTCTCTGACCAAAATTTTCACTTTGCGGAGTATATTGACACCTTAGGCCTCTCATTGACGATGGGTTTCTGAGACCAAGGTTCACTTGGGTTCGTGGTCGTGAGAGCACCACCCGGATCTCCAAGCGCCTCGATCGTGTTCTGTGTAATAGGGATTGGCATTTAGACTAGCCTGAGGCAGTTGTCAGACACCTTCCGCGGGTGGCCTCTGACCACTCTCTGATTCTCCTTGACTTTCGGCCGAGTGAGGGAGGGAGTAGCCGGGAGAGGCCCTTCTGTTTTCAGGCTGCCTGGCTGCTCCATTCTGACTTCATGCCTTTCCTTGATACCGAATGGCCGAGACCCTCCCTGGCTAGCAGTGCATTAGATTCCCTTACTCCGGCTCTTCGTTAGTGGAACCGTGAGGTTTTTGGGCATATCCTCCAGCGTAAAGATAGATGCATTGCTAGACTTGGGGGTGTTCAGAGGTCATTGGCAGCTGGGGTTACACGTGGCATTATCTGTCTGGAGGACAAGCTGCGCCTAGAGTTGGAGGTTATCCTTGATCAGGAGGCGCTCTTTTAGATGCAGAAGTCTAGAAAACAGTGGATTGTTGACGGCGATCGCAACACTTGCTTCTTTCATACCTTAACTATTGTTTGACGGCATGAGAACCGGGTGTGTGACCTCATCTCCCCCAATGGCGAGTGGATTTGGGATCAGGACTCCCTCTGCTCCTTGGGTATGTATCATTTTTTATGCCTGTACTCTGAGGATGAGCCACTTCGGCCGATCTTTCCTTTTCGGAATGGCTTTTCCGCCTTGGAGGATAGTTTACTTTCTCACCTGTGTAGCCCGATCTCCCATACTGAGATCCGGGATGGCTTGTTCCAGATGGGGCCCTATAAAGCCCCAGGCGAGGATGGGTACCAGTTTATCTTCTTTTAGAAGTGTTGGGAGGTTGTAGGTGACTTAGTGTGTCAGGTGCAGGCGTTCTTCCACAGTGGTCGCCTCCCTCCTTACCTGAACACTACCTTAATCACTCTCCTCCCTAAAGTCCCTACGCCTGAGTCGCTGACCCAGTTTCAGCCCATTAGTCTATGTAGTATTTTTTACAAGATCATTACTAAGATTCTCGTGGGTAGGCTTAAGCCCCTCTTGGATACTATGGTCAGTCCGATGCAGTCCAGCTTTGTCGCAGGCCGCTACATATCTGATAACATTGTTATCCTCCGTGAGGTGGTTCATTCGATGCCCAAGAAAAGGGGTGAGATCGGTTGGATGGTTATTAAGCTTAGCCTTGAGAAGGCTTACGACCGTCTTAGTTGGGACTTCCTCCAGAAGACTCTTCTTCTGACTGGGCTTCCTCAGACCTTCATTGACTGGATTATGGAGTGTGTTTCGACTACCTCGATACGAGTGCTTTGGAATGAGGGGAAGACTGATGCTTTCCTTCTGACCCGTGAGATTCGTCAGGGTGATCCTATTTTCCCTTACCTTTTTGTTCTCTGCATGGAGAGACTCTCTCATGCTATTGAGCAACTGGTACAGGCCTGTACTTAGGCCCCTATCCGCCTGACGCGCTGTGCTCCCCCCCTTTCCCAGCTGATGATTGTCGATGACCTAATTCTCCTATGTGAGGCCTCCTTGGCCCAAGCTGAGGTGGTACGCGACCTCTTGGAGACCTTCTATGGTTGCTCGGGGTAGCGAGTTAGTCTGTCAAAGTCTAAAGTCATGGTTTCCTAGAACATTGGCTCGGAGCTTGCTAGTTAGATCAGCCATGTTATGGGTATCCCCTTGACCTCAAACTTGGGCTAATACTTGGGTGCCCCGACTGATCTCAGAAGGGACTGTCGTCAGTCGTACCACTTTATTCTGGAGAGGCTTCGTGGCAAGATGGCCGGCTGGAAGGCTAGATCCTTGAGTAGGGCAGGTCGTCTGACTCTCGCCCGCTCTATTCTTTCCTCTATCCCCTCTCATACGATGCAGACAGACCTATTACCTACTAGTCTCTGTTGAAACATGGATCGTTGTATTCATGAGTTCGTCTGGGGTTTCTACCAGGATGCCCAACGGATTCACCTTGTTGACTGGGATACCGTGTGCCTTCCTAAGGAGATTGGTGGCCTTGGGCTCCGGCCTATGTGGACGGTCAATATGGCATCTTTTGCCAAGCTGCCCTATAGGTTCCTCCAGTCTCAGGACCCCCTCTGGGTACGTGTTCTGATTGGCAATTATTGCAGGGTTGGCACCGACTTGGACCTGCTGAAGCTGAAGCTGAAGCAGCACTCTTCTACCACCTGGCAGGCCATGGTGAAGGCCCGACCAATTCTTTCCCACGGTCTCCATCGAAACGTGGGTAATGGCCTTCGTACGTCCTTTTGGGATGGCCCTTGGCTCTTTACCTCTCCTCTCCGGAACTACCTCCTTGGCAATCTTCCTGCGGAGGAGGCCGGGAAGTGGGTTTCAGAGTACTGGTCCCCTGGGGATGGTTGGGATATTTCCCATTTGGAGACACTTCTACCTCCGCATATTATTAGCTCTATGACTTCGACTCTTTTGCAGATCTCGCCAGCGTGGACAGACTCACTGTCCTAGAGTCTCACTCGGGATGGGCGTTTCTCTATGCAGTCCATGTATAGAGCTTTGAGCAGGGATACAATGATGCCATCTGCCAACCCAATTTGGGCTCGTATCTGGACTATACATGCTCCTGAGAGGATCCAATTCTTCATCTGGCTGTTTTGTCATCGCAAGCTGATGATGAACGTAGAGCAGACATGGAGGCACTTCACGGAGGATGATACGTGTCCGAGATGTGCTACTGAGTCTGAGTCTCTGATGCATATATTTTGTGATTGCAGATTCTCTAGGAGGGTGTGGGCTACTCTTCTGCCGCGTCCGCCACGTGACTTCTACACTGAGACTGCCCCCCGTCATTTGCTCTGAGCTAACACCTCTGACACCACCACTCCCACGGATGGCCCATCGTGGGCTATGACCTTTGTGACTGCGTGCTGGCAGCTTTGGCGCTGGCGGAGTGACTCTGTTTTTCGGCCAGGCACCACCTTGGGACACCCCCCGTCCCTCATTACTTCTCAAGCACGGGAGTTTGCTCATGTCCTAGCAGACCGGAATACTCCACTCCCCCCCCCCCCCGTCGGGAGATCCTAGTTTCATGGCAGAGACCTATGAGAGGCTTCGTCAAGCTCAATACGGATGGAGCTTCGATGGGCAATCCAGGTCCTGTTGGAGCTGGTGGTATCACCCGAGACTCGGGTGGCACTTGGGTATGTGAATTTGCCAAGGACATTGGGAGATGCACCTCTTTGGCTGCAGAGCTCTGGGCGTTGATCCTTGGGCTCGAGCTAGCTTGGGAGAGGGGGTTTAGGAGGGTCCATGTGGAGTTGGACTCGTCGCTGGCCATTCTCTGCATTGGGCATCCAGTAGACCATGCCCACCCTCTGGCTACGCTGATCTCGAGGGCGAGGGAGCGTTTGACAATGGACTGGGAGATTGATCTTCAGCATACCTGGCACGAGAGAAATCATGTAGCGGATGCGCTCTCCAAATTTGCTCTCGAGCTTCCTTTTGAGTATGTTGTTTTTTACGCCCCCTTGGTCTCTTGTATTGATGTGTATTTGGATGATTTGCGGAGTATTAGCCTTCCTCGTTGTACTTATTTGCCTAGAGATATGGATGACACTGAGCCTAGGGGAGATTTTCCTTCCCGGGATGTATTTTCTAGTGGCGGTGCAAGGCCAGGTTATGCGATACTCCAAACGCCAATGAGGGATTTTCCTTCCCGATGTACTCTTTCCCTATCACGGATTTTTTTCACTGGATTTTCTCGTGATATGGTTTTGACGAGGCCAGTGGTCGCAACCTCACAAGAGGCCGAGAGGGGACCTTGCACTTAGTATATTGTATTTGGCCATTTCGTCTATATACTTAGGTGTTTTGCCCCTCCTCTTCCACCAAAAAAATTAAACTGTGAAACAGTCTCTTTTTTTTTTGCTAGTGCGCCTTAAGCAGATCGAGACCTTGTATTTTATAGCAATGGGATGGCTTAATGGGGTTTAGACTTCACCTTTTCCAATGAGGTTGCAGGGGATAATTTAGGGATAGCAAAAAAATCCACCTTTGGGTCATGAAATTACCTTACCTTACGGGTCAATTTTTAAAGTTAGATTTTTGGTTTGGAAACATATAAATCTAGACTCGGATCTTACGTATAGATTCATAAATAAGATCATAGATATTAGTTTTTTATAAACTATTAAACATTATTTGACACTCGTTGTGCAAAAAATATATTATTTATTTCTTAGCTACGTTAATAATGCCATCAATTAGACTTAAGATAAAACATTAGTATTTTACTATTTTGCGTTAAAATGATAAAATTATTTTGTAAAACAATAGATCTAATAATAGAGTATGAATCTTGGATTAGAATTTGAGAATCCTACTAAGTCTGGATAGTTACCCTTGGATTAAGGTATAGTCTAGATTCTATCTCTGAATTTAGGATATGGGTAGATCTTATAGACACTTACCATGTCCTACCCATTTTTTGGTATTTGCTTTTCCAGGAAAACTGTTTTTTTTTTCTTCTATTTTATGGTATTTGTTTGCTTGCGAGATATGGGTGCAAATTCAGTGGGGACATGGGTAATCCCCACTGAAAGGGATAGGGGCAATATTAAAAATACAATAATTTAAAAAAATATCAGTAAAATAATACAATTTATGGAAATCGAGTATGGGAATATTGGTTTCCATTTTCTCGGATATTGGTTTCCATCTTCTATGCTATTGGTTTCATTCTGCTATGATATTGGTTTCATTCTACTATGATATTGGTTTACATCTTCTATGTTATTGGTTTCATTCTACTATGACATTGGTTTCATTCTACTATGATATTGGTTTCATTCCACCGTGATATTGGTTTTCATCTTCTCCAATATTGGTATCTCATTATAAGTAAAAATGTATACCATTTGAATGTATTGGTTTTATTCTTCTCGAATATTGGTTTCATTCTTCTCGAATATTGGTATCATCGTTCTAGGATATTGGTATCATTCTACTTTAATATTGGTATCATTCATCTATGAATTTTTGCTAGAATTTTAAGCACTAAGTTCAAACACCAACATAAAGTTCCGATCTTTAAATACAAAATCATCAGAACCACATGAAATCGACCAATCCAGCAATAATCAAAGTCGAAACAGCATATGGGTCATTTCTTTCAGACCAAATAATCAACGAAAAAACTGGTGAAAAAAACCCCAAAAAAAGGATTAAATAAAAGAGGGAATGAGACTTCAAGAAAAAAATGAACGGGGACGGCGGGAGGGGAGCGGCGGAAAAAAATGAACGGGGGGGAGGGAATAAAATATAGATAGTATTTTTTTTGGATTATATAGGAAACTGGTGGAACCCTAATGAGTATGTTTGGATAAAAACTCGAAAATACCCTCAACAAATTATGGCCATCAGATCTGTAAAAAAAGAATTTGATCAAATCTAAAGGCCCATATTTAGTCCATACCATGGGGATGACTTTTATGTAGTCTCCCTGAATCCAAATCTGTGAGATATACGTGAGTTAAATCGTTTGGAAAACATTTTCTTAAAAGCTAACTACTCATATAAACATAAACAACACAATATTTTTTTTAGAATTTTTTGAAATATTTTTTATGAGCAAAATTTGTCATATCTTAATTTTTAAACCCTGATAACTTTTTGAAATATCATTCAAACAACATTAACGTGTTTTTTCTTGTAAAATCGATTACATGGAAAAAAATTATAGTTTATGAAAAACAACCCGAGCCTAAAATAACGAGTAATAGTTTTATCAAAGATGGGTTATGCATGTTAAATTAGTTGCCAATTTAGGAGGTGTTGAATTTCCAACCCGACCAACTTTGACTAGCTGAGTTTTTTTTTTGAAGAACAAAGAACATATATATTAGAATCAGATAGGAAAGTCTGTAAACAAAAGAGCATCTAGTTTCAAGGGATGGAGATATGACCAATCTCCTAGAAGAAGACCTAATCTCTCTTGTTTACTAAGCCAATCCGCGATTCGATTAAGAGATCGCGTAATAATGATAATTTTACACAACGGTAAGGCAAACAAAGCTTGTTTAATATCTTGAACTAGAGGTTCCAAACGCCACGGACAAAGGCCAATGGACTTCAAAAGGGAGGCCGCCACCAGGCAGTCGGTCTCCACAGAAGACACATCACAAGCAAAGTTTGAGGCGACTAAATCAAGAGCGGCTTGAATCGCCCTGAGTTCGGCTTCGAGAGGAGAAGCTGCACTACACAAACTGGTATGGCCACAGTGGAGTAGGCTTGAATAATCTCTAGCAACCGCTGCAATTCCTGACTAAGAAGTAGCATCCCACCAAGAGGCATCACAGTTGAGCTTCCAAGATCCCACCGCCGGTGCGATCCAAGACGAAGCTAGGTTAGTTCCGGTTTGTTGAAACCGCGAAGAGGTACCTAGTACCTGCAAAGATTCCGAGCTACAATAAGAAGTACGACGTGCTGTGGCAATCGGATCAGGTAAAACATCATTGAAAAGACAATCATTCCTAGCTAACCAAATGTACCAACACAAGTAAAAGGCACTAGAAATCAGGTAATTCCAATCATCAGGATCAATCATCGCAAAAAAATCAGTCATCCAATCACCAATATTCTCATGCACATGATAATTAAAACGTAAACCTAAGCTGCTACAAAGCCATGTAGCCCTTGCATGAGAGCATAGAAAAATAAGGTGGATGACAGTTTCATTAGCAAGACCACAAATAGAACAAAAGGGAGAGGGAGAAAGATGTCTTCAAAACAAGTTCTCTGTCGTAGAGAGGCCGTTCCGACTAGCTGAGTTAGTACTAGAGAACATGGCTCTTGCTAAAAGAAAAATCCCTTTCTGCAGGTTTGGTGCGCACAGGAAGTCTCCAGCTGGACTGGGATTAGATTTCTAGTTTACACTTCCCGATAATTGTACCGATTAATTAAAATTTGAATCATATGAGATTTTTACAAATTATCAAATTTCGTTCAACAATTATTTAATTGGGTAACAATTTGAGTAGAAACAAATTTCAATTTCTTAATGCGAGTTGTTTCATGATTTTTTCTGTTTGGTATAAAAAAGAAAACGTCATTCTCGACGGGCCACGAATGAGCTATCCTAGAACACGAGGCATCAGTAATGTCGGGTAATTAAGACAAGAAATTAGGTATGAAAATTGGTGGAAATGGAATCTCGTGTTTCTTAATGTCACTAGTGGAGATCAATACAGAATATAATCGAGCACTACTCGCTATTGCTAAAGTTAAATAACCAATATCTGAGATATTTTTCTAAATAGGATTTCGATAATTTTCCATTAAGTATTAAGAGATTTAAAAAATTGACCAAATGAAATGTGAGGTCTTTAATTAATCTTTAGTCAAATAACTTGTTTAAAGGTGCTCCAATTATGTCAATTTTAAGCACTTTCAAGCTACCTACTTCTCCATAATGCCACCCAAAGGGTAACCGTCCATGCATTATGTTTTACCTGCAACCATTACTTTGTGCTTTTTGTAGTTTAATCTTTAAATATAAGTATATTACTCAAAAAGTCTATTTCTAGACCCACAAAAAAAATTAATTAGGTTGTGTATATGCGATATATGTTAACATTAGAACACGAAGAATGCAGTATATGTGCATATAAATTTTAGTGCAAACTGTACTATTGATTGGGAGAGGGTCGACATATAATGTCGGGTTAATTACATATTAATTTCAGGCATTATTTTTTATTACTGAAATACCATAAACATATAAGTTACATATATTATTAAGATATTTTAATATAAATGTAAGATTTTATTCAACTTATATGGTTAAGGGTATTGTCATGTTAAAAATTAAAATAGAAAATATACACTGTTATGATAGATTTTTAAATTATTTATAAACTATAAATAAATAACTTGGGTTATAATGATTTTTTTTTAATCTGAAAAATAAATGGAAAACGAAAAGCTTCTCACCCTCATGATTTATATTTTATAGTTTCTAAATAGCCTGAACTTTTTTATAATTTACTATTATGATACATTAGAATACATGCTTTATATTTTATTCTTAGAAATTTTTTATTTATAATTTTTAAGAAATCATTTTCAAGTTTTTTCTCTATTTTCAATTTTATTCTTGGAAATTTTTATTTATTATTTGTCCTACTAAGTACTAACTCAATGGACGAACGGGACTTAGGTCCAACCGTCTAGGGACTAAATCCATCCTAATAGTTTGGGTAGGGACAAAATTGTTCATTTGGGAAAAACTAATGAACTCTAATATTAATCACGTCGTAATTGTGTAATTAAGAGTATATTATATTCGATATTAAATATCAAAATTTTGGAAATTCCAGATCTCGTCGTCGACTTCCCGCCATCACCTGAAAAGACCACCATCTCCCTGCCGAGATAGCCATCTCAACCGGAGCTCGCCCAGCCTTCCCATTTCTCGTTTTCTTCGCCAACCGCTCTCCTCGCTTGTCGGTTGGCTTCCTCTTCGGCGAGCATGTGGCGGTCATTGTTGCTTCTCGGGGGGTGGGTCGCTACCGACCTCCACCAGTTGGATTTTAATGTTTTATGTTTTACTTTCTGCTCCTTCGTTATATTTACTTTCTGTGATGTTGCTTGTAGTGTTATTGTTCTTATGCTTATTGTTTTAGCTCCCGAGCTGTTTATGTTCGTCTATTCCGATTTATGTTTTTCTGTTTATGCTTTTACTTGGATTGTCTTAGGCTTGATTTGCTATCCGGATGGATCTCTAAATTTGTCTTGTTTGAACTTTTCGACTTTGGTTCTCGTTTGTGTGCATCTCGTATCAATTCAAATGCCCACGAGGTTGCGTCTATGACGTAACCTTGTGGTTATAAGCCGTTGCTTGTCTTAGCAAAATTTTGCATTGGTCATTAACTTTCGTAGCTTCTCGACCACCATTCACTTCTACCCGTGCCATTCTGAAAACTTTGATTTGGTTTTTGCTTTCTGTTTAGTGTTATCTTTATTTATCTATGTATTTCTAATTTTTATTTTGTAACTTTGTACCTTAATATTATACTTCGCGCCACTTTTTAAAAAAAATCACATGTTCCCATGCAATGAGATTGTGTTGACTTCGGAACCTATACGGTCTTGGTCTCACCCGTGGCCACATCAGAGCAGATATTTTTTCCAATAAAACTTAATTTTTTATTAATACCCAAATTGTCCATATTTTATATCTACGCAATTTGGTTGAGAAACAAATTATTAATTAATGCTCCAAACAGAAACTAGCATATGACCTGATTACTTCGCTACTTTTTCACGAAAAAAGTATTCGTTTATTTTATTTTAATCGAACTGTATATACTGGTGTATTGGATTCATCTAGTACTTATTATTCCTTTTTTTTAAATCTAGTACTTATCATTTAGTACTTTCTGATGAACCTTTACCTATATGCATTGTCCGTGGGATTAGATGGATGACCAAATCTGAAACTTTCCATGTTACTAGTTATGAGTTTACAAGTATTACAAATCTAATAACTTTGCTATGAAAATTCTAATGTGATATTAGTTGATCTGGTAATTTGTTGTTGTTGGTACTATCGCGTAAAATTAAAATTAAAGTCAATCTTGTCGTTGACTTACGCTTTTTGGTAGGATATAAATTTTTTAACCAATATTCATTTTTCTACGTAAAAGAAAAGGTTCATAAATCATAAATGCCAGAGAAGAAACTTATTTCTCGTAGGGCATTTGCGCTAATGTGACGTCATCAACCACCACTAGGCTGTGTAGGTACCTACGAAACAATATTATATGCATATATTATCACTCTCGTAAATGAAGCAAAGATTTAGACGTCTCAACCATTTCGATATATATCTCTTTCATGGTTTCCACTTTCTTCTTTCTCCTTCGATTCTGATGAACTATTTGGCATTCCACCAAAAAAATGAAGAAGAATGAACCAATTCTTCTTTATCTCATACTTTTACACCAATTTGTTATATCTGTTAAGAATTAGACCGACTTGAGTCAATTCATTAGGCCATCCGGGTAAGTGTCATTTGGCTCTTTTAGGGTTTCATCCCAAAAGGATGACATGTTAATGAAGGGATTCTTCCACTTCAAACCGAAGGAGTGATTTGGTGATCTCTTTGTATAATCCTCAGGGTTGTTCGTTGGATCTTCGGTCTCAAAGTGGTAAGTGAAAGGTGATGTTGGAATGGCTCAATCAAATCAAATATCCCTAATGAATTGGGTCATTTGATCTGATTGAGCCGTGCCAATATCATTTCACAAAATTTCAGCTTCTACTTTCTCTAGTTCAATATCAATTGTTCATATTCCATGAACATGGTTCATAGTATTGATCATTTATTAGAATTTTCGTATCAACTCAAAAAACTTAAGATAATCTCCAGTTAATGAGCACAAACTAACATTATACTATATAATCTATCATCGCGAGAGCACTGAATATAATAATTCATAGGATATAGAAAAACCGATGCAGGAAATATAGCCTTTATATCATATTAATAGGTAAAATTTTCTAATATTCACCGTGACTCGTAGTTTTTTTTAACTCAGTTTACAATTATCTGATTTTTACTTTGAATGAACGTTTTGTCGATTTTTTCATATTTAACACAAAACTTCTTTGGTTTTGAATTTACTCGAACATGATGTTAAAATGTATAAAATAACAAGTTTGACAAATTTTTCATTAGTATATTAACTGAAAACTTATATATATAATATGATGTAAACTATATCTGTAATATGAGCTGGCCAAGCCAGCTATTTCACAAATCCAAGTTCATTTTGTTGAAAGTTTGACAAATCCAAGTTGGATCCAACCTGTCGGTTATGTATGCCATTTCTGTGCCTCACCTCCACTTACTTTTATGTACAAGTGCTATATATCCATTAATTATGTCACAAAGTTGGAAAGCATAAAGGTCGAGATAAATATTTATTACATATTAGATATAAATATAATGTACTAGCACCCGTAGAGATAAATAATGTATTAGTAGTTTCGGTCCAATTTGGATTAATTTTTTTAATTTGATAAAATATACTAGAAAAACTTTCTCGGGCATTTTTACGCTGAATTTAATGAATTTCTAGAAAGTTTGACTTAGAATATGATTGTTGACAAAAATGCTCCCCACATTAAATAATTTTTCAAAAATCCAAAACTCCAACAGAAATTAAAATCAGAAACACATTTTAAAAATCAGATAAATTGAGCCCTAAGCTTCAATTTTTTTAAATTATCATATTGTTAGTTACGAGAATGATAGGTTTATTTTTATATAAAAATGATGAATTTTTTATAAGTGTATACAAATTATTTACTCATTAATTTAAGATTTTAAGTGAGACACGGAGATTTTTTTATGAGACGACGATACCTCGCCACGCATCGGCATAGTCGTTGTTGTTCCACCAGAGGTAGCAGCTAGCCCTAACCGTTCTAAACATTCTCGCACCAAACTAACCGCCTTTGTTGAGGTCATGCTTGCAGCAGGTGTCGCCATCGGTGTCAATGGAGGTCTTGATCCCTCCGATTGACAGAAATATAGGGTTCAATCTCTAGCGTGTATTTTAAAAAAATTTGGTGATTGGCCAAATCCCATGGACGGCCTGAGTGGGAGAGAGGCGGCGGTGGCAAGCGGCCTTAGTAGAGTGACGACAGGCAACCGGGAAGAGAGAAAAAATATTTTGGTAAATTACGCTTGGGTTCCTTGTTTCTGGTCAAATATACACTGCACTCTGCGGTCTCTCATTTTACAAAATAATATATGTAATCATCCGCTTTATTTAGTTTTATTATACTCACATATTTCTCGTGAACATCATCAATCATTTATCTATGTAAAATGAATAATGTATTCTTATTTTTAAAAATCCCCTCTGCTCTCTCGTCTCCCTCTCCACTCGGGCGGCAGCCATGGACGACCGCAGGTAAGCAAGGCGAGCGGCGAGATCTTCCGGTGGACGGCGGACAAAGCGACGAAATGGGTTATGGGAGAGCTGGATTTGTCCACGAAGCTTTAAGCTCACTTGGGCCCCGCACTGACCTAACTTCAAGCGACGGCGAGGTCCAGGCTTCATGATCGAGCGGGATCTTCGACCTCTGCCCTTCTTGAATTTCCATCGACGGCGAGGAGACGGTTGCATGAATTTTTTAAATGAGGGACCGCGAATTATTGAGTCCATGGCGTATGGTTAAATAGACGACGGTGAAAAGTCAAACTTCCTGAAAAAAATGTTAAAATTATTTAAGATGTGATGAAATGGGTCGAGAAGAAACTTACAAAAATTGACATTTTTAAAGTCTTTTTGGCTTAGGTTGATTTTAGATATGTGGGATTGCAAGAAAGAGTGATGTGAGGGGGGTTTTCAATGCCGGTCGTTTTCTAATTTTTTGGTAGACTTATCCAACAATTTGATTATTTGAAGGGATAATTTAATATATAAATAATTTAAATTTTAGTCGGGTATAATTTTTGAAAGTTAATAAAAAAAATTCAACAAGTATTTTTTGTTAAATTTTTTATATTCATAGTTGAATGATAAGATCTATCTAAAATGCAGTTCTCGTCATGTTTTTAACATTTTAAAGTTTGAACTCAATAATTAAATATATACCTAACTCCCATTAATACAAGCGGTTACGATTTCGCATCCTCAAGAACATACTCTGCATGGTCACGTAATGTATTTTTATTTCTTTGTCAGTTAAGTTCAACCATGTCGGCTTATCAATATTGTAAGATGGACCGGTAAACTATGTTTAGTATATGCATGAAAAATTAATAGTTAATGGCTCAGTCAATAATATAGTTAATTATAAAACAATTATGTTTAACTCTCTTTCCACTAACCCTTTTAAGAGTTTAATATACAACCTTGACATCTTAGAACTTCGGCATTCAACTTACTACAGTGGTATGGAAGATTCGCACTTGACTGCTCTGTGATTTAAAATACATAGAACAAATCAACTTAATTTAATTTTTATCAAAAGTAGGTCTCGAGCAGCACGAACAACTGTTCTTGAATATTTTTTATCAAAACGACACAGTTTCGTGTCGTACGTGGGTTGTCGGTGACATGGATTAGTCCACTGACGTGGCATATGTATAATTCTTTCCTTTCGTCCTCCTCTATCATTCTTTCCTTCTTTTCACTGTCTTCGTCCTCCTCCTCTCTCTCTCTCTCGGTAAAGTTAAACCCTCCCCACCATTTTTCCATCGCAAGCTCAAACTAAACTGGGAAAGCAGCCGAAAATTACAGCAACCAAAGCCACCTCAAAAACAGCAAAAACATACCCATATCTGTAGCAACCAATTGGAGCAATTGAATTCTTAAAAAAAATTTTGAAGAAGCAATTGCAAGAACAACAAGAACATGCCCTTATCGAAAAGGGCAAACAGCTGAGACCGAGGAATGGGGATGGAAGGGACTGCGTTTCAAACATCTTCTTCTCGGGAATAAGTATGGGGTTGGGGTTGGGGTTGGGTTTGGGTTTGGGTTTTTGAGGTCGAGATGGAGGGAGGAATTGGGGTTTTGTTTAATCAAAAAGTTATTATAGTATTACAGTGGCAATTTATCACAAGCCATGTCATTAAAATTTTATTTCATGGATCGCTGACGTGGCAATCTACGTAAGACATGAAGCTATGTCGTTTTGACAAAAAAAATTCTGAAAAAATTTATGTTGGTCCCTACATACCAAATCATTTAACTTGATAAGTCTTCACCAATCTAAAAGGGCCATATGAATTGGTGGGATCAAATCATTACACAATAATTATTATGGAATTAAATCTTGCAATAATTGTAGGTTAAGCTAATAAAGAAATTTACAATTAAGCTAACAAAGAAATTATTATTAGAAAAGGAAGTTTTATTCTTGAACCAAATAAATACTTAACTTTTGCCTTTTATTTTTGCCTGAAGAGACCGATTCAAAAAAAAATTAAAAACAAGAGAGATAAACACATACTTCCACAAGTTTATAAAAAAAACACATACTTTTTTCGTAGGTAATATTATTTCGTGTGACACAAAGTAACGGGACTCGATTCAGCCCTGAAAAGGTGTTGTTTGTCGGAGGTAATGTACTTGATTAGGATCTTGTAAGTCGAGGCAAGAGTTAGACTCTTTCTCCGTAAGACGAGATTACCCCGTATTAAGTGTTCACGGACTATGACAATCGTCCTCAAGATACAACGACTTTCGGACTTCAAGTTCTTCAAGTTCGTAGCACAACGACCCTCGAAACTTGGGGCAAACCGTCAGATACTCAGAACTTTTACTGAGAGAGAGGAAAAAACTACAAAGCTAATGAATGCTTATGCACTTGTAGTTGGGATAATTTTATAAGTGAGGGGAGAGGCCTATTTATAGGCGCTGGATGGGAGGGAAGCAGGCACTCCGAAAGGGCACGAGGCACTTTTGAGGAGATGCATCTGTTCGGCCAGCAGGCAGACAGTCTCCTTCAGGCACCTTTTTGGTCAGCCAGAGGCACCCCTTTGCCTACCAGATTCGGCCAACCTGCTCGTGACCCTTTAGTGCTCGTAGGCACCCCTTCGGTGGGTTCTCTGGACATGCCATCCCTTCTGCACCTCTTCGCGTCTGAGTATTCTGGAGTCTTCCAGGATGAGCCAAAATTTTAGGCTCCTCGCGACGATGCGTAGTACCAAGTGCACCACAAAGCACCCATTGTGACATGCGTCCAATGCGTCATGCGCATGTGTGAGCGTGTGTGTGTGCTCGTGCTCGGATGGTGCTTCGCTCCATCCTCGCAATAGTCCGAGTTGGCTTTCCAGATGGTCAACTCATTTCCTACCTAACAAGGAGCATCTCTTTATAAACTAGAAAATTTTTGTTGTAATTTCCAATGTGGTAATGCCATTTGTAACTTGAGATTTTCACTATGGGCCTCCACCTTGGGCTATTTTCTTTAATTAGCATTCAATACCCAACAATCTCCCACATGAATGATGATTAATGCATGCTGATACTTTTAAGAAAAGTTTCGACGAGTTATCATTGCATCGAGAAAGGTAGCTTACGGCTTTGAACCTTCCCTAGTAAATACTATTGAATTTACTTGCTGCTCAGTGAACGCGATGTCTTGAACTGGTCAGCTTTTTATGTAAACCTAGATAATAATATTTACACAATGATATTTCTAATATTCTTTAGTTCTCACGTTGCGTTCATTTCGGCCATGGACCTTATCTTGGATTCATAAGTATTGTTTTATTTGAAGCAGCCTCACTTCATACGTATATAGGTGATCTCCCATCAAGAGTATCCTGCCATACTCTACCTTTTTCTGGTATAGAAATTATTAAAAGCGTAGACGCTTAACTTTATCATACCTCTGTAGGTTCGCACTTGGGTAGCTTCTAAGAATAGGAAGGGTTCCAAGTGATCATCTTAGCCATCCATAACTTAGTTGTCTCATTGAACCAAATTCGTGAGATCTCCACTCATCATGGTTGAGTTACCGCTATGAACGGTTTTATTGTATGGATTTTAACCCCATTCCCCTTACTACATTGTACATTTGATCTCTATTGATTTCTTTCGTCGAAGGATCAGTTATGTTGTCCTTGGACTTCGCATAGTCAACTGTTATTACTTCACTTAAGATCAATTATTTAACGGTGTTATATCTCCTACAGATGTGTCGAGACTTACTATTCTACATAGTACTTTGAGCTCTCCCTATTGCTGACATACTATCACAGTGTATCAATACAGAAGGCACAGACTTGTTCCAACAAGAAATATTCTCTAGGAAGTTTCTGAGCCATTCAGCTTCTTCCTCAGCTTTGTCTAGTGCTATAAACTCCGACTCCATAGTGGATCGAGCTATGCACGTCTGTTTAGAGGATTTTTAGGACACAGCTCTGCCACCTATAGTGAATACATAACCACTGGTAGATTTAGAGTCTTTAGTATCTGATATCTAATTTGCATCAATGTATCCTTCCACTATAGCTAGATATCTCGTATGTAGTATGCCATGGATCAAAGTATATTTTAGATACTTTAGAACCCTTTCCAGAGCTAGTCAATGATCCGTTCCTGGATTACTTGTGAATCTACTAAGCTTGCTAACTGAATAAGCAATATCATGTGTGTACAATTAGTTAAGTACATCAGGCTCCCAATGATCCTTGCATATTTCAGTTGTAATAGTAGGTCCCCTCTATTTTTAGCTAAGTATAGACTCAGGTCTACTGGAGTCTTAGCTGGAGGTTTGTCAAAAGCTTCGAATTTCTTGAGTACATTCTCAACATAGTGAGATTGTAACAAGACAATTCCTTCAGTCATCCTAGAGATTTTAATCCCTAGTATGACGTCAGCTAGACCCATATCTTTCATGTCAAAGTTGTTCTTTAACATGTTCTTAGTTTTTATGATAAGATCATTACTGCTTCTCATGATTAGCATGTCGTCTACATACAGACATACAATCACGTAAGCATCAGGTGTGCCTTTAATGTATACATATTTATTACACTCATTGATCTTAAAGCCATTTGACATCATTGTTCTGTTAAATTTTTCATGCCATTGTTTCGACGCCAGTTTCAGATCGTATAGTGACTTGACCAGCTTGCATACTTTATGTTCTTGTCCGGGGGTAATAAACCCTTCAAGTTATTTCATATATATCTCCTCTTTCAGTTCTCTATTTAGGAAAGCTATCTTTACATTCATCTGATGTATCTCGAGGTTATATAGTGCTACAACAGCTATGAGCACTCTAACAGATGTGATTCTTGTGATCGGCGAATATGTATCAAAAAAATCATATCTTTCCTTCTGTTAGAACCCTTTAGCTACCAACCGAGATTTGTACTTATCGATTGATCCATCAGCTTTGTATTTTCTTTTAAGGATCTACTTGCAACCTAAAGGTTTATAACCTGGTGGGAGATCCACGATTTCCCACGTGTGGTTTTACATGATGGACTCTATCTCATTGTTGATAGCTTCTTTCCTGAGAGGAGCATCTGAATTAGATAACGCCTCTTGGATTATCCCAAGTTTATTTTCTAACACGTATGTCAGAAAATCTGGACCAAATGACTTGGCCGTTATGGCCCTTTTGCTACGTCTAGGTTCCTCAACTTGATGAGAACCTTGAGTAGCTTCATGAGCTCTTTTGTTAGAGCTTGGGTCTTTCCTCTCCTTGTTTGGAAAGATATTCTCAAAGAATATTACATTCCTTGATTCCATGACCATTCCCTCATTGATTTCAAGGTTTTCAGACTTGTGCACTAGAAATCGGTATGCGCTACTATTGTAGGCATATCCGATAAAGATACACTCAACGGTCTTGGGTCCTATTCTTACCCTTTTAGGTAGAGGTATTTCTACTTTAGCTAGGTACCCCCACACTTTAAGGTAACCGTAGGAAGGCTTTCTGCCTTTCCATAATTCATATGGAATTTTGTCCCTTTTTTTGTGTGGCAGTTTATTTAGAATGTGATTAGCTGAGAATACAGCTTCCTCCTCACATGTTCTCGGATAAGTCCGAGCTAATCAATATAGCATTCATCATCTCTTTGAGAGTTTGATTCTTACATTCAGCTATGTCATTTGATTGAGGTGAGTATGGTACAATTATTTGATGAATAATGTCATTTTGTTGGCAAAATTTCTCAAACGGAGCTACATATTTTTCCCATCTATCACTTCGAATCATCTTGATTTTAGTGCTAAGTTAATTTTTAACCGTATTTTTATAACTCTTGAAAGCTTCTAGAGCTTCGTCTTTTTCTTTCAAGAGATGTACATAGCAGTATCTAGTGCAATCATAAATAAATGTGATGAAATACTTTTTCTCGTCTCTAGTTTGCACGTGTTTCATATCGCAGATATCGGTATGAATTAACTCTAAAAGTGTAGTACTTCTTTCCACTGAATGAAAATGTGCTTAGGTCATTTTAGCCTTTACACATACTTCAAATTTATTGTTTAGGTCAAACTCTATTTTAGGTAATAAATTTAAACTTACTAACTTTCTTAGTGAGCTCAAATTTACGTGATCTAATCTATCATGCCATAAGTTAGAACACTCAGTCAAGTAAGAAGAATTAATAACTTTATTAGGGCCCTCAAAGATGTGTTTGACAGTTATTACATTCATCTTGAAGAGCTCCCTCTCGAGGTAACCCTTTCCTACGAAGGTATCAGCCTTAGTTTATACAAATCTATCAGCCTCAAAAACTAGCTTCAACCCGGCTTTGCTTAACAGGGAGCCGTATACTAGATTCTTGTGAATGTCTGGGACATACAGCATATCCTAGAGGGTCAGCTCTTTTCCAGAGGTTAGCTTCAGTACCACCTTGCCTAGTCCGACTACGGAGAAAGTTGCAGAGTTACCCATAAACAACTTCCGTCTGTTGATCGGGGTATAGGTTGAGAACATCTCCTTGTCTGAGCAGATGTGTTAGGTTGCTCCTGTGTCAATGAACCACTCTCTTGAGTTATCCACCAGATTGGCTTCAAACATCACGGCGGATAAGTCTAGCTCATACAGGTCTTCGGCCAGATTAGCCTTCTCACGATTGTTCCTCTTTGGCAGGCGATAATCTTTTGTCATGTGACCGTGCTTGTCGCAGTTGCAGCAATTCTTCTTGATCTTCTTAGCCTTCTTTGGCTCTGGCTCTTGCTTAGACATTGTAAAGGGTGTCGTCTAATCTATTTAGGATATAGTTACGACACAGGAAGTCGCTGTGACTCCATGCACCTAGGGCGTTGATCTTCTGTTGATCAGCCTCATTTTTTGCCACCTTCGGAGGTTCTTCCTTTAAGAATCGGACCAGGTTGAGCGTCGTCAAGTAGAACAGCATCTTCTGTTGCCACCTCTTGAACTCGGTGCCATTGAACTTAGCCGACCTTTCGGCGTGGACAGTTCCTGGGACCGTCGGTGCAGAGCTTGATGATGCCATCTTCAAGTACACAAATCTCGTCTTACGATTGTTCTAGATCCCACCAAAGAAGGGCAAACATGGAGAAAGCGGGGAAAAGCATGGGTGGGACCCCCGAGGAAGGGGGACACACGAGAGTAGGCAACAAGGGTGGTGCGTGACTTTTTATTTTTTAGGGGAACGTGACTTTTTGCTTTTATTGGGAGTGTAATTTTTTGTTTTAATTAATTTAAACTTTATTTTTTAATAGAAATATTATTTAATTAATTATTTAACTTTTTTATTATAAGTATTATTAATAATCGGACATACCATTCGATATAATTAGGTATATCATTCGATATATAATTTAATTACTTATTTATTTTTTTATTATAAGTATTTTTAATAACCAGACATACCATTGTATCGGAACATAATAAACCATTGTATCATAACTGTGCAAACTATTGTATCATAACTGTGCAACCCATTGTATCGTAACATAATAAACTACTGTATCGTAACATAATAAACCATTGTGTCATAGCTGTACAAAATATTGTATTGTAACATAATAAACTATTGTATCATAATAGGATAAATTATTGTATCGTAACTGTGCAAACCATTGTATCGTAACATAAGAATGGTTATACCAGTAACAAATAATTTCATGTTCACACCACTGTCACCAAGAATTAGAGCCTCAAGCTAGTTGCATCTTGAACCCGTACCAGCAAAAACTAACGCACACCAACAATATCATCTGCAACCACGTGAAGCAGTTAACGGATGATAAGGAGAAGGATGCTCTGGATCCAGTCAGCGAGGCGTCAGAGAAGGTGATTTTCGACGAGGAATCTGACTGGGAGAACATATCGATGCACGAGTCTAACACGATGGAGCTCGCCAGAGCTGACGAGGACGAATTCGCCGTCATCGCCCTAACCGCTGACCTACAACACTGTCCAGGTGTCTCCGTCTCCAAACCAAGAATGGTGTTTGTCAGCCCATCCAGATTTGACGTCCTGATTGCCAGCGTCGAGGTCCACTAGCATTCCGGGTCGTCGGCGTTGAGGTCCACTAGCGTGAGTCCATCGTGGGGGGCGTACGCAATCTAGAGGAGTAGGTTTAGGATTTGGAAGGGAGAAACCGTGAGGGAAGAGGCAGGGAAGGAGGAGAAAAGGGAGAGAGAGGAAGAGAGAGAAAAAACCAAATTACCCCTCCTTGTAATTGACCGTGTGATGAGCTCCCCTTTTTTTAAGCTTCATCCAATGGTCCATATGAGGCCCAGGCCCCTGCTGGTGGAAAATGAAGGTACATGACGGAATTCGGTCCCCAAAATAACATACTTTCACACATGATTTTCAAATACGCGGTCAGACCATGATTCGGAACAAAGGACATACCAGATTTATCCATTAAAATGCTAAACTTACGAACCCAAAAAATCTGGTCAGATCGGATGGTTCGCCCAAAATTTTTACCCTATTTTTCCCGATTCGTAAGGTTTTCTCGAGAAGAGAGGGAGAATAGTAAATTTTGTACAGTAAAAGAGAAAAAATAGGTTGGAAAAAGTGAAATTGCACATAAAAAGAGGCAAAAATTGAAAAGTGAGAGAGAAAAGATAGTCTTGAAAGAAAGAAAGAGAAATGTGCACGAAAAAAGAGAAAAAAAGGAAGAAATTCGCGCGGAAAAAGAGGAAAGAAGGGAAGTCCATAAGAGAAGAGGAAAATGACAACGAATTGGAGAGGAAGATGGAGATGAGAGCAGCGGTCCAAATTATCTTAACAGGACTGTTTGTTCTAAATATCTTGTCTTGTGTTTGGTAAATTCAGTATAGGACTAAACAGTCATTATTCATGTACCCCATGTAGTAGTAGTAGCAGCAAAAAATAGAAAACGACCATACCATCAATTAAACCCACAAAAACAATAATGACAACAAGTGTGCGAGTAACTAGGTTTTGTGGGTATTGGGATCGAGACATTGTAAACCCACAAACTTTGCAATATCCTGCATAACATTGTAATTGGGAAAAAATTAAGGGTAAGACTTGTACAATTTTTTATCTTGTTCAGGTTTTTTGTTATACCAAATATGGACTTGGGACAAAAACTAGTGTCCAAGCCTGTTACTCTTAAGAGATTTTAGTGAAAAAAAGCATTGAAAATATGCTCACCCCCGCAAAGTTCTCAATTTTAATCAAAAGACTAGTTAATCTTCCCTTCAAAAAAAAATATGTAATAGTTTTCCTTCTCCAATAAGAAATTTCTTTATGAGCCTAACCCTCATTAATTGCAGATTTGATTTCTTAATTATTCTTTATATTTATTTGATTAATAATTTGGCCCACCAACACACATGACCTTTGTAGATTGGTGGAGACATACCAAGTCAACAACTTCATAAAGTACCATCATAAAGTTTCTCAAAAATTCAGGGCCAACTATTCGTGCTGTCCGGGACCTATTTTTGATAAAAATAGAAATATTTCACATGTTCTATACGTTTTAAACTGCAGAGTAGTTAAGTACAAATTCGTGATACTAACAGTAGTAAAATAACTTTTCCCGAGATTATTATATAACAAAGATGAGAATTCGTCGCCTTTTCCTTTCGGTAGACAATGGAAACTAAATGCTAGATACAGTTTATTAAGATTAAAGCTCGTATTTTTCGCCCTATTTTTAGATCAAACCAACTTTGTTGTGACTCTGAATTTGTGTATCAATTTTGAAGTTGGTCTATAAAGTAAGATGATTATATGTGAACTTTCCTATCATTTCTCAAGGGTACGATTAAACCTCATATTTTTCGTCCATTTCTGTATTAATTCTCTCATTTAATTTTATAGTCCGGCATGCGGGCCTCCAACGAGAAATTGCGTGCTATCCCAAAAGCAAGAGAAACCACACTTTTTGGGGCAAGAAAAGAATCATCCTATCAACTAATTTTGGTCTAAGATAATAAACTCATGAGCTCGGTCTAACTTTATTGCCCAGAATCACCTCTACACAGTATAACTTTACAAACTCATTTTGGTTTTGAGAAATTTGTTATCTTTTTAGCCCAACTCGGATTGAAACCGAATTAATCGACAATGTACTATTAAAAACTGATTTCGACACTACAGTTTGTAATACAAATAATAACACTTGTTTAGAAGATCAAAGACCACCTTATATCCAAAAGTACAAGCTCAAAAGTGAACTCCGAAACTACTGACCATTTAAAGGAACAAAATATAGAAACAGTCTAGTTCAACTCAAGGGGCAATGTCCACATTCAGTTACTCTCACTCCCAGTTAAATGGAAGTGTCTGAGGACCCTTATAGTCCGAGGCCCCGCCGGACTGCACTTGGAACATTACGGGACATGGAATAGACGAGTCTCGGCCGCTCAAAACGAGGACCGGATCAACAGAGCCTAACCCGTGATCGTGGATCGGCTGCAGCATAGAATTCCCGGAGGTCTGGCTATTTGTCTGCATTTGCGGTGATGACAGAAGAGAGAGAGCACAATCCGAGTCGGGGACTCCTGCTGGTAACCTGTCGCAGAACACACCGTGGTGACCTCCAGTTGTCTTGGACAAGGAAATGTTTCTCAGCAGCGGCTGACACGCAGCAGACGCTTCGGACAAGGGATCGTTGCTTTGCAAGAAGGGGAATTGCTTCCCTTCTTTGTAGCTACTTTGCGAGGGGGACCCGAGGAATAGGCTCTGCTTGTCGGGGAGATGTGGTTGTTGATGTAGGTCAAAGAGCCTCGCATTCGCCTGAGATGTAACAACTGCAGACCAGGCAGGACTTGCAAAGTTGGAAGATGGACATCCATGAGATCCTGAGAATTCCAAGAGTTGGGAGCCTGCATAAATAGTAACACTTCAAGCTCTCTAAACAGATTAAACAGGTCCAGCTGATTACAGGTCGGGTCGAACAAACTTTCGGTTTGAGCTACAAAATCTTGAGTCCATGAATAGCAAAAAGGTTGCACTATGAGATCATTTCTTTGCTGATAAATCTAGTTAACTTGGCCATTCATGAAACTGACCTCTGAAGTTCGACAAAAAGCTTTCGGGACGACACATGGGATCTGGCTGAGGCTTCCTTCTCCGCCTGTTATGTCCATCGAGGCGTTTCCTGCAGCTTCTTTTCCCTTCATCAAATTCCTCCAGTGAATGAAACCTATCGAACAATCATGGGTACGATATGAGAAACAATCAGATCATCTGCTCGGATTGCAGCCAACACGAAAGTAATGAAACAACAGCTACTCTTTGCATAAAGAAACTCCAATTTTGCATAAAGAAACAATCCAATCGTCTGCTCGCATTGCAACCTGTCATATAAGTTCAGATCATAACAGCAGCATCATGCGGTTTGCAAGCAGAACACTGATCCTTCTGCTAACCTAGGCAAGTTTTCGAATAATACACACTTCGGGAATTAGCATCTTCGGGTCGAGCTAAAATTATGCAGTTTTCCCATGTTACTAAATTACAAGCTTTTGCTCTTTGAAGTAGACCTACCTGGGTGGACACCAGAAGAAAGCCAGAGGTGCTTTCTCAAGTCCAAAAAGCTATCAAGTTATATGACACCTAAAGTAAAACTGTCCATTTAGTACCAAGTACTTGATTTGTTAAGGGTAAGAACACTACAAGCACCAAAAACTGTGTACAATAATATGAAGTTACACCTGCTACATTGCTGGCAGAACCGTTGCTTCAGCCCGCGAATTGTAACTTCGGGGGTCTTGGAGTGAATCTCGCACACCTTATGGCGCCTATGATACTCCCTACAGATACTCAGGTCCGAGTTGCAGCCATCGACAAGGCAGGACACCGAGTTAGGCCCATTGTTAGACGCCCGCGATCTCTTCGTCGACCCAGAAGGCGAAGAATTGGGTTTCGCAGAGCCAGGCTGCTCCCACTTATTGATCGATTCCTGAAGTGAATTCCCAACACCACCAAGCTTCAGGTCAATGGAGAATTCCCCGGAAGCCTTACCGTTAGCCCGGAAGCCGTTCGGCCTACCAAGGCCATCCACATTTTCCACACCATCTTGCTCAAATCCAGCCAAATCCCAAGAAGCTGCCTTCAAATTCCAGTCCATAAAATCTGCCAACTTTCACTCCTCTCCTTCAAGAAGTATTTGATTTCTATTTCTCCAACTCAAGAAGAGAACATCATTTCACTAACAACAAAAGGAGCAAACAAATTAGACCCAAAAACAAGTTCAGACCAATGTACAAGAATAGGAAGAAAAAAAAAATCAACTCACAAGTGGAAAATAAAACATTAAAAGAGCAAGCATACCACAACACTAACAAGTAAAGTTTCAGAATTTGGCAAAAAGATAGGGACTTGGGATGCCTGAGGTCAACAAAAACTGTAAAGAATCTAACTTTTTCTACTGAATTAAGCTATAAAGAAGCTCCCATCAGAAACCCATCTCTTTTAACCAAATGCAGAATTGGGAGGCCAGAGAGAGAGAGAGAGACTCACTCTCACAGTCACAGACAAGCAACTGGAAGAGGAATTGACTTGTTTGCTCTTCCCAGCCATTCACTCACTGACAATGATTCCACTAGAAAAAGAAAAACCAATAAAATCAATACACACAAAATAGATACACAAGGGGGGATGCAAAGGTAAAGCAAAGTGTTACCAAACCAAACTGAGAGAAAAATGTCCCACAGAAATTAAATTTTAAAAAAAAAGAGGGTTGGAGCTCAAAAGGTAGATGGATATAACTAAATAACAACAAGGGCCAAGATTGTGGGGAAAAATAAATATAAATGAGAGTGAGAGGTGTGAGCCAATGAAATGAGGGGCCAAGATTGTACTTTGAAGCTAATGCAAAGTGCTCACTAGTGGCTTTCTTTCTTTCTTTCTTTCTTTTCCTATTTGTTTCTAAAGTTTTAATAACAATATTCAGGAGGGCATTTACCTTGCCATATTTAGGGTTTGTTTGAAAATACTATGGATGATGAGAGAGTGAGAAAGGGGAGGGGTGGCATAATAAGGACAGGCTGTTTGTTTGTAATTGTAGCTATCAATCCTTGTTATGGGTCAAGTACACAAGGGATGGATGCCATGCTTGAGACAAGGGCATGTGCCCTTGTGTTTCACATTCCATGGCATGTTTTTCTTTTTTTGGGTCTACTCTCTTTTCTTTTTTTTCCTTAATGAAACTCTCGTATTCATAATCGTTTTTTTATTACAGAGTAACTCTCTCAAATGTCTGTTTCTTATTTTGTTTGTTTTTTTTTCGGGACCATTTAGTATCCAGATATACTGCACCGATGATTATTACAAATTCAAGCCAAATTAACTGTTTGAGAGGTGACACATTTTTTTTAACAAATTTAACACTTATACGTTTTCACGGTCTCGAACTCGAGATATAAGTGATTATTTGTTTTATTTTGCTCGCTGTGGATGTGTATCCCACTCAAGAGATGAGAGAGTGCATAGGTTTTTACTTTTTATTATGTATGTGAAACCTTTTTTCTCTGGTTCCAAAAAACTAAAAACTGAAACTCGAGGTCCTTTTTCCTTTTTTATTTCTATTTTAATTTTTACCTTTAGTTGCTCTCCCCTGTTGCCCTTTTTCTCATCGAACCAGCTTTCAAGCCAAAGTGGGAAAAGATCTTCGTCTTGGGGTGATGGAAGGATGGATGGGTAAGGACTGTGCACCATAAGGACACTTTTGTCCATCCTATTTTTGGACCTTATTTCAATATTGTTATCTCATCATGACGTCGAATCTCAAAATATAAAAAGGGCAAATTATCATTAGTTTTTTCGTGTTTGATCACCCTATCTCTCGCGTCCATGGATTTTGAAAAATTATTTTGTCATTTTCCGTGTTTGATTTTATTATACTTTCAAATTTCTGTCGCCAGAATTAGGGATGGCAATGGGTAGGGTAGGGTTTTATTTTATTATCCTTAGTTCCTTCGTGTTTGGTCACCCTACTCATACCCTAGTTTTTTTAGTTGGACTTATACTCTACTCTTGACCCAACAAATTTTTTATTATTAGATTTATACCCTACTCTCCTGTAAACATAGGGTCCGCAGGGTCCGACTCTTTAACCTTCTACTTTTTGATAATTTTTTTATTAAAAAATTAATTTTTATATAAAATTAATATAAATTCAAAACATCTACTATGTTACATATCAACATTCAATAAAAAATTAATGAAACATCAAATTTTGTAACTTAATTTTAATAGTACAAGATTTTTCTTTTCGAGTTTGAAGTACATAAACAATTCAACAAAAGAAATATATAGAATGTCATATTCTAGTGATCCATTATTCACGACATCTTCTAAGCTGGTTGTATAATAACATAATAAATATGTTAAAATTGACCATAAAACATATTATATGTATTATCAATAAGATCTAATTAAGGTCTAACTATGATTTAATTAGGATACAGTCTAAAGTATGATAAAATTGTAAGAGTATAGTCTGACCCACGTGGTCTAACTATAGATTCATACCCTACCTTAGAGCGTACTTCTAAACATAAACTCATACTTATACTCTATCACCTTAGATCCAGTCAAAGTCAACAGTGTATGGATATTTCTGCTATCCCTGGCCAAAATATGTCATTTTTTCCGGTGAACCCTACTTGAAAAGACAAAAAAAAATTTCCCCTTTGTTAAATAATAAAAAATTCCTTTTCCCTTGCTAAAAAAATTCTTGTTTTCTTCTCCCTCCTCCTTCCCCCCAACCTCTAACCTCCTTCAACCTCCGCGAAATATTGACCCCAAATCATCAAATAAGCAGAATTATTAAACCCAGAGCAATTAAATTGAACATCGATACAATAGATAACATTCCCATTCTTAAAAAAAACAAAAACCCGAAGAGAAAAGCGGAACACTCCAACCCAGAAAATAAAGGGGGTTTTTTTTATGGAAACGAAAGGGAAGGAGCCAAGCAGCCTATTCTGTTTATTTCTCAGGTAAAAATTGATTAAATGCTTCCCAAATTGCAATGAAAATAAGGGTTAATCCCCAAGAACACTCCAACCTAAGAAAATTAAGGGTTGGCAATGTAATCACTAGATCCATCACCTTCAATCCAGCCCCCCTAACGCACCCCCTCTAATCCACCCCCATTAGAAAGTAACTGTTTAACTCTCTCTTTGTCGATAAAAAAGTTGGGTTCTTTACTGCCTTGCCCGGTCTCGTTAAGACGAAAGCGCTGGTTCTTGTCTTGTCGCCATTGGAACTTGGAAGAGAAGAGGAAATTGAAGTGAAAGGTTGAAAAGTTGGAGGGAGAGTGGAGACACTGAGAAATTGCTTGCAATAGTTGGTAGGTAGGTGGCCGAATTGGATTTCTCCAACTGTTACACACTGAGAATTTGGATTTTGGCTGCTTCTCTTTGTGGTCCCTGCCCCCTCGGTTTAGACTCTTCTTGGATGATTGAGAATGTTTTGTAATTTATATTTTTAATTAGAATTGAAGTTTTGTCATATTTTAATTTTTTTAATTAGTTTTGATTCTCACTAAGAATATTTGAGTTTTGGTTGAAGGTTGGAGGAAGAAGGGAGGAAGAAGGGAGAAAGAAAAGGAACTTTTTATTTTAAGTTAGAAGGACATTTTAGTCTTTTCGAGAGAAGTTTTGTTGGAAAAAATGACATATTTTGACGACAGAGACATTAAAGTATAATAAAATCAAACATTGGAAATGGCAAAATAATTTTTAAAAACCAACAGATGCGAGAGACATGTTGACTAAATACGAAAGACCTGAGGGTAATTTGCCCTATAAAAAATGTTCTCGTTGATTAATAATAATAAAAAAGCAGATTGAAACCATGTTTATGTTGGGTAAAGAAAATTAAAGTGAAATATTTGTATTTGGAATTAGTTTGTAGAAAAGTAAATAATTTGTTGTTGATTGCGTGATATTTAGAAAGTTGGTAAAAAGTATTTTAGATTTTTGTTTGCTATAGAGGTTTAATATGTTCTCTATTATAAATTGCACATTTAGAGGTCCTTATGTTAGGCCACTACCACACATTTTTTTGGCTGGGTACCTCTTACACAGAGGTTAATTAACCTTAATTAAGTTCTATGAATTGTTGTATGAACTAAGACGAGCTACCCTCTACGCTACAACTTAATAGTGCACTAGTAGATTATGCTCCAAAAAAAAGATGAAAAAATTTGAAAATTCATTTTTTTGTTTTCCGAAATTGCAGTCTATATACAATGTGACATATCTATCTTTGTAATTGTTGTCGTTTCGCTCCAAACTATACTAAAATTATTTTATCAATAAAAAATTTCTAGGCCACTGCTATTTAAAAAAACTCATCTCAAGTGGTAAAAGCTGAGTAGGAATATGAACTTGTAGTCTATTTACCATAGTTCAATTCTTAGATGTGTAAAAAGTTTTACTTATAAAAATTGCACACAAACATTAATTATCTTATAGTTTTGAAACTTAACTATACTTTGAATATGGGAGGGAAATAAAAAAGAGAAAAAAGCCGGAGAGATAAGAAGAAGTATGTGGCTGAAATGATAAATAGAATGCATATTTTTCCTTTGTATCAAAAACATTTTCTCCAAATACATAACATTTATTTCCCTTAAAAACATTTTATATCCTTACATGTAATTTAATACTTAAAAACAATTGTCGGCTCATTATTTTTTTACCATATACTAAAAATTTTCAATCTACACTACCTAACATTTATTAAAGCCAGCAATCAACTACTAATACCTACACCAACTACGGACTACCGCCGTAAATATGAAAATATTATTTCAGTGGAATAAAATTTACTTACCAAAAAAAATATAATTTCAATCAGCATAATCAAACGGGCTCGGGACCGAGAAAAAGACCAAAAGGGTATGATCGTCGTATGAAGCATATGCTGGGGGCAAAATTGTCATGCTGTGTGGAGGACAGACATAACTCTTAAATAGACAATTTTTGGTTTATTAGTGGTACATACAAATTACAATAGTTTAAATTTGAGTTGGATAAAAAAATTTAAACCGTGATAAATTTTTTTAACAAATAATTAAAATTATTATATTTTTAATAATTATAATTAATTTTTTTAATTAAATTAAAATAACTTTATCCCCATTGTGATTCAAGTGTTTCGTGGTTCTTAAATAGACAACTACCGAAGTTTTTTTGTTCTGATGGAAGACAACTACCTAAGTCAGTAGTAGCTGCAATTGCCATTATCAGTAGGGACCAATCTTCATAATGCACAAGGGCAGCTTTCTAATTTCAGCTGTACTTTCTTGCCACAATAGCATCTGGTGAATTTCCACCACGCAAAAATATTAAGCAATTTATCTTCTTTTTTCTTTTCATGAAAAAATATCGCAGACAAAGAAATACTGTGTCAGCACTATAGGCAAATTAAATGAAATCTACCAACGCAAAGTGGGTAGGATGGTAGCAGGTTCTGTCTTATTTTTCAGGAGTCGGTGGATCAATTCCCACCCTTTGCGATGGCAAAATTTTGTTTGGGAGAAAAACAAAATCCAATGCCGTCTAGAGCCACGAAATAGCTAACTCGCCTAAATTTTCTTTACCAAAAAAAATTAAACGAAATCTTGCAATACCAAGAAACTTACCTTACTTCAGCTCCTAATGTCTCGATTAAGACGACCGAACAACGTGGTTTTATAGTGGTGAAGGATGCGATATGATCTATTAATCTTTCTACGTAATTTTTCTTCTTCAGGATTAAAATTTGATAGGAATTCATTTAGCAATATAGTCATTTTATACTGTTCTTGGAAGTTGGAAAAATGGAAATGTAACAATTGTTCAAATTTCGTGTGCAACCCAGGGACCAAAGGACAAAGAGAGAGACATTGAGGGCTTTTATTGCAACTCATTATTGTTAGTCCTTGCTTGATGCATTAACCAATTGGCCAGCAGACAGGGGCCACTAACTAGATGGGTGCATAACTATATCGGTGGCGTTCAATTATTCTTCTGTTACAATTGCGGTGAAATTCAGAAGTTTCAAGTTTGAGTCGAAAAATTACGGTTGAAACTGCCGGACGAATTCGTACTGTTTCCCTACTCCCAGACTCCCAGTTGTTGGGTGGTATGGTAGCGTAAGCTAGATTACCAAGTGTGTCTCTGCTTCGAAAAGGTATTATTCTTTTTCACTCTTTTCCACTGAAGTGTACAATCATAACTAATTATAAATTTTATCAAATTAATCGATAAATTAATAGAATTATGTGAGACCAAATTGTTTGGCCTATTCAGGCGATTAATTAGTCAATTTTTCTTTTTCTAAAACAAAAGTCAATTTTTGCCCGGAGAGTCGCATAGCCACTCCACAATGGGACTGGATTTGGTCCTGGAACAAAGAATTCAGGACCAATCTGCATGGCAACTTATTCGATATATACAGAGTAAACTATTCGATCATAACTAAGTAGATCATTTGATCATAACTGAATAAACTATTCGCTAAATGGGTAGACCATTCTATTCGGGACAAGATTTGGTGCTGGAGAATTTTTATTAAAGGACACGCGGGGACTTTTTTGCAAAAATGTAAAAATATGGAAGGCAAAATAAAAAAAATCCACAACCATTGAATCGTAACTGGGTAATCATTGTATCATAATTGGGTAAACCATGGTATCGTACCTGAGTAAACCATTGTATCGTAACTGAGTAAACTGGGACGGTTCTGATTTATCCGGGACGGGATAAACACAGACCATTGGATCTTCCAAGACAGTCCTAATTGGATTTGGCCTTCCATGACCAAATCCGCTCCCATTGTATCCAACATTTTTTATCAGGAACAGTCCCAATTTATACAGGACGGGATAAAAACAGACCATTGAATCATAACTAGGTAGATCATTAAATCGTAATTGGGTAGACCATTGGATCATAACTGAGTAAACCATTGGATCGTCCCCGGGTCATGTTTTCATATAAAACTACAATTTAGTTGATTTTTTTAATATTTTAATTAGTCATGCTCACGAAACTTAAGTCCAAAGTTTAATCATTGTAGAGAAAATGAAATACTTTCCTGTTTTGGCAAGTAAAAGTTGAATTTTATAAGAAATTATAGTAAATAAAAATATTGGTTTGAGACGAGTCAAATTAGCTTTTTTCCAAAAGTTCAAAATAAAAAAAAACGGACATGTTTAAGCTGGCCATCCCGATCTCATTAAACCACACAACCATCCAGTGGTAAGGATTAATTCTCAAAAACCAGTGGTAAGGACTCAAGAAGGTCCTGGTTTTAGGACAACCTATTGGAAAAATCAAGTATAGGCAGCAACAACACAAATGTAGGCAGAGGCACAAGAACAACATGAAAGTAGAAAGCCAAAATAAAGCAAATTCTTGTATATGCAGGCAATGCTGAAACAGATCCATTAAAGAGACGGGCGCACGCAACGAAGGTCGAATTGCAGGCATAAGCATAAAGGAATGTGAAACATTTACAGAGGAAATTGAAATGATTTGCCACAGCTTGCTTGAATGGAGCTTCATAACAGGGTTATACCATGTCGGTGATCCGAACATGGAAGAACGAGGATCAATGGATCAAAACAGAAATAATGGCATAATGGGCGTAACAACGAAATCGAGATTTCACCTCAGAAGATAAAAATCGATTGTCCCCGTCTCAAACAGAATCTGTATAAACTTGTCCCCATAAAATTTGAACCCAGGAGAAAAACAGCTACCAAACTCAACAAAAATATTCCAGAACAGTACTCAAAAGCACTACTACCAATCTTCTAACTCTCCTCCTCGAGAATGGTCCCTTTCTCGCTCACATAAATACCGTCAAGAAACTTGCGGATATCCTTATTCTTGACATGACATTTCTGATTCACAAAAAACAGAACCAATGTTAACAACCGGCAAGCAATGCAGATAACATGAGCATGTCACAGGCCAATGCTTACCTGATTAATCAATGCACAAGAGCGAGATACTAGCTCAATGTCATTGCCATCCAATATCAGCTCGTCCTTGACCTTCTCGGACCGCAGAATGGAAACCCCATCAAGCATATCAACCTTCCTCACCTGGTAAAGTACAGAAACAAACGTAACCAATTAAGAGCACAACATACTGCAACAACACATCAATCAGCCAAATGAGCACAAAATTCTCCAGTTCATATCCCTGTTAAGGAAGTTTTACTCTTCAGAATGGACCACACTTCGTAACAAACAAACCAACGGGTCAGGAATCGGGCGGTGCGCCATCTACTTCCCAAGGAAACTGAAAATTCTTAAACCAAAAAATGAACCAAGTAACAACATAGCATCCCCAAAGATTCACTACTGCAAAATCCACAACAGAACAATGCATAGCAACAACGCAATCAAAACACGTTTCACACAGCCGATCTTTTCGCAACGAACACATCAACCAGCCAAATGCACACAGCATTCGGCAGCGTACACAAGGAAGTTCATAATTCTAAAACGAACCATATAACATAGCATCTCCAAATTTCCCTAATGCAAAACCCGCGAGAGCTCAATATACAGCAACAAAGCAATCAATCAACTGTCGATCTTTCCGCAACGAACAAATCAATCATCAATGAGCCAGTAACCGGGGGTACCTTCTTCTCCCCGAGGAAGTTCCTGATCTCGATGGACCGGCTCCCGTTGGTGATGGAGGCATTGATGGGGAAGTGAGCATACACGAATCGCATCTTGTACCGGTACCCCCTGGTGACCCCGGTGATGAGGTTATCGACGTGGCTGAGTGCGGTGCGAATGGCTGCGCTCGTCTTTCGGGACCCGAACCACGCGTCGATCTTGAGCTTCCGCTTCCCGGTGGCCTCGTCCCTCATGAGGTGGAAGTCCAAGTTCAGGTGCTTGAAGTTCTTCCTTAGCTTCCCCCTCGGGCCCTCAACATCTATCACCTTCGCGTTGACCTTGATCTTCACGCCGTCCGGGATGTCCATCGTCTCCGACGAAAGTATGGACTTCATTTTTGCCGGAGGAGTTGGCTGTTAGGGTTTTTGGCGGAAGCAGAGAGAAACCCTAGGAGTGAGGAGGAGGGGGTTTTAAAGGGGACCCGGCCCGGGGCAGTTTGCAAGGAGGCGCATAAGATAATCGGTTATTGTCGATAGACCCTAGTATAGTTTCGGAAATTGCAGATTGGCCCTTTTGTAGGTTTTGTATATCCATTTCATTTTATCTGAAATCTTTTTAAGTTTTTGTTTGTTTGGAATCATTTAGAACTTCGAGTAAATTACACTCAGGTTCTTAGTCCATGTGGTAATTATAGATAATGTCTATGTTATTCAAACATTTAGTTCTTTCTTTAAATATTGGTCTCGGAATTCTGGCTGATGTTATCATATATTTTCTTTTTTCATGTGAAATGACATTTATGCAGTATAATGGTCGTTTCACATGACCAAAAGAACAAACAATTAACTACTAATATCAGACAGGAACCCGAGAACAATATTAAACAAAGAGCGAGGATGGCAACATATTTTTTTATGGTAGAGACCTTACCTGTAATTATGACATAGACCAACAAGCGAAGATAATTTTTCCTTTAATTTTTAGGCACTTTGTCCAAAATATGTTGATTGAAAACTTAAAGCGTCAAAAAAATAAGTCAAACTTGTCCAAGAATATTTAATTTGATCCTCGTCCAATTCTGGTCCATAAAAATTAGAAGCGGGCTTTAAATTTTTTCTACAATTTAGATGACCAAAATATGAATTGATTTGAATTACGTAAAATAAAATTTACATGAATTAAGTGTTACATTTATAAAAGTTCACAACTTAATACGTAACACCGTTCGCTATTTCAGTAAATCTATGGATTAGGTTTGTATCAAATTTGTCTTTATCGAGAAATGGAAGAAGCTATAAAAGATTTTGATCAAGCTTGTCTTCAAATTAAAGATTAGAACTTTACGGGTTCTAAAGTAGGGATTGGGTGCTGATGAGAACTAATCAATATGATAATGAACTTTAATCTTCTTAAGAAAAATGTGAATTCAATGCTCATGAAAGAAAATGACATCAGACTAGATGACTATTAGACCTAGGGGCGACTATGATTCGAATCTTAGGATCCAAAATTGGAGTTTCGAAATTAAATTCGAAACCACGGTCAAGGTTTCAAAAATTATTTCAAACTTTCTAAAAAAAATTTAGTTACGGTTGTGGTTTTTTCAGAACTTAAATTGGAGATTCTGGAACTACAATCAGAGATTCGGAATCATAGTTAACCCCTTCAATTCTTAAAAAATTAAAGGGCAAGCCTCAGGTATTTGGCTTATGCATAATTAAGACTAGGGTCTCTGTTATTTGAAATATTATTTTGTCGTCATTTCTTTTTGTTTAAATATTGATCTCGGGTCCCTGGCTGATGTCAGTATATATTTTTTCATTTTTTAGTCTTGTGAAATTACTTTTATACCCTTACACAAAAACTCACCTCCCTCCTCCCCTCCGGTGACTCGTCTCTCTCCTCTCCTCCATACCAGAAGCTTTAATTTTTTTTTTGGAAACTAGAAGCTATTATTAGAACGTAATTAGAACCGAGATTTACTCTTCAAACCCTAATTACAACTCAGCTTCTGGTCTTGTTCCTTCCGCTTCAGAGAATTTTCATGAATTGACTCTCTCTCTCTCTCTCTCGCCTTACAAGAAATTGACCCAATCTCTAAATCGACCCAATTAGGAAGCCTCATCGCCCCATTTTTTGGCGTCGGCGGCGGGTTCTCGTCGGTGGCGGGTCTCGACGGGCCAACTTAGGAACCATCAGGCACAAGGATTCGACGGGCCCACACCATGGCAGTCAAATTCCGTCTTCCAATTCCAATTCCTTATCGTAATAGTTCCGCTGGACCTACGAAAATTTTGGTTGATGAATGGGTTGCCCTTTTTTATTTTTATTTCTGTTCAAGTGGTCAAATCTGGGTTTTGTTGGACTTGCTCTCTGTTCAACAAGATGTGCGTCCTTTCTTGGTGGAGATGCCAAGTTCATGTTCTCTGTTCAAGTTATGGCCTCCCTTTTCTTGGAGATGCGATGTTCTTTGGTTCCTGGAAGGAAGAAGATTATTCCTAAAAAAAAGGAAGGAAGAAGGTTAAGCCGAAGAGGAGGGGCAGAGGGAAAGAGGGAAGGAGAGAGAAAAAGAGTGGCTTTGGCCCCCAAAATTGGCCGATACACCAACTGTAAATGATCACACGACTGCTCCAGCCGTTTCAGAAAGCCCGGGCCGAGCTCGAAGGTTGCCATCCACAGAAGATCAGGGTTTAACCGGTCTCAAATTCAGTGGAGACATGGATAATCTCGGATCAAAGGGGATTTAATAGTAAGGAGGGGCAATATTGGTAAATTCCTTTTAACAAATCATTTGAATGGTATTGGTTTTAATCTACTTCGATATTGGTATTCTTCTTTTCGAATATTAGTATACTATTTCTAAATTATTGGTATCCTTATACTCTGATATTGGTATAATTTTTATTTAATATTGGTATCTTTTTTCTCGAATATTGGTATACTGCTTCTATATTATTGGTATCATTATACTCTCATATTGGTATAGTTCTTATCTAATATTGGTATCATTCATCTATGATATTGGTATCTTTTACTCAAATTTAAAAATATTCCATCTTACATTATAAGTGAACAAGTATACACGTATACCATTTGAATGGTATTGGTATCCTTGTTCTACGATATTGGTATCTTTGTTCTAAGATATTGATATCCTTCTACTATAATATTGGTATCCTTCTGTTCGGATATTTGTATTATTTTTCTCTGATATTGGCCATACCCAAGCTAGGCAAAGGTGCGGGCGGTCCTTGGTAAAAAATGCCGCATTAGGGTAAATCCCGTATCCCCGGGCCGACCTCCTCCCCCCTCATCGAAGGGCTCCATCAGCCCGAACACGTTGAGCTTGTCCTTGGCGAGCAGAGCCGTTGTCGTCTCCGGCTGGAACCGAGCCTTGGCAGGAGCGATCACGGAGTGGAGGAGCAAAACATCGTCGTTCACCGCCCCGTCGCCATGCAGCGAGGAAGAGAGGCGGAAGAGTTGTGCTATGATCTCATTTTAATTTTTGTCCCCCATTGAAAATGATTCAATGCGTTTTTTCCCTCAAAAAACTCTGGTGTTAGCATGTGATATGGGGATTCTGTGTAGTTGATCTTCAGGGAGGGCAATGGGTGCTTTTGGATATAGATATAATATACCCATCACAAATGGGGATGCCTATTTTTTTTTGGATTTGAGATGAAATATTTTTGTTTTCCGAGGAAGAGAGGCGGAAGAGAGGAAGAAATTATTCGTGAAACCCTAATGGGGTGTGCCTGGATAAAAACTCGAAAATATCCCTGGTAAATTCTGGCCATCAGATCTATTAAAAAATGAATTTGATCAAATCCAATGGCCCAGAATTAGTCCATACTATGTGGACGACTTTTATGTAGTCCCCACTGAATCCAAATCCGAAAAAGAGATGTAATTGTTATTTTTTTAAGAATATAAAAGTCATTTTACATGACAAAAAAAGAAAAAATTAAATGCTGATGTCAGCCAGGGACCCGAGACCAACGTTTAAACAAAAAGTGGGGACGGTAAAATAATATTTCGAATAGGAAGATACGGCTATTTTACAGAGACATGGTCAAACACAGAGACTCTAACCTTAATTACAGCATAAGTCAAGGACCTGAGGACAATTTCCCAAAAATTATATCATCTATTATCAACTATCTTTTAATCTTTATTGGTTAATTGCTCTCTACTAATTCTCTCTCTCCGTAAAGTTAAAATAATACAAAAGCTTTGATTTCTTTGAAATTAGGAATATGTAAAATTTTTTTTTAATGAAACCTTGCAACCGAAAATTCTTACACTGTAACTGTAGATTTCGGGAACCATCGTGGAACCTTATTTCAAGGTTCCAAATACAGTTTCACCTTTTTAGAATCCTTTAGTTAACAGTTCCGGAACTCATGCAACTGCGAATTTCTTATTTTTAAAAAGATAAAAAATTCTAGTCAAATTCTTATTTTTAAAAAGATAAAGAGTAAACATCTCGGTCTACTATAAAAAATAATGATTTTTGGTCCCATGAATTCTATTCTAGTTCTCCCGTTATCATTCCTAACTGACAGAATTACAAACACGATTAGACTCTAAATATCAAAATTGCGGGAAAAAAAGGCACAAGTTAAAATGCGGCCCGTGACGACACCCGCTCCATGAAGTTGACAGTGTCGACCGTATTTTATGGGCTCCCCCCCAGCTGAAGGCCCACCGGAGCTATTTTTCCAAAACATGCAGGCCCGTTTCTTTAACGATGTAGAAAAGCAGTCGGAGGCTAGCAGGGTTTTTTTTATAAATGGATTAAATTTTATAAATATATTCTAAATATTTACTATCATGCCTAAAATTACATCACATCACTAAGCTCTTCTAAATGTCTCCATACATAGCTGTAAATTTTGATGTGCGAAGTCCGCTGTTGAGTTCGACCATCAAAACTGTTGAGTTCGACCATCAAAATTATTCATGAACTTAGAAAAGAATAGTATAATTGAGAAGACATTCCTGGTTGCAAGATCTTGTTGACAGTTCAAAGGAAAATTTTACTACATACGTAAATGATTTACTGTATTCAAATATTTAAGAGAAATATTTTTAAAAATGTGTTGTTTCTAAAAAAAGTACATATTTATTCTCTTAGATTTTATTGAAATTTTTTGTTGGCCTAAACATCGTTAGGTGGTACGATGTTATCACTCTAGAATTATCTTTTTTCTCAAATTATTAAATATAAATGAATCAGATCAATCAATGATTATATTCACAAAGTTAAGAGGCGTCATGATTCCCCTCTTGATAAATTAATTCAACACAGGTCCAGTTGATTTGTTCACTTTTTAGAACCCGGATACAATCGGTCAAGAATTTGGTTTTATAAAGTTATTGAACAAAAACGACGGTATTAAATTTTTTTAAATAAATATTCCATCAATACTTGACCATAAATACGAGAGATTAAAATAATAATTGGATACGGTTCAAACTTCAACTTAAGCTCTAAAACAAAATTCAAAATTTGCACAGGGAGAACGTGGGTAGTTTTAATCCCCATTTTTCCCTGTAATTATCCTTGAAAAGCACGTTTAAATCAAAAGAAAATCCCACTAACATCATTATCTATGGATCTATCTTCTTTTCAAGTTCAAAAAACGACAAAAAGATAAATGTACAATGGATATTATGATTATTATTATCCCCCACACACAATAATCATAATTAAAGAAGAAACACCAAAACCCTACCATGGAAAATCTTAGAAACAAGAAAGGGTTAATCCAACAGTACATAGACTTGGAGCAAGAATGGGACACCATAAAACGATCATCAACCCGCAAACTGAGAAGAAGCAGGGCGAAGACCAACATGGTTAGGGCAATCCGTGCCCTAATGGAGAACTCCTCCCCGAGGGAGCTCATGTCTTGTCTCCAACAAGACCAGGACGGGAAAAAACGGGACAAGGTGGTGGAGGAGATCATAAAGGAGAGGAAGGCGGGTTTCGAGAGCGGGAAGATCAAGGGTAGGAGGCTCTCCTTTGGCTCGAATGGCGGTGGAGAGGGGGACGAGGGCGTGAAGGAGAAGGGCTCCTCTCCTTTGCCTCCTTCTTCGGGTTGTTGTTTTTGTAGTTCGTGTCGCGTGGGGGTGTTGTTGTCTGTTTCTTCTTCATCTTCGTCGTCTTCCACCACCACCACCACCTCTTCCTTCTTGTGTGACGAGTGTACGGAGAGGGAGAGGGAAGTTGTCGGCCGGAGAGAGGACGGAGAAAAGGCAGCGGCCGAGACGGAGAAAAGACGATGTTCCGGTGGAGGGCATAAATACCGGTGGTTGGTAGTAGCGACGTTCTGGGTTGCGGTTGGTTTACTAGTGGGAAGGATCAGCGGTGTTTTCTCGACAAGGAAAGAGTACCGTCGCGAATTTCTGGTTCCAACTTAATTCCTCGTTTATCTTTAATCCCATGATGTTCGGGTTCGGATTGAATCTTGGACGATAAACTTTGGTGTAATCATCTCCTTATAATTCAGCCAGCTCTCAAGTAGTGAATTTTGTGTTATATAATCAATCTTTGTCTTTCCATTTAAATTAGTTCTCTGAGTGCTTCTGATTAAATCTGTTAGCACTTAATTTGCTTGATTTGATCGTCATTACTTAGGGGTGTTTTGGACAAGTAATGATAAATTAATAGCTAATTTTAAGAATATTTCATACTGCTTCTGTTAGAGATGTCGAGAAATTAAAGAAGAAATAATTTGTGGGCTTGTTTTCTCACCGTGGACGTAAGCACTAGGTCGAACCACGCTAAACCCTTGCGTCCGTGTTCTTTGCGCGTTTTGTTCTCTAGTTGCTGAATTTCTAACAATTGGTATCAAGAGCTTGGAGGATGATGGTTGGAGCGAAGTTTGCTCTTGTGAAGTTCGATGGTTCTTCGAATTTTGGGTTATGATAAAGGCGTGTCAAGGATCTCCTCGTGCAACAAGGGATGGTCATCGTGCTCTCGGAGAAGAAGCCCGAGAAGATGGAGGAGCAAGAGTGGAAGGAGATGGGGGCCAAGGCGGTGGCGATAATTCGCTTGTGCTTGGCGGATGATGTGATGTATCACGTCATGGATGATGAGTCACCAGCTGAGGTATGGAAGAAATTGGAGGCAAGGTATATGTCTAAGTCTTTGTCGAACAAGCTTTATCTTAAGCAAAGATTGTACGGGCTCAAGATGAAGGAGGGCTCGAATTTGAGCCAACACATTAATAGTTTCAGTCAACTTGTGAGCGACTTGAGAAAGGTTGATGTGAAGTTCGAGGAAGAAGACAAGGCATTGTTGTTGCTGAATTCTTTACTTGGCTCCTACGAAAATTTGGTTACAACTCTAACTTGGGGGAAGGAGTCCCTGGTGTTGGAAGATATCACAAGTGCTCTGCTAGGGTTTCATCAAAGAAGAAAAATTGGTGATGAACAAGCAGAAGGGCTAGTTGTGAGGGGTAGCCATGGTGATCGTGGTGGGGCAAAAGACAGGAAGGGATCTAAGTCGTGGTCAAGGAGGTTCAAGGAAAATTACTTCGAGTGCGGAGAAAAAGGGCACGTGAAGAAAGATTGTCCAAAAAGAATTCGGGATCACGAGGACAAAGGATTAGGTTCCGTGAATGTGGCCTCACATTCGGACGGGTCAGATGGTGATCTTATTTTTGTTTTGTCAAGTCCAAAGCATTCTGATTCTTGGATTTTGGATAGCGCTTGCTCTTTTCACATAATGCCCAAGAGAGGGTGGTTCGACACCTACATGTTCGTTGATTCAGGTATGGTGACTATGGGTGATGGTTCTACTTGCAGAATTACTGGCATAGGTGATATCCAAATCAAGATGTGGGATGGTGTTGAGAGAAAATTGTGTGGGATTAGGCATGTTCCAAAGTTGGAGAGGAATTTGATCTCGTTAAGAGCCTTGGATTATAGTGGGTACAACTATAATATTGTAGGCGGGCTAATGGAGATGGAGAAGGATGTTGTGGTGGTGATGAAGGGTGAAAGAAATGCTAGGAACACCTATAGGTTAGTGGGGAACACGGTTGTAGGTGGAGTCACATCGTTGGGTTCCGATAGAGGGGAGAAAAGCTATTGTGTGATGGAGCGAAAGCTTGACATAAATGTTTTGAGTGGTGTTGGGATTCGCGGAGATAAAGTTAGCAAGTTCTCGCTATGGTTGTCTAAAGAGACGTGTACGTCAAAGGTGTTGGATAGGTTTTGCATGGGGAATGCGAAGCTGTTGGTAGCACCACGGACAAATTGGGTATCTCACTCAAGGCCGAACAGTGGAGTTCGTGGCATGTCGAAGGTTTTACTTGGTAGAACAAAAGGCTGCCCTTTGTATGCTATGGCATGTAGCATTGGTATAAGGCAAGAAGGTCCAGCGGAAAAATAGTTCGAGGTTGCGGAGCATGGGGCAGATCAAAAATAGAGGACGCGTCTATTGGTCGCAAGGTTGCTTCAGCAAGTGGACTTGCTAGTTAGGGTTCAATAGAGATTGGAGGGAATAGGCCAAGCAAGCTCGGAAGCTCGAGCTTGAGGGCTGACTCCATGTGATTGAACGGAAAAAGGTGGTGAGAAAGTTGAGATGGTATTATTGATGGCGGTGTATCTATGGTCAAGGTGGAGCTGGTAGAGTCGGTTTGATTTCTCAGATTCTCATGGTTCTTCATGTGGCGGTATTTCATCAAGATGGAGTTTGTTGAAGTTCGGATGAAACTTCATGGTTCGTCCACTGGATGATTTCTCGCTAAGGTAGAGATTGTTAGAAATGTCGAGAAATTAAAGAGGAAATAATTTGTGGGCTTGTTACCCTAGGTTTTTTGTATAGCTTTGTGACTCAGATCCATCAATAAAAGTTCTCTTTTTCTCACCGTGGACGTAGGCACTAAGTCGAACCACGCTAAACTCTTGCGTCCGTGTTCTTTGCGCGTTTTGTTCTCTAGTTGCTGAATTTCTAACAGTTTCCAAAATCAACATCTGCACTAATTAGTACAAGCTACTCTAAATGTCATTACTCTAACAAAATTAAATAAAACAACGTTCGGATATCAGAAATACGTATGTTAATCCTATAACCTATGTATATAAGATTTGCCTTTAAATTTTTTAGTTTATAACACGTGGTATCGGGACACATAGCCGATTAATCTAAATTCGATTCGGACCGAGTGGGAGCGTTCAGAAGGGAGTATAAGTATGCATCTGCCTCAGTATCTCTTCGAAATTCTCTGCAGATTTCACAGATGGGTGTACATGCACCCCTTCGTATGTGGTCACCACAAGTTCTTCGTCTTTAGAGTTTCGCTGCACTTGCTTTTTCACATTGCATCCCCTATGCGTGCACTTGTAGTAACTCCTGCAGATATATGCATAAATAAGCTCTCAGCTCATTATACGTCTTTTGTGGTTCCATATATTTTTTTAATCTATGAATCTCATTGTCTATAATATTCACAAGCAACGACTAATCTAGAATTAAGCATTGTCGAATGATACTCAAAAGATGAGTATTAATAATATTTATTTTATTCGCAAAAGTCAAACATATACATATATATAAAGAAAATTGTTGAGGTTATGTATAGATCTTTAATTCATTATTGTTGAGGTTATTGTTGTACTCTATTGATCATTATATTCAACAAATTAACCTGTCTAGAATCTAATGTTCTAGAAACAAAATATTGATTGTATTTGGTTTATAAATGTTCCATATTCCCTTGATTGATACATAAAACCAATTAACTCCCAATTATACTTGTCGTGGATATATGAGTTAATATCAACTGTTTTTTGGTCACCACAGACATATCTCCCAAACATACCTTCCACAATTCATAAAAAAATCACCTTTGTTCACTTGTTGAAAGTTCAAACTTGCGAGTGACCCATGTTTTTAAAAGGTGCACGAGTATAACGACAGACAAGATCAACTAATTTTAATATCATGTTATAAACTTACATCCAACCAAAAATAGTAAGACAATGAGTAGATATATCTGTCATATTTATTGTTAGGAAATCAACATACTCTACGTATGAATGCGCAACATAATTACCTCTATTCTAACGTAAGAAAATAAGAACGTGAAACAAACACGAGAGATTACGTTGTTCGGCGAATTATTTACGTTCAAGGAATACAAATCTTTTATTGATGAGTTTTCTAAGCCACACAATAGGATTAGAATCCCTATCTATTTATAGGCAAACCCTAATATATCCTTGAAGTACATCTAATTAAAAAAAATAATCTAAAACAAAATCCTTGTGAAATCAAAAATTGTAGATTTTGAACTATTCTTCAACACTTATAATTGGACTCAACAATTTTCCATTTTTAATGTATGATTCTCCAACATGCCCCTCAAATAAAGTTAATCGAATTGAAGTTTACACAAAGGCTATATCTACTTTTCAACATCAATTTCCTTGTACTCATTGATTTCTACCCAATGAATCTAAAAATGGACTCATGGCAAGGCACCGAATTATATTCTTAATTTTCTAAAAAAGGATCATTTTCTCAATATGTGTTCTTCCCGAAGATTGACTCGGATTTCTATCAGTTCGTTCACCTTCTTCTTTTTTTTCGGTTTAAACTAATCTTGTGAGCGAACTCATTACTTTTAGGTTCACTTTCGAACAGATTAAAACCATCAATTAATGGTGCTTAACACAGAAATTAGTAGCCTACTAACCTGGGAAATCTGTTGTTCTTCACAGTCTTTTGACCGTACTTCCTCCATCGATATCCATCATCTAGTACATCAATCTGGCTCTTTGTCTGAAACGCAATCCTTGGCCTTCTAATTTCCTTTGCAATATCACCTTCTAGCTTCTCCTTAACATCCAAATTCGTGTAGCTTCCACTGGTTGAAACTATGCTTTTATGATTATCAGAACCCAAAAGTTGCATTTCTTCCCCATCTTGAAGATGTATTTGAGGGTTACCCATCTCCATAAGTGAAGGATATATAGGACATCCTGATGTATCAGCTAGTAGTTGAATGTTGTAGCTCTCCATATTTAAATTTTGGGTTATGTAATTAACTAGAGATTCAAGCTTATGATGATATATATAAGAGAACAATAAGCTTATAAGTATTTACGCCACTGTGTAGTTTAAAAATAACGGTGTTTCTTTAGTTGACAATCCCTCTATTTGAGAAAAAATAGTCCTAAATATCATTAAATAAAAAAATTGAGAAACCAATGAGAAAAAATATATTAAAAAATCATATGAAAAATATCACAAAAGAGTGAGAGAAGTTTTCTCGTATTTTTTCTGATTTATTTATAAAAATTTAAAACCTTTTTTTTCAAATTATACTTAGAAATCTTTTTCTCCAAAAAATATATTCTGATAGTTGAGCGTGAACTAATTTTTTTTTGTCAATCGTCGGATATTTTTAAACTATAAGGTAGTGATTTGCAATAAATGACATCGTGTTCAAAAAGGTAACCAGTTAACTTGTCCATTATCTAGGTTTCACCACCTAGCGGCTACACTTGTGGCTATTAGATGGATATAAATTACATTTTTCAGTGGAATTATTGGTTATGGTTGCAAAACCTTCGATTAGGGGAAAATGAAGAGTCGTTGGCGGCACGTAAAAGTGTCCCAATAAAAGGGAGTTATTCTTAGGATTTGGAACGTGATAAAGAAATAGAATCGATTTCCATGAAAAGTTATATAGCGGGGAGGAGGGATTTAGAATAGGGATAGAGGTCCACCTGCTGGCTACAGACAAATTAGATTAGATTGCAGATATACTTGCTCTTTTTATATAAGCAAATTTATTTATATTTGTGATAACTATGATATGTTCTGAAAATCTTACGTAGTTTGATTATTACTATTCATATAAACAAGTTTTACATTTTTTTATAATGCACATATTGAAAGAACTTAAACATCAATCGCACTTAACCTGGAGCAATTTCAGGATGGACAATCTTCTCAGAAATTTTCCGTAATCGACTGTGAGTGAAGACAAAATATGCTGAAAAAAAATTAAGTTGGTTTATAAAAATATTTGGTTGAATCACGAGACATTACAATATATAAGTACAAATTTACATTTGTTCTCCATATTAGATCTTTTGTTTGGAAATTTTTTAGGCAGAAGTTGCTGGCCTTTCATTTACAATGGGGTTGTCGCTGCTGGGATCGGATGATCCGGAATCGATCTGGGCTTGCTCCTCCTCTCCAGACCCACCTACTACAAGCTGGTCCATCTTTTGCATCCCATCTGTTGTTTAGCGATGAGAATTTTTTTTAATTATATTACAAAAAAATTGGATTGTTTTGTTAATTCTTCAACCACATCATCAGCTAAAAACTGATGTGGCGTGAGAGGCCGGGCAGTTGGGGAAGGCTACCTGCGTCGTGTCAAACATTGCAAGCTGTTTGAGATGCATTTTAAATCACGAAATACTCATGCATCAAATTATTATTTAACACGTCAAATGATTATTTCACAATGATATTTTCCTTTTATAATTTTGTTTATGTGTGGTTTCACACAAAGTGTATATGACTTGACAAAAATTAAGAGTTCTATTCCTGATATGTGCAATTTACTTTTAAAAATAAATTTTATGAGATTCAAAATGATTATGTAAGATTTTGGTTTTTTTAGGGGTAAATTTTGATATTTATAAATGATAAATTTTACAATAAAATTAGAAGATCTTTGGAACTAGTTGGCTTTTCGATGCTGAATATGTTTAATAATAAAACTATTATTACAAAATTTAGTGTTTGAACGTTCAACTAATCAGACTGAAAATTTAACACCGCGTAAGAGTATTAGTTTGGATTTTAAATGCTCTGGACTATTTTAAAAAAAATGTTGAACAAAATTTGCTTGAGGAAAGTTGAAATCAATTTTTTTTTCCTCAAAAAAACCTCGTTTTAATTTCTCAATATTTCTCATTAAAAAAACCTCCTAAAAGTGTTTGTATATATATATATATATATATATATATATATTTTTTTTTAGGGGAGGTAAAATTATATCTGACCTCGAGATCAGGTTCCCGAGCGGTCCAAATCAAACTTTCCAGGAAACCAGACTGTTCGTCTGAGTGAAAAAATCAATCCTACTGGATTACCAGCGGCCAACAGGTAAAAGTTATGTGCGCGAGAACAACAATTAATAAAAACAGTACTGATATTCGTATATAATTTAAAATATTAAAATAATAATATGTTAAATTTTTTACGATTATAAATAAATTCACCGGAGATTAAACATTATAAATCTTGCACTTATGATCTCGGCGTCCCTGCAGAATGCAGACAACAGAAATTGAAATCATACGGATATATCCGTATGAAAGCTGTCCTTCAGACTCGGGCCTCTTAAAAGTTGAAAGCAATTAAAGCATACAAGATGCCTATGTACAAGTTGAAATTTCATGACCACCGAAGATTTGTTTATTAAATTCGGAGTGAACTATTGTCGGACTTTATAAATCAAAATTTTTTTTAACAAAATTAGCTGAATTCATAAGATTCAAGTTCGAAATCTTGTTTACAAGAATCTAAATCATCGTATCGATACGAAACCGAAACAGTTGCCATACGAAGACATCTTAAAGAGTTACGACCAAATGCGCACCCGTGAGCAGCCAGAAATAAATGGCTACCACCGTCCAATCCAGTAATGTCAATACTTCTGCGGAACCCTAAATTTTCCTTCCTTCAATGCTTATCATTGGAAAAATAACATCCCAGTATTATCAAGAACTAAAGGACTATTTCCCCTCACAAAAAAAAAGAACTAAAGGACTATACCAATTGAAAATAGGTGACACCTAAGAACAAATGGCCAATGTAATAAATACCCAATTCTAATAGTTTAACATTACTGGATTCTAAAATTTAGCTATTGATTATAAGTCTTTTTTTTTAGCTAAAAAGCCCACCGACAATATATTAAGTTGGAAAATTTGTGAACAACAAAGCATCAAGCTCATAAGGACAAGAGATAGCCTAATCTGGAGCAAGGTCGAGAATCCTACATTTAAGACTAAACTAATCAGCAACTTGATTAACCGATCTTTTTTTTGAAAGTTCAAATACTTAGTATATTAAAGAAGTTAATCATGAGAGTCATACAAAAAGAAGTCATTGAGCTCGTGAGAAGGGTTGAGATGAATACTTTCCAAGAGATTCTCTATTCTAGTAGACCTAGCTAGACAGTCCGCAACTTGGTTAGCTACTCTAAAAATATACACAAGATGGCATAGAAGAGACTTCAAAAGCAAAGTTTGGACTTCAAGTACAAATAATTCAGCATTCCAATCCATAAGGAAGGAGAAATTGTTGATGAAGTCCACTGCAATTTTGTTGTGGATTCAATGGTAGTCTCTTTGAAGGGGAGATGTTGAAATGTGTAAGACGCTACTTCCTCAATCGCACTTAACTCAGCAATCAATCGATCCAGGGATACAAAAGATTAAACATAATGGTAAAAGAAGGATCCACCCAAAGTAAAGCTATAAAGCCTCAATCCCAGTTCAAAGAAGCACTTATTTTTAGCATCGAAACTATCAAAAGCCAGAGACAAGATAATGAAGTTGGAAAAATTTGAAAACATAATTAACTATAAAAAAAGTTACTCCTCGGCAATTGAGCAGGCGAAAAAAATAGACAACAGAAAACAATAAACCAATAATTAATTGCCTGCACTCCAAAAATTCCAAAACCGAGAATTAAACAAACCAACAACGTCCGGCAAGACCTTCCTGGCCAGACACTTGTGGTCGCTCCTCCCTCCTCCGCCTCCGCCTCCGCCCAGTTCCGCCGCCACGTCAGCACCGCGACCTCTACCCTTCTCCATCTCCATCTCTACCTCCACCTCTACTTCATCCGGAACAAGTACTACCTCTTCCTCGAAATTACAAACCCCAGCTTGTTTGGCCTTGTTGCTACTAGGGTTAATGTGGTTGTTCTTCTTCTTCTTCTTCGTCTTCGTCGTCTCGTTCGCGACGAGGTGTTCCTCGAAAGCCTCGATGACTTGGTCTATAAGCTCCCTGTTGGGTGACGAGTCCCACCGGAACCAGAACCTGGTGTAGCACTCGAAGCACCCGCATCCAAACGAGGGCCCGCCATTGTCGGAGACGGTCGTTCTCTTCTTGCACTTGTTGTTGGAGGAGGAGCTAGGGTTTAGGATGGACCTGGCTAGAAAGTAGGCCAGGACTTCCCGGTCCTGGGTCTGGAGGGACAAGGCTAGGGCTAGAATGGTCACCGGAAGTAGCTTCAACACCGACTCTGGGTTCCGGCGAGAGGCGGAGAAGGATGGTCTTGCCGGCGGTGGAGATGGTGATAAGGGGTTTGATGGGTGAACTGTGCCTCTTCTCTTTCCGGCTTCCATTATTATTATTTTTTTTGAGGAAAAGTCTTAATAATAATAATAATAGGGTTTGGTTTGGTTCAAGTCGAGGGGGCGTGGGTTTTCTTCTCGAGAGTTGAGGGAAAATGCTATAGGTCAATTTTAGTTGTATGTAATTTACTAATTTACACTTATGTCTACTAATTTAGATAAATGATATTTTCTCTTTAAATTTTGAAAAAGTTGTTAATATTTAGGTTGTTTTATTAATAAGCGTCAATTTTTTTAAACTACTTTTAAATGATCATTTCTAAATTGATAATATTTTTGAAATTCTCAAAATTTTGGTTTTAAATATAAAGTGATATTCTCAAATAATTACATATATTTTTTATACTTTATAAATTTATAATTATATAGTAGTTTGTGTTAGATTTTTTTGTTTGATATTTTTATATCATTTTTTAATCTTTTGAATCGATTTATAATGGTCATTATAATCGACATCTTGTTGAACAATAATATTTCAATCGAATTTAATATTTTTTTAAATCGGTTAAACTCAATCAAGCTGCCATTAAAGTAACTCTAAATGACACTATTTACAGAGGATAACCACAAAGAAACAACTATTTTTTTAAACTTCAATATAGATAAAATAATTTTATGGAATATATTAAGTGGCGACAAAATATTTTAAGAACCTGTGTGTGTTATATATATCTTCATTTCTTTTCTTATTATTTCTGTTTATTTGTTAGTTCGCTGTCTCCTTTTGTGCGAATTCAGTCCGTAAAATAATGAGGATGGTTAATAATATTTTGGGGTTGCTCATTGTCGTTTTAATTTGTTTATGTCTTTTAAGTGGTTGGATTTCAGGATTCAATGTCTCGAGCCCCGAGAGTGGCAAAATGGATATGGATGGGACCTTTGTAATTAATAATTAGCTGTCTTAATCTCCTTTGTCGTTCTTGACAAATGAAGGTCTAACATTGTTATCGAGAGAACAATAAACTGATTGATTGACTTTTAAATTACGTTCTCTCTTTTAATTTCGATTGTCATGTTTTAGTTTTTCTCCCACCAGGTTATATTCGTGTGTTGCTTCAAGACTCTATTGTGGGCACTCACCACTTTTACAAAAAAAAAAATAAAAAGAGGTCCAATTGTCTTTTAAGACAGAGTTCACTTTAGTTCCCGTAATTTTACGGGTTTATGCACAACTTTTCTACAGTATAAAATTGATTAATCGGATGAAAGAAACTTTTGCTATTTTATACACATGTCAGTGATCATTGTTACAAAAAATACCCTTAAATCTCAAAAAAATGAAAAATGACATTGCTTCTATTTATATGTATTAGTTATACAAAATCTAAGTTACTCTTTAGATTTATAAAAAAATTTACTCTTTAGATGTTACAATTAAGACATAAAGGAACAAACAATCATTAAATCTACCGTTGAATTCGTTCTTTTAACTTAATTAAGAAGTCTCGAGTTCGATTATCTAGAAAATATTGAATACTCACGTTTAATTTATTTCATAATAACAAGTATGAGCTTAAGATTTAACTTATTTCGAATTGAGGGAACGAAAAATAATTATTTGAATATTGTGGACATAACATTTTTCACGAAACACCATACACGTATTTTATCTTTTTTTTTACATTCTACTCTATTATGAATATATTTGCAGCTATCTTAAAAAACACATTTGCAGCTTAAAATATGTTCTTCTAATCGTCGTAACCATACTAATTTCTTGAACCAAAAAATTCAACAAAATAAAATTTTCTAGGATCATAGTTGTCGTTTTAATTTTTCATACTAAAATTATAGTTTTTTGAGAACCATACTAAAATTATAGTTGATGTACTCTAATTACAAACTCTCGCAAAAGCTTTCGGCGTGATTTTAGGAGTTCAGAGCTTATCGGAATCTTTTTGGGCTGAGCCCAATTTTAGACGTTATATACTATTATCGGCCCATGCTAGCCTCTGAAGCCTAACAATAGATCGGTGCTTACCGCTCATCTAATATTTTCCCTTCGTCCCGGGCCAAATATATGGGCTTTGCGGTTTAGCTTCTATAGAGAGCGATTCTAATTGGAGTAAAAGATGCATTAGAATTTAGGGATAAACTACGAAATTGATAAGTTTTGATAATGATATACTAGTCTTTAGTTTATCAGTCATTAAATTTTGGGAAACCAAATGTTAATTTTTAGGACCAATTTCCATCTAAAATGACACGTGAAAGTAGCAAATTATCCATCCTTCATTTTAATGCTTCAAAATCATCATAAACATACTACAGTCACCCAAGGTAAAAAAATTCATCAACCACATAAAAAAAATAGAAAAATTACGTTCAGGTTCCTGTAGTTTGGCGTCCCTCCTTCTAGGGTCCCTGGGTTTCCAAAATCCATGTTGTTGTCCCTGTAGTTTGGTTTTAGAAACTCTCGGGTCCCTGATGACTCTTTTTTCATTTTTGATCATGAAAATGACCAAAATATTCTTAAACAAAAATAATATATTTTTTGTTTAAGGGTATTTTGGTCATTTCCATGACCAAAAATGAAAAAAGAGCCGTCAGGGACCCGAGAGTCTCTAAAACCAAACTTCGGGAACATCAGGAACGATTTCGGAAATACAGGGACCCCAGAGGGAGGGACACCAAACTACAGGGACCTGAGCGTAATTTTCCCAAAAAATTATCTCTAGTCCCACCCACCTTATCGAACTCAATTGATTAACATTAAAAATCAAACAATCAAATTCTTCCCTTGTTGCAATTACTCGGATGTACACGACCAGAAGGAAATAAAATCGACTAGCTATCAATCAACATGAAACAATTTTCATAAAAACACCATGTGAAAGGAACATAACCTGCAAAGAATGGAACTACATTATATTCAATTTGTGTAACTAGCATAAAGTTCATCAAAAAGGACCTAATCCTTTCGATCATTGACTATCACATGATTTGGATTATCCAAGTGAGTTAATCGATTGAGCTGAATATTGATGGGTGTGACTTGTGAGATTTTTTTTATTGTGGGGTGGAAATTAATATGTTTTATGAATATAGGTTTAATTTATCATAATTTAAAAATTAATTAACTAGAGATTGGAGCTCATCGTACATTATATCAATTTTACGAACTTCTCGTCTTTTTCTTGTCCGTCGATAATCATTCACCTATTTAAATTGAATCTCTTACTAGTCACTCCTTAATTTTCTGGCTCAGTTGGCCGTATTTCTAATAACACCATGATATCATACCTAAAAAATATTGGGTCAATTTTTTTTCCCGATAATTAAAAAAATTTATAAGTAGAATATAAAATAAAAAAATGAGCATTCACTAAAATTTCTAAAGATAACCCATATACTATCTTCGCCAAAAGAGAGAGAATATTGGCCCATGGTTTCATCCATATGGGCCCCAGAAGCGATGTTTGGGCCATGTGAAGGTTGGAGAAGATTGGACCTGGTACCTATCACAATAATTAAAACCTTTTTCTACGACGATTTTTTTTAATATGATGATCCTAAACAGAACTAATGAAGAACCTTTGACTCAACGCAAGGTGGGTAGTATGGTAACAGATCTTGCCTCTTTTTGGAAAAGTCAGTGGGTCAATTCCCACCCTTTGCAAAAATGGCAAATTTTTGCTTAGGAGAGGTACAAAACTCAATGCCGTCAAGTGCCCCGAGATTTAGACCAATCCGCCTAAATTTTTTCTAAAAAAAAATGAACAACCTTTGACTTCGATGAAAATCATCCCTACAATATATTTTTCAGGGAAGTGATGGGTCCATCCTAGGTACAGAGGATGACTCACAGTACATTGCCAACAATGAATTTTTTTCACATTATAGTCCCACTCTTTCAAAAAGGTATGCTTACTATGATGGCGTACACGTGCTCGTCGCATCTACCTTGTTCCTAGTTGTCATATATGTGTCGTTAGTCACCAAAAAATATGTCTAAAATTTTAATTGTCTCATTTTAAATAGTATAGTTTTTTTTATAAGTAGAATTTTATTTATGAATATTTAATGTACATATATACGTACTAGGTATGTGGTTGTAGATCTCACTAAAAATCTGCCACGGTAAAAATCTTAGGAAAAATTGCGCCGGAGAAAAAAACACCTTGAGAATATTTCTAGAACATAATTCCACTTCGCCCGAGTCCAAATAGTGTAGGATGTTAATCGAACCAATTCCATGTAAATGGTGGTGATTGTCATTTTTGTTCAGGTTGAGGGGATTAAGTGACCATCATGCCTTATTAGTCCTTTGTAATAGAGTCCCATGAGACCCGTCCGCAATTCCAACAAAAAGAGGAAAGGGCATTGGATTAAGAGATTGATATATGATCGGCAAGTAAAATTGTTGGGGGAAAGTTGTTTGGAGGTTAGGGATGATGGCATGTTTGAATTTCAATGTTTAATACAGGAGTATTTTGGGTATAAAAATTAGTGGCATGATTGACTCGTAAGAAAATCATGTTGACCAACAAGAAACAACAGCATGTTCATGAAAAAATAAGAGAAAAGTTCGTAGTATGACTATTTTTTACATAAGTATTTTGCCGTTTAATACGTATTAATCGAATCAAATTTTTTCAAACGTTTGAAACTTAGAAGACTATGGAAACTATCACTATTGCTGGTGATGTGGCCTAATAGAGTGGAAACGTTTCAAAAATAGTCTAAATTTTTCCTCTCCTTCCCACATGTAATTGGCCCCGGAACGAGAATAATCGCTCCATAGAATGGCTAAGAAAGAGACGTGATCAAGAGTCTGTGACGTGTTAGACTTTTCCTGGACATGATGGACGTTTTATATCACCCCCATCCCCCACAACGTGATCCCAAGCTTCGGTACATGTACCATAAAACCAGATGCATGAAATCCAACTCCGATTTCTCCCGTAAGGATGAGAATTGAATTCGGATTTTGAAGATTTACATGGATCGATAATTTATTAACTTTGGTTTGACAGATATGGATTCTTATTTTTTTAAATGAATAGAATTCAAATTCTCTAGCGAATATCACCTTAGAGTTCAATAAAAACAAATTAGAGGGACCGAAGTTTTGATTTCTAAATGGCAGGGATTAAATTAATGATTTAAGCAAAGTCCAGGGATCTGGAAAAAATTTTCCCTAAAACTTATTTCTAAAAGGGAATCTCTTTATTTCTTTTATATTTTTGTTACTTATTTCATCAATTATATTTACTTGTAGATGTTACTTTGCATTTGAGATCTCATAATGTTATATTTATTTTTTTAAAAGATAAATTTTTATACCTAGTTATAGCAACCAGGAATTGAACTATGGACATCCGTCAAATCATGTTACAACTATGCCATTAGACCAAATGCCCGTTGATACTATCAGGCACTCGTAAATATAATGTTATATTTACTGCAAATCTTTAACTACATTAGGAAGAACCCTAAATTATATACATGAACTGACCTCACTCGTACTAACAATTCCAGGTTATATTTATTTCCACGTATTTTGTGGTTCTTTTTAATATTGGATATGTTGGGTAACGAAGAGAGGAAACACGCCAAGAATGAATTAGTGAATTCGGATAGGTGTGATGTAATGTCCCTTTCCTTGCTGAGGTTATTACCAACATGCAATAAATTAACATCGTCAAGTTGATACTATGAGGCCGATGTTCATGTTTGGAAATCATTGCCTAGCTAGTTTTTTTTACATAATAAAAGATAGCTATGTTTTACTATATTTATTTTTGCGAGATACGGTTTAGTATATTTTTTGGTTGATATCATGTGGTATTTGGATATCAATTAAATTGATTAATTCTTATTTGTGTCACATATGATCTTTAAATAATGACTTAATTTTTTCAACAAGTATTTAACGTTGATGTATATTCAATAATTCGAACTCAAAATCTGTGATTTTTTTAAAGAATAAATCTGTGATTAAGTTATAACTTATTTTTAAAAACAATGGTTTGACTCATGATTTGATTAGTCATACAGTGACTTATGTACTAATAATGGTTTATTTATGTGCAAAACCAGAAGAACCATCCAATTGAAGGTCAACACTGTGACCACCAAGTTTAACCATTTGGACTAGCCGATTCGATACAAATTCCCCAAAAAGTATTTTTCTGTGATTTTGTAGTGTTCTTAGATTAAAGTAATTAATTATAATTTTGTACTATCTTGCAATAAAAATAGAGAGTATTAAGAATTATTTAATATTTTAATACTAAATATACTTATCGAATAAACTATTTTAAAAAAATATTTGCTTTAACTAGCGGTCCAACCGGTCGGACCAGAAATGGATAATTTTTTGGGTCACCTCCCATTACATTTTTTAAAACACTGGCTAAAACAACTCTTTAACAAATTGCTCTAACTATATGTTTTGTTTGTTAAGCCAACGGACCCAACGCAATCCAACAAAAGCAAGCAAACCACAAAATCACAAGAAGAACAAATGAGAGAACACACAAGAGACAAGGATTTGTTCACCCGGTTCGACGAGAACGTCTACGTCCGGGGGTGTACCAAGCCAGGAGGATTTCCACTAATCTCACTCTTGAGCTTCACTTGCTCTTTTCAAGAGAATAGGCCACACTTTTGGCACCCAACACTCTTCTAGGGTTTTAATCTCTCCTTTCTATTTGGGAACAACAATAAATGAGATCTAGTTGGGTATTTATAGTGGCACCAACCCTAAGAGCAAATGGGGTAAGAAGGGGTAAACTTGTCCATGAAAAACTCACTTTCCTGGGCTCATTGGCGGACGCCAAGTACTTGGCGGGCGCCAATCAGAGTCCAGAGATTTTTGGATGAACAGTAATTTGGCAGACGCCAACACACTTGGCGTACGCCAAGTGAACAGTAACTCTGCCACTTCTTCATTTCGCTTCGTTTCTCGACCCGTCTCTTGATCAGAATGATCCCTCGAGCGTCCCCGAGCACCGAATCCATTCAATCAAGTCCCGAACCACCTCTCAGGCTCCATACCCCAACAATCTCCCACCTGGAGACTGAGCTCAATTCTTGTCACCGTTCACTTGATGACCCTCTCTTCACTCCTTCAACTCTTGGTACGCCGGGTCTCTTTTCTAGTTTACTAGACCCGCTGAGCCCATGTTTAGCTTCAGCTTCTCCAAGATAACCACCTTGGTCAACATGTCCGCGGAATTCACTTTCCCGTCAATCTTTCCAAGCCTTAGGATCTTCCTCTCCAAGAGTTTACGTATGTAGTGATACTTCAACTCAATGTGCTTCGTCCTTGAGTGGAAGGCGGGATTCTTTGCCAAGTGTATTGCACTTTGGCTATCACTGTAGAGCACACTCTCACTTTGCTCCTTCCACAACTCTCCCAAGAAACTCTGCAACCATACCATCTCTTTACTTGCTTCTGTCACGGCCACGTACTCACTTTCCGCGGTTGACAAAGCTACTACCTTTTGCAGTCTCGAGGCCCAAGATATCGTTGTCCCTCCCAGCGTAAAGACATAACCACTTGTGCTCCTCTTCTCATCATGGTCATTTGACTCCAAGTCCGCATCACAATAGCCTAGGAGCTCCACATCTTTGCCCTCAAAACAAAGACACTTCTCGGTGGTACCTCTCAAGTAGCCAAGGATCCATTTCACTGCAATCCAATGTTGCTCACCCGGATTGCTCATAAATTTACTCACTACTCCCACCGCATGTGCTATGTCCGGCCTCGTGTAAATCATGGCATACATCAAGCTACCCACCGCCGATGCATAGGGAGTCTTCTCCATTTTAGCCTCCTTCGCCTTAGTTTTAGGCGAGTCTTTCTTGGACAATTTGAAGTGTCCAGCTAAAGGAGTCAACTTGGGGTTGGCATTTTGCATACTGAACCTCTCCAGCACCTTCTCAATGTACTCGACTTGTGAGAGAAATAGCTTCCTTGCAGCTCTATCTCTCTCAATCCTCATCCCAAGGATTTGCTTAGCCTCACCCAAGTCTTTCATGGCAAACCTTTCAGATAATTGCTTCTTCACCTTGCTCACCTCACTTGCACTGGTGCCTGCTATCAACATGTCATCAACATAAAGTAGGAGGATGATATAGCCATTATCCAGCTTCTTCATATAACAACAATGATCCGCTCCACAACGAGAAAATTCAATCTCGCGAATGAATCTATCAAACTTCTTGTACCATTGTCTTGGAGCTTGCTTCAACCCGTACAAACTCTTCCTCAACCTGCACACAAGCTTATTGTTACCTTGCAAGAACCCCTCTGATTGCTCCATGTAGATCTCTTCCTCTAGATCACCATGAAGAAATGCCGTCTTCACATCCATTTGCTCTAGCAATAAATCTTCAGCAGCCACCATACTTAGCACCATTCGGATGGTGGTCATCTTCACAAAAGGAGTGAAGATGTTAGTGAAGTCAATACCATACTTCTGCTGAAATCCCTTTACAACCAGTCTTGCTTTGTAACGTTCGGTACCATCCGCCTCTTTCTTCACTCTATAGACCCACTTATTTTGCAGTGCTTTCTTGCCTTTGGGAAGTTGAACTAACTCCCATGTCCCATTGCTCCTCAAGGACTCCATCTCATCATCCATGGCAAGTTTCCACTTGTTCACTTGCTCACTTTCTTGAGCTTCTGCAAAATCTTTAGGTTCACCTCCATCGGTCAATAAGAGATAGAAATTTGCTGGCGAATATCTATCCGGAGATCCACGTTGTCTAGTGGACCTCCTCAATGGAACCACTGTTAGTGGTGATCTTGGCTCCATCTCTACTTCGGCCTCTTGGCCATCAAGTATTCTGCTCCCACCCGAGTTTGAGATGTCTAACTCGACCACCTCACTGCTAGGACCCACTTCATCAGCTAAATCCCCCTTGTCCTTGTACATCACCTTCTCATTGAATATGACATCCCAGCTCCTCACAACCTTTTGGTTCTTCTCATCCCAAAAATTGAACCCGAACTCATCTCCTCCATATCCAATGAATGTGCACTTCTTGGACTTTGCATCAAGCTTACTCCTATCACCTGCATCCACAAGCACATAGGAAACACAACCAAACACTCGTAAGAAAGTCAGATCAACCTCTTTGCCACTCCACACCTCCTCCGGTATCTCATTCCCCAAAGGAGTTGATGTCCCTCTGTTGATCAAGAATGCTGCAGTGTTTACAGCATCCGCCCAAAATATCTTCGGGAGGCCACTCTTCAACCTCATGGCCCTTGCTCTCTCATTTAGTGTTCGGTTCATCCTCTCAGTTATGCCATTTTGCTGGGGGGGTCCCAGCTACCGTCTTTTCCATGCGAATCCCATACTCCGCACAAAAGTCCTTAAACTCTTGAAGCTCGTACTCACCACCATTGTCAGACCTCAAGCACTTCACTTTGAGATTCGTCTCGTTCTCCACAAGAGCCTTCCACTTCTTGAAGGCATTAAAGGCATCAGACTTAGCTTTAGGAAGTAGACCCACACCTTCCTTGTAGAGTCATCTATGAAAGTCATGTAATACAAAGAACCACCCACTGATGCCACCGGTGCCGGTCCCCACAAATTACTATGGACCAATTCAAGCTTCTCAGCCTTAGGGGGCCTACCAACTCTTGAGAAGCTCACCTTCTTTTACTTCCCAAACACACAGTCTTCACAAAGACCCACATCTACGGTCTTTAGACCCGGTAGCTTCCCCTTTGAATATAGCACCTGCATCCCCTTCTCACTCATGTGACCTAGCCTACTATGCCACAACTGTGCATCATTCATTTCTCCCACAAGATCAATGCTATCATGAGTGTTCTTTGTCATGTACAACGTACCTTCTTTCTCACCACGAGCCACCACCCTAGCACCCTTGGTGATCTTCCATGTCCGACAATCAAAGGTCACATCATACCCCTCTTCATCAAGTTGTCCCACGGAAAGCAAATTCCTCCTCAATCCGGGAATATGCCTCACATTCTTCAACAACAACAATGATCCATTGGGAGTATTGATTTTCACATCTCTTTTACCCATAATTTGCAAGGGATCATCATTCGCAAGATAAACCTTGCCAAATTCTCCCGGGGTATATGTTTCCATCATCCCCTTATCACTACAAGAGTGGAACGATGCACCCGAATCTAATACCCAAGCCTCCAATGGACTACTAACACTTAAGATCAACGCATCTCCGTGATCTTCCGTTGTTGCATTAACCGACTTGTCCTCCTTCTTTGGTGCCTTGCAATGGGCTCTAAAGTGGCCAAACTTCTCACAATTCCAACATTTAATGGAACTCATGTCCCTCTTCGAACCATCCTTCGATTTGGACTTGGACCTACTCCGGTCCTTCTTCCCTTTCCACTTAGACTCGGACCTCCCTCTATTGCTAGCATTCAAAGCTGAACCCGAGGCTACTCCGGACTCTTTCCTACGAATCTCCTCACTCATAATCAAGTCCCTCACCTCATCCAACTTGAGTACCACCTTCCCCGCCGAGGCACTCACCGCCGTGACCGTGCCACTCCAACTATCGAGTAAGGAACTTAGCAAAATTATTCACCGAGCTCAAAGAAGCAATGGTCGCATTGAACTCGTGGAGATGTAGTGACACTGAAGTACTCTCCGCCATCCTAAGGTTGAAGAGCTTCCTCATCAAGTGGACCTTGTTAGCCGCCGAGGGCTTCTCGTACATCTCGGACAATGTCTTCAACAACTCCTTGGCAGACGTTGCCTTCACCGTATACAACGCCACATTTTTGGACAAGGATAAGCGAATCACACTTATCGCTTTCCTATTCAACAATGTCCACTCCTTCTCATCCAAGTCATCGGGCTTCTTCTCCTCGAGTGAAGGTGCAAATCTCTACCGTACAAGTAATCTTCGATTTGCATCTTTCAAAACCCATAGTCCACTCCATCGAACTTCTCCACGGGAGATTTACTATCACCCATCGTGCTTGCTCCTACCACGCTCTAAACCCGGGTGCTCTGATACCAATTGTTAAGCCAACGGACCCAACGCAATCCAACAAGAGCAAGCAAACCACAAAATCACAAGAAGAACAAATGAGAGAACACACAAGAGACAAGGATTTGTTCACCCGGTTCGACGAGAACGTCTACGTCCGGGGGCGTACCAAGCCAGGAGGATTTCCACTAATCTCACTCTTGAGCTTCACTTGCTCTTTTCAAGAGAATAGACCACACTTTTGGCACCCAACACTCTTCTAGGGTTTTAATCTCTCCTTTCTATTTGGGAACAACAATAAATGAGATCTAGTTGGGTATTTATAGTGGCACCAACCCTAAGAGCAAATGGGGTAAGGAGGGGTAAACTTGTCCATGAAAAACTCACTTTCCTGGGCTCATTGGCGGACGCCAAGTACTTGGCGGGCGCCAATCAGAGTCCAGAGATTTTCGGATGAACAGTAGTTTGGCGGACGCCAACACACTTGGCGTACCCCAAGTGAACAGTAACTCTGCCACTTCTTCATTTCGCTTCGTTTCTCGACCCGTCTCTTGATCAGAATGATCCCTCGAGCGTCCCCGAGCACCGAATCCATTCAATCAAGTCCCGAACCACCTCTCAGGCTCCATACCCCAACATTGTTGATACATTTTAGTATGTTATTGAAAGAATTGGAGAAGAATAATGTTCAGAAACAAAATTCGGAAAATTCAAAACTATAAGTCAAGTTTGACTGAAGTAACCTATGTACATAGTAAAGTGCGGTATTAACTACTACAAAGTAATGTACGGAATATTTTTTAGATAAGTAAAGTGGGGAAATCTCAATCAACATGGAATGATTTTTCAATAGAGCAGTTTTTACTTAATACGTTAATCTTTCAAAGAAATATAAGTATGTAATAATAAGATGGGTGATAACTTCAGAAGTCGGAAACCTTGGAGTTGTACCCTCTTTTTATTTAAAACTGGTTCGACGTAACCTACAATAACTCTAATAATATTTGATTATTGTTAGAATCTGATTTATAATTTGATTCGATTCGTCAAAAATTTGAATTGTTGAAAATTTGTCCGCGAAAGAATTGAATACGATTCAAAATTTTTAAAATTTGTCAAAATGAAAAATTCAATTTGATTTGAATTCGTCTAAAAAAAATAAAAAATGAATCTGAACTGATTTGAATAGAGGGACAAAATTGAAAATTGACACTTGACGCGTCAACTCGGCGTCGCGTCCCATCTCCACTCGATGATCCAAGAAAATCAAAAGTGTATGCAGCGTTTTATTCCATGAAAAGAAAAATAAATCAGTGTACAGACAAGCTTTTGTATATCTTTTAAACGTTCAATCATCTTTTAATCAAACTCACGCAAAAATACCTATTACATAGAATGGATTCTTACGTCGAATCATCTCTTCCACAATCTGCCTCGCCAAGAATATGCGAGCATCTAGAGGAAAATTGTTCATATATCATTTTTCCACGTGATATTTGACATATATTATACTGATTAATTTAAATTCGATGTAGATAAGATCATTGAACGATGTTAAAGTTCTTCCATCAAGTAATTATTATTGCTTCATTTTTTATGAATTCGAACAAAATTTTTTTTGATTAAGTTAGAACAATTTTATTATTGGTTAATCAGTTAATGTAATTGTTTCAATATCATTCGATTGACACATGACCATGTCACTACACTTTTTTTCTTTTTGGCCGAATTTTTTTATAAGTACGAAATGATAAACCCATGTCGAGATTTAACATCATTGAAGTTTCAATAATTGTTAGCAACAAATTAGATGGTATATGGTGAGTAATAAGATATTTTTACCATACTTTAAATCAACAAATTGTGGTTTGTTTAGGAGTGCATGTTGGTTTTATTTTTCTTGATTTTAGTTGTTGGTATAGTGTTTTTTTTGCGATATTAAAACGTCAAGATAGGTATTTCTATCGAGGTGCTCTTTCCTTACTGCACCTTTTTTTCCGTTGGGTTTTGCTATGTTATGGTTTTGATGAGACCGGCAGTCGTAATACCATGAACATGTTAGGGAGAATATCATACTAAGTAGGATGTATATTCTATAAAGATTAATAAAATATACTTTTCAGTTAAAACAAATTGTAGTTCGTCTAAGTTTATTTTGAGATAAAAGGGATAAAATGAATATAAATATTTTTTGCAATGTTATGGTCGTATAAATCCAAATCCTAAGGCTTAAACATAACCCTAACACTAACCTTAATTTTAAGAATAATTAATTTGAATTCGATTCAAATTTAACAGTTTATAGTTCGTATTCAAATTTGTCTTTGGACGAATCGAATATGGTTTAACATTTTGATAAATTCTAATTCGAACTAATTTGATTCGAATTCGAATGGTGATTTCTTGGCAAACCCCAATAAGAGCCACTATGATTAGATTCCCTAAAAAAGAGACCCACTATGATTAGAAACCAATAGGCTGATTGGTGAGGCACTTGTCAACTTTTGGAGTAGCACAACAAACTATTTACTTTGGTGATATTTTTTTTTGGCGGGAAATTTACTATGGTGATATAACGTACCGTACAATAATCTACGCATAAAAATAAGCACAAACCTTTTCCAAAAAAAAACACAAAACTTACTTAAGTTGACATGTCATAAATAGAGATTGGCTTGAGCGGAGATTACATGGGATTTTTTTTGTCGTTATCCGACGTGGACACTAATTCTACAAAATTTTTATCCCAAATACTCTTTTCACAAAAAACTTGTACAGTAACACCAAAATGACAAAAAATCTGCCTTTCTTAATATTTGACAATAACGATCTAATAGATTACTAGACATTATACTAGTATGATTCGATCACCTTTACTCATACCTTTAATTGTTGTGTCTCAAAGACTTTCAAAATTATTGCCTCTAAAGAGAATTTAACCCTAGCAAGGGCATTGATAATGGAAGGTAAAATGTAATCATTGGTGTAAAGAAATTATCGCTATTCTTTTTTTACACGAGTAAAAGAAATTAAAGGGAAGGGGATGGACAGAATCTCCTGCGTGAGCGCTCCATGTCTAATCAAATGAACAAATAATTTTATCGCAGGGGTTTTATCGAGTGAAACAATCGTTATATTATAAGAGAGAATTTCACACTATATAAATTCAAAATATTAAATATTATTATTAATTAATTCTACTTTTTTAAAAAGTAAATTATATTCGGCAAGATAATTACATTTAGTATTCTCTTCTAAGAAGTTGTGACCGTCAATCTCAATAAAATTTTACTATAATAAAATCCAGTAAAAAAAAATTAAATCAACCAAACAAGCTTCGGCGTAGAGTCTAGTGTTCTGTTTTTCCAAGGAGTAGTTTTCTTTTTGGTGTGATTTTTTAAGGAGTAGAAGTTGAGTGTTGACAAATTTTCTAAACAATGAGGCCCCAATTTTAGAACTACCTCGGAACAAGAATATGGTTACTTTAGGCAAACAAGCAGCCAATGTAGCCAGGATTTGGATTGTAGTACAAAGCTAAAGAGAAAAATAACAACCAAAGGATAAATATTGTCTCAACCTCTACAACTCCAAGATCATGTTGCTTAACAGTGTAGATAATCGTTTTGGTCTAATTATCAACTTCTACCTAAGTAACCTCGGGTTTTATTACGGAAGGTTTTGACGGCTCTTGTAAGCCACAATCCCGTTTAGCACGGGAGAGTTCCAACGCTCTTTTTAAAAATATGAAAATATTTACAAATCCGTTGAATAAAGCAAATTTACGGATTGAAAAAAAACTCAACACGCCAAGTTGGGTCATTTGCTATTGGTGCAACTTCATCAAGCCTACCTATGGTTGCGAGGTCACTGTAATTCTTCTACTGGCTCTATGACATGACTTTTGGTGGGTAACAACAGCGATATGCACAAGATTTTCTTATTAAATCACTAAAAAAGAAAGAACTTGGATTTGGTCCTTCGGAGTTTTTAAAATTTCCTTCATTTTAGTAGATCATTTATTTTTTTATCATTCTAAAACTTTTCCTTTCCGGATGTTTTTGGTTAAAAAAAACATAAAAGCTGTTCCTCTGCAGGACACCAATTTCTAACCCAAAAGTACCTGTAGTAAATGATATTCCAGCCCAGTTGATAGAAACGTTTTACCCAACATGATATATAGCTTTCCTTCTATAGGTAAATTGTATTAATTACTTCACAATTCTTAAAGGGAAGTAAACTCAAAACTTGAAAATAAACCCCACAAAATTTATCGAAAAAATGTAATCTCCGCGAATGCATCTAAAGATGAATGATATAGATTATAAATGACAGGTTCCTTATGATAACAAATTTCTTATGGCAACTAGAATTTCTTATGGTGTATCTTGATGATTTACGGAGAGTTAATTTACCTAGATGTAACTGTGTGGCCAGTGATGATATACGGGGATCAGACTTGGCAGTTTGAATGTCAAGTCGGGTCACCCTGACCTTGCCGATGTGCTCTTTTCCTCTTGCAGTAAGTTTTTCCACTGGGTTTTTACTGCCAGAGGGTATCACTGAGGCCGGCGGCCACAGTCTCGAAAGAGAGGACTCCACTTCTGAGGCTGATGAGGTGCCTTTGGCCCTCTAGTTAGGTGGACTATTTATGGATTAATTTTTTGTGTGTTATTTTTGGCTGTATTTTTCGTATTTATATAGGAGCGTTACCCCACCATTTCCAAAAAAAAACTAGAATTTTTGACATATCTAGGAATTACCATGGTCTTTATCTCGGTACCCAAATTTTCTCTGATTCTTTAATACTCGAGCTAGACTTATTTTATATATATATATATATATCACGGCTGCAACCGATCGTGTTGGAGTTTCTACATTCGCAGGTTGTACTTATACTTACTATTAATAATGATAATTTACCTACCAAAAAAAATATCGGAATTATACTATGTTTTCTAGATTTATAGATGAGATCCACTTTATTCTCGAAGGTTGATTGCTTTGATTTATTTGGATTTATTTTCTTGCATAATTGCTACTAAAAGTTGGTTAAACTAGTAACTGATTTGGATTTCTTTAAGGAGATATTATGTTTAAAATCTTATAAAAAAATTGTATTCAATTTTTACATATGAAAAATATATTAAGAGAATTATCTCCTAAATAAGGCAAAAAATTACTCCATTGTGAATACGAAAAGTTGAGAGGGAAAAAATCTGGCACAATTTTCGTGTCTGATCTGACTTAAAACATGCTGTGCTCTTCTGAGATAACCGTTGGTTCACGAGTTACGACTGCAATTACATATGTCCAAATACTCGATTTAGGATTTTGGACAATGGCAAACAGAAAGTGTCAAATGTAGTAGCACGTAAATGGATCATCGACCACATCTTTCCATGTTTCTTCCCATAATCTCTCTTTTTTAGGTGTCATTGTGCTACATATAATTGCTCTAAACCAATGTCTCATCGACCATATTTTTCAATTTGGATTACATACGGAACCATAAAATTGGCAAATTTGAGGTGAGACCATTTGATAAACATCTAGTGGGTGTGGGCATCTCAAGTTACATATTTTGGTATTATTTTCATTTAATGGTCCATAATCGATTTTGGTTTTTCTTAGTTGTTAGGATTTAACAATTTTAGTATTAGGGACTCTTTGCATGGTCATTTTATTGAATACTTTCTTTTAGAAAATTTTAGTATTAATCTTTGAGAAAATTTTATACAATATTTGGATGATTGATTTTTCAATAAAATTTAGGAAAGAGAGAGTAAATAAAAAAAGTTGTTACTAGGTAAAATCATAACAATTGTATATTTTTCTATACATCATAACAATTGAATATACAATGACATACTTGTAGAAGGATAATTGTAAAATTTCAGAACTTGCATGAACTCATAATTTTTGTACGATTATATACATTTTTTTGGTCGGTAAATAGTACATTGATTTGATTTCAGAGAAATGTTAGAATAATGTTGCGTCGATCACGATAGAATCATCATGGTTGCATTTTTAACTACCTTCGTGTAAAATAACAGCGTTTTGATTGGATATTTGCAAAGGGAAACAAATCGACCGACCATAAGAAATCTTATCTTCAATAGCGGCTTTTCCGAGTCACTGAGTGTAATTCTCCTCCCCTAATTGATCAATCAATAATCGCACTTTTATAATTAGCGTTTTGCACCAACTTATTATAGGTGTCACGTCGCAGCTGTGACTTCAAATCTAATCTGAGCCATAACAGGCAACGGTGTCTTTTCCCAATAATTCCTCGAACGTATCCTTGTTCCTTGACAGTAGTACGATTACGTTAAATTATGAATAGGTGGTCCATTATAAACAGATTAACTTAAAATATGAGTGGACCCATTTTTTTAATTTCGTTACATCAACTTATCGTTGAATATTTGAAGGTGTTCTGATATATGAGCGGCATATTCTTTTTAGAATTAATTTTTTTTAATAATAATTGAATCCTGAAATTATGTCAATTTTATAAAAATATCCAGTTTGATAAATTTTTAATTGGTAGTCCATTACAGTTATTTGTTATAACCTGCCTTAACTGTGCGAGTAGATCGTGTGCGTTATGCGGCTTGGTGATTGAATCTGCGACGCATCTCCTGATCCATTGCAAATTTACTGCCTCTGTTTGGAACTTTTTTTTAAGTCAGTTGGTCTCAGCTGGTGTTCTCGAGGAGATACTTTACGCCTCTTGGAGAATTGGATGGGGTTGATGTCGGGTAAAAGACAGAAGAAGGTATGGTTTATCATGTTTGCTGCTGTATGTTGTGTTATAATTTCTATATTCAACCCAAAATTTTAAGACAATGAGTTGATGAATTTTCTACACTTATCAACTTGTCTCTTACGCTTGTTCTAAGCTATGTGAGATTCTCAACACGTTCCTTCAAGTAAGACCCATCAGGCCGAAGATTGCACAGATTTTGACTTCGCCAACGTGTGAGAAATGAGGATCATGCGAGTACAACAATGGGCACGGGATCAACTTGCTTTGATACCATGTTAGAATCTCCATATCCAACCCAAAACCTTAAGGCTATGGGTTGATGGAATTTTCACACTTATAAACTTGTCCTCCGCGCTTGCTCTAAGCGATGTGAGATTCTCAAAATGTTGGAGTATTTGGAACTTGAGAGACGGTCATTTTCGAGGGCAAGGAAGTTAGGTTCGATGGGTTGATGCACCAGGTGTTACGAAGTACGGCTGAATGGGCTCACTGGGCTCTCGTTTCTCGCTCCCTGGCCGGTCAAGATGTGGGGTTATCTCTCGGCTACGATGGTGGATAGCATCTTGTCTCCTGTGACTACAATTTTGGGGTGGAATATTTTTGTATTTCGGGGCGGGATAGGCACTCGCATTATTATTGGGTGTACTCTTTTTCCTGACATGGTTTTTGCCCAAGGGAGTTTTTTCACGTTAGGTTTTTTATTGACGACCACGACCATAACCTTGTAGCGGTCAGATAATAGGGTGTAGAATTTCATTTTTTTTAGGAACCAGTGTAGAATTTCATTGGGGGGTCTCATTTTAAGGGTAGTGTTTATGTTCGACTGGTTTGCTCGCCTTGAGCATGCGAGGCTCAGGCTCCAGGTTTTGTATTGTATTCTCTGGTGTGGATGGTTGGAGCTGTATTGTGTACCTTTGTTTCCTGGAGTAATAAGATTACCATTTTACCTCTTAAAAAAACTGTGCGAGTAGAAAGCTAGTGCAACTGAGAAAATCAATGAATTAAACGAAGACCAATAATCTATCCTTGACAAACTCTTTCCCTTTTCTCTAACCTGAAAAATGCAATTACATTTGTAGGTGGCATAAGCTAATTTTTTTTGTTACTAAGGTTAATCTATTTTTTTATAGTATTAAATTTTGGGTATTTTAAAATTTTCTAGGTGTGTACATGTGAAGAATATTTAATTATATTAAAAATATTTTTTTTTGTATTAAGTAGGGGGCAATTGGCATACTAATATATAAGTGGCTCCACTAATAACATCTATTTACTATATATTATAGGAAAATTTCTAATTTAGTATTATGTAGTTTTTGTGGTTCAAAAAGAGTAGATCGAATGACGCAAGTTTAACATATTTAACAATCAGGTGATATCAAGACATTGACTAATTTTTTAGGACAAAAATACCCCTTACTCTTATAAAATTACAAATTAAAAAAATAAAGACATCAAAACATGAAAGTGATGTTTTTCTCCCTCGCCCTCTCCGCATAGGACTTCTGCTAGCTCAAGATATTAAATTTATTTCTAGTACATCATCTCACCATTTCCCTTTGGAAGAGAGAGGAAAGTCAAAATTTTCATTTTTCATGCAATTTTGGACTTTTGAATTTTTTTCGTATTATAAGAGTTATGAGTATTTTCCCCTAAATATGATCAATGTCAAAATATCATATGGTTGTAAATTTTAGTTAACATCTGTCACTCGACTGACCAATTTCGAACCTTAAAGTATTAGTGTGCATGTACATTAAACTAGGTGAGTATTTCTTATACTATATAATATAAATTCTGTTTAGATTTATACCTATTTCAATATATGTTAGTAGATCCAAAGAAAAATATAAGTCAAATTATCCGGATTCAATAGGATATAGATTTTTTTTGAAAAATAAAATTTTATTATTCTTCAAGATAAATTCAATAGGATATAGATGTTTCACCGTCCCATGCTTGGGATGCTTTGCACTTAGCATCATTAGTTTTTGTTATACCAGATGTTATCTAAACACTTATTAACTATATTAATATAGATTCGAATCGGGTAAAAAAAAATAATTTTCTATACTGTTGTTGGGATTCTGTACTTCTTCAATTAGCAAGAGGGTCCAAGTAGATCCCGACCTGTCGCCACTGATGCTGTATAAAAATAGCGATTCATTGTTAATATAAAATGAGCTAACATTGGCATCACATTTGATGCGATCAATAAATACCATGTGATATAGCTTCATCGCTTGGTGAGACTCTAGCTGATTTAATTATATTGGGCCACATGATCGATGTACGGAAATTTGTCTAGCAACTTTCATTCTTTGTACTATACGTTTAATTAAATGGGACTAGTTCCATGAAAATCAATCCCATCTACCTAAACCTAACTGCAAAATTTTCACTCTTTATACTAAATTATAACTTTTTTCAAAATTAACTGATGTTATGTTCAGACAATTAGTGAGCTGATTCATATAAATTTTAATCGTATATGAACACATGAGATGACTCTTTTTACCAAAAATATTTTACAGTTGTAACTTCAGAATTCGAACTCAGATCTCTAATAAGCTAGAATGATCCTCCGTGGATTAATATATTTTTGGTGGTTTTTACTATATGTGCAAACATGCATAACATATGAAGATTTGAATATAATTCATGACTCAGATAAATATGCCTTCCCAAATCTTTGCACATTCTTTCACATAAATATAATGAGCCCCTAAAAAAACAAAATATAAAGAACGAGAAATTAATTTTTGGAAATTAACACATGCAGATCTTCTAATTAACATCTACTCGGATGAATAATCCAAATTCGAGTTAAGTAATATTATTATTTTTTCAATAACTCAAAATTGACATATTTTTATTAAACTTAATTAACATTCATGTTAAACCAATTAATATGGACTATAATAATTGTAATGTGTCTTTTAGTTACACCACTTGGCTGTATCCATGGGCTCCACGGTTAAATACTGTCAACAACCAGTGGCCTCTGCACTTTCCATCCCCACCAATATACTGTAAGACAGTATAATATATATCAAGGAAAAAAACAAAGTTCAAAAGGCTAAATGGTCTGGAATTGAGTGTTGCCTAGTTAATGGCCAATTACTCGTCGGAGTAAAGAAGAAAAATGCCAAATTTATGGCCCAATGGAAAGTGAAGAGATAGGGAAAGTAATCACAATATAGTCATTATTTATGGGTGATACTAATACCAAAAGAAATTCATGGGAATGATCTAAGAGGTAAAAAATTAGATTTATCTAAAGAAATTTTAGATTCAAATTTTACGAATGTAGATAATATTATTAAGAGAATAATTTTCCAAATAAACCCCAAAAATGATCTATTCTAAATAAAGAGATTAAAAAATTTATGGGGTGATAAAACACAATATTTTGAATATTTTAATCAAGAAGAATCCAATAAAATGTAAGAGATAAAATTAATTATGTAAATCTTGTTATTGATTTAAGTTTCAAATATTCCAAATCACACACACATATGTATATTCCGTAAGAACTGAAGGCCTCGTTTTAGTTAACTTTTTGGTTGAAATTATCTTGTATCCGACACTTGCGTGAGTTAACTAATATATGTTTGAGACATGTATTGAGAAATTGTGCACATAATTATGACTGCTTAATGCAGCAATGCTCCTGCACAACCCTTTCATTTACCCAGAAATTAGTAATTATTTAATTAATTTGGTGTATCTTTTTAATTAATTATGTAAATCTTGTTATTGATTTAAGTTTCAAATATTCCAAATCACACACACATATGTATATTCCGTAAGAACTGAAGGCCTCGTTTTAGTTAACTTTTTGGTTGAAATTATCTTGTATCCGACACTTGCGTGAGTTAACTAATATATGTTTGAGACATGTATTGAGAAATTGTGCACATAATTATGACTGCTTAATGCAGCAATGCTCCTGCACAACCCTTTCATTTACCCAGAAATTAGTAATTATTTAATTAATTTGGTGTATACTACATACTTAAGTTTGTACTATTTCAGTAACGAAAAGGTGACAAGTCCCGCAGATTAATTTAGAAATATATTTACATGTGAGGCCTGGCGTGGGATTCTCTCCACCTGGGCTAGCAATAATTCCAAATTCCAGTCCCAAATGAAGCAATTTTAAAAAATATTAAGGTTAGCCCATCTGGTGAATGCTCTTGTCCCTATTCCCTAAACATCAAAATGGGAGGACCACATGGAAAGACAAAATAAAGTACGCCATTAATAAAAACAATCAAGTAGTTAAATTAATTGATAACTGTTATTATAGACTGGGAAGTTTTGAGTTGGAGTATGACAATACATCAATTTTAATGTTTGATAGGTATAATATGATCACTATTTTTTATTCGATTTAAATTTAAATTATCTATTAAATAATAAAAATTTATAGTTTTTGCAGTTCCTTGATTATCGAAAAAACATTTGCATTCCTTTGTTTCCCTCCCTATCATCAGGGTGTTCAGTGATCTTGGAAGAATCGAATCTTGGATTCGGTTTAGATGAGTCCATCGCTTCTTAATTATGAGCAACTTTACTCTTTAATCTTTCTAAGTAAAACTCATTTCCACTTTTTTACGAAATCAGTAGTACAAAAAAAAAGTATAAAAAACCCCAGTTTATTATTTCGTTAACTTCCTAGAAATATTTTTTCCCAGGAAAATAAGATAAAAATTGGGAAAAGACGAAGGACGAAATGGCATTAACCTCCGGCCACCATTTGTTCTTGAGCAAGACCTTTCTCCATTTGCACGTGCCCCTTGCAGATACCACGTCAGTGCCGATGCTGGTGCTGCTAAATTTTTTTTTGTTGTGGAAATGCAGCTAAATATTTTGCAACTATACATATATTTTCAATATCTTTTTGTAAAATTTTGACAGACTCTCAAACAGTTAAACTTTGCTCAGAAGTAATTTATGTTAGATTTATTTTTTCTCACTCGTACTATTTGAATATAAATTAAACGGTCTTCAAAATTCTTTTAAGATTTAAATTAATAAGTACTTAGATAATTAACGAGAGCGTTACGCCAGAGGTATCAAGTTTGATTATTTAAAAATGTATCAATGTTAAATAATTGTTAACATAATTTTGTCACATTTGAAAAATATTACTATACTCTAATCTATATTAATCGACCACCGGATCGGATACCGCATGTTATAAAAAAACTCTTTTAAGACTGAAAAGAGTTTATTACCAATTTAGAGAGAGAAATAAGATTAACCTTAACCAAAGCCAGAGGCTCCCCTCTAAAACTAAAAGCAGCCTGACCACCTCCACACTTCACACTTGCAGAGGCACAGAGAGAGAGAGAGAGAGAGAGATCCTTATATCTATACCCCAAAGTCCCTGTACCGTACTTTGAATCTAGGAGAGAATGGGAGAGGTTAGCCCGAACTCGAGACTTCAAACTAATTCCGAGGTGGTTATTCTTCAGGTTCCGAAGTGTAATAATCTTTTTTTTTTCCATGTCCAGCAGGAGAAGAAGCCGTCCGGGGAGGAGGAGAAGAAGAAGCCTGATAAGGAAGAAGAGAAGGCTAAGAAGGAAGACGGAGAGGCGAAGCCCAAGGAGAAGGGATCATCAGGAGAGGAATCTAAGGATGGGAAAAAAGATTCCAAAGAGGAATCTTCCCCCCCGCCACCGCCGCCGCCCCAGGAGATTGTCCTTAAAGTCTACATGCATTGCGAGGGCTGCGCCCGCAAGGTTCGCCGCTGCCTCAAGGGCTTCGAGGGTAATACTCGTTCGAACCCTGAACTTCCGTCAATTCATCATTACGTCTTTGTACCGACGGTATTAAGTCCTTTGGCAGGGGTGGAGGATGTGACAACAGATTGCAAGACGAGCAAGGTGGTGGTGAAGGGGGAGAAGGCGGATCCGGTGAAGGTGGTGGAGAGGGTCCAGAGGAAGAGCCACCGCCAGGTGGAGCTCATCTCCCCCATCCCAAAGCCGCCTCCGCCCGCGGAGGAGGAGAAGAAGGCCGAGGACAAGCCCAAACCCGAAGACAAGAAGGAAGAGGTTGGTTTCCATCGAATAATCTGTTAAACTTGCTTATATCTCAATTGGGTTTTAACAATTTTCATTTGATTTCGGCCTCACAGCCTCAAGTGATCACCGTGGTGCTTAAGGTGTACATGCATTGCGAGGCCTGTGCAATGGAAATCAAGAAAAGGATATTGAGAATGAAAGGCAAGGAATTCTTTTTTCACTTTTCCTATTTATTTTCGCCCTTCAATTAATTTATAATTAAGCATTTTTTGGTAGTACTTCCGAAATGGAAGTGGACTTGGCTTTGGAAACTGAGGCCTAGCCAATACCACCCTTATTCAACATTTTGCTTTTATGATATATGTAGCATTCTACAGATGTCTAAGTCGGGTCTAGACTATCACTTATAACCTGCTTTGTAGCCTCCAATTATCAATGAAAGGCTTGTAATCACAGAAAAAAAAATTAATTTCTAATTAGGTAGCACATGCACTTGTGGTGGTCTTTTTTCCTAAGATTTGTTCACCAATTTAAGCAAGGATCAATACTTTTCTAAGCAACTGCCCTTTTGGATCTTCTTTTTTGCATGACCTTTTTGCCTCAACATAATAATTTCCCATTGGATTCCCATGGAATTCTATGCAAGTCCCACCAACACAATTTGTTTTTTTTAATACATGATTAATTATAGAATCTTATATATTATTTTACAGGGGTGGAATCAGCTGAGCCAGATCTAAAGACCTCAGAGGTGGCAGTGAAGGGTATTTTTGACCCTCCAAAACTGGTTGACTATGTGTACAAGAGGACAGGGAAGAAGGCTGTTATAGTGAAGCAAGAGCCAGAGAAGAAGAAAGAGGGCGAGGAAGACAAAGGGAAGGAACCGTCCAAGGAAGAAGAAGAGAAGAAGAAGAAGGAGAAAGAAGAAGAAGGTGACAAGGGCAAGAAAGAACAAAAGGAGAAGAAAGAAGGAGGAGAAGAAGGAGATGGTGGTCCTCCTCCATTGGAGACCACTACTGTGGTGGAGTTGAAAAGGAATGAATACCAATATTACCCTCAGAGGAATCCACCATTGGAGATGATGTATTATGCTTACCCCCCTCAGATCTTCAGTGATGAGAACCCCAATGCATGTACTGTCATGTAAAAAAAATATTAGAGAGGAGAGGGTGAGGGGCAAAATGGGGATTACACTAAAAGTTTGGGGTAAGGGGGTACAATATCTGAGGTGTAAATGGGTGATGGATGGGATGATTGATGGGTGTGTAATAGTGGAAGTTCCCTTCCTACCCCTCTGCTCTCACATTCTCTCTCTTGGTACTTTCTGATGGAGGAATATCACCTACAGATAATCTGTAGAATTTTGTGATGTACCTTTTTTATTTTATTTTTTGTTCTGCTGGGACCTGTCACATATATAATATGTCATAAAGTTATAACTACTTGAAAATAAATACGCCGCTCTGCAAAAGAAAATAGAAATTTTATCTTACTCGAATTTTAATTAGTGATGTCCAGATAGCAAATTGGTTAGGAAAAAAGCGAAAATATATATTGAAATGTACACGTGATTTATCTCGTTGGAAAAAAGAAAAGAATTCGCTGTGTTATATAAAAATGCAGTTTTATACGAATTGAATATAATCTATTAAATTAAATGGTACTCAATTCACATAAAATTACACTTCTCTGTCTATACTTTTTCAAGATTTCTAAAAAAAAAAACTCTTTTTTCAGGATGAACAAGAAAAAAATTTATTTTGCACTTAGAAACTTTTCCATTGTTTTCAACAATATTTTTTAAAAACGGATCAAAAGACCATCCGGATTTTTTTCGTCTCCCAATTTTAACATCCAACCAGTTGGACTGGTCAAAAATTTTAAAAATATTTTAAAAAATTATATTTAATATTAAAATTCTGATTAATTTTTAATATTCTCTAATTTTACCTCTAAAAATGAAAAAACTCTAAAAAATATTAAATTTTTTTGTCATCTTGATCTACGTCAACGTGATCCGACTAGGTGAACCAATCAGTCTAACCGATTAGCTCGGCTGTGAACAACATTAACCATCCGTTGATATAAAAACAACCCGGCTATAATGACGGGTCGCAGTCTGATCATAACTCATTTTTTAAAATAATACTTTACGGTACGCGCATTACGCAAAAAGGGTTCTATTCAAGTGATTGGAGGTGTTATAGTTTGGCACTACTGGGGACAAGTGGGTGGAAATATGGGACCGTTTTGAGATTTTGAGAAAATGATTGGAAGATGGACCGCCATGAGTTTTATGTATTGGTTGAGCGATTCCAATCCACCTAAATTGATAGCTTGGGAAGTGGTATTCCTTGTTGGGTCTTATGGGTCTTAAAATCACTTGATTCGCAAGATATATTGTTGGGTAAATTATTTTTAAGTCACTCGAATTTGATTAAATATACTTAAAAGTCTCCCGTGTTTGAAAAATGATCATGTTGTCTCTCTTGTTTGATTTTATTATACTTTCAGGTCCCCCAATGAGTTTTTTTTGTCATTGAAATGACAAAAATATCTTTAGAAAAAAAAAATTCTTCTTCCCCAAATCTTCATCTTCTTCCCTCCATCATCTTCCTAGGAACTAAAATCTTTCAATTAAAAACAAAAAATAGCCTGATTCACTCCCACGGTGGCAGCTCCTTCGTCTGGATCCACTCCATTGCCCCTCCTCATGGGCCTCAACGTCATCGAGTGGCACCCCAACCATGGTCGCCGACAGATTTTTGTTCGCCGTCATCTTCCTCGACCCAGACCGCTTACGCGCGCTGCCCATCACGTTGTACAAGTCACTATCCGCCGTTGGCCCCGCTCCCACAATGGCTTTCATAGCAAGAAGATGAAGGTGCTCCCCGTCCAAAGATGGGTTTTTTTAAGGAGAGAAAAAATCTGGGTTTCAACCGTTTCAATCACAGATGGTTCTCAATAGATGTACTTCAATAGTTTAATTATAGATGAGTTTTAATCGTGTCAATAACATATGGGTTTAAATTGGTGTTGTGATAAATTATGGTAGAACGCCGGAAATGATCTTTTGAACGGGTCCGGAGTGATCGTCCCAAGAGCGATTCGAACGAATAAGTAAAGATAGAAGAAATATGGGGAGCAAGAAGAGAAGAATTAGATTAGAGTAGGTAGGAGAGAATTGATAGAGGAGAAAGAACTTTATTAAAAATATGGGGGAGAGGGGGAAGGGAAAAACAAAAAGATAAAAGCTAGAGGCTACATAAGATAAATGATATGAATGTTTGATGTTTGGTTTGTGGGTCCGTTTATGCTTGTACCTAGCTCTCCTTATATAGAATAAGCTTACCCCAGCTCTATACAAAAATCCTAGGCCATTTTCAAACAGGAAAACTTAACATAGCTCCTGCATAATAAGGAAAATGCAACCTGTCCAAATCTTATGACCTAATTTTTGTCTCTTTCTATGTCAAATTTGGAAAAGTTATAAACTACAAAGTTGTAAATCTCTGTCTTCTCTTCTGTAACTTTTAGAATCGTGTCAATCTGATACATGAGCCGAAAGTTACGGCCTTTTTACCAAAATAAGTTCAGTAGATCTGCGGCCTAATAAGAAAAAACTTACTCCCAAAACTTCGAACACAAGTCTGACCTCCTTATGCATCAAATTCGGAGAAGCCACCAACTAAAAAGTTCTAGATCTTTATTTTATCTTTTTGTAACTTTTAGAATTGTATCAATCGGATATACGAGCAGGAAGATACAGCTATTTTACCGAGACATAGTTAAAAAAATATGTAAATTAATTTTTCGCTCCAACAATGCCCCCCACACGTCAATGTTTTGACGCTAGGAAAAGCGTTGACGTGTATCCGTCCTTGAACATGAGAAAAATTAACTCCACTAAAAAAAATTAACCGGCTAAGACAAGACCGTAAATATGTAGAGAATATACCATCAAACCAGTCGAGACCTAGCCGTTGTAGGCGTGCAGTTGATCACTCATATCGAGATATCCGTGTGCTCACGACTTTCTCTCGCAAAAACTGGATTTAGGCCTACATGATTGAGTTGGAGCTCTATGTCCTTCGTCAAAACGACCATACAATTGTTGTTGAAGGTCTCTAAGCTTTTTCCTTTGCATTTGAATTTTTTGCTCCAACCTTCTTCGTTGAGTCTTCGTGAGAATCGGTCGATGAGACTCCGAACACTTGCCCCCCGAGTGTGGGTTCGGCTTTCTTGGCATCTCTTTACACACAGGCTTTGTATGATAACTTGGAGACCTTGTAGGCCGATTACTCCTTGTGGGTCGTGTCTCACACGGTTATTTCTTGGACCGCGAAAGTTACAGCCTTTTTACCAAAATAGGTTCAGTAGATCTGCGGCCTAATAAGAAAAAACCTACTCCCGAAATTTCAAACCCAAGTCTGACCTCCTTATGCATCGAATTCAAAGAAGCCACCAACTAGAAAGTTCTAGATCTTTATTTTATCGTTTTGTAACTTTTAGAATTGTATCAATCGGATACATGAGTAGGAAGATACAACTATTTTATTGAGACATAGTGAAACAAATCTGCGAATTAATTTTTCGCTCCAACAATTGGTGAAATTTTTGTCCAAAAACTATTTGGAGCGGTGGCTTCTCCATTTCGAGTACGAACCCTAGGGGGACCGAACAAGATTAATCGTTTACCGGAAAAGCGGCTGGTAGGAAATTTTGATTCCCTAGCTGCCGGAACGGCGACGGATACCAAGATTGTCGAGGGTTGAAGGACGGGGATGACTTTTTTGGGCAAATATTTTTTTGTGGATTTTAAGGGTATTTTTGTCATTTCAGTGAAAAAATGAAAAAAATAGTTGCTAACGTCAGATAGGGATCCGAAAGTATAATAAAATCAAACAAGATGGACAACAAGATCATTTTTCAAACACGGAGAATTTTTTAGTATATTTAAACAAATTCGAAGGATTTGAGAGTAATTTATCCTATATTGTTTGTTGTGTTTACAGAAATTCCGAAAGTTCCATTGGAACTTAAGAAACCTTCCTTTGAAACCTCTGTAAGAATTTTCATTTTATATTTTAGTACTAAATCAACTGCTTATATTATGGCCACGCGTACCTGATTTTTTTTCTAATATAAATCTGTCTTCTAATTTCCAATATTTCCTGGTCTGATCGGTCCGATTGATTGGACCATTGGAATATTTTTTTTAAATACTTTTATTTTTAATTATCTTTATCATTAAAATGTTAAATCATGCAAAATTTCATATAATTTTGTGCAAAGGTTTTGTCATCTTTAGTCTAACAAAACTCTAAAAAAATCAAAAATATAAATTTTTTTTTCAGTCAGGTCGTGTCATCTCATGTAGTCAATTGGTAAAAAAAATCAAACGTGGCATACTACCTGATATTGCCAACTAGGTTCGGAATAGATAATTTGTCCTTGACCCTTCCTGAGTCTCTGTCGCAAAAAAAAAGGTGTCAACCACATGATCACCAATTGATTTTACGAAGTTCAGGATCATGACGCAAAATTTTCAAAATTACAGGTACTATAATTGTACTTTTCCCAAAATAATATGACCTCAGTGTCAAATCAACTCGTTAGACCGTCGACCTTACTTATTTTTAAACCGTGTTCGCATCTAATCAACAGCAACAATATCCCTAAAAAAACAGCAACAATGAAACAATTTTGATAAGATTGTAATTTATAACTTTGGAATTTCGTCATTGAGGTATTTTTTACTTTTGTGCCTTCAACTGTAGTGCATAGTTATTATTTTTTTAGCATATGAAACAAAAATATCGTCTGGAATATGGCCCATGCGGCATCATGATTTCTGAATTGCGTAATAAGTTCTGGATTCTTTGTTTCTGAATTTTATTTTAGACAACAGCATCTCATTAAATTGATCCAGATAAATTGATATTTTTTCTAAAATAATCTTTTTGGGTCGAAACTTAGTTCAGTTTACAAATTAGACATTTTAAAATTTATAATAATTTGTAGAATAAATCTTATATTATTCTATAATTCAGTAATCACATAAAAATCATAAATTAATAATTTTCTAATATTAAAAGCATAGGGCAGTATCGGAACACCATAACAAAACTTAAGCAGATGGTAATGCGAAACCCATATAATCAAAATACATATAACTAAAAATCTGCCGCAATCGATTGTTAATAAACACTTTTTTTGGTCGTAATAAAAAATGTAAACATTTTTATTTTTAAATTATAGTATTTTCTTACATTATGACGTTTCAAATGTACCAACAACGACATTATTCTATCGAATTTAGACTCGACTGCGACTAATATTTGTTGTTATCATTGTTGTCTAATGGGACATAAATTTATCAAAATTTGTTGTACGATTCTTCGTATAAGAGGAACAAGATCGACGTTAATGTAGCCTTTTTTACCCTTTTTATTTTAGTGCTCGGTCCTATTATTTACTTTTCATGGTCCTTTGGCCTTTCCCTTTTCATTGATTTGCTTTGCTTACTTCCTTTTTGGCTTTCTCTTTTTCAGTTATGAAAAGACTCGTTTTATTCACTTTTTTCTTTAACTTATCCATCGAACTTGTTTGCGCGAAATTTCTGTTTCAACCTGTTCTATGTTCTATCAAGCGATAATACTCGGATTTTTTTTTCTTGGCGTGGATTTTTTATTAAATTTTACTATGGCAGAATTTTAATGAAACGTGTAGAACACCCAAGGTTTTGTAAATAATTATATTATAAGTGAAAAAAATTACTTACCAACAAAATCTGTTCTAGCTCATATTCTAATACTTCTTTTTTCTATGGATTACAAATTGAATTCTTACCTAATTTCATTTACTATTTCACTCTATTTTTGCCAATTCAAATACTACATGTACAAAAAAAAACTGCAAAATAAAGATTGATTTGCTCGTTTATTTTATTTTGGCATCTTAAATTCATTAAAGACAACGTTAGATAACCCTTCAGACCTAGATAAAGTAATAAATAATGGAATGAAAAAGTGATATAAAAGTTTAAAATAAAACTAAAGCTACTTATAAAAAATTTTTTTTTTAAGGGATTATAAAAAATTGTTGGCATCGCAAAATATTGTGAATCAGGGCGGCACAGGCACTCATTGTTTGAATCCAGAATTTTCAAGTGAATCTAAATCTTTTATCTTTTGAAAAAAACTTATCCTTAAGTTGCGTAGATAATTTTTTTAGATAAAACTATTAACACAATTTCCTTATAAATATTTTGCATTTTAAATACTTGTTTTTCCATCATTCTGTCTGGATTTGGAAGCTCATAATTGAAATAAAGATTCACCAATCATGTGGGGAACAAGGTACAAGAAATCTATTGACGAGCTTGACCAGATTAGGGTTGGACCATTATTGAATCTCGGATCTTTTTTTGAGTACACCTTCAATGGGCATATTGTGATAATTGGTAGTACGCTCGTATTAAAATAATCACAAGCTTCAGCCATACGAGGAATCTCGAAAATGCCAAATCCTTGGCCTCTACTCTTTTCCACTACACAAAGTAGAAAACTTGTCAAATATAATAATCAGCCCCATTAAATCTCTTAATAATTCTGTCTCTATTCAATCATTTTCTAATATAGTTAGTCACTCCGGTTATCATTACTAATTCAAAACCGAATACAACGTATGTTTTATTTTTAAAAAATCAAAATTTATATTTATATCAAAATTCAAATAGGATTTAGAAAAGTTTAACTATAAATCTTTTAACAGAAATGCATTTTAAGGAATAAAATCCAAAAATTCTGACAAAGTTATATAACTTATTATTAGTTAATCATATATACTTTTAACAACTATGAAGATAGTTTTTTTCTCGTTAATATTCCTGTAGCAATAAAGTGTTAAAATTCAAAATTATAATTTTATGTATTCTAAATCACATAAAATAAAAACGGTTCAAACCAGTGAACTTTTTTCTTACACTAACCACGACATTTCTCAGGTGAGATGTGCAGCGACATTTATCACACTGACCTAAAATACACTTGCCAGTAACGCTGAAATGGGACATATTATTATTTAATTTTGTTTTCAATTGCAAAGAAATAAGTAGGCGACACTTTATTTACCATTCTATAAATCTGACAACGGGACAGAGAGAGTGTGGGCTGATTCTCTACTGACATGTAATCGTGGAGTTTGGAAATCACTTTACTAATTATGCTTTACCAGTGCAGTGACCGTATAAATTTTTTTCTTGGGACAGTGACCATAGTTTTATGGTTTAGACCATCCGGATATTTTTGTACATCATTGTACTAAAAATTTAAATTCAAATTTGGTAGTCAAAAGAGATAGAGTTCTCCTGCAAAATATTTAACACTGTTGTATTTTTAATGACTCAAATTTTGTTAAGTGTTGTTGGCGAAGGTGACCATATAGTTAGAAGACGATACAAATAAGAATTCGTCTAAGTGATTATAAATTTGGATTAATTAGAAATTTTTTTTAAGTTCAAGCCAAAAATATAATTGAAAAAAAACCTAAAATAGTATGAAACAATAATAAACTTCTTTAAATATCAGAATTAAAAAAGGTGAGAAGACAATTAAAAGTGGGCGGTCTTTTTTTTTTTAGAGGTTAAGTGGGTGGTCTGGGTAGTTGGTGGAATACCTTTGCCCTAAAAAAAATAAGCTCTCATTTTTATGCTTCACACTCTTTTTACTCCTTTCTTCTCGTGCCTTTCGATGCGAATTTATATCCCTCGCAAAATTCCGATGTATTTCTTCAACGTGTTTTACTTAAAACATTCCAATTTGAAAATTCGATTCTTTGTACACTGAAGAATTTGGCAATGTATCGCCACTTTGCCCTAGCATTACGAGACCGTAGGCAACTATTAGGTTTGCCCGGTTTGACTTCATAAAAAAATCGCGTGATTGGACGACTGAACTTTGGCTATGGAGATATAATCTATATTTTTGAGTTTACCTATATGTAAACTTGTTTATTCGTACCGACAAACTAATCGTGTTGCGGATTGATTTTTCAAGATGCCTAGACTAGACACTTTTGGAGAGGACGTGCTTCTTTCCTCCCCTCCTATCGAGCTTAATGTTCTTATTTTGTATGATCTCCATATTTAATGAATGAAAGTACTATCTTTAACCTTCAAAAAAATAATACAAAAATAATTCAATTTATTTAGTTAAATTATTTATTAATTGTAAAATTAAATTCAAATAAAATAATCGTATTTATTTAAATAAAATGGTGGTTTAAAATAAAATTTATTATTTATTTATATATAAATATTTTGATAAAGAAAAAATTCATTACTCATTGAATAGAATAATTTCTTTCTATTGATATTTCAAACAACCACTAAGAAAAATAAAAGGCAAATATGATCTATAAAAGAAATTAAGTTAGTAATTGGTATTTTGATTACAAAATCACTAAATAACCAAAAGGAAAAATGTAATGAATATGTTTCGTATAAGCAAGATTAGTATATAGTATAAAACTCATATTTCACATAACTATATAGTTCAATACATGATTTAAACTAACATTATAAAAATTAATAAATAAAATAGAAAATGATTGTTATAAAGAATATAAGTTACATCTAACTTAGACGGATAATTTTGGTTGGAATATATTTATATATACCGGATAGTTATATATTAATCTATGAATATTAGAGATTTATTTTTATTTATTTTTAAATAGACCATACGATTACAGAAAGAATGAAGGAGAAAAAAGAACAATTTATAATCTAACTAATAGATTAACTACCCCTACTATCTATCATCCACTCTTTTATCAAACAGATAGATTAGAGAATCTACTCAAAATCTACAATCTACTAGTTGGATCTATTCCAACAAACGGGGCCAATGTAGTGTTGACACGTAGATAGTCCTTGGACTCTGAAACTTGTGGTGTTGAGATCTTCGCATATCCCTCCCCGGACCCCGCTAACGATATGCACCACCACTACAGGCCTACCAAAAGGGTACGGCCGCTGACACTATTGGGCCCCACGTGATGGGCCCAAAGTATCTCAAAACCAAGCCCACGCGACGCCTGACCCGTCTGCCTTCCACCACCCATTTCTATTCTATCACAATTTATCTATTTATATACCAACATAAACTACTATGTACATTGTTCTATTTTAAATAAAAAGTTTTAGTGTTCAGAAAATTAGTAAAAAAATTCCCTTTTTTAAATATTTTACTGAAAATTAGGTTGGTGATGTGGAATGGCTTGTTACGTGTTAGTTAGGCATATTAGTTGGACGGAATTATTATTTTTAACCTCGAATATTTAGCGTCGGTTATTGTCGGACTCTAAATTAAAATGATACGATAGATTTATATTCATATTATTTTTACATGATAGATTTATATTCGAGTTATTTAAAAAATAAATAAATTAAAATTCCTAGATCCAAATTGATATTCGAATTGACACATTAGAAAATAAATATATGTCGTTCAAACTAAGTAATGAAAATGTTAATTTCGTTAAAACTCAAACCTAAATTATATTTTCCCATAGGAGATTGAAGCAGATACATATATATACATATATATATAATGATTTTTAAGAAAAAAAAGCAACCAAGTAAAATAGCACATGGTTTCCAATTCTGATATTGATTCTTAAATTGGCAAGGAGATCATTACCTTTGACGCTAAAGCAATTGTCAGAGTTAACCTCACTTTTAATGGACTGAGTGAAAGTCAAGGAATTTGTTGGAGGAGAGGGGTTTCGGTAACAAGAGCTATATAAATATTATGATAGCATAGGGCCTATTGCCTACCCTTTTATTGAATAATCAGAATGTTGGAATATTCCACCCATGATCACCCATTATTACATTACCCTCCATTAGTGGACAAGCCACTAATAATTAGTGGACTTGTCCACTAATTTTTCTCCTAACTTCTCCACTAATTAGGCTTAGTGGAGAGACCACCATTGTAATGACAATGGTGGTATGATTCCTCCTTTAAGTAAGGAGGAGGAAGAACGAGAAGAGATGGGGGTAGAGCAGAAGAGAATTGGAAACACATTAAGGGAAAAATATATGATTGATCCCTGTGTTCTCGAATCGTCTCCAAGGCAAATAAAAGTCGTGGAAATTGTTCTTGACTCCGACATACCGTGAGCAAGAACCGACCGGTGACAAGAATCCGTTACGATCCTGTGGATACGGCTCTACAACAAGTAAGTGTATTTACGATTTAACGAATTCATTTGTGAATTTATTTAACGTTACTTTTGATTCGATTTCTAGATTGTAATATGTTATAATCCACATGTATATATGTACATATGTGATAGTAGAAATCTTCATTGGTATCAGAGCTTGATTGGTTCTTGTTCTGGATACTATTAGTTTTTGAAAATAAAAGTCATGTATGTGATTTTTAGAGTTCAAAAATTGGATGTTTAGAGTTTGTTCTTGCATATTTACATTCTGTTGTCCCTACTTGATCAATTGGTAAAACCCTGGGAATTGAATTGAACTTGTGGTTCAAAACGCGCATCAAAGGACTTCGTCCTTATTTGCACACGGGTGAAAATCCCAGGTATTAATCTGTAATTATGTGCGCGTTGAAGCGAATAAGGAAACTGTCCTTATTTTGCAAACGCGTGAAACCCTGAGGGACTCGATTGATATTTGCCAAATTCCCAAATCGGGAAGAACCCTATTTTCGCCTGTTTTCCCCCAAATCTACATCCGACGCAATCCGATCAAATACGACGTTTTGGAGGCCGGAAATCGAGTTTGCTCGAATCCCCGATGAGTCCCCGACGTCTTCATACCATAATCTCGCGTTGACGTTGCCGGAATCAAGAGATTGAAGCCGGCGACGCCGGAAGAACGCGGGAGGGAGAAGATGACGGCGATGGTGATCGGGGGCATGACGGCTCACGAGGATGCTATCGACGCGCTCGTGAGACCATGGCGAGTCCGTTGCGAACGGTCTCAGCCGTCGCTTTGCCGTCCTCTCACCGTGGTCGCATTTTTGGAGTCGGCCGCGTTTTTCTCTTCTTCGTTCGACGAAGAGGATGGAGAAGATGACGGCGATGGTGATCGGAGGCATGACGGCTCACAAGGTTGCTATCGACGCGCTCGTGAGACCACGGCGAGTCCGTTGGGACCGGTCTCAGCCGTCGATTCGCCGTCCTCTCACCGTGGTCGTGGTTGTTAGGGTCGGCCGCTTTTTTCTCTTCGATTCGACGAAGAAGAAGAAGAGAGGGAGAAGAAGGAGTTGTGAAAAGGGCAATTCCGTAAATTCACGGATTTTTTGCCGGAGTATATATACTCGGTAAGGGCAAAACCGTAATTTTCTAGTCAAAAAAAAAGGGGCGCGGGCATGACCGTGCGGTCAACGCGTCGCGGCCCGTTCGTTTTTTTTGGGGCCGTTTTTTGAATTAAAGGGGGCCCAACCCACATTTTGACTTTTAAAGTCAATGCGAGTGTGGGCTTTTGGGCCAATATGTTTCAACGCGGCCCATTTGACTATTTTGATTTAAATGAGTCTATTTTTTAGACATGGTTGAATAAAATGAATTTTATTCACATAAAATTTTATTTTTTAATAAAATTTTGATTTTAAAATTATTATGATAATTTTAAAAATCAATAATATATTTTAGAATGAGTTCTAAACTATATTTAAACCAATATTTTTAGAATTAAGACACTGAAAATATGGAAAAGATTATAACCTATAAGGATCACGCAATAAAAGGCTACATCGTGAATATTCTTGGAGCGCTTTATCATTGATATGATTAAAATTGTGATTTTAATCAATTGGGACTACTTGTGAGTTGACCCAAATAACTTGCGTTATGATCAATGAGGATGAAGTGTTGTCCAAGAAAGTGTGTTGAACCTGTGCTTATTGCAAAGGCACAAGACATGCGCCGAAAGATATTAAAGCGTCGTATCTCTCGGTGGGTGCATAAAGATAATGAACAAGTGCTTACCAAGCATATTGTATCTGTTCACAATGAGATACAGGAATGTATCTTGACGGGAGGTTATAACAGTGGGTATAACTGGGTATTGATGTTCATGGATCTTTTAGCTACGCTAAAGATTACGGAAGATGTTGACACTTTCATTTCTCCAGTAACTGGGACTACTCACAGAAAAGCTGTGGAACGTCTGGTTACATATCTAGGTGGGAAGGGAATTTTAGAGGAAATTCCTCATAATAAGTCAATGAGGTTGCGAATTGGGCGTTAAGTACGTCGCTTCTGTGCTCATGAATTCCCTTATCCTAGCAAGTGGACAATCATGAACTCTGTTCCAGCCCGTGTTGTATATAGAGATATTGTCTTTAATAATGCGTAGATCTTTTGTCTGGTTTTAAATCTTGTTGGAAGTTTTTGTACATATGTGTATAAAACTTCATGTATTTTTTCATGATTGTAATAACAATGCATGTGTGTTGTTGTGATTAAATAATTTGTTTATTTAATTGCTTATGATTACAGCCATGAGAAATATCCACTTGAATTTACTAAGCGAAGAACTTTTGACATTTGAAGTTTGAAATTAATTCTCGAAGGGTGAGGGGAAGCATACCCGCGACTTTCTTCGAATTCGAGGTTAATCGAGAACTTTAATATAGGTTAAAAGTTATGAGTGTTTAGTAAATTATTGTATTGCTGAAAAGATTCTCGACATACAATATTCATAATTTCTCAAAGCTATGTGGATAGCTATGTGTTGAAAGAACAATAGGTTCTAAAGACTATTGATGTGATTAAAGTCTAATCTGTGGATGTACTCAATAAATAAGTTGATCGCACAATGAAAAAGGTGTCTATGTGAGATGTCCATTGTGATCAGCAAGCTAGCTATGGCTGGCCACATGCTCAAATGTTGAGTATGAAATTCACATTGTTCCATGCCTACAAAATTGGATCATGTGAATGGCCCTAATGCATATTGATAATGTTATGACATTTCATGAATGCAAACTGTCATCATGAGCTTAAAGAGGGCCGCCTCTTAGCAATCGAAGTTTATCATGAGGTGTATGCGACTAGTGTTTATTCCAGTGGGAGCAAATAGTAAGGTTGACCACTCTGGTGAAGGCAAATGGAATTTTTGGGAAACAAAAAAGTGAAACTGAACAGACTTAATCCGGACTCAACCCGAAAGAAGAGTTCTGAGGGTGAGAGGAATGTAAAGGTCTAACATTTCTGAGCTGAAATGTTTTAACTGTCAAATGAAGGGCACTATGCAATAGGTTGCACTGCCGAGAAGACGAGACGTTCATTTAACTCACTTATGAGTGAATTAAATGTGTCTAGCTCCACCCTTCTAATTGAATATCACTTAATTGTGAGTGGCAATTCAATAGAGATAGACCATGTGACAAAGAAATATAAAATATTTGTCGAATTTCGATGAGTACCAGCTGGAACAAGCTCCATAATATATACACGAGTAGAAGTTAAAATGGTTGGCTCATGTAGACTGATCCTACAGACCGTGCTTCTACATGACATGTTATATACTCCGAGAAATTCATGGAATTTTATGTCTGTTCGTGTTTTTACTGACTCTTAGTTTCCATTGGATGATTGAGTACATCACACTTAATTAATTTTTTGGATAAGTCTTTACTCATTTTAGTTATTTAATGAATGGTTTCTCATCATGGATGTTGATCTGTGAGATTTACATAGTGATGGTTTTTTCGTGATCACAACTCTTCTAACGTCTCGAGATGATGTTATGTTGTGATATTATAGACTGGGCCAAATTGGTCAAGAACGCATGAATTATCTTGTGTAGGCAGGATTAAAGGGTATTTAGAGAAAGCTGTATTTGCCCACATGCGAACGTTTCTAGATGGAAAAACCTAAATGAGAGCCATTTGGCAAAATAACTAGATATGATTGTTCAGTGCAATTAATTCATTCTGACGTATGCGGACGAGTGAATGTGAGGGCAAGGCATGGGGCCTATTATTATTATTTTATCACATAGATGACTATATTTATATATGGTCAAATCTATTTGATTTCTCACAAGTCTGAAGTTTTGTGTAACTTCAAGGCATTCGTGTATAATGTTGAGAATCAATTTGATCTGAAGATCAAGACCTTACAAATCGATTGTGGTCATGATTATCTTCTGATTTAAAATTTTCATGTGATAAAAATAGATTGAACATGAGTGGTTCATTCCTTACATATCTCATTAGAATGAGATAGAGGAAAGAAGGAATTGAATTCTTCTTGACATGATTAGACATGTGATAGCGGAGGCAAATTAGCATTTATGCTTTGATGGATGTACGCTCCATACCGCCACATATGTCCTTTTTTTTGCCCTCTAAATATGTCACTTCTACTCCTCACCAGTTGTAGATAGGTCGACACCTTGATCTAAGCTACTTAAGACTGTGAGAGTAGATTTTCTTACGTCCATCTGTGTGAGTATCTTACAAAGAGTGTCTTTGTCGAATACTCATAAGTATCTGAGTGATACGTGTTCATGGGTGAACAACGCAATGGACAAGTGATATAAATTTTTACCACGAGATGTCATATTCTTGGAGAATAAGTTTTCTAAATTGGGAGAGGTGAGTAGCGACTTACCTTGTATAAAACTGATGAGCTAGAATCATCTGGATCACTCCTTCCGAGTGGGAGAATTATGAAGAAGAAAGTTACCACCTTCGGCTGATCCGGAAGTTCATGATCAAAATGATCTTCATCTCATTATGAGTATGAAGGATCTTCATCTCAGTTAGAGTATGATTGAGATGATTGATCTTTATCTCAATGGGAGTAAAATTCTAAAATTCAGTGTGAATTTGAAATATAACTTCTGTAGGAATACGATTCCAAATTACGATGAATATAAGAGATGTTTATCAAAACTGGAATTTTGTGAAGCTAAAAGAATAAATTTTTCACGCTAACGACTTAAGGTCAAAGGTGTGGGAAATACTCTCTTGAATATAGATACAAGTGAGATTGCTTTTAGCAAATCCTATAAGATGAGAATGAACACAAGTATATTTCTGATGCTCTATCGGTTCCCAATTAGAATGAATTAGTTAGAGCAATGAAGAAAGTTATGACTTTCATAAAACAAAACCATGTTTAAGAACTGGTTAAATGTTGACCTACCTAAGGGGCGCAATTTGAGAATTAATAGTTTCTCGCGATTAAGCATAAAAGACTTGCTTAGCTGTCATAGAATTCACACAACGTGAAGACACTGACTATGAGAAGTCATTCTCGGTTGTTGTGAGATTCATGCCTTTTAAGTTTATTTTGGCTATAATGACTTGCTTGATCGAGAGCTACATCAAATGGATGTAAAAACTGTACTTCTCGGTGGAGAATTGGATGGAGAAACCTATATGGTTCAACCAGAGGGTCAAATCCAAAAGAATGAGGCAGTAAACGTAGAGTTTGCTAATGTTGAGATTTGCTCATGGCCTCATACAGTCGTCAAGACAGTGTTGTACTCGTCATTTGATTTCGATCATGTCATATGATTTCGAATTGATTGACGAGTACTATGATGTCTATTTTAAATGCTCAAGAAAAAGTTTATCATTGTATATTGTATGTAGATAACATACGAATAGCCAGAATTGACTAAAGATATCTTATCAAGGTCAAAGTGTGTTTTTCAGCCAACTTTGAGATAAAAGGTATGAGAGAGGTTGATTACATACTCGGAATTAGGATTTCGAGGAATCGTTTGAGTTGGACGATTCAAATGTGATGACAACAATCTATTGTATGCCCTAGTAGTCAAAAGCTCATTTTCTGAATAAAGATTTACATCCAAAAATACCTCAGAAGCTAAAGGATGTGATAGATGTCCTTTAAACGAATGCTATGGATTGTCTCAATCCAAGCAAAGCACATTGACAAGCGGTCAAAGAAATTATGAAGTACTCAAAAATAATTATAGAATCATCATTGAGTTATCAAGTCAAGACTTGATATTGAGGGGTTATTCTAATGCCTGTTGGGCTGAGATATGGATATGTGAAAATCCATATTGGGATTTATTCTTCTTGCTAATTGGAGTAGCTATCTCGTGGAGTAGCTATATATAGACTTGTGTCTATCTCCAAGTGAGCTGTAGGGACAGACTAATTTGCTTCTATAGCTGCTATGTAAGAAGTGGTATTATTAAGAAGAGTCTTAATCTATTTATCCCTAACGACCTCAAGAGAATCAGTGAGCAGATTCTTTGCGAAATAGTTGTGTGTAAAGAAATGAGCATGAAATACATATTTACATGAGATATAAAGGCAGATCCAAAGTTGTACCTCAGATGTGTTTTGAGAAACATGTCAGGTCCCAGGATTTGCGAGTGAGTTATTTGTGCTCGTATAGCATCTGTTGAATTTACTATTCAATGGAACTTGATGCTATGTCAGCAATACAGATGTAAATGTTATTTTGAGTGACATTTACTCCAATGCATGTCAGACAGAGAAGTAGCCCACTCACACGGGTGTTTACCTCAGTGGGAGTCAGTGAGTTGATTCTTGACTGGGATGAGGCAATTTTAGAACATCATGAATTATCGAGTGCCTGTTCTAAAATATGAATGCCGTCTTGCTTAACTACAAGAGCAGTCTTGTTAAAGCGCAAGATTATGTGTAAGCAATAATTGCTACATTAAATGAGTTCTTGGAACTTATTGGATTATAAGAAATCCAACGGTAAGAAGTAAGTGGAACTTACCAAAATTCTGTCTTGTAAGCCTAGAGTAGTCTTTGTGTAGACTAAAGCTGGTGTTTGTAAACATCAAGGCTGATGCTCTAGTATGGTGTTATTTGCGAGAGACATGTGCTCCTTTAACAGGAAAGAACACCATAGCACATGAATAGTGTCATGTGTGCTCTTCGACCAATGGATGGGAAATCAATTTTATTATTTAGTGATTTCAGTTTCCCTGGTGTGAGACCAACTCCGAAAACTATGGTTTCCGGAACTCTACCCTTAAGATCCTAAATATATTTTGGAAATATGATTCAGTGCTGCTAGCTTGGAAAGTCTTTAAAGGGTCATGTTTGATTCGACCTGGCAAGGCTGACTGGAAAAGCAGGCTGGATCATGATGGAAAAAATATTGTTAAGGGAGAAGGTTCTTTAATGATCACATTTGAAAAGCTTCGTGGTTCACTGGTGCACCTATTGTATTGAGAGCAATACAATAGTGAACACGAATAGATTGTTTCTGAAATCACATGTGGAAACAAAGAATGTGAGATGAGACCTAGAGTAAGGCATACTTTACGTAATGGAGGTATCGAGATGCTATCATTCAAGTGGCCGAAATGTGCTCTTGAGTTTAGCTACGTGCACTCGATGTATGCTGGTCGCACGAAATATTTGCCTATCACGATTAGAGACAATATTGAATATGTTCAATCATGTGTGAGTGGGAGATTGTTGGAATATTCCACCCATGATCACCCATTATTACATTACCCTCCATTAGTGGACAAGCCACTAATAATTAGTGGACTTGTCCACTAATTTTTCTCCTAACTTCTCCACTAATTAGGCTTAGTGGAGAGACCACCATTGTAATGACAATGGTGGTATGATTCCTCCTTTAAGTAAGGAGGAGGAAGAACGAGAAGAGATGGGGGTAGAGCAGAAGAGAATTGGAAACACATTAAGGGAAAAATATATGATTGATCCCTGTGTTCTCGAATCGTCTCCAAGGCAAATAAAAGTCGTGGAAATTGTTCTTGACTCCGACATACCGTGAGCAAGAACCGACCGGTGACAAGAATCCGTTACGATCCTGTGGATACGGCTCTACAACAAGTAAGTGTATTTACGATTTAACGAATTCATTTGTGAATTTATTTAACGTTACTTTTGATTCGATTTCTAGATTGTAATATGTTATAATCCACATGTATATATGTACATATGTGATAGTAGAAATCTTCACAGAAAAAACAATCTTTTGTTGAAAACTATTTTTCTAATTGAGTCAACTATCTCCAAGTTAAGGAAAAAAGAGAGTCCCTTATTAGAATTCTTTCTTTTTCTTTCCAATCCTACTGCTAAAAGCCAAAAGAGTAGGGGATGCCTGAATTGGTGATATGTTTTTTTTTGGTAGAATGAATTGGTGATATGTTACTACTTTCTCGAGGGTAGATGTATTATTAGTTTTTGAAGAGCAATGTATTACTAGTTGAAAATGGTAAAAACATATACGAGTTAAGTTGGTGCAAGTTAATAATATACAAGACCACCTAAAAAACTTAATGATATACTACATTTTTTTGAAATTTGATTGGAATAAGAATTTAAAATGATGACAAAACACTCATTAAATGTTGACATTGTAAGTTTGAAGACCATTTTTGAATACCTAGTTGCCAACTGCTACGCAAATATTTGGAAGAATGAATTGATTGATTTATCATAAAGATACGTCGCTTCATCTACAAATTGTTTTTTGTGTAGATAATTTATTTCTATGTGAAACTGTTCCAAGAACCGCGTTACTATTGGCACCGAAAAGCAAAGAATAATTAATAAAACAATAAAAAAAACTACAGATATATGTTAGCGTACGGCCCAGCCAAATTTCGAATGCCCGTCGATGAACTTGGGTATGAACATGTAAACCCAGTCATATTTATGGGTTGTGGGCTTTTTTACCAGTCCGGTGGGCTTGCACTATTTAGTATACTAGTGCTGAGCTGGGCCTGTAACGAGGCCCACCAATCTAGTGTGAGCCTAACTTTGCAAGGGCGAGTAAAACACACTGGGCGATCACCATTTTTTCTATAAATTTTGGCCAATGGTCAGTAAATTTTTTTTCTATATAGTCAATGTAAAATATTGCGAAAATAGAGGAAAATGGCTAGAGAACATTGAGCAAACTAGGGTATAAACCCTGACACGAACATAATCTTGGAGAATTGGTTTTATAACTAAGAAAGAGATGGTCTAATACAATTGAGTATATTGGGCTTTGGGCCCAAATATTTAATTAGAAGTGGAATTCTAATTAAATATAATGTAATTGGAGATCACACCAATTGGATTTGGGTATTTGTGAGATTAATACGAAGCTCATTGATAAAGCTTCGTAACGATATATATAACATTTGCGAAAATCTAATTCTCGGGGCGAATGAGAAATTGGCTTAAACATGGTCTGGCTGCGGGTTACATGATTGTGGGTTTGTGAGAATTATTCCAGGTTCCAAGACCTTATATTTTTAGAGCTGTGCCGGACTTGTTGAAGCGATTCTCGGGCCAAAAATCTGATTGGGCTTCTTATTGGACAAGCCCACATTCTAGAACCTTCTTCCCCTTCCATGCCATTTGAATTTAAATTTAGATTTAAATTCATGAGTGTAACAACCCATTTAATTTGAGGTTTTATGAGTCTTGTAACATCTCATTCAATGGGTGGGTTAATGACCCTAATAAATTCGGTTTTGAATGTTGGAGGTCCTAGGCCCCCTATAAAAGGAGGCCTCCTCCTTCATTCCAAATGACCGTGAGCATACTCTTACTCTACACTTTTATATTGCTCATGCTTTATATTCGTGTTCTAATCATTATTTACTAATATTTTACCAACACATAATAATTCTTCGTATTAGATTGGCTGAAAGGGCAGCAATTATTTAGAAGGTGGCGTAGCATATTGGCACAGAATAGGATGGAGAACCAGTGATTCTCTAAATATTGTTAAGCAGGCTGCTGTAATGCCAACAAGTCTAGTGATTTCAGACTCACAATGAACCTCATGCTCGTGGAATTATGAGACCTTCAGTCGACTCGGCATGATCAAGAAGTTGTGGTTCACATCATCGCGATGTAACTGTGAGCTTCTTTCTGATGCTCTCCGTCTTCACTTCCACGAGCGGATGGTTCAATTTTAACCTTAAGATCGGGAGATTAGCAATGCATTTTCAAGTAGTATGGCATTATTACTGTACTATTAGATATAAATATTGAGTTATATAAATTTAATTCATTTACCCAAAAAAAATTCTTCGGATTAGACTAATTATAAAAATAAATTAGAGAATGAAAAGCATATCATTTTATTATTGTCGCTCTCTCCATTCATCTCCACTGTATAACCCAAAACAATTAAAACCACATACTAGCACGAAAAAAAAAGCTACACACCAGCCCAATGTTCAACAAATAACAAACCCGAGAGTAAATGGCGCACAAATTAAAGAAAAGAGAAGAAGACGAAAATGGAAAAGAAGGCAAACCAGAATTGATTTAAAAAAATTAAGCCCTCACAATAAAAAACCAAAAAGCATCCCATTTCCTCCTCCTTTCCCCCACCTTTGCGGACCACAGCTCTATCATTCATTATTTAGTAGATAAGGGGAGCTGTTGGATCTAGCGAGGTAATTAGTTAGTAGTTTCAGAAAGCGACGACTTTTATGGTCTTCATTCAACTCCGAAACTTGGACGAAAGGGATGCGATCGAGCGAGGTAATGGGATTTATGGTTTATATGAAAGGAAGTAGAGGGTTTAAGGTCTCATCCAACTTGGAGACGTCGGGGGATCAGAGAGCTGGACGATGGAAACACCCAACTTGTAAGTGCTAAAACAGACTTTGCTTACAAATCAAATTAACTAGCTTGATATTATTGAAGTATGATGTTTTTAGTCATAGCTTAGTTAGGAAATTCAAGTATGAACAGTTGGTAGCAATCTAGTGGCAATTAATCCTATTGATAAAAGGCTACAGAGAATTATTAGACTTTCTGAGATGTTTCATGTCTCAGGTCCTCGAGTACAACATCTATATGGAACTACGACGTTTTCCTCAGCTTTCGAGGTGAAGATACCCGTCTCAAATTCACCGATCATTTATATCACGCACTTTGCCGAGTTGGGATCAATACCTTCAGAGACGAAGAGGAGCTCCGGGCAGGGGATGAAATAAGACCTGCTCTTCTTAAGGCGATCGGAGGTTCAAGGATCTTGATTATTGTGTTCTCCGTAAGCTATGCATCCTCCTCCTGGTGCCTTGATGAGCTTGTCAAAATCTTTAAATGCGAGAAAGAGAAGAAGCAAGTGGTTTTCCCGATCTTCTACGAAGTGGATCCGTCGGAAGTAAGACACCAGTCGGGCCGTTTTGGGGACGCCATGGTCAAGCATGAAAAGAGATACAGGGACAACATTCAGAAAGTAGAGAATTGGAAGTCTGCTCTTCGCAAAGCAGCCAACGTGTCTGGTGAATCTTATAAAAAAGGGTGAGCATATCTTAACTTGTCTTCTTTTTCTCTTACCTGCTTTAGATCTTATTTTCAGTAGCTGTCAGAGATTGATACATGTATTGTTGCACACTGTGTTTGATTTAGGAAGCATCGCAAACATTATAATTTCACGGCTTTTCACATTTTGATACATCACTAAATGTCTTTTTCAGTTACCGATTCTGAATCATGTATTTTCTTCTCTGAATTAGCATGTCAGAGTCCCAGTTTATCGAAAAAATCATCATGAAGATATTGAGCATTTTGAATATCCCTCTATTGCACCTCCCAGATCAAGCAGTCGGATTGGGATCCCAAAGATTGCAGGTAGTCTCTTTACTAAGTATTAAGTCAAATGATCCAGACGTTTCTATGGTTGGAATCTGCGGAATTGGTGGTGTAGGGAAGACTACCCGCAAGGTCTACCGCTACCTCAAGGGCTTCGACGGTAATATTCGTTCGAACTCTGGACTTTCGTTAATTCATTGTTACGTCTTGTACCAATGGTATTAAGTCCTTTTGGCAGGGGTAGAGGATTGCAAGACGAGCAAGGTGGTGGTGAAGGGGGAGAAGGCGGATCCGGTGAAGGTGGTAGAGAGGATCCAAAGGAAGAGCCACCGTCAGGGGGAGCTCATCTCCCCCATCCCAAAGCCGCCGCCGCCCGTGGAGGAGGAGGAGGAGGAGGAGAAGGTGGACGCCGAGGACAAGCCCAAACCCGAAGACAAGAAAGAAGAGGTTGTTCTATTCAACTCGAATCTACCCAATTTCCATCGAATAATCTGTTAAACTTGTTTATATTCGAATTGGGTTTTAACAATTTTCATTTGATTTCGGCCTCACAGCCTCAAGTGATCACCGTGGTGCTTAAGGTGTGGATGCATTGCGAGGCCTGTGCAATGGACATCAAGAAAAAGATATTGAGAGTGAAAGGCAAGGAATTCTTTTTTTCACTCTTCTTATTTATTTTCGCCCTTCAATTAATTTATAATTAAGCAATTTCTTGGTGGTACTTCCGACATGAAAGTGGACTCAACTTTGAAAGCTGAGGACTTCGCCAATACCACACATATTCAACATTCTTGTTTTGCTTTTATGATACATATAGCAATTTACAACTATCCAAGTCGGGTCTAGACTATCTCTTGTAACCTGCTTTGTAGCCACCAATTATCAATGAAAGGTTTGTAACCACACCTTTCAAAAAAAATTAATTTCTAATTACGTAGCTCATGCACTTGTGGTGGTCTTTTTTTTCCTAAGATTTGTTCACCAAATTAAGCAAAGGACCAATACTTTTCTAAGCAACTGCCCTTTTAGATCTTCTTTTTTGCATGACCTTTTTGCCTCAACATAATAATTTCCCATTGGATTCCAATGGAATTCTATGCAAATCCCACCAACCCAATTTGTTTTTTTAATACATGATTAATGATAGAATCTTTTTTTTTTTACAGGGGTGGAATCGGCTGAGCCAGATCTAAAAACCTCACAGGTGGCAGTGAAGGGTATTTTTGACCCTCCAAAACTGGCAGACTATGTGCGCAAGAGGACACGGAAGGAGGCTGTTATATTGAAACAAGAGCCAGAGAAGAAGAAAGAGGGTGAGGAAGACAAAGGGAAGGAACCCTCCAAGGAAGAAGAAGAGAAGAAGAAGAAGGAGAAAGAAGAAGAAGAAGGTGACAAGGAGAAGACGGAAGGAGGAGAAGAAGAAGATGACAAGGAGGAGAAGAAAGAGGATGAGGAAGACAAAGGGAAGGAACCCTCCAAGGAAGAAGAAGGAGAGAAGAAGAAGGAGAGAGAAGAAGAAGGTGACAAGGAGAAGAAAGAAGATGGTGGTTCTCCATTGGAGACCACAAGTACTGTGGTGGAGGTGAAGAGAAATGAGTACCAATATTACCCTCAGAGGAATCCACCATTGGAGATGATGTATTATGCTTATCCCCCTCAGATCTTCAGTGATGAGAACCCCAATGCATGTACTGTCATGTAAAAAAATAATATTAGAGAGGGTGAGGGGCAAAATGGGGATTACACTAGAAGTTTGGGGTAAGGGGATACAATATCTGAGGTGTAAATGGGTGATGGATGGGAGGATTGATGGGTGTGTAATAGTGGAAGTTCCCTTCCTACCCCTCTGCTCTTACATTCTCTCTCTTGGTACTTTCTGCAAGAAGTATATCACCTACAGATAATATGCAGAATTTTGTGATGTACCCTTTTTAATTTAATTTATTTTTTTTGTTCTGCTGGACCTGTCACATATATGTCATAAATTTATAACTACTTGAAAATAAATGCGGCTCTCGTAAAAAAAAGGGAAATTTTATCTTAAAATAGCAATTTGGTTAGGGAAAAAAACGGAAATATATATGGAAATGTAAAATTGATTTATCTCGTTGGAAAGAAGAAAAGAATTCGCAGTGTTATATAAGAATGCAGTTTTATTCAAATAAAATATAATCTATTAAATAGAATCGTACTTGTCACGATTTGGAAAGAGAAGTGACAAATGCCGAGGTATTAATTACCTCGAAAAGTACCAGACTTTATTAAAAAATAAATCAAAAAATTCTGTTGGAGCGGAAAGTTAATTCTCAGATTTATTTGACCATGTCTCATTAAAATAGCCGTATCTTCCTTCACGTATATCTAATTGATACGATTTTAAAAGCTACAAAAAGATAAAACACAGATCTAGAACTTTCTAGTTTGTGACTTTTCCAAATTCGGCGCAGAAGGAGGTCAGACTTGGGTCGGAAGTTTTGGGAGTAGATTTTCTCCTTATTAGGTCGCGGATCTGTTGAACCTATTTTGGTAAAAATACCGTAACTTTCTCCTCAAGTATTGGATTGACACGATTCCAATAGTCACAGAAGGAGGTAACAGAGATCTATAACTTTGTTGTTTATGACTTTTCCAAATTCAGCACGAAAAAGTGTCAAATATGGGTTGGAAGTTTCGGACAGTTTAACTTTTCCTTATTAGGCCGAGGCTATGTTAAGTTTTCCTATTTGAAAACGGCCTAGGGTTTTTCTATGAGGCTGGGGCGAGCTTGTTCTATATAAGGAGAGCTAGGTACAAGCATAAAGGGGACCCACAAACCAAACACCAAATTCTTAGCTTCATAGCTTTTATCGTAGCTTTTATCTTATGTAGCTTCGTAGCTTTTATCTTTCATGTTTTTCCTTTCCCCCTCTTCCCCGTATTTTCAATAAAGTTCTTGCTCTTCTACCAATTCTTTTCTCTTCTATCTATTCTAATCTTTATCTTCTCTTCTCTTTTCCCATATTTCTTCTATTTCTCTCTTTTGTTCGAATCACTCTTGGGACGACCACTCCGGACCCGTTCTTAAGATCGTTTCTGACGTTCTACCACAATTTATTCGCAACAAATTCAAAAGTATCTAATTATTCAAAAATCAAACAATTGTTATCAAAATAAATACTAAAGTCAAAAATTCGACGGCCTTTATTATTTGGGAAGAAACAGCAATGATGCATGCAGATGAATCCTTCTACTCCCGATCCCGAACCTCACCTGAACGATATGAAATACATATGATTATGGTGAGTTGAATAACTCAGTAAGTGGAACGAAAATAAACATACTTCGCAAACATACTCAAACTTAGAACACAAGTAACAGATTAACTTTGCAAATCGGAAGAGATCCCCTAACTGACTACTTAGCCAACTAAACAAAATAGGACTCCGGAGCCTAACATATCTATGACGGAATTTCGTGAGGCACAGATAAATATCCAGGCCCAGAAGACAGAAAGGTATCCCTCTACGAGCCCAGATAATTTCCACACTCCCTATCCATTTAATCACACGCACCTAGAGTTACCCGGTTGTTCCTTTGAAACGATGTGTATAAACTATAGGGCCCAGAAAGGTGTGAAAATAATCTCGCCACTCAAAAACAGAACATACCATTTGCACATCGAAACCTATCATAATCAGAATTCGGACATGATCCATACACAATACAGAATCATGAAACTTCGAAAATAAAAAAAATACTACGGATCAGAAAATAATACGGAAACGAATTCATTAGCATTAAAGGAATCAGATTAGGTCAGAATCCAAACCCGAATCATACGTATTTTAGACGAGATAACCACGAATTCCACTTACCTAATGTTGCTCCTAAATCCTTAAACCTTCACGAGCATAATCCAACGATCCATCTGAAATCCCTTCGAATCCGATTTGCCCCTCACACATTCGTCCTCTCCACCCTCCTCGTGATTTGATTCCTGGATGGTCTCGTCCTCTCCTAGCACCTTCCCCCGAGTCAGATTTTGCTCCTCACCTTCACAGTCAGAGAAAAATCGTGGGTATTACTTTTGTGACAGAATGGACGGCCTACAGGCCTATTTATCATGGCTTTCAAGACTAAAAACCCTAATCTGACCCAAGTTACTCTAATACGGCTAGGGTTTAAAGAAAATTACCCTTTATTTCCCAAACTTTAGAAAGTTATCACTTTAGTTTCTCAATTCTTACAGTACTCAATTCACATAAAATTACACTTCTCTGTCTATACTTTTTCAAGATTTTCTTTAAAAAATACACTTTTTTCATGATGAACAAGAAAAAAAACTTATTTTGCACTTAGAAACTTTTTCCGTTGTTTTCAACAATATTTTTAAAAAATGGATCAGGAGACCATCCGTATTTTCTTAGTCTCCCAATTTTAACGTCCGACTGGTTGGACAGGTCCAAATTTTTAAAAGTATTTTTGAAAATTTTATTTAACATTAAAATTCTGATTAATTTTTAATATTCTCTAATTTTACCTCTAAAAATGAAAAAACTCTATACATTTTTTTTTGCCATTTTGATCTACGTCGATGTGATCCTACTAGGTGAACCAATTAGTCTGACTGATTAGCTCGGTTGTCAACAATATTAACCATCCGGTGATATAAAAATGACACGGCTATAATGACGGGTCGTAGTTTGATCAGAACCCATTTTTTAAAATAATACTTTCCCGTACACACATCTATTAACTGCAAAATAAAGATTGATTTGCTCGTTTATTTTATTTTGGCATCTTAAATATCATCAAACACATCGTTTGATAATCCTTCAGACCTAGATAAAAGTAATAAATGATGAAATGAAAAAGTGATATAGAAGTTTAAAATAAAACTAAAAATTCTACTTATCAAAAATTGTTGGCATCGCAAAATATTGTGAATCTGGGTGGCTCTCCCTATTCGAATCCAGAATTTTCAATTGAATCCAACTCTTTTATCATTTCAACAAAAACTTATCCAAGGTTGTAAAACTATTAACACAATTTTCCTCATAAATATTTTGCATTCCAAATACTTTTTTTCCATTATTCTGTCTGGATTTGGAAGCTCATAATTGAAATAAAGATTCACCAATCATGTGGGGAACAAGGTACAAGAAATCTATTGACGAGCTTGACCAGATTAGGGTTGGATCATTATTGATCTCGGATTTTTTTTTAGTACACCTTCAATGAGTATATTTAGGGATGACAATTAGACATTTATCTTGATGGTCTACCTTGATCTAGAACCGAAGGATCCAAGACCCGTTGACTTTGACCGGATTTAGACCCTGATCCTACCCAAATTAATATATATTAATTATTAGACATAATACCAAATTCTCAATTTTTTGATAGGTAAATATTCTTATTAAAAAGAAAGTTCAAAACAAAGCAAGCACAAAAAGAAAGATAAGATACAGAGGCCTGATATTTACAACAGTTACAGCCCCACCCCTGATCAAAACGTTCCCTCAACCTCAAGAGGTGAAGAAGAGGGACCTATAAATCCTTGTAGGCAATCAAGAAAGCGAGCAGCGACTGATTGTGAATAATCGAGGCATTCGTCCAAAGGATCCATTCTTGGGCATGAAAAAGCACAAAATGCAGGAGAAGCTCATTATCGCACCTCTCCTCAATGAAGATAATATAATTACGAAGCAGCCACAGGTCCCAAGTAATAACTACGAAAATCACGAACCAAATTTTCAATTTTAACTTACCCAACTTCAACTTTTTTTGGATTTGCTTTTTTGGTTTCTTTGTATTGATATATTTAATGAATGAAAATGTCTCATTGTTATTTAAAAATATCAAAAGATAATTTAATTTTTAAAAATTAAATATTTTAAAAAAAATACAGACCCGTGGGTCGCTCTGATCCTGCCCGAATTCTTATTTTTAAAGAAGAGAAAGATAAGAATCTGGATCCACCATTTAAAAAGAGGGTAAGAATCTAGGTCATATGAGTCCTACCCAAATCTTGCCTATTGCCATCCCTAGGTATATTGTGATAATTGTTAGTACGGTGGTATTAAAATAAGAGAAAAATACACTTTTAGTACCTGTAGTTTTATGATTTGACAAATATGATCCAGTGGTTTAAAAACGACGTTCTGAATCTTGTGGTATGCACCCTCGTTTCATTTTTACGCTCGGATGGTATGCACCCTCGTTTCATTTTTACGCTCTGAATCTTGTGGTATGCACCCTTGTTTCGAACCAAAATACTCAGTCGTTTTGAGCTGACTAAGCAAGCCATGTCATTTTTTTATCCCGTTGGCTATGTAAGTTGTCATATGATAAATTTCAAAAATAATCCCTAAAAAAAATTTCCTCTCTTGGCCTCCTCCCCTCTCTCCTCTCTTCTTCTTTCTCCTTCTCTCTCCTCTCTTCTTCCTCCTCCCCTCTCTCCTTCCTCCATAGAAAATACATTGTCAAAGAAAAATCCCCAATCTGAGAACAACAACCAATCAACTAAACATTCTCAATCCAATTCAAGCATCAACCAATCGGAGTCGTACTTCTCCAACAACAAAGGCAAAACAAATAACCCTATAAACTAAAACTAAGAGCACGTCCACAATGAGAACTTGAATTATTCAACACCCAAAAAATGAAAAAAATAACAAGATCTCCACTAAGCTAGTTAATATAAACCAAACCCTACCCATACACTTCCCTGACTCCTAAGAACACTCATAACCCGCTCTCGCCCACCCTGCAATTAGTGACAAGGTCGAGGAGAGGTGAAGGTTACGCCGCGGTGGTAGTGGTTGGAGGCGACCGTGATGGTTACACCGCTCTCGGCGACCTAACAAGATCTTTGTTCCCGACGATCGCAAATTCTCCCTCCCTCTTCACCACGAATTGGAGGAGCCCATCTAGACCTACCTTCATAAGGCCCTTCTCTATCCCCGACGGGAAGGTTAGTTGACGTCGGAGTCAACGATCGGGTTGGACTTGTTGAAGGTTCGTGGCCATCGCCGTTGGGATAGTCAGCGTTGCCACCGCCGAGGGACATGTGGGTCGTCCACCGAGCCCATCGCCGATTCATGCCCCTTCAAAAATAACCTCGTGCGGGATGAGTGCTAGGGCTAGTGGTGTGAGATTGGAAGTCCTAAATTAGACGAGCAAGTGAAAAGGGGAGTTTGTACTTGACTTTTCAAAGAGGGGAGGAAGAAGAAAGGGGAGGAGGAAGAAGAAGAAGAAGAGGAAGAAGAAGAAGAGACGGGAGAGAGAGTGGGTCAGGGTTAGGGGTGTGCAATCGGTATATACCGATTCCGAATACCGAATACCGAAAAATACCAAATAACCAAAAAATCCAATACCGATCCCGAACCAAAATTATTTCCGTATCTACCGAATACCGAATTAAAATTTCGGTATTATACCAAAAATCCCGAAAATACAGAATTTTGTAAATAAAAAAATCCAATGTTAAATTTAATTCATCAATACAAACATAATAAACTCAACCTAATCACAGCATTCAAAGATTGAATAATTATCTATCTAATCCAAAAATGCAGCTAATCCAAGATAAAATCTACCACAAGTTTTTCCCAATTAGTAAACAAAAAAAACCCTAATCGAAGAAATCCAAATCAGTCACATGCTCCTTCTTCTTCAACCTTAAAAAATGCCTCCCCTAACTACAGTGCTTGGGGAAGAGAAGCTGATGACCTGCTTGCTGCCTCCCATTCTGAAGCGAAAAGGAAGGAACGAGGGAGGTGGGTTTTTCTATCTTTTGTGATTATCTCCCTTTTTTATCTTTTTAATGTTGAGAGAGAGAGGGGGGGTCGGGGTGGGGGTGGGGGGTGGGAGAGCGAGAAAAAAAGAGTGAAACGCGGCTGAGGTTATAAGTTAGGTTTAGTGTTAGAATAGGATTTTTTTGGGTATATATATACGTGGTAAAATTACGTTATAGTACTTCGGTATTTTTTTCGGTATTATTTTGGTATATACCGAAATTATACCGAATACCGAAATTCACCGAATTTTTCAAAAAAGACATACAGAATTATATCCCGAAAACTGAAATACCGATCCCGAAATACCGAATACCGAAAAAATACTGAAAATACCGAATACCAAATACCATTTGCACACCCCTAGTTAGGGTTATGATTTGTGAATTTTTTGAATATATAAAGAGGGGTATTTGAAAAATAAAAAAAGTAAGGGACTTAAATGATAATAAAACTGGCCCAAGAAAATAATTCCAAGTGGGACAAAAAATTATGATGTGGCTGCCAACTCAGCTGTTGGACGACACCGTTTGATGGTTCAGAACGATTTTTGGCTCGGGGAGCCATCCGAGTCTAAAAGTAAAACGAGGGTGCATACCACAGGATTCAAAACGTCATTTTTAAACTACAGGATCATATTTGTAAAAATACAAAATCACAAGTACTAAAAATGTACTTTTCCCTTAAAATAATCCCAAGCTGCAGTCATACGAGGAATCTCGAAAATGCCAAATACTTGGCCTTTACTCTTTTCCACTACACAAAGTAGAAAACTTGCCAAATATAATAATCAGCCCCATTAAATCTTTTAATAATTCTGTCCCTATTCAATCATCTTCTAATATTGTTAGTCACTTCGGTTACTACCACTAATTCAAAATCGAATACAACATATGTTTTATTTTTTAAAAATCAAAATTTATATTTATATCAAAATTCAAATAGGATGTAGAAAAGGTTAACTATAAATATTTTAACAGAAATGCATTTTAATGAAGCAAATCCAAAAATTCTGACTAAGTTATATAACTTATTATTAGTTAATCATATATACTTTTAACAACTATGAAGATAGTTTTTTTCTCGTGAATATTCCTGTATCAATAAAGTGTTAAAATTCAAAATTATAATCACTAATTTTATGTATTCTAAATCACATGATATGAAAATAAAAATGGTCCAAGCTAGTGAACTTTATTCGTATACGAACCATGACATTTCTCAGGTGAAATGTGCAGTGACATTTATCACACTGACCTAAAATACACTTGCCAGTAACGCTGAAATGGGACCTATTATTATTTAATTTTGTTTTCAATTTCAAGGAAATGAGTAGGCAACACTTTATTTACCATTCTATAAATCTGACAATGGGACAGAGAGAGAGTGGGCTGATTCTCTACTGACATGTAATCGTGGAGTTTGGAATTCACTGTACTAATTATGCTTTACCAATGCAGGTGACCGTATAAATTTTTTTTTTGGACAGTGACCATAGTTTTATGGTTTAGACCGTCTTGATATATTTGTACATCTTTGTACCGATTAATTCAAATTCAAATTTGGTGGTCAAAAGAGATAGAATTATCCTACAAAATATTTAACACGGTCGTATTTTCAATGACTTCAATTTTGCTAAGTGCTTGTTGGTGAAGTTGACCATATAGTTGAAAGACGATACAAACGAGAATTTGTCTAAATGATCATAAATTTGGATTCATTTGAGAATCTCTTTAGGTTCAAGCCAAAAATATAATTGGAAGAAAAATTCCAAAATGGTACCAAACAATAATAAACTTTTTTGAATATCAGAATTAAAAAAAGTGAGAAGACAATTAAAAGCGGGCGGTATGGGTGGGGGTTCGGATTAAGTGGGGATAAGAGTTCTCCCCACTCAAATGGATCAAGTCATTATTCGTATAGACACGATTTCTAATGACTGTCAGACCTGTAGACACGATTTGTAATAAAATCTGATGGTATAAACGAAATCTCTTCCGTAGAACGACTTTTATGTTGTCCTCACTCAATCCAAAACCTGGGTAGTTGCTGGAGTACCTTTGCGCTAAAAAAATAAGCTCTCATTTTTATGCTTCACCCTCTTTTTACTCCTTTCTTTTCGTGCCTTTTGATGCCACTTTATATCCCTCGCAAAATTCCGATGTATTGAATAATTTGGCAACGTATCGCCACTTTGCCCTAGCCAATTACGAGACCGTAGGCAAGCATTGAGTTTTTTTGGTAAGAAAAATTTTATTATCCTCAAAAGAAAACTTAAATTTGTTACACCAACTGTACTACCATCTTTTTTTTGAACACTAACTGTACCACCATCTACCAACCAGAAATACACATACCAAAGTAGCGATACTATGGTGTTACACCAACATTGTCGAAGAAGATGGTGTTCCCCGTCGGGAAGCGCGAATCACTAGTTTAGGTAGCATTCTCTCTTGACTATTTATATTGTGAGTTAGCTTAGGAGGAATTACTTATTCTTGCAGGCCTTAAATTTATTAAGTTTTTTATTTTCTGACCTCTGCTATATTTTTATTAATAAAGTTCTACCATTTAGTAAAAAAAAAGTAGCGATACTATGAAACTAGTTACCTAGTTCCACTCCAAAACAAAAATCACCAAAAGTCGACTACTCCTAATAGAAGCACCAGAGAAGGCCACTAAGGAGATAACCCATAAAAGAGCCCCATCCTTCTTTGCTCAGTAACCAAATTTATGGAGGGTCAAAGGCCCTTGCTTGGTATTTTCCTTTTGCGATCTCACATGCATCGACATTCGCACGGGTTTCACTTCATCAACAAAAATTTTGGCGATTAACAATAAATCACGAGATCAATACACTTGCATATCATATTAGAATCTTATATTAGAATCTTGATATTAATGTAGTCGGATAAATTTTACCGACTTAGGGATTGAAAAGTACTGTAGGAGATAATGGTCCTATTTGGCAAAATAGATTATTAGCATATATCACATGGTAGAAAGCAAATATCAGATATCAGATTCGTTTTAACATATAGCATATTGTAAATTGAAAAGAGTGTTTGGTAAAATCAACTAGTAGATTGCAAATTCAATTTAATAGATTAAATTGATTTAGTTAAATTAATTATTAATTGACAACTTAAACTCAAATAAAAGAATCTTATTTATGATTTTTCAATAAATAGAGTAATTTCTTTCCATTGATATTTCAAACAACCACTAAGAAAAATAAAATGCAAATTTTGATTTATAAAAGAAATTAAGTTAGCGTACGGCCCAGCCAAATTTCGATGCCCGTCGATGAACTTGGGTATGAACATGTAAACCCGTCATATTTATGGGTTGTGGGCTTTTACCAGTCCGGTAACGAGGCCCACCAATCTAGTGTGAGCCTAACTTTGCAAGGGCGAGTAAAACACACTGGGTGATCACCAATTTTTCTATAAATTTTGGCCGATGGTCACTATTTGTTTTCTATATAGTCAATGTAAAATATTGCGAAAATAGAGGGAAGATGGCTCGAGAACATTGAGCATACTAGGGTATAATTTTTTTTAAAGGTAAATATTACATTTATGATAATGTCAATGTTTGAATCGTGGATCTCCTATATAGTTACAACGTCTTATACTGTTACGCTACAAACCCTTTGACTATGAGGTATAAATCCTGACACCAACATAATAATTTTAGACTAATTATAAAAACAAATTAGAGAATGAAAAGCATATCATTTTATTATTGTCGCTCTCTCCATTCATCTCCACTGTATAACCCAAAACAATCAAAACCACATACTAGCACGAAAAAAAAAAAGCTACACACCAGCCCAATGTTCAACAAATAACAAAGAAAAGAGAAGACGAAAATGGAAATGGAAATGGAAAAAAAGGCAAACAGAATTGATTAAAAAATTATGCAAACAGGGATTAATAATTTGAAGGTGCTTTAATTTTGGGTTGCCATCCAGTTCTTGCTCGGACAATCTCTACCTTGTCGGCCTGCATGCGAAGGAGATGGGTGTACTCCATTTCTTCCATTTTCACGGCAGCTGCTTCTTTAGTGGTGAGGGACTCGAGCAAATTGGAATGGCGACACTCTCTTCGGTACTCGAGGGTCATGCTCGTGAGACTGTAATCTTCCAGTACCTTCATTGGCACACTCTGACCAATTTTTTGCATGTTCACAAATATCAAGGAGTAGAGTTTAGAGACCAATTCATGTTTTAACGGAGAGAGTAAACTTTGTAAAAAAATCAATTATGAAATGATCGGCATAGTTTCTAGCAAAACAAATAAAGACTAGATATTTAAATTGAAAAAAACTGTTGAGATTATTGCATTATTCGTTGCAAGAGTGGTTGACTCGTTTGTAAGTTTAAAAATTAATCAATTGACTTGATATTTTGGGTTGGATATGAAGATCTAATATAGTATGAGAGCAAATTGATTTCATGCACAATGGTCCTCATGACCCACGTTTGATGCACGTTGACAAAATTAAATGCCGTGCAAATTTTTGTCCAATGAATCTTATTTGAGAAAACGTGTTGAGGTTACCATATCACTAATTGTAAGAATGATGCACTTATTTATATGTGTGTAAATACACGACCTATTGCCTTATAATTTTGAATTTGATATGTAGATTTTAATGAGATCATTAAACTTGTAGCAATATAACATGGATATGAGAACCGTTCCCTACCACGTCCATGAGTACTTAATTTGATCTAATTCTACCGTTGATCTTTGTAACCAAGACTCACTTTTGTTCCTAGATTCACTAAGCTGATTGTGCATCCATGTGATGACCTAGGCGAATATAAATATTGTACATTTGTACTTTTGGGTGGCAATATACAAAATTTACTTCTTAAAAAAAACATAGGTATGAGAAGAGTTACCTCCAAGATCCATCCAATGTACTTTACATTGTTGACATGCTGGTTAGCGTCCATGTCACTCCATCTTGGCTGTTACAAATTTTCCATGGCAGGAAACATTGAGAAAAATATTAATTATTTGTTGCTCATATATATTACTATTAATGTGAAATGAGCAACTCTAAGAACCAATTATAAGTCATTAATCTTACTTCTAAACCAGATCGAATTCGCTCGGCGGTCTCGTCGGTTAGCTTGTCGATTTTCTCGACGTCGATGTCCTCCGTCGCAATTGCAAGCCTATCCGAATAGAACGGAACCAACTCCTCCCTCACTTGTTTTGGAATTTTGGACAGCTTTCTTGTCTCTCTATTCATGATCACCCATGTGCTGCATTGGATTTTAAAAAAAGAATAGTAAGAAATGGATCACGTACATCAACTAATGAACGACTCATTTTATTTTAACCATAAGTCTCGAGTTAAAACTTGGTAAAAAGAGCTTTGCTGCTATTTGTAATCCGATTTTATTCGAACGTAAATTAGTTGGTTTAACAAATAGTATCCGAAAAAATAGTATTATCGAAAAATTTGGAAAATGTAATTGTACCTAGTTGCCCTTGTTATAATCTCCTGTGTTTTGTAGTCTCGGATGATCCAATCCCTTCGCATTCCATTCTTCCCAGCTGCATCAACCCAAGTGTCAATCTCAACCACGTTTCCCCTGTGTCACAAAGGTAAAACCATTTGTTTTCAAGAATGTCCCGCTTCCAACAAGAATTAGAGAGTTGTGTTATATTTTTATTCTTATTCACAAGTACACTATTAGGAAAAAACATTTTTGCAATTAATAGATCCAGGGATAACTTCATATTAATACCATATAGTAATGTACATTTTCTAATTTATCAACATGTGTTCTAAAAACCTATTTTCAGTGTCAAACATTCATGATATAAACATATAAACTGTACAAACTAACCTTAATTTTTTCTTAAAATATATGTTAGAATTCTCATATTCAACAAAATAGTTAGATATTTAGTTAGTCAATTTTCTATACTTATAAATAGAACACAGTAAGATCGCAATATATGTATATGTGCTTCATGAGTCGCTCAAACAAAATTTATTAGGCGAGAATTAGGGATCGTGCAAAAATAACAGAACATGAAATCAATGCTCTTTAATACCATGTTATAATATATATACACAAATTCAATCCAAAACATTTGATTGGTTGCTACACTTATAAATTATCATCAACCCTTTTTTACAATTAGTGTCGGGCTTTAAACACCAACCCTAAATTAAAGTTTTTTTTTTAAACAAGAAATGGGGGTGCAACTTGAATAAAAAATAAGAGATACCAGCTGCTATATCTCTGAACTTGGATGTTTATTCTTGTGACCACCCAAATGAGTTTCCTGAGGCTCATTTCTCTGGTCGCCCCGAAGCCGTCCCCTGCCAACCCAGAACTTGTCACATGGTTTAACGCAGTCTCCTGTACGTATTATCCAAATTTCTTGCAAGTTGGATTTCTCATCGGTAAATATTATAAAACACAATCGTAAGAATAACCGGAAAATTAAAAGAATGAGAGAAAAAAACCTGTAGTAGGTTCATCAAAGTCTCCATGGTGGCAGTTTTGTCCGGACCGATCTCATAAGACCTGATGATGAATGTCTGCCTGTAGACCAACCTACCATCTACAAACCTTCCAACCATTTGCTTATGGAGAGGCATATCATTCTTCGCCACATATGGAACCTCCACCACATGAATCTCGTTGACTTTTTTACCGTTGACTGTCTTCTCCAAGCTTTTAGGACCGCTGCCACTAGCCATCACACGAACCCCTTGGTTCCTAGGCAAGGACAGCCCCCAATTGGGACAAAATCCTGATTTGGGTATCAACAATTTTACGTTGCCGGAACCCCCAGTCGCCATTTTTTGTTGTTACTTTGGAGCTGCAATTCTATTTGAAGCCAAAAAATGTTAAATTAGAAACGAGTGAAGGGTCACAAAATTTTGTGTTTGGTTATGAGGGAAATGGGTAAAGAGTGTAATATTATTGTTAGTTGCTTGTGGAAAATTTGTCAAGTGTTAGCTGGTCTAACATTTTTTCTTTCTTTTCAGTGTAATGGGAAACATGGACTAGATTTGGTGGTTAAACCACTCTAAAGATGGGAGAGAAATGGAGGGCATTTGTCCATCCTTAGCTTACACGCAAATGTATAAAATGAACATCGTTAATCGTACTTTGACTATTTTTCGTAAGGTAGAGTTTAAATCTTGCCATTAATTTGTTTCAAAAAATTAATATGGCACCAATACAATTATCATAATAACGTTTCCTGTCTTTACAATAAGCTTGATATGGTATTACTTGTTTCTCTGTTAAATTTTATAGAAAATTTATCGATACGAAGGTGTCAAAAAAAATTTGGGGCAAATAGAAGTATTCATTATTTGCTCAAGGTCTAATCGCTTCCATTCGAACCATAGTTCCTGAATTTTTATAGGAATTCAAATCATGAAAAAGAAATTTTCTAATCATTAACTCAAATTCGTTGTTGAACCCGACTGCCAAAATCGTTTTTTGGGAATTTTCTTCCGAACGAGCCTCAATTATCCCATTATAGTTTTACTTTTGGAATGCATTGGATGTCTCATACTAGGTCTCATTCTTTTTTTTTGAAAGGTAAAATTTATATTACTTATCAGAAAAATACCAAAATATTACACCAAACTATACCGAAATACAGCTCCACAGGTACTAGATAAGCGACTATCAAGGCTAAGCGATAATAAACGCTATCTAGTACACATCAAAAGTCCCACAGTTTATACGCTAAAAAATCTCCAAAATACCTAAAAGCCCGATGAAACACGACCAGACATCAAGGAGGGTCAAAGGGCTTGACTCGGTCAATACGCGCCGCTTCTTTGAACCGTAGAAGAGTCGTTGAATAGTCTTCCACCAAAGAAAGACCCACTTGCAAGGCGATGTTCAAACACGACCATACTAGGTCTCATTCTGAATACCCTTTACCGGAAGTCGATGACTATACATAGCGATTGCATTGACACCAAAAAAGCGTTCAACCCAATGCTTTCTTTCTGTCCTAATGAATCGTGAGTCGACGTTCAAAGTATATTGATTTTTCTTCAATAACATAATAGTTTATAAGCAGGAGTATTTATTCCATAATAAAACTCTGTTCGCGCCATTGCTTGCCCCTCTGGTTCTCCGTTTGTGTGTTTGTATCCTCATAAAATTACTCATTTAGAAGAGAGGCTAGAGGCTAGAAGCCCATCATTAAGAGACCATCGTTATAGTGTGCTATGTAATGGAAGAGTACTGTACAAATCAATGGGGCAATGTACAAATAAACTGATTGAATTAAGATTTTTTACATTTTGAATCAAAATTCTATGATATATCAAATTATTTAATACAAATATAATTAAATATATATTTATTATTAAAACAATAATGGCCAATAAGTGGTCCTAGTCGAACTAATCGAACCACGACAAAAAAAGAATGAATCGTACTCAAATCATTTTTCCAAATACTAAATAAATAATCAAATATTAGGAAATTTTAACCAAAATCAATTAAATCAACGGCGTATAATTTTCCTGATCTGAATAAACTTAGTTGTTCATGCCAAAGATTATTTAACCTAACAATATAAGGCGTTACAAATTCATGGAAATTTAAGATTCAAATCATGACAGTTATAATTATTGTGTTAAAAATTTTACTTATCAAAAAACATGGTTATTCATTATTTGCAGCTTGCCTTGAGTAGGCGAAAGGTGGGCCTGGGCCATTTTTAGCCCATTATTGGCGTTTAGGATCAGCCCAGATTGTAGCCAGTACCCCACACCAGATGTTCGAAGTTGTGTTTCTTCTGTCTTTCCTTCTTCTCTTTTCATTTAAAAATTGTACATTTTAATTCTTAATAAGATGATAAATTTGTCCACATTAATACAAGGCCTTTCCAGAATGCCACGTGTCACCGACCTCGTACACGTGAACACGTGGCTTGTGCTTAGGGAAAAGAACAAAACCATTACTATCTCTGGTGTGACCCATTGACTAATCTTGTAATAAATCGACCGACCCACATATAAAAATGTTACTAATATGTTAATAACCAAACCTTTCTGGGCTGAATCAACGGGCATGTGGGCTCAGAATTTTATTTACTGGAACATACGATAAATCCTGCTTTCAAAGAACCAATCGAAACTAGTCCAAGTATTTATTTAAGAACAAATCTTGTAAATTTATTAGCTCTAACTATTAGAAATCTCTTGGTATTAAACAGATATCATGCAATAATGATTTTAAAAAAATATTCCGTAATTTAGGGGTAAGTTTTTGTTGGTTTCAAGCTGCAAAATGTCTTTGAATTTGATATCCTATTCATTTATAAGATTACCATTGAAATTGCTATCTTCACTTATAATTTGACACAATTTAAAAAATCTTAAAATTTATGGTTTGTATTGTATCATACTCATTGTGGTAACCAAATAATTAGTTTTTAATTACCACAATTGCTTGAATATCCGGGTGCTAATACAGCCACGAGTACTTTTTTGGCCAATAGTTATAGAATTACCATTCCAAATTTGAGTTTGATAAAAATGAAAAATTGTCAAATTATTTTCTACCAAATTTTAACACAGCTAAAAGTTATCTAAAGAGTTAATAGACTTAATTTTTTAAATAAAAAAGTCCGATTAATAGACGAGATTTACTAAAGGAAAATTGTTTTAGTTTTTAGCATGGTTTTAAAACCCGGCCCGGAGCTACGACCCGGAATTCCTACCATTTTCCGGGTCGGCCGGTCGGACCACCGGTCGGATCAAAAATATTTTTATTTTTAAATATTTTAAATAATATATATGTAGGTTAAAATATACTTATTTTTCATACAAAAAAATTAGACTTAATTTTTTATCTCTCCACTCTATAAATCTATTTATTTATTTATTTATTACTTTATAAACTTGTCAAATCAATTTTTTTTCCTCGAAAACCACCAAAAAAGTCAATTTCGCCCATTTTTGTACTAACCGAGTCCGACCGGTCAGAGTGGACCTCAAAATCGGCAGGTCCGACCGGATTTGGTCCGGTTAGTACAGACCCCGGTCAAAAGCCTAAAAACGACCCGGTCTTGTGCCCGTTTCGCGGTCCAACCGGTCGGACCGCGTTTTTTAAAACCATGGTTTTTAGAGGGCCGACGGTGATAAATCTAGGTCGCCACGTCCAAGGCAGAACCCGATACTGCCTCGCAAATCGACACGTGTCTGATCTCCTTCCTATATAAATACTCCCTCTCCCCGACAAATAGTCATTACCATCTCAATTCTTACCCACTCCACTCCTAATCTATCCTTAATCAAGTTTAGTATCTAATTAGCAAACTAATTATCCAATTATGAGTCGTTTCTGGACTTTTCTTACTCATGTTCACACACTTGCAGGGTAAGCTCTTCTTCCCCATTCTAATTCCTTTTTCATTTTATTTTTACTTTTTGGGTACTATTTAATTGCCTTTGGAATTTAATCATTATTTTCCCCATCTTTAATTTTTGAGCAGCCCTGTCCTGATGTTGCTGTACCCCTTGTAAGAACACCAAATCCGATATCATTTAATTTTCCTAGTTTATTATTTTTATTATTTTTGATTTTTTTTCTAATTAATTCTCATGGTTCTTGTCTCGTGTGTCTTGTAGATACGCTTCAGTTATTGCCATAGAGAGCCCTTCGAAAGAGGACGACCAGCAGTGGCTTGCTTATTGGATTCTCTACTCCTTCTTGACCCTCTCTGAGATGCTACTTGATTCTGTCTTGGAATGGTAACTCCGAAACTGATCACTCCAAGTCGGGTGAATTTTTTGGAATAGATTTTTACCGAGTTCGGCGATTTTCCCCTTGTTGGGGAATCCTACGTATTGGCGGGTAGTGTTAGGTGGGTAGTGGCTAGGGCGGGAACCGGGTGCATTTGTATGTCGCTACAATTGTTATGATTAATGAAATTGAGTTTTTATCCCGGAAAAAAATTGAAAATGGTCGGAATATAGAATTGTAACACTAAAGTTTAGTGTTTGATTCGAGTATCCACTGCGCTGACTATTTCGAGTTGGGTCTGATGTGTTTTGATATAGTTAGGATTGTACTTTTTTGTAGGATACCAATTTGGTACTCGGTGAAGCTGGTGCTAGTGGCGTGGCTGGTGCTGCCTCAATTCCAAGGAGCGGCTTTTATATATGAAAGGTTCGTGAGAGCCCACATCAAAAGTTACGTCGGAAAGAGCAAAAATGAGACTCATCGGAAGTCTCCCACCGGCAAAAATGACTCTTATCGGAAGTCTCCCACCGGCAAGGCTAAGAAAAAGTTTGTCGACTTCATAACTCCCAAGAAAGTAAGTTTATAATATGCTCCCAAACCCTTAAACCACATGTACATGAATTTATTAATGGGAAAAATAGGATCTTAAACTAAATTTTGGACCTTTTCTTGATTACCGAAGAAAAGAAAAACAAAGTAACATGAACAAATATATCCAACCTTTAGTTAACCTATATGCCGGGTAGCCAAAAAGAGGCTTCCGCTAACCAATAGACCAGCGGAGTGCCCAAAATGTCTATCAACTAACCTTGAGCAATGTGAAAATTAGGATGATTTAGAGTATATGGTGAGAATTTCATATCGATTAACACGAGTGGAAAGTTAGTTTACAAATGTGAAAAATCTACTAATTCATTAGTTTAAGGTTTTGGATTGGATATCTAAACTCTAATAGTATATAGAACATGAAATACTAGAAAATAGAGTAATATTCAATCAAACTACAAGGATGGTAAAAAAAAATTCAAAATAGTAATAATTGGAGGACTGATAAGTGGATACACCAGAGATTTGATGGTAACTTGTACGCAACTTTTTTATCAGAGATAAAATAATTGGAGGACGGCAAATAATTTTAGAAATAATAAGGACGGCACCAGCATCAGTGATAAGTGCATGCGATAGGAATCTGTCGCAATTTATCCTTCAAATTTTTTTAGCAGAGACAAAACAATACATTTCAATTGGACATCTGCATAAAATAATAAAATAAAAAATCATGAATGCCAATCAATTGCATAGTTCTATAATAATGGTTCTTCTAATTTTTTATATTGAATTTCTCATATTCAAAATCGATATTAGACCTATTTAGGATATAAATACGGAGTTTGCGTATGTATGTTACATGTACTTTGGGTGGACAGGGAGAGCACGAGGCTTCTTAAAGAGGGAAAGACAAAGCCACAAAGGGACATATACATATTTTCGACGTCTGGCTCGCAGAGCAATGGCTTTGCGTGGATCATACTCTTCAATTAGTAGTTGATGACTAAGTTATATCTAATTATGTTAGAGATGTATAAAAATATTGCTTATCGTTATGACTAATTTGGTTTTGTTTGTTGGGTTGTAAAAATATTTCGTTCTCTGTTAAAACCCAATGTACAAGTTTTCTGCCTTCTTTCTTTAGTAGTAAAGGCAATTAATTTGTAATGATTTGGGATACTGTGACATTTGACATTTGCATGCTACCTACCTTTCGGCTTCCGGGGAAAAAATGTACACCTTGCCTGTTGGGTCCATTGCCGATTGCTTTTTCTTTTAAAAATATGGCATATAACCGTGTGACAAAAATGGTCTTTCATTATGAAAAAGATTACAAGATAAAGTAATATATAAATGAAGTTAGATATATAAGAATAAGGATAGATAGGTCCATAGTCACTTGCCGTGGACACCTAATCTAATATATGCGACGTGTGATATTTACCTTTAAAGCTGACACGGAGGAACGAATAGACTAATTGCAGTGACAACTGATCTAATATATGTTGTGACGTGTGATATTACGTTACCTATTGAATAGGTGTATTTGATTCTTACCATTTATCATTTTTCTAATTTTAATTTGAAAATGGGATTGTGAGAGTGCAATGAGTTACAAAATTTAATCACTTTAATATCATGTTATGTTACAATATTCATACTAATACAAAATATTAAACACAATTAAGTAAAACACTGTATTATTTGGACCAACAGTGATTTTTTTGGTTTATTATAATAGGTATTCGAACTAAAGTCGAATGAAACTTTAGAAATATGATAAGTTTTTTTAACAAGGTATTTAAAAACTGCTATATTTTTAATGATTAAATTTGAGATTTATTTAGTTAAGTTAGAAAATTTCTATTTTTAAAGCATATAATTACTGTTCGTTTTCCTTTTTCTATTTTCAAATTTCAAACTAATCAAATGTTACTAATTTTAACTATTTGTTACGCTCATACTAATTAGAATAGTTTCTTCGATTCACCCCGCAAAAAAATATTTCTTCAATTCATAGGCCCACTTCTACACAGCTGGGCCTATATATCATCTATCAGTTACTTCAACTTGGTCCAAAAATTTAACGGCCCATAGACAGTAGCCGCCGACAAGTCAAAAATCGAAACCGCAATCCGAAACAGAGGAAGAGTAAAAAAAGAAGGAAAGAACAGCAACCAACCAACAAATATTTACATTGACTGGTTAAAAGAATTATTTTAGTTTAAACGAGTATCGAATTCGAGTTTTAGAAAATGCTCTAATGTTATGTAAATTGTTAGGAAAAATGTAACACTTTTTAAAATTTCTACTAACTCATACTTTGATTAGTAAGTCTAGTGGACCGAAAAATTATATAACAAATAATTAAATATTTATAACTAATAATCAAATTTTTTTAACTTAAATAAGATTTTTTTAAATTAAAATTTTAAAACAGTGTTAAATATTTGTTAAAATAATTTTGTCATTTTTTTAAAATCAACCCGATTTAGATCTAATTCACGAGAGGTATAAAACAAAAAAACAAGTGTCAAGTAACACTCAGAGATTAGTTTCAACCTACGTGTCATGGACATTCCATGCAATACCGCCACCTCCTCTCACATCTCTCTCTCTCTCTCTTCCTCCCTTTGCATGTTTCTCTCCGCTCTTTATCAAGAAGAATCAAATCGTCATCCACATTCTCTCTCTCTCTCTCACATATTATAAGTTGGTGTAATATTTTACTATAATCGGATCAAGTCCAAGGGGTCAACCATGTATGTGGATTTAGTTCACAAGCTGCTCAACTTGGTGGCTCCGCCCTTTACTTTCTTCTCGCTGTTGTTCTTCCTTCCACCTTACCTTTTCCTCAGGGCCTTCCTTTACGTGTTCTATTCTTTCTTCTCTGAAAATGTCGCCGGCAAGGTCGTCCTCATCACCGGAGCTTCATCCGGGATCGGAGAGGTATTTGTTCTTACTGGTTTTGTATAGATTATATGTACTCTCCGTTTCTGCTGATGCGCGGCAAATGGAAAAATCAAAAAAGTTTAATAGAAAACACAAAACAATTTGATCCGGGTTACTGTGTAGTCCCGAGCATTAAACATATCCTAATAAGTATTGAACTTAGTTAATCTAGAACTAACAAGAACAATATCTTTACAAATAGGCGATTTTGAACTAGGCGTAAATGTTGTGAATTAGGCGATTTTGATATAGCCCAATATCTTTACAAATTGTAATCATATTGGAGTTATATAAAATTTTACTTTTCAAAAAAAAAAAAGAACTAACAAGAACAATATTAGAGAGCAAGATAAGCGGTTTATCATCTCTTCACATAAATTCAGGTAACCGTAAATTAAAAACGGTTTTAAATATTTTTATTTTTTTGTAAAGGTAAATTTTAAATACGATAGTTACGCGAAAACTTTTGAAATAACTAAAATTTCCAACAATACGATCATGTAGGACGTACATAATGCTGAAATCTTGACCGTCTAATTTAGCCGTAGTAAATTTTTCGTAATCGCTGGCTTAATATCTTAAAAGGGTGTGTATTTTTTGTAAAGAATTGCACATTAGACCGCTCTGTGCTCGGTTTCGGTATGTTAATGTGCTGGCTTTGGCGTTGCCGATATGGTCAGGCGAGATTTTGAATACGAAGATGCGAGCGAGGATTGATTGAAAGGAATAAACAGTCCAGAAGGCTCTGACATGTTTAATTTATGTGTTGTTGATGCAGCATTTGGCTTATGAGTACGCCAAGAGAGGAGCATGCTTGGCACTTGTAGCCCGAAGGGAGCAACTCCTTGGAGATGTAGTGGAGATGGCTCGTTACTTGGGCTCTCCTGATGTTCTCATGATTCTCGGAGATGTTCAGAAGGTGGACGATTGCAGGCGGATGGTAGAGCAGACGATCGATCATTTCGGGAGATGTATGTATGAGACGAACGCATAATTTGATGCATATACACTAATCTCGTCGCATTTGAGATTTCGCGAATGACGTTCTCGTTGCTTGCAGTGGATCATCTGGTCAATAATGCTGGAATCTCTTCCGTTTGCCTGTTCGAAGAAGCAACCGATATAACTGCTTTCCGAACTGTAATGGTAGGTCCGAGGCGTGAATTCTTCGAATTATGTCAATTTTGAAACTCTATATGGAGTTTGTGATCGCGGTTGCGATTGATGTTCTTCGAATTCTTTTGAGTGCAGGATACAAACTTCTGGGGTGCCGCTTATATCACCAGGTTCGCCATTCCGTATCTTCGGGACACTGCGGGGAAGATCATAGCGATGTCGTCCTCTGCTTACTGGTTGCCAGCCCCAAGAATGAGTATCTACAATGTAGCGATCGTACCGATAAGTCCCACGGCAGAACTAATCAGCCATATTGTTCTTCTTTATTATCTGATTTGTGAATTTTGACTCCCCAGGCAAGCAAAGCAGCGGTGCTGCAATTCTTCGAGACGTTGAGGATTGAGTTGGGCTCTGACGTTCACGTACTGGTTGTGACCCCTGGATTCATAGAATCCGAACTGACACAGGGGAAGTTCTTGACGAGGGAGGGCCGAATGCAAGTGGATACAGACCTCAGGGATGTAAGTCGATGTCGGTCTAACTTGGTTATAAGTAAAGAGATTGATCACTGAATGTGACTTATATCGGTTATAATTAAAGAGATGTTATCTGAATGCGACTTATCTCAACTGTCCATTTCAATTGTTTGGTCAGGTCACAGTAGGGGCTGTCCCGGTCGGAACTGTGAGCGGGTGCGCGAAGGCGATTGTGAACAGCGCTTGCAGGGGAGACAAGTACCTGACGCAGCCATCCTGGTTCAGGATAACTTGGTTTTGGAAGGTCTTCTTCCCGGACGTCCTCGAGTGGAGCTACCGGCTGTTCTACCTTGCGAGTTCCGACCAGCCAGCGACCGAAGCACCGAGCAAGAAGATCGTGGATGCTACAGGAGCCCAGAAGTTCTTGTATCCTGAAACCATCCAGAATCCTGGCCTCAAAGCAGAATGAGAGGTGGACATCGAGTCCGAGTTTCGTCCTGCGATTAGCAAACGTGTGCCCGAGTTGAAGGGATTTTCTGTATATATCCGTATGGTTCTTACCCGCTTTTTTTGTGTGCTGGAGTATTGTTCTTGCTAAATCTGTCTTGTAAGAATTGGGAGATTTAATTTGTATGTAAGTTCAGAATTCCAGTAATGTCCTGAGGACTTCACTTTTATTTGTAGGTGTTTAGGTGTTGTTTGATGATTTCAATTTTTAAATCATTTTCGGCTCTTTCATATCGGGTAGTTCTGGGTAACTTGTATGATGATATCATATTACCTTGCGTGAAGTTTTGTTGAGAAATTTTAGAAGAAACGTATACATTTAAAAAACTTTTGAGTGTATCATTTTTGGATGATGATACTAGAGAAATACCAAAGTAATTTCGGCAAATTTTTTTTGTAAATTGTCGATAAAATTGGAGTACAAGTTGATATTTGGTTATATTCCTTTTGGCCACCAACACGAGCTAGTGTCTTCAAGTAATTGGAGTAGGTACCTAAAGTGGGGACTCTTCGAGATGTCTATCCGCAAGTAAGTCTCATATTTACAATTGTTTGCAAAAAAAAGTTACACCACTAACTTTAATTATTTGAGTTATTTCGCGTGATATAGAATTATTAATTTCATATTTGTCTAATGTTATATCACTAATTTTATCCATTCAGTAGCATTTGTATTCCAATTTAGACCAGAAAGAGATTGATTATCTCTAGATTGGGGCCAATGATATGCTATGTGAAAATTAATGATGTAATATAATGCACAAGATAACTAAAATTATTAGGTTAACAGATATTATTTAGTTGACAGTCAAGTAAAACTTTTGTTACGTTGTCACAAAAATTATAACTGTATCAAAGTACGAAATTACACTCGAAGCACGAACGTAATAAGGTGTACTTTAACAACAACAAAAAGAGTTTTCCACTCAGACTTCAATAATGTCTCTTCATGGACCAATAATTACAAAAAGTATATACCAAGGTTTGTGCAATAACTTTTCCAAAACAAAAATTGGGGAACAAAACAAACGATCACCATTCTGATTACTTTTAATAATCTCGAGACTGAACTGTCACCGAGTTGCCTTAGTGAACCAAGACATCAACGTCTACAAAAGTGGCCCTGCCCCTATTTATGCATTTCGTACATGTCCTAGCAAGAGACGCTCAGAGCATGCACCGTAAATGGGGTGCCAACGCGTGGAATTTATCAATTTAACCCAGCACTTTGGCATTACAAGGGTGTCCATCCCTGATTGGGTCACACTCACTAACCCCGGAAATAAAGTCGTCGGTTCGAGTGGTAAGAAATTGATGTTCACTTAAAGAGATCGTGGTTAAAAAATTTACAAATATAAAAGACATTATTAAGAGATTCGCCCTTTAAATGGAACCAAAAAGTACTCGACTCTGAATACGAGAGACTCACCAGAAGAAAAAAGTGGCCAATGCTATTTCCTGGTGGGATGCACAAGTAAGCACACATAGTGTAACACCCAAATTGTTAATTAATGGGGGTATAATCACTTTTTTATTTGGTTAGAGACATGTTCTAAGTGGGTTCCCCTCTATAAATTGATGGGATGTTGCTGTTGCTTCTCAGGAAGCAAAAGAAGCTCAGTAGTATACAAGCAGTGAGATGGAAGGCAAAGGAGTGAGGCTTGGAGTTGTTTTCCTGGTTCTTGGGTTACTAGTTTTAGGCCCAATTGGGAATGTGGAGGGTGCATTTAGCATCCAACTTAACCCATGTACACTCTCTGAGTGTATTGCTCAGTGCAAAAAGGCCCTCCAGGAGAAGTACCTGAGTGCAACTTGTGCCACTGGATCCCAGGGCAAGTTCTGTATCTGCTTGGGGTGAGGTAGCCCTGGCCACGGGCCGGTTTGAACTGCCAATACAGAACCCCGAGTATGTACATACTCCCTACGCTAACTCCCTCCGCTTAGCGTAGGGAGTATGTTATGAGATTCCGTGATGTTTTCTTTCTTTCCTGGGTATGTTAAGTCTATAAGGTTGGTTTTTAGGACAAAAGCAGCTGCTTCGTGCCCTTTTGTTGTTGTTGTGGTGTAGGCGAAGCTGAGATTGTAAAAAGATTTCCAAGCTTGGTCCAACTGTTAAATAAACAATAATTGGAAGGCAAATTTATGCTCTCTTTTTTTTCTCGTGGAGACTACTTGGTATCGAAACACCGCAACGATGATTAACCAAATTTTAACATTGATCTGTCCTTATTCTCAAACTCAAAACCATTGGTTAATAAGAGCCAAAACAATTGACTAACCAAAGTTTTAACATGACCACATCCCCCAAATTTTGACATTTTTCGTAAAAATATATTTTTAAATAGATTAAAATTGATTAAACTAAGATTTTAGTACCATACACTTTGAAAATTAGCAAATATTTATAATCATTTGTTATTATAATGCAAAATATAATTAATAAATTTTTTTGAAAAAAATTTATTCCATCCGACTGACAGTCTGACCAGTCAAACCAATCAAAACAAAACAGGATAAATTTGGATCACCTTCACGGTCTGTTTTTAAAACATTTAGTGTACTTTGGTAACACGTCGGATTTAGCTGATGGCAAAAGCTGACACAATAATTGGTATGAACCGGGTTGCTACGAAGGTTGTAGCTATGTGAGGACGAAGAGGGAGGCTTAGGACCTCGACCTTTTCGAGCCGTGATGGCTTCCTGTAGGCTGCCACAAGAAGAAGAAGAAACAAACGAGGGAGAGGAAGAAGAGACTAGAGGATGAGAGAAGCAGTAGACGAGAGGGAGAGACAGAATAATAGAGGAAGGGAAATACTTGTTTATTTCTTGTCTGCTTTATAATCCTAAGGCGTAGGCATTATATAGCCAATACGCTTACATAATCTTAATAGGAAACGAACTATTAAAAGACATAACAAATACTAAATAGGAATTGAAAGACTACTAAACAGGAACTAAACGAAATAGTAATACTAAATAGAATAGGAATCTAATACGACTCGACACATAACACTACTCCCGCCTTCGCGAGACAGCTCGTCCTCGAGCTGGCAATTCGGATGTATGCACTATCCTGGCTCGTCGGCGTCATCGATGGCTCCATCCCCTTCATCATATCCATCGAGAATCATGCGGAAGAGGCGCTTGCAGCGATGTCCCCGCACATACTTCTCGTCGCAATTAAAGCATAACCCCTTGGATTTTCGATCATCTATCTCTGCCAAAGACAGACGACGGACAGTTGGTTCTGACGACACGTCTGTGGTAGCTATATTTCCCTGTGCACGTGCGGTGGTCTTGACAAGGGCAACCGACGGATTATCCGGACCCAACCGACGCTCATAAGCTCGAGCGAGGCTCATGGCGTGCTGAAGGTCTATCGGGTTAAGTAATTCCACATCCGTCCGTAATGGTTCGGGCAGTCCGGCTGTAAATAGCTCTACCTGGTCTTGCGGGGTTAGAGTATTGATCCTGCAAACCAAGGCTAGAAATTGCTCTTGATATTGATCCACCGTTCCGGGGTACAGTAGTCTAGCGAGTTCTCCTAAATAATTGCTTCGGGCTGGGGGTCCAAATCGCTGATGGCATAACTGGACAAAATTTGCCCACGGGGGCTCTCCGTATTCCCGCTCTAGCTGGAAGTACCAATGTTGTGCAATGCCTGTAAGGTGGTACGAGGCCAACCAAACTTTGTCCTTCTCGAGAGTTTGTTGACCCCGAAAGAATTATTCGCAACGGTTTATCCAAATTAGAGGGTCGTCTTTTCCGTCAAAACTTGGAAACTCCAATTTAAAATAGCGTGGAGCCCCTCCACCTCTTCCTGTCGCGTGCGACCTGGTAGCTGTCTTTTCGGTTCCACCCGTTTCGTCAACTGGGTACTGTCCGTTTGTTGGGAGAGCATCAGTTGTGGCTGGATTTTCCGCGTACATCGCGGCTGAGTACCCTGCATACGGTGCTAAATAACGTGGAAGATGTGCGCCGGGTCTGTAGTCTTGACTCGCGGGTAGGAGGGAGTGAATTCCACGGCTAGTGGCCGTTTGTACGGGAGGCCAGCGTTGTGTCGGAGGGTCGTGGGGCCAGATCGGGTTTTGGGTTGGCCAAGTCGGCCGATTTATGGCCTGTTGTTGCAGCGGCGCCGTCGTCGGTGTCGGTAAGAGCGGGGGTCGTTGCTGGGAGCTACTGGAACTGTCTCCAGGTTGCTTTTCCAGAGCCTTCAACCGATGTACGACGTCTCCCAAGGTGGCCCGCATCTCTGCCATGAATTGTTGCAATTGGGTATTGTTCCCGTCAGCGTCGTCGCCGGAATTTGACATGGTGGCCGGCTGTAGCAGCTCTGATACCAAATTGGTATGAACCGGGTTGCTACGAAGGTTGTAGCTATGTGAGGACGAAGAGGGAGGCTCAGGACCTCGACCTTTCCGGGCCGTGATGGCTTCCTGTAGGCTGCCACAAGAAGAAGAAGAAACAGACGAGGGAGAGGAAGAAGAGACTAGAGGATGAGAGAAGCAGTAGACGAGAGGGAGAGACAGAATAATAGAGGAAGGGAAATACTTGTTTATTTCTTGTCTGCTTTATAATCCTAAGGCGTAGGGCATTATATAGCCAATACGCTTACATAATCTTAATAGAAAACGAACTATTAAAAGACATAACAAATACTAAATAGGAATTGAAAGACTACTAAACAGGAACTAAACGAAATAGTAATACTAAATAGAATAGGAATCTAATACGACTCGACATAACAATAATGATTAATCAAATTGAATGTCCTATAAGTGTTTACAAGAACATGACTACGACCTCCATTTAGATAAGCCTGCACTAATTATCCGTTGAAGGAGATAGATCCGATCCTCGACCAAAGACTCCTTCAGCTCCACCAGTTCGGCGTGTTCCTTCTGCATTATCAATTCCAACTCACCGAAGCAGAAACACACAGAATCCCGAAACGGTACCTGCGTATCTAAGAGGGTTGCCATCAAAGTTTCAATCTCACAATCCTCGTGAGCAGCCAATAGTCTGGCATGAGCAGCAGCTGCCCCGAGTGCCGTAGCCACTGCAGCCCTAAGCTGCAGGCTTGGAGGAATGCCATTCTGCTGTTTGGTCCCTGCCGATGGTATTGCATTGTCATCCAAATTTACAAGTCTACTGCATTGTACCGAAGGCAAGAGCACCCGTGAACATTGGCCGTAAAACTTATAAGTTACCTCAATCATTATCCTCCACCAGAGTCTTTGAGTCATCAACTTCATTATGTCTAAACATGAGATGAAACACCAAAACATCAAGCAATAATAAGGTAAAGAAGCATCTGAGCAGATTAAGGGTCATCGCATAAGACCTCTCGGGACCAGGATGCAGACTGGAAACAACTTAGCGAGAAAGTCCTCTATGTCAAATAGCTCCCTTGGACATGAAATCTCATCGCATATAGCTCCAAAAGCAGCATTAGCTGCTGCAGATGTGATATCTGATCCAACAATTGTCGATATGCCTAACGGGAATAAGACAGTTATACAGCATAAGCGGTCCCAATGCAGAGTAGAGAAAGGGGGACATGGTCAAACTGAGAAAAAAAAACATATTCAAAATGACGAGTAATTATCATGAACCATGGAAACAGAAAGCTATCTTCAAGGCTTTCCAGATTGTAAAACTTTTTCCACAATAAATCTTCCACGAACCATTTTAATTTTGCCAACGCATGAGCTCACACAGAGAACAAGGAACAGTAATTAGAGAAATTTACATAAGCATATGTGATCGGTAGGTAGCCCAGCGAGTGCCTAATAAGGTACTCAACCGAGGATTACCTGTTCCATGAGAGAACTGCCAGCATCGAACAGAGAACTGGTTCGTTGTCTCTTCAAAGGAGGATCTTCATCTGCACCTCCAGCATCTCCATTTTGCGCTTCCTCGTGGTGCTTCTCCATCAACTTTTATCTCCCAACTCTCTGACGAAACCAAGGCACATTCTGTCGCACTCTCACCACTCCCTCCCAGCTAACCAGAAGAACCACCGTCACCTCTCCCATGAGTCGACCCCAGAAAAAGATCACCAAATGGCAACTCGATAAGCTTCGCAATGCAAGCGTCTTTGGACTTCGTCGGAACATCCTTGGCAACGAGGTCCCAATCATCCCCGTGCCTCAAAACAGATTCCAACAGCAGCAAAGTCTCCTCATCGCTCCACGATCCGCCTCCGCCCTCACCACCATCACTAACCTTGAAACCCTCCTTCGCCCTACCCTCCCCGAAACTCCCCTTCTCGAAGCAATTCTCGCAAATTACAAAATCGCCCTGCATTGCCAAAAAAACACACAATCAACCTAAAACCTTAACCCCTCCAAGCACCAAAACGCCACACAAACGGTCAATTCACCTTAGCGTACTCGAACCGCACCGGATCGGATCCCCCACCGCAACTCCCGCATCCAGGAACCCTAAACTCCTCGAGAACATCGGTGTAAGAAGACAACGGCGCATGCTGCTTCCGCCGTGACACCGAGCCCGAGCCATTCCCCGCGGTGTGGCCCTCAACGCCGGAGACCCTGACCCCGGCGGGGGGCCCACACTCGACCCGGACACGCTCCTCCCCGTCCTTCGGGAGGGGGAAGTTGATGAGGCCGTGGAGGTCGAGGAAGCGGAAGACCTAGAGGAGGAGGGAGGCGTCGCCGACGAGGGAGCCGCGGGCGGCGGAGAAGGAGAGGCGGCGGGTGGGGTCCTCCCGGAACTTGGTGATGAAGAAGTCCCTGTACTCCTTGTAGATCTTCGGGGTCCGGGTGTGGGACCCACCCTCGAAGAACTCCTTCAGCGCCTCCCCCTCCTTCTCGTGGATGTCCTCCCACTTGAACCAGCTCGACGCCGCCGGGATCGTGTACGGGTCCAGCTCCCCTGCCGGGTCGGGTTCGGGCCCATGTGTTGTTCTTATTCGCTTTTCTTGGAATCTTGTACTAAGCGGCGGCGTTTTCGAATTTGTTTACTTCATAGTTTATATTAGGAAATTATTTAGTTATGACAAAATTGTAATTGCCAAATTTGGGAATTAAGTATGAACTCCGAAGGAGACTGGATTATATTACTTTAGGAAGAATGTAATACATATCAATGTTGTTTTCCGCAAGGCCTTCATATCTTCACCGTAGTCGAGATTAACCATCAAATTTGGTATGGATTAGTGTGGTTCTTCTATGCCGATAACATCAGAATATCGGCCGATGACAAAGTACAGAAGTTAAAATTGTGAGTTAAGTAAGTTGTCTTTGAAAAGGAGGAAAAATGTTATCTAGCTAGTGATCGCAAAAACCGATTTTATGCCATTTTGTAACGTTATTTGAAAAGTTTTTAAAAAAGTTCAAAAACTCAGAAAATGAAAGCAACTCGATAAAGGGTTGCCTAAACCGCCTTGATTATAAATGCATGAATCGCATTGATTATGGAACGTGGTTATTCGTATGAGAAAAAAAGGGGAATTATTTTCTCAACTGGGAAATCCAACCAAGAAATATCATGTCCATAGTGAAAATTCACATGATCCTCGCATTTATTATTGGGCAAATTATCCTCACATCCCTGTACTTTGGTCACCCTCCCCCTAGGGTCCCTGGATTTTGGAAAATGATTGTCCCGTCCCTAAGTTTTGATGATAATAGACTATCGGGTCCCTGGAGTCGGAATATTCCATATTCTTCGGCGATACCCCACTTGAAAAGACCAAAATGCCCTCCCACTTAAAAAAAATATAAAAACTCTTTCTTTCCCCCTTCTTTCTCCTCCCACTTCATCTTCAACCTCCCACCTTAAATTAAAACTAATTAGTTGAGACGGTGACATCCGGATACGAATGGGTATAAAAAAAACACCAAGCGAGTTAGCAGTAGCATTCTTTTCTTCTCTCATTGACACGTACAATTAATTTACCATGAGTTGTTGTTAGTTGTTGCCTTACTTTCGACTCCGAGAAAGGCAAGAGACATGAAACTGTAGGAGTGTTGTCTGCGTGACTCCCTCTTTTTCCCACCTTCTCTATCGAGTTAATGCCTGATGACTTCCTGCTTAATTGTTATACCCACCACCATCATGAGATGATCCTTCCTTTTCCCGAGCTCAGGTACTTGCCTCTCTCTTAAAGTCACCTGCTTTTTGCATTTTCCAATTTGGCAAGTTTTTTATAGAACAAAAAGAAAAAAGGAGACAGTAGAGTTGTGAATTTCTGCACTGTACCTGTAGCTTCATGGTCTCTTTCTTTCTCTCTTGTTCTTACTAAAGTTCACAACTTTATTGCTGAGAGGCCCTTGACGAGGTTGAGGTCGGGGTCGACCTCGTCGGCACTGTCGATGGCGAAGTCGAGCTTTAGGTGGTCATCGAGGACGGAAAGCAGGGTCGACCTCGTTGGCACTTTCGAATTTTTTGGGTGTTTAATTGGTTTTTTGGGAAGGGGGTTGAAGATGAATGTCGGGGGAGAGAGAAGAGGGGAGGAAGGAGGGTGATAAATTAATCTTTTTCAAGTGGGAGGGCATTTTGGTCTTTTCAAGTGGGGTATCGCCGGAGAATATGGAATATTCTGGCTCCAGGGACCCGTAGTCTATTATCATCAAAACTTAGGGACGGGATAATCATTTTCCAAAATCCAAGGACCTTAGAGAGAGGGTGACCAAAGTTCAGGGATGAAGATAATTTGCCCTTTATTATTTGATTAAATGACAATCTCACATCATCAGTCAATTTTAACTAGAGTATAAATTTAGCCCCTTCGATGTTTTGGTTGTAGTTTTTTTTCCGAAAAATTAAGGGAAATTGACCTAAACCCCGGGGCTCTAGACGGTATTAAATTTTGTTCCCCTCAGAATTTTGGTTGCAGTTTACCATGTAAAGAAAATGGAAACAAAAACACAAAACCACGTCTTAAGATGCAAAACGGAACGAATGACATCAGCAGCCAGCATCCATGAACCAACAATAATTAAACTATCAAGTACTTCATAGGTTAAATTGAAGCATGGTCAACTTCGCCTGCAAAAATGGAGAAACACGTCTCCTGTCTAGTACATCACTACGTGACATCCTCGCCATTGTTGCGGTAGCCCGAAAAACCGAAAACTAGGACACCTTCTACCACGGAATAGGTCTTCAGTTCATTCTCTGTGCAGCTTCTTTCGCAATCACCCTCTCCTTCGCCTTGGACTTGGCCTGTGATTTGGAGCCCATGATACCACCTCCCCATCTCTTTCTCAACTCGTCGAACTTGTCGTTGAAGTTCGCCTGAAACAATTTGGAATATTAGATGGAAGAAATAGGAATGGGATAATGGTGGAAGAAATAGGAATGGGGTAATGGAAGCTCGTCGACTACGGTGGTACTAAGCTCACCTTGATAGCCTCGAGAATCTTGCTGAACTCTAGCTTATCCTCGTTCTTAACAGTGGTCAGACATAAGACGGCTGCGGTCTTCTTGTGGACAATCTAGGAACGTCAAACATGAGCGTGCCCAATGGTTAGGCAGGCTATCACAGTGGCTAAAACTGGAACTGAACTGAAGCCGGAAAGAAAAATAACGAGTAAGGAAAGCAAATAGATTACCGATCCAAGTCGTGATTTCCCCTTCACGATGCAATAAGGAACCTCCATTTTGCGGCACAAAGCAGGAAGCCACACAACCAACTCAATGGGGTCCACATCATGGGCAATAACAACCAATTGAGCCTTATTCTGCAAGGCAGAAAAACAGACATCAATATCATATCTTAGATCTTAAGTCTGGAGCTCACTGGGAATGACACGGACGCAAAAAAAATTAACAGTAGTGAATTTAACGCACCTGCTCAATGAGGTATGTAACATGGTTAAGGCCATATTTCACAACAATTGGCTTCTTTGCTTCCACGGACTTCCCTTCGGTTTCAGCCTGGGCTCTTGCTAGAAGACGTTCCTTCTTAGCAGCTTTGTCCTCTGGCCTGTACTTGAGGAGCAACTTGAACAGGCTACCAGCTGGAACCACAGCATTTAACACCGATCGTCATGAAGTAAATTGAAAGAAAAGGAATTCGTCAAAAGGCACACTGTAGTATCAAAGTTCTTGATAAACCGCCAAATTACAAGTACCATTCAATAATTAGAGAGACGAAAACAACATGACCAATCAAAATCACAAAAAGTCTAACCTAGATTCTTGTCCAGGGTCTTGGTGAACTGGTTCAAAGCTGGGGGGACCTTCAACCTCTGCTTGAGGATCCTTCTCTTCCTCTGGATTTGGACAACCTTAGGCCATTTCACAAACCGATGCAAATCCCTCTTGGGAGGCAAAGCTCCACCAATCCCAAACTGCTTGGGCCGCTTCTCAATCAACGGATTCACAACCTTCTCCTAATCACCAGACAAAAAAACCATACAACTCAAAAATGAGCAACTCCAAACTCAACCAGCACTCATCTGATAACAAGCGAGTAATTTCATAACGACAAATGAACTTACCGCAGCCTTCTTCTTGGAGGCCGCCGAAACTGCCTTCCCTCCTCTCTGCACCTTCGGAGCCTGTAACACAAATACGAAAAACCCCTAAAATCACAATTAAGGCAGAAGATCAAACACTAACCACTCCCAATCTATAACATCTACACCCCTAAACACGCATTCAAACAGCATTTCATTCAAAATTCACACTTCGCCGTTCGCGCCTCAGCAATAAGACGGCACACATTATCGCCCAGATTCGCTCGTGTTACGATCTTTTTTTTAAGTTTATAGCATTTGGTATCCGCACATCCTAGTCGAGTCTCGTAACAAGTATTTAACACTGATGCAACGGTAAACACCTGCCGTCTAAAAAATATCAAATCAAAGTCAAACCCTTCACAAAGCTCAATACCGGCAGCAAACACACGGCCAGAGAAAAAACAGACGGCGCCGTTTGAGCCAGTCGCCGCTAGTTTAGATAAATAAATTGGACCCAAAAGACAGCAGAAACAGAAAGACGAGGGATTTGGAGTACCATTTTCCCCTTCGGCTACTGCTCGGAACTACCTCTGGCTTCGCGAGGTTTAGGGATAACGCCGGCGACTAGAAAAGCAAAACCCTAGAGCTCGAAGAAAGGTGGAAGAAATGAGGGAAGCTTTATATATGGTGGACTTCGACCGTGGAGGCGTATAATGGGCCGGACTTAAAGGGGCGTTCCCCGACCCAATTTCGTAAACCCGGACGCGAGAATGCGGAGTAAGGAAAGGGTGGGGACTTGGCCCATCCGCTTCGGGCCCGGGGTCCATTAGATTACCTTCAAGTCCTTGGGGTTTCGGCACCTTACCCCTAGCGTTCCTCAGTTTTTGAAAATAATTTTTCCGTCCCCAAATTTGATTTTATTATACTCTCAGGTCTCTCACTAACACGTCATCAATCTATATATATCTTTTTTTATTCCTAAATAACTATTATACCCCTGCATCAAACAATAAGTTTTGTCGGTGATCCTTACACTTTTTTCAGCGACTCTTCGTCTTCTCTGATGATATCTCTGACGACATCTCCGGTCGACCTAAATCCCACCCACCAAGAAAGGCTAAGTTCGAGACCCAAATCCCACCCTTATTGACAAGGTACTGCCTCCAGTTTGACCTACGCCAAAAAAAGGTAAATTATACTTAGGCTCCTGATATTTGGTATATTTCACGCTCGCCCTCCTGTATTCTGGTAATCGATTAAAAACTCCCCGAAGTTTAGTTTTATTATACTCGCAAGCCCCTCACTGACGTCAGCGATCAAAATATTATTATTTGATGACCATTAGACCCTTGGTCCGGTCAACTAAAACCTCCGGTCATCTTCTCCGATCATTTTTCCGGCGAACCAAATTTTTTCGGCGACCAAAAATCAAAATCAAAATAAAAAATTGCCTCAAAAATAGATCTGAGGTTATTCGATTCTAACGCCGGACTCCGACTGCCAATGGCCGAGGCCGACCAAGGTAATGGAACTCATAGATCCCAGCGAGTCCCTCCTCCTCGTCTTCCTCCCCTCCCCTCCCCCGCCCAACCCCTACGACGTCGTCTGCGCCATTCTTCAAGAGCAATAGAGTGTATCCCAAAATCGATTGTTATACCCATTGAAGAATCGATGTTGTGACCCAAAATCACAAACCCAAACTCGGGGTTCCGCCAGCCCAGCAGCGAGCGTCTTTTTCTCTCGAAGATCTGGAAGCCGCTGTCGACCCAAAAGGTGCGACACTGAAGGGGAACGCCGATGAGGTTGAGGTGCACCTGACAACGGGGTCTGTGGAGAAGCGGCCGGCGAGGGGAGGGAAATGGGAGAGGAGGCCGTAGAAGGAATCAAGGAGATGTGGGTTGATTTTGGGGTACCCATTTCATGAACCGACAGGAATCGATGTGAGAGAGTGGCCGGTGACATTGGGTGGGAGAGTGGTCGGTGACCTTGGGTGGGAAAGTGGTCGACATCGCCGGAGGAAGGAATGACGGAAGATGACCTTCGCCGGAGGAAGGAATGAAGGAACGTGACGTTCTGGCGAAGGAGAGTGGTAAATATTTTTTTATTAATTTACTATAAGGGCATATAAGTCATTTCCATGAGAAAATTTATCGATGACGTCAGCGAGGGGCCTGAGAGTATAATAAAACTAAACCTCGAAAAATTTTTAATCGATTATTGGAATACAGGGGGGCGAGCCTTAAATATACCAAATACCAGGGGCCTAAGAGTTTGAACAATCCAACTTATCCATTTCCCCACCGGAATAGGAATCTCTTCCGGCCTTAACAAACTACCCACCGGAATTTTCTTCCTCCCTTGAGGACGATGGCGATTCTTTTTACATATTCATTTCCCTCCTCTGTCTCTGTCTCTCTCTACAATCAGCGATTATCACTTAGAACAAGCTGGAGTAAGGAATTAGGGTTTTAAGGTTTGATATAACTGAAATTCTTTGATTCTTGGAGGGAGAGATTAGATAGTGGTAGCTGCAGTTTCATCTTCACTTCCCCGACGACGGCGTTGAACCTCAATTGGGAAAAAGGTGGCCCATCGGGCATAGGATGCACCCTAGGGTTCGACATCAGGAACCAGAGATTGTGTCGGGCATGGAGGAAGCGGCCGCATGTGGAGGAAGGCGAGGCGGAGAACCGGCATACGACATCAGACGCCGAGTGGTGGTGTTGGTTCGACATCGGGGAGGGCCAAACAAGAAGCGGTCTCTCGAATCCGCCAGCCAAGGAACACCGGGGTGACGATTTCATTTCGGACGTGGCGTGCTTCTTTTCCGGCGTGGGGGTCAGATCTTCTTTCCTTCTCTGGCGAGATCGTGGTTGAGGAGGAATCAGAGAAGATGAGAGTCAAAGGGAAAGATGAAATTAATTGTTTTTCATTTTTTGTAAGAGTACAAATTTCATTTTACACAAAAAATAACTGATGATGTTAGCGAATGATCCAATAGTTTAATAAAACTAAACACGAGAGATAGAAAAATTATTTTTGAAAATTGAGGGACGCTAAAAGTAGGGTGATAAAATTTCATGGACCAAAGAGTAATTTATCCATTATAAAATCTCCGTGAGATAGGCGCGAAATACGTACAAATTATCATTAAGATCATCATGTTTGCCAACCAACAATGAACTGATTAGATTAATGAATCAAAGTTAGTTTCGGTTATTATGTATTGAATTGAAGAATAAACTTTAATAATGGTCGGACGATAGTAAAATGTCATCGCAAATTTAAGTCAATTTACGAGATTTTTTAAATCATCACGAGATAGATGTGAAATACGTGCAAAATCATCAATATACTTGTTGACCAGACCAAAGTTAGCTTTAGTTATTGTGTATTTAACTCAAGCAAAAGCACCAGTAATGATTAGACGATATTAAACCGTCGTGGCTACTTGTACTAAAAAACAAGCAAGTATTTTGAAAGTAATGTTATCCCTCGCAACGGTTGACATGTGTGGCATGAATAATGTTACATTAACAAAACACTTATTTGACTAATGTTTACGCATATACATTATTTGTTACTAGTAAATATGCACGCGCGATGCGAGTGCTATTTCTGTTTTAAAATCGACAAAATATATTGTTCAATAATTTTCTTTTTTAATCTATACAAAAGTAAAAAAAGAATGGGGTCCGACGTCCGGAGTTCCGGGAGTCGGGGTCCGTGGTCAGGGGGGTCGGGAGTCGGGGTCCGTGGTCAGGGGGGTCGGGAGTCGGGGGTCTGGCGGTCCAGTGGTCCGGGGGTTCGGGACCAGTGGTCCTGGGGTCCGGGGTCGGGGGTGTGTAAACGATATTCAGTATTTTTGTTATTTTTTCGGTATTCGGGATCGGTATATCGGTTTTCAGGATTTAATTCGGTATCGACTTTTTAAAAATTTCTGTGAATTTTGGTATTCGGTATAATTTTGGTATATGCCGGTATTATACCAGAATACTAAAAATACTAATGTACTAAAGTGTAATTTTACCACTTATATACAAAAAAGAATAAACCTACACCTTACCTCACTAAGTTGACTCCTGAAACGCACCCACCCATTCTTTTTCTGTATTCCCTCGAGTCGACCAAATCCCATCCCATAAAAAAACCTTTAACAAAAGAAACGACCAAATCACCTCTCTCTCGATTATTTCTCCTCCCTCGATTCTCAAGTGTAGCCATACGAACCCTTATTTCTAAAATCCCCAATTCAATTCCAAATTGTAGGGTTCACTGGGAACAGCGGCAAGCGGGAGAGAAAAGCGAGTGAGATGGTGTCGTTGAAGCTCAAGAATTGGCCCAAACGCGACGCAGAGCTCCAGAATCCAAAGCGCCTTCCTTCTTCAACTTCCTCTCTTTCCTCTCCCTCTTCATCCCCACAAACTCCTCGTCCCTACTTCCCTCTCTTCCCTTTTCGTTATTCCTTTTTTACCCCTGAACGTCCCTTTTAAAATTCCCAAACTGTCCCTCCCGTTCAAGAACATCCCGTCCAGGTCCTCCACCTGCAGCTCACCTCCCGCACGTGCATCAACCCGCCCCGGCCACCGGACGTCAGTAGGATCCCGCACTACACCAGAACGTACAGATTAGACACTCATCTAGCATTTTCCTCCTTTTTAATTAAAAAGGTAATTTAGACATTTTCGGGGTGTCGGACCAAACCAAAAAAGTACGTTTACATTATTACAGTAAGATAACAAGTGATCACTATGTAAAATGCTAAATAGTCACTAAATACAGTACTTGTGCATACTTTTTTAAAATGCTATGACATGTGGTTCTATCGTATATTATACCAAGTATACTTGAAATTTTTTAATACAAACACGATTGAGATAGGACAAATAAATATGAATCGACTGCAATGCAATTAAAGGAAAAAAAATACTATACCATCTAATAATAACACAAATGATAACTTACTAATTAGAATGCTTATTGACGGCTTGGAATTAAAATAGCGATGCTAACATCGAGATAGGAACTTTTTTTATCGATGTTTTCTTTTCATACTGCTATTTTTTTAATTAGATTTTATTGTGGTAAGATTTTACTGAAGTCGCAACTTTTTAGGAGAGAATTTAGTATTATTTATCGGAGGTGGTGTACTTGATTAGGATTTTTAAGTCGAGACAAGAGTTGGACTCTTTGTCCGTAAGACGAGAGACTTCAGTAAAATTTATCGGCCTATTTATAGGTTGTGGAGGGCTGGAATCCGAGGGGCTACCTGGCATCTCTGAAGGGACTCTATCCCTTCCGAAGAGGCATCTCAAGCCTGCCTGTAGGCCGAAGGGGCGCCTGTTGTTGCCATGGCACACGCATGTGCGCGTGCGCGTGCTTGTGCTCGGATGTTGCTTCACACCATCTTCGCAGCGGTTCGAATAGGCTATCCAGGTGGTCAACTTATTTCCTAGTCAATAAGAAAAATTTCCTTATAAACAAGAAAATCTTCCTTGTTGTTTCCAATGTGGTAATGCACTTTCTATTTTCACTTTGGGCTTTCCACTTGGGCCTTCCACTTTGGGTTTTGCATTGAACTTTCATTCAATTTTCTCCAACATTTAGGATATAATAATAAAATTTATTATTAATAAAATTTACTTATCAAAAAGAAAAATCTAAAAAAGTCTAAACTTAAATAGCTTATATATCAATAAAATTCCAAAGACATAAAAATAGTAGACAAATATTGTGCATGCATCATAAAATATAAAATTTAGATAAAAGACAAGAGATTTCTCGAATAATATATAATATATTTTTTTAAAATTTAAAATAAACAAGACGATAAAGTAACATATATGTAAGAATTGAAAAACTTAAATGTTAAATATTGAAACTTAAGGGAGTAATTGGCATTCACTAATAAATTTGGGGGGCTTTGGAAATTTTCCAAAAAATCCTGTATTATGGTAACTTGAGGTGTTAAGGTTTTTGGCCCGAAACTATCTTAAATAGAGGCCCGAGCTGCCTCATTTTGTCATCCTATAGCAACCCTCGAAAATCTGATTTTCTGTGAAGGTGAAAAACAAAGCCCGACTCGGGGGAACGTACTAGGAGAGGGCAAAAGCATCAGGGAATCATCGAAGGTGGAAGGTAAGTCATTAACATCGTTTTCACACAAATCTGAGTTGTATCATTATAAGGAAACTCACGTGTGTACCTTACTGAAGGTGTTGAAGGATCTATAAGAAAGAAAGGGGTTTCAGGAAGACCATTGGAGGATCTTTCAGTAAGGTTTATAGATTAGGAATGACGTTAGGTAAGTAGATTCCTGTTAATATCCGCTTTGCCTAGTATTTTTTAGTTAACCATATTTCTTTCTGGTTTTCTGAGTTATGTGGATAAGCTAATTGAGGTATGATATGCACTAAATTTTGATATGTTATGATCTATTTCTGATTTTTGATTCTGGATAGTTATTGTACTTCGATCTGTTTTGATTCCCTGATGGGAGCAATATGTTTATGATATGTTTCAGATATGCTTTGACATGCGGGTTTGTTCTCATGTCTTTCTGGGCCCCGTGGTTCATACACATCTAAAAAGGGGCTACCGGGTAATCCTAGATGTGTATGATCGAATGGATGGGGAGCGTGAGAATTAACTGGCCTCGTGGAGAGAATACACTTTCGTCATCTGAGCCCGCCACGCGGGAACAAAAGGGGTATTTATCTGTGCACCACGAGAGACCCAATGGTTTTGTTATGCTCCAGAGTCCTATTCTTTTAGTTGGTTAAGATAGTTGGATAAGTGACCTTCGTGCGGTTCTGAAAAGTGTTCGTAAACCTTATTTGTTCCAATTTTATTTTGTTTCATTTACTGGGTTAAATCAACTCATCTGTTCGTATGTTATGTGTTTCAGATCGATCTAGAGGAGTTCGGGATCGGGAGTAGGTTCATAGAGAACTTCCACTGTATGCATCATCACATTTCTTTTTCAATAATAAGGACCAATGATTTTCCCAAATTTTAATATTCGCTTTATGACGACAGTTTTATTGTTTAAATTCAATAAGTAATCTGGATATTTTAAATTTCGTTTTATAATAAAGTTTGATGTCGAGCAGGGTATTTAATACCTCGGACAATTGTCATGTTTATATTCGAGGCGTGACAATATAAAATAACACTCGTAGCATAAATATAAATACTAAATCAAGAACAACTTGCTACATATATCCAGAACGAGCTCGGATTGAGTCAGTAATAAGGGCGGGCATCACCATTGACCGCATAGACAAGCAAACGAGACTTGAAATATCAGCGATCACATATGGATAAATTTTGAAATACGAGATTACAAAAATTGTTTAAATAGGAAACAATAGAAGAATGTAGTTATGGAGAAAGAAAGTTACAATCGATTAAACAAATATTGTATACAAACGATGGAACATCAACAATTGACCATTGATTTTGTGATTCTAAGGCAAAACAATGTTATTAATAAAAATAATTCTCGATTTCTGCCTTTTTATATTTGTTTTATGAGTCCAGTTTCTAATTTTTTTTTGGTCAGGAGTGTAGTTTCTAATATTCGTTGTGGTAATAATGTACTATTGCTCGCGTCATGGCGTATCACTAGACTTATATTATATATTAATATTATTAAATAAAGTTTGATAAATTTAATTTAGAGTAAAAAAAAGATAAAATACCAAATAATTTTACATATTTAGCAACTTTGTTATACAATTTATCCAAATAAAGTCTTCAAACATGAATTAAACAAGTTTTCTTGTTCGACATATTAGTTCAATTCGTTTAACTTAGTTGACATATTATCGAGAATTGTTAAAAATATAAGTTTATTGTGATTCAAAAGTGATATATACACTCCGGGAATAGAAGTTGAGGTTTTGTTTCTAAATTAAATCTAATAAAATAAAAAAATAAACACAAATTTTTCTAATCCGGGGGAACCGATTCACCCGGAAGTACCTAACCGGGTAGTCCGACCGAATTTTGATCGATCGAACCGCATTATGGGATTTATGTAAAAATCGACCCGGATTTAATCCCGGGTAGCAATCTGACCTGTCAGACCACCGGTCGGACCGCAGTTTTTAAAACATTGATCACTACTAGAAGTAATGTCGCGTCGAAGAAATTAAATGAGCTATCGAGTAAAGGAAGCACAATACGATTACCTCTTGACCGATGAAAGAAAATTTCAAATAAGTTGAAGGAGCAATTGAGTGAAATTAATTTAGAGCATCTGTTTCATTTAATGTTCTAGTTTTGATCGACAAAGCAAAAATAAGTGAAAGAAATAGAAATTTCAAATTTGAGAATTATTCATGTAGTCTAATACCAAAAATATCCGTGGTCTCCGGCATGAAACTCCCCAATTGTGTGATGATTTTTTTTAGGGGCAAAACACTTCCAAATATATTAACCATCAAGTAGGAAAGTTCGTAAACAAAAGGGCATCGAGCTTCCCAAGAAGAACAGACCTCCAATCCCCGGGGAAAGACCCGAGCCTACATGATTTGCTTAACCAGTCAGCTACCTGATTAAGCACACATGGGGTCAATTTTAGCGTACAATTTGGCAAATCACCAAGTAGCAACCTAAGTCTAAAGATAAGCACTTCCAATTGCCAGTAAACAAACGAGGAATGATCATTCAAGAAATTGTACGCCAAAAAGCAGTCCGTCTCTACAATGGTTTGGACCTCATGATACTTCACTTTGACCATCTTGAGGGCAAGCTCTATAGCTTGAAGCTCCGCTTCTAAAGACGACAGAGCCACCCTCAAATCTGTCTGACCTTCCACCACGAGGCCTAAATGATTCCTAGCAACCATAAGCAATCCAGTCGAATCTGACGCATTCAGCCAGGAGGCATCACAGTTGAACTTCACATCTCCAATTTTTGGAATGCTCTATGAAGTTGGAGAAGCAGCGACCCTACTTGTCTGCTGCATATTCCAAGCTGATACTTGCACAAATTCAGCAGACAAGTAAGAAGCATAGTGCAAGGTATCAATAGGGTTAATAGAAATACCTTTATACAATAATCTGTTTCTAGCCAACCAAATGCACCAACAAATATACACCGCAAGGGTTTTCAACTCCTGATCCTCAGGCGACTGTAACAAGTCCAGGATAGAAGTGAACCAAGAGCCAAAAGTCGAGTGAACCGACCCATTAAATCTGAAACCAAATGGGCTTAACAACCACGTGGCACGGGCGTGAGGGCAAGTAAAAAGCAAGTGAACAACAGACTCATCCTCACTACAACACAACTGGCAAATAGGAGAATGAGCAAGATGTCTCCTAAATAAAATAGCAGCAAGAGGTAAGACATTTCTGAGAAGCCGCCAGACAAAGTTTTACAGTTTTGGTGGGACTTTCATTTTCCACAGCGGTCTCCATATCCCGGGATCAAAGGGGCAATCGTAGAGTCCAATGCCTGCAAATTCACAGAATAAGATCTGGCATCCTTAAAAGAGAGATAGCCCATCTTGATAGTGTACCTTTCATCATTGCTAAATTTTCATAGAAGCCGGCCAGGGGCCTGCCAACAACCCAAAATAATATTAGAAATCGCCACCTTCTCAGAAGTCGAAAAGAAGTTACGGATGAGATCAGAATTCTAGCAACCAGAAGTATGGAAAAACAGATCAGAAACAGTAGCCAGTGAGGAAAGGGCAGAAATCTGTGAGGCAATCCAATATCTTGGCAAGCTAGGGACCTAAGGGTCACACCAAATGTCAACCATAAGACCATTTCCTATATGGAAAATAAGACCCTTTTTAAAGGCCTCTTTCCCAGTAAAGAGACTGGGCCAAATCCATGAAGGTCTAGAACCTTTAGAGGGATCCCTACTTTAATTTCTTTTTGTTTGTATTTTGTGGAATCCCCCCTTGACTCGAATATTCAAGGACAATTAATTTGTTATTTCAAAATCTTCGCAAAATCTCAAACAGTTCTTTTTTAATTTCAAATAGGAGCTTATTTTGTAATTTTAATCTATTTTTTATATGCAACAAATGATTGTTTACTACAGATAGGATAGGATCTACTTACTCAGATCAGATTCTAGTTAGGTGCTAGACTGTTGTCAATCTGAATAGCTTGAGAAATATACAATGAAGAAAAGAAAAGACTTGAATAATAAGAAAATCAAATGAGTCGAACCTCCCAACCGATGTTTAATCGAAATTGTGAAAGCAAAGACCGTTCAGGACTCTAAAGCATAATGAACCTTGGTTGGCGAGAAGCCTCCACACCTGCTTGGCCAACAGTGCCAAATTAAAGAGCTGAAAGTCTTTAAATCTGAGACCACCCTATGATTTTGAGCACGTTAACTTATCCCAACTTAGCCAACGAACTTTGTGTTTGTCAACGTCACCTGACCACAGAAACGGACCACCAACCTATTCAACTTGGAGCAAAAAGTAGCGGGAAAGAGCAATACCTGCATAAGGTAATATAGGATGGATGACAAGACAGACTTGATGAGGACCTCCCTCCCTGACATGGAAAGAAGCTTTTGCTTCCATCCCTGGGTCCTCGAGAGCATTCTTTCGTAGATGTAACTCAAGGCCTCCTTCTTTGACCTGCCCTAAATAGAAGAAATCTCTAAATACTTGTCATCAGGGAGCATCTCCATCATCTCTAAGATATCACTAATGAGTTTCTGATTCGCTACAGGCTCCCCTTTAGAAAATAAGATACATGACTTTGAGAAGTTTATGGCATGGCTGGATATGTCAGATAACAAGCCCAACAGATTTTTAAAGCTCCTAGTCTCTCGCTCGCAAGCTTTGCCAAAAAGCAGCGTATCATCTGCAAATAAGATGTGAGTAAGAGCAGGACAGTTTCCATTCAGAGAATACCCATGAATTTCACCTCTACTATTCGCCTGTTCTACAAAATGAGCAAAAGAGTCAGAGATTAAAAGAAATAAAAAGGGAGAAAGGGGATCCCTTGCCGAATGCCACGAGATGCACAAAACCAAGGCAAGGGCTGGCCATTATACAACACAATGTAAAAAGTAGTGGAAATACAAGACATAACACATGCAATCCACTTTAGCGGGAACCCCAATTTAGTCATAACAGCCTCCAAAAAAATTAATTAACTAAGTCATAAGTCTTTTTTAAATCCAGTTAAAAGCCATCGAAATAGAACACTCTTTGACCATAGCACAGACTCTTGACCATAGTAAATCAACGGCCTCTGTTTTACACCGAATGATTTTGCTCTACATGTTAACGTTAGCACTCAATCCTATATCATCATTAACTTAGACAACTTACATAGAAGTTAGAAATAACCAATGGTCGCTGATAATTTTGTTGCCAATAATAAACCGATACAACTGCCAAATAAAGTGACATACAATGTCCTCTACCAAAATATATACATATTATTAATATTCGTATTGGATTTATACGAGTCTAAATTCAATTATGGATACTAAGAAATCTTCATTTATTTTCAGCCTATCTAAAACACGCGATTAAATTGCATTCTTTAATGTACCAATTGTCTTTACAAATAAAACTAAACCTATCTTGAGAGCATTATGGTAAAACAATTAGAGCCCGATTTGGTGCTCGCAAAATGGGGCTTGCAATATCATAATGCAAGTTTGATGTGCGTGTATCAGATTTTTTAATAAAAAATTATCAAAACTTTGACAGATCATAATTTTTGATTCGTTTGGAGTCTTTGTTATTATAATATAATTTTGGAAAGAGAATTTAACGATCTATACAAATTACGATTTATTTTTTGAAAATTAATGTGCTATCGATTTTTGCCATTAGGATTTTTGTGCCATTGGGATGATGTATCTTTGATTTTTTTTTTTGCAGTCGGGATGTTATTGTTGTTGTGGCATTTGTGCCGTTGGAGGGTCTCTTGTCAGATTCGTGCTGCTAGGCCCCCAGTTGCACTAAATCTGGCCCGACACAATCATATAAGAATTCTTGATTTTAAATGCTTGAGAATGTAAGAATATTAAATAATAGATGGTTACCAGAACTTTATTTTTTTTGAAAAATAATTTTCCTACACTTGTGTCATGATTTGAATCCCGAATCTTCTTGAAATTGACAAAATCTTGTGCCGTTGAGCTACGTGTCCTTAAAAAAACTTGGCTATTTTAATATCTCAGCTCAAACTCGAATTAGTTAAAATACCGTGTACGAATTTGGGCATCCGAAATTTTTGAACACCCGCCATTTCCTACTATTTTTATTAGTAGCCCGCCCAATCCCAATTTAATTCCCTCCAAAACCAAACCCCAATAAAAATTTCCCCGATTCCTCATTTCTCTCTCACATCGCTAAGCACCTGTAGAGCGAGAGAGTATAACCGTCGCTAACTCCAACTCACATCCGCGATCCGTACCCTCGTAGCGCTCAAAACCCTAGTTTTAAGGATCTCGATTCCGTTGAAATCACCTGGTTCGATTGGCTAGGGAGGGTTCCATGGCGAGCGAAACCCTAGGGGAGAAGAAGGCGGAGGAGGAAGCCAAGGAGGAGCCGGAGGCGAAGGCAGGAGAGAAAGTGGAGAGCGGGAAGGCGGAGGAGGAGAAGGGAGATCCTGAGGTGGAGGAGAAGGTGGAAGCCGGAGAAGAGGACGAGGAAGGTGAAGGGAAGGAAGTGAAAGACGAGGAGGAAGACGAGGCGGAGGAGACAGAAGAGAAGGATGATAAGCGGAGCGGGAAAAAGGCGAGGAAGGAGCCTGTGACGCGGAGCAGTGATAGGCCGGCTAGGGAGAGGAAGATTGTGGAGAGGTACTCTGTTTCGGATTCCATTAGGTCGTCTTCCAGCAAGCCTTTGTCTATTGAGAAGGTTTGTACTTTTTTCTTTCATTTTATTTAATTTAAATTTGTGGAGTTCGTCGGTTGGTGCTAAGGTGAATCTTGAGTAATTAGGTGACTGAATTTTTATTATTGCAGGGAAGCGGGACTCCGCTCAAGGATATCCCAAATGGTACATTCTTTGCTCCCTGTTTGATTTTTTCGGTTCATTTTTGATCGACAATTTAGAACTAGATTGATTTTCATGTTTGATAACTGTTGGTTTCGGGGGTTTGGTGCATTATTGGCGTCATAAGGAGTTCAGTATAATATGTATTCCTCTGCCTGCTTGTGGGCTATTTTACTAGCTGAGTTGGATTTGTAGTTGTAGCAGGTTCATTTCCTGCTTCTACAAGCTCCTGAGATAGAATCTAGCGGTGATAGGCTCGAAATGTCCTATTTTCTGTTAATTTAACAAAAAATATTGTATTAGGCTCTACTCTGTTAAACCATAAATTAATTATGGCTGTCTAGTAGAGAAAGCCTTCATATCCATCCTATGATCGAAACAAAATAGATAATTTTTCTTTGGCACCCAATATTTTGTTCAGATTGTCTTGCCGTGTCCCCTGTCAATGAATCCAGTCATCGTCATAGGTGGCTTTTATGCGTCCTGTCTTCCTTGCCCTATTTTGAATTCCACTATAATGTTGATCTCTCAGCTTTCATATTTTTCCTGATAAATATAATGGTCTCATCCATTTTCTGACGACTTTATGGAATAGCTGCAGTATTAATTAGAGCATTGATAGATTGAAATGCTCCAGCGAGCTGTGATCCTACTGTTTTGTTATTTTTTGCTGTTAAGCTGACTGTTGGACTGCTGGTGTACACACATTCAAAATAGTGTCATGGTATTGACAGGACGATGTTTTGCCTATTTTACTTATATGTTCCTTTGAATTTTTTCAGTGGCTTTTAAGTTGTCCAAGAGAAAAGGCGATGAAAATCTGAAAATGTTTCATAGCATACTATTTGGGAAGAAAGGCAAGGTAGGTAGTTCAAGTTGGCTATTGATTGTTACCTTTTGCTGCTATTGTTTTCATTCCCCCCGCTTTATTTGTCACCCTTGGCGGTGATCTCATCTCTAGCCTGCTCTTTTGCTTCAGCTAAAAACGGCGAAGAGAAATATAGGCCAGTTTTCGGGCTTTGTTTGGGTGGGAAATGAGGTGAAGCTACTTTCCTTTTGTCGACTAGTAGTTTATTTGCTGTTCCGAGGACAGTATTGCGTTTGTTAAGATTGGTAAATGGCTGTATATTTGCCTTTTATTGTTAATAGAAATGATTGTTGCTTATCTTGTTGTATTGAATTGTTGCCTCATATGCTCACCAGGAAAAACAGAAAGCAAAAGTAAGGGAGAAGCTTGACAAGTGTAATAAAGACAGACTGTTAGATTTCTGCGACCTCCTCAATATTCCAAGAAATAAGGCTGTTATCAGAAAGGTATGGTTACTAACTTACAATTCACTTATATGTTATTAATATCTGGGTGTAGTAGAAGTATTGCTCATATCATAGTGCCCTTCAAGAGAAGGGATTCTCAATTTTTGGGTTATATCTTCAGGAGGAACTTGCTACAAAAATTATTGATTTTTTGGAATCACCCCATGCTCTTACTGATGTTCTGCTTGCTGATAAAGAACAGGTTTAATGCTCTACTTTTCCTTTCTCTATTTTGGGTATAAATAACGACATTTTCTGCACTTGTTAAGATTTTGAAACCTGTAACATCTTAATTTCAGAAAGCTAAGAAGCGTAGACTCTCTGGTGGCAGAAGTGTCAGTTCCAGTGAGAGATCGGTTACACCTGCTAAGGTTTGCATTTAGTTTTCTGAATCTATTTCCAGTCTTTAACTTTCCTTTGTTATTATGCAGTTTGATATTAGAGAAGGAAAGGGGATGTTCTTTCATTTCAGTAAAGTCAACCTGTTGCAAGTTGTCTTCGTGTCATCGCATAAAATATGCTAACCTGCTTTAGGGCTATGTGGAAAGTCTTGATATCAACCTTTAGATAAGGGCTACCATCTCCATGGTTCTCAAACAGTATTATTGTTAATATGATTGTACTGTCTGGTGGACTGGCTTTTCTACACATGAATTTCCTTGACCAGGCAGAACAATTTGATGAATAGTGCTGACTGTTGCTGATAAAGGATCATTCGTTTAGCACTTAGTTTTTCTGCATTTGGATCCAGAGTTTCTAAGTTATGCAATATTGTTTCTTCATAATTAATTAATAGAGTGAAACATGTTCGTGGTAGCTTCTGAAACAAACCGATAGCTTCACAAAGAGTGCTTTCTGCTACTTTTGATTTATTGTTTGAGTAAGTTGAGTCAAGTATCGATCAAAATTTGGCCTGTAGCCTATTACTTCCTTGTCCTTTATTCTCTGTTAGCTGAACTGCAACTTGGTTTTGTTTGCTCAACTATGCCGTATTTTGGTTCACTTGTTCCGTAGAAGCCAAAGAAAACAACAAAAAAAGACAAAAAACAAAAGCAAGCAGTGAAAGATCAAGGAGATGAAGATATAGACGAAGATGAAGAAAAAGACGAAGATGAAGATGATGTTGAATCACCAGATGCTGAAGATAAAAATGAAGATAGAGATGATGTTGAATCACCGGATGACAAAGATGGATTGGAAAAGGAAGAAGATAATGATGCTGCACCAAAGGAGGAGAGTGATCAGGAGGAGAGTGAAGCAGAAGAAGAGGAAGTCGAAGCCAAGGAACAGGTTTCAACTCCAAAGACATCATCAAGAAAGAAGGAAAAGGAGAGTTCTCAGAAGAAGAAGAAGAAACCTGAGCCTGGCAAGAAGATTCCTGCCAAGACTGTGAAAAGCCCTTTGAAGTCCAGCAAAAGATCCTTAGTATCATCATCCAAGCGAGCTGCCAGTGATGTAGACGGGCCTGATTCTAAAGAGAAGGGGTCTGTGGCAAAGAAACAGAAGGTTGGAAAGGAAAGTACAAAAGATAAGGGTGTTTCCACCAATGACAAGGCGACAAGAAAAGGCAAACTTTCAGAAAAGTCCTCTGGGAAAGATCAAGGTGCAATTTTTCCCATCTATTTCAGCTACAAGTATTTATTCTTCAGCACCGATATTCCAATTTTGATAGTTTGAAGCTTTTTACCGACTAATCTTATGTGTCTGGTCTGCTTGTTAAATGTTTGATCATACAATTGCTTTCACCCTGTTATGGTCTGCTGTCTGCTTGAAGATTGTGATTGCTGTGTTAATGGTACTGATATTCTTGGCTGTCTTGTCTAATTTCTTATGCCTCCTCTCACGCAACCAAATCTTGCATAGTTATGAAATGCGTCTTTACGTAGTTTCTTATTTTGCCCTAAAAGCTTTCAGGACAGTTTCAAAATAAAATTAGGTTGATTATTTTTTAGTTCAATTCTTTTAGTTGATGGCTAAAAAATGGACTAAGATAATTATTAGCTTCAATAGGTATTTGAATTGAGGGTTTCCATAAATTAAATGATGAAGCTGGTGTCAGCAGTGGAACAGTCTACGAACTTGCGGGGATTTCGGACACCCAAGTGTGTAGTGTGTCCATCTCTTATGGAAAAAGTACTTCATTTATTTGAAGTTCTAATGCTACATAATTTTTTGGTGGTTTTAGATTTGTTCTTTTTTCAATTGTGCTAGTCCTTATCAGGAACTGATTGCTTATACTATTGATGTTTGATCAAGAGGTTGTACATAACATGATTTGTAGGTCAAGGTAATTTATGAATCCACTTAGAGTGAGAGTTTTGGATCTTCTTTCTTGGCATGATTTGCATGTGTCTAGGAAATTTATAATTCCACTTAGATTGAGTGTTATGTGTTAGGGTTTAGTTAGTTGTTATAATTCCACTAGGTTAGGATTATTTAGTATTTCCTATTCAGTTAGCTATTGACTATATAATGCCTTGGCATCCTAGGGTTTTATTCATCAGTCAAGAAATATAATAAAAAGTCTTCCTTCCCTATCGTCTTCTCTTCTCTTCTCAACTTCCTTCTCTTATTCTATAAGACTCAGTAGGGTCATTACAGTGAGAGTATTGGATCTTCTTTCTTTGCATGTGTCAAGGAAATTTACAATTCCACTTTAGAGTGAGAGTATTGGATCTTCTTTCTTTGCGGTTTTAGCATGGGGGATGCGATGATGACACCTGCATATGTTGATTTGTGTGCTGACAATTTAGGTAAAGCCAAATCTGGTAAGAAGGCAAAGGCTGAACCCACCAGGGAAGAGATGCACGCTGTTGTAGTTGATATTCTGAAGGAAGTAGACTTCAATACTGTGAGTAATTGATTCCTCGTGTTGGTTGGTTGGGGTTAAATTGGTTGGCGTTTAGGGTCTGTATGAGCATTGCTGCCTTGGGACAAAGACTGATCCTTTTTCTTGGTTATCTTTCCACTTTATGTACTTTAGCTGCTCATTTTGATTCACTGTTTTCTTCACAGGCAACTTTGTCGGATATTCTCAGGCAGCTCAGTAAGTCCTTTATTCCTAGAAAACTAGATCCTAATCTTGTACTATGATGCAGTATGCTGACCTTGTGTTTCTATTGTGTCTTATCAGGTAAATATTTTGGTATCGATTTAACGCACCAAAAGACAGAAGTGAAGGAGATCATCACAGAGGTGATAAATAACATGTCTGATGAAGAAGATGGCGAGGAAGCCGATGATAATGCTGATGATGATGCTTAGGACGCCCGGCATCCAGTTATTATGCAGCTACCTAAGATGCATCATCTGCTTGGAGTTCCCTTTGCCAGTATTTCTCAACGAGGATGATACGATCCCTTCCTGAGAACTGTTTCAATGACACTCGATGTGTTTGTTTGTACAATGAGTTAGCGCTCTTTCCAATCTTAGGGAGAGTAGGCTTATCTAACCTTGAATTCTTAGTTGGTACCTAGTTCAGCTGTTGCATACAACTTAACACCTTTTCTTTGTGCATTTGTCATTTTTAGAGATGTATTTATTGATTGCTTCAGCCTTTTCAAGTACAAATCTGCAGAGTAGTGAATGATTATCCTTATTTCCTTTTGTATTACTCCTTTTCATATAAGCTTGTTTGTTGTTTCGTTGCTCTAGAGTTCCTGTTGGTTGTGATCTGGTTGGCACTTTGAAGCCATTTTAAAGTTTGGATGTTCGTTGTTACCGTACGAAGGCTCGAAACCTTCAGCTTCCTGCATTCACTGGATGCTTGAGTTTTTCCACATTGATGCCCATTTCCTTTCTATTGCAAGGGGACCATCTAGCCGCTTAAGGTTCTTTGCTTTATGAAGATTAGCTGTTTTAAGGTTCTGACAGGTGATTTTCACTTCAACCGGATGATGAGCTGATGTACGCTCCTTTTTTCCTGTTTGAAGTATGGTGTATTATCACACGTACGAAATTCATACAAGGAAAGAAAGCAAACCTGAGAAGAAACTAAATCTTAAGCTTGTGCAGGAATGGAGGTCCCATGAGACAGACGAAGTCGGCACAGTAGGCTTGCAGATGCATTTCGCGTACAATGCGTTTCCCCGACTAGACAAGGTAAATCATCATTTTTCTCGATTGAAATTCAATTTCAAGGTGAGAACTAGTATATTAAATGTTGGTGCAGAGGTTTTTGAGTTGATGATGAAAATGCAACATTTATCTGTCAATTGTATTGTGATAACGGGACAGTGGTGATTACATAATCTACGAGATTATCTCGACGAGTTTGGTATCAAGAAACTAGGGATAATATCTCAGGAAATGAGACAATACCTAATTGCTCGGTATAATTTTTCCTCCAAACACTGTCTATCTTGACAAAGCACCACGGTTGGTGACCTCGAAGTTGCTGGTTTGGAAGATGTCTGTTGTTGATATAGTTCGGTCGATGGCCTATGTCGGCAACGGACTCGAAACGATCTGCAACCAGCAAACATGTTGGAATCTGATTCTGTGGGAAGGCACAAAAATGGATCTAGTAATGTAGAGAGAAAAGGTCTGGCAGAAACTAATAATGTGTTTTTAATTGGAATGTTTACATCTCTGGAGTTTAAACCTTGTTGTAGACTCTATGCCCAATTCTCCGTAATAATGTTATTTTCCATTTTGAGGATGACAATTATAATTTTAACCATTAAAGTCGGTTTGATTGCAAGTTCAATCCCAGGAGAGTAAAATTTTGCTTATAAAAAATATTAGTTATGTGAGATATGTACAAATTTGAGTTCTCTGAGCAGCAAACTATTAGACAGTATCGCCTTATTAATTCCTGGAATAGTAGGATAAATTAGCTTAAGTTTGAAACAGTCAGAAAAACGATCGAATGAGATGTTTCACCAGAACCATGTCAATATTGTGTTTTAAATCCGAGGCTTCTTATCTTCTTCTTAGCCTGATTCCCTACTCTAGCTACTTGCTACTGTTTTTGGTCGAAAATATTTGGTATTAAGATATCCGCTGAGTCGACTAATCCGATTTTTAACACTGCTATATTCCAGGGCTCGAACTCGACACATCAGATTAAATTGGAACAACCTCGTGCAAGTTTATCCAAGTTCTTGGTGGTGCTATGGTCCATTCTCTTGTGAAGAGCATGCAACACTCCGCGATCTGACCGGCCGGCCCCGTGGAAACAGTTAGTCAGATTGCAGGGCATTACAGAACAACAATCAACCTATTCTTTCCTGCCAAACTCAAGTCTCAGGGGGCCTTATTCTGCCACACCTATGGCTGATCATGCATTCATCGAATCTAACCGCCCGATGAATCGTCATGTCACTGATGATCTAATGTCCGTGTTCATCCAGCGCGGCGTACCAATCTTGTGATCACTACTAGATTACAGCACAAACCAGAAGATCCGATTCTAGGATTTCTTGTTTCCAATCATCTTTGACTTGCAGAACCACTGATATGCATGCCTGCAATTTCTCCACAATAGTCCTAACTTGTGAAACTTAGCATGCCACAGAATATTGTTATTATTAGGGGTGTAGGTAACAGCGCATAACTTGATACTTGCAAGAATCCAATATATAATTCCAAGTTGGTTTCATGTAAGAAATCTCTTGTTACCGAGGAATTGAACCATAAACTTCCGTCAATTCATACACAGCTATGGTCCGGGCAAATCCCGTTTGGCTTGTGGGAGGAAAAGTCTAATTGTAAATTAGATCAAGCAATCAAATTTTGGACGCCAACCCCACCAACCAATCCCCAAGTCATCTCTCAACTTCTCACGCCAGAAATGCTTGGCTGGTAAGGTTTTGGTTCCCTAACCAGTAGCCTACCCCAACCCAATATGGCCATTCCACAAATGATCTCTAAGAAAACACCAATTGGAGAAACTTCCATTGGGACAACACACAAATGGTCATTTTCTTTCCTTCTGTTATTTTTATTTTTTTGGAGAAAAATGGTTGCTGTCACATCTCTGCAATTTGATGACCATAATGTAAACAGTCATTTCTTGGCCTAATCTTTTCCTATATAACTTTCTAACTCCACACTCAAGAAGTATATCTCCCTCTCCGTCCCGGCTCGCTTCGGATCGAATATTAGCCTCCTATATAGTGCCAGTATGTTCTGATATATTGCAGCAGTTCATGTATGGATATAGTAATGGTGTTCTTATTATTTTTTCCTGTTTGATTGCCAGGTTTCAGTTTCCTGACGAGGTCCGGGAAAATGGCTGATGAAAATAACAGAGCAAAGCCACTCATTGTTAAGCTAGGAGAACCAACTCTAGTTCCTCCGGCCGAGGACACCGAGAAGGGTCCCTACTTCTTATCTAACCTTGATCAGAACATTGCAGTGACGGTTCGCACCATTTACTCCTTCAAGTCTGATGAGCGAGGCAATGAGGATGCTGCAGAAGTCATCAAGGATGCCCTTGCGAAGGTTCTAGCCCACTATTATCCAGCTGCAGGACGGTTAACTATTAGCTCGGAAGGGAAACTGATCGTCGACTGTACGGGGGAGGGAGCTGTTTTTGTTGAGGCTGATGCGGATTGTGATGTCTCCGAGATAGGTGACATAACCAAGCCAGATCCTATGAGGCTTGGGAAGTTGGTCTATGACATTCCTGGTGCTCAAAATATACTTCAGATACCTCCTTTGGTGGCTCAGGTTTGAGCATACTCCAACTGTTTAAATCGAATAGCTTCAATGTTCATGTTTAAGATAGCCGTTACTTAAAATTTCTGAAAATTTATCCTGAGAGTTCATATTGAATGCCAATTTTGTCTTTTAGGTGACTCGGTTCAAGTGTGGAGGGTTTGTTTTAGGCCTTTGCATGAACCACAACATGTTTGATGGGGTTGCAGCTATGGAATTCATCAACTCGTGGTGTGAAACTGCTCGCGGGTTGCCTCTGAAGCTTCCTCCATTCCTAGATAGAACTATACTGAAAGCGCGGAGCCCGCCCAAGGTCGAGTTTGAGCACCGAGAATTCGCTGAGATTGAAGATATATCCAACACCAGCAAGCTTTATGAAGAAGAACTGCTCTACAGATCCTTCGTTTTCGACGCTGATAAACTCGCCAAGCTCAAGGAGATCGCCATGGAAGACGGAGTTCTGACCAAATGTACGACATTCCAAGTTCTATCCGCATTCGTATGGAGAGCGCGGAGCCAGTCCCTGAAGATGGTACCTGACCAACAAGCAAAGATCCTCTTCGCTGTCGATGGGCGGCCGCGATTCGAGCCACCATTGCCCGAAGGGTACAGCGGGAACGGTATCGTGCTGACGAATTCCATCTGCAAGGCGGGAGAGCTGATCGAAAACAAGCTGTCGTTCGCGGTAGGGCTAGTCCACGATGCTATCCAAATGGTAGATGACAGGTACATGAGATCAGCTATAGACTACTTCGAGGTGACAAGAGCAAGGCCTTCCCTGACATCAACTCTACTGATCACAACCTGGTCCAGGCTGACATTCCATGTCAAGGATTTCGGGTGGGGCCCGCCTTTGATATCCGGGCCGGTTTCCTTGCCCGAGAAGGAAGTCATCTTGTTCCTTTCCCTTGGAGAGAACAGGGAAGGCATTAATGTGCTCCTTGGCTTGCCAGCTTCTGCAATGAAGATCTTTGAACAACTCATGCAGATTTGAGACATTAAAATGTGGCTTATATGTATTCTCAGGACCAAATTTAGCAAAATCCCCTATGTTGAAAGTTTGTTTCCTTTTCCAGTGTTCCTCACTTGGTGTATGTAATAAAACTCATTGGGTTACTTTTTTTGGTTTGAACCTGTTAGTAATCTACAATCTCAAATCTTCGTCTTCCGTCAAACTCTTTTATCACTTGGACCAGAGCTGCCAGTTAAATTATTTGAAAATAAAAGATAAAACAAGTGCCGGGAATCCAAAGAGGGTGCGAGAATTATTGGTGTTGGTCACGAAGGAAGAAGACAGACGGTCTACTTTTTTTATAAAAAAATTTAGAAAATGGATGGTCTACTAATCAACAAGAGAGAGAAACACCCGAGTTTCCCAGCTTTCCCACGAGTATGGGCCCAAATGGACTTTGGGCTGGCCCTGTCCTTATTCCCTCAGTTGGGCTCGAGGAACAAGCGTGGGAGATAAGAGTAAATAGAAGTTTCCTAAGCTTCTATTGACGGTTATTGTAGTGTATGTATGTATGTGTGTGCATGCGTGTGTGCATATATATATATATATATATATCCAGCTGTAGTTTCTAAAAAAAAAAGCCAGTTGTAAGCTAAGTAACAAACAAAATACTATAATTATCTTTGATGGAGAAATAAAAGGGACGGTTATTTCCCTTCTTCAAGATTTCCCCTCTGCAATTTCTCATCTTCAATCTTCGATATTGATCGTGATCTTCAAGTTCTGATATAGATCTAACTTGATCCGAGTGTTTCAACAACTTAACCATCCAGCCAGCTAAGATGGCAAGGGATTAATTATGAGAGGATTTGGAATTCCAGTTTTAAGAAGTTGAATTAAAAATTGGACACCGTTGTGATCCTATTTTTTAGAACACTTCCAGAAATTACTATCACTATTAATCTAAACTCGAGTTGAATAAGATATTTGAAAATTAAAAATTTTTTTTATAAGTATTTAACTCCGTTGTGTTTTTAAGTGCTCGAATGAAAATTTGAGATCCTTGATAACTGGAAATTGGACTAATTCTATCTTTGAATATTAAGTGGTTATCGACGAAAATAAAAATGCTTATACTTGAGTTTTGACTTTTTTTAAGTTGATTTTTCGACAATAATTTTTTCATACTTTTCAATATTTTCTAAATTTAATATTTTTTTACGAAAGCCATTTTTCCAGGATTGAAATTTTTTTCTTAATATCTTAAAAGAGGTGTCTTAACCGTAAATTTTTTATAAAATATTTTCCTAAAAGTTATCAATTCATAAGAAGATTTTAATTTGAAAAAAGTTCTTAACAAAAATTTCAGAAAATAATCTTCATTCTTCAATAACTTTCTAAATAACTATCCACATAACAACAAAATATTTAATTTTTTATCAATAGAAAAATCTCAGTTTAAGAATTTGTCTAGGTAGGATCGTAAAAGTCATTAGCCTATATACAATAGCTCTTTCGAAAACTAACACAGCCAAATGGAAGCCACAAACCCTTTCGGGGGAGGAATTGTCGAATGGGAGGGAAGGCAAGTCTAGGTTGGAGAACATGGTGGAGTAGGACGGCAGCTGGAACCTGCAGCGCCGACGCCAGTGCCACTACCGGCAGAACCGATGGATGGGGAGGATGAGGTGGCGGGAGTAGGTGACCAGTAGGAAGACCGCCGCCACAACGACAACCATGGCGATGAGCGACATACTGAAGTCCACGCCCAAGATGCCAGCGTTGCTTGCCGGCGGAGCAGACTGACTGGCAGATGACGAGGACGTTGTCGGCGTGTCGTGGACGTGGGTCTTGCAGATGAAGATAGCGATAGGGCCCACAAGGGAGACTGATGTGTGTCTAAAATGCGCATTAAACGCATAGGATTTCGAGTCATTATTGCATGTTTGTCTTTAGTTTAGTATCGTTTTAGTAAACATTTGAGTTTTGGGTGGCTAATAAGTTCTTTGTGCTAAATTGTAGGAAAAGGAGGCAAATTTGGAAAGAATTATACTTGGAGAAGAAGTTTGGCAGGGACAGCTGACTTGGAAGGGTATTTCGGTCAACTTTGGAGCTGAATCAGAGGATGCGTATTTGACAGACAATTGAAGATATTTCTTTCCTCTTTCCGTGCATATAAAGAACGCCTAAATTGGATATCGAAAAAGGAAGTTATGACCAAAATACTGAAGGCTGGTCTGGCAGAATATTATCAGCGAATATTCGGGACAATATTAGAAATTCGGTTTCTGCATCGCGGAAGACTCTCGAAACGGCTTCTCTAGGTTTTTACACTTAGGAGGGCTTATATATAACCCTCTAGACTTATTTTAGACGAAATTATTCATTCAAGAGAACAAACCCTATTTTTATTTTGTCTTTGCCAAGACCATGAGGAACTAAACCTCTAGGTTGATTCGAGGGAGGAGACCCAGGTTTTGGTTGTGAGGATCTTGGTTATTCAATTTAATTCAGTAGCATTTACTTATTCCTTGTGCTTATTATTGTTCTTGAATAGTTTTGCGGTTGTGAATTTATTCTAGAACTGATTTGCCATTGATTCTTGATTAGCGATTGCAGTTAGGAATTGAACTAGGAGCAAGGTTAATTCAGCGAGGAACGGTCGTTACCAAACTAATTAACTAGGAATAAGTAAGGCTAGTTCGTACATACCAAGGTTTTGAGTATAATCGATAGGAGTAGGAACATCTATTCTTAATGCTATTATCTTATAGAATAGAAATCGGTCGATATTCTGTCTATTAGTGATAAACAACTAGTTAGGCGGTCGTTTGGCTAGTTGATTATTGGATGTTTGTGGTCTCTTTGCGGTTGCGGGAGATTTACACCTACTTGTTACATGTCCTAGATTATCTTTTGTGATCCAGTGATCAACCAACCTGTCGTGCTACTCCGATCTCGAATCTGTCGCTTTTCTCTCATTGATTTTTACTCTTACTTCTCTCTTCTGCGTTTTGTTGATTTCGTTTGATCTACAAATCTCTCAAAAACCCCCCCTTTTACTTTCGTTTAAATAGTTAGATTAATTGAGTATTCGTTCCTCCTTGGATCTGACTCGGTATTTTTGCTTTCTTACTACAAATTAGTGAGCCGTAAATATCGGTTTATTTTGAAGGGCCTCGACACGCTCGTCAAAATTTGGCGCCGTTGCTGGGGAGTTGGTTACTATAGCCGTGCCACCCGAATTCTCTCAAGTGTTATATCAGTATTATACACTAGTGGTCGCTTAAAATAAACCGATATTCACGGCTCACTAATTAGTAGCAAGAAAGTGGAAATACCGAGTCGGATCCAAGGAGGGTCGAATACTCAATTAATCTAACTAATAACACAAAAGTAAAAAAGGGAGTTTTGTGGGATTCAAAGTAGTACGAAATCAACGAACACAAAAGAAAGTAGAAATAGTGAAATCAATAAGAGAAAAGTGGCAGATTCGAGATCGGAGTACCACGACAGGTTGGCTGATCACTGGATCACAAAAGATAATCTAACACATGTAGAAAGTAGGTGTAAATCTCCCGCAACCGCAAAGAGACCACAAACATCCAATAATCAACTAGCCAAACGACCGCCTAACTAGTTGTTTATCACCTAATAGACAGAATATCGACCGATTTCTATTCTATAAGATAATAGCATTAAGAATAGATGTTCCTACTCCTTGCGATTATACTCAAAACCTTGGTATGTACGAACTAGCCTTACTTATTCCTAGTTAATTAGTTTGGTAACGACCGTTCCTCGCTGAATTAACCTTGCTCCTAGTTCAATTCCTAACTGCAATCGCTAATCAAGAATCAATGGCAAATCAGTTGTAGAATAAATTCACAACCGCAAAACTATTCAAGAACAATAATAAGCACAAGGAATAAGTAAATGCTACTGAATTAAATTGAATAACCAAGATCCTCACAACCAAAACCTGGGTCTCCTCCCTCGAATCAACCTAGAGGTTTAGTTCCTCATGGTCTTGGCAAAGACAAAATAAAAATAGGGTTTGTTCTCTGGAATGAATAATTTCGTCTAAAATAAGTCTAGAGGGTTATATATAAGCCCTCCTAAGTGTAAAAACCTAGAGAAGCCGTTTCGAGAGTCTTCCGCGATGCAGAAACCGAATTTCTAATATTGTCCCGAATATTCGCTGATAATATTCTGCCAGACCAGCCTTCAGTATTTTGGTCATAACTTCCTCTTCCGATATCCGATTTAGGCGTTCTTTATATTCTCGGAAAGAGGAAAGAAATATCTTCAATTGTCTGTCAAATACGCATCCTCTGATTCGGCTCCAAAGTTGACCGAAATACCCTTCCAAGTCAGCTGTCCCTGCCAAACTTCTTCTCCAAGTATAATTCTTTCCAAATTTGCCTCCTTTTCCTACAATTTAGCACAAAGAACTTATTAGCCACCCAAAACTCAAATGTTTACTAAAACGATACTAAACTAAAGACAAACATGCAATAATGACTCGAAATCCTATGCGTTTAATGCGTGTTTTAGACACACATCAAACATCCCCACACTTAAACTTTGCTTGTCCCCAAGCAAGACTCTAAACTAAGACAGACTCAAAAGACTCATATAGAACACGCAAATAAATATTGTCAACACGAGCACTAGCATTTTAACCACACTGAACTTATGAACCATCAACAACAAACTATCCCTAGGAATCCTCATGCCAAGTCAATTTCACAATTCAAGTCTAGCCCACAAATTAAAGTAGTTCTCCATAATTTTAATCATTCAGAAAGCGATGAAGACCACTAGAGACTCAACATCAATAAGCACTAGGCATGACTGGATATTAAGGCACTTATAGTGCTGTTTAGCTTGGCCTCATCCCAAAATATTTTAGGTTAGCATGGTTAGCACTCAACTTGCATGGTACTTGGGACTTCACTCTTAGATATCAATAGGCCGGGTTACAACTTTTTATTGCTCCGATTGTACACCTATAACGATCTTCAAGCTCCATCCTAGTCAGACCGGAGGCAACATCAACTCCAATTATTTACCTGACTACTGCCCTTCCGCCAGTATTCATTCACATTCCACCTCTACATTCCACATTCCGCATTTCAATTTTCCTTCCTTCCTTTCCCATTCCTTTCAAACATTTTTTTTTCACAACTTAGAAGGGCAGCAAATTTTCTTATACGCCACTCGGTTAATCCTCACGCAAGTCAGCAAAAAATATTTTTATGATACAGGCGGGAGTTGGTTACTATAGCCGTGCCACCCGAATTCTCTCAAGTGTTATATCAGTCTTATACACTAGTGGTCGCTTAATCCAATTATGAGATTTTTGAAAAGCAAAAACTACTTCTCAATATGGGCTTTATCCTATCCTTGCTAATTTCATCTTGGCATGAGCTTTCCTAAGGATATTAAGTTACTAAGGGGTCAAAAATTCAAGGTTGTAAGTTTAAGCAGGTGGTTGACTCGACACACAAAACACACAAAACATCCCTACACTCAGAAAATAACATGTCTCTAAACATAATTATACTAGTGTCTCCCTACATACCCACACTTAGAAAATAACATGTCCTCATGGTATATAGGTTGACTCTAAATATAACAAATAGAATAAAACACACAAGACATAATAAGACACGTGAAACAGAATACGAGAAAACTAAAATATAACAAATGAGTTCAGGGTTTAAGGCTCCCTTAGATGGTGTGTTGCGAAGATCGACGGTTGGCACTGAGTCCATTCCTCTCTTTCGTTTATCTTGATTGGCACGCGTAACATTGTTCTTTGGGGGCATGATAAAAATTGGAGTGAGAAAAGAAATTCGATAATTCTGTTGGTATAATGAGACTAAGTTGCTGTCCCTGTAAAAGAATAAGTTAAAGTAAGCATAACAGGGATTTAAATATATAATAATAGAAGAAAAGAATAATGGGGCGAAAGAGAGTCCAAATCCCGTAGAAATTCTGAAAAGGAATTCAATTAAGACTAAAATTCTCGGGCTTGGAAAACGGAGAGAGAATTTTTGTTTCCGTAAAAAAAATCGTCGGCTTGGGCTTTGAGATGCACTCGGCTCCAGCGGCTCGGCTTCAGCTTGGTGTAGAAGGAAAAACTAAAGTTGACGTGCTTGGTCGGCGCCAGGTGGCTTTGTCGGTGCGAGGAGAGAAAATTCCTCTGGTCACTTCGTCGCGAAATGGCTTCGATCGGTTCGATAAATTTTCAAAGTTTCTGTGCACTTTGTGGCGTGGATTTCTCGCCTCGACTTAACCCTTTTCTCTTTTTTTTCTGCAGAACTAGAAGACATCGATTAGAAACTAAAAAAAAGAGAAAAATTCTAAAAATAAACTACTAAGATCTAAGAAGGGAAAAACTAAATTGGGTTGCCTCCCAATAAGCGCTTCTTTTTTAACGTCATAAGCTAGACGCCTCTTTGTTCCTTCAACCGGGATTAAATATCCAATTTTGGTCTCGAATCTTCATCTTAACTCGGGAAGGTTGTGCAATCTTCCTCTTCATTTTCACTCTTTGTGCCTTGTCATCCTCTTCCATTATATCTAGTACGTACACATACTCAAATTGATACGGAAATATGCTATCTATATAGGGACCACCAACTTTAACTTCGAACACCAATTGTTGTGATTTTGTTGGTGTCACCATAGGTAGTATGATCTCTAGTGGTTCTTCGTTGAGCTGTGGCACGATCATCACCTCACATTCCTCTTGCTCCTCTTCTTCAAGGTCCACCACTTCCTCTTCGTGTTGTATCCCAACCTCTACTTCTTCAATCTTAAGTTCTTTGCACTCCACGTTCTGACAGCTTTCTTTAATCTCTCTTATATCAGCTGCAAGTTGAGATATGTGCTCTTCAATATTCTTGATGCTTGCCTGAGTTTGGTTGGCGAGATTCTGAATACTTTGATTCGTGGTAATGGCCAATGTCCGAATAAGATCTTCCAATGAGGAGTTGGATGCTGGTTGTGAACGTGGTTGATAAGTATAAGCATAAGGATCATGATTCCATTGAAATCGATCTCCATAGTACTCTATAGGGTAGTCAATCCATCCATCACAATCTGGCTCAAGCGTAGAGGTTGGTCGACCTGCATATGAAGCTCTATTGAACATAATAGGTTAGATCAATTAAATAATATGTTTACCTCCCCGGCAACGGCGCCAAATTTGACGAGCGTGTCGAGGCCCCTCAAAATAAACCGATATTCACGGCTCACTAATTAGTAGCAAGAAAGTGGAAATACCGAGTCAGATCCAAAGAGGGTCGAATACTCAATTAATCTAACTAATAACACAAAAGTAAAAAAGGGAGTTTTGTGGGATTCAAAGTAGTACGAAATCAACGAACACAAAAGAAAGTAGAAGTAGTGAAATCAATAAGAGAAAAGCGGCAGATTCGAGATCGGAGTAGCACGACAGGTTGGTTGATCACTGGATCACAAAAGATAATCTAGGACATGTAACAAGTAGGTGTAAATCTCCCACAACCGCAAAGAGACCACAAACATCCAATAATCAACTAGCCAAACGACCGCCTAACTAGTTGTTTATCACCTAATAGACAGAATATCGACCGATTTCTATTCTATAAGATAATAGCATTAAGAATAGATGTTCCTACTCCTATCGATTATACTCAAAACCTTGGTATGTACGAACTAGCCTTACTTATTCCTAGTTAATTAGTTTGGTAACGACCGTTCCTCGCTGAATTAACCTTGCTCCTAGTTCAATTCCTAACTGCAATCGCTAATCAAGAATCAATGGCAAATCAGTTGTAGAATAAATTCACAACCGCAAAACTATTCAAGAACAATAATAAGCACAAGGAATAAGTAAATGCTACTGAATTAAATTGAATAACCAAGATCCTCACAACCAAAACCTGGGTCTCCTCCCTCGAATCAACCTAGAGGTTTAGTTCCTCATGGTCTTGGCAAAGACAAAATAAAAATAGGGTTTGTTCTCTGGAATGAATAATTTCGTCTAAAATAAGTCTAGAGGGTTATATATAAGCCCTCCTAAGTGTAAAAACCTAGAGAAGCCGTTTCGAGAGTCTTCCGCGATGCAGAAACCGAATTTCTAATATTGTCCCGAATATTCGCTGATAATATTCTGCCAGACCAGCCTTCAGTATTTTAGTCATAACTTCCTCTTCCGATATCCGATTTAGGCGTTCTTTATATGCACGGAAAGAGAAAAGAAATATCTTCAATTGTCTGTCAAATACGCATCCTCTGATTCGGCTCCGAAGTTGACCGTAATACCCTTCCAAGTCAGCTGTTTCTGCCAAACTTCTTCTCCAAGTATAATTCTTTCCAAATTTGCCTCCTTTTCCTACAATTTAGCACAAAGAACTTATTAGCCACCCAAAACTCAAATGTTTACTAAAACGATACTAAACTAAAGACAAACATGCAATAATGACTCGAAATCCTATGCGTTTAATGCGTGTTTTAGACACACATCAGAGACGGAGAAGGAGAAGGCGAAGGGAAGTGAGCTCCGGCCATCACATATATATATTTTCCTTTTCTGCCTATTTAAATCGATGCAGTGGTCCTCAGTGGAAATTCTGCGGGTAAGAGTGTATTCATCCATAGGATGCCATTGAACCCACCAGAGAAACTTGAGATGCCGTATAAGATGATACACAAGCAGTTTTTAGTACGTATATTTTTTGCAATCACGATCAACAAAGCACAAGGACAAATAATTGAAAACGCCGATATTAATTTTACTGATAAAGTTGGAACGTTTACAAAAAACATAGTGTATAAAGAAGTTCTTATGGTGTCTTAGGTAAATCAAAAAAGAAAATAGTGTAATGAAATATGCAAGAGAGCATCTTATTCATTTACAGCTTAAAAAAGAAAATTAATAAACAATATGTTTTGCATATTTTGAAACAGAACAGTACTTGTATCGCGCGTGCATCTTTGTTAATAACTAATAATTACAATCTATTTAGCACAAAATTTCCTCTTTCAAGAGTGTGTCTGTTGTCCTCAGTAAAATCTCACCGCGATAAAATCCAATGAAAAAAAATCGCGATAAAAAAAATGCACCTCGATTGGGAAAAAATTGCCCGTTCAACTAATGAACGGTGCTTGTATGATCCATACAAATTCTCCGATTACCTCCTTCTCACATGAATAGCTGAGATAGTTTAGATTCGAAATGATCTCCGATCATCTTAATACAACATGATATACGATTGTCATTATTCATGGACGACCACTTCAAAACTATAACCATGATTATTCTCGTTGTTCTACCATTTCTCACCTAACGTGTAAAAATCCCCCGTCTCAGCTTTGTGTAGTTTATTAGACTATATATAAGCGGTCTCTTTGCCTCGGTCTTCAATCACTTTGTTTGAATAAATAGCAAGCATAAAGCCGCCATATTTGTACTAAAAGAAAACTTATACTAGTCAAAAAGGAAACAAATATCACACTTGGACCAAAATTTCAATTGAAAGTGACACATCATCATAATTGACATCTATCTCGTTAAACATGTCATTCTTCCATGATAAATAAGAAAACAAAAATATCTCAAAAATAAAACTACAAATCTATAAAATTAATATTAAAATTAAAATTAAGATATAAACACCATGATCAATATGATCAGCATATACTATGCATGTTTAACCTGTACTAATCATCATTATATTGATCTCTATATCTTCAATTTTCTTATCTCCCTCACTCTATCACTAACTATTGACCATCATCGGTGAATTTTTTTTAAAGGTAAATTATTACACTATAATATTGCCAAGGTTTGAACCTTGGACCTTTTAAGTATTTACAACACCACGAGTAGAAAAGGTATTGGGAGATAACAGTCGTAACCAATAAAAAAAAGTAAATTATGAGATATGTTGTTAAGAATACCACATTATTTAGTGAAAGAGAGTTGGATAAATTTATAAGTACAAAAAATTTACCTACCCATCCCCTTATAATTTTGAGTTAGATATGAAGATTCTAGCGTGATATCAAAATGGATTGATCTCATGTCCATTGTTGTCTCGCACGACCCTCATTTGTCGCACGTTGGTGAAATCAAAGCCCGTGCAATATTCGGTCCAATGAGTCTCGTTTGAGAAAGCATGTTGAGAATACCACATTGCTTAGTGCAAAAGTGGTCGACAACTTTATAAGTGTGAAAAATTCACCTACCTATTGTCTTAAGGTCTTGGGTTGGATATAAAAATTATAACACCTAATAATTTTTATATTAGATAGATAAGTGGTTGAACCTATGTTACATAAAAATTTACCAAAAAAACTATTACGTATCTAATAACAAGTGGAAATCAAACATTATTCAACTTTAACATCGACCTTGATGGGCTAAGCAGCCTATATACGCACCGTATCCTTTGCAATCACCAACAGAACTTGTTGACTTTCTTGAAGGGATGCACATGAAGAGAGGGCTCCGACTTGGTGGATCATCATCGCCATCGCCATCGCGGCCGCTGTGGTCCATCTCGGCCAGGACCTTGTAGAACACGTCCACTTCACATGGGAGTCGTATCGGGCCTTGGCTCGCGAACCCATACTCCATCTCCGCGTCCTCTAGCAGCATCTTGAACAGAGGGTGGTTCGCGGAAGTGGCCTTGAGAACGAACCTTTGCTTCTCGGGTCCCACGAAGACCGCGAAGCACCCGTGTGGGGCGACCTCTCGCTTCTTCTTGTTCCGCTTCTTGTTGTTTTTTTCGTGATCCGGATCGATGAAGTTGGTGCATCTTGTTGTGGTGGAGCTCCAAGACTTGCTCCTTGTTAATGATGGTCCAGTATTTCTCGAGGATTTGTTTCTTCCAAGTCTAAGACTTCTACACCGATCCCATGCCTTGTGAAGGAGGTTTTTCCTCCATTTTCCCTTCATGATATCCATGCTAGCTATAAAAATGAGCACACCTTCCTCCCTTAAACAAAATCCGATACGAACTCGCATGCACGATCATCCTACTCTAGTATTATGTTAGAGATTCTAAACAGTATCTAAAATCTTAAAACAATAAGCCCGACGAACTTTTTGACCAAACACTTTAACGGAGAGAGAGGACCGAAGAGATGGCAGAGATTTATATAGAGAAGGGGAGATGGATAGGTTTAGGCGGAGGGAAGAAAATGCGAGGTTTATTTATACCTAGTTGCATAGATTTTTGACCAAAACGAGAACTAGTCGAGTTCTATACATAATACCTACCTAATTGTATAGGTACATTATCTCTAGTGTTACCAAAATTCCCAGCTCCCAAAGTTAGAAGAAACGATTTTTTTAAGTGGAGAAGAAGATAACGATTTTGAAGGACGTTTATATACAAGTTGGGTATGTTTTGCAGAGAAGAGGTCGGCACTGAGAAATTTAAAATTGCTATTAGCGGAATTAAGACAGAATACAGTAATCCTCAGAGTATAAAACCCCTACGTTGTCTTAATAATGTTGTGTGGTAAGTTAGTCAATGCCACTAACAGACAAAGTTGTGTGGTAAGTTAGTCAATGCCACAAACAGACAGCTATCTTCTTTTCTGAAAATACTAACAGCTATTTTTCTCAATGATTTAGAAGTCCATAATTGGTTATTAAACAAAGAAATAGTTCTACATCATTATCATACGGTTTTTAATATAAATATAAAATGTTCACTTACTAATTGTCTTACATTTTTGAATTTTGAATTACGTATAAAGATATGGATAGAACGTTTGTAATCTGGAGCCGGAAAAAAAATCTTGTTTTCGTGATATATTCAACGGCGCTTTTTGTCCATAGTGTGACCTTTTTCCAATAAATTTTGCCGCATCGGAGTTAAACGAGACCGGCGGCCGCGGGGTTGGAAATTCTTACTTTTCAAAAATAAGATATGGATAGAACGAATACAAGCCAAAATGGATCCATAAGCAAAACGACTTGGGGGAGGGCGGAACTGAAAAGTCGAAGTTGAATTGGACTCCTCACTCGGTACACAACTTCCCTACATAAATGGCCCTTCGTTATTAACTAGCAACTACGTGGACATTGTAAAAAGTGTCAACTCTTCCTCCAATGGTCATCTTTTGACTTTATGAAAGAAGCCATGCATGCTTGGCTTGGTATCGACAACAGCTAACCTTTTGAGAATTTCTTGAGTATGCTAACTTGAGAGGGAACGAGGGCCCTACAACTGTGATTAATCCGGCTGAGTGCTGGCGTCCCTTCGAAGGCAACTCCCTCAAGTTGAATGTAGATGCTTCCTGGGTTTCTCATTCAGCTTTGGTAGGAGTTTCTCTTGTTGTTCGCGACGCTTTTGGTCAACTGGTAGCTATAAGGGTCTCAAATTGCAAGACTTCAACGACCATTAAAGCCGAGCTAATTGCCATCCAAGCTGCAACTAAGTTGATTCGCCATAACCTACATCTTAGTTGCACTTTGATGGAATCCGATTGAAAGACTTTAGTAGATTTTTTCAATTCTGTCGATTGGCGGATTGAGCTCATTGCTTTAGAAATTCAAACCTCTCTTTTGAGTTTACCTTTGTGTAAACTAATGTACATGCCTAAATTGACTAACCAAGTCGTAGATTAGTTAGCTAAATCCACTCGATTAAGAGTTATTTTGGTTGATGTTATTACAAACCCTCCAATCGATTTGGAAGGTCTCCTTTTGTATAATTCTCACAATTAAATAATAAAAGTACTAGATTTTAACCTTAAAAAAAATACTCGCTAGCTACAACGAAATAAGTACGGATCACCTTAAAATCCCATGTATCCTACTTAATTAGCTACGCATTTAATTTTTTGGTAAATTGCTAGAATGCCCCTGATATTTGTAAAATTTTCAATCTAAGTTTTTAGTTTACTAAATTTTGGGTTGTTCGAGTGTGTTTTTCTAATTTAACCGGTTCTCAAGTTCGAGTCATTAGAAATACAGCTGTGTTAATTATCCGGCGGAGAAGTTTTGTCATTTTGAAATGTCTCACCTAATTCGAACATAGATTATTCGGTCTAGCGAACCATATCACAAGTTATCAACTAAAAAAAACATAAACATGATTACACACATTCAAACCAAATTTACACACAAAGTTCACGCAACACACGCACAAAACACATACATACACGTTGAAATAAGCATTAGTGCTTAATCGTTCCATGATCCTCGGTCAACCCTTCGGGTCATGTTATGTCACTATTTTATCAAAACTTGTGTTGTTTAAGACAAAAAGAGAGTCCGCCCAAGGTAACGAGTTCATGAAAACAAACGGACCGATTGTTCGTCATATTTTCTTCGTTTATATCACTCGACATTCAAATATTCAATGGTCCATTAATAATGGTCTAACTTTGATAATATATTTGAAAGACGTTAAAGCATTTTTATCAAATATTAAATTTTTTGTTTTCAAAATTTAAACTCGAAATCTTTTAAACCAAAGTGCAAACTTCTTAATTAATCTAGAGCAATCAAGGTGATGGTATATTTGAGTCTACGGGAGAGATTCTTTACTAATTTCCGATATTACTTCATTTTCTTATGGGTGGAATGGAATAATTTTTCTGGACCAGAAAGAGTAAAAGGGTATACTGAATACTTAAATCAACGGTTGAATAATTGTTTAAGGTTAATCATATGTTAGAAGTTTGAACTCCAAAATGCACCTGTATTATATTCAATTTTTTAATCATCTTTTGAAGTTGAATTTGTTCAAATTTGCATTAGTTTCCCGGTGAATATTATACTTACCAGGTGATTTAAAAATGGTAAGAGGAATAAAATAATTTGTTGGGACACGAGTTTTAATGATATAAAAGAACGATGCGGTGAGAAATGACTAGACTTTAAATTTGTACGAAGCCATTATGTCATGTCATACTCTCACGGGTTCAAATAAAGATGCATAACATGCATTGAACTGTTTCTATCTTCTAATATATTGGGATAAATTATGGAAAAAAAAATACTAATTCTATATTGTCGACATGTAGAATCTTATTTGAGCCAACAGGCCACCGCAACGGAGTAATTTGGACTATTGATCTTTAATAAACCTAGGACGAATAATTAAACGCATAAGGAGTCAAGAGTAATTTGGAGTATACCAATTCATATTTACAAAGAGATGGTTGTAATTTTTTTTAGTAGAATATGACCAACTAGTTTTATTTTACCAGAAAAGAAAATTGCCAATGATGTATATGTGTACATACAACTCCATTTTGTACAAGCATCCGTCTAAGAAAATACTACTTACGTTGCTAAAGAGAAACAATTAAGTGCCTAATCGTTAGCAAAGAAACAAACAACCTATTTAATTTATCATGTATACCAACGAGAGTTGGTCCCGACCCATTGGTATTCGAATATCAGGTTGAACCGAAAAATTAGTATTGTATCTAATAACAAGTGTAAATCAAACATTATTCAACTTTAACATCGACCTTGATGGGCTAAGCAGCCTATACGCACCGTATCCCTTGCAATCACCAACAGAACTTGTTGACTTCCTTGAAGGGGTGCACATGAAGAGAGGGCTCCGACTTGGTGGACCATCATCGCCATCGCCATCGCGGCCGCTGTGGTCCATCTCGGCCAGGACCTTGTAGAACACGTCCACTTCACATGGGAGTCGTATCGGGCCTTGGCTCGCGAACCCATACTCCATCTCCGCGTCCTCTAGCAGCATCTTGAACCGAGGGTGGTTCGCGGATGTGGCCTTGAGAACGAACCTTTGCTTCTCGGGTCCCACGAAGACCGCGAAGCACCCGTGTGGGGCGACCTCTCGCTTCTTCTTGTTCCGCTTGTTGTTGTTGTTGTTTTCTTCGTGATCCGGATCGATGAAGTTGGTGGATTTTGTTGTGGTGGAGCTCCAAGACTTGCTCCTTGTTAATGATTGTCTAGTATTTCTTGAGGATTTGGCTCTTCCAAGGCTAAGACATCTACACCGATCCCATGCCTTGTGAAGGAGGTTTTTCCTCCATTTTCCCTTCATGATATCCATGCTTACACACCTTCCTCCCTTAAACAAAATCCGATACGATCTGCCACAGATTCCACGTCTAATCTAAAATCTTAAAACAATAAGTCCGTCTAAGGAAAGAGATGGAAGAGATCTATATAGGTAAGGAGGGATATGTAGGTTTAGGCAGTGGGAATTAAAGAAGGTGGTTTCATCTACACATCGAAGAAGGGAGATGGATAGGTTTAGGCAGCGGGAAGGGAAGGCATGGTTTATTTATACCTAGTTGTATAGGTTATTTTTCTTATATATATATACAGACAACGACTAATACAGACAACGACTAATATGATTAGTCCAAAACGGGGACTAGTTGAGTTTTATACATATACCTACCCTAATTGTATAGGTATATATACTTATAGTGTTACTAAAATTCCCAGCTCCCATAGTTAGAAGAAACGATTTTTTGAAGATAAGAGAAGAAGAAAACGATTTTGAAGGGTATGCGTTTATATATAAATTGGGCAAGTTTTGCAAAGAAGAGGAGAGCACTAATAACTTTAAAATTGCTATTATCGGAATTATGTGCAGAGATAAAATACTGTAACCCTCAGAGTGTAAACTCCGAGTCGTCGTAATAATGTTGTGTTTTTATCAACAAAAAAATAATAATAATGTTGTGTGGTAAGTTAGTCAACGCCACTAACAAACAGCTATTTCTTCTTTTTTAGAAAAAAAGACTATTAGACAATGAGGAAAAAACTGCTATGTTTTTTGTTGCCTACATTTCAAATTTTCTTTGAACACTATTGTGGTTAGAAATTGAACTCTGAATTTTTATTTGTATCTTTACGTCGTGTTACGTAAAAATAGAACTAATATTGATCGAATCACAGCAACTAAGATAATATTCGAGAAGCGAGATACAATGGAGAGAAGAAAATTAATATTAGCATCCTATCAAGTGTCAAATTCTCTACTGAGAGTTTACGACTGTTAGTCTCGTCAAAATTCTACCATAATAAAATTATGTGAAAAAAATTATGATAAAAAAAAATTCCCCAATAGAAAAAGCCTATTTTGAGATTATCGTCGCTAGATTTTTTTTTTATAGAAGCGCTAGAATTAATTTCTTACCGACTTTCCCTTCTAGTTTCAACCAAGAGCTTCTATAATAAATTTTGTCCTCTACAAGAGTGGTTACGATCATCACAAACGTCGACTTTGAGTTATCGACTTCTTAAGGTGATAACGGTCATTTTCGGCTAGGTACACTTCTCACGTGATCTTATTCCGAGAATAATACACATAATTTACCTTAAAAAACCAATGCAGATCCATAAGCAAAACGACTTGGGGGAGGGCGGAACTGGAAAGTCGAAGTTGAATTGGACTCCTCGCTCAGTACACAACCTCCCTACATAAATGGCCCTCGTTATTGACTACCAACTACGTGGACATTGTAAAAGTGTCGCCTCTTCCTCCAATGGTCCCAGCTCTACATCTTTTTACCTTACGAAAATAAACCATGCATGCTTGACTTGGTGATACGAAACTTGAAATGTTTTACGCGTATTCTCGTGATTGGACAAATTGCTACTTAATAAGATTACTAGGATTCACATCACTTGGATCCACAACAGCTGACCTTTAAAGTTTTTTTCTAGCTCCGGCGTTCACCCGTGAAGGTATATGTCTGTTACAAGTTGGCGAAGCTTGCCACGTACGGCTAGAGTTTTTCTTATAAGTAATTTTTATTCCTATATTAAAAATATACATATTTACATCACCTGGGTATTAAATCTCTCGCATCACAAAGTTGCAGTTGTAATCTCAATAAAACTTTATATTTTCTTTCAGAAAAATTTAATACCCACGTTGCTACTTAGTTAAAAAATGAGCGACCGTGTGAAAAGATTTTCTAGTCGACACTCCATTATTTGAATATCTTGTTGACAAATATATCCCAAGTATAATTAAGAAAAAAATATTAATGTCAGATTTTTTTTGCAAAATCAATCAGAAAATCTAGAAAAACCCATCTCATATTTGTTTTCAATTTTTAATTTAATTATAACTGGGGATACCTTTGTCAAAAAAGTTTGTCCAAATATTAGAGTGTCAATTAGAAAAAATTTCATCACTCGGTCAATATTTTTAATTAATATACAAGTTGGCCAAATTACAAGTCACAAAAGTGACTTTTACCTATTTTTGTTCTCTTTCACCAATATGCATTCACCTAACCTATAAAAAACTGCGATTTGACTCGCTTTCGTTGCGGATACAACGCAATAGGTATGGATCACTGTTAAAATCCCATGTCCGTAATTAAGATTCTATATAGTATTAGCTACAAATTTAAATTTGGGGGAAATTGCTAGAGTGCCCCTGATATTTGTAAAATTATCATTCTTATTTTTCAGTTATAATATTTGTAAAATTTTCATTCATATTTTTCAGTTATAATATTTGTAAAATTTTCATTCTTATTTTTCAGTTATAGTACTAAATTTTGGGTTGATTAAGGTCTGCTACTATTCTTCCCATAGAATTGTGTTCCCGGCGTTTCAACTTTCTGTAGGATTAATACTATTTTATTTTTATCAACGTTACTTGCGTAAGAAATTTAGATTCATAAAAATTTTAAATTACAAAAAATATAAAAAATATCACCGCAAAAATTACTCCATAAATAGGACCCATTATGATTATTGGTTACAATTTTTACAAATTTTTGATACACACATGCATCCCGCACGCACAAAACATAAACATGATTACACACCCTCCACACACACAAAACAAATTTACACAGAAAGTACACGCAACACACGCACAAAACACATACACACACGTTCAAATAGGGATTTAGGATTAGCGCGTAATCGTTACATGATCCTTGGTCAACCCTTCGTGTTATGTTATGTCACTGTTTAGTTAAAACCTGTTTTGTTTAATTCAAAAAGAGAGAGATGTGGTTGCAACATCGTATTCGAACGATAAAATTTAGGAAAAAGTCCACTTTAGTACTCTGTGGTATCGCAAAAAATTAAGTCAGTACTCTGTAGTTTAAAACGTATCAATTAAGTCATACTTATTCTAATTAACATCAATTAGAGGCCCGGGCAGCTGCCCGGACCTGCCCGAACCTACCCGAACCCTGCCCGAACTACGTGGCCAGCCACGTCACCAAATTTCGATGACGTGGCGCCACGTGGACATCCTCCTCCTCCTCCACCCCGCGTCGTCCTCCTCCTCCGCGTCCTCCTCCTCCTCCTCCTCCCCGCGTCCTCCTCCTCCTCCTCCTCCCCGCGTCCTCCTCCTCCTCCTCCCCGCATCCTCCTCCTCCCCACGTCCTCCTCCTCCTCCTCCTCCTCCCCGCGTCCTCCTCCTCCTCCTCCTCCTCCTCCTCCCCGCGTCCTCCTCCTCCTCCTCCTCCTCCCCGCATCCTCCTCCTCTCCGCGTCCTCCTCCCCGCGTCCTCCTCCTCTCCACGTCCTCCTCCTCCTCCTCCCCGTGTCCTCCTCCTCCTCCTCCTCCCCGCGTCCTCCTCCTCTCCACATCCTCCTCCTCCTCCTCCTCCCCCTCCCCGCGTCCTCCTCCTCCTCCTCCCCGCGTCCTCCTCCTCCTCCTCCCCGCGTCCTCCTCCTCCTCCTCCTCCGCGTCCTCCCCGCGTCCTCCTCCTCCTCCTCCTCCCCGCGTCCTCCTCTCCACGTGGTGCCACGTCATCAAAATTTGGTGACGTGGCTAGCCACGTAGTTCGGGCAGGGTTCGGGTAGGTCCGGGCAGCTGCCCGGGCCTCTAATTGATGTTAATTGGAATAAGTATGACTCAATTGATACGTTTTTAACCACAGGGTACTGACTTGATTTTTCGCGATACCACAGGGTACTAAAGTGGACTTTTCCCTAAAATTTAACATCAATTTTGTAAATATTTATATTTATATGAAATATAAATTTATTTATAAAAAAGTTCAAAAGGAGAGTGCGTCCAAGGTAGCGAGTCCATGAAAACAAAAGGACATTTGCATATTCATTTATGGACTAATCAAAGTTCGACTTAGATGAGACATTTAAAATTTGACAAAAATTTTTGAACAAATATTTAATTTTGTTATTCTCAAAACTCAAATTTAAAATTTCTTAATAAATGTATAACAACCAAGAGGATATATTTGAATCTACGGGAGAGAGCTTCTTTATTTTTCTACTAATTTCCGATGTTACTTCACTTTCTTATGGGTGGAATGGAATAATTTTTCTGGGTAAGAAAGAGTAAGAGTATACTGAATCAACTGTCGAATAGTTGTTTAAGATTAATTAAATATTTTAAGACCGAACTCTAAAATGAACTTGTATTAAAAATATACCGAATTTTTTTAATCATCGTAGCCCGATTTGTTTTAATTCTATATTAGTTTCCCGGTGAATATTATACCCACCAAGTGATTTAAAAAATGGTGAGAGGGAAAAATAATTTGTGGGGACAAGTATGAACTATGAAGCCATTGCGTCATGTCATACTCTCGCTGCTTTAAATAAAGGAAAAATTATTCTCGGTCCTCTGGAGTTTGCCTAAATTACTGTTTTAATCCCTCTTGTTTTGAAATCCACCCTTTGACCCCCTAGTTTGCCATTATTGAACTCTAAGACCCCTTGCTGATGTTATCATTCATTTTTTTGTCTATTTTTAAATCAATAAATGACTATTATACCCTTCAATAAATGACTATTATACCGATCATTCGCTGATGTCATCATTTTATTTTATTTTATTGAAGGGTATAATAGTTATTTCTTGATTTAAAAATAAAAAATTGAATGATGACATCAACGAGGGGCCTTAGAGTTCAATAATTGCAAACTAGGGGCCAAAGTGTGGGTTTCAAAATAGGAGGGATTAAAATAGTAATTTAGGCAAATCTCAAGGGGCCGAGAGTAATTATCCCATAAATAAATATGCATTGAACTGTTTCTATCTTCTAGTATATGGGGATAACTAATAATAGTGACTGGGCTATATAAAAAATTACAAATTTTATGTGGTCGCCCCATAAATTCTTCTTTGAGCCAATAGGCCACCACAACTTTAGGACGACCACGAATCTAATCGAACCGAATTGAATTGTAATATGCTAAATTCGGATTATAATAATAAATAATTGGAAAAAGTACACTTTACTTACCTGTAGTTTGCCCGATTTCGCGTTCAGGCCGTGTGGTTTCAATTTGGTAAATCGATCCATGTGCTTTGAAATCTTTGATAGTATACGGTCCACGGACGACGGGGATAAAATGTCCAGCTGGCTTGTCACGTAGGCTAATGTGACGTCATTTTTTGCCCACATGGCAAAGTGACTGGGTAAATTATTTGACTCGAACTTACTCGGAGCGACGTCGTTTTTAGGGCAAATTACCAAATTAAGCCCAATTATATTTTATATTATTTTATAAGGCCCCCATTTAAATATTGCCAAACTAAACCCTTCCTCTCCAGCATTTTAATTAGGGTAAATTATCCTCAGGTTCTTGAATTATAATTTTATCACTCGCAGGTCCCTGTATTTTGAAAATTGTATTTAAGGTCCCTGTGTTTAACAAAAATATTGGTCTCGGGTCCCTGGCTGACGTCAGCACTCGATTTTTTATTTTTTGTCAAAAAATGACCAAAATACCCTCGATAAAAAAATAATAACAAAAAATCAAGGGCAAAAAGGTCATTTCACATGACAAAAAAAGAAAAATCGAGTGCTGACGTCAGCACTTGATTTTTTATTTTTGTCATAAAAATGACCAAAATACCCTCGATAAAAAAATAATAACAAAAAATCAATGGCAAAAAGGTCATTTCACGTGACAAAAAAATGAAAAATCTAGTGCTGACGTCAGCCAGAGATCTGAGACCAATATTTTTGTTAAACACAGGGACCTCACACACTATTTCCAAAATACAGGGACCTGCGAATGATAAAACTATAATCCAGAGACCTGAGAGTAATTTGCCCTTTTAATTATACTAAACAATTTGTTAACAATTATCAAGAAGCCATGGTCTCCAACCATCGTTTACCTCTTCCCGACCAAAAACCCTAAAACTAAATTAAAAAACCACATTCCTTTGCTCCACACATTGTCTCCATCCACGAGGTCGTCGCCGTCGCCGTGGTCGTTTCCGTCCACGTGGAGTCCTCCGAGGTCGCCGCCGTCCGCTCCACCGCTCTTCGTCGCAAAGCTTCTGAAGGTTCTCGTGCTTCAAGTTACCGTGTTTCAAGTGAGATTGTGAAAGCTCTGTTTGGTATGCCGGAGAGGATAGTGGAGAAGAGGTATGAGAGAGGGAGAGAAGGAGATGGCTTTGATCTGAGTGAGGGAGGTGGGCGTCGATGTTGGAGATAAGACATGGAGGTGGGCCTGGCACTACTGGAGGTAGCCGTCAGGAGGAAGGAGATGACCGGATCTGAGTGAGGTAGACTAGATCTCGGTGGTTGGGTTGATGACGAGCTCCCCTCCGGTCCGGTCGTCTTCTTCGGCGGTACAGGGTCAAAGGCGGTCGTCCTCTTCAAGGTGATTGAAGTCGTAGGATTCTGTTGACATGTTCCAATGTTGAAGAAGTCATTCGAAGCTTCAAGACCAAGCTGCTGCCTTTGCCTGTGTGTGAACTACTTGCTTCTGTGCTTGTATTAATTTGGTCTTTGTTGATTATGGCATATTTGATTTGGCTTGGGAGATATAGTTATAATGTTTAGGGAATTAGGTGGAACCAGAATTCATGTGTTTAATTGGGATGTTATTGGTGTTTTAAGTAAGTGTTCTTGTATTTTAATTAAATATTCTTGGTGTTCATCATGGTGTTTCAATGTTGAAGAAGGTAGTATTTTAATTGGGGTGAAAGGTTGAAGACGAAAGGGAGAGAAGTTCAAGGAGTTTTTTTTAATTGTATTAAAAATTTTGGAACTGATTTGATAATTTGCCCTTAAAACGACGTCGTTCTGAGTAAGTTCGAGTCAAATAATTTACCGTGTCACCTTGCCACGTGGACAAAAAATGACGTCGCATTAGCCATGTGGCAAGCTAGTTGGACATTTTATCTCCGTCATTCGGCGTAGACCGTATACTGTCAAAGATTTAAAAGCACAGGAATCGATTTACCAAATTGAAACTACACGACCTGAATGCAAAATCGGGCAAACTACAGGTAGGTAAAGTGTACTTTTCCCTAAATAATTTGATTACTTTCCAACAAAAGTGAACATCCTTTCCTCATTTATATATATTTTTAAATAAACAAAAATGTAATCGCCCCAAAGACATCATTTCCTCATTTCACATTAAAACTCACATAAAGTTTTATACTCTTATTTCCCCTTTAGCATAACATATATATTTTCGACTCCAAATTGTGCAACTATCAATATTTTGCAAGTCCATCAGGCTGTTACTTCTAGCAGATCAGCGTTATTGATTTAGTTCATTATAACGTTATCCTTTGTACTACACCACGACCATCATTTTTTATTCTGTAAAGAAACATCAACTACGAATAATTAATCCCGTAAAATATGAATCTCGTAAAACTCAACATAAATTTAAAAATATATAACATCTTAATTTATTAGCCATAATAAGTCATATGACTATTCAATTTATAAAACCTGTACTTTGAAGGTTGGTCTTAAGCGGTCAAGGTTACCACCGCTTTCTCATTTACTTTTCCGTATCCGTTGAGACGCCATCACTATTCTTTAATGTATATCAATATAATGTAGAAACACTCTTATTGACTCTTAACAGAACTTTAATTTCCACGACTAGGAAACACCAATTAGGGTTTTTTATTGGTTGATTTTCAAGTTCAAAGATATTCTTATTAATGGTGAAAGTTGTTAGTTTAATTTAAAAAAATTCTCATTCGAGCAATTGAAAGTGCTGCATTGTCCAAGAATGTTCTTTTGTAAAATTTTTGCTTCGAGAATGGATCACTATCAGATCATATTTAAAGATAATTCTCTCTATAATAACTAATCTTAAATCCAAAACTTTTTAAGTAAATTTAAGTTCCTGAAATGCGAGTTGGATTGTGTGTTGCTGGGGCATCTGAGAACTAAAAAGGGCCCGACACATACCCCTTTTTCAACAGCTTATCAAGTTTTTCAACGGCATATCAAGTTTTTCAACAGCAAAATCACAATGGCACATCAATTTTCAACAGCAAATCGAGTTTTTCAACGGCACATCAATTTTTAATGACAAATCGAGTTTTTCAACGACACATCGAGTTTTTCAACGGCAAATCAAGTTTTTCAACGGCATATCAAAATTTTCCAGCGGCACATCAAAATTTTCAACGGCTCACAATCTTAACATCACATCGATTTTCAAAAGATAAAATCGTAACTCGTGTAGATAGTTAAATTTTCTTCCCGAAAATATATAGCAAAAATTTCAAACGAGTAAAAAGTTATGGTCCGTTGAAGTTTTAATAGTAATAGTCCCAAAAACTTAAAAAAATTATCGGCTAAAATAAGAAAATTAAAATGTATGAAAATAAAATCGCATCAAATATTAGATACCAAAGTAAATTTAAAATTTTTCAAAAAAATAAAATAAAAGCGGCCACGTGACGGGCGCGCAGGCCCCTGCAGCAGGTGATGCAGGCACGCAACAACCCGCACTGAATCCAGACGCGCTCATCATTACCACAGCCGTAGGGATGGCAGAAATACCCATACCCTAGGGGTCGGACCCTACCCTTACCCCGGTGGTCGAGGGCATGTTGACTTTGACTGGGTCTTGGATATGATATGGGTATGGATCCACTTTTCGAGGTGGGGTCTAGGGTAGGGTATGACCTATGAATTCATACCATACCCTTACCCTTTTATCCTAATTTGGACCCTATCTTAAATAGACCATACTTAAACCCTAATTAGACTCATTTATCTTTAAATTTTACTTATAAATTGTAATAGAGTTCTCAAATATTATGGAACATGTTCCATGATATCGACCCTGAAATTCAAAGTATATATAATTTTAATTTTTTTATTAATATAATAGATATTTTATGATTAATCTTCACATATTCATTATGATTTATTTGAATATTATATAAAGAATTAAATTTTATATTTAAAAATTATCAAAAATATCTTGCATTTAATTCAAGGGTCGGACCCTGGACTCTGTAGACCCTACGAACCCTCAGAATAAGGATATGAATCTAATAATAAGATTTGCCGAAAGTATAGGATATAAGATATGAGTCCAACTTTTTAAATTAGGATATAAGTAAGGTAATACCCTATCCTAGCATACCATATCCCCTTGCCATCCCTAACCACATGATAATGTTAATTATGATGCAAGTCCATAATTTAACTTCGACGGAGCACCGTGTTTTAACGGTAAAGAACCGACTTTTCAACCGTAAAACGAAGTTCAGCTAAAGGAGAGTAGCTCCCAAGAAAGAAACACATTAGATATCTACAAAACGACGCTTTGGCTCTCCGTTTTAAAGTTCTTTTCAATTTTCCATTTCCCTTCTCGTCCCTTTTTAGTAACCTTCTCTCTTCCCGAGGAAGAAAGGGAAAGCTCCAATGGCGGTTCCCTCTGTGAAGAGTGAGTTCCTCGAGGCGGTGGCCTCCGTGGCCACGCCGGCACTACCGAACGGCGTCGTCTGGAAGGTTCCTCCGTCGGTTTTCGAGCTAGGGAGCGGTAGCAGTAGCAGTAGCAGTAGCAGCAGCAGCAGCGATTCGGATTCCGGCGGTGAGGAAGGCGCCGTTTCGCCGGATCAGAAGCGGAGGAAGACTGGCAACCCCGGGATGGTTATCCCCGTCAGATTCTTGGCTCCGCTGTCTCCTTCTCCGGTGGCGGTGGCTCCGGCGCCTCCGGAGATGCCTCCGCCGCCGCCGGCACCGCTTCCGCTCGGCGAGTTCTTTCCCGGTAAAAGCTGCCGGCAGTTTTGGAAAGCCGGGGACTTCGAAGGCAGTCCCGCCGGTGATTGGGACATGAGTACTGGTAATCCTGATGATCTCCTGCTTAGGGTTTAATGAGTCCATTGTAATCTCTATGCATTTTCTTTTGGTTAAGCGTGACCTTTTTAATGTCGAGTTAATCGTTAACAATGGCGAGTGTTCGCTGTTAGTGATTGCTTTAACATGTGAGGCTTGTGTTTAAATCTATCGGATCAAGACATGCGAGCAAAGTTACGTGTTGTTGGGTTCGCATGCTTTTGAGCATTGTTTGCTGTCGGAATGCTGCCAATTTTGTGGTTCTGTTGTGGCCTGTAGGTGGAATGGATCATGTTCGAGTTCATCCCAAGTTCTTACATTCCAACGCAACCAGTCATAAATGGGCTCTCGGAGGTAAACAGCAGAATATCTCTGCTATCATGTAAATCAATTTCTTTTAGGTCAATAGGGAGAAATCTGTTTGATTCACTGTAATGACTTTATGCTTATTACCAACTCCTGCAGCATTTGCAGAGCTCTTGGACAACTCGCTGGATGAGGTAGTATCCCAGCCAGTGCTGTTTTTATTCTGCTTATGCTGCATTCGTACTCTGCTTTTTAATGACTTCTATGTTTTGTTGCCAGGTCCCCAATGGAGCTACCTTCGTCAATGTGGACGTACTCGATAGCAAGAAAGATGGAAGCAAAATGCTGCTAGTTGAAGGTTAGCGTTACTACTTTTTCTGATGTTTCCAATTGGTTCATATATATATGACCGACTCTACCCAATGGTAACATCTGTTATGTGTGAACTAATGGACTAGAGTCTAGAAACTTCAAATTTCTTCATTAGTCGCCCTTGTGTAGGAAATGGTGTTTCTCAAGCTGTGTTTCAAATGTTGCTTCCTTTGAATAATCTTGAAATTCACTATTTTGTTCGAGAATAAAAAATGTTAAAGAGTAGTCTTGGGGACAGGATGTTCTATCTGTTTTGTTTTGCTCTGTTTTCTTTGCTATTTCGTAAGGCGGTATTGAAAGACCCTGTTCTTGATTTTTGTTCTTTGACATTGTTATAGATGACGGTGGAGGGATGGATCCAGAAAAAATGCGGCACTGCATGTCTTTGGGGTATTCGGCTAAAAGCAAAGTGGCAAACACCATTGGACAATGTAAAATTCTCAAAGTCTGCTATTTATGTTTGAAAATTTATCCTCTTGAGTTAGTGGTTAAGCATTTGTGTGCTCTTTTTCATCAGATGGAAATGGATTTAAGACCAGTACTATGAGACTAGGAGCAGATGTTATAGTGTTCTCCCGTTGTCATGGAAAAAAGGGAAAAAGGTGCGCGTTTTTATTCTCTTTGGTTGATGGCACACTTGCTATCTAGCAACTGTATTACCAGATCAAGGTTTGTGTCCAACAACCTGACTTACCTCTTCTAATTGTATTTATTTGTTTCCAGAAGTAGTTTGTTCATGATTCTGTTGGGACAAAGCTTGTTAGGGTGTGCTTTGCCATGTAGAAGGTCGGGATAGTATCTATTACATCATACTTCCATCTTGTTATAAACATTACTTTTTCTTTAAGACTTATTAACAGAGACTCAGAATGTACATTTGTTATTCTCCCTAGTTTTAACCTCAAAATGGATTCACGGGAATCCAGGTAATTTACGTGGAGATAGAGGAAAAGAAACAGGCACTTTTAACTAGGTTCTTAAATTTTGAAAACATAAGTTTAGAGATATAGATCATGGCCATGAAAATTGTTCAGTGACCAGTTGAAGAAGAATGTTACAGATGGATGCGTCCAAAAGTCTCTAACATGCTCGGCATTGTCATCTTTTCTTTCCTTTCAACTTTTGCTAGACCCATCTTCAATTCTTTGATAAGAGCTGGACTAGTTTTGCTCTGTTTGATTTTAATTTTGGGTGACTGGAAATTAATTGGATTATTCACTGCTGTTGTAGTCCTACACAAAGCATCGGGTTACTCTCGTACACATTTTTGAGGAGCACTGGAAAAGAAGACATTATTGTGCCCATGGTATGAGCTTTCTTGCATATTTAAGATTGTTAACTATTCTATGCAGCCAAGTGTAATTACATCAATGCACCCAAGTTATATTTATATTTCTGTTTTTCAATTCTCTAAGCTTCAACCCACCGGGAAAAAATGTTCTAAGCTTCTACTTAAGTTGTTTCCTGTAGTTCTTGCTGTAATTCACTGTTACTTGTGAACTGCACAATGCTTGGCTTGAAATAATGCTTCACGCTACTCTTTGCTCATCTTTTTTTCTGGTAATTATAATTCTGCTTTCAGTAGCAGGGCTACAACTGCTACTTCCATTTCTTTGGAAGCATTTTCTGGCGATTTATTATTTTCCTTACTTGGAGAAGGCATCTTGGTTTGTATATCAAGTGATCTGAGCCAGTTTCTTTTGTTTGGTTAATAAAGCTTGACTTCGAAAGACACGGGCTAGAATTGAAGAAGATAATGCGTTCCTATGCTGACGATTGGAATAGAAACTTGGAGACAATTGTCCAATGGTCGCCTTTTTTCAGTGAGGCAGACCTTCTTTGTCAGGTGAGAGGCTGTCCCAAAATCATAGGGTAGAAGTGCAAGAAGTAGCATGCAAGTCTTACATTGTGTTTGATAGCAGTAGCACAGCTGATATTTGGTTTATCAGTTGTCATTTCATCATTGTAATCGTATTGGTGGGTGAATGTTGATTGATGTCTGCTAAGCTTCTTCGTTAGATCGTAACTGCTGACAGACTTTACATCAACTATAGGGCCTTATCCCTTCGAATGAGGTAAAGCTGTGGGACCCTAGCTCGCCATTTTCTCTATAGCCTTATGTGTCCTCTAATATGTCCATATGCTATAATATCTACCCTCTTTCTGCGTTGTGTAACTGTTGCTTTTGTCGTCCTAGCCATAAGTGCTCTTCTTGCATCTTGGCGTTTGTCAGAGCCCCTCCGTTACAATGAATGTGCTGTTTCTTATCCGACCCAATCTTCCCACTCACCCACCTCAACATGAACACTAGTGGTTTAGCATCCTTGTAGAAGTTTGTATCCATAGCATTTCTCCACTTCCATTCTAGTGCCTTAATCCTTTGTGAAACATGGTCATCAACTCGACATCTTTGTTGCATAAAACCCTAATGTCTGAAACCATTCTCCAAAGAAAGTTTCATGGTCCCATACTTTGACCGTGCCGTCGTCCACATTTGTTCTACTCTGACCCTCAACCCTGAATGCAAAAGTCCATTTTTTGTACTTATTTTAAAGCCTTTTTGTTCAAGGTCTTTTCATAAGGTCCATATACTCCAATCTGTGCATTAAACATTAATGTGTTTTGCATGTTGCTTTCTGCTATTCAAGTTAGAATTAACTGTTTCTTTTTTCCAATTTCATAGTTCAATTCAATGTCAGATCACGGGACGAGGATAGTAATTTATAACCTTTGGGAGGATGACCAAGGACTATCAGAACTTGACTTTACTACCGACTGCCACGTATGCCTTATTTCTGGAATCAAATTCAAAAAATTATCTTTGCCCCTTTTCTTGTGTTTTGGTATCTTGTTTTACTTATATAGTTGATCGAGGGATGTTAAATATGGCAGGACATCCAACTTAGAGGCGTCAACCGCGATGAGAAGAACATACAAATGGCAAATCAGTTTCCAAACTCTAGGCACTTCCTTACTTACAAGCATTCACTGAGGGTATGTCTCATGCTTCTTGACTCTATCTGATAATATGTTGCTTTAAGCTCACCTTGTTTCGCAAACATTTGTTTTTTTAACTAGAAAATGTTCTACGTTTTCAAGATTTTAGACATTCAAGGAAAAATTAAGCAAGGGAAAAATTAGGCACTATGTGTCCCGTACGCAAACTGATTAGTGATGCTGTTGGGCCCAATTTATAAGCGAAAAAACTCCCACCTACCTATTCACTTTAAACTTACTGTTGATTTGTCAAGTGATGCCTACATGTTCTTATTTTACTGTTATCTGGTTATTTGGATGTATGACATTTCCCTCTTCTTATAGAGTTTTGTGATTATAATATTCCTTTTATTCCTCCAGAGTTATGCAGCAATCCTCTATCTGAGACTTCCTCGTGGTTTTCGAATTATCCTTCGCGGGGAAGATGTTCGGCATCATAATATAATCAATGACATGATAAGGCCTCAAGAAATTACATATAAACCACAAATTGTTTCTGAAGGGGTTCAAAAGGAATCTAATGTATTAATTCTCTCTCAAGCTTTTCTTATACGTTTGATTTGATATGCATCATGCATGCCAAAATATGTGATACTGATTTTTTCTACTTCAGATTACTGCTATTGTGGCAATTGGCTTTGTGAAGGATGCAATGCATCATATCGATGTCCAAGGATTCAATGTTTATCACAAAAATCGACTTGTTAAGGTATGTGTACTTTACCTTCGGAGGATTTATTCTTACAAGTTCAGCTGTTCTGAAAAATTGTTATTTCTTGCAGCCTTTTTGGAGGCTTTGGAATTCTACTGGTAGTGATGGCCGTGGAGTAATAGGTAAAGCTCTAGCTGCCAATAACGTGATTATTTTCGGGTTTCCGTATGGTACTTACATGTTATAACTTATCTGCAGGTGTTTTGGAGGCTAATTTTGTTGAACCAGCTCATGATAAGCAGGGATTCGAGCGCACCACTGTTCTTTCCAGACTTGAGGCTCGACTGATACAGATGCAAAAGAATTACTGGTTTGTCATTTCATGTGTTCTTTAAATGCTCGGATTTGAGGCTCTGAGATGAGGCTTTAATTAACACCATATATAATAATTCTAGGTCCTCTTACTGTCACGAGATTGGATATGCACCAAGGCGGAATAAGAAAGCTGTGAATGAATCTCTAGGCAATGGTATGTTTTTGAAGCCTGTTGTTGCTTCTGTTTCACTTATTTGCTGCATGTTGTGAATTATTTCTTCGAGGCCTCTCAAATTTGACTTTTCTGCAATATGACAACCTCTAAAATTCATCCATTTGTAGAATCTTGTAATCATATTCCACGTCCTTTATGGTCAAAGAGGAGCTCCCAGACCTCGAAAGAGAAGGGTGGAAAACAGGCGGCAATAGATGCTGACCGGACACCCGAATATGGTCATGTCCTAGGGAAAGATGGGAAAATAGACTCGAAATGCCAAATTGGGAAAAGCTCTCGGCCTTCCAGGCGTGGTTCCTTGCCTATGCCAGAGGATGTTGACAGAGATGGGTTGCTTGATATTTCTGCTGGGGAAGAAGATCAGACACCAAATAAAAGATCGTTTGGGAACGATCGCCTGAGGACAGCCCGCTTGTCAAACTTGCAAGATATTGGACCTCAGCCAAATGGTGTCGCAGGACGTAATCTTTTTAGATCTGTGGCATTACCCCAGTCGGAGGTATATCTGTTTGCACATAATCTCTTTATAGTTCTGTGATCCGAGCTGGCGGGTAGACTTTGGTTTGATCTAGGGCTTTTAGCTAGCGATTTTACATTTTTTAATGGTGACAATGTAACATATTTGCATCAGACTTAGTTTGTCTGCTGTGTGTTTCTGTAGTCTTGCATTTTATTGCTCACAGACACATCTTTTTAAGATGTATTTGCAGCCGAGTGGCAGCGGTGTAGGCGGTGGTGTGTCAGAATATTCCTTAAAGACTATCGACTCTCTTAGGAAAGAGAACCAAGAGCTCACGGATAGGTACTTATTTCATCTCCAATAATTTGCTTTTAAATTTTCTCAAAATGGTTATTTTGTTTCATCTTTCATAAATGCTTGTAGATTAATTAGGATTGAAAAGCTTCAAGGGAAGCCGCAAGTTTCACAACAATGTGCTGAATGCAAATTGCTCGAGGCACAGGTATGTTGCTTAGTTAGAGTGTAGTTTCTATCGGGGAAGTAAAGTACATACCTTCATTAGTTTTTTATTGCTTTATGTTGTAGCTGTCTCCTTCCATCGTCTTTCTTGTTGCCAAACTTTTACGTTCCGTAAATGTACCTCCTTTTGATAATATGTCAAATGGGTGTCAGTGTACCTCCTCCGCTCCCTAAATCTAATATGGCAATACAGCATATGGAAATGCTGTAATTGAAGATGTTCCGCCTTTATATTTCCCCCATTAGAATTGTTGCTGGTGTCAACAATGACATTGTGGGGAACTATTTCTCTGTGCTGTATAACAATGCGTATTAGTTAATGCAGACTCAAGAGTGATTATGTCTTTTCTAACAAAAGACGCTTTCTGCTATTGTCTAATCACCGATTCGTTGCCTCTGTTTATGTCTTTTCCTTCAGGTACAAGATGCTCAAGTCAAACTCGACGAGATGAACAAGGAACAGGAATCCCTTACCGACATTTTCTCCGAGGAGAGAGACCGCAGAAACAAGGAAGAAGAGAGTTTGAGAAAGAAACTCAAGGTTTGTTGACACACTCTTTATCCGATACTGGCGCGATCTTCTCCCATTATTATGAACTCATGTGACATTCCTGTTTATTATAGGAAGCATCAAACTCGATCCAGGAGTTGTTTGACAAGATAAGGCTGTTAGAAAAGGGGAAGACACGCAACACCTGAGTTGAAGGACGATGGTCTCTCCTCCCGTCACATTGTAGTTGGTGTGGGAGAAAAATTGTAAGAACCTCGAAATCGAAAGGCAAGAGAGAAGAATTATGGGGAAAAGAAAGAAGAAATAGAATATAATGGAATGGAATGGGTAGAAAGAGAAAATAATTGTTAGGAGCGCAAGAATTTTATTGAGAATGTAAGAGAGGGGAGTGTAGCATGGTTGTAAGGTAGGTTGTTTGTGTAAGATTTCTTGGGTGTTTGTGTGGTCTTCTAACCTAGCTCCTCCTTGCCCTGATCTAATCGTAATAGGTGTTCTAGCTCTTCATAAACCCTAATTATCTATTCTATTATGACACATATTTCTATTCTTCTTCTAACAAGGGGCATTCATGGACTTCTCTTTAAACATTGAACCGCCTAAGACACTTTGTATTTTTCGGATAAGTCATGAGAAGTGGTATCCGTGCTGGTCCCTAGACCAACAATTTTGACACTCTTCTGAGCCAAATTAGAAGATGTCACAAAAATACGAATTTGTAGTTATAGTTATTTTATTGAAACAAGTTCGGGACGAATTTGTGGATAGTTTTCCGGTAGTAAAATACATAATCTTTGTAAATTTAATTCATTACAATCTGATATAATAAAATAGAAAAATTAAATGTTTATAAAATAATAGATAAGAATATCGCTAATCTTGAGCCTTGACGCCTTATCAATACGAGTTTTCTGTTAAGATGTGGCAAATTTTCCAATCCAGCGGAAATATGGTCGGGTATATAATAAAGTAGTGAGATATCGTTAAATTAATATTGTTTATATAATAATTTTCCTGGTACTAATCTGGTATAGTTTAAAAAGTTAATGATGTTGATAAGCTAATTATACATAACAATTTTTAGTAAGACTCTTATATAAATCACAGTCTCGTTAATCAATAATTATCTTCTTAAAATTTAAATTTAGTGAGATCTCTTTTCTTAATTATTCTATTAGGCTGCGTTTGTTTCCATGGTTGGACATGACTAGACTGAAATGGATGGGACAAAATTGGAAGTTTGTCCCAGCCCACTCCAAATTTCTTCTCCAATTTATTTTCATGAGACATAAAATTATGTTCAAGGACAAAAATCTCTTATGATATGTTTTTACGATATTACCCTAAACTCTTTCATTTTTTATGTCTTCACCAAGTTTAACCCAATTAATACTAATCATTTTTTCTAATATATAATTTTTCGGTCTCATGTATGGATTTTTTTAATTCGGATTCAAATATTTAAATATTTATTTAAATTTTTTAAATTTTATATTTCGGATACAAATCCATATAAAGATATAAAATAGTTAATTCATATATTTGATTAATACATACACATTTACCATGATAGTGTTTTAATGAGGCCTTCGTATAAGAGAATTCAACGCACGACTCGATTGTACATTGTACATGTGTCAAGGATTTTTAATAATACTTATACCTTTACAAAAATATATATATTTGTCAAATTATGTGATGATATATTGAAAATATTTGTAATGTAACTCGGATGATCTAAATTTGTAAAAAAATTTTTTGAAGGATTTAGTTTTGGTATTGACTTTTTTATGCAAGAATTTTGTTGTTATGGTACAATAATTTTTAATGTAAATATAATTTTACTTAGATTAATGAATTTTTGTTGTTGTCGTGAAAGGTAATTTTGTCTTTAACAAAATTTTAGACTGATATGTTACACATACAAAACAGAGAACTGGACTAAATATTCAATCATGTACTGAAGTTACCAAACACAAGATAGGACAGTTAGAACAAACAGGTCTCTCCAGTACTGTCGTGTTCTATATCTTTAGTCATGTCCAGAAGATGTACCAAACACACCCTTACATTCAAAAACTCGGGTTCATTCTTAAACCAGAACAAAAATTGTTAAGAATAATTATTGTTGTTATTCTCGATAATTTAATTGGGGATGGCGATGGATAGAGTATATATTGGACTTTACCTATATTCTATTTTGGAGAATTGGATCCATATCCTAGAAAAATTTTCATTGGACTCATAGCCTTATTCTGAGAGATTTGAAATAAATCAAGACATTTATGCTAATTTTTAAATATAAAATTTTAATTTTAAATAAATCAACGTTGCACATCAATATTTAATAAAAAATTGAATTAAATGCAAGACATTTCATACATTACATGTTAACATTTAATAAAAAAATAAAGAAACAATTAAACATCAAATTTTTTAATTTTAAGTTTAAGTTATGATATAAGGTTCTTTCTTTCAAGTTCTAAATACATCAACATAATGAATAGAAAAAAGTACAATGTAGTACCTAGTGTATCGCAGTTTTTGCATTCAGTCTATGTGACTTAAAATGCATTAAATATGTCCAAGTTATTTGTAATTTGATCAGGTTCCAGTCCGGGGCAGGTGCCTGGGGCAGCCCATCCTATCTGTATTTCCATGTCAGCTCTATTGAATGTGTGGTGTTCAACCTCAGCTTTTTTATTCCATCCATATGACGACGTGATAATTCATAAAAATTTAAAATGATACCAAAATTTTGTGTACTTTCATAATCAATCCTCCCAATTTTTATCTCCAGTTCAACTTCTAACATCATCTGAAGGGCTTCAAAAAGAAACTAATGTATTAATTCTCTTCTCGAGCTTTTCTTATACGTTTGATTTGATATTCATGTCAAAGTATGTGATACCAATTCTTTCTACTTCAGATTACTGCTATTGTGTCGATCGGCTTTGTGAAGGATGCAGTGCATCATATCGATGTCCAAGGATTCAATGTTTATCACAAAATTGACTTATTAAGGTAGGTGTACTTTACCTTCAGAAGATTTATTCTTACAAGTTTTATGGCCAAACGGTGTCGCGAGCATAAACTTTTTAGACTATGTCATTGCCCCAGTTGGAGGTATATCTCTTTGCACATAATGACTATGTGTGATTTATCTCTCTTTTTATTTCAGTGATCCGAGCTGGTGGTAGAGTTTGGTTTGATCTAAGGTCGTTAGCGGGTGATGGTTCCTTTAATTTCTGTTTACTTTTGTAATGGTAACAATGTACCGTATGTGCATCAGACTAGCTTGCTGCTGTGTGTTTCTGTAGTCTTTCATTTTATTTTCACCAACACATGTTTTTAACTTGTATTTATGACAGAGTGGTAGCGGTATAGCTGGTGGTGTATCACAATCTTCCTTAAAAAGTATTAATTCCATTAGAAAAGAGAACCAAGAGCTCAAGGAGAGGTGGTTATTTCATCCCAAGAATTTTATTTTTGGTTTGCTCGAAGTAGTTATTTTGTTTAATCTTATTTTTGCTTATAATTCATAAATGCATATAGGTTAATTAGGATCGAACAGCTTCAATGCAAGTCGCAAGTTGGTGGTGTATCCAAATTCTTCTTAAATACTATTGAGTTTATATAGAAAAAGAAGAGTCAACGGTATTTAAGGAAGATTCTGATACACCACAAGCTTGGGACTTTCATTGAAGCTTTTCGATCCTAATTAACTCTCATCTGCAAGATTTTTTTTTGTTGGTTTGCTCAAAGTGGTCATTTTGTTTAATCTTGTTTTTTCTTGTTATTCGTAAATGTCTATAGGTTAAGTAGGAATAAAAAGCTTCAAAGGAAGTCGCAAGCAGGTGGTATATGAGACTCTTAAAGACTATTGACTCTCTTAAAAAGAGAACGAAGAGACCAAGGAGAGGTAGTTATTTCATCTCCAAGAATTTGATTTTCTGTTTGCTCAAAGTGCTTATTTTGTTTTATCTTACATTTGCTTGTAATTCATAAATGTTTGTAGGTTAAGTAGGATAAAAAAGCTTCAAAGGAAGTCGCAAGTTTGTGGTGTATCATAATCTTCCTTAAATACTATTGACTCTCTTAGAAAAGAGAATCAAGAGCTCCAAGAGAGGTAGTTATTTCATATTCAACAATTTGATTTTTGGTTTGCTGAGAGCCGTTATTTTGTTTGATCTTGCTTTTGGTTGTAATTCGTAAATGCCTGTAGGTTAATTAGGATCGAAAACTTCAACGGAAGTCACAAGCTCGTGGTGTATCAGAATCTTCCTTAAATATTATTCACTTTCTTAGAAAAGATAACCAAGAGCTCAAAGATAGGTAGTTATTTCATCTCCAAGTTTCCTAACCTACGTTTCATCAGAAGTAAAATAGCCTAATTTTACTAACCTAACTAATTTCCCGACAAAGAATGCATAAACAAAATAACTTATTTCACTAACCCAAGAATGAAGTTGAAGTATTTATTTTCGTTAGGTTGAAGTTTTTGAACTTAATTTACTTCTAGATTTGCTACATTAATTTTTGAAATGTTTGAATAATTTGTACACCATAGTTGGTAAATATTTGAACTTACTTGACATTTTGTCCAAAAACAAATAACTTATTTTACCCTAGACTATAATTATTTGTGTACAAAAAATTTTTGGTCTGACCGATGACTCGACTAGATAGATTTAGTGAAACAAAAAAAAAATTTTGGTTCGCCTTCGATTTCGTTTTTAAAAATAGTGAAGACAAAACCAAAGTGAGAATTTCAACGTTTCTTGTTTCGTTTAGGAGCGTTTGATCATTGACCAATTATAGCAATCGGGACCAATAATGCAAAATTTCAACTTCAAAATGGACTGTGCACAAGACCTAGTTGCTTGTTTTATAATCTCATAGTGGCTTCTAATCTGAAACTTTACAGTCTTGTCCCTCTCCCTTCTCTCTCTATAAATAAAAGTTTTTAGAGTATAAATAAAAGTTGGAAAGGTTTCCACAAAATAAAAGATTTTTTTTACATTAAGTTGGAAAGGAGAATAAAAGAAAAATAAGACAAAAAATCTCAAAGAATCAGAGCACGCGTGTTGTTAATTTGCCCTCTTTCTCGACAATATTAATCCGTGCCTTCCAATCCAAATCCAAATCCAAATCGTCTAATTCGGTTTTAATTCAAATTATTTGGTATAATATTAACCAAATATCAACTAGTCTGGACCAAAAAATCATTTATTTATTTATAAAAAATAGCTATACATATCTTTTTTAAACCAATTTTAATTCGACTGGTTTGAAAAAAGATTAGACAAAAAAAAATCTTGTGTGCATTCATCGAATTGACCAATAACAACGTGTTTGCGTAAAGAAATGCTTCTATCGTCATGAGAATTACTATGGTTTCAATTAATTATAAGTGTCAACAAAGTTCGCATAATTATATTATTAAAATTATACAATACTTTTCAATAAAAATATTTAACGATTATCTTGTTATTGCTATGATACCTAGCACTACCACCGATTTTTTTGAACTTCATTTGAGTGTATTCTTTAATAGTATTTTTATCATTCTTAACTTTTGAACTCAAGAACACCCAAACAAAAATCCTAAAACTTAACTTCTAAACAAAAGCAATATATTTTTCAAAAGGGAATGCTTTAAATAGTGGGCAGAGAAGAGATTAATTAATTGTGTAAGAGTCAAACCAATAGAGTGTTGGACTAAAAAAACATAGGAATAGCAATCTAAAACAAAGAGAGACAAAACAATACCACAAACAATGCAAAGAATTCTGACCTTCTTTCAAAAAAGCATCAACCTTGTTTAGTCACTTCCGGTTCTGCCATTCTTGTCTCCTAAAGGCTAAAACCAAAAAGCCCTCTCTCACTCTCTCTCCGGCGTTGCTTTATTTTCTGTGTTTTATGTTCCCTGTTTATATACGCTGTGTTTTTTTTGGGTGGAAATATACGCTGCTTTGTCTCCACTGTTCCCTTCTCCCTTTAATTTTTTTCTGTGAAGGGCCTTCTCCCTTTAATTAAATTCCTCTGATCCTCCGATTCCTTTTCTTTTGCCAAGAAATATAACATTGAGATTAATTACTCTCAAACTCTATTTCGTGTTACCTCTAAAAAAAAACTCTATTTCATGTTGGCTGAGATGTCACGCATGACTGTCCATTATCCATCCTAATTAGTCGTGCCAACGAACTTCCCAGGCCGGATTAAAATGCACAAATACAGCACACATTGAGAAAAAGGGAATTGTGTAGATGATGTTATAACATGCACATCGTTTAGGTTAGAAGAGATTTTATTTACCCCAATATATGATTGATAAAAATTAGTAGGTTAGGTACTTCTTCGAATTAAAAATAAACATAACATGGTTTTTAGAGAGATAGTTTACTTTAGTTTATTACACTAAGTTTTGAACTTTTTTTATTAAGTATCCGTTAAAATCTTCATATCCAACCCGATAAAAATTAGTAGGTTAGGTACTTCTTCGAATTAAAAATAAACATAACATGGTTTTTAGAGAGATAGTTTACTTTAGTTTATTACACTAAGTTTTGAACTTTTTTTATTAAGTATCTGTTAAAATCTCCATATCCAACCCAAAACCTTAAGGTAATGAGTTGGTGAATTTTTTACACTTATAAACGTGCCTCCTACTCGTGTTTTAATCGATGTGAGATTCTCAACACGCTCCCTCAAACGAGACCTACCACGGGTCGAAGATTGCACTGGCTTTGACTTCACCAACGTGCGAGAAATGAGGGTCGTGCGAGTTCAACAATGGGCACGGGATCAACCCGCTCTGATACCATGTTACAATCTCTATATCCAACCCAAAACCTTAAGACAATGGATTGATGGATTTTCCACTCTTATAAACTTGCCACCACTCGTGTTTTAATCGATGTATGTGGGATTCTCAACAGTATTGTATAATTTTGCTTTGCCCGTGAGAATAGTATGCGTTCAAAATGTTTTCCTTTTTTTATCTCTAAAAATAGGATCGCCTAAACCACCCTAAAGCTATTTCATCTATGTTGTCCATTAAACCATGATTCTATGTTGTTTTTTCCAATTCATATTTTAGGGACAAAAAGGTTGTACTGTAAATAAATTTAGAGAATCTCTATTATAAGAAAAACTAAAAATACAACCACGTAAAAATAAAATATTTTTCAAAATATAACCACGTAAAAATAAAATATTTTTCTTTGCTTTCAAAGAAATTAAATTCTTCCACAAGAGAGAATATACTCTCCCTTTACTCGGTTATTTATTTTTAGGTGCAGTAGACACGCACGCAGGCGCTTTTAATGCACCTGGTGATTTCTGAGGTAACAAACGACCGGTCACTTTTCCTTCCTCATTGGGTCCCACATCCTCCTGCCTAATATGTTTAGTCTCGTCTCTTGCTCTATTTTCCCTTTTCAGGGTCTGTTACCGAAATCCTCAATATTTTCGTAGGAGGCAAGGATTCTAATTTATCTAATGTAAAATTTATCTTAGCATCGATTTGTTTAACAAAATTTTATTTTTAAATTTTACGAATAAAAAATATATTTTTAAATCAGATCTGATAGTTCTTAATCTACATACCAAAAATTTAAAAATCTATCTAATCGGTTGGCAAAAATAACCCCGGGTGCCATTCTCATCCAATCGCTGTCGTTTTGACTCTTGACCACTCCCCTCCCTCCACCCCTATTAATTAGGTCAATTTTTCTTTAAAAAAAACACAAAACAATAAAAAAGCTAATAAAATAGAATAATAAACAAAAAGCTCCCCAAGCCTCATGAACCCTAGGGCTCTATTCTATACTTAAAACTAATATAGCGCCTCGTTTGCCAAAAATAATTAAAATAATATTGACCAAAATAATTCTCATCGCACCCAAGGCCGGTTCCTTGTATCACAAGTCAAATCAGAGCCGTTCGTCAGTGATCCCAAACTTCCCGATCCGACGGCTGATATTTAATCCAAACAGTTAGTTACCTGGCCACCCGCTACATAAAAAAGACCCCTCCCCTTCTCTTCGCCTCAGTCCTTTCCCTCTGTCTACAATTTTAGAGAAAGACCTGACGAAGACGACCTGTCGTTTCGAAAATGGTGGCTAACCGAGTTCGACTCGGTCCCTGACTCACTCTAGCTACGACATTCCGCATTTTCTTTCTGTTTAGAGAAAAGAACACACAACACAAGACGTACATAGGGATGAGGAAGCTGAGGGAGTTCTGGAGGCGGCGGTGCCGTCCCTGCGCCGTCGTTTTGGCCTCGGCCTCGGCGACGACGACGTTTCTGCTTCTTCTCGTGCTCGTCTTTTCCGGCGGTGAGTTTTTTTTTACTCCGGCTAGTTTCCTTTTCGATTCTTTTTTCGAACTTCTATTTGTTTTTTCTTTTTCCATTTTTAATAAGCAGTTTTAGTTTCCTTTTATAGGTTGCTTTATTTTCCCTTGTTTATTTCACAGAGTCTTGTTAATATTTTTTTATAAATATTTTCGGGGACAAGTTTAATATAATAATATATGATCGGACGACAGGGAAACGCCTAAATCTGATTCTCTCTTCCTGCATTTTCTTTAACTGTTTTTTGTCCTTATCTGTAAATAATTAATTATTTAATTATGGATCTTTTTAATGTTGGGGTGGGGTTTCTGGTTTCAGGAATGGACATTATCAACGAGCGTGCATCGATATTAAAGCGGGCGGACTATCCACTCTCAACGGGCGGAGGAGACGACCACCGTACGCCGCCGTTTTCTCCGCCTCGGAAGCTCCTCGTTGGCCGTTGTAAGTCCAGACACTAATTAAATTAATTCACAATTATCATTTATTTTCTATTGCCAATAAATATATATAGATAATTAGGTTCAGAATGGTTGGGGAAAATGTGGGGTTTGGGAATTCTTTCCGAATCGGCGCATTTTAGTACCCATTGTTATCATTTTGTTCTTATTCTCTCTGTGGTACGGTCGTTTTGAATGCCAGGGTCTGGGCTGGGTTTGTTTTTGTTTGGCGTGCTAACTTGCGCCCTTTTGTTTCTTTGCAACATTTGTGGGGCCGCCTCCCGAATCAATTCACAAACAGAGCTAGAAATGAATTTCAAACTCTGCACCTGTTAGGTTGAATTGAGATTTGAAACCATGTTGTAGATTATTATAGGATGTGGTTAATTAGAGGGTGCGCATGTTAGCTTTTTTTAAAATTTTTATATTCGTAATCGAGCATTTTCCAATAATATTTTTTAAAGTTTAAATTCAAGATTAAATTATTTATCATTTGAACCAACTCATATTCACCGCATTAACTTAATGCGTACTTTAGTGCTTGGTAATTGTGGTGGATTCCAATTTGGCATATTTTGATTATTCGGGAACCGGAACGGGTCACCTTCGTGATGTTAACATGTTTTAGTTGAGGATTTTTTCAAGTTGGTGTATATATTTCCCATTCGGGTTTAAAGGGGGCAGGGAAAGAAGAGATTGGAAAGCAACGTTTCGCACAATTGAGAAGCAAAAGGTCTTCCCCTGATCCATTATAGGCTCTTTTCTCCCTGTCCCGACCAGACCTCAAATCTGTAGAACCACTTTTTCTTCCTGCTTTTTCTGTTGGTTTTTTTTAAGTCACTGTCGGTAGGAGACGGTTAAAGTAAATTTAAGTCTCTTGTTACTCGGACGAATATTTTCCGTTATTGGGTTTGGATGCTCCGTCGCCCTGTTTAATTGAGGTTACAGCGTGTAATCCTCTCTGTTTTATCTTGTACCGAGGCACGGCGTTGCCTTTCGCTATCTCTCCAATTTAACGTGAAACTGAAGCGCCATTTTTTTGGCTTTGTTTTGCACAGCATTGACAATGGTGGAACCTGATAGAATATGGGGAGAGAAGTGTACGAGCGCTGATGTCGTGATCAACCAGGGACCAACGAACCCCCTCCCCACCGGGGTACCTTCCTACATGGTCGAGATCGTGAACACGTGCGTCACCGGCTGCGACATCTCCGAGATTCACCTCAGATGTGGATGGTTCAGCTCTGCTCGCCTCATCAACCCGAAGATCTTCAAGCGAATTCGCTACAACGACTGCCTCGTGAACGATGGCAAGGCCCTGGTCAATGGTGGCACACTCTCGTTCGAGTACGCCAACACTTATCTTTACCCTCTTACTGTCTCCAAGGTGATTTGTGCTTGAACCATGCAAGAGACGCGACCATCATAGACCGAGGCAAGAACGTTGGTGATCTGTTGACTTGGTTTGATTTAGACGTTGACGTTGGTGATCTGTTGACTTGGTTTGATTTAGACGTTGACGTTGGTCAATTTTTGGTGGGCAGAGATAGCTACAGAAAGGCAACGTTCGGGTGGGCACAGAGAGAGATTCTTTTGGATCTGTATATAGTTTGGTGGTTATATGATACATAGTATGGTTAAATCAATAGGCGGACAAATTGAATCTCGGAGATACAATGATACAATGGCTATAGTAGTGGTCCTTTTGCTGTTGTCACATTTGACAGTTTTGATGATTGTAATACTTCACCCATCTGACGAGTTTGCATATTTACCCGGTTTAAACCTGAAATATTTGTTTCGAGAATGTCTGGATACAAGTGATTTTAAAAGAATTTAAAATTAATCCTGTGTTCAACCATGATTCAGTAAATCATACATAAAATTCCCACCGACACTTATCCTAAGCATTTATAATCTAATAAGGCCCACCATATGAAGACTGTTTTGTATACTTGGTCTACTTGGTTACATCCGTCATGAATAGAAAACTGTTTTGTATTTTGCAAGGTTTTTGTGTCTATTTTTGCGTTCACAAACAAAGTCGATTATCTTGGACAAGACATAGATTATCTTGCACTATGCTATAAACAAAAGATGTAATCAAATTTGTTCGAGGCAATCAAGAAAGTTAAAGATAAGAGATATGGATATATATCGTTGCTTTGTCTTCATCCTTTCCCTCGTCGACTCCATGATTGTGGGGGTTTCTGGAGGCGAAGGAGGTGTTCGGTGGAGTGAAACCTTAATCGTTAAACCTTTTGGTTTCAATTTTTTAGAATTTTCATAGTCCTACTAGATACTTTTTTTTTGAGGAAAACTACTAGATACTATTTGGGATCAGAATTAGTAGTCTTTTAGAATTTTGATATTCCACGAAAAAATTCTGTATTTACCAAATACACACCCATTGCAAGCAACGGTTTCGGTTTGAGTTTTTGCACTTTGGGCCCATTTCTTTTGTTTTTCTACGATACCTGTTTTACATTATATTGACATTTTTTTGGTACGTTACATTATATTGGCATTATGTTTGCTTGTGCTGAATTAAGATATTTGATTCGTTAAATTGTCATGCATTTTGTTATATATTTATTGATTAGTTCAGGAACAAACCCATATTTTATTTTAACTTAAGTATTTATTACGTGTCAAGGATCGTAAATCATTCTATCATCCTACGATATCCGAGTGGCTTTGAATTAAAAGATACCAGATCCGTCAGATCTGAATCTAAATTCGAATCTGATCCTAAATTAAGAATCACAATTGACATTAATTATTCTAATTTAATTAAAAATTTTAAGTTAAAATTTTAAAATAATTTGAATAAAAAATATTCTTCATTTGGCTCTCTTCATTTTTTTTGGAGCATGTATTTGATACTTCATCTTTTTTTTGTAATAAATTTGATACTTCACCTTTTACGTCTCATATCACGTCAACCAAACATTTTTTCGTAATAAAAATTAATAAAATAAAACGAGCAACCAATTTTTTTTTAGGAACCATATCACGCCCCCGTGTATGCTAACTTATTTAAAAGCTGTTTTCTCGATTAGTACATAGATGGAGAATCTGTCATTGTTCTCTAGTGCTGCATCTATCAAATAATTAATGAAAATGAGACAAAGAAAACGCCATCATTCTTGTTGGCATGCCAGTAGCTAATTAGAAAACCATGATCATGTCTTTAATTATGCCAATTAATCACACAAGAAGTTTCAAATTCGGAACGCAGTTGAGTTAAATATTTGTTGAGAAAATTTACCATCTTTTGAAGGTAGTTTGCAACTCGAATTTGAATTTGTCAGTTTGTGAGTGTCAGGATATCATGTGATATAAACCTGAATGAAATTATTTACCCTAGGCTGCACCAACTGCTGCATTATGCAATCATGAAAAAGAGAAAGAAACATCTTCAAGTTCTAATAATGGTCAAGAGATTGGTTCTTTTGATCATAGCCAAACACTTGTTTGGGTTCTTCTTCCAAGTACTCCAGATGCACAGAGATGCTTTGTGGGCAATCTCTTGACAGTTCCAAGGTATATTCTTCTGTTATTGTTGCTCCTCCTTTTTGTTCTGTTCCCATTGACAAGTAGAAAAAAAAAGTAAGCATTTATAATCTTACCTTGTTCTAATTCATGTGATGTAAACAAAAAATTCTAATGTCGTTCTAAATTCTCTTCACGCAATATGAAATCATTGGGAAGTTCTAATTATTACTTTAAAAAAATTTAAATTATACATTGCCGTATTAAGAGGTATTTAGGTGGCCATTAAGAAAAGCAATATTAATGTCATCTTGAATGTGTGAAATAACCATACAATTTAACTATATTAAAAGAATCGTGTAATGAATTGTAGTAGCAACGGTATTATTGAATCTTCCGTTGCATATTCGGTTAGAATAGTTTTTCCTACAACATCTAATTCTCATGATGCACTTCTGAACTGTATAAAACTTATAAAACATGTGCAAATAAATAGCCACATTTTTGTTGAGGTGTCATCATTCTTTTTAATACTGCGATATATTATCTTTTTTAAGTATCATGGTGATATTTTTCACGACATTTATTTAGATGAATTACAAAAGTCCACACAAATAGTCGAATGATTACAAAAAATCTATCCCATATTAATTTTTTAAGATTTTCAAATAAGCTCTATAGCTCTCCGTAGGTAGAGTTTTTTCCCTAATAAAATAGCCCAACAACATAAAACAAATAATATAATTCAACGAAAGAAAAGGGATTATTAAAGCACCCGTGTATGTCACATTGGCAGTTACTTTACCACTTGTTATGCAAAAATTACCATAAAAATATCATGTCACGTTTAATCCAAACAATTTCTACTAATCTCAATAAGTTACAAAAATTTTAGGGTGGTTTCCAAGGTGATTTGTGCTTGAACCATGCAAGAGAGACCATCATAGACCGGGGCAAGAACGTTGGCGATCAGTTTACTTGATTTGATTTACACATCGACAAGAGAGTTTCTATTGTCGCTACTATGATCTGTATATAGTTTGGTGGTTATATGATACACAGAATCGTTAAATCAATAGGCGGACAAATTGAAGATGCGAAATTAATACGGGATACGTTGACGCGAAGTTTTCGCCAATTTGATGGTTTCTAGCTTGAATGATGATACAGTGGTCAGTAGCTATAGTAGTTGTTGAGAAATAAGATCGAAACGAGTAAAACACGAGACACAAGAATTACGTGGAAACCTCAAGACGGGGAGAAAACTACGGGCAAAGGAGAGTCGTCCACTATGTGAGTCCAATCGGTTACAAGGCCTCCGTGAGGGTTCTCTCTACCTCACAACTCTCAACTAGTACAAATAAGACCTAGGCATAGGCCGTATATATATAGGAGACTAGCACTCTATTCTGATCAGGAAATAGAGCCCTACTGTAATTAGGAATTTGGAACAATCCCTAACAAATCTCCACCTTGGACCAAATTCTATGACTCCAACTTCAACGTTTCTCCACCTTCACCACCAGCCCCTAAGGGCAATCAGCATCAAGCATGAACACCGACCAAGTCCAAGCAATGCTCGAACTTAGTACCAGAAAGCGGCTTCGTCAACATGTCTGCAGGGTTGTCCTTGGTACCCACCTTGCTCACAACAATCTCACCTTGAGCAACATGCTCCCGAATGAAGTGGTACCTCACATTAATGTGCTTTGTCCTCTCATGATACATAGCATCCCTCGTGAGATGGATAGCACTTTGACTATCACAGTACACTGTACTGACCTGCAGCTTCTCACAGATTTCACTAAAGAAACCTTTCAACCAGATAGCCTCCTTCACACCTTCAGTTATAGCCATGTACTCTGCCTTAGTGCTAGACAATGCCACTGTGGCCTGTAGACAAGCTCTCCAACTGATAGCACATCCTCCAAGAGTGAAGACATATCCAGACAAGGACCTAGACTTATCAAGGTCTCCAGCATAATCTGAATCAACGAAACTAATAACTCCATCACTGGTGCGTCCAAACTGTAGACACACGCCCTTGGTACCCTTCAAGTACCTCATAATCTACTCCACTGCTCTCCAATGACCTTCTCCAAGATTTGCCATAAACCTGTTAACGACACTCACAGCATAGGCCAAATCCGGGCGTGTGCAAACCATAGCATACATCAGAGAACCAATAGTATTGGAGTATGGAACACCAGACATGTAATCGACCTCAGCAGCTGACTGTGGAGATAAGGTAGACGAAAGCTGAAAATGTGTACCAAGAGGAGTATTCACAGGATTACCAGTCACATCAAACCTGTCAAGTACATTTTCAATGTAACTCTCCTGACTCAGAAATAACTTCCTTGCTCCTCTATCTCTAACAATCTCCATACCAAGAATCTTCTTAGCAGGGCCCAAATCTTTCATCTCAAACTCGCTACTCAACAAAGCTTTGAGCTTTCTCACCTCTCATTTGTCACTGGCAGCAATTAACATGTCATCCACATACAGGAGCAAATACACTTGGGAACCGTTGCGTAGCCTTTTCAGGTAAACACAACTATCATAATTGCTCCTCTCATAACTATGAGAAATCATGAAGGAATCAAACCTTTTATACCACTGCCTCGGAGACTGCTTAAGGCCATACAGAGACTTCTTCAACAAGCACACATATTCTTCTTTGCCTTCAACATGAAAACCCTCAGGCTGTGCCATATAAATCCGCTCCTTAAGCTCTCCATTCAAGAAAGCTATCTTCACATGAAGCTGTTTAAGCTCCAAATCCTGCATAGCAACAATACCAAGAAGAGAATGAATCGAGGTATGCTTCACAACTGGTGAAAATACCTCATTAAAGTCCACACTAGGAATCTGACTATATCCTCTAGCCACTAGCCTAGCCTTGTATCTAGGCTCTTCAACTCCAGGTATACCATCATTCTTCTTGAATACCCACTTGCAGCTGACAACCTTCTTATCCTTAGGCAGCTTAGTAATCTCACAAGTGTTGTTTCTGTGAAGAGATTCCATCTCTTCCTCCATAGCAACCAACCATCTAGCAGAGTCTTTCGACTTCACAGCATCTGAGTAACTAGACGGTTCTTCACAGCTATCAACTTCTGCTGCCACATTCAGGGCAAAAGCAACAATATCAGCCTCACCCAACTTCTGTGGAGGCCTGATAATTCTTCTGGGCCTATCTCTAGCAATAGAATACGCTAGCTCCCTCTCAACTGTGCCAACATTCTCAACTTCATCGGATAACCCACCATGAGTAAGACCATGGCAATCAACATCACGGAAAGAACTCACTTCTGGATCAGCATCAAACTCCACCTGCACTTTTGACTTTTGCAAGTCCACACTTGGAGCACTCGGAATACCAGGTGAAGAAACATCCTCCCTCTTACTCAGCATGGCTGTCTCTTTGAAAATAACATTCCTACTCAACAAGACCTTAGACAGCTCGGGACACCACAACTTGTTTTCCTTCACTCCAGAAGCATAGCCAAGGAAGATACACTTCACAGATCTTGGCTCTAACTTGCCATTATTCACATGAGCATAGGCAGGACACCCAAATATCTTCAAAACAGCATAATTAAGAGGATTTCCAGACCATAATTCTTCAGGTACCTTGCCATCAAGTGATGCATGAGGTGAACGATTGACAAGGTGAGAGGCAGTGGAAGCAGCTTCAGCCCAAAATGACTTAGGCAAACCAGCATTTGACAGCATACAATGAACTTTCTCCAACAAAGTTCTGTTCATTCTTTCAGCGACTCCATTCTATTGAGGTGTACCAGAGATTGTCTTATGCCTGACAATACCCTTATTCTTGCAGAACTCATCAAACCAACTAGAGCAAAACTTCAATCCATTGTCTGTGTGGAGATGCTTGACATCTCTCCCAGTCTGCTTCTCAATCATAGTCTTCCACTACTTGAAAGTATTAAAGACATGATCCTTGCTCTTCAAGAAGAACGCCCACACCTTCCTCGAATAATCATCAATAATAGTTAGCATATACTTGGAACCATTCTTTGTTGCAACTTGAGACGGTCCCCAAAGATCAGAATGAACATAGTCAAGTTTTCCCTTTTGTAGTGTGCACACCTTTTTGAAAACTGACTTTCTTCTGCTTGCCAAACACACAGTGCTCATAAAATTTCAGCTTCCCAATACCCTGTCCACATAATAATCCTCTCCTATTTAGCTCGGTCATACCTTTCTCACTCATGTGACCAAGTTGCATATGCCACAATGAGGTATTCTCAGAATCTGTCAACGAGCTAGATGCAGCAGCAGCAGTCCCTGTAACTGTAGAACCCTGCAAAACGTACAGATTTCCAACCTCCTTCTTGGCCTTCATATGCACTAATGAGTTCTTACTCACACGAAGAACTCCACCTTCTTCGGTATACTTGGTCCCCAATGTATCAAGAGTACTCAGCGAAATCAAGTTCCGCTTCAAATCAGGGATATGCCTCACATTCGTCAAGGTTCGAATGACACCATCATGTATCTTGATCTTCACTGTGCCAATACCAACAACCTTGCAGACAAAATTATTTCCCATGAGAATATTACCCTCCGCTAGGGGTGAGCAAACAAACCGAAAACTATCAAACCGGATCAATCCGGACCAAAAAACCAGACCAAACCGGACCAAATGCAAAAACGCTCCAGTCCGGTTTGTAAAAATACCAAAAATCTGATTCTCGGTCCTGTTTTTGGTCAGACCGGACCGCACCTGGACCGGACCAGAGTAGGTACGATCCAGTTCGGTTTGCAATATCCCTAAAATTCTGGTTCTGGTCCGGTCTGGTTTTTTCCGGTTCGGTCTGGTTCGGTTGACTTGCTCACCCCTGCCCTCCGCACGTTCATATGTTGAAAACCAGTCCCGGATGGGACACATATGAAATGTACAAGCAGAATCAAGGACCCAAGCAGCATCAACTTTAGACTTCCTATCAATCACAGATAAAAGGTCTCCATTAGATTCTTCTTTCTGAGTGGTGGTGGCAACACTAGCACTGCCGCTATCAGAACTTTCTCCTTTCGGAGCACTGGACTTTTCGCCCTTCTTCTTGTTCTTCAACTCTAGATGTGTCAAAATAGCACGCATCTTAACCTGCCACAAGGAAAAATTAGTTTTCCTCGTCAATTGAGAGATTTTGTACTTCTTGGAAGTCATCCTGAAGCTCCTCGAACCAAAAAATTAGCCCAAAATCGGTTAGAAAACTAAAATCAGCCAAAATAGTTGACTTTTGGTCAACCAGTCAAACAATTGACTTTTGGTCAACTCGAAAATTTGGGTTTTTCAACCCAAATCTCTCACAGGTGGCGGCTGACCCTTTCCTCCTCCTCCTCCGCGGTGACGGGTTCGGTGGTGGCGGCTCCAAGGGGTGGTCGGAACGCGGGCGGCGGCGACTCCAAGAGTTTCAAAACCCTAAATCCCGATTTTCTCCCAAATCGGTTACTGTTCACATTTTTTTCTTTCAATACTTGAATACTCGAAACTCAGATCCGGCTCTGATACCAATTGTTGAGAAATAAGATCGAAACGAGTAAAACACGAGACACAAGAATTACGTGGAAACCCCAAGACGGGGAGAAAATCACGGGCAAAGGAGAGTCGTCCACTATGTGAGTCCAATCGGTTACAAGGCCTCAGTGAGGATTCTCTCTACCTCACAACTCTCGACTAGTACAAATAAGAGCTAGGCATAGGCCGTATATATATAGGAGACTAGCACTCTATTCTGATCAGGAAATAGAGCCCTACTCTAATTAGGAATTTGGAACAATCCCTAACAGTAGTAGGAAGATGACGAAGAACCATTGGATCGAGAAGGAACTCGGGTACGACGATGAGTATTTTAAGGATGATTTTTACCTTACGTTGGCCAAGAACACTCGTTCTCAGACAAAAAAGAAGTCATTTTCGGTGGGGAAAGGGAGGCGTTAGGTACCTATTATGGCAGCATTTATCCTTGACTGCCCATCTTGTGGGTTAGTTTGGATAGAGTTACCAGATATGATAACATATTTAGCTACTCGTTTAGGCCTTGGAAGTATTTAGATCTGTTTTTTCTTTTTTTTTTCTCTTCTCATCCCCTTCTTGTAGCACTTTTTTTTTCTTATTAATAAAGTTTATTTTTTCGCTAAAAAAAGGGAGATGTTCCAACATAAAAGTTAGTAACTACCTTCATATAATAAATAATACTAAGTATTTTCCGAGAAATTGTTTTTAAGGTAAATTTTTATACCTTGTACAAATTTATCAGGGTTTAAACTCTGGACCTCCTTGAGTGTGATACCCTGTTAATGATTTATTCTGTCTGAAATGCTTAAGTGATTTGATTGGTACTATCCATATCAACAAGGTGCACTTTCTTTTCTGGCGCACATCTTGAGAGAACTTTAAGGTTAAACGCATTTGGTCGGGAGTAAGATCAGGATGGGTGACCTCGTGGGAAGTATTTTTCGAGATGTGTGTGAGTGAGGAAAAAATATGCTGAAAAAGATCCGTGTTGGTCTATGGAGACAGTGGTTGGATCGCGGAGCATTATATTTGGTATCAGAGCAAATACGCTTCTGAAACTGTTCTGCTTGGCGCGACGAAGACGTCGCGTATTTAATGAGGAGTAAATGTGATACCCCGTTAATGATCTGTTCTGTCTGAAACGCTCAAGTGATTTGATTGGTATTATCCATATCAATAAGGTGCACCTTCTTTTCTGGCACACATCTTGAGAGAACTCCAAGGTTAAACAGGTTTGGCTGGGAGTAGGATCAGGATGAGTGACCTCCTCAAAAGTATTTTTTGGGATGTGTGTGAGTGAGGACAAAACACGCTAGAAAAGACCCGTGTTGTTCTGTGGAGACAGTCGGTCAGATCACGAGGCGTTACATTGAGTTTAACGACGTGTTGTGCCATTGGATTAAATACCCCTTGGCATATTTCTGGAGGAATTTGCTATCTACAAAACAAACACAACATAAATAAATAAGGCATGCATAGATATAGTTCGATGAGCATAATTACGCAAGTTATAGATATCGAGGCCACAAATTTTCAAGTGAAAAACATCAAGTACATACTCTAACAAACCAGATATTAACAAAAGGAGAATTACAAAAATTAGCAAATCATCTAAGCCTGGACATGTAAGAGCCAATATCATGGATCTTCTTCAGATTATCGAGAACATACTTTGTTTTAGTCTTAAACTTTTCGGCAACAAGTTCTTTCATCAGAGTCTCCTCTACGATGTAGGCGGCATATGCAAATCTGGAAGCTATATCCTGACAAAAAAAAAGTATATATAAAGAAAAATCAGTAAAAATAGTTGGGATAAGTACCATTTGAATCTTGTGATTTACATGAATTTTGTGATATCATCCTGAAGTTTAGAAACGACTTTTTTGGTAGTTGTGGGTTCACATTTTTTGCGTTAGAGGCTCGAGAGCCTTCCCGAACCAAAATCAGCTCCGAACCTAGAAATGACATCGTTTTAAGGGTGATTGGATGCTTTTAATCGGTTGGCAATACGAGGTGGTACAAAATTAAATATCATTTTCAATCCCATTATTTTTTATACTTTCTAAAGAAAACCCTTTATCTTCTCTCCCTTCTCTTCTTCTTCTTCCTCCCTCTCTTCTCTCTCTCACCCCTTTCATCTTCTTCCTCTCCTCTCCCTTCTAATTAAGGCCATGGCCAAAATCAAAAACTGGAAAACCCAGACACACGTTCGCAATCTCTCATCTTTGCCACCGTCAGGAGACACACATACGACTTTGACGTCTTCTCCATCTCCACCGCAAATGATGCCATCCTGTCCGAGACCCGCCTCACCGATGGCGCATCCGTCAACTTCAATGCCCAGTTCATGGATGACAACAAACCTGTCATCTTCGAACAAACCGGGTGTCCCAGAATCTACCTCACCTCTCCTAGCCACGCCAAACCAGGCATGCCATTTCTAGGTTCAGAGCTAATTTTTGGCTCGGGGAGGCTCCCGATCCTCTGAGATTTGCTGTCCACGATGTTGCCATCTTGCTATAAAGGTCCATGTTCATCGACTTTGGAGAAAACAAAATCTAAGGGACAAGGGAGAAGCTACCGCTCCATCTGGACTTGGGCGTGACTTCAAGAACAAAAATGGGGCCCTCAAAGTCGACAAGTACGGGCTCTCCTCGCCTCACCATTGTAAAGAAGTTCGTAGATTTTGGGAGAGAGGCAATCCATGGCCGACTAGGGCCGTCGCCGTAAGAAGTTGAAGGGATGAATCGACTCAATCCTCTTTAAAGATTGCAACTTTTTTCACAATTCTGGAAAATTAGATGAACCCTAAATCTCTGATTGGGGATTTCTTTCCAAACGCCGAAATGGTTGAATTAGCGATTCCATGAGCATCGAAGCCGTTCGACGCTGTCAGAGACGAAATAGACCGAGAACGATACAACCTCAATACATGGATTAGGGCGACAGGAGGTCGTTGCATGCCATGGATTCTGGAAAATTTAATGTTTGTGGGTTTGGTATTTGAAGGTTGATGAAGATGTTTAAAAGGTTGAAGAAGATAATTTTTTTTATCTTTTTTGTTTAAGGGTATTTATTTATTTTTTTTTCTTTTTGTTTTTTAAGTATGAGGAGCATTTTTGTCTTTTGAAGTGGCCCTTTAGCAGAAAAAATTAAATATTCCAACGTCAGGGATCCCAAAGTATAATAAAATCAAAGACGAGCGATGTGAAATTTTTTTTAAAACAAGAAGAACTAAATCGTCGATTAAGTCAAATAAGATAGTGCTACAATAATTTGCTAAAAAAATCCTCATTCTTTGTTTTGTTCTTTTACGGCGATGAACGAGACGTCACGAGAGAACTGGGCCACACGCTGGACGATCGCCTGAGTGCCAAGTTATGTGTTCGTTGTTGTCCGATGCGTGATTTTCCCAAGTCTATTCAATCAAATTAATAAATGTATGGACCCAACTTACCATTTAGGCCCAACTACCCATTTAATTGGAAAAAAAGGTAATCTTTTTTTTTGAATGGAAAAGGAGGGGGCAACCCGCAACGGCCAGTGTACACACACTCCCATCTCTCCCACGTCACGAGAAAGGAAATGGAAGCGAGCGAGCAGAGATGGAGGATCAGCGTCCGGGCCAGATCTCGCAAGTTCCGTTTCCGGTTCAAGGCCACCAACGTGGACCCCACCTGGGATATTTTCAGATTCTCCCTCTTCCTCAGGCTTCACCAATTCCTTCTCCGCCTCAAATCCGAACCCAAGGCCCACCCGCGGCCGCCGCGAACTCCTGTGAGGACCAGGAAATCATAATGAATAATTTAAAAGTTATGGAAGAGCAAACTATAATTTGTTCAGGGACTGAACTGAACTTTTGCCAAACCTTAACCCTAGCTCCGCCTATAAAAGAAGGCTGGACGAAACCCTGAAGCTCACCCTTCTGAACTTTCATTTTCTCTCTTTCAAGGTAGAGGAGATCTTCCGGGCGAGTCCAGGAATGAGGGAGAATACGACAACACCTTCCAAAACGCTAGGGTAAGCTGTCTTGTCCGAATTTATTGTGAATCGCTGAAGTTTGGGGATAAATCGTAGTGACTGTTTGATCACAAATCTGTAGGGACTTGAGGAGGGCGCCGTAAATTATGAGAGACGCGGATTGACGATGTTAGGTTAGAAGGAAACGAGGTAAGTCGAACCTCTATATCTTTTAGGTCGTAATTACTGTGTTTTGTTATTGTATGATCGTATTGGGACATATTTCATCAGTATTTGAGTGGTATGTAATTCGTATGTTCGTATTCTGTCCGTATTTGAAGTGATATGTATTAGTTTCGTATTCTGCCATGATCTGTATTCTGTCATGCGATCTGTATTCGAGTGGGTGTATTCTGCCATGTGATTCGTATCTGTTCTGTCTGTTTTGGTCGAGATTATCCCGGTGCTTCTGTCACTTCATCTAATTCTTTATTCTTTTTTCATGATTGTTCACTTAATTTGGTAGCATTCATATTAGTTGAACTATGAAGTATAATTTATTTAAAATAAAAAAAGTAATACCAAGTAATATCAACAAAAATATATGCTATATAAATAAGATTAATCGATCGCATAAAGAGCTGAGTTAATCGTTAAAAAAATTAATATTTCGACGTTTAATTGTCAGAGAATTTAAAAAAGAAAAGTTTAAATGTCAAATAAGCCATAATTTTTTTATGTCTTCATCTAATTTAATTTTTTCAAGCTATCAACTTACAAGCCCCCTCCCGCCCGCCCCCCCCCCCCCCCCCCCCCCCAAAAAAAGCTATCAACTTACAACTATTGACCCTGACATCCCCCCCCCCCCCCCCCCCCCCCAAAAAAAGCTATCAACTTACAACTATTGACCCTGACATCCCCCCCCCCCCCCCCCCCCCCCCCCCCCCAAAAAAAGCTATCAACTTACAACTATTGACCCTGACATCAATCTCTAGCTCACGAGACAAGTCGCGGTTATTATTTTTTTACTACGATTGCATTTAAATATTTTTCTCAACAGTAGTAAGTCATTAAACTCTTTTTCTTTATTTTTTAATTTAATGTTATAATTTAACACCCTATCAAAATATTAATTGGGAAGAGATTTTGTTATTGATACAATAAATCATCAATTATCTTCCACATCATCATAAAATTTATGTTTTAACTTTTAATTTTTCTATTTTCTTTGGATGACGACCTCTTATTTTTTGGGAATATTTACATGAGTTTCATGAGATGAGACAACTATCAATATTTTTTTACCCTAATCTCTAATTTAGATTTGAACACTATTTTTTTACTACGATCTGTCAATCAAATAATGTTTTATTATCACCGTCTCAATTTTCCTAATTTGGAACACTATTTTTTACTACGATTGCGTCTAATATAATTTTTCAACATTGATCGGTCATTAAATCCATAATATTTATTTTTTAATCTAACATTATCAATTATATCATGATACACGGAAGTGTTGTCCCTTCTCATTAGATGGTCTATGATTTATGTATATTGAATCATTTATTTTTGGAAAAGAGCAAGAATGTAATCATCTTTTACGTATTCCTAGTACATGGAACAAACAAACATCATTATTTACCTTGTTGCTGATGAAAATTACCTTGGGAGATGCCGTTTGTGAAAGTCGCTTAACATTGATGATTTTGGATTGAGTGGGGATAACTTTTAGTTGTTCTTACAGAGAAATTTTATTTGAATCATCAGATTTTATTAAAAATTGTATCTACAGATCTAACAGTCATCAAAAACTGTGTCTAAAAATCCAAAATTTTAATCCATTTTAGTGGAGATAAATCTTGTCTTCACTTAATCCAACCCCAAGATTGATAGATGCATCATCCAAAATAGCATTGAAAGCTTGTATTTCACCATCCTCGATGGGTTGGCTCAAAATTTTACTCAAAATTTTAAGCACCTGAAAATTAATTATTACTTTATCAATAAAGTGTAATAAATTTAAAATATATAAACAAACATACCCTCAAATGCTGTGCAACTGACTGCAAATGATAATGTCTAGATTGACTCAGGCTTTTCAGCTACCCCCGAAACCTAGCTATGACCCGCTGTATATATTGGTTCTCCGAATCGAAGAAGGCTAGTACACACAATTATTACCTTTAGATTAAGACGTAGATCACAATACAACCTACTTCTATACTATGGCAACCATAAGAAACAAAATAAATTACTTTGAGAAGTCCTAGCACCGAAAATCCAACCACAATCTCTAAAGAACACCTACATAATTATTACCTATAGTTTAAGACGAAGATCACAAAACAACCTACTTCTGTACCATGGCTATAGTAAGAAACAAAATGAATTACTTTGAAAAGTCCAACCACCGGAAGTCCTTGCACCGGGGTTGGATTCAGTGTGGACAAGACTTATCCCCACCGAAATGGATCAAAGTTTTGGACTTCTAAACACGGTTTTTGATGACTGTCAGATCTGTAGACACAATTTTTAATGAAATCTGATGGTTCAAATGAAATCTCTTCTATAGGGACAACTTTTATGTTGTCACCACTCAATCTAAAACCCCTGCACCACCTCCGGGAACACTTACACAATTATTACCTTTAGTTAAAGACAAAGATCACAATACAACCTACAACAGTAAGAAACAAAATGAATTACCTGAAATACACATACCACAAGAAGTCGTCCCAACACTTCGAGGAACACCTACACAATTATTACCTTTAGTTCAAAATGAAGATCACAATACAACCTACAACAGTAAAAAACAAAATAAATTACCTAGAATACGCATACCACATGAAGTCTCGACACTTGGAGGAACACATACACAATTATTATATTTAGTTCAAGACGAAGATCACAATAAAACCTAATTCTATACCATGGCAACGGTAATAAACAAAATAAATTACATTGAAAAGGCACACCACCGAAAGTCCAACCACCACCTATATGAACATCTACACAATTATTACCTTTAGTTTAAGACTAAGATCACAATACAACCTACTTCTATACCATGGCAATAGTAAGAAACAAAATAAATTACCCTGAAAAGGCACACCACCGAAAGTCCAAACACCACCTCCAGGAACACCTATACAATTATTACCTTTAGTTCAAACTCTGACGTTGCCACCTACTTGTCACAGGAAGGGTTGCTAGGGCGCTTCATTTATGCTAGCTCCAATGCCTTCGTGTCACGCCAATGAAAAAAGCTGCTGTCCTTTTGAAGGTTTCACTTCAGAAAGTAAAAATTAGGTCGCCGATGCGATCTTTGCCGGTGCCAAGCCTTGGCCAGATTATGGCCGGATTGGAGGTGCAAGATGATGACTTGCCTTCAGAGCTTTCGGCCAAAGCTTGGCGCCTCATATTTCCTCGGGGCCTAACGTGGGAGGAAGATATCTCAAAAATCTTACAAGAGATCAAGGATTCTGCTTGTGGTATGACCCATTTTATGAATTTTTGACCCTCCGTAATCTGGGTCTTTTATGACTGCTAGGTTTGATTTGTTGGCGTTTGGTGTATATTTTTGTTGTTTTTTGAATGTCCGTAGGGCACTTTGATTAGATTTCTTTTGGCGTTACCTTGGCGATATTTTCAGATAGCGCCCATCATTATTGTGCGTACTAATTGACACTATCTGATTACTATAACATAGTACTTTTGTATCATTGGTATAACCGTATTTGAGATTTCTACTCGTACTAATTGGCACTATCTAATTACTAGGAGATCTAACCTCTCTTGCAACTAAGTGAGAACCCCTAATTACACATTACCCAAACCTTAGTTGTCAAAGGTCACCTTCATGTGCCTCGTGGCTCCTCTTTTTCAACGCTCTAAAATCTTCTCTTCCAGTAACTCTCCTTGTTGTTCTATCGTCCAGAGTTTTAGTTTTTTAGGTAGAAAATTCGAGATTTTTTCAATTTAAGTCCAATTTTGCCCAATTTGGGAGGGAAAAGGTAAGTTTTTGGTCAAATTTTTTTCCAATTTTTCCCTTTTAACACAAAAAGAGTTGTTCCAACCGACTTTTTCCGTGCGACCTGATCATGCGAACCACCTAGTCCTACCAAATTTTGGGTAGTTCGCAAAGTTCCCTTTTTTACCCATAAACCCGAGACGTTCCTTTGGGCGTCAAATAACGTTTTTAAAAACTGTGATGGACGCCCAAGTAACAAATAAACCACAATGCATCTCTGGGCCCAGTCCAAATCCAAACGCAAAAACCAAAATCCACCAATCGGGTTTGGATTGATTTACGACCACGTTATCTTCTTCTTCTTCTTCTTCAAGCAGAAACCCAGCATCAACGACGAGAGGTAGAAGAAGAAGAAAAGGGAGATTTTAAGAAATGGCGGCTAACTATAGCGGGGTCTCTGGGATTGGGCTACGAGGGCTCCCATTTTGCAACAACAACAACAACAACAACAACAACAAGAAGCTGTCGTCTTGTAGGAGGAGGGGCTCCGGCGTCAGGATGGCGGTGTCCGTACAGCCGGAGAAGAAGAGCTTCACCCTCGAGAAATCCATTGAAGCTTACAACGAGGCCAAGGTCCCCCCCACTTTTGTCTTGAAATGAGATTTTAACTTCCCCAGCCTTAATTTGGTTGAATAGGTCTGCTAGTGATGATGTGTGTATACTGTTGGGGATCGGTGAATTGGGGTTGTTCCATTTGGCATTGTGAAGAAGGTGGTTCGGGTTTGTGACGAGGCCGAGGATCGAGTAGAAGATAGTAGCACATTAGATAGCTAAGGTCACATGGTGTTGTTTTTCCTTGGTCCAAATAACGCTCCTAGCTAGCTAGGAGCGTTGTCTCTTCCCCTCGAAGTCACATTTGCCTCAAAATTTACGACGAAGTATTGGTTCATTATACGAGTTTCGGAGATCCAAAACTCTCTCTGGCTCATTTCTTAAGAATAGCTGTAGTCAATCTCTCTCTGGCTGTTCTATATGTTATCGGTCATCCTCACGAGTCTGCAGTGGATAAACGCAGGAATTTGATTCTCAAATTGTTCGGTTTTTTGAAACTTTTGGCAGGAATTAATGCCCGGAGGGGTGAATTCGCCTGTACGGGCATTCAAATCAGTTGGTGGCCAGCCCATTGTAATGGATTCTGTCAAAGGTTCCAAAATGTGGGACATAGATGGCAATGAGTACATCGACTATGTTGGATCATGGGGGCCGGCGATCATTGGTCATGCTGATGACGAGGTTTATCCTGATACTTGACCTTTATATTTTTTGCTAAATAAATTTAAAAATTTCATGTGATTGAAGATCTTAGGCCGGTCATGAAGTTTGAACTTATGTTAATGTCAATATTCTATTCTAATAATTTATTGCAGGTACTTGCAGCTTTGGCAGAAACAATGAAGAAAGGTACCAGCTTTGGTGCCCCCTGTCTTCTGGAAAATGAGTTGGCAAAGGTGGTCATTGATGCAGTACCAAGCATAGAAATGGTACGATTCGTTAACTCCGGCACGGAAGCATGCATGGGTGCACTTCGTCTGGCTCGTGCTTTCACCGGAAAGGAGAAGATCATCAAGTTTGAGGGTTGTTATCATGGTCATGCCGATCCCTTCCTTGTTAAGGCAGGCAGTGGAGTTGCAACCCTTGGACTTCCAGACTCCCCCGGTGTACCGAAGGGAGCAACATACGAAACTCTAACAGCTCCGTTCAATGACTTGGCTGCCGTAGAGAGTCTTTTTGAGGCCAACAAAGGAGATATTGCTGCGATAATCCTTGAACCTGTAGTGGGAAACTCGGGTTTCATTGTTCCCAAACCAGACTTCCTAAGTGCCCTTCGCAGGATTTCGAAAGATCACAATGTTCTTCTAATCTTTGATGAGGTTATGACTGGATTCCGGTTGTCATACGGTGGAGCTCAGGAGTATTTTGGTATAACCCCCGATTTAACAACTCTCGGGAAGATCATAGGCGGTGGTTTACCTGTTGGTGCATATGGAGGAAGAAGGGAGATCATGGAAATGGTTGCACCTGCAGGGCCTATGTATCAAGCCGGGACCTTGAGTGGGAATCCGCTGGCCATGACGGCCGGGCTACACACTCTAAGGCGGCTGCAAACGCCAGGAAGCTACGAGTACTTGGACAAAATCACAGGCGAACTTGTTCAAGGCATTGTAGAGGCTGGCAAGAAGGCGGGACATGCTATATGCGGCGGCCATATAAGCGCAATGTTTGGATTCTTCTTCACAGAAGGTCCTGTCTATAGCTTTACCGATGCCAAAAAGAGCGACACAGCGAAGTTTGCTCGATTCTTCCAAGGAATGCTGGAACAAGGCGTATATTTCGCACCTTCACAGTTCGAGGCTGGATTTACTAGCTTGGCACATACCCCTGAAGATATCAAGAAGACAATTGCTGCTGCTGAAAGAGTCTTCCAACAGATTTGAAACTTGAACCCTGAAGTTCTCGAACCATACTTTTTCGCGCGGTCGCCCTTTTTGTAGATGATTGGGCGCCTGCTTGTTGAGTGTGCTGCGAACCCTTTTAGAAGCTGAATTGGAATCAATTCTTCCTCAGGTTTAACGTGTCTGTAATGTAGCAATTGATTTCAATTCTGCAGTTGAAGTATGTCATCAATGTGGCTTTTGTACGCAATCCGACTCATTTCAAACCTGGATTATTCGTATGAGTGCCCAATCGGTTCGTGGAGAGACATGATACAGTTTGGAGTTTGATAAACGGCTACAAAAATGATCTATACATGTTTCTATTACTGTCAGATGACAAGTCAAACTGCGACAAAGGGAAATTACAATCAGACCTTGAAGGACTAGCACACACCAATAATGGAACAAGAAACGCAGAAATTCGGAGAAGATTCTCACTGTATCTGAGCAGCTGGCACCGAGGTGATTCGTAAAAGATATATACATAATTGACTTCAGAGTATGGAACAGGAACACACAAGCCTCCTCGGAGGATGATCGACCTTCTTCTTCGCTGGAAACAACCACCAGGAATATCAGCATAAAGCTTCAAGTCGCGAGGAACGAGAAAAGCGAAGATGAAAAGCCAATTACTAGCACAAATAAGTCTATCTAGGCAGAATCTATCCCTGTGGAGAAAGGAAAAATCCACTATTTGCCGTAGGTCTACGAGTTTCGGAGGAAGGAAATACTACGCTATTCACGAGTTAATTAAGTGCAGACAACAATATAGCTTGCCACAATCAAACAAATGGAGCATCCAGACAGAGACATTTCTTTTGTCAACTATTCATATTACCATAACCCTTCTCTGTTTCCTGCCAGGTCCTATCCAAGGTTTAGTGACAAAATGAAGTAATTTGCGACAGAAGTTTCTCATATTGAGCTACCAATCATTTGCAAATACAATACAGATGCAATGTTGCAGAGCACCAAAATGACCAGCTATTATAATTATATGCAGCAGATGTACCCAGATTTGAAGGCAGCGGGAATAACTTAAACCGATGTCGCAAAAGTACCTGTTTTGTTTTTCGTAATAGAGGGCTGTACAACAACGTGCATGATGATAACTCCTCCGCCGACTTCCCCATAAGGCATTCGACACTGGCCAACTATATTGTTGTTATCCAAAATCTTCCCAGAACTGATCAGCTTTACTTCATTCACAGACTTAGGCGTGATTGTTTTACCTATTTAAGAGAGCGCAAAATCACGTGTAAGAAGGAAGCAATACACAAAGGAGAAGTCACGGGAAATGCCCACGCCATAAACGCTGTAAAACTTATGAGCATAAACAACTCCTCGTACTACATACACAGGCACTCTCACTGACAAGAGATTTGCAATCCATAATGACTAAACTTAGATTTTTCTTAAAATAGGGCACTTTTTAGGGTGTGTTTGGAAGGGTGGAAAGAAATCTGGATGAATTTGGTTGAATGTGTGCTTGCAGTCAACTTCTAACCAAATTCATCACCAACCCATCGAAACACACTATTAATTTGCACACGGACTAGCTACAACAACACAATCAAACCGAAATGGAATTTTTACAACGTTTTACCCGTAGATGCAAGTCAACAGCATTCCCAGGCTAACAGAGTCTGAAATTGAGTTCTCACTCAATAACGTCATGAAAAACTCAAGCAAGGCTTCCTGCTGCGAAGATGAGATTCCGAATGCATTCGACCTAACAGATAGATTCACGCCTTGCGAATCCTGCACTTTTTTCGTCCCATAACCGCTCGGTTTTAGCTAATCAAAGCAAGCAAATCATCCACAACGAAGCTAGATAAGGTGCAAGAACGTCTACACTCCCAACTCGAAAAGAGCTACTCGCAGAGTCTCGGATGAACCAACAGCTAAGGCCCCGGTCCAACATTACTCGACTCTGAAGGCCAAGAGTTGACCGAATAATAATAATAATAATAATAATAATAATAATAATAATAATAATAGGGGCTACCTTTGGGCCAATCAGAGAGAATCCGCTGCTTGAGGACATCGACGGTGGAGGTGGAGGAGTACCGGAACGGCCCCATATCCGACCCATCGTATAGCCGGAACTTTATATCGGCTACTTCTTCTTCCTCCCGCATCTGCCGCCACGTCCCCGAGAATCGCGCGATCTAGAAACGAAATGGTTGTTGCCGGCTGCTTGCGTGCGTGCGAGCGAGCGAGGGAGGGAGGAGGGGAGTTAGTTCGCCGACGGTTAATTCTGTGTTTTAGAGAGAGAGAGAATAGAGAGAGGAGACTTTGTGCGTGTTGGTGCGCTGAAAGAAGACGACTAAGGGCGCCGGACACGATCAAAACGACGTGTTTTTTGCAATCCAGAGCCTGTCGTCTGCGGGTGACAGTTTTGGATGCGCGTGAAATTACACACAAACACGTATTATTTAAAATTGGTAAAAAAATATACCAGTTATGAAATATATCAGTTATATTCATAAAAATAATATTTTTTAACAAACACAAAGTACTAAATTAAATTTTTCACCAGAGATTTACAACTTGAACTTTTTTATGACAAATTCTTAATAAAGTATTTGGTTCAAAATGTGTGAAACCACAAAGTACTTAAATTAATTTTGTAAAATAGAATCTTATAAACTAAAATTTAAAAAATTAATTACACATAAATACATGTATTATTCAAAATTGGTAAAAAAATGTCAATTATGAAATATATCACATGAAAATAATATTTGTTCAAAACACAAGGTACTAAATTGAGTTTTTCTACATAGCGCTACTACCTAGGGTGAACTAGAAAACGACATCACTTGATCGCGTTTTATCGGCTCACCGCGTGCTCCACACCAGTAATATGGTACAGTGGCAACCAAGTAAATAAAGTAGAATCATCAGGCAAAATTTGAAGACAGGGAAAGAAAAGAGGAGGAATAAGGCGGCGACCACCGGAGCGACAGGTAGATGGAGATCGTCCGGCGGACGCCAGCTAACCCGCCGGAGATGCACGATTACATCTTCCGCGACGGTGCCGTTTTCTCTCTCCTATTTTTCTCGTTTCTTTTTAATTAATTAAATTAAATTCATTTCCTTTTTTTCGGTTTCGGTCTCAGGGAGGCGCCACGTCAGGCCGTACTTCTTCCAGTTCATCTCCTACGTTAGTCCCTTTCGTGTTTTTATTTTATTTTAATTTATTTATTCGTTTTTGTTTGAAGTAACAGAAGTGGAAGAGATTGATACGGTGTGGATGTGGATGGTGCAGGTTAACAAACGGTGGACGGGGAAGACGATAGTGGATTTGTTTGCTGACGATTTCAAAGGCCGGACCTACGATTACTATGTAACCGTCCCTGATGATGTTATTCGTCTAGTTATTGTGTCGATTTTGTGGTTGTTGTTTCCCAACGTGCTTTGTCGAAATCGAGGTAGTGAATGTGCGTTGTGGCGGGGGGATTTCGAATGTAGGTTAGCGCGGTGAAATGCGGGCGAATACAAGTGGATGGAGAGAGGGTTCCTGTTTCTTACATTGTGAAAAATTCTCAGAAGTTAACTCATTTCGTGCACAGGTACTACTTCTTGACATTGATTGACGACTTAGGTTGAACTTGCACGCCTTTGTCCCTGTTTGGTTTTCTATAGTTTGTTCTTTCGAGATATGAAAAGTTGTGGTATTGAATATTGATGTTCTGAATGTTGTAGGCATGAAGCGCCAGTCGATGGTTGTAGTGTAACTGTCCTTCAGAAAGATCCCGACGTTGTCACCGTGAATAAACCTGCGACCATTCCTGTGAGCCGCCTTGCTGTTCTTTGTTTTCTTTTCTACAAGCCCACCTGTCTGCAGAAAATGATTTTCACTTGTTTATTAATTGTACGTCAAATTTAAGTCTTTATTGGAATTGTGGGGAGCATGTATATTATCATTATTTTTAAAGGGAGTGTTGTTGGAAAGGCCTGGAGCTCAGCCTTACTTTTCTTACGGGTCCTTTAAGTTTCTCTGTAAGGGGGTTTCTGAAGTCGTTCAGCATTCATTCCGAGTTTTACATAACTGATGTCATCTTACAATGTAATTGTTGCTGATGAGTTAACATACTCTCTCTCGACTTCATTCTCGTTTTGTTCTTTCACTCTTACCCAGAGGAAACTTTATCTTGGTCTTTAGCATGTTTGATGCATGCTGATCTTATCTACCAAGTCTTTTGCACTCCACTGTTTTAGTTTTGTTATGGCAATGAATTGATTTTAACCTGCATACGGTACAGGTGCATCCTTGTGGGCGATACCGGAAGAACACTATAGTCGAAATTCTTCAGGCTGAACATGATCTAGCACCTCTATTCCGTATCCTAACATATAGAATATTTAAGCCTTTATATACTGTTCGCAAATATTTTCACTGCAGTTATTAGATGGATAAAAGTCGTATTCAGATTCCTGTTTTATGAATGTTCTCCTGGTTTCTTTTTGAGTTAGGTTCTTTACCAGATATTTGTCAAATTTGTCTTCTTGACATGTTCGTTTCAGCTGTTCATCGATTAGATCGTCTCGTATCAGGACTCCTAATCTTGGCTAGGACTGCTTCAAAGGCCGATCTCTTTAGACAAGACGTAAGGTTCAAATGATTCATTTTGGCCCATTTATGCTGAACACTATGTCCACCATTCATGATGTGATTCCTTTGCTATCCAAAAGTTTCGTTGCTTCTGGTTGTTCTTGTTCCCACTACAAATTCTTTTGCACTTTTGATAGCGATAATGGGCATGCTGGCTGGGTTCAGTTTACCTAGTGTAAACTTCAATCCACAAAATAGAAATAAAATTTCCAACTATTTTGTGCGAATCACCTCATCTGCTTGCTGAATGGTAATGGCATTATGGCACCAAATTGAAATTGTAACGATATATCTGCCAATGATGTGTTAAGTCCTGGAGTTTTCATGGTGTATTTTCTGAAACAAGATACAGTTCCTAACCATCTTAGTTCCCCTTTGGTTTATCAAAGTGTAGATGGCAGATTTTGACCAATATTTGATTTGTCTGTTTGGCCAACAGCCTATTGCTTCCTCTGCAGAAAGAAAATATAATTTGATAAGTTTAATCTGTTATTCACAATCTATATACCAAACAAAGTCCTAATCGTGTTCTTCTGCTTGCAGATAGTAGCCAGAAGAGTACAGAAAGAATATATTGCAAGGGTCGTTGGGGTGTTTCCGGAGGATGAGGTATAGTTACACTTTAAGATAGAGCCTGGTTATGTTGGAAAAAACTCCTGGTACTCAAATAGTGTAGGTGATTTTATATTGGTGTTTACTGAACGAAAAGAATTTAGAAGCATTAGAGCCAGGAATTGAAACAACTAATGGACTTCAACAGTGTATGTTTGAACTTTGCTGTTGTTAGTGGCCGAAATGGGTTAAAATCGCTGATCCAGTCCTTTGATCTTGAATGAAGCGAAGAAAAAGGTTGAAAGATTTGGTCTTAGTGCAATTAAATGTTGCATTGTTGCTTAGGTGTAGAATATTAGTTAGAGAAATGAATACTAGTGCCAAATTTTCACCCAGAAGTAGGTGCTCATCTTTTCATACATCAAGTGAATCAATCTAGACTCTTCCTCTTTCATGGACGCATTTTCATCTTCTGGCATCTGGTTCACTGTGTAGGAGTTTTATCGCATGGTAATGTTTCTCGGCATGAAAGGAAGTTGACCCCTTTTCATGTCTGCTATATGTTTCTTCATCAGCTGGTCGTTGATGTGAACATACATCACAATGCTCGCGAAAAGAGAAGTACTGTGGAGGTGAGTTCATCTTTGTAGCCAGCACTAATTGAAAACTGGCTAGTATTATACGCAATTGTTGTGGACATTGGCTATTGAAGGACACCTTCCTATGGTTTCGTGAGAGAGAATGGTTGGAAGGAAACCGTCCCAGCATGTTGATGCCTGTTTTGCACAATGCTTATCAGGAAACTCAGTACCATTTGGTCAACTTATAATGATGAAGTACGTGTTCAAAATAAAGCTTCACATGCTCTGTACTATACTGATCTCCTAGTAAATGATCTGGATGACATATCTAGCTTCTTTTTGCAACTGCAGGTTTTTTTCCTAGTCTTTTTTGTTGCTTGTACCTACTTTTTTTGTTGTTGCTTGTACTTACTTTTTGTTGTTGTTGCTTGTACCCACTCTCCTTCTGCTTTCTAATTCCTTTTATAAAAGGATTCTCCTGATTGCCTGAGAATATTTACTCTGAGCAGAAAGGCGATTCATCAGTCGAGGGAAAGGCTGCATGTACGAAGTTTACCAGGATTAGTACCAATGGAACTCAAAGTATCGTTTTGTGTAAACCAATCACTGGCCGAACTCATCAAGTATGATTATATTACTGTATTCAGATTTTTTAATCCTCGTGCTCACTATCTAAGCTTTTCGTCATGGTTTTTATTGATTGTGAACTTGAAGATCATGCTACATGTACCTTGTAGCCTGTCAAATTGTGGAAGGCTGTTGCATGAATTTCTATGATTGTATCATAATTTGTGAAGGGAAGGAATGCATTATTCTAGAGTTTGTCAGTGGCGAGATCTGTTCAACGGAAATATTTTTTCATTCATTTGACTCAAGTCATGGTGTTGAAATTATTATCTAACTCTCCATATTTAACACCTAATATGTAAGCGATCTGGGAATTGTTTCCCCTTTTTTAACCAGTTCCTCCTCATAAGTTGGGCAAGGCTTGACTTTGGTCTATTAGTGATGGAGATAAGTTAGTAACACCACTCCATTTCTCTCTCCATGTCTTTCTCAGATACGGGTTCATCTGCAATATGCAGGCTATCCTATAGCTAATGATGACCTTTACCTCACAAAGCACGTTCTTGATTGTTCCAGTCTGGGGATGATCACTGGCCTAGCTGCCTGTAGTCCAACAAATGATGCCTCATCTGATGCTTTGCACGTGGATGGTTCTAAAGAGATTTGGAAGGAAGATTTTGACATTGATCCTATGTGTAAACATTGTCCAATCCTGGTACCAAAAGGGTAATACTCTTGTTCCCCGAAATTGAAATAATGGCTTGAATATCCAGTCTTGTACATCTTCGAGCTATTAGAAATGTTCGATTTTGCAGGTGCTTCGGCATTAGTATGTTTGGTTCAGATTTTCTCATAATTTGGAAGAAATTTCTAAATGCCTGATTGTGCAATTTTCATGAAGAACCAACAAGAACTGCAACACAATTTCTTTTGATGTTGTTTATCATGAAAATGAATGACCCGAAAGTTCTTTTCGGTTTTTTGTTTGACATACAACTAGCACATCTGTGAGAAACTGTTGCTCATTTCGTTTGTGTCAACCACTGGGAGTAACTTGAATATCTCAAATTCTTCTCCATCTATCTTGTCAGAAATGATTCTACTTCATAGGAAAGGAACTCATGGTCGGTATGACTGTACGAGCGATAAAATAAATAGTTACTGATCTCTAATTTTCCAAGTATTGCATAAATGCCACCGTCCTGAGGATTAAACTTGTAGTTGAGGTCATTCTTCAGTATTGTTCTCCGGGTTGGATTTCGCTTATAGGAAACTCTTTTATGACCGCTTGCCATAATTTGATGCCTGGCTTTCAGATATGAGGAACGGGAAGCCGGACTATGGTTGCACTGTACGCGGTATTCTGGTCCTGATTGGGAGTATGAATGTCCATTTCCTGATTGGGCACTTCTATCTTAGACGAGAACGGTTATTCGGAGGCCGAACAAGAGGCAGCGCCTGCTTGCATTTGATTGTGATTCTGGTACCGGTTTCATCTGGCTGCTTTGTTTGGGACAAACTGGCGAGAAATTGCCTTCACGAGGCTGCAGCTCGACAGGGTGAGAACGAAGGTCAACGAAGCCGGGTCAACTTAGGTGATTTGCTATCTGCTGCTATTCTGCCCAGCCTAATGGCGGCCTGGTCATGGTTTGACCAGATCTCAGCTGCACATTTCATTGCAGTGGCTGGTTCACTTGATTCTTTTCCGTTGACTGCAGATTTGTGCAGTCAACTCCTCCATTAAAGGGAGTGATGTCCGGTAACTTGTATCCCGAGTATATTAAGGACATGATTCGATTCGTTTGATTTTCGGGTGCATGACATATCATTTCATTCAGATTGAAGTTTTTTTTAACAACTTAGCTTTCTTGATCTAATGGTCTCTACATTAGAGACATGGCATGAGTCGTCCAAGTCTTTTAATGTCTGCAGCGAGAGAGGGTGAGTGAAAATGATATTTTTTTGGTTTTAAATGTAAAGTATTTTTTTCCATATTTAATTCTCTTTAAAAAAAATTCTAAGATATTTCAAACATCTCAAAATAAAATTGATATGTTTTATAGAAATATATTTTTAATGAAAAAAATGAGAACCTAGGAATGAACACTTTTTGTCATGGTATTGTTGTGCATGTTTTTTTAACGAGTAAACTTTTTTATATTTTCAATAAAATTAAAAGTATTGAAATATATGAAGCACCTAATCTAAAAAAAATTCCCATGTTATCCAAATGTTAAATAGTTGTTGCCGAATTGTTGTACAATTTTTTCAATGCTACGTCGAAGTTCTTTTTACTTTCTTGTTTCTTAAAATTAAATCAGCTAAAACGCTTTTCCATGTATCGATTCTAAACATCAGAATAGAGAGAAAAAAATTCCGCCGTCAATTTTATCTCTAATAAAGTATCAAAATTTGGTTTTTTTTTGTCTAACGTTGGAATTGACCTAAATTCTTGTGGTTGTAGTGACGAGCAGCCAACGAAGAACAATCGAATATATATAAAAACTTCTTGTTAAGTCTAACTCTGTCTAGACCGGAAGTTACCATACTGAATTGTATGTCTTATTTTGTGATATTATGAGATTAACTAGAAACTATTTTGATAAGAGAATCTTTATCATTTTCTCGATTAAAAATGAATGTTCTAGCAGTGACTCTATATCGCTGAGTTTTTCTTCCATTTTTAAGACAAATATCTGTGCCTTTTCCTCTAAAAAATCGCCTTGACGTTGAATAACTTTCGCAGGTTGACCGAAAAGGACCAATCGTCCGACCGTTTATCTTGGTACGTATAGACTATAGTAAGTGGTGCATGGTCCAAATATGCGTTAATTTTTTAAACGTGTTTTTTAATAATAAGAGTCGTAATCAAGATACCCTACTAGAAAGAATCATTCCTAAACAAAATTGGACAGTGTTTGAGAGAGATTAAAAAACGTCATTTTCTAACGATAATTTGGTACAGAACTTCAACGCCCACCTGTTCTCGTTTCCCCGAACAAAAAGGGTAGGTTTCATTTATCTCTCCCGATCCAGCTCAATCATTTCATTCCAAAGTAACGATATGTATCTATATCTCTATCTTTGGTTGATTTGAAACTTGAAGCGATATGTGTACACCAAAGGAGCCATAAAATTAAAGATTTAGTGGCCTGTCATTGGACATTTCAGATCACATTCTTTACCATATAGAAAACCCAAATGGGAAAAACCTATGGAAAGCACAGACAATGGAAAAAAAAAATCAAAAATTAAACAATTCTAAGAGATATTTGGAGAAGGGATATGGCGTTACTATGGAGCCAAGTTGTTATTATCAGAAGAAACATGTGTAACGCTTTATTTTTTTGATGGATTTAGGCTATGGTGGCAACCATAGGATAAGGGGATCTTCACTTTGTTTTTTGGTGGAATGGGGATCTTCACTTTCATCTGCTCTTTTTCATATAAATCGTAACCTAATGACGCATGCAAAGCTTCGACCCTTTTTTTATTTGTCCTTTTTCTTACGTGTACGAGTTTATCGTAATGAGCATGGGAACCCAAAAATCATAAAACATTTTCGCTAGTTAAGTTTCGGTATTTAGAATTGAGAACTGTCAGGGTGATATTATCAATGACATATTTTTGTTTATAATATTTGAAATTAAGATCTCGTTAAAAAAAATCTCTGTATGTTACCACTTGGTTCAAGGACAAAAATATTGCCTATCTTATCCATGGAGAGCTAAATTATGCGTCCTTCAAGTACCAACACTAAAGTTCAAAAAAGGTCCCCTATTATTGGTACCATGTGTAGCTTTCCCAAGATGATATCTGACGATCGATCGACCACAAAAAAAACATAAATTTTTTATTTAATTATTTGAGAAATTTGTTGGAGTGATATGGAGCTTTACTTTTGAATCTTTAGACGTAATTTAGGAAATGATATCTCATATAAAACTTTAGCCGACTCTGTACTACTCACTGCACGGTAGTAGGCCACAGTGCCATACACCTAAAAAAAAGAGAAAAATACATTTTACCTACTTGTAGTTTCACCGATTTTGCTTTCAAATCGTGTAGTTTTAATTTAGTAAGTCAGTCTCTGTGTTTTCCAATCTTTTACACTATACGATCCACTCCGGATGACGGGGATAAAAACGTCCACCTGGCTTGCCATGTAAGCTAAAATGACGTAGCTTTATTGTCCACGTGGCAAGAGGTAAGTTGTTTGCCTCGAACTTACTCGAAACGATGTCGTTTTATGGATAAATTATCAAATTAGTCTCAATTATTTTTATATTATTTCAAAAGCCCCCATTTAAAATCACCCCCAAAATTGATCCCTTCCAAAAAATCTTTAATGTAGTCTTCAAGCTTCGAAACCCCAATTTTTGGGGAGAAGCAGCTTTGATCCACCTTTCCAGTAAGGCAGCCCCAAGAAAACGCTGTCGTTTCGAATAAGTTTGAGTCAAACAACTTACCCAGTCACCTTGCCACGTGGATAATAAAGCAATGTCGTATTAGCCTACGTGGCATACCAGTGGACGTTTTATTTCCGTCATCTGAAGTGGACCGTATACTGTAAAAGATTGGAAATCACAGGGACTGAATTACCAAATTGAAACCACACGGCCTGAAAGCGAAATCGGTGAAATTACAGGTAGGAAAAATGTACTTTCCCCCCCCCCCCCCCCCCCAAAAAAAATCTAAACAGGTTTTTTTTCTCACCAATTGGCCACGTAACACACCGAGATAATTAAGACTTCCACATTTTTTCCATACAATATAATGCACAAAATCTTAATAAAAAGTTTTGAATTACGAAAATATAATTGTGTTATAGTAGTCTCCACAACTTGAACTTAAATAATCTGGCAACTTTTCTCACCAAGACAAATATCTAGATATCGGATAGTTTTTGACACAAAAAGTTCATGCGTGTAAACAAAAAAAGTATAAAGTGTTTTTTCTCACCAATTGGCCACGTAACACATCGAGATAATCAAGACTTCCCCTATTTTTTCCATACAATAAAATGCACGAAATCCTAACAATTACTTCAGAATTCGAATTATAAAAATACTTTACATTAATATTTGGTATAAAAAGTTTTGTGGATTATTTGAATTTAGACTAATTGGACAAATTTTAAATTATTTAGATATCTGGTAGTTTTTGAAAAAAAAATCATGCAAGTAAGTATATATGAAGTGGACGACAAACCCCATCTTCTCTAAAGAGAAGATTGAAGGAAATAATAGATTATTAGGTTCATAAATTATTATAGCTATCCCCTTAAGTGGTGCCGTGATCATAGTCATGAGTAAGATGATCACTTGATTTTTTAAATCATTGGATTATCTGAGACGTACAGTTATTAGGATATGAATGTATCTACGGGGAATACGACCACAAGCTTTACGTTCGGCTCCCGAAGCATTTTAGATGGAGAAATATCTTGGCCTTGTTTTTTTGTTAGTCAATCTTCTATGATTAGTGTTTTTTATAGATAGAAGATAATGAGAGTGAAGATTTGATCTTCTCCGGTTAAAATCTTCCTACGATAACGTATCGATAAAATTTTCACGCTTATAAATAAGTTCACAACTGTTACGTGATAATGTCTATTGTTGTATCTAACCGTTTTTTTTATAAAATTTACTTGCACCATTAGAAGCCATCGAGATAAAATTATTCCTTGCAGAAAGAATTTTTTACGCAAAGATTATACCTGCTAGATATTGCATCATGAATCTGTCAACTCGTAGTGTTCTCAGTAGTATGTGACCAGTAGTATAGCCATTTTTTTTAACAAGTAAAATTTTATTTATTAAAAAATAAATCACCTAAAGAGTAAGTAATTAAACTTACTATTTATTACATCATATAGTGTTCATGAGCACATTTTGCCTACACAAACAAAAGATAATAATCAGTCTAATAAATACCGTTTAAATCAGGTCGTTGCTCCCTAACTATAATCCGATTCATGTGTTGTATAAATTAGTTTTGATTATTTCGTATTTGAACTTTGCCAAACTTTTTTTTATAAGTGACTTTGCCAAACATTATGTTGACAGTAACTTATTCTTGTATCGCCTTTCGAAGAGCACTTGTTTTAGTAAAGAGCACTTCTCTTACATTACCTGATCTGTTATAATGATACTGGAAAAGATAATTTTTTTAAAGAAAATTATAAGTTCTTACGTCTAGTGGGTCTCAATACATTGAAAATAAACATTCCAAGGCCCAAAAAACCTCATCCTTTAGACTAGTTTGATTCCATGGCTTGGACAGAACTGGAGAAATGGATGATACAAAATTGGAAGTTTGTTCCAGCCTACTCTCAATTTCTTGTTCCATTTATTTTTACAGGACAAAAAATTTTGTCCAAGGACAGAAATTACATATATTAGGTTTTTTAGTTTTTACTATATTACCTTAGACTCTTTTCTTTTTTTATGTCTTCGCCAAGTTTAACTAAATTAAGACTAATCATTTTCTCTAATATATAATTTTTTGGTCTCAACAAAAATTTTCAATTCAGATTCAAATATTCAATATTTGTATACTCATTTATTTCTTTTAAAATTTTATATTTCAAACACAAATTCATATAAAGATATAAAATGGTTAATTTAGATATTTGATTAATACATACATATTTACCATTATAGTATTTAATGAGGCTTTCGTATTAGAGCAAGACACGATTCGATTGTACACTATGCATGTACCAAGTGTTCTTAATAATACTTATACATTTATAAAAAAATATTCATATTTATTAATTATGTGATGGTATATTAAAAATATTCGTAGTATAACTACGATGATCCAATTATGTTTTGAATTTTTAATATTTTTGAAGGATTTAGTTTTGAATTTTTTTTAATGAAAAGATTTCGTTTTATTGTACAATAATTTTTAATATAACTGCAATGATCGATTTTACTCGGATTAATAAATTTTTTTTTGTTCTCATGAAGGATAATTGTGTCTTTAACAAATTTTAGAGTGAAATGTTATCGTACCAAATATAGAACTTGACCAAATGTTTAATCATGTACTGAAGTTACCAAACATAGGACTGGACAGCAAGAACAACCAAGTCTGTCGAGTACTGTCCTGTCTTATACCTCTAGTCATGTCCAGCAGATGTACCAAACGCACCCTTAGACTTCTTTTGTATCGCCGATTGATTTTGTATTCAATTAAACACGAAAAAAATATTTTTCATGTTTTCTAGCTTCAAAAGTTCTTTACATAGTATCCAATATGTGGCTGCACTCTCGTCCGACATAGGTAAATTATTTAGAAGTAATCTTATCTCCGTGATGTTCACTCCTTATTCTGAATATGTACCATGCTCTCTCTAGTTATTTTTCTCAAGAAACCTTAATAAAATTTGAACTTTATGTATTCTTGGAGTTAATACATGCTTACTTTCCAAAAAAATACTTTCTAGGGAGCACAGCGAGTACATAAATATGACTTAAAAATGGCATAAAATATTTGACCTCACTATTCCCCTGACGTCACCACATAACAGATGATACCACTTGGGATTTTTTTAATAGAATATATGATGCCACTTAAAAGAGCAGATAACTATTTCACCCAAATTAAAAAGAAGACTTGCTTTTTTTTTAGGGAAAAAAAAAAGAAGACTTGCTGATTTCAATTATTCCCTTCTTTTCGGGAGCCAAAAAGTCAAAAGTTTCCAATTATTTCCATATCCATTCTGCCACTTCTGTCTCAAAGAAATGTAAATAGATATTTGAAAATTTTAAAATCATTCTTCTAAAAGTATAATTTAAATTGTTAAAAATGTATTGAGAATCTATAATCTATCTAAATATTATCATTTGATAAAAGATCTTCATAGCCCGTGAGGAAAATGCAATGCCTCTTTTTCCCTTGTCGATAATGTTTTATGGCATCTCGAGTAGTCCACTATCATTAATCATTAATCGCCACTCGGATTTTTATTTTTTAATAGCGTTGCTACTTGTCATCTTCTCGTAAGAAAGGGCTACCGTGTACGGTGTCCGTTGGTCTTCCAATTTGAAATGATCACTAAAAGCGTACAATTGTCAATTATCTATCGGAGAGAATCACACATCATAAGTGACAAATGTGTTGGGTCTGTTTATAAATGTAGAGAATCTACATATTCATCACTTTAATTTTTTGGGTAGGATATGAAAATTTTAAATGATATCAAAGCCAATTGTTCTAATAAAAAATATGGCATGTTGTGCTCGCACGACTCTCATTTGAAAGCACGAGAGGCGGTGTGAAGCCCGTGCAAATTTCAGTCTGGTGAACCTCGTTTGAAGAGACATGTTGGAGAGAATCCTACGTCGGAGGGCCTTTTTTAAGTGTGGAGGATCCACCTACTCATCACCTTAAAGTTTTGGGTAGGATATGGAAATTCCTATAAATTATATGTTGTATAACACTCGTCCCAATCCAATGATAACATGTTTTTCTGGGTAACTTGACGTGGTGTCCCAAGTAGCAGAAGAATAAATGACATACGATATATGTAGCTTTGTGTAATTTGAAGTATGTATGTTTTATGTGAAAACTATGTAAGAACTCCTATTTGAAATATTTCTCAATAAGGGAATATACAGTAATTATTATTTTAATTAAGTGAATTTTGTGTTGATAATTCCAAAATTAGGGATGGCAATGGGTATGGTAGGGTAGGGTAGAGTATTGATAGGACCCTACCCATACTCTAGTTTTTTTGGATGGACCCATACCCTACCCTCGACCCTACAAATTTTTTATTGTTAGATTCATACCCTACCCTCCTAGAGACCCAGGGTCTACAGGGTCTGCAGGGTCCGACCCTTTAACGTTCTGCATTTTGATAATTTTTAATCAAAACTTAATTTTTATATAAAATTTAAATAAATTCAAGACATCTACTACGTTACACATCAACATTCAATAAAAAATTGATGAAACATCAAATTTTACAATTTAATTTCAATAGTCCAAGATTTTTTTTTAGAGTTTGAAGTACATAAACAATTCAACAAAAGAAAAATATAGCATGTCAACTTCTAGTGATCTATCATTCACGACATCTTCTGAGCTAGTTGCGGAATAACATAATAAATATGTTAAAGTTAACTGTAAAGTATATTATATATATTATCAATACAGTCTAACAAGGGTATAACTAGAGTCTAATTAGGGTAGAGTCTAAAATAGGGTAAAAATGTAATGGTAGGCCCGCATGGTCTAGCTATGGATTCATACCCTACCCTAGACCCTACCTCTAAACATGGACCCATATCCATACCCTACCATAGACTCAGTCAAAATCAACATACCCTAGATCCGCAAGGTAAGAGTAGGATCCGACCCTCAGAGTATGGGTATTTCTGCCATCCGTGCCCAAAATGTACGAAGTGTACAAGAAGAAGATAGTAGCAAGAAGGACGCTCAAGACATGCAAGATAATATAACACCACCACAAAGCTAAACAGAGCCCAAAACAAGCAGAGTGAAATGTCATCATTTGATATTAATATATTTTTGGTCGATACCGTGATATTTACCGGATTGATGAATACACGTTGAAACTGAATAAAACTTTTTAAAGGTGGTAAAATTTTATCAACAAGTATTAACACTCATGCATTTTCAATAACTCAAATTTTAAGAACTTTTAATTAAAATAAAATAACAAAATTTAAGTATTTATTGGCAGTTGATATAAATATATTTCAATGTCGACTCGCTGTATAGTGTACTTATATGGCAACGGATTGGGTGTCCCCTTAATGTCGCTAGCCGAGCAATACCCAATCTGGGCTTCCACATATTCAATATATACATACTAATTCTGAGCACTCGAACTTTTAATAATAGTTAACTAGGTTATGGAACCCTGTGGACTCTAGATTGACCCACAATTATAAGAAAATTTTTGGTTTTAATCAGTATACAAGTTCTATTAAAACTGTACAAAAGTTGCATTTTTTTTAACTATAGAAACCCGTTGATATCATTGTAATTATCTCGAAAATAGCGAAGAAAAATTTATTTTGGCGACATCACCAAACAAAGTTAGTTTTTCCAAATGGGTTACCAAATTTCGTGTTTCTTTTCATCGTTTTCCGTTCTATTCTCCGGTTAATTCCTAACAACTGGATTGTTCTAAAAATAAATACTCAATCTAAGTAATCACCGCGTTAACTTCAATTTATTTTATGTAAACTCTTAAACTTCATATGTGGTTTGGTGATAGTGCAGGTCTTTTACTTTGGGTGTATAGGGAGTAACATTCTGAGATCAAGTTGACATTGGGGGATACTTTTGAGGAGTATACTTGAATAGAGTTTATCATCGTTTAATTTTCATACACAGGTATTTAATACTTGAGGTGATGTACTTATGGTACAATTGGTGTAACTATTTTTGGTGATTTTTATTTGTGGAATAATACAAATTTTACTTATAAAAAAACTTCATATCTAATTAAAGCAATAAATTTTTTTTAGGGAAAGCAATAAATTTTTTTTAGGGAAAGCAATAAAAGTTCAATATAATTTTTTTTTGGTCAAGAAGTTCAATATAAAAATTTTAATTGCAAAACAAACTTCAAGTGTCGAAGCCAAATATGGAGTTAAAAAACCCACCTTTTTCCTCTATATGGTAAAATGTGCCTGTTTTTTCCTTTGTTGCCATTTGCAAAGTATATGCCAGCAGGAAGAACACTTATTTTGATCCAACGTATATTCTCAATCCGATCTCAACAGAGTCAAAATATCAGCTAAAAATTCACTCGTAGAAAAAGTGGAACGTAACCACATCAACCAAAGTAAGGAAGCAAGTATTCCGAAAATTTTAAGGTGATGCTTAAAAATATGACATGATGTACGAAATTTATCATGTAGCAATTTTTCTTTTGATGGTTATCGTGTAGCAATTTTACGATGAACTAGTCGTCTATTTCTCTCTCCTAATTCTTTTTGAAAGACCAATAAGGCAATAATCTAAATATTTCTATTTTATATAGAAAAATCATCATAAAATTATTTCTGAGAATTGACATATGATGGTAAGGAATCGGACGAAGGGAATTTGAAGTTGGGTTTTTCCTTTTTTTAATGTTGATTTAAGTTGCGTAGAAATTTAAACAGTAAAAAATATTTCCTATCTAATTTCAACATTGATATATTATATATTTCGATTTCAAAATATTTAATTAACTTAATACAATCCTTCACCAATTGAGAAAGTACTTTATTATTAGGGTGAATATAATATGATAACTATTACAAAAAAATAACTATGGTGAAGAAATAGAGTGCGGGAAGGAAAAGAACAAGGTAAAAGTGGAAGAACATTTTTCAATGGTTATCGAAAACCTTGTCTACCAGGGAGTAACAGAACTCGGACTCAATATGTTGGTGGGCCACTTTTTTTTGGTGGGCCACTTGGTATTCACTTTCTTGTCATTTAACACTGCACCTATAATCTATTCTCCGCCACTTCAATTATTTGTTTATTGATCTGCATTCCATAATATAGGCTTCAATCCCCAGTTAGTAGAACCAATTCAATTTTGTTTGGCAAAAATTGGCAAAGTATATCTCAAGTTGTCTTCTATTGGGTCAAGAAAATATCGATTCAACTTTCTTCGTATTAAAAGGAGATTCTAACGTATCAAAATGGGTTGATCTCATGTTTATTTTTGTACCTACACAATCATCAGTGCATATTGGTAAAGTTAAAGTTTGTGCAAATTTCAATTCGGTAGACTTCATTTGAAGAGACATGTTAAACTATAATATTATTATTAATTGTCATTGTGGTGATCTTGTTTATAAATATGAAAATTTTAATTCTCCTTTGTCTAAAATTTTAAATTGAATATAAAAATTCTAACTAATCAGATTTAGTATAGCTTCTCATGAGTTTATCATTTCCACCCCAAATATATCAGAACTGTTGGACCTGTTAGGCCCAATCAGGCAATTATTATTGTGTTTAATTGGGCCCAGGCCCAATTGTTGGGCGAAACGGGCCGGTCAACGCGGCCACGTCAGCCGCCACGCGGGCTGCGAGGCCCAACCTGACGGTGCCACGTCAACTTGATGTGGCGCTGATGTAGTTGCCACCAGAGTTGGCGACCCACGTGGTACGCTGTCATGCTGCCACGTGGCAGACATGCGGCCCAGAAGTGCCACGTGGCAGTGGCGCATTCTGATTGGCCAGATTTCTCTATAAAAAGGGAAATCCGGCTGAACCAAAAAGGGAATTCTCCCGACAACCACTCAAAAGAAAGGCAAAATTTTGGAATAGTCCCTGAGTTTTGATCAGATTTTCAATAGAAGAAATCTCGTGAAAATCAATTACGAATTCGTTATAACGTGATCGTAATTCGACTGGCACGAAGACATAATCGACCCGAACCTGTGGACCTCTTGCTTCAACAAGTAAGTAATTTATTATTAACGAATTAGTTTGTTAATTAATTAGGTTTAATATATAATTACTCGTTAATTACACGGTAAAACCAATACGAACTAATTAACTAGTCCTTTAAAAAATATATTCTTAAAAAAAACTAATTAACTAGTTTTTTTTATTGAAACTGATAACTTGTGATATTGGAATTATTTTAGTTGGGATGAGCTTGTTTATAAGTAAAAAAAAATTTATCTTTTTTATGTTAAAAATTTGGATTGAACATATAAATTCTAACATTTTTTAAAGAAGAATTCTAACATGATATCAGAGTAGGTTAATGCAGTAACTCGGTATTACTTATTATGACATATTGACAAAGTAAAAACTTATCCAAGTTTCGATCGAATTAGTTTTATTGGAAGAGGCACGTTGAGAACTTATCTAATTCGCACCTGGTAGGTTGTTAATATTACAAGTATTAAAATTTACTTTATCAAAAAAAATTCTAAACGATAAACTTTCTTATACTACACGTGGTATAGTTTGATTTCCATCTTTAAAGGAGTCTCTTGGCCAACTTAAAAGGCCAAGTTTTGGTTATACATTTACTCAATTACCCCAAATAGACAGAAAGATGTCGGGATCCAAAGAATGATTCTGTAACAGTTTTCTCCATTTAACCAATAATTGATATTTGATGACCGTCTCCTCTATTCAAAGAATTTTTAATATTTCCAGAAAGTTGGGACTTAGGGATGCAATTAGACCCTTATTATAGGGTTTTTACCTGGATCCGCACCTCAAGAGTTCAAGATTTATTGACTTTGATTGGGACTAGACCCGAACTCTGTCTGGATCTTGATATTTTAAAAAGATATAGGCATAGATATTGATCTATAGGATCATGCCCTAATCGTACCTAAATTTTTTTAAATAATATATATGTATATTAATTACTAAACATAACACCAAATTTTAAATCTCAACCTACACACAAATTTTTTTTTTTTAATTTGCTTGTTTAATTTTTTTATATTAAGTTAATTTAGTGAACGAATCAATTGCATTCAAATTTTTTAGTGTGCTTCCTGTTTGAGAACAAATAAATGACCATTTTATTTTTTTAAAATAAAAATAATTTTTAAATAACTCAGACTCGCGGGTTGTCTTAATCCTGCCTGATTTTATAGGATACAGATTCTGCCTGAATCTTTATTTTTAAAGACCACAAGAGTAAGGATTTGGGTCCGTCCTTCAAAAAAAAGGTAAAAATCTGGATCAATGGATCCCACCCGGATCATGCACATTGCCATTACTATTGGGACATCACAGTAGCATGTTGACCCCACACATCACCAAATCACATCTCCCACGCCCATAATACTTAACAATGTGAGATTCTCAACACGCCCTCTTAAACGAAACCTATCAGACTGAAGTTTGTACGGATTTTGACTTAACCAACATGAGATGTTCAAGTATGATAATTGGCATGGGATCCACCCTCTCTAATACCATAATCTCCATATACAACCCAAAATCATAAATAAATAAATATGTAGATTTTTCACATTTATAAAAAAATGTAACAACTTTTACACTCAACAACGTAGGATTCTCAACAAATTTTTATGCAACAATTTTATATATTTTATCAGTGTTGAAAATAAATTTGTAAATTTTGCGCTCTAGACGTTGTATTCCAACAAATTCACAAGTCGGTTAAATACAAGTATTAGCTTCCAGAAATTTATAATCTCCACTTTCTCAAGATTTTTTGTTATTCTTTACCAAACCTCTTCTTCCTTGTGAAGTCAATATATTTTGACTTTCTTTGTTCCAATTTCTTCTCTCTTTGTCATTGTTTCTTAGATGACCATCGCAAACTATATCTAGATCGTTTTTGATGTTCTCAACTTTTTTTTTTCATGCAACACATTTAAAAATTGTTATCAAGCTATTAACCTTAACTTTTCTGTAACTGATCCTATCAGGCATCAGCCACAACTGTCCTGAAAAAAACCTTAACTACACACTACAAATTGGATGCCAATAAAAAAATTTACATCATAATACACCTGTTAAAGTCTGGACTCGGGGTTTAGGCCAATCTGCCTAAATTTTATTTTATCGAAAAAAAAGTCTGGACCTTGATTTTAACGAAAACATAAATATTTTGTGGGATTAAGCCAAAATATCAATTATCGATAATTGGATGTTGAAGTTTTACCGGCCATCCCCAACAGCTATGCCAAATACCTTCGAGAAGTATAAAATGCTGATTGGGGTGATTTGGAACGGACGACCAGTAGTCCGTTCCGAAAATCTGTGCCTGTTTTACGTCATCCCACCCGTGCCGAGTTTATCTTTTGCCTACACTTTCACAGCTAGGCAACAAAAACGACAGCTGTTCGCTTCCTTCAGTTGTCGTCTATTGATTCAGCTTTGACCCGTCTTAGCTAGGCAGCGGTCGAAACGTGGTAATGTTATTAGCCTCCAAATGTTTTTTTGTCATATACTAATTTCCGAAATTCGAGAAACAACAAAGATGTGTTAATTTGCATTGATTACGGACAAAGTTAACTTGATTAGTCTAATCAGAGGTTTTAAATCCAAAATTTGTAAATGTTTTTTTATTATTCGGTAGAATAAATTTTCTACTATTTGCATAAAAAGTCAAAGTGATCAACTTCTCTTTCTTTCTCTATATTTGAAATATAACTTAAAGAAAAAGATAGGTGACTCAAGCCAATTATTCAAAACGATTGATTAGAATTGTTGGCAGTTGACCGATCTGCGCTAAAAAAAACCCAAAATTTTAATTAAACATAAATTAATAATGATGATAATTCATAAATGGGAAATATTATTGTTAACAAATACAAATTACATGGGAACAGAGAGAGATAGAGAGCTAGCCTTCCCTTTAACAAAATAAAAAGCACTACAATTACACTGGACGATTGGGGTTGGCTAGCTAGGATCCCACATATGCTAATTTAGAAATTAAAATTAAGTGGACCATACACCCGTTACGTACATTCAGGCACAAACATAAACTTGTGGAACCTCTCCTATGATCTTCTGCTTCGGATGCTCCTTCTCGATTTTGATAATCTCGATCTCGAGAATGTCGTTCCCGTCGATCGCCTGGTCGGAATTGGCCACCGCCGCGGCGATTATTATCTCGCCGGGGCTAATGGTTGCGCTGAGTTTATCGACGTCGACCACCACGTCATCCGATAGTTGGTGGTGGATCTTGCTGTTTCTAGGCTCGACAATGGCCAGCTCTGAGTTGCGGTAGATCACGTAGAGCAGCATTTGGAGGATGCCAAATGCGAAGCCGAGTATATTCGGAACCTGAATATATCGAACCAAATTAATTAATAATACGTAATTTTAGATGTACCGAGTTTGAATGGCGGAAAAATTAAATTTGTAAAATTAACTTACAGCAACGTATTTGTCTTTCTTCAAGAAGCCGTAGAAGAACCACATGACTGCGCTTATAGTGAGGAACAAAGATAAGTAGAAAGGCATGAACTCCACGCTCTTTGTTTGGATCACTTTCCTCTGCGGGATCATAAAGAAGAAGTTAGTGGGCAACTTGGAATCTTTTTAAATAAATCAAGGAACATGAAATTGAATATCTATAATACAAAGTTTGGAATTGAAAAAATAATAATAATAATGATAATAATAACAATAATAATGATGGTTTATATAGTAGAGGGACGAACCACAATGCCTAAAGGTGCCACGAAAACGCATAGAGAGAAGATCATACAAATCCACCCAAGAACATCAACCCTTTTCTGACCATGCAATAGGCCCAAGGCCACTGTGCATATGATACCGAAACTTATTACATTGATGAACACCACAAGCTTCAACGTCGAAATCTGCAACAAAAAATTTGTCCAAAAAAATTTGAACGTCGATTAGTTGACTTACAATAATGATTTACATATCCGTAATAATAATTTTTTACTGGTAAATTTTTAATTTTTCGGGGTTTGAACTCGGGTTAGTACGACATCGTACCATGTCCTTCTTGGTGGCATACAAGAGGTAGACGAAAATGTAAACGATCTCCATGGCAAACGCGAAGGAGTTGATGGTGATGAGGAGGGTAGTGTCGTCCTTGAAGTATGCATAAAATAGCCAAAGCATTGCACTGAATAGTGCAATTATATATGGGAGGCACTGGTACCCTTCGCTTGTTTTTTTCTTCCAAATTCGATAAAATGTTGGCCTGCCACCAATTTAATTCAATCTCAGTACTATATTTCTAGGTGGATTAATTCCAGAATTTGGAAAAGAAAATTAAGGAAGGAAGATGAGGACGTACAGTGGAGCCAGGCAGACGAAGAAGGAAATTATGTTACCTGAAAATGGTCACAAAAAACAAAGAGCACGTTGATTAGTTGAAATAAATTAAACTGTTAAAGATTCTACCCGACTCGAAAAAATATTAAATTCCATGTTTAGTGGTTCCCTTGATTGTCAAATTTACGGCACCTATATATCACTTTTGAAGCCTAAACTTATGGTTAGGGGAATGCTTAAAAGGATAAAATACAAGCTAGAGTTTCATTTTGGGTAAACATATAAGCTTGGAGTTAATTTCCTACTAGGGTAATCATGAAAATAAAAATTGCGTAAAGTACACATATCCTTTTCTTGATTGCCATAAAATAATAATATATAAGAAAGTAGGAGCACTTGGTGCATGCTAGAAATGTGATGAAGAAAAGGTGGCAAGTAAAAGAAAGCCATAAATTTGAAAAAAAATAATACCCAATAGGTAAAAATGATTTAATAAATCATATTTAGCTTTAAAAACAGGCGGAAAATGAGAAGAAATTATACCGAGAAGGCCGAAAACAAAAACCCAATTGAGGTGCAAGAACGATTCCATTTCCGCTTGAGTATAGTTGGAAAAATAGAGAAAGTAAAGTTTCTCTCTCAAAGCTTAGATTATAATATATAGGAGGAGTATGGGAAGTAACAATATTGTTCTTTAAGCAAGAGAAGCAGTAGCTATGTGTTAATAAGTTGCGAATTGACGAGGGATACTCGAGGAGGTATTTATACAGGGAGGAAGAGATAGCTAGAGAATGCCAGCTAGCTAATAGTGCATGCATATGGGAGTGCACACATCATCAGATAGGGATTTTTTTTAATCTTCTATATTTGAGAGTCGAACACTCTCGAATCTTATAAAAAATATTCTCATAATAATTTTTTTTTTCATTCGTCTAGCTTAAATTCAAAAGCTTCTTATTAATATCTATGTTTGTTACTGTTTAAACAAACTCTCGTTCCTTACTAATGAAAGTTAGTCCACGTAGTAAGAAAATTGAATTTACTTAATGAAATTTATATACGAGACTTACGAATATAAATGATGATATTCTGAAATTTGACAGTGATCGACTCTCAAAAGAAAAAAAATAGGTCCCTTTCTTATTTTGTGTTATAGAATTATTTTTAGCTTTGTCCATTTGGTACACATCTCTTCCCTTATTTGGCTAGTGGGTTTTTCTGATGTGTCGCCCACTAAGTGGTTTAAGGGTTACAACTCATGGGTCTGGTGGGAGTAATCCATCTTTCTTGTGATTTGGCACTCTTTGTTTCCCCCAAGAAATTTAGTGCTGGACCAGCCAACTTCCAAATTCCAAATTCTAAATTCCAAGACCAAATAGAGGCTGGACCATAAAAAAATTAGACTAAATTAAAGTATTACTTCTCATAAACATTGTGTTATTAGCTAGCTAAGTCCATACTATAGGATTCCACAAGGAATTAGGTTTATTATATATATATATATATATTTTTTAAATCGACCATATAGGAAACATTGAATAAATTGAAATTATGTATCATCGGATTTTTTATTTTTTACATTTGGTTTAGTTTCAGAAAACCCGACATTTATCAAATGTTAAAAAATTGATTTTTGTAGTGTTTTAATTAAAATTTTCAGGTATTAAAAAATGTGTATATCAATAGCACTTGATGAATAATATTTACAAATTTAGTCCGAAAGTTGATGTAACCAATTTGAATTGAATGTGATATTATGACCGAAAGTTGACATGGATCAATGTCAAACTTTTAACTAATGGTTCGCATTCATTTATGAGTCATAAATAGCCATAAAAAGTGTACGATTATGTTCCTCCGTTTTGATTTTTTTTTAAATTTTAACACCATTATATTATTAGTGTTTGAACCCTAAATCTCAGGAATATAAGAGCGTCCTGTTCTATTAAGCAACGTGTCATTTCAACGACTTCTCTCATTCGTGGACTGATATGTGACTAATTTCATGGGAGCGGTACTGCACTGACAGATGTATGGTACTCCTTTATCTACAACCTTTCAATATCAACCGTAATTTTTACGAACAATGATTGAATCAAGAAGTAAAGTCATTGTAGCAACCCGCTTTCTTTCATTCATTTGAAAATCGACTCGAACATTTTTTTTAGCCCAACAAAATTGGGGGTTGGATTCTGAAATGGATCAAAAGGAGTAATAACATAATCAAGAATAATAGTAGAAAAGTATCATTAACCTAACCTATCTATAAATTAGGGTTAAAAACTGATTAAAGAAGGAAAAAAAATTATGCAAAAAATGACGGCAGGACCTTTCCTCTGCCTACGCCGAAACCCAATTAAATTAATGAGTTTCAATTGAAACCAACGCAGACACCCAATTCAAAACAACGGCGGGACCTTTAGTCTCCCACTCATCCCATTGAGCTTGAGCTTGAGCTTCATCTACCATTAAACCATTCAAACTAAAACTGTCGTTTATAGCTATAGCTAACATAAGTCGAGAAAATGAAGATGAAAACTTCGATGGGGAATTAAATAACATCCCGTTAATTGGAGGTAAATACTAGTTGATTATTTCATATAAAAGTTTCAGTTTAAACGTTTTACCATGTCGGTCGGGTTCGACATTGTTTTGCATGTTCATATTCATTTGGTTACATTTGTTTATTGGTATTGATTTTGTAGAAACACCAACAATGACCACCAGCGGTGAAATTGAAAACAATGAAATGCATTCTAGTGGAACAATTGTAAACCAAGATACCCGAGAGGCGTGTTTAGGTGACATCCAAAACCTTTATGGAATAGAAGGTCTGTAGACTATTTTTTAAATCTTAAGTTAATTTATTCTGATATTTTCTATTTTTTATGATATAGGTTTGCATGTGTTCTGATATTGGTTTTCATTTGCTCTGATATTGGTTTTCTGCTATTGGTTTGCTTGTGCTCAGATATTGGTTTGCATTTGTTCTGATATTGGTTTGCAAGTGTTCGAATATTGGTTTGCAGGTGTTATGTTATTGGTTTGCTTGTGCGCATATATTAATTTGCATATGTTCATATATTGGTTTGCATGTGCTCTGATATTGGTTTGCATGTGTTTGGATATGGGTTTACATTTGTTCTGATATTGGTTTGCATGTGTTCTGATATTGGTTTCCATGTGCTCTGATATTAGTTTTCATTTGCTCTGATATTGGTTTGTATGTATTCTGCTATTGGTTTGCTTGTGCTCAGATATTGGTTTGCATTTGTTCTGATATTGGTTTGCTTGTGCTCAAATATTGTTTTGCAAGTGTTCGGATATTGGTTTGCAGATGTTCTGTTATTGGTTTGCTTGTGCGCAGATATTAGTTTGCATGTGTTCTGATATTGGTTTGCATGTGTTCTGATATTGGTTTGCTTGTATTCTGATATTAGTTTTGATGTGTTTAGATATTGGTTTGCATGAGTTATTGTACTATTTATTCAAACTATTTCTTGGTATAAAGGTACCTCCACACACAGTGAGTGAATGATGTACAAGGATCATCCAAAGCATTGGGTAAAACCATAAAAATATGGAAAAATCCTAGGAAGACAAGAGAGAGAATGAAAAGTTCAAATGAAATCGGACAGCAAATATTGAAGAAAAAGTACATGCAGAAAAGACAGAAGCAAAATGACAGTGTAACCAATGGCTCAAACCAGGAGACAGAAGAGGAGTATAATCATTTAGACATAGACTTGAATCGGCCTTTGGAGAAATTATGAACATGACATACTTGTTAATTATATTTTATGTTTTTAACTATATTGATTTATCGGTTAGAAAATATTTTAACTTATTTAAATGGGAGTGGAACGTTGAACTTGTATTATAAACGAACGGTCAAAATATATTGGTTTGCATGTATTCCGATATAGGTTTATATGTGTTCTGATATTAGTTTGAATTTAAAGTGATACTGGTTTGCATTCGTTCGCACATTGGTTTGGATCTGTTCTGATATTGGTTTGAATATGTTCAGATATAGGTTTGTATGTGTTCTAATATTGGTTTGGATGTGTTCTAATATTGATTTTCATTAGTTCAGATGTTGGTTTGGATCAGTTCTAGGCCTTAGTTTGAATGCATTCAGATATAGGTTTGCATGTGTTCCGATATTGGTTTGGATGTGTTCCGATATTAGTTTCGATATTTTTTGATATTGGTTTCAATGTTTATGATATTAGTTTGAATTGACATTGGTTTGTTTAGAAAAAGACTGAAACCCAAACCGAACCGATAAGTAACCATACGAAGCAACGTCGTTGAAAAATGTAACCAAATTGACAAATTATTTGAAAAAAATATAGTCTATAAAAAAATACTGCAAATCATCTTAACAGATATCACGAAATATACAAAACCAAACATACACCATAAAAAAATAAGTCTGAAACAAATTCATTTCTGTTAGAAAATATCGGTACAATATAAGTCAAAACAGAAAGCATGATCGTTATCCCCTATCTGATTTCCTTGTTCTTTTATAAACCTTTTTCAATGTTCCTTCATACAGCTGCAATGCTCGGGTCAATATGGTTGGCAGTAGCAAATTATCCGGCTATGCAATAAGATCAAGACAAATAGTTTTTTTGAACCCTGCTAAAACTTTGGGGTCCGACCAATCAAAATGGGGGATTTTATCGTCTCCCTAAAGATGCGTGTAGTGCTCCACAAACTTGCAAGCGAATACGCCACAACTTCTGATCATCTTTCAACAAATTCTCCTCCACCTTCTCTTTCCTCTTCAACTGCAAATACCACATACAAACTAATATCAATGCACATGTAAACCAATATAATACCAAATTCATAACAGTATCGATTTTCAAAGACAAACCAATATCACACAACATACAAGCCAATATCACACCACATGCAAACCAATATCAATAAAATCGCAAACCAATAACATACCACATGCAAATCAAAATAAAAATCAAACCAAAACCAAGGTCGAACCACATACAAACATTTGCAATTCAAGGTTACACATTTATGGGATTTGAATCATACATAGTACAAATGTGAAGTAGTAATTAGTACCTTTTTTCTGACTTCTTATCGTCTTCGATCCATCTTCCTTCCGCCTTCTGCCTTCCGCTTCATCTTGATATGGTCCTTTCTTGCACTTCGAAAATAAGTAAACAATTTAGATAACACAAGGCAGAAAATAAGAACAATAACAGTACATCCCCACAATAACCCGAACAAAGGCAAGTTAAAATTTTACCTTGTGTTATTCCTCCTCTCGTCAACCATCTCTCTATTAGTGACAGAGACACTATTCCTATTCCCCACACTAGCCTTCTTCAACCTATTGCACCAAGAAGCGACCACTATATACCGCATGCATAATCAAGAGGTCGGTATCAAAAAAGAGAAAGGGAAGGGGAAAACTAATTAACTTACCAGGGTTAGCGGAAAGGGATCAATATGGATGATCGGCAAGGGAGAAACTGATTAACTTACTGATTTTGAGTCGCAAAGGGTTAGGAATAATGGGTGACGGGTCGATGTGGTCGGTCGGCTCTTTCCAGGTTCCGTCGATGGGTTTTTTTCAAGGTGCCGTCAATGGCTTCCTCGGGTGACAAATTTTTCCAGGTGTCGTCGATGGATTGCTCTTGCAGGAGAAGAGGGCTATGGTTTTTGGGACTTGAATAAGTAATTGAGTTTTTTCAAAAACAAAAATGGAAGATGAAGAGGGCTACGGTTTTGGGAATTCGTGAGTTACAGGCTAGGCTGGGAGGGAAAGCATGGATTGCCATTAGGATGTTAAAATCCAATAATACCCTCAATAATTTTGGGCCATTAGATCAGAAAAGAATTAAATTTATCAAATCAAACGACCTTGAATAAGTCCCCTCCGTAAGGACATCTACCATATAGTCCCCACTGAATCCAGAATACAAATTGGTGGGTGTCTCAGCAGTGACGGTTCAACTTATAATTTTCGAACGCAAAATCTTATCAAAAATAATTTCAATCTCTTACTATCAGTACCCAGTTTACATATGGTACTCGTGGAAGTGTCAATTTTTACAATTTGTAGGGTGACCCAATTGATATTCAATACAATGACTTGTGACCAAACCTAGTGCACGAGCAATGTAACGTGGACATATAACTTATTAACGTACGGGTTCTTGTACACGTGAAACAACGTATGTTAAAAATTAATGTATATATGTCAAATTTATGGTGTTACTCTACCAATATATAGCTCCTATTGGGTCTGTCCTGATGTTGAGTTTGCTAGGCAGGTAAGGTTGCTAGGTGTTTTGCGTTCTACCACGTCTTTGGTCTTTTTGTTTCCTTTTTGAGAGTATATTTAGGGGTGGTACAGTTTTAATTTTGGTGTTACCCGGGTATTGTTCTTAGATAACGTTTTATCTTGTTAGATATGCATTATCTAGTATCTTAAGTGAACTCGGTGATTTTTCACCGATGGTGTAATTACTCTGGAAATTTGGCAATACAATTTACTTATCAAAAAATATATAGCTCCTATTGCACTATACTTTTTTTAAATAAGTAAATAGCTTTATTACTTACACCCAAAGGAAACATAAAAAACAACTGAGTAATTACATTATGTAATAATTCCGTGTCTTTTTACCTAAATGATTCTATATATAACAAAAGGATCCGGATTATGTAGCACAGTCGCAACCTGATTCCGTGGACTGACTCTTGTGGGATGGTTTTTATGTTTTTCTCTAGGATATTTAGGGTGTTAAATAATAATTTTTATCAATAATAATGCTAGACGCTATTATTCTTTCGAGAGTTTTTCACAAGGTTTTATTTCGGTAGGGTTTTATTAAGGATGTGGATGTAACCTTGCGGCAATAGGCGAGGGATTTAACACCTATATAATATATACATTTCTTTATTGAAATACAAATATACTTATCAAAAAAATTAGAATGGAATGTATTAATGAGTCAAAATTTTGTGTCTTCTCGAAGATAATTTGATTTCTGTAATTTGAAATACTCCACTCCACGGGATGGCGCCTTAGAGAAGACCAATTATTTCTTCGCATCTTGCCCCAAACCAGTCCTATTATTCTCGTGTTTCTTGTATGTTTACTCATCTTGAGCAAATTTGGTGTATTCTTGTAAATTTTGCAAATGCCACGCAAGTTGGAACTGCATTAATTATAGGAGAGAAATTTCACTAAAATATCATGTGGGTTTGATTTTTTTTTTCAATTCAACTGCATTAATTCTTGTGAGTCTTCCTTACCAACTAATTGGTTCGAAGCACCACATCGTCAACAAATTGGTTTTATAGTACAGTAAACATCAGAAAAAAAATTGGATTATAAAAAGCTAATATCTAATTGGGTAAAAAAATTATCAACACGGAGTTTGGATTATAAAACAACGAACACATGATCCACACTGAAAACACCAAACAAAATTTACACAAGATAAAAGAGGCCACAATGTTCCACAGCTGGATCAAATTAAAGAAGATGCTGCAACCAAAAAGTTTGTTAGTTCTCGTTTCTCTTTTTTTGCAACGACCATCAATTAATTGCTCAAAGCACAAATCTCTGTTACAAGAATGTGTGGACAGGATTAATGTTCAGCTACCAAGTTTTCGTTTTCAAATGTCAATTTTTAGCAGTTTAACTTAAATCCATTAATGTATTGCTTGTGTGTGTTGACATTCAAGTCTTACGATTTTAAGCTAGGAAACACACTAGCTTAGCTAGTAATTTTCCTAGCTCTCCCTATTAACACTAATTAGTGATGGGGAAGATTATTTCTAAATTTGTAAAACAGGTTCCTAATTTTCATATTAGGACAAAAATATGAGCGTGTCCAATGATTCAGGTTATAATTGAGTATGGTCTTTGAAGAGTAATATTCGAGCCGTGTGAGATTTTTAAAATGTGACAAAGTTTTCTGAACAAGTAGTTAATAATGCTGCATTCCGAATGGCTCAAACTTGAGATCTCCTGGTTAAACTATAAAAAACGTCTTCACTAATTAATATCTGTGATTGTTGGTATCTTTGTAGAGTAGGTACAAACTGTTGAAAAATATATTGGTGTCAGAGTAAGATCTGACTCACTATGATAATCATTTCTTACCATAATGACTCGCCCATTAATACAAACTTCACTTTCGTCCCGACGAATTTCCGATTATCCCACAACATAACACAAACCCGTACTCTGTAACCAAATACTCTCTTTAGAAAGCTCATAACGATGATGTCCTCGGCTTTGCATTTGTTACAAGTACCAACCGAACTCAATGCTACAAGATCTAAGAAACAATTTTCAACGTAGAAATCGCCATAAATTTAAAACATGTGAAAATTTTATAGGTTGAATATACCGTATGTGGTGACCATACTAATAAATTAATAATATACGTTGATAACCTGTTAATGATCTATTCCGAAATATTTAAGTGATTTAATTTGGACTATCTATATCAACAAAGTGCATCTTCTTTTCTGGCATACATCTTGAGAGAATTCTAAAGTTAAATGCGTTTGACCTGGAAAGTCTTAGGATGAGTGACTTGCTGAGAAATTTCTGGGATGCGTGTGAGTGAGGACAAAACACGCTGGAAAAGACTTATGTTGGTCTGTGGAGACAATCAGTCAAATCACGAGGCGTTACAATATGTATTACATACTAAAAGTGTAGAATCCCATCTTACGAGGTTGAGGCCTCATCAAAATCTTACAACGACAAATCCCAGTAGGATAAAAATGATTGCAGGGAAAGAGTACCCCCAATAGTACTGCATAGTCACGATTCTACACTTAACATCCGGATATGACTAATTAAGCAAGTGAGCTTAATTTTCACCATGAATCACATACCTCTACTTTAGCCGACTAATCAAAGTTCGAAGAGGTAAAACTTTATTTAGGGTATTTCTCCCGAAAGGTGCATTTTTCTTTATAAGAACAACGTTTCATTAGATAACAGTCATATGATATTTTGGGGGACACCTGCACTATGGTTTGCACAATGGCTAAGAGTTTTCACATATGTGCATAAAAAGGCTTTTGCTGATTTTGTTTCTCTCGGTGTGGATTGGTAATTAAACAGTGTCAGTAAAAAAGAGCGCAGCGCCAAAAAAGTTGGAAGCCAGGGGAGTTCTTAATCAAATTTAGAAGGGCCTCTCTCTTTTTTTATAAGTAATTTTAGAAGGGCCTCTCAATAGCTGATTTCCGTGAATCCAACCTGCACGGAATTTACTGATGTGTAATCGCATTTCTTTGTTTTTTTATTTGTATTGGAATTCTTTGTTATGGGTCAATACTTCACTTGTGACCAATCCAATTTTTGTGAACATATGGTATTCAAAATCGAATATCGTCGGGCCATATTTAACATTGTTTTGAAAAATGTGATGTAATCGGTGGTCAGACACTGACTCGAGACCAACTCCGGGTCATTTTTTTACCCAATATATTTGATATTTTAATACTGACGACAATCCACCGATAAAACCGATTAACCTGGAAAACAGAAAAAAATTCGGGTCGATCTTTGGGTCTTTTTTATAACCTTGATATTTAAGAGATTATTTTCGGAGTACCGTTAGACCATATTCAAAATCGCAATCTTTACTCACATTTAGTTATGTTATATTTTTTATTTATAAGACTTAAAATTAATTTTGTTATTAGTCGGAAAAATTCTCGTCTATAACAAAATCAATCTACAAGATAACCTTTTACCCAATCGAGAAATACTTCCCACTTAATTCATTACCCACCACGGGAAAAAAGTACGTAACTTAACCTAATTTTACTTGCTTTATTCTCATTATCTACGTAATTTAGTGAGTACTCAAACTTATATTATACGCATAGCTAGTGTGCCTTTTTGGGTTGTGATGACATGTTATTACTCTGAAAGCACTAAATTAATAATAACTTTTCTCAAAAAAAAAAATAACTGACACAAGAAAACGACATATATGCTTTAATAAAGTCAAAGGATCCGTATATACTATGTATATTATGTACATTATCTTTTCATATTGAGAATAATAGCAGATAGTAAAGTAGTCTCATGCTAATATTTGGCTTGATAGTCATGAAAATAATTTTCTTTTATTTTTTAATTTATTATTCCTTTACTCCTTTTGTTTGATGAATGTACTAACTCACCGAAGACTTGAGTGAATCATAATTCATAGTCCTTGACTCCAATACGTACTAATTTTTCACAACATCATTTACTACTTCAACGGTTAGGATTTTTTTCCAAATTCTACGATTGCCATTATGTACTATCTCTTCTATTAATACGAGGATAGGCGTAAGAGTTTGTTAGCTTAGTTTAGGTTATATAATTGATTCTTGTCCGATGATCATCTCGACTTTGTAGATGTAGATTTTTCAGTTAGACCCGATAAGTTTTAGACTATATGTATTGTGTGTTCTCAATCTCTTTCATCTATCACTTACAAAAATATTTTTAACATTTATGTTTTAATTTCCGTGACCTAAAAATCTACTCCTCCTTCGTTCGTCTTCATATCAATTGCTCGTCATTTCAAATTACGAGAGAGAGAGAACAAAACACACAAAACACCATCGCTATAGCAACAAAAGAAGCTGGACATAGCTTAGCTACACATGGAAATTAAAAACAATTACATGCATCCATCGAGCAGGAGTCATTAACCGATGCTTAAACAAAATTGAAATTAGATTTGACTTATCAGGAAAATGATAATAGGAAGGAAGAAATTATTAACCATCTCAGGTCCCTCTCTCCGAGAATGGATTGAGTGGGGACTATTAAAATCTTGTCCACAGGTAGGGACTTAATTATAGGCCATCAGATTTGATTTTAAATCAAAATATTTGAATCCAATGGCCATTAATCTATCAAGGGTACTTTTGACATTTTACTTACCAATTAGGGATTCTACCCCACTACCAATCTTAACCGCCTACATTTCTCCTTCACACGACAGCTGGCTCTCTCTCTCTCTCTCTCTCTGGCCTCTGCTTGTCCCCTTCCCTCATTCTCTTATTACATGTCCCTCGTTATTACCATTTCCCCCCCTCCTCTCACTAATTTCCTCTTCCATCTGTTTTCTCAAAGAAGAGGAAGAGAAGAACTGATACTAATAGGCATTTGGTTCCGTCCCTGAGCTGTGGATTTCTCGAGAAATAATTGGGAATTCGTGAATTTTAAGCCTTTTTCATCTCAAATGCGTGATGTTTAATTCTGGGTTCTTTTGTTTTCTGCCTTAACTAGTGGCTGCTTGGAGAATCCCGGGTGAAGTTAGATTTCTTTTAAGCATTTTTTTTTCCTTTTTGGATTTTCAAGTGGTGGATGTAGGAGTTGGGAATTTGAATAAAGATTCCATCTTTAATTTGACTTTTTTGTAGGGGAAGGAGGAAATCTTGAGTTCGGTAGGTTCAATAAAAAAGGTTGTACCTTTTTCTGGGGATTTTGTTTGGGTTGGGTTGGGTTGGGCCTACCCAGATGAATGTAGTGGGTAGAGTAGGGAGCTTTATTTCCCAAGGGGTGTACTCCGCTGCCACCCCTTTTCACCTCCATTCCACTTTTTTGACCAAGATTTTGTTTAAAAAAATCGGGACCCTAATTGCTGCTCCTCTCCATCTCAACCCCTTCTCCTCGGGCGATCCGTTAGTTTGCGACCATACCGGCGACCTCTCCATCTCATCTCCTTCTCCTCGCGTTCATGTTTGAAAGTCGACCATACCCGGCGACCTCTCCATCTCGCACCCAAAGAACTACGGCCCCGGCTCTCGCACTTGGTAAAACTCTCGCGTATCTGTCATTTCGTTCTCATCCCGATGTCGCTTTTGTTCTAATTGTACTAGAATTGGTGTTGAGGTGTGGTAGCTAGGTGTGCGGGAACCCGTACAGTATCATCAGGAAGTACGGGCTCATGTGCTGCAGGCAGTGCTTCCGCAGCAACGCCAAGGAGATCGGCTTCATCAAGGTTTCCTTATTTTCTTTTCATTCTTTTTCCTTTTTATTATTTTTAGAAAATATATGTATATATTTATATATAGTTTGTTGTTTAAGGAAGGTGGATGCATGTGTTTTGATTTGATATGTTCTCGGTTGTGAATTGAATTGCAGTATCTTTGAATGGATGGAGGATGTGACTCGCAGTTGCTGAAGAATGGTGCCGAGAAAGTTTTGTGTTTTGGGGGCAGATTTGTTACTTTTACGCCTTTTTGGTAGGATGTTGAAATGATATTTTTTCTGCTGGAGATGGCTTTTAACTATGAGGACTAATTTTTTGGTAATTGTAACTCATGACGACTGCAATCGATCATTTTGTTGCTGTTGGGATTGTTTTGGTTTGAGTTGTTGCAATATCGTGCTAACTTAAATGAGTCTGAGGCTGACTTTCGAGTGTTATTGTCTGATCACCTACTTCTTCGTGTAGTTTGGTGCTACTGTTCTAAATTGAAGCTTATGTTGTTACGTTTTAGTAGCCACTGTGTATTGCTATGTGCTCCTTTACCTTTTCAAGTTTTTATTGTTGGTGAAAACCATTTTTGTGTCTGTAATGGATAATGAAGATTGAAATCTAGAAGATTTGCGTCTTAGTATCCATTTGTATTTTGTTATTAGATGCAAAATAGACATTTGTGGAGAATTAGTCATTTTGCGTTTCTATTGTGTGTTGTTGCGGGGTTGGATGGCTGGCCTTTAAGATTGTGAATAATAACAGTTAACTGATGCAGGTCGAGTTTTATAGGTCTTTGTTGTGGTTGCCCATTTCTTTCGTGGGGTTAATTTTCTTTATGATATGTGAGAATTTTATTAGTTTTTAGGTGTATTGATATTGGGTTTTAGGTGTATTAATATTGGTTTGACGATGTAGTGATATTGGTTTTTAGCTGTAGTGATATTAATTTTTAGATGGATTGATATTGGTTTTTAGATGTAATCATATTGGTTTTTAGATGTGTTGATATTGGTTTGAGGATATATTGATATTGGTTTTTAGGTGTATTGACATTGGTATACCTGATGAATGAAATTGGTATCCGTCTATAATGATATTGGTACATTACAAAACATATATTCGAATGCATATGAGATGTCCAAATCGGATAACCAATATTCCTAGAGCTAAAAACCAATATCTTTTACTCATCAAAACCAATATCGCTACACTTTAAAACCAATATCAAATATTGGTTTGATTATGTATATATATTGGTTTGAGTATGTACTGATATTGGTTTTAGTATGTACAGATATTGGTTTGATTATGTACATATATTGGTTTGAGTATGTACCGATATTGATTTTAGTATGTACAGATATTGGTTTGATTATGTACAGATATTGGTTTGAGTATGTACGGATATTGGTTTGATTATGTACATATATTGGGTTGAGTATGTACCGATATTGATTTTTGTATGTACGGATATTGGTTTGATTATGTACAGATATTGGTTTGATTATGTACTAATATCACTGAAGATAAAATATTCTCAAATTTCAATTAATAACATGATGTCAAGTTTAGCAATAGACGGTTGCAACATTCAACTTTTGGACAATCTTATGCTCTTTACAATTTGCAAAGTTCATAAATAGCTGAGTGGTCGATTCAAGTCTATGTCTAAATAATTTTTCTCGGGTATTGTCTCCTGGTTCCACACATTAGTACAACTATTTTTGTTCTTATGTTTCATTTGTTGGTGCTTTGACATTGATTTTTCACGACCAACCTCACAACTATTTTTCACTATCTTTCTCGACTTGTTCGGATTCTCGTATTTCTTTATACATTTACCCAATGCTTTGGATGTTGTCTGGTCATCATCGACTTGTTGTGTTTCCATCCATGCTTTGATCTGAACAAGTTTTGTTAGTATTCATACCTCAATACCATACAGTCATTATCGATACACGTTAAAACTAATTTCACTACAGCAAAAAACCAATATCAATACAGTTACAAACCAATAGCATTACATCAAAAAACCAATATCAATATAGCCCAAAACCAACATCGATACAGCTAAAAACCAATATTACTACAGCTACTAACAAATACTAATGCACGTTAAAACTAATATCAATACTGTCTAAAATCAATATCACCACACCTCAAAACCAATATCAATACACTTTAAAACCAATATCAATACAGTTAAAAATCAATATTGATACACCTTAAAACCAATATGAATACACGTCAAAACCAATATCAACACAGCCGTAAACCAATAACACTACAGCTCAAAATCAATATCACTGAAGCCTAAAACCAGTATCATATCAGGCTAAAACTAATATCAATACAGCTTAAAACTAATATCAATACACGTGAAAAACCAATATCAATACACGTGAAAATCAATATCAATACAACTTATAACCAATATTAGTACAGCCCAAAATCAATATCGTATCAGGCTTAAACCAATATCATATCAGCCGAAAACTAATATCATTACAGCTAAAAACGAATATCATATCAGGTAAAAACCATTATCAATATACGTAAAATCCAATATCAATACAGCCTATAACCAATATCAATGTACACAGCGTCAAACCAATATCATCATATACGCAAACCAAAAACAGCACAGGATAAAACCAATATTTACAAATAGTCAAACCAATATTAACACATACGCAAACCAACAACAGCACATGATAAAACCAATATCGACGAATAGTCAAACCAATATAAACACATAGGCAAACCAACATCATCACATACTAAAAACCAATATCGATACATACGCAAACCCACATGATAACAGACTGAAATCAATATGTACACAGCGTCAAACCAATATAAATACATACGCAAACCAACATCATCACAGACTAAAAACCAATATCGATACATACGCAAACCTACATGATAACAGACTGAAACCAATATGTACACAGCGTCAAACCAATATCAACACATACGCAAACCAACAACAGCACAGGATAAAACCAATATCGACAAATAGTCAAACCAATATAAACACATACGCAAACCAACATCATCACATACTAAAAACTAATATCGATACATACGCAAACCTACATGATAACAGACTGAAACCAATATGTACACAGCGTCAAACCAATATCAACACAAACGCAAACCAACAACAGCACAGAATAAAACCAATATCGACAAATAGTCAAACCAATATAAACACATATGCAAACCAACATCATCACATACTAAAAACCAATATCGATACATACGCACACCTACATGATAACAGACTGAAACCAATATGTACACAGGGTCAAACCAATATCAATATATACGCAAACCAAAAATAGCACAGGATAAAACCAATATTTATAAATAGTCAAACCAATATTAACATATACGTAAACCTACATGATAACAGACTGAAACCAATATCTACACAGCATCAAACCAATATGAACACATACACAAACCAACAACAGCACAGGATAAAATCAATATCGACAAATAGTCAAACCAATATAAACACATACGCAAACCAACATCATCACATACTAAAAACCAATATCGATACATACGCAAACCTACATGATAACAGTCTGAAACTAATATGTACACAGCGTCAAACCAATATAAACACATATGCAAACCAACATCATCACAGACTAAAAACCAATATCGATACACAGTCAAACTTATATGATAATTAAAAATCTGAAACAAATAAAGCTTAAAACAAAAGAACTACATGTTATAAGCAATATCAATATATCTCAAAACCAATAGCACTACTGTCCAAAACCAGTATCAATAAATCTGAAAACCAATAGCACTATAAGTGAAAACCAATAACAATAAAGCCAACTGTAACCCAGGAACCAGCGTCACCCACATCTTGGCCTCTCCTTCAAGTTTCCTAACAACAACCTCAACCAAGAATACCCAATTAATTAATTAATTAATTCCAGACAAGAACACCAAAGATCCCTAGGACATAGACGTGAGAATGTTGTCACCCATTAATTCATTCCATCCTCTACCCAATTTCTGGGTCCTCCTCATCACTATGATTTTTCACCCAAAAGAATATCAATCGTGTATGTTTCAGAATCGGTTTCTTCCATTTTCGCCGTTGCATATGAAAATCTAAAATTACTCAGACGTCAAAACCAAATATACACGTACCTTCAGTACCTTCAAAGACGAAGAAGATTTGGTTTTAAAGGAAAAAAATACACGTAGAATGCTAAAAATACTAGAATAATATGCCAACCTTTTTTTCTCGTAACCTTCAAAGAGCTCCAATGGATTCTTTGATTTAGGCAATTTAGTTTACTGATAAAGTGGCTGGTAGGGTTTTTCATATTGGTTACAGGAAGTTGAAGAGTCCTCCACATTTATTGGTGATTATGTTTTCCCTTTTTTGAAATTTCCTTAATTTTTAATCCAGTTTTTGGTGAAGAGTTGTTTTCCTAAATTACCCTTAAAAAACTTATTAATACCTAGACTGCCACCGCATCTCCTTTAGTCCCCAAACTTGGGGACTATCCTTGTCCCCATCAAATCTTCCCCCCCTCTCTCCCCTCCAAAATTGGCAACACGTTTCTTCAGAGATCGCCAATTAAATTCAAACCCCACATGGAATCTTGTCACATTGGTCACAATTATAGGCAGCATCTTGGTTATCACCCAAAATTCCAATTTTAATAGCTTGGCATCTTCCACAATCATTGCAAGTGTGAGGGCTGGCGATGGCAGGTTTCTGCATCTCATTAGCAATTTCAACGCGGAGATTTGGATCCACCGGAACCGTCTTGCACTTTTTGTAGATTAAGTAGATAACCATTTGGAGCACTCCCAAAATGACTCCTATAATATTTGGAACCTGCACCACGTACATCATTTAATTTTGTTAACACTACTAGCTAGGATAGGGTAGTTTAGTTGATAGGGTTCTTAATTTCATTATTGCTCCACTTGAGCAATAAATGAATGTGTTGTCTTTTCTATGATTGTTTTTTATATCATTTGGTATCTGATCCGTAGGGACCAACTAATCTAAATTCGAAGCGGTTAGGACACTTGAAAATTGGCAAAGGTCACCTAACAAGTATTTAACACTATTGTGTACCGAATGACTCTAATTCGATATCTGATTAATCTACTCGCTAGTTGATTTAAATATTTGTTGGTACTTCTATGACTATTTTATTGTAATAAAATAAATTTTATACATATCATAAAAGAATATATATGTATAGGGTAAAATATAACTATCTAGGGTTTTTCTAGTTTGATATAATATACTGTCACGGACAGCTAGTTACAGTTTAATCCTCTAATAAGTAATAATGTAAAATTAGGTCCATTCTTGCCGGTTTTTTATTGACCGCCCAAAATGCAAATATCCTTCTTTAAATTAAATCATTTAGAATCTAAGACTCCTTTTGTTTGAAAATTTCGGGAAAATACTTTTTGGGTTCGAACAAATATCTAGTGGAAGTTATTGCTTTCTATCAAGAAAATAAATTATTAACAAGGACAAAAAAAAATTAGAATTGATGAGTATTTTCCGTGAGACAAACAGAGTTTAGAAAACATACCGTTACGTACAAATCCTTTAATAGGAGACCGTAGAAGAGCCACGTAAGTGCACTCAGCGTGAGGAAACATGACAAGTGGAATGGCATGAACTCCACACTCTTCGTTTTTATGACAACTCTCTGCAAATTAATAAAGTTCAGATAATTGTCTCAATTGTATTTTTGTAACGTAAGACCTTGAATCTAATACGAAACATATGCATGTGTATTCGACTATTCTCACCATAATGCTTAAAGGTGCAGCAAATACGCAGATGGAGAAGGATGTGCAAGTCCATCCAAGGATTTCAACTCTTGAAGGCCCTTTTGCGAGGAGGTGAGAGGAGATGAGAATTGAGAAATATCCCACAAAATTCACCCTTATATACCCAGAACCCTTTCGGGCGAACCCTTATATACCCAGAACTTTCGGACTCTTGTAAGTGAGAATCGGGGGAGAGAAGAAGACAACTATTGCTAACGAATGCTTATGCAATGAGTTGCTGGGATGAGGATTATGGCAAGGGGGCAGGCCTATTTATAGGCTGGAGGAGGCAGGGAGGCAGCCACCCCGAAGGGACGCGTTCGCTCGGTCAGCAAGCTGTCTGGCTGCGCTCGTGGCCCTTCGGTGGCTTCTGGATCCTTTCAGGTGCGCCAGGCTGCGCTCGCGCCCTTTCGGTGGCTTCTGGATCCTTCCAGGCGCGCCAGGCTGCGCTCGCGCCCTTTCGTGAGGAATCTCGCGATCTTTCGACCTTCTGGAAGTCTCCTGCACATTCCAGGCCTTCGTGCCTCTTCGGTGGCCAACCTAAAGGCGCTCGCAGCTCCTCGTCGCTTCGGTAGCTGCGCAGCTGCCTCCGGACCCGGGCAAGTGCGCCACAAAGCGCCCATTGCGACCTGCGTCCAATGCGCCATGCGCGTACGCACGTGCTCGTGCTCGTGCTCGTGCTCGTGCTCGGACGGTGCGAAGCACCGTCCTCGCAGCTAGCGGTGGGTCAGCCTTTAGGTAGTCAACCAACTTTGAGAGGTGAGGAGGAGAATTTCTTATAAACAAGGGAATCCTCCTTGCTCTAATCAATGTGGTATTGCACTTTTCTACTTCCCTTTTGGGCCTCCACTTTGGGCCTTACTATTTTGGGCCAAATGCATTAAAATGCATTCAACCCAACAATTCCCCACATGAATGATGATTAATGCATGCATACTCTAATCGAAAGTTCTGACGTGTTATTATTGCATTGAGACAGGTAGCTTGCGGCTTTGAACCTTCTCTAGTAATATGTTATCGGATTTACTTGCTGCTCGGTGAACGTGTGATGTCTTGAACCATCAGCTTTTGGTGTAAACCAAGACAATAACATTTACACAATAATAACCCTAGTATATTTGGGTTCTCACGTTGTGTCCGTTTCGGCCATGGACCGTATCTTGGATTCATAAGTATTTTTCCCATTTGAAGCGACCTCACTTCACACTTCTATAGGTGATCTCCTATCAGGAGTATCCTGCCATACTCCACCTTTATCAAGGTATAGGAATCATTAAAAGTGTAATGCTTAACCTTACCACACCTCTGCAGGTTGATACCTGGGCAGCTTCTGAGAATGAGATAGTTTCTAGGTTATTTACTGAACCCTCCATAACTTAGTTATCTCATTGAACCAAGTTTGTGGGATCTCCACTTATCATGGTTGAGTTACCGCTATGGACGTTCTTTAGTGTGTAGATTTTAATCCCATTTTCCTTACTGCGTTGTACATTTGATCTCTATTGATTTCTTTCGTAAAAGGATCAGCTAAGTTGTCCTTGGACTTTACGTAATTAATGGTGATCACCCCACTAGAGATCAACTGTCTAACGGTATTGTGTCTCCGACGGATATGTCGAGACTTTCCGTTGTACAATGTACTTTGTGCTCTCCCGATTGCAGACATGCTATCACAATGTATTAATACGGGAGGTACCGGTTTGCTCCAGCACGGAATATCCTCTAGGAAGTTTCTAAGCCATTCAGCTTCTTCTCCAGCTTTGTCTAGCGCTATAAACTCTGACTCCATGGTGGATCGAGCTATGCATGTTTGTTTAGAGGACTTCCAAGACACGGCTCCTCCTCCTATGGTGAATACGTATCCACTCGTGGATTTGAAGTCCTTTGTGTCTGATATCCAGTTTGAGTCACTGTATCCTTCTAATACAGCTGGATATTTAGCATAATGTATGCCATGGTTTATGGTATGTTTTAAATACTGTAAAACCCTTTCTAGAGCTAGCCAGTGATCCTTTCCTGTATTACTTGTGAATCTGCTAAATTTACTAACTGAGTACGCAATATCGGGGCGAGTGCAGTTTGTTAAATACATCAAGCTCCTGATAATTTGCGCATACTTCAGTTGAGATACTGGGTCCCCTCGATTCTTGGCTAAGTGTAGATTCAAATCTACTGGAGTCTTAACCAGAGGTTTGTCAAAAGCTTCAAATTTCTTGAGCACGCTTTCCACGTAGTGGGATTGTGTCAAGATAATTTTGTCAGCTTTTCTAGAAATTTTTATTCCTAGTATGACGTCTGCCAGACCCATATCTTTCATGTTAAAGTGATTCTTTAACATGTTCTTAGTTTTCACAATAACCTCTTTATTGCTTCCCGTAATTAGTAAGTCATCTACGTAGAGACATACAATTACGTAAGTTTCAGGTGTGCCCTTAATGTAAACACATTTATCGCACTCATTGATCTTAAATCCATTTGACAACATTGTTCTGTCAAATTTCTCGTGCCACTGTTTCGGCGCTTGTTTTAGCCCGTATAGTGACTTAACTAGTCGGCACATTTTATGCTCTTGACCGGGAGCCACAAACCCTTCAGGTTGCTCCATGTATATCTCCTCTTCCAGTTCTCCATTTAGAAAAGCTGTTTTTACGTCCATTTGGTAGATCTCGAGGTTATAGAGTGCTGCAACAGCTATGAGTACTCTAATTGATGTGATTCGTATGACTGGTGAATACGTGTCAAAGAAATCATATCCCTCCTTCTGTTTGAACTCCTTAGCTACCAATCGAGCTTTGTACTTGTCGATTGATCCATCAGCTTTGTATTTCCTTTTTAGGATCCACCTGCATCCCAAAGATTTGCAGCCCGGTGGGAGATTCACGATTTTCCACGTGTGGTTTTACATAATGGACTCTATCTCACTATTGATAGCTTCCTTCCAGAGAGAAGCATCTAGACTGGACAATGCCTCTTGAATTATCTTGGGTTCATCTTATAACGCGTAGGTTAGATAGCCCGGACCAAAGGATTTGGTTACCTTTGTCCGTTTACTATGTCTAGGTTCATCATTTTCCTGATTGGACCCTTGTGTAGTCTCGTGAGCCCTTTTCTTTTAGCTTCCTTCCTTTCTTTCCTTATTAGGAAAGCTATTCTTAAAGAACGTTGCGTTCCTTGATTCTATGACCATTCCCGTGTTTATCTCAGGATTTTCAGATTTATGCACCAAAAATTGATAAGCACTACTATTTTGTGCATATCCGATGAAGATGCAATCAATGGTCTTGGGTCCTATTCTCACCTGCTTATGCTTAGGTACTTCGACCTTTGCTAGGCACCCTCACACTTTAAGGTAACCGTAAGAAGGCTTCCTTCCTTTCCATAGTTCATATGGGGTTTTATCCATTTTCTTGTGTGGCGATTTGTTTAGAATGTGGTTAGCTGAGAGCACAGCTTCCCCCCACATATTCTGGGGTAAGCCCGAGCTAATCAACATAGCGTTCATCATCTCTTTAAGAGTTCGATTTTTGCGTTCAGCTACGCCATTTGATTGAGGTGAATATGGAGCAGTCGTCTGATGAATAATGCCATGTTCTTGACAGAGTTCCTCAAACGGAGCTACATATTCTCCTCCTCGATCACTTCGGATCATTTTGATTTTCACGCTGAGTTGATTTTCAACCTCATTCTTATATCTCTTAAAGGCATCAAGAGCTTCGTCTTTTCTCTTTAGGAGATACACGTAACAGTATCTCGTGCAATCATCGATAAACGTGATAAAATATTTCTTCCCGCCTTTAGTTTGCACGTGTTTCATATCGCAAGTGTCCGTATGAATTAACTCTAAAGGCGTAGTACTTCTTTCCACCGAATGGAAATGTGCTTTGGTCATTTTAGCCTCCACACATACTTCACATTTATCAGATAGGTTGAACTCTAGATTCGGTAATAAATTTAAACTTACTAATTTTCTTAGTGAGTTTAGATTTACGTGTCCTAATCTACCATGCCATAAATTAGAACACTCGGCCAAGTAAGAAGAAGCATTAACTTTATTTTCACCGTTAAAGGTGCGATGTACAGTTATTACATTCATCTTAAATAGCCCCCTTTCTAGATAACCCTTTCCTATGAATTGACCCACTTTGGTCAGTACAAACTTATCAGCCTCAAATATAAGCTTAAGACCGGCTTTGCTTAACAGTGAGCCAGAAACTAAGTTCTTGCGGATGTCCGGGACATGCAGCACATCCTTGAGGGTCAGCTCCTTTCTTGAGGTCAGCTTCAGGACCACCTTACCCAGACCTACGATCTTGGACGTTGAGGAGTTTCCCATGAACAGCTTTCGGCCGGTGATCGGGATATAGTTCGAGAACATCTTCTTATCAGAGCAGATGTGGCGGGTAGCTCCAGTGTCCACGAACCACTCTCTTGGATTGTCCACCAGGTTGGCTTCAAACACCACAGCTGACAGATCCATCTGGGACAAGTCTTCAGCCAGGTTAGCCTTTCCTTGGTCGTCCTTCTTCGGCTGGCGACAGTCCTTAGCCATGTGGCCAGGTTTGCCGCAGTTGTAGCAGTCACCCTTGATCTTCTTATTCTTTTTCTTCTTGGGCTCTTGCTTCTCCTGCTTATCCCCGGACTTCTTCCTCTTCTTGCCACTTTTTCCCTCAGCGAGGTACACGGTGGTCTCAGAGTTGGCCTTGCCTTGCTTGACTTCGGACTTTCGGTTGTCTTCCTCGATCCTAAGTCTCACGATTAGGTCTTCTAGGCTCATATCCTTCCTCTTGTGCTTGAGGTAGCTCTTGAAATCCTTCCAGAGTGGGGGGAGCTTCTCGATCATCGCAGCTACTTGGAAGGACTCGCTGAGTTGCATCCCTTCGGCTTGTCTAGTCCATTTAGGACGTAGTTCTGGCATAGGAAGTCGCTATGACTCCATGCATCGAGGGCGTTGATCTTCTGTTGATCTGCCTCATTTTCTGCCATCGGAGCCTCTTCCTTCAAGAATCGGACCAGGTTGAGCGTCGTCAGGTAGAACAACATCTTCTGTTGCCACCTCTTGAACTCGGTACCGTTGAACTTGGCCGGCCTTTCGGTGTTGGCCGGCCTTTCGGCGTGGACAGTTCCCGGGACCGCTGGTGCTGAGCTTGTCGATGCCATCTTCAAGTACTATCTCGTCTTACGAATGTTGTTTCGGAGGGTTGGTGTACTTGATTAGGATCTACTTCAGTCGAGGCAAGTGTTGGTGTATCTCGAAACTTTCGGGCGAACGTTGCGCATGCGCGTGCGCGTGCTCGTGCTCGAACGGTGCAAACGGTGGGTCAGCCTTTAGGTAGTCAACCAACTTTGAGAGGTGAGGAGGGGAATTCCTTATAAACAAGGGAATCCTCCTTGCTCTAATCAATGTCGTATTGCACTTTTCCACTTTCTTTTTGGGTCTCCACTTTGGGCCTTACCATTTTGGGCCAAATGCATTAAAATGCATTCAACCCAACACAAGTATCCTCATAGTGAATACCTGAAAATAAATTAATTCCGTCAAAAAAATTTGGTAAGTAAACTGAACCGATAATTAATTTATCTATAATCAAAAGGCTCAATTATTTACAACAACTATTTCTTTCCGGTATCAAGACAATTACTAAGTCGGTTAATCTAAATTCTAATCTGAAAATAATTTTGAATAGTAATAAAGCTCTTCCTAACTAGTTTTTAACAATATTACATTCTTGTGATTCGAATTAGGGATGACCACGTTTCCAAAATTGTCGATTCTGCAGTTCCATATATATGGAACGTAAACCAGAACCACTGATTACTGCTAAACTGATGGTTCAACCATTCACTTTTTGGAAAAATAAAGAAGTAATTAGGCTTCACTATGTATCCTTTGAATCAAAACCTGATCTGGTTCTACGGTTCTCTAAAATACAAAACCGTTATGAATGTTCCGGGAAGGTTCCTTGAAACAGGAACCGGCGGTTAGAATCGCCTCGTGGCCACCCCTAATTCGAACTATGATCTCATGCAACCGGAGTTCGTGGCTAATTACATACATGCATTATTTACCCAAAAAAATTACATACATGCATGATTAATAACTTGATTTTTTTTTTCACCTTGGCTAGCTTGGGAGCATAAAAGATGAAGATGAGAATGTAGATTGTCTCAATGAGACAACCGACCGAGTTGCTGATGAGAAGGATAGGATCTTTCTTAAGTAATGCATAGTATAGCCATAGCATTGCACTTAATAGTGCCATTAGGTAGGGGATAGACTGGAACCCTTCCGTTGATTTCTTCTTACAAATCCTCACAAATGTTGGGCTGCAAATATATTTGTTAAAAAACAAAACATAAATTAGTTATTATCTCATAAAATTAAGACTGCTAAACAAAATTAAATCAAATTTGTAATGGGCTTACACTGGAGCGAGGAAAACCACGAAGGAGGCCAGGTTACCTACAGAAATTGAAGCCCAGAGAAGAATGGAAGAGTTAAGCCTTTTTTTTAACAAGTGCATATATTATACAAATAAAGATAATATTGTAGCTAAATCAAATAATTTAATTTCTTCAAGTTATTTATTTATGCATGTATATTTTTTTACAAGTTGGTAGAGTTTTATAAATTCTCCGAAGAGATTACACCATACAAGATTTGCATAAACAAGGCCGACGATTGTAACTTCGTAAGAAAGAATTCTACACTAAGTAGGTTATAAATGTTACTATTAATAAATTATGCTTATCAAAGAAATCTGCATAAGCGAGTCCAAGAACAAGATAAAGTCTTGATTACCGAAATTCCGTAATGAGACCAAAAATTGCATGTATGTATATACCTAAGACTCCAAACATGAAGACCAATGGAGCATGAGTAGGAGATATCATTGCCATATTTAAGAAAATTAGTGGGTGTAGAGGAAGAGTACTAGAAGCCCTGATGCTATCTGTTTTACAATGGATTTAGGATATTTGAAGATTTGGGCACCAATGTTGTGACATATATATATAGACGGGTCTAGTGTACGGTAAGTGTAATCAATTAATTGATTAACATGTGATTAGTTCTGCAATTAGGAGGTATTAACATATGATAATGTAATTAATTAAATAATTTGCATCTTACAAGCTCACCAGGTTACGTGTTGCCCAATTGGTATATTAGCCGAAAGAGGAAATTGTATAGAAAATTAATTAAGTACTCAATTGCAATATAAACTCATATTTCCTTGTTATTTTAATGCCTGACTTTTATGAAATCTCACCTGAAAAAGGTTACCTAACTAATTTGTGTGAACCCAATTGGGTCAGAGATCAATTAAAAATTTCTTCAATGTGACAAATCCCCAAATGTTGTGTAGTTAATTTCTTTATCAATTGGACACTATTTAGTGGGAACATTTTTTCAGCCCATTTATCATTGATTGGGCTGAGTATGCACATCCTCAACGTAAATAGTCATGACACTTATCATTCCACTAACTCACATTTTATGAATTGCATATAATATGAATATCCCAATGCTTTCTCATCAACGTAGAGTCTACAGGTGTATTCTACACTTTTTTTTTGAACTTAGTCTAGTCTATACCTTCTACTAACATCTTTTTTTTAGATTCCATTCCTTTTTTTTCTCAATCGTGCCGTATCTAGATATTCACCCATCTCATCAATTCAGATTTTAGTTGGGCGTGAGTGGCAAATTTTTTCAATCTTAATAAATTTAAACATTAATGCATTATCAATGCTCAATCTTGTAAACTAATTGACTTGGATTCACTTATGAAAATTTTGGGTTCTGAATTTTTTTTCTCAAATATTACAAATGTAAAAATATTATTAGAAGAATCGTCTTCTAAATATAATCGATATTTCTTGCAAAGATTAACCAAAAATATTTAAACTTAAAATCTCTAGTTAAAATTGAACAACGCTCTATGAAGATTATAGTGTAATCAACTTCTAAGGGCTTCTCAAAAAAAAACTTGTAAGGGAGATTATTTAGATATTTATGTTGCGTTCTATCCCGTACAACTTTTTGACCGGCATGCGCGACGTTCAAAGCTTGGCTTCCCATTGCAACACATGGCGTTAATTGTTGGCTTGACACTTATGTGTATCTACCTTCAATGCGTATAATTAAAGATTCCATTTCAAATTGTATGCTTTACCTAATACATCAATTCGTAAAAAAATTATTCCAAATTGATGAAAAGATTTTAAGTACGGGTTATTATGATTCAATAATGTTAACATTTTATTATAAAAATTTTGTTACTATTCAAATATTTAATTACTATGCAGTTACTCGCTGCGTAGTTGGATGCGAGATCACATGAGAAGTTGGTTGCATCTTGCTCCGATTTTGCAGGTCTTGATGAGATGGAAGTGGAGGACTCGCTAAAGCAATTTTTAATTTGCTCCGGATGACGGGGTTTCAACTGTCCTGTCGCGTCGCATCCCCTCTCTGCTTTCAAGAGGGTAAACAAGCGCAATCCGAACTAACCGACAACGAAAAGATCTAATTGCCGCGTAATGAAGCCCACGGAAAAAGTCGCTGCTCTCATGAAGCTCCCGATGCGAAAACTAAAAATCAAGTCTCCGGCAAGGCCAACGACGATGCTATTTCTTGGCTCGGTTATTGATGGTATAGAGGTACAAAATGATGAGCTTCAAGCTTAGCAAACAGCGGAGGCGTGGTATCTTGCAATTGCATCGAATTTTTCTTGGGAGGAGAATACCTCTCATATCCTTCATGCGGGGTTAAGTGCGCGGCTCGCGGTCCGAAACTTTTTTGGACCTTTGACCCTCAGTGACTTAGGTACGTTGTGTTGTAAATAGGTATATTTTGTGCGGTATTTGGTGTATATTCGGGTATATTTTTTATAAGCCCTTAAGGTATTTTGGTGCATAGTTATACTTTTGGTATTACCCTGGAGCATGTACTCAGATAGTGCACAACACTGTTGTTAAGAATTCAGCAACAAAGAGAACAAAAGGCGCAAAAAATACGGACTCAAGAGATAACGTGGTTCGGCCTAATGCCTACGTCCACTGAGAGAAAAGGAGAACTTTTATTGATGAGTTTTCGAGCTACAAAGCCATACGAAACCCTTGGGTAACATGCCTTTATATAGAGGCAAACCCTTGTACAACAAGTAATCTATTTAGGTCGAATTAGGAGTCCGAAACAAAGCAGGAAACAAGCCCACAAATCTTTCCTGTTCAATTTCTCGGCATCTCTAACAATCTCCACCTTAGCGAGAAATCATCCCATGGACGAAACATGAAGCTCGATCCAAACTTCAACAAACTCCACCTTGACGAGACACCGCCCCATAAAGAACTATAATAACTCGCAAAATTAACTTGACTCTACCGACTCCACCTCGAACCAAAGATACAACTGCCATTAATAAGACCATCTCAACTTACTCTCCACCTTAGTTCAATCACTTGGAGTCAGCCCCCAAACTCGAGCTTCCGAGCCTGCTTGGCCTATTCTCTCAAATCTTCATTGAACTCCAACTAGTAAGTCCACCTGCTGAATCAACCTTGCGACCAATAGATGCGCTCTCTATTTTTTGGTCAACCCAATGCTCTGCAATCTTGAACTAATTTTTTGCTGGACCTTCTTGCCTCACACTAATGCTACTGGACTCTACCGACTCCACCTCGAACCAAAGATACAACTGCCATCAATAAGACCATCTCAACTTACTCTCCACCTTAGTTCAATCACTTGGAGTCAACCCCCAAGTTCGAGCTTCCGAGCCTGCTTTGCCTATTCTCTCCAATCTCCATTGAACTTCAACTAGTAAGTCTACCTGCTGAAGCAACCTTGCGACCAATAGACGCGCTCTCTATTTTTTGGTCAACCTCATGCTCTGCAACCTCGAACTAATTTTTTGCCGGACCTTCTTGCCTCACACTAATGCTACTTGCCATAGCATACAATGGGTAACCTTTTATTCTACTAAGTAGAACCCTCGACATACCTCGAACTCTACCGTTCGACCTTGAGTGAGATACCTGATTCGCCTGTAGTGCTATCAACGACTTCGCATTCTCCATGCAAAACCTACCTAACACCTTTGACGTGCACGTCCTTTTAGACAATCATAGCAGGGCCCAGCTAACAATGCTTCTCTGAGACAACCATGGCTCCTTGCCAACCATACCTCCACGAAACAACCATAGCTTGCTATCCATGTCTCTGTGAATTCCAACTGTACTCAAACCATCCATTTCAAGCCTTTGCTCCCTCATACGAACCAACCTCATATGACCTGAGCTTTTTCTCCTTCATCAATCCCATTGTTATAACTCCACCTACAATAATATTTCCCACTAACCTATAGGTATTTTCTTGCACCATTCATCCCTACCATTGCATCCTTCTCCACCTTTATTAGCATACCTTTATAAATATCATCGTTATAATCCAAGGTCCCTAACGAAAAGAGATTACCAGGATGCATTGAAGTTGATGAGACAGAAAGCCAGTCACCATCTGACCCGTCTGAATATGTGAGCACGGTTGCGGATGCTAATCCCTCCTCGTTGTCTTGATTCCTAGTTCGTCCTAGATAGTCCCCTCCATGTGTCATTCTCTGCACTTGAAGCCACTTCCATTGAACTTCTTTGACTCCGACTTGGATCCTCTTCTACAACCCAGCTGGTGGCTCCTCATCATCCGCCAAGCATAAGCGAATCTTCTCTACCACCTTGGCCTCGAACTCTTCCCACTCTTGCTTCTCCATCTTCTCGGGCTTCTTCTCCGAGAGCGCGATGACCATCCCTTGTTGCACGAGGAGATCATTGACACGCCTTTGCCATAACCCAAAATTTGATGAACCATCGAACTTCACAAGATCAAACTTCTCACCGTGATCTGACATCCTCAAACCTTAGCTCTGATACTACTTGTTAAGAATTTAGCAACAAAGAGAACAAAACGCACAAAGAACACGGACGCAAGAGATAACGTGGTTCGGCCTAATGCCTACGTCCACGGAGAGAAAATGAGAACTTTTATTGATGAGTTTTCGAGCCACAAAGCCATACAAAATTCTTGGGTAACATGCATTTATATAGAGGCAAATTCTTGTACATCAAGTAATCTATTTAGGTCGAATTAGGAGTCTAAAATAAGAGTCTGAACTAAACTGGAAACAAGCCCACAAACCTTTACTGATTAAATTCTCGACATCTCTAACAACTGTAGTGAGTCTGATATGCGTTATCTAGTATTAAAGTACAGTACCCATGGTGTCATTGGTGTAACCATTATTGGTGGACTTTTCTTTGGGGAATATAAGTATATAACACTTCATTTATATAAAAAAAGTAGGTATCCAAATAAAAGTCGATATCAACTGAAAACATAAGGTTTCTAATTCGTTGGCTTGCTCTTCATTAATTTCGCTGCGATGTTTGGGTACTTTTTGGGTTGATTAGGAAAGGTTGAAGAAGAAAGCACCGTAGGTATACAGTTAAAAGAGGTCGCAATTCCGTAGCACTGTCTTAAACCATTTTAATTGGCAAGACCCATTTCTAGTGTGGTAGGTGCAGAATTACACCCAAAAGAAAGTATGGTAGGTGTAGAAGACTAGAAGTACAATATTGTGGGCCCGGAAAGGATAAGATTTACCGGGTATCTCCTATGATTCTCAAAGATATTTTTTTTGGTTAAGTGAACTTTACTGATTATAGCATAAATAGTAACTATTATAACACTAGGTGTCAAATTTCTTCGTAATGCATACGTTGTAGTTGCCGCCTCTATAAAAATCTTGTCGCAGTAGAACTCACTAGAAAATTTAAAACAGAATAAAAGGTGTTAGAGATGTCGAGAAATTAAAGAGAAAATGATTTGTGGACTTGTTTTCTATTTTATTCGGACTAGCTTTTGGATTCCTAATTTGACATAGATAGCTTACTTGATGTACAAGGGTTTGCCTCTATATAAATGCATGTTACCCTAAGGTTTTGTATAGCTTTGTGACTTGGATCCATCAATAAAAGTTCTCCTTTCTCACCGTGGACGTAGGCACTAGGCCGAACCACGCTATCTCTTGTGTCCGTGTTCTTTGCGCGTTTTGTTCTCTAGTTGCTGAATTCATAACAATCTTGTCATTTCATGTCTTTTCTTGCCATTTCATGCCTTTTCATGTCTTTTCTTGCCTTTTCTTACTTTTTTTTCCTTTTCATATCTTTTCTGGCCTTTTCTTATTTTTTCTTGCCTTTTCATGTCTTTTCTTGCCTTTTCTTACCTTTTCATGTCTTTTCTTGCCTTTTCATGCCTTTTCATTCCTTTTCTTGCCTTTTCGTGCCTTTTCATACTTTTTCTTGCCTTTTCACGCCTTTTCTTGCCTTTTCTTGCATTATCACGCCTTTTCTTGCATTATCATGCCTTTTCTTGCCTTTTCATGCTTTTTCTTATCTTTTTATGACTTTTCATGCCTTTTCTTGCCTTTTCATGGAGGATGACGGACGGCGCGAAGTTTGCTCTTGTGAAGTTCAATGGTTCTTCGAATTTTGGGTTATGGTAAAGGCGTGTCAAGGATCTCCTCGTGCAGCAAGGGATAGTTATCGCGCTCTCGGAGAAGAAGTCCGAGAAGATGGAGAAGCAAGAGTGGAAAGAGTTGGAGGCCAAGGCAGTAGCGAATATTCGCTTGTACTTGGCAGATGATGAGGAGCCACCAGCTGGGTTGTGGAAGAGGATCCAGGTCGGAGTCAAAGAAGTTCAATGGAAGTGGCTTCAAGTGCTGAGAAAGGCGCATGAAGGGGACTATCCAGGACGAACTGGGGATCAAGACAACGAGGAGGGATCGGCATCTACAACCATGGCCACATCTTCAGACTGGTCGGATGGTGACTGACTTTCTGTCTTATCAAGTCCAATGCATCCTGGTAATCTCTTTTCATTAGGGACCTTGGATTATAATAGTGATAGTTATAAAGGTATGCTAATGAAGGTGGAGAAGGATGCGATGGTATGGATGAAGGGTGAAAGAGAATACCTACAGGTTAGTGAGGCATATTGTTGTAGGTGGAGTCATATCAATGGGTTTGAAGGAGTTGGCAAAAGCTCAGGTCATATGAGGTTGGTTCGTATGAGGGAGCAAATACTTGACATGGATGGTTTGAGTGCAGTTGAGATTCGCGGAGACAAAGTTAGCAAGTTCCCGCTATGGTTGTCTAAAGAGACGTGCACGTCAAAGGTGTTGGGTAGGGTTTACAAGGGGAATGCGAAGCCGTTGGTAGCACCACTGGCGAATCGGGTATCTCACTCAAGGCCGAACGGTAGAGTTCGTGGCATGTCGAGGGTTCTACTTGGTAGAACAAAAGGTTGCCCTTTGTATGATATGGCATGTAGCATTGGTATGAGGCAAGAAGGTCCAACGGAGAAGCAGTTCGAGGTTGTGGAGCATGGGGCTGACTGAAAAATAGAGAACTCGTCTATTGGTCGCAAGGTTGCTTCAGCAAGTGGACTTACTAGTTGGGGTTCAATGGAGATTGGAGAGAATAGGCCATGTGATTGAACGGAAAAAGGTGGTGAGAAAGTTGAGATGGTATTATTGATGGCGGTGTATCTATGGTCAAGGTGGAGCTAGTACAGTCGGTTTGGTTTCTCAGGTTCTCATGGTTCTTCATGTGGTGGTATTTAATCAAGATGGAGTTTGTTGAAGTTCGGATGGAGCTTCATGGTTCGTCCACAGGATGATTTCTCGCCAAGGTGGAGATTGTTAGAGATGTCGAGAAATTAAAGAGGAAACGATTTGTGGGCTTGTTTCCTATTCTATTCGGACTAGCTTTTGGACTCCTAATTTGACCTAGATAGCTTACTTGATGTACAAGAGTTTGCCTCTATATAAAGTCATGTTACCCTAAGGTTTTGTATAGCTTTGTGACTTGGATCCATCAATAAAAATTCTCCTTTCTCACCGTGGACGTAGGCACTAGGCCGATCACGCTATCTCTTGTGTCCGGGTTCTATGCGCATTTTGTTCCATAACAAAAGGCGTGAAGCGTTATGCCATTACAAATGGTCCCCTCAAAGATAATTCGGTTTCTCAAATATATATTTGAGATTATTTAATCAAATCATAGCATTTTATTATTTGGACTATTTTTTAATGTAGAAAATAAATCCGTATTTGAATACAGATTTAAATTTTACGTTCATGTAAAATAAATATATGAAAACATATGTGCTCTCAGATAGCGTTACAAATTGTTCTCTTGATATTGTTCTCTTGATAGTTTTTGAGATTTATTATATTGATTCTCCGTGATATGGTGAGATGTTGATCCAAGCAATTATTTGCCAGTCCCCCCCCCCCCCCCCCCCCCCCCCATTGGAACTTTTACGCTAGTGGTTAATTGTAATGGATGTGAAGTTAGATATTAAAGAGCTTAAGGTGCTTTAATTAAACTAGCAATACCCTACCCTAGATCCAGGAATAAGGATCCACACCTAGCCTAGAAAATTCTAAGGGTATAAATCAAGATTCATATCCTATTCATAAATCTATTGACTTACAAAATAATTTTAACATTTCGATATAAACCATTTGAATAATACATTCAAATTTACCTTTTATTTGGACACTCAACAATATAAAATTAATGCTTAATTTTAAGTTGAGAAATGAAAAATCTTGACTTTTTCATTAGTAGTATCATAAAATCTTAGGGTTTATGAAAAAAAATATGTGTATGTAGTAATTTTTTTTTGAGAGGTGTGTGTAGTAATTTAGATGGATGATGGATCTATTAGGGTATGGTCTCATTTATGTGTCTATGAGTAGGGTTAGGACTTGAATCTATATAGACTCTATCCCGATCCCGACCCTAATTTTAAAGATTGATACATACCCATACATTACCCTAGATCCAACAAACCTAATATTCGTAGGGTAATGTAGACCTAAGACTTGTAGGGTAAAGTATAAGTATAACCCAAGAGATCCGGATATTTTTTACATCCCTAGCTGACATATTAATGATCCTGACCTTGTCGCTTAGATGACTAATACGATTAGTCTCTTAGGATAGTGCTTCTTCTCCCTTGTCAATATATTACCTAACCAGTTCTTTAATCAAGCACTTCAGCGATCCCATATTTCAAACAGGTCAGATCATGAAGACGAAATAGTGTCGTGGAAGTTAATCACTACTTGAAATTTGGATCAGATGAACTCTTCTCTAATTTTTTTCTCAAAATTATCTTGTGTCCAAGAATTCAATGGACCCATTAAAATTCTCGCTCGATGTAGGTAAGACCAACTAAATAGGGCCACCAAGGATGGCAAAACTCTATCCACCAAATTGTAACGTCATTGGATTCCCAATATTTGAAGTCATGAGTTTTTAAACTAAACCTATGGACCACGTTTGATCTAATTAATACCAATTATGTAGGACCGCCAAGATGACAAAATTGTATCTACCTAATCATAACATCGTCAAATTCAAATACTTTAAAGTCGAAATATCTAATTAAACTATTACAAATTTAGCGTATGGACCAAGTACATCTAGGTCTACGTATATAAATGATGTATAAGATTGTTATACGGTGTATAACACTTCAAATAGTAATAAAGCTCTTCATACCAAATTTTAACACAAATTCGTAACGAATGTAGCACAGCCGAGATGGCGACGGGTTCTCTAATATATATGCATGAGAGGAAGGCAATGTGAAGCATGTTCTTCCAGGTAATTCAAACAGAGTATAAGGTAAGATGGTGAAGGGAAGAAAACTCCGGCCAAAGCAAACTTCGGCTGTATCAAGCTTAAGAATGAATAACCTATTACACACAAGGATTACATACCAATCATGGTTGGTATCATCCCCGAGCTCGAACGACTTCGAACGACCCGAAACGTCACAACCATGATTGCAGAGCTCTATACAAACCGAGGGAGATAAGAACACAATGTATAAACATCATAAGAATAAGACTAATCCCATCTGAACACAACCAATGCGTAAAAGTACCTCCTTACTTCAATGGGATCTGGCAAGTTTCAAGCATTCTGATTTCTCTCCTCATTCGTTGGGTTTTTTCTGTTTCCACAAGGCCGTGAGAATCTTCTACCTCGCGAGCTTGTGGACATTGCCTCAAAACTAGTCTTGCAATCACGGAGCTCGCGGTTTCAAGTTTTTTTCATCATCGACGATGACCCTCGTTGAATCGCCAACCGCAGCTGCTTCTGTATGATTGTTAGAAGACAAGTCCCAGCTTCCACCTTCTCTTCCCAGGCTAGCTCGCCGGGAATGTAGGACGTTGCGACCTTCCGAAACCTGTGTAGGAAGCATCCTGCTCAAATCTATAGAAACGTCGGAAACTCTTTCGTCCTTGTGCAGACTGTCGTCTTTTCTGGCCGTTCCTTCATAGTTTCCCACCTCCCTAATATCCTCCTCATTAGCTGGTTTCCTACCCATTTCTATGTCCCCAATGTGCTTTTCTCTATCAGAGTAGATGTAGCCACCACTAACCAATCTAGGAGGAACTTCCGGACTCTTCAGAACCTTTGCTCTGAAGTTGTTCTTGGACGGAGGAATGGTTGAGAAAAATACATCAATTAAGTTTCCAATGATTCCTTTGTCAAAAGGATTCTCCAGTCCCTCGTAACGGTATCTGAAATTTTCGTATGTTGACTGCCAAACAATGAGAAGCCAGAATCTCGACGTTAATTTCACACACAAAGAGAGGAAGAATAGAAAGCTAAATACAGAAAATTATAGAGCATGGAAAGACGAAAGATGTTCGAACCTGGTTTTTGCTCATGAGATATAGATGGAAACATGTAAGGCCGCCAACAAACCAAAACGCTAAGAACGTGTAGCCTATAAGCGCGATAGAGGCAGGTGTCCTCAACATGGCTTTCCAAATTGATTTATCCTCAGCATTCATGATCCTCTTGATGTAGACCCAGCAAAATGCTTGCACGAACAAACAAAGTATAGTTGCGATGAAGATAAACATGAAGAAGAAACGATAATTCCGCTGCAAAAGAACAAGGAAATATTTCATTGTGATATAAAAGGAAAAGATCAAACATGATAAAAATGATTTTGAAAGTAATCTCGTTTCGTGCAACTATGGGATAAGACCTTGGCCTTCAAAAAATAATTTACCAGTCCAATGCACTGGCCAACCCAAGGACAGTGGTGGTCAAACTTTTGAACACAGTTATTGCAGATCGAGCAGTGAGAGCAGCGTGGTGGCCGATACAGCATACAAGTATCACAGTACTTGCTCTTCACAACTATCCCGTTGACCATTACATTCTTTGTTCGTGGCAAACGAAATGGAGGGGTCTGTCCGGCTGCGACTTCACTTTGTCCTTCATAGCCTTCTGGCTCTGGAGGATGAGTACTTCGTGGAATAATACCAGGATCTCGTGCAGCAGTTACGAATAGAAATGTCAAATCCTGAACAAGCAACAACGCAAAACTGATTTAAGTATCAACTTCTTTGCCAACAATTTCCAAACAATTAGTTTAAATGCCAGGGCTAATAAACACCTTTTTTTCCAAATAAACTTTGTATCAACTAGAACTTATTCATGCAGTAATCCCTTTGCAAGAAAAGTGAAGAATTGAACTCTGCATCAGTTAAAGAATCCGGTCTCGGTAGGGCTCCACAAAGGCACAGATTAATCAAGTGAATAACCACGGAGACGCATCGCATAAGTAAAAAAAAATATCATGATTGTTTGATACAAATCTTGAGAAACAGTTAGCATAATAAACATGTGTTTTGGACATTCTGGCACAATGGAAAGTACTCACTATTATTATCAGAGCCGGAACTATGACCATTATTGAAATTCCCCAGTGGTCAGGAAAATCATCGAGTAGTTTTTTCGCCACAAATACACAAAAGACGGCTGCAGGAGCAACAAGAAGAAATATTGTTGCGAAAAGTGACCTTGCATCGGGTCCAAATATTAGCCTTCCTGAAAGAAGAAAGATCTGCAGAAGACAGAGCCAATCATCAGTTAGATTTAGAATTTATGTAACCATGTAATACGCCAACTGCAGAGCTTGCATCCATCTCATAACAAGAAATGAAGAGGAAATAACCCCGTGGAGTGTAAACCACATACACAATTGATACTAGAATCTACTTTCCTTTTGATATTTTTCAGAAGTAGGTGCAACACTTTCAAAGTTCTTTGTGATGTTTGACCAACTTCTTTTTTAAGGGGCGAGATCTGGCATCAGAGTAATAGGTGCATATCCGGATCTTAAACCAAAAAGTATCGGGACTGAAGCTAATGAGCATTAAGGCCTTTTCTCCTTATTGAAGCAACAACCGACGTTGAAGTATGAGGTAGTCTATGCACATACAAGGGTCTTAACTAACATTCATAGGCAGACCAATAAGTACGAAGCTCCTGGGGACAACACCATTCTTTGTTGCTACATCTAAACCCTAAAAGGCTACCTTTTCCACGGTAAACATGCTCCTGTAAAAGGCTGACGATTCAGCATCAGACAGCGATCAACGAGAGGAAGCAGGAAAAAACTAGGGAGAAGATAAGCGCAAACAAACTTGCGCGCGCACGCACGCACAAACACTCGAGCACACTCATGGGCCAAGCCATTTAGGAAATCTTAAACAAAGATTAACACTTGAATGAAAACTTGTGCATAAAACCCTCATGAGAACTAATTTATTAGGTCAAACCAAGCCAAGTCAACTAGTACTTCCAAACACCAGATCAAAACAACAACACAGCACAAAGTGGGATTCAAGCCGAAACGACAACGTTTCACCTTCTCATCCACTACAAGCAAAGAGAACAGGACAAAGGGTTAGTGGAAAAGCTCAAGAACCCATCTTCAGCAACTCCATAGGGATTAAAAAAACCTCAACTTTAGAGGCCTCCCCTCCACTAGTCAACCCTAAAAATGAAGACCCAATGTCACTAAATCAAGCAAAAAACTTAAAGATTCCAACTTTAGCCCACCACCAAGTCAATTACACTTCAACAGAAAAGAAAAAAAAATAAAAGTTAGAACTTTGGCTTTACATTGTTTCCCTTCCACGCCTGGTAAATCCTGTCCCGGCCCGGATCACCGTCCTCTCCGGCGGCCGTCCCCGGCTGAGACGCCGGTGGTGGGACCACGTACATGTCCCTCATCTCCTTCCCTAAGTGGTCAAAACCCAGATAATTAAAAGGGAGAGAAAAAGAGAAAAGTCAGTTCCTTTTCCTCTTCCTCTGTTCCAAATGGTTCTCTCTGAAGCAGAGAGGGGGGAGAAAAATAATTGAAAGGGTTGCTGGGAAAGTAAAAGAGGAAATAAAGGCGGCTCTTTAATTATTTATTTATTTAAAAGGGAACGTTATTTTATTCTTTTCCTTTACTTTTCTCCCTCCCATTTTGACTTTCCTTTTTGTTATGCCCTCTCCCATTCAAAAGATCCCAAGCACAACCTTTTTATTTTATTTTTTTGTTTCTACCACTAGAATGAAATTACCTTTCTAACTTATCCTCAAAAACAATTAACCTTCTAACTTCTTTTTAGTTTTTGTGATCTACTACAGATTCGAGTCGAGTGGGATCTTTGATAGTGACAAAGATCTCCCAGCATGTATTTAACGTTGTTGGATTCTCAAAGACTCAAATTTAAAATTGATCCAAGTGATTATTGATGTTAACTTTTAAACTTAACCGCATAAAAAATAACTGTTTTATATATTCTTCAAAAGAAACTCCGTTTCATATGTCAGCATATGGAAGTTGGGGATATTAATTATTATAGTAGTGGTGGTGGAGTCATCAAGGGAGGAATTATTGGACAAATTGCAGTATTGAAAACGGGTTGATTTGGTCAACGACCACCACGAGCTGAGGTTACTGACTGGATCTTTTAACGGTCGAGATCTCTGATCAACCAAGCTAAATATCCCGAATTGTAATAAATAGTGGGTCATGTTGAGTATGGAGACTTCGGACACCGGGAGGCGTAGCCCCCGTCCAGAACTGGGATCGACCTGCCCGGTCAGGTCGCGGGGGTCTAGGGGGCAGCGCCACCTAGCAGGGGTTTAAGGGGGCAGCGTGCCCCCTGCCTAAATGGTACGCAATGTGGCTGGACCAACTTGCGATCGCAAGTCAACTAGCGATCGCAAGTCCTCAAGAGTTACAAAAAGTCCCCGATTCGACCCAACTTGCGATCGCAAGTCCTTCAGGCACTATAAATACCCGTTGGATCTGGATCTTCATTTTATCTTCTTCTTCCTTTAGAAACAGAAATAGAGAGAGAGAGAGAAGAGGAAGGGAAAACTACTATTGTTGAGCCTGCGTAGCTCCAAAGTGTAGATCGAGCTTGATATAGTGAAATCTCCTGGCTTGGTACGCCCCCGGACGTAGATCATTCCAGATCGAACCGGGTTACCAAATCTGTTGTTCTTGTTTGACTGTGGGTTTTCTTTATTCGTAGTTGTGGTCGATCTCCTCGTTGTGTTCGTAGATCTTGCTCCGGTCTTGTTCGTTGCATTGTTTGGGTCCACGAGAAAGTGGGTCTTTTCCCAACAGGTCAGTGTAGTGGCTAATTACACCCATAATCTAATAGGTTGGTTTGTTGTTGGTTGTTCGTATTAAAGAATAAAAATCGAGGACAAATGATCTTTAACTTTTATTCATAAGAACAACTTTTTTTTTCAAATCATTCAAATATATATCTAAACAAAATGTCATTATTACATCGTGTCGTTTTTTGTACATATATGAGCGATAGATTACATAATAAGAAAAGATGGGTCTCTCTTTTACAAAAGACATAAACAGAAATTAGCCAATTTAATTGATAAAAAAACCCGGGAAAACAAGGTGAAATTGAGACTTGGTTTAGTAAGAATAGTAAAATTATTCATTCATAATAAATCATGAATTGTGAACCACTTTGTTTCTTAAGAAAAATTCCTTCCTCTTTTCTTAGTTAATATCATTTACAAAAGATTATCATATCAGGAAAAAATTGATACAGAAAAAAGAGTGCCTCAGATCATCGCTAAAACACAATTCTATGCCAACCTAAGCAAGCATCAGAAACCTAAACCCCTTGGCATATTTACCATGCCAATACCCCATTACAACCATCTGGCAAAAACTACAAACTAACGGGTACATTTTTAGTACAATCAATAATTCGAACTCTTAAAACACATCTGTATTAACAACTCAATAGAAATTCGACTTTCTGATTGAATTCTAATTATTCGTTCAGTAAATGTCTTTTCGTCAGTTGAAATTTCATTCTATATTTTAAAAAAGTCAGAACCATGATCCGCAAATTATAATTACTGGTGTTGGCGGGTATATACTTGTCTTCCAGACAGACTGGGCCAAATTTGAATATGTTGTGCTGTTGTTGTTGGTCTGACTGCCTGTGAGCCACAAATTATCATTGGGTTTCTCTTATTTAACTCCATTGGACCCCCTTTGTTTAACATTCGCTGAGCTGGGTATTATGCATACGACAAAGCATCAAGTTTTGGAGGGGAACGGGGATCCTAAGTCATTTTCTACGAATTAGTGGGTCAAATTCTTACTCTTGCGAAAAATAGAAAAAAATTTGCTTGAGCAATAAAAATGCATTAGTTTTGATTAAGGGCATTGTTGGGATAAAAAATGTGAGAACGCTAAGAACGATCTCGTGACGGCCCGGAGTGCTCGTCCCAAAGTCGATCTAACGCTACGGGTAACAAAGTTGGCCGAAGCCGAGACTACTACTAACCTAAACTAAGATAAAGAAGCCGAAGCTTGATAGAGATTTTGTGATTTGGTTTGTGGATGATCTCCTTCCTTGCCTCGAACCTTGCTTATATAGAAAAGTAGACCGCCTCAGCCTCTTATCGTCTCCTGGTCGAACTCGGAGACCTCAAGACTTATCTCTGCCAATGCTCATCCTCATCCAACACCCGACCCAGATTTCCAATGCTTATCGTTATCTCAACCCAGAGCGATGTTCATCCTTATCTGACTCGGAGTCCTTCAGCTCTAGGAACTCTTCTGCCTTCGACACTCTCACGCCCCTCAGAGTCCGTGTCCGCTTGCAACTCTTCTAACTCTAGGAGTCTGAATGCCCTCGGTCCCCTTGAAGCCCTCCAGGAGTCCGTCTTGAGTTTGGTCTCTTCGTGCCTTCTCCTTAGGATCCACCTATATCGAATCTTTTATCTACTCCGCCAGCACCGAACCCGGCGTCTGAGCGTAAGCTCTTAATCTCGGTGACCGAAGGCAAGATTTCTTACTTCGACCGTCCGAAGTTGAACCTTTCCATCCCGACCGCTCGAGGTCGGGATGCCTAGTTCGATCATTTGAGGTCGGGAGGCCCATTTCGACTATTTAAGATCGAGGTACCTAATTCGGCAATTTTTGATCCATTGGTCCTTATCCGACGATTTCGATGTCTCGGGCCTGCCACATCAACGACCTGAGTCTCAATTCGACAATTTGAGCCAAGCCTCCAATTCGACGACTCCGAGTCCATCTTCCAATTTGACTATTTTGAGCTCAATTCGACGACTTAAGCTCGTTCCTCTTTAATTTGATGATTTGGCTTCGACCTCCAATTCGACGATTTTGGCTCTACCTCGAAGTAATTTGATTATTTAGCCTTGTCAAGCTTACTTCGACGATTGTAACCCAGGTGCTTATCTCGACCATTTGGACATCGAGGTCTTACCCCATCCCTCCTTAATTCGATGGTTTGGACTACGTCCCCGTCAATTCGACGATTTCAAGCGTGTCCCCATAAATTCGACGATTTTCATTCGACCATTTTCACTTGCCTGCTTCTTCATTCGACCATTTTACTTGCCTGCCTCTCCATTCGACCATTTTCACTTGCTTGCCTCTTCATTCGATGATTTCCACTTGCTTGCCTCCTCATTCGACGATTTCACTTCCCCATTCGACCATTTGCCAGTAGATGAGCAATGGTCAATTAAAATGGATATTCGACCCATTTCCGCTCCGAATTTGGAGAAGTCACTAACGACAAAGTTGTAGCCTCATATCTTATCTTTTCATAGAACTTTGAATCACTTCAATAGGAGGTCTGACGCTCAAGATACGACCATTCTTCCAAAGTCCATTAGATCGGATCGATGATCCTTGCCAGATCGTCGACCCAGATTTCAAATGAACTTTAGACCTCTTTTGCCTCCGAATTAGCCAAAGTCATAAACTATAAAGTGGTAGATATATGTCTTATCTTTACACAGAAACTTGAATCATATTATCCTGAGACTCAAGCACCAAGATATGGTCGATTTACTAACGATGGGTACTTGATACAGCCCCTACAAGCCAATGAGTGCCCGACCTCTTCAAGTAAGCGACCCATCTTGACTTGAGAGAATGCTTTATGACCCAAGGGTAACTCAAGATGGACGTGAATATAACCCAAGATGAGGCTGAGTATAATCCAAGCTAACTTGAAGCTGAGTGTAATGCAAGCTGACTTAAGGCTATCCTAAGGGCATCCGACCAAGGTAAGTTGATATCCAAACTCGGGTACCTTGATGATTGTCTTAGTCGACCCCGAGCTCCCAACAAGTTATTTTTGCACTTCAACAGGCATATCAGAATTCGGTTAAAATCAGTCAAAATAGGCTAGACATAGTAGTACTCAGGTATTGAACTAAGTTATCTAAAAGTACTACAAAATGCTAGTCGTACATAAAGGGATAATGAGGTACATTTAGTGAACGGTCATAAGCTTTGATGATTTAACTTATGAGTTAGGCAAGTGACTTATCCTTTAGACTAAATATTATTCTTGCACTGGGTCATAAACATATCTTTGGTGTGATTTCTCATTCCCTAGTTAGGAGAAATTCGGAAGTCAACAAAGACAGTTTTATGAGTTGGGTTGTTAAGTTTTTCTTAAGTCTAGTTCAAGTCATTGCTTACACATTCATGTTAAGTTGGAGCTTGACTGATCTAGATATTTATCCCAAAGGAAGCTCAAATTTGAACTTCACTTAGATCAAGAAAGAAAGATGATTAAGTCTTTTATCCAACAAATAAGTACCTCACCTAAGCTTGGTTGGTCGGTAGATTAAGCTCTCTTCTATGTGTCAAAGTTTGATTAACTTGGGAAAGAGTTTTATAATCATCTCGGCAATCCATGTAAGATGAAAACCTGCCCAAGACGACTCACTCTTTTGTCCAAGTTGTAATTGATTAAATTTTGATTATGTTATAATAACATAACCCGATACAAAAGAGGTTTCAGGAGTTTTTGTTTTGTCTTTGTTGTAACAGTGTAACACCTATATTATGGATCTTATCAACTCCTAGTCGAAGTCATTTCAAGACAGCCTAGGAAGAAAAGTATTGGCTAATTAGGTAACTAATGAAGACTTCTACTCCAACGGCTATAATGGATATATCATACGTGGACGAAGAGGAGATTGAAGAATTGTTTGGACAGCAAGCAAAAAGCTTAAAGAAGAAGAAGCCTTTGTGATCCTATAAATACAAGACGAAGACAAAGACAAAGTAACCAAGATAGAAAATATTGAAAATATTAGAGAGGTGATCAAGATTCAAAGATACAAATCAAGCAAAGAGCAAAACTCATACATCCAAAGAGATAAAAAGCTGAGATCACCATGTTGAGACAAAGAGCGATTTTGATAAATCTTTGTCTGGTTTGGTAACTAGCATGAGTCCGTTAAAGCTAGTAGTTGTAGGGTTACAAGTGAGTCGTGAAAACTTGTGTTGTACTCTTTTTTTTAGTGGTGTAATAACGAGAGGACGGTTGAAGAGTTGACGTAGGCTCAGTAGACCCGAGCTGAACCACTATACATCTGGTGTCAAATATCTCTATCCCTACTTTCGTTTACATTAATAGACTAAGTACCAAGTTGGAAAAATCGTTAGAAATCTAATTCACCTCCTCTTAGGTTGCTTATTAGACCTACAAGAGGAGAACAAGAGCTTCGGAATTTAAATCAATCAGCCAAAATTTAAATTAATTTTGGTATGATGGAAGGAGTTCCAAAATTTCAGAAGAGAACCGAATTTATATTCTTTACAAATCTGTAGGGATGGCAGAAATACCCATACCCTGAGGGTCGGACCCTACCCTTACCCTACGGGTCTAAGGTATGTTGACTTTGACTGGGTCTAGGGTAGGGTATGGGTATGGGTCCATGTTTAGAAGTAGGGTCTAGGGTAGGGTATGAATCCATAGTTAGACCCTGCGGGTCGGACCCTACCCTTACATTTTTACCATATTTGAGACCCTACCCTAATTAGACCCTAATTAGACCCTAATTAGACCATAATTATAATATATATAATATACTTTATGGTTAATTTTAACATATTTATTATGTTATTACACAACTAGCTTAGAAGATGTCATGAATGATGGATTACTAGAAGCCGACATTCTATATTTTTCTTTTGTTGAATTGTTAATGTACTTCAAATTTGAAAAAAAAAACTTGTACTATTGAAATTAAATTACAAAATTTGATGTTTCATCAATTTTCTATTGAATGTTAATGTGTAACATAGTAGATATCTTGAATTTGTTTGAATTTTATATAAAAATTAATTTTTGATTAAAAAATATCAAAATGTAGAACGTTAAAGGGTCGGACCCTGCAGACCCTGGGTCTTCAGGAGGGTATGGTATGAATCTAACAATAAAAAATTTGTAGGGTCGAGGGTAGGGTACGTGTCCAACTAAAAAAACTAGGGTATGAGTATGGTCCTACCAATACCCTACCATACCCATTGCCATCCCTACAAATCTGCTACATGGTTTTGTAGATTAAGTTGACAAAAAGACAATTCCTATAACTAATGTGCAAGGAACGGAAAAAAAACAAGGAAAGCCGTTTACAAATGCACGAGCAAGAAAAAAGTAAAACAAGGATAGGAGAAAAGGTCCTACCGGGAGTCGAACCCAGGTCGCTGGATTCAAAGTCCAGAGTGCTAACCACTACACCATAGAACCGACCGACTGGCAGTTGAACAACATAAATAACTTTATCAAAAACATTCGTAAACGAACAGATAGAACTTGGGCCCAATGCCTCGGATAGGTAGTTTCTATTACTACGGAATGGTAAGAGATTTAGGTCCAAATATTCACGAATGTAAAAAAATGTATTGTGAGAACCGTCCTAAAATAGGGTCTAACAGAATTCTACTACGCTCGACCTTGGAATTCAGATGTCAAAAATCGGATAGCACCTTTAAAAGTTGACAAATTTTCAACAAATATTTAACTTGCGTTCCGAAGGAATTAATGTATTACTCGTGTTAAGCCAAAGCCCAATTAATGTATGCTCTTGGCTGTTATTTCACCTTGTCAGTAGAGCAATGGCCATAGGAAACAACATTAAAAAGTGCAGACAGAAAAAAATGTGTAAGATATGCTAAGTTAAACCCCAATGCTAGTTCGATGCAGATCACATTGCCACAGGGAACGTTATTTCAAGCTGAGAGTGAAAACAAAACTCCATCATACTAGAGGCACAACTCGTGACCAAAGAGAAGGACGATTCACTAGCAAAAGTACATAGCTCTTTTCACTGATACAGCTGGGTGATCGAAGACTCGACGATGTAGCAAAGACATCCTCTGTTTACTACGAAGCATCCGAGAACACGTACCACAGACAGACGTTTTACTGCATCGACTGAAAGCGCTTCATGATGATTTGGCTCATATCCATGTAACGCTGCGCGCAGTTGCTGAGGCAAGCCGATTCGCTTGAGCTGAACTTGCTTCCTGGTGTACTGGTGATGCACTTGTCCCAGCAGACGCTCGTGAGCTTCGCCACTATCTCGTTAACCATCGCCTTTTGCTTCTCTTGCTGCATTAACGGCAAGCAAAAACCGACCTCAGAACAACGAATCATACCTAACTCAACATAAGCAAATTGAAGCTCTGCTCTACGACTTCGAAAACTGCCGGCTACGCAAATCACATCATAAGCATTGCCGTTCTCAAGCCTCGAACTCGCGATATCCGAATTTCTTCTTATGGCAAAAAGCTAGAACATGCCAACCAACTAAAGCTACAAATCCCATCTCAAAACCGTGCAAATCAACTCCAGCCCAGAACAAAGGGGAACACACTTGACACGAATAAATTCGAAAATTCATGAAAAAAGACGCAAACTTTAGTGGAAAAAAAAGGGGAATTTAGGGTTACAAAAAGAGGGAATCAGAAGGAGAATTAGAATTAATTACGCTGAGGAATTGCTGCATTTCGGGGGAAGTTAGAGCCGAATCCATTCTTCTTCGTCTTCACTTTTTTCCTTCGATTGGCTCTCTCTCCTTGGGGGTTTTCTCCCTTGTAACTGAAGCAAACTACAGAATTTAGTTTCCCTTATTTTGATATCTTAAAACCCTAAATAATGGAGTCCCGGTTTAGAAGGTAACCAAAACCCTGTTGGGCCCGTCCAAGATTCGTGGCCTGAGATTCAGCCCACATAATTCACATTTCTACGGTAATTATCGATTTATATATTTTCTTATAACAAGATGAAAATGATGATCATAATGAAAATTTGAAAATAATTGAAAATTTTATTATGATATAAAATTTATTAAACAAATAAGTATAGCGCAAATTGATATCTTAAAATATTTTTCAGATTAATAACGTATGTAAAAAATATCACGTTATGTGAAAATTAGCACAATGATTTTGTATTAAAATTTTCTGAAAAAATATTAGTTATTACAATAGAGGGTTTATTAAATTTTAACATTGGTCCTCGCTCATGATCGAGACTTTTATCAGTTTAAAGAAGTTATCACTTTACATAGGTTTTACTATATAAGTGATCATTAAAAAGATTAAAAAATACGTTTCACAAAAATATTTAGCTCAAATTTACATTTGTAGGCTCATTAATTGTCGGGATATCATATAGATTTGAAAGAAAATTTAAGACACATATCCAATCCTCTTATATTTAAAACTCAATTAACCCAAGAACCTCCTTATTAGTTTCTTATATAGCACATTGTATATGCTCATGTATCCATACAAAACAAGTAATTTTCAGTCCAGTATTTATACTCATAATATCTAAACTAAAATAATTTATTTAAAAATCTGAAATCCTTTTATTTCTCAGATCAATTATGATTAGTAGCTCAAACTTTACTTGACTCTTAATTGTAAGGAGTCAAGTATTACGTTGAAGTCACATTTTAAAAAAAGGAAGTGGGTGAAAAAACCTATATGGCCAACATAGTCTTCATCCTTAATAAAGGACTGGATTTTGCAATATTTCCAAGATAAGTCGGGAACGAGTCAGTTTGGTTTGGATCATATATGACAGTAAAATTCAATCTACTACATTTTAAATTTTTTAGTGGGGTCAATCTTAGTTTTTTTATGAGTGTATACATAAAAAAATACCTAATAATTTTTAAATTTTAATTTTTTGGTGTAAATTTTTTAAATGATAATTGAATTAGCTCAACTGCATTCACCTAATGTGTGGCTAAGCCACGGGTGGCAACCCACTATTTTTACTGGGTTAGATCTTCTTAATCGATAGGAGAACCAAACAATATGAAATACTTATTTGATAATTTTGTCAAACTATTTAATTCAACATAAATCAATCAACTCAATAATTTTCCGGATGCTACGTAATATAAAAAATTAAACTAGTGATTAGCATCTAAATTATCAATCCTTCCAATTGGACAGGAAAAAGATTCTTCCACCACTCGCAAACAAAATTCCAAAAATGTTCCCACATTAGACTAAGATTTTTTTTTGAGGAGTCATTAGACCAAGATTCGAGAATGTCTAATTCAGGAAAGATGCAGTTAGTAAAATCGAATGAGAATGGACCAAGTCTTTTGTTCTTTAAATAGTCAACGAAATAGATTAGCCTAAAGACAAGGATCAGAGAACAAGATAAAAACCAACAGGTAATCTGGTAATTAAAAAGAAATCTAGAAGGAGTGCATGTAGACATGTATTGAGCTTGGTTAAAATTAGAAGCCAGAGGAGAACAGTAATAAACAAAACTAATTGTTGTTTAGCCAACTAAACAACCTCGTGTTGATGACTCGAACGGAATAGTTCTCTCTCATTTTACCCGTATTTACGCCTTTGTTAACAAAGATTTAGGAACTAAAAAGATTCCTAGGATCTAGAATATGACCAAAAATAGAGTCAACCTAGGGTCAAAGTAACAACTAACTGTCTCTTGTCCTTACTAAAAAATAGGAATTAAAGCAACTGGCGGAAAATTCTCCTTTATTTATATGTAAGTCCAAAACCAAGTTCCAATTTTCAAAAGTATCTTTCTCATTCCATTCGACTAAAAAGGGATAATATATATAGCAGCAAAAATGGGGTGTGGAGGGTCAAAGAGACTTGAGCCTGAAGGGGAGGCGATTCCTGAGAGGCTGAGGCCCCTTCTTAGGAGGAGGTACGAGGAGATTAGGGACAAGAGCCGTGGGATTCGTGTTGCACCAAAGGGTTGGAAGTCAACCACTACATTGTCCAAGAAGGAGCTGCTCGGGAAGGGTAACGCCTCCTACGAGGAGATCGACGTGGAGATGGACGATGATCGGAGGAGCGAGTCGTCCGACGAGGGGAACGTGAAGGTGGCCCCTGTTGCTGAAGAGGGTCCTGATGAGGGATTATTGGTTAAGGCCAAATTGTCCGAATTGTCGAGTCCTCTGAGTGCTGATGCTGATGAAAAGAAGGTGGTCGGAGGAGGGATTGCAGTTGTTTCGGTTCTTGAATCCGAAGGGAATGATGAGAAGGGTTGTGCCTCGAATGAGCAGACGAGTGAGCCATCCGAAGATGGGACACCGAAGGCATGCCTGGAACCCGAAGAGGGCCACACAGAGGTAGAAATATCGGATGTACTGCCAAGTCTTGTAATTGAAGGTGATGATGAGGTGGTGGAGGAGATAAAAGAGTTGGTGCAGACGTTAAGCTTCAAACCGCTTCTGTTCCCTCCCGGATCACCTAGTTTCAGGATGTACTTGAACGAACCGAGTATAAAAGGCGTCGAAGAATCCGGAGACGACAACAATGGCAACTATGTTCATTCGCCTCGTGCAGCCAAGGAGGTTGAGGCAGTAAAAGATTCACCAATCGAGAAAGACGAAAAGGACACAGAAGAGCAGAGCAAGAGCAGCGCAGAATCCGCTGAATCGTTGCATTCCGATGAGGTACATTGTGCATCCCAACCCATCCTGTAGTGCCTTTGATCATTGTATTTTCCGAGTCCTAACTGTCTCGTATCCGAACAACATTGCAGGCCAAGAAAAGATGGAGGCGAGGCTTGAGGTTCAAGGGAAAGCTTCCAAGGCCAAGAGCAACTGGAATGAAGAATCTGTTTAAAGTCCAATCATGTTACTCATCTTGTTCTTTTGGCCATAGTACCACCACTCTTCTGGAGCAAAAACCGGTTACCCCAAAGCAAATCTAGGAAGAAGAAGTAATTTAGGAGGAAGACCTTTTAAGGGATTTATTCTTTTTTCTTGGAATTCCTGCAAAATTCCCTTCTTTCTTATTCAGGAGTTGAAATCGTTTGGCAAAGATAGGATATAGGATCTGTAGCTTGTAAAACTGGTGAAGCTGATCGATCCTGTGAGTGCTGAATAATGTTGTAACTAACATCCCCTTTCTAGCCCGAATGAAGTAGTCAATTCTGTTCGATTCGCGATACGAAGGGCATTAATTGCCTAAGCGTTTGTCCGGATACCATGTTTATGTCCGAAGTCCTACATGTAATGAAACATCAGATAATAGGATCTGTGTATCATTCGACTCTGTAGGACACATTGCATTCCATGCACTAACAAAAACTGTACAAGAAATGGGATTATACAACAAATACTCATAATGAGTGCAATCAACAGGAGCGAAATTCGAAAAAAAAAGTGGAAAATCCAAAATTCGAAACTCGAGTGGCAAGAAACGGAAGTGAAGAAGGTGGAAAATCCTTCAATGTTTCATCTATACAGCGTTTGGATGGTTGCTGTGGCTTGAAAATCGTTGCATTAGGTAACTTGGACCATTTCCAATATTCCTCAGATGGAGAGCCCCACAACTTAAAAATCTTGTGCAATTGTTCAACCTGGAAGAAAATATGAAATGGTCAGCCAGCTAAACTGCACTAGGAAGACAATAGTACCATAATATCGGTTGATCGTGCTCAAAACTTGTTAGCTAACAGGTAAGAGAAATTACCCCTGAAAAAAACGAATAAGAGAAATGCAAGGGCAATGAGACAACATGCAAGTATCCATTGTTGTTAAATATGTGGTATAACGGTTCTATATCGCTATTGTGTATCGAAAATTGGGGTTGACGCTATGAAAACCGATACGATATGTCAACTTCGTTACGCAGAAAATATCGCCATCACATCGGATTTTAGTGTTCCGTTATTTTCGTGAAACGCTATTTAACAACACTGGAAGTAACTCAAATAGCCGAGTTTATACCTGGATTTACTAACTATTTTATTTAACACCAAGTTGAAAATAAGAGGCAACGTTCAAAGGACCAACTTAATATCAGTGACAGTTAATGAAAAACGCTATGGCCAACGAACTTCTTCCTCGCACTTATTTTCTCTTCACTGACAGAATAAATATGGAAGTATCTTGTCGATACTTCCATGGAAAAATGTCATACAGACCACAATATGTTGTCAATTGGTATACTCGGTTATGTCAAGTGGTTATCTGGTTACGTCAAAATATACCAATTTGATAATATTTAAAACTATTTATAATAAAAAAATTAAATAATCATATTTAAAATAAAAAAATGCAGCAACCTTCTGCAGATTATGCAGCAGATTCACGATCAATTGACTACTGATCTTCCGACTTCTCTTGTCTCAGCATGACACCACACTTGTCTACTGCCTTGATTCATTAATGTAAATAGCTGTACTTAGTTATGAGATTAGCTGTAATTAGAGTCATCTAATCTAGCTGTACTTAGTTATGAGATTAGCTGTAATTAGAGTCATCTAATCTAGCTGTTATGCTAGCTGTAACTAGCCGTTAGTTTTGGTAGTTCCAACATTAGATTTATTACTTATCTTCAATCTCATTGTATATAAACCCTCTTGACTGAATAAGAATAATTATCAAGTTCTTTCCAATTCTATGTTCTAACTTTTGTCTGAAATCTATTTTTGTCCTTCCTTTTTTATTATATTACGATTTTACCCACCGGTTCATTATTGAATCATAATTGTCCTGAATAGTATTATATCAATACGGTTTTCTTTTTGTTTTTATACCTACACATCAATTACACGAACTTTTTCAGTTAAATAGAGTACGTTACAACATATTTATTATTATACTTATCTACATATTGCTTATAGAGGCCTTTTAATTCAAAAAATTGAAAGAAAAAATACATGTATGCATTAATAACCTTAATTCATTATTAATTTGCTACATTTTAACGCGTGATCATACAAATAACATACACGGCCTCACAAGAATTACAGCCATAATAATCATGACACAGAGTATAGATATTTTTTTATCTTTGGTAATTTATGGGAAGGTGATTTGTTGTTATAAGCACATTAGTGTAATTATTTTAATGGTGTCATATAAATTGTACTTACCAAAGTTGAATAATGGCGCTGATTTGAAAAATACTAGATCTCAAAAGGAGCATAACCGTTGTTTATAATTGGTACAAAGGTTTATATATTGCACCAGCTAAATCAGAACAAATAACTAAAGTCTGTTTGTTTGTGGTAAAACGACTTATAGGGAAAGAATTGATCTTTCGAGAAGCTAAATATTTTTTAATTGTACTCATATAAATAACATTTTTTCGCTATTTAGATTAAATTTCATAAAGTTGCTTTACATTATTTGTTTGATATTTGAAACGGTTTGTTATGAGAGAAATATTTTAATTTTATTTTGACTGATGAGAAATATTCGAAATAAAATGCATGACACATGGTATTACTTTTTAAGAATGTATTATACGAACAATTTGGTTGAAACATTTTTTTTTAATGAAAATATTTTTCTTAGAATACCAAGACTATTCCTTAAACGTTCAACTTAAGAGAAAATGATTTTAAACCTTTATTAACAAAAACAAATAAATCCTATAATTTTGTTTTCTTACATAAAAGGCAACGATATATTCTTCTAGGGTGGAAGGTAGGAAAAGATAGCGACAGATTACGTGAATCAGAATATATTCGTTGTAGGCAACAACAGTTAGTTTCGCCGGTAACCCGGTTAGGTAATTCCCGATGGTTACCACTTACCAAACGTAATTATGGTTTTGTCCACAGTCCAATAACAGAAATATCGTAAAACAAAAAGATCACCTAGAGAAAATAGAGGGTTCTCTTTACTTAGTGTTAAGATTTTTTTTAGGTCAAGACTTAGTGTTAAGATTGAACTAAAATTCTACTTAAGTACTTTGTGTTTTCGTCTATTTGCATACCAGTACTCTATGATTTCAAAATATTCGATCAACTCACAAAAATTTCTCAAATTGACACTCCACTACTTCACTAATTTTTTGGACAAAAACACCATCAAGAATAAGTAGGAAATTTTTTGGTTTTAAATTACCATTCGAAATAAATCAGAAAAAATATATTAAAAAACTAATTTTCCGCTTTTGTAATATTTTTTCATATTTTTTAAATTCTATATTTAATAATAGTTAGGGGTATTTTTGTTGAAAAAATAATTTAAATAGTGGAATGTCAATTTAAAAAATTTCGGTCACTTCGTCGAACATTGAAACCACAAAGTAGTGGTGTGCTAATAGGCGAAATCACAAAGTACCTAAGTAGATTTTTACCAACTAAGAAAGTATCCGAAAAAAACTTGGTTAATGAATTAATTATATATAAAAAATATACCCCAATATTTACAACAAGAGTAATAATACACAAGTGATTCTCACTCTTAATGATTCCAAAAATAAAATTAAAATTAGACCACCCGAGTCACTCGTAACACGATGCACAATAGTATGAATAGAAAGTTCTCGATTATATTACTCTCCTTGATCAGAACAAATTTTTCTCACGACATTATTGTCAATGATAAATTGGCAAATCAAAAACCAAATTTTGATGTGATGAGCTTATTTATGAATGTTAAAACTTTAACAAGTTTTAACAATCTAGACTAGTTTAGCCAAGGGTAACCGATTACTGAACCTATTTCAGTTTCTCAGCTGATCTATGCCTATCGTCACCATCAAACAAATCCTTTACGAATCTCCAATTAAAATTTCAAAATGATTTTTGTAAAAGTTTATTCAAATTCGAGCATTTCGAGCTCATTTTGGAGAATAACTCTTCTAAATTTTTAATGATGTTTTTCACTTTCGTGAAATTTGAACCTAAAATATTTTTTTATAAATTCAAGTTATTATCAGTTGTACCATAAAAGTACAACTTTTATGGGTAATGTTAAGACAGATGGTAGGTACTACACTTATAACATCGATCAATTATTCTCACAAGTCATATATAGGGAAAATAGATAATAACATTACTAACACCAATCCGTCCTATAAGTACACACTCACAGTCTTCGTGTTGGCCACATAAACTCCCTTACCCATATTAATTATTGTTCTCAAAACTCTTACAATTTTCCTTAGGGAAAATTAAAAAGATAAAAAAAAACTTTACAAAGACAAAAGGGATCATTATAGAGAGAAATGGAAGAGGCACAGATCACCAAGGTTCCTAGGCAGCCACAAACTGTGTTCCTAGGTGCTCAGCTGTTCTTGAGGGTGGTGGCCACCGGTGCCGCCCTGGCTGGCGTCGGCCTCATGGTCACCAACGATCAAACGGCACCAGTGGCCGGCAACCCCATGAGGGCAAAATGGTCCTACTCCGACGAATTCAAGTAAGAGCAATTCACGTGGTAGTAAAGTGAACTTTTACCAAATTAAACTAAGATAAAAGCGCTAAGTTATTGGATACATGGATGCAGGTTTATGGTGGTAACCAATATTATTGCTGCCGTTTTCACTCTCCTCTCCTGCATTCACCTGCTGGTGATTGTACCTCGTGGGTCGAATCCTATCCGTCTTTTCATCCTCTTCCTGCATGACTTGGTAACTCATCAATTTATAATTGTCTTACTCTCTCTACAAAAGTTATTTCATGGCTACCAATCTTTAAATCTTTTCAAGTGGAAGAAAAACCCCAAATAGGTTCTTTTTATCTCTCCTACAGTATTGCTTCATGGGCTAATTTTTTTTTACTGTGCTCTTATCATCTATAAAGCTTATTTTGTTTCGCTGATGGAGCCGGAAAATATTTTTCACTAAAAACGCCATTTTCCTAGAAAATAAATTATTTTCCTATGAAACAAATAAATCCTAAAATTCATAGATTACAATGGAAGTTCACTAAATATGACAATACGGCTAGTCTTTTATAAGTAAATTCCTTATAATATTACACCCAGAATCGAATATGATTGTTGAATTTTCCAAGCCTCGTCATTTTCTTAATCGTTGGACTAATACTCACTTAGTGACATTAATGCTAGCTATGCATAAAATAATTTTAAGTAGACCGCTGATGGGAAGAAAAAGGTCATGATTCTGACATACTTAATTGTCAATTCGTTCATAAACTATAATGTGATGAACGTTTTTTTGGTAAGTCGATTTTTATTTTAATACAAGAACATGTATATATTTATGACTCTTGGGTAGGGGTTAAATTCCTCGTAACACGAGTTTATAGCCGCAATCTCATAGACGTGATGTAACTGTTTGGTTGGTGTCAGATTATGATGTCACTGGTTCTAGCCGGAGTGGCGGCTGCAACAGCAATAGGCGAAATTGGTAAGCATGGAAACATGCAAAGTGGTTGGATGCCGATCTGTACCATTGAGGTCAAGTTCTGTAATAGGGCAACCTCGTCCATTGCTCTCACTTACTTGGCCTTAATCTGCCTCTTCTTGCTCATCATATCGTCAGCAGTCAAGTCCGTGCAAATTTCGGTTAAGAACTAAGTTTGGTGGTGGTACTGTTATATAACCTTTTGTTATGTTTCCCTTGGAGTAGTTCTGTAGCTAGTGATGAACTTGGTGGCAATTAAAGAAGCTTCTCTTTGTTGTACGTGTGCTTCCTCTTCTATAACCTTTCTAATATTGCCTGCGGTATCAACGGAAGCCAATATCGTACTTCTTTGTACTCGTAAGAAAAGCACTAAGAAGCGTATGTTAAAAAATGAATGTTTGACAACGCATAACAAATAATAGAAAAAGAAAGGAAGAATAGATGAGAAACAATATCGCGAGACCATCGTCGAAGTGCCCTTGGAGAAATTGATGTGCGGATGAAAGGAAGAATGGATGACAAACAATATCGTGAAACTACCATTGTCGTGCTCTTGGAGAAACTGATGTACGTATGTGTTTTACTTGTTGTTTGCCGTCTTTTTTTATAGGTAAAGTTTGTATTATTTCAATATAAAAGATTACACCAAAGATGTTGTATCAACGCCGATCTCCTATGAGTTTACACTATATTAATGTTTATAATAATAGCATATATAAACATGATAAATGTTATCTGCGTCCCCAAAATAAACATAAAAACCCCAAGAGATCCTCCTATGCGCCAATGACGTTGCCTTCAAGACTAGAGCGCAAGCATTTCAAGAGCCCATGTCTCGCTTTAATGGCTTTGAGGAAGTCCGAGGCTTCTCCGTCCCATTAAATCAACAATTTCTCCAGTGTATACTCACATATACGCTCTGCGTCAGAAGGAAAATGGTCCTAGTACGTAGTGCAGTAAATGGCCTAATTAGGAGATGAATTTGGGAGGCACGCATGGTTTTTGACCCACTCTGTCGTTTTCATGGTATTAGCTGCTAGTTAGAGTTTCGATTTTATGTTAAACGACTTGTGTTTTGTTAAATAGACGATGAGTTACGGATCCTTATTCCTTTAAGGTAAATCATTTACACTAATAATTACACATTGACAAAATTTGAACCCTAAATTTTTATTAAATCGTTTTACGTCTTGTGTCGTTAGACCGAATGCCCTTTACTATGGGCTCTTCTTCCTATGACGGAATTGCGCTTTGTGTTGTTAGACCGAATGTCCTTTACTATAGGCCCTTCTTCTTATGATGGAATTGTGCTTTGTGTCGTTACACCGAATGCCCTTTGCTAAGGGTCCTTCTTGTGACCGAATTGCGCTTGTGTCATTAGACAGAGTGGCCTTTGCTACGGATCCTTCTTCATGTGACAGAAATGCTGATGCAAGTTTGGGAATGTCAAAGTCTCCAATAAAAACTAACTCATGTATGGTCTGATTGATACAGTGTCAGTTCTTAAGCATGAAGTGGGAGGATCGAATCCCATGATCGTCTAAGATCCAAAATTGTGGAAACAATTTAAATCTCACCCAAAAAAAAGTCTCCAATAAAACAGTTAAATAATATCATGTGTTATGCCAGTCTCTGCGAAAAACTAATGTATAGTTAATAATAACTTAATTAAAGTTCCCAAACTCAATTCTAAAAATTGCAGCAGTGTAAAAAATCAGGTATTTTTAATAACCAAGAAATAAATTTACTTTATTATCATGTAATATGACCTAACATGTAACTTTCACTCCTAACACTTCCTAGGGTGGACAGAGATTTTAATCTAAACTTAAAATCCCAAAATGGCATAACCCACACACGGCACAGAAAGCTACAGACATTAGCCCCGCAGCCTTTCTTATTCTGCTTTTCTGAGTAGATTCATAATTCACAAAACAGCCAGAAAGCTCAAGTGGCAGCTCCATTCACATTTTCCACCCCTTTGTTTTTTATATACCATTTAATATTTGCATCTACTATGTCGGCTAATCTAAATTCAAATCGAATAGAACTTTTAAAATGTGGCAAAATTCTCTTAACAAATAATTAACACTGTTATGTTACCAATGACTCGAAATATTTACGTTTTTTAAGGTATCACCCAGTTTCTTTAGATGGCTACCGACACAACCAACCAAGTTGCGCTAGTGTTCTATAACAGAGAAGATAGTGCACATGGTCTTAGAGACCCACACCACCTCTCTATTATATGCTTGTCCTCTTCCCCAGTAGTAGTACATCCATCCACCGGACCAAGCACTGTCTTAAATAATTGCAACTATCACAGTCAAAGAACAAATCGGGGGGGAGAACAGTAATCATGAGAAAAAAGCATTGTGGACATCAAACCCATCTCAGAAAAGTATTTCAGAATCTGGGTTTATTGGGTGACCTATGAGCAGGAGAGGATATTATGTGTTAAGTCTTAATTCTTGGTCCACATGCATGTGCCAATATAATCCAGCCTAAAATAATGCTCGACTCTTGATACTAAAGCGTCACAAAACAGAGGACACCGATGATGCTCAAAAGTTCATACCAGGTGATAAAGAAAGCAGCTTTAACACTTCATGCAAAGGGTATATTTATGCTTAAAAGTGTTACAAAGAGTCTCTCACCATAAAGTCAACATATAATACATGCACCTTAAGAACACCAAAATCATAATCTGCACGAGCCGGGAGAATTACATATGAGAAGAAACTCTAAACAGAGGACACCAACGAAGCTATCTATGAACAAAATCTATTTATTAGAACCCGAATTTCAATCGAGTTAGCTCAACAAATCAAGATTATGGATCTACAGAAGTTTTCTCCAAAGTCAATGACACTAACCTGTATTGAATCCTAGGGAAACATAAGGAAGCTGTATAAGCATAACAACAGCTCAATGTAAATAGATGTCGAATGTATTACCATCGTACTCGGACCTGCATTCAACGAATCCAATACGAATTCGAAGGATCAAACAAACTCGGATCAGCAATTTCGTCGTCAAGGCCTGGAGAAGACGCCCCAGATCTTACCCTTCCCAATGCCGTCCAGCAGCTTCTTAGCCCCGTCGACATCCATCTCCACCAGCTTCTTCAAATGCAGGCAAGCCCCCGCCGCAACCATCTCCTTCCTAGACTTGCTGGAATGCAACAATGACAGCAGCACTTCGACAGGGTACCGCAGGTCCAGGCCCTCAACGCCAGGGTCGAGCAAATACACCGTGCAAATCACCCCTCTCCCATCCTTCCTCAACAACCTCCTGTTCTCCGAACACAACACCAACACGGACAACGCCCTCACGGCAGCTTCCCGCTCCTCGACAGCCTTCCCATCCAGCATCCTCACCAGCTGCTCAATGCACCCCAGCTCCCCTATCTCCTTCCTCGTCCGTGCACTATGAAACCCGAGCTCGTACACAGCCCTCGCCCCCGCTATCCGTACACCCATCACCCCGCAGCTCAAGACCCCCAAAACCCTCCCCACCCACCCGTCATTCACAAGCATCTCCGCGATCCCCTGCCTGCTACTCAACAACCCGACCAGCTCTATCGCCGCCTCGAGGCTCTCAGGCTCCGGGTCCGAGTCCCAGAAGCTTCTCAAACACTCAACCACGCCTTCCTTGAACACCACCGCCTTCAACTCCTCCTCCTCCCTAACCAAATTACACAAACACCCGAACGCATTCTCCTGAGCCGAAACCGTCCCCGAGCCAGCCACCTGAACCAGCACCGAAACCGCCCCTTCCTCCACCAGATTCTCCCTCCCCTCCCCGAAAACGGCAACGTTTTTAAGCACACCGGCCGCGAACGCCCGCGATCCGGGGGTCCCCGAGAGGCAGGTCTCTAAGAGCGAAGAGACCCCGCCTCGTGACCCGATCGCCCTCGCATTGTCCTTGGACGAGCTCAGCGCGAGGAGGGCGAAACAGGCTTTCTCCCTCGCGTAACCGCTCCCGGACTCCAACACCCGGAGGAGATGGTTGAGGAGGAACACCCCGCCCTCAGCGGAGAGCGCGTGCCTCCCGCTCTCCACCGCCGCGACTCGGGAGATCGCCGCGACGACCCGCTCCTTCGTCGTCGCCGGCTCCGGCGAGTCCATCGCCCGGACCAGCACCGGGACCACCCCCTGCCCCACCGCGACCGCCACATTCTTGTCGTCCTCGAGGAGGAGAGCCACCAGCTCCTCGACGGCGGAGCTCCTCGACTCGGCGGCGCCGATCTGTACACGCGCGATGAGGCTCCTCGACTCGGACCGGTCCCCGGCGAGGAGTACGCCGGAGGCGATCAAGACGCCGGCGTCGCGTGCGTGGGCTTCGACTCGGGCGAGTACCGAGTCAACGTCGCTCTGGGCTCGGAGCTTGCCCTCGAGGCGGATGAAGTCCGGCGACCGGCACTTGCCGGCGAGGGAGGCGGCGTCGGCGAGCGTGATTCCGGCGGCGGCGAGGAGGTCCAAGGAGAGGAGGTTGGTGGCGGAGGCGGGGAGGCGGGAGAGGTCGGCTAAGTGTGCCTGGAGCTGGGCCAGCCTGGCCCGTATTAGGGCCCACTTGGATTTCAGCGCCTGCGCCTGGGGGATGATCTCCTCCAGTAGCGTTGTTATGAGGCGGTGGGCTTCGGGGATGGAGTTTGGGGTTCGGTCGTTTTCGGGTTCTTTCATCGCCGACGACAGAAAAAAGAAAGGGTCCGGCGTGTAGGGGCTTTATAGGGTTCACGGACTAGAGAGAGAGAGAGTTGTGGAAGCTTAGAGGGAGGGAGGGAGGGGAAGCTGTGTTCGCGTTGGGAGTGGTGAGGTGGAGGGCGGTCCACGCGATTTCTATAATTAGAATTAAATACGGTCAAATCGAATTAAAGACGATTTTCTAGCTATCTATTTGTTATATTTACAAAACTAAAATTCGAAATACTGAGTAAAGATAGTTAATTTCTTAATTTTTATATCAACTCGATAAACAACTGAGATCTTGTGTTACATTGAGACTTCGATTAACTAATATAAGCCGGGTAATGGACAAGGCGTTGATTTTATTAATAGGTTGAGTAAATTTAACCACCTGCTATTGACATTAGTTAAAGTTGATTCAATTATTAAAAATAATACAAGCATGTAGTTGGATTAACCTTAATTAGCATTACTCTTTAAATAGTTTATTATCTTTTTGTTTATTTAGGCCATATGTGCTTAAATAGTTTAATATCTTTTGTTTATTTAGACTATAGTTAAAGTAACAACAGCAATTTTAATTATTTTTATTTTGACAGTTATTTTTTAATAAATAGAACTATAGTTAAAGTTCAATAACTTTTCCATTCCCTCAATTTCGTTTATGTGAAATTCTTTCGGGTTCATATTACCACTTATTCAAATATTTATTAAAATGATTAATTAAGATTCGACAAAAAAATTACAATAGGTGACACTCGGACTGCAGAGACATTTCGAAGAAAAAAACATAATGGAACTTCCATCCATAAATTCACTATAAAAAAGTTGAAGCTAGTGGGGCCAAGATGATAATGACCAATTCCGGGCCCACACCTTTTCCTGAAATAATGCGTTACTTTCTACGAGTTAGTGAACACGCAGGACAAAGAAAAGCCCAGCGGGTCTCGTCCCCGCAAGAGAAGTTCTTCAGTTACGGCCTGTACGTGGAGAGGATCGTCACAGCCTCTTTTTCTGGCTGATGTGGCTGGTTACCATTGGGCGTTGAGGGAAACTCTCTGACGTATGCAAGAAAATCCGCCTCTCTTCTCCTGCTGACTTGTCTTTTGCTGTTTGGTCACGTGCCGTTCGTTTGTGAGTAACCCTCGGAGTTTTACAATTTACGGTGGGGCCGGGAAGTTGAAAACGCGGGATAGACTTGAGAGGGTACCAAGTCAACGGCGTCGTTCAGTCGGCGAGTCGAGAACTATTTAAATATGAGATATGACATAAAATGACTCGTATCAATGTTAAAAGGAAAAGGGAACCTACCATGGACATCTTCAAAATTTTGATATGGAAAAAGATAAAAAGTATAGCTGATAGCATTACGAGTACAAGATTATTTTTCGTCGCCATGTTACAATCGAAATGACTTGTATCAATATACAAGTTATTTTATTTTAACAAGGTTTTGAGTTCGAATTTTTTGATATGTAGCAGTGTTAAATACTTGTTGGGAGAGTTTTGATACCTTGGTATTTGGACAATCATTTGTCGACTAATTAAAATTCGAATTAAATCGTCAAAACTCTTTAAATAAATATTTAATACTCTTATATTTACTAAAATTAGAACTAAAAATATTTTAATTAAAGTTATAACAACTATTTTACTTGTTGATGTTAGATGATGCTAGCACTGCTCACTATAACTTTCGTAATAACTCGCGGGGACCAAAATGAACGAGATTTATTAAAAAGGGACAGGTGAGCCGTGCCTTGCCGATTGAATGACTCGTTCACTTAGGTGGGATTCAAGACTTGGAAGGTATCTCCTTGCTGGATATATTATTGGGTACGTATTGGCTGTTAAATTATATCATAATTATTGTAGATACAATTTTACGAAGAAAAAGATGTGCATCATTATCGGGGGATGAAAAATATATATAATGCAACTCATATTATTATTGGATAAAAAAATTATTTTAGAAAAGTTCTCACTTGAGAAAAAATTATGCATTTTAGTTTCAAAATGATTAAAATTAGATTTTGGCCACAAATATCTATACACCAAAAAATATTTTGTCCATACTCAAGTCATCTAAAGACTCGTCATCTACTATTATTAAATAATATATTTAATTAAAATATTTTTGTTTGCAACAATACAGTGACCGCAATGACCGCAAGGAGAATGTGAAGACGATTTAAAAGATGAAAGATGCTGTAAAAATTACCAAACAAGTAAGTATAACACAAATTAATATCTTAATTTTTAAAATTCGTAAAATATGTAAAATTATGTATTTTATTTAAAAATATTACTTTGTGCAAAAGTTTGGATCGATATATATTAGTTATTACGATAAAGATATTATTAATTTTAACATTGTTAGAATTTCCATATCCAACCCAAAACCTTAAGGCAATGAGTTGGTGAATTTTCTACACTTATAAACTTGTCTCCCACTCGTATTTTAACCGATGTGAGATTCTCAACACGCCCCCTCAAACGAGACCCACCTCGGTTGAAGATTGCACTGGCTTTGACTTCACCAAAGTGTGAGAAATGGGGGTTGTGCCAGCTCAACAATGGGCACGGGATCAACCCGCTCTGATACCATGTTAGAATCTCCATATCCAATCCAAAAATCTTAAGGCAATGGGTTGGTAGATTTTTCACACTTATAAACTTACCCCCCACTCGTATTTTAACCGATGTGAGATTCTCAATACTAGCCTCTTAACTTGAGATGTTAAAATTTCCATATCCAACCCACAAGTATTTTCAACACTTATAAACTAGATCACCACTCTTGCACTCAATGATGTAGTACTCTCAGCACACCCCTCATACGAGACCCATTGGACCAAAGATTACACGAGCTTTGACTTTACCAACGTGTGAGAAATGGTGGTCATGCGAGTACAATAATAGGCATTGCTGGGATAAAAATGTGAGAGAACGTCAATTGATCTTGTGATGGCCCGGAGTGCTCGTCCCAATGTCGGTCTAACACCGAAGGTTACAAAGGGTGGTTGAAGCCGAGACTACTAACTAAACTAAGATAAAAGCTAAAAAGCTTGAGATATATTTTGTAATTTAGTTTGTGGATGTCCCTTATGCTCGTCCCTTGCCTTGCTTATATAAAAAAAGACTGCCTCAGCCTCACCCTAAGCCGAGTTATAGTCGAACTCGAAGACTTCAAAACTTATCCTCGCCAATGCCTATCCTTATTTGGATCGGGTTTGAAGACCCCAAAGCTTATATGATCTCCTCGCGCTTATCACGTCTTCCTCAGGGACTCTGCTTATCCCTAATTCCCATGCATTCGAATGCACCGAGTGTCCTAGAGCTTCTCCAACTCCTTCAAGAGTCAACATCGAACTCGGTCTTTTTGTATCCCCGTCCCCGTCCATGTAGAGTCCGCTCTGACTCAGTCTCTTCCACCTTACCATATTTAACCTTAAGAGATTGGCTTCCACTTGAATCAAAAGGAAACCGACTCCCTATTTGAGCTAAAGGCTGCCGGCGCCCTATTTGGTACCCTCAATAGGTGCTGGGTGCCTTGTTCAATGCCTCTTTTGCTTCAAGCATCTTTTGATATTCTCTTCTCCGAATTTGAAAAAGTCATAAACTACAAAGTTGTATCTCTATGTCTTAACTTCACGTAGCAACTTTAATCGTATTAATATGAGGCTCGAATCAAAAGTTATGACTATTTTACCGCAGATAGCCGAGGCCCCCTTCCACCGCCTTCAATCGACGCCGAATTTGTCTATCTAGAGTTGGTGCCGAGTTTAGTTGGTGCCTAGCTTGCCTCCATTCAGTTGGCACCGGGTTTGCTACCCTCACTTGGCGCCACATTTAGCTTCGTCTTCTCCGGGTGCTTCAAGCAGCTTTTACCTCTTTCAAACACCTTCACTTGGCGCCGGGCTTCTCTTCACTCACTTGGCGCCGGGATCCACTTCCTTCAGTTGGCACCGAGCTTGCCTCTCCTCAGTTGGCCCCATATTTTCTTTGCTCACTTGGCTTCGGTTTTTGACATCCCTCTGCTTCGAATTAGCAAAAGTCATGAACTACAAAGTTGTAGATCTATGTATTACCTTTCCATAGTTCAAGAACTACCTTAATCCAAGGCTTGAGCACCATGATATGGTCGATTTACTAACAATAGGTATTGTGAGACAGCTCCCTCAAGCCAATGAGCGTTCAGCCTCTCCAAGTGACCCGACTTGAGAAAGGCCATCTATCCCTAACAAGTGTCTGACCTGAGAGAGTTCCACCTCACTTGAGACTGAGGGTACCCAAACTGACTTGAGACCGGGGGTACCCAGGTTGCCTTACCCTGAGGGTACCCAAGGTGATTCGATGCTGAGGATACCTAAGCGGACTTGAGGCTAAGGGCACCCAAGCTGATTTGAGGTCGAGGGTAGTCAGATTGCCTTACCTTGAGGGGGCCTAAGTCAACTCAAAGCTGAGAATACCCTAGCGGACTTGAGGCTGAGGGCACCCGAGCTGATTAAAGACTGAGGACACCCGAGCCAACTTGAGCACACCTGGCCAAGTCAAGTTGACGTCCAAGTATAGGTACCTCTATGATTGCCCTAGTCAACTCCGAGCTCCCAACATGTTATTTTTGCACTTCAACAGGCATGCGATCAACTCGTTCTGATACTATGTTAGAATTTCTATATCTAATCAAAAATTTTAAGGTAATAAATTGATTAATTTTCAACACTTATAAACTAAGTCACCATTTTTGTACTAAACAATGTGATATTCTCAACACAATATAATTTTTAAAATTAGTTTAGAGATATAATCGATTTTTAAAAGAGACTTACTGTGACTCGTAATCTAACCTGCTCATTGACCGGAGTGCTGGCGCAAAGATATTTTAAACGTCGTCTAGTTTGAGTGCTGATAGTTGGAATGAACAATTGAGTTTGAAGTGTGGCATCGATGTTCGACAATAAAATTTATATTATTTGTGTTAGGATATTGTAAGAAAAACATAATATTAAATATCAATAATAAATAGTAGTGAGAGATATTAAAAAATACGTGGTTCTTCAAAATCGAGACGATACATGGACAGGGCTAAGCTTATTTTTTTAAGAAGAAATTGACTTATAGATTCTTCATTTAATTTATTTTTTTAAGAAGAAATTGACGTATAGATTCTTCATTTAATAACAAGTTAGAGGACATGGACACTAAAAGTAAATATATAAGTAAATTAACATAAAATTCAGAGATATCCAGAGATGAAACCTATAACACTGGTATCACACTGCTGAAAGATAATAGTAACAATAATATTGGTCATTTGGTCGAGATCAACTTCTTGAAAGAAGTGAAAGATCGGACCTGGATATTGTTAATAAAAATATCAGCGGAAAGATATTTGAACCAGGTGGCTCAACAATGAACGTATGCCAAATCCAAGCTGATTCCTTTCAAAAAAAATCCAAGCTGGCGAACTCATGAACCTATCATCTTTGATATATAGAGAGAGAAAATAAGTTCAGAAAACTAGAGTTCTAACCAAATTAGGAATTAAGATAATATAAGATTTGGTTAGGCGCTAAGATTTTGATATAAAGATGCTAAGATTTTGATATAAAGATGTTTAGAATTCAAATTATGTCACGAAGATGTATGACCCTTGCAATTTAATTGACTTATTAAGATTTCATTTAAAATAAATAAAAATGGAACGTATTATATCGCAAATCTTTGTTTAATATTCACTTAATATGGAACAATGTTGGGATATGTACTTATATAGTCGGTTAGGTCGCGGGTTGATAAAAATATATACAATCCCGAAGGTTCTCGAATTGTTGCTTACGCTATGCAACTATTATTAGCTGGTCCAAACGGTTGACTTTCTCAAAATAAGCGTTGATGGCGTCACCTTTGAGCCAACGGGTTTAATAATCGACGCCATTTCTTATGGGCATCCATTGGTCAAAAAGTCAAGGGGCAGTTCCCTGTCATTTTCGTTTACTCTCAAATTAATCGTACAAAACTAATAAGAGTTGCCGAGTAATATAAAAATATTTTTGAGGAGATCTTAACGATAATCATTTTCTTAAATAGAATTGGATAAAACTAGATTTTGAAGACACGAAAAATGATAGAAAAAAATCTGTGAAAGTTCATGTAGTGAGCTAAAATTTGCACACTGGTGTGAGCGAAATCAAAATTTGATGGCAGTAACATATCTTGGAATGTGACATGGGTGACGTTATTGAGCATTCAACAAATTTTAGTGTTTGGTAAGATACAGTATTGGATTAAAAAAATTTATAGCGGCACAAAATTATTATTATCATTTGAATATTATAACAGTTTTTTTATAGCGGCACAAATTGTAGAGAATGCCCTTTTACGTTTATGATTAATTTTCAAATTGTTTATACGAACATAACTACTCTCACATTAACTCTCTTTTTTCGGTCATGTCACATTCTATCATTCTGATACATCTAACAGCATAACGGAACTTAAAAAAAAGCAAAATACAATAAGCCTCTCATAATTTGCACAAATACATATCTAGTCACTCTTATTTGATTAGCCCCTCGAATTTTTTAAATAGACACTATCTAGACCTAGACCTGATCAAGATTACAAAATTAGTTTGGTATTCATTAGTGTAAAATTAACTTTAACAATTATTAATGTCAAGATAGAAATTTTCTCTATCGAAGTACTCTTTCCCTACTGCAATTTTTTATTGAGATTTACCACTGTAGAGTATGAGACCGACAATCGTAACCTCGAAAAATGATATTTTACACTAGTTAGGTTGTTAATAAACTTTACTTACAAAAAAAATTACAAAATTGCTGGTAAAATTAGAAAAATTGTCGGTTACGTTTTGTCAAAACCACATACCATTGATGTCATAGGGGATCCACACTTTAATCACAGGTTAACAAATTGCAAATTTTGATTAAATCACTGATTTAAACGGAGATGGTTAACTAAGAATTTGACCAGAACATATGATTTTTTGTTTAAATGTGAAAATTAAAAGAAAATTAAAGAAATGGTATTGGACTTGGTGTCAATGAAAAAGGCTTGCCCTTTATTAATGTGCATTGTGTTGTGTTTATTAATTAAACAATCCCGTGACACAATGGTTGGTTAAGTGGTAAACAAATGATAGGGTTTTCTAAAGGTAGAATTTTATTAATGGTAATGTTATGGACATATATATACCAATGGTGGAATTTTCTCGTACTACATATAAAGTTGTAGCCACGATCTTCTTCAAAAACTCGATGTGATAAAATTTTGTTGGAAAAAATTACGACGGAAAAAAGAGTATCCGAAAACACTAACATAATTCTACACCTTCAGCTTGTTCTTGAAGATTTATATTATAATTGGTAACTAGTGAATGACTTGTTTTATCTTAACTAAAGTATCTACAGACGGACAAAAAGAGTACCCGAACACTTATTTTAGAAAGCCACCGCAGATAATAATCTAACTAGTGAATGACTTGTTCTATTTTAACTAAAAGGTAACATGTTCTAATCCTAAGAATGCTCCAGTGTTAAATATCTGGAAGAATTTTGTCAATTCTTGTTAAACAAAACGGTGTATCCTTAACAAATAAATTCGTCAACTAGGTCAATACATATGGATCATCCACCGCTCTACGATAATATGGGGTAGTGGATTGGGTCCGGAGTGAAGAAATTCATTCCGGACGGTTTGGAGTGAAGGGGGACCACACCGGTATTTCCCGTTTACGATACCGGCATGCCCCGATCACGATACCAGCATGCGCCGTTATGTGATACCGGTATTTGTTCTGGCCTGTGTTTGCAATACCGGCATGTCCCGTTTACGATACCGGCCTACATAATTTTTTTTATTTTGGTCCTCGTATTTTAGCATTTTTGCAAAAAATTCCCCGCGTGTCTTCATTGCAAACGGTTCGGAATGGGAGACATTCCATACCCAATCCAAACCCATAATATGAATCCGTTATCCCAAACTTAATGAGTTAGGAATTCCATCGCTATCTTTTGTAATAAGTGAATACTTCATTAATCCAATAGCAACTTTACATCATAGACCAAAAAAGAAAAAAAAGTGATCCCAGGGATTATATTAGGTACGTAACTATACGACAATTACTTTTACTTAACTTATTCTAGAAATAGAATAAGATGTTGATTACATAGATCCAACGTGGTGTTGTATTAATGTAATCACTCTCCAACACATAGAAGATAATAGAATAAATAAAAAAAATTCGATTGTATCTAGTCCGTCCAAGATTATTCTCGTTTTGATGATTCCATAAATCTCACCAAATTTCATTGTTCAATCACGGTTCATCTTTACCACTTAGTTCTTCTTTTGAGGACGCTTGAATTGTGTGTAGAGATGCGTCATTCTAACATTCGGAAATAAAAGTTTCCGAAACCATTTTTTTTCCAATTACGAGACTCCAAAATCGGCAATTGGTCAACGGATTAGGGGAAAAGGCTTAATAGTGCTCTCTTATTCCGATTTTCTGTTGGGTGCCAGTACGTGAATATAATTTATTCAACGAAACTTGGTTCACCAATATGCGACGTGGACAACAAACATTTAACAAGGTATCTTATTAAATTCAACAAATATTTAGATCAACTAGTGATATACTTGATAGAGATCCAAGATTCAAATTCTGGTAGGCATAATTATTGGTGTAAAAATTTACCTTCACAGAAAAAACTAGTGACATACTTGTTATAACTTGACCAAAATGTAATGAGTTCAAGTTTTTTGGAATATAAGTGTTAAACTTTGCACCTTTCAAAAGTCTTATCTGACTCGAATTTGGATTAGTCGGCTCAGGGTTAGCCAGATACCAGGTGGTATAAACCGGAAAAGATATTGTATTTTAAAAAAGAGAAAATTTCACTTTAGTACCATGTAGTTTGACGCTTTTTATTTACAACCCGGTGGTAAAAAACTTCTTATTCGGGTCCTGAGGTCTTTAAAGGACCTCACAAGTAGCTCCCCCTCTGCCCGAAATTAAAACTGTGTCGTTTCGATCCAGCGTGGCATGCCAGCTCGAAAATTTTAAATCCCATTTTTGCTGACGTGGCGTTGTACATTTTTCCAAATCAATCCCAGATTAGTTTATTATTTTTCAAAAACTCCTCTTTTAATATCTTAAATACCCAATCCCACCCACTCTCTCTCATCGAAACCTCTTGCATCCCAACCCTAAAAATCCCAAATTCCCACACTCTCTCTCAAAAATCTCTCCCAACCCAACCATTCATCTCCCTCTTCAAAATTCATGCAACCATTCATCTCCTTCGTCGCAATCCAACCCTTTCCTCTCCCCCCAATCCAACCCTACCCTTCCCTCTATTCGAAAGCTCCCGTGAAAACCCAGGCAACCGAAGAGCTATTTTGCAAAAGTTCGTGGTGAGTTAAAGTTAGGGTTCACAATTTTCTCTATTTTCTGTTACTTTTTTGATGGTTCAAGTGGTTTTATCTTTGTTACAGTTTTCTCTTTGCATGCAATGGATAATGTGATGCTGAGGGTTCGTTTTCACTTTATTGGACATTGGGTGGCTAAGAATGGTGGTAGTAAATATGTTGGTGGTTCCAATTTTGAAGCGGGTATTGGGTTTGATGTGGATCATCTCTGTTATTGGGACTTTCAAAACTTTTATAAGAAGAAGTTGAAGATTCTGGAGTTTAGGATGTGGTTTAGGAGGGGTCGTGTAGATGGTGATGATGGTCGATTTGAAATACTTACTGACCATGAAGTGTTGAACATGATAGAATGGCAACGAGATTATGATTTTACTGATGTGTATTGCATGGAAGAGGGATATAACCATATAAGTGTTGAGGAGTTGTGTAAGAGGATTAAGGATGGCTGTGCGATAGATGCTATAGTTCCAGAAGACCAGTTTGGTGTTGACATACAAGAGGAAAATTGGAGCGATGACAGTGATGTTAAATTTGTCAATGTGGATGAACAAGAGTCAAGTGACGATTCTGATTATATAGATGAAGCTCACTTGTTTGAGGAAGAAGTGAATGTTTCTAAAAATGTAGAGTCTGAACAAGCAGATGGTGAACAAAATGTGGTGGCTGAACAAGTAGATGGTGAACAAAATATGGTGGATGAAGGAGTGAGTAAACAAAATTGGTGGCTGAAGAAGGAGAGGGTGAACCTGAGGAGGCCGAAGAGGCTGAACAAGTGGCGGCTAAACAAAATGTGCTAGAACCTAATGAAGAAGACCTTGTGATTTTTGGTGACACTGAGTTATATGATATGAGAGACTCGGACAATGATGGAGTTAAAGACTACCCTTGGTTTTATGATGATGTATATGTGAAAGAGAAGTTATTTCTATGCACTGGTATGATGTTTAAGTCAGTTGAAGATCTTAGGAAAGCTTTGAAAATATCGAACATCCATAGAGGAGCTGATTGCGAGTTTAAGAAAAATAACAAATAAGTGGTCAGACTTGTTTGTAAGAAGGATTGTGGGTTGAAAGTGCATGCATCGCGTATAAATGAAGAAGGATGCTTCCAAATCAAGACCTTCTATTCTGAGCACAAATGTCCTCGCGCGTAGAACAACCGCCTCATCTCATCTAGGTATGTTTGTATGATCCTAAATTAATGTGAACTGATGTATCATTGTGAACTAATTTCTGTCATACGTCAGGCATATAAATTTCTTGAGGACATTCGTGACAATCAAACTTGGACTGTGCTTGTGATGAAAAAGATGGTTCAGAAGAAATTGAGGGCTAGTGTATCGCTACAGTAGTACTACCGAGCAAAGCAAAAGGCATTGAATATCATCCACAGAGATGCGAAGGCCCAATATTATAGATTATGAGACTATGGTGCTGTTATTTTGTCATCAAATCAAGGGAGTTGGGTAAAGATAAGCACAAGATAGAGTTCTCCTAGATATATCAAACAAGTTGTACCCTTACAAGACCGTCCAACTTTGGTGCCTCTTCCTTTAGTACCTCAGTTCAAGTACATGTATGTCAGGTTTGCAGCACAAAGGTAAGCTTTCTTTTCTAGTTTGAGGGCATTCGTTGGGTTGGATGGCTGTTTCTTGAAGGGTGTTGTGGGAGGACAAATGTTATCTGCAGTGGCTAGAGATGGGAACGAGACTATATACCCTTTGGCCGTTACAATTGTCGATACAGAAGACAAATCATCTTGGCTATGGTTTCTACATAATATAATTGATGATTTTGGCCATCCAAATGATACAAAAATGGTATTCATGTCCGATAAGCAGAAGGTAATTATTTGTGGATGTCTATTTGTTTGTATTCAGTTCAGATGTTTCCTCTTTGTATAAGATAATTGATGTATTGTATGTTTGTTTGTATTGCAGGGTCTCCAAGAAGCCATGAATATTCTAATGCCCGGAGTTGAGCATCGCATATGTGTGAAGCATTTGTATGAAAATTTTAAAGACACGTTCAAGGAACAAGCATACAAGGAGTAACTATGGCAAGCTGCAACAACAGGAAGCAGCAGTCAAGATTTGATGCTTGTATGGATAAGATAAAAAAGTTACCTAATGGAGAAGATGATGTCACTTTTCTAATGAGGAATGACCCTCGAAGTTAGTCAAGAAGCCACTTTAGTGCATATTGTAAGACTGATCTTGTTGTTGTACTTCATAAGTATGGCTAAATTACAATGATGAGTTGCAATTTTCTGTAGAAAAAGGGCAAGCAATAACCTCCAAAGCGATGGCAACAACTCTGTTTCCCACTTGTAAGGAGGTGGATCTTACCACATAAAAAAATTACACATTTTCTCACCAGTTTTGCTATAACGACCACATCTGTAGAATCGTCTCCCAGCATTTTGTGATGTCTTCGCCATTTGCAAAGTTGAGGAGATACCACAACCACATATCTTCATCTTACATTTTTTAGATTCCATACTCGAAGTAACTCGACTCAATACCTGGGTTCTCATCGGCTATCTGAGCTCTACTCATTTCCTTAGCTCAATACCTGAGCTCAGCTTTCAAGCAACTCGAAATAGGTTCTCCTCGGCTCAACTCGAAATGACTTCAGATCCTCGAACACATGAGCTGGGTTATGACCTTCATGGCTTCCTCCAGAGCTTAGCTTCAATGATAGTAGAAGAAAGAGAGATGAGCGTGGGGGATGGAATTTTTGGTTTGGGAAAGAAGAGAGATGAAAAGTGAATGTTAGGGTTTGAGCTGGGAGAGGTTTCGAAGAGAGAGAGTGGGCGGGATTGGGTATTTAAGATATTAAAAGAGGAATTTAAATAATAATAATAAACTAATTTGGGATTGATTTGGAAAAATGTACAACACCACGTCAGCAAAAACAGGATTAAAAATTTCCGAGCTGGCATGCCATGCTGGATTAAAACGACGCAGTTTTAATTTCGGGCAGAGGGGGAGCTACCCGTGAGGTCGTTTTGAAACCTCAGGGACCCGAATAAGAAGTTTTTTACCACAGGTTGCAAGTAAAAATCTGCCAAATTACAGAGTACTAAAGTGAAGTTTTTTCTTAAAAAATAGATTCTGCCAATGGAATCGTCCCATTAATCGACGTACTCAAATTTTAATACGTTGTGGATCTATAAATAAGGTCTCCCACGGAAGAAGTTCCTCAACATCTCAGCGTTCATCTCACAAGAGAGGAAGAGAGGTCTTATATGATTAGAAGAAGTGTTTGGTGCCCAAGGATGACTTGCCTAATTTCTCTGTTTAGCTTCGGCAAAAAAATTAAGCATATCGAGCTGGCTATTAGCTTGGATGGAATTGCTTATTTTCCTCCATTATTTTATCCAACCTTTTCTTGATCCTTCAATAACAAAATGTTCTTAAAAAAATATTTGATGTGCGTGAGGCAGGCAAAGTTATAACACAATATACAAACCGTACTTAGATTCAAAGTTTTGGATTCAAATCTCATGAATTATAAAAATTATTATTAGAATACTCATCCTAAAATAGAGAATGATAATACTCAAATTTGAATATAAAAGTTTCAAAAAATGTATCCACAAAATCCTACCAAAAAAAGTTATCCACAACATATAGTACTGGGCCGGGGCAACCATATGGGCTGAAGCGAAGAACATGTGCAATCTTTGTTGTCTTCTCAATATTCTATACCCAGCAATGATCTGGACAATTCTTGCAAAAATAAAACCATTATCTGTAAGTACATTCCAAAAAATAACTATTATAAAATTAACCAACTAGAAATTTTAACATTTTTTGGTAAGTGATTTTAACATTGAATTACTTGGATATATAAAATAGAGAGAGTGGATGGAGATAATAATAATAATAACAATTTCTCATCAATCAACGAGTATCAAATAAATGTTATATCATGTAGTGTAGATCGGAAAAAAATATCACACAATAATATAAATAATGGTGGTAGTGAAAAAATGCTACTAAAATGATGGTCATTTCAAGTTAGTAGATTTGCTCCGTCCTGGAGTTACAAACTTATAATCTAAAAATCGAGTTAATTCCATGATTATAAATTTATACCATATCCGTCCAATTCGAATAGGCTTTTTTATACATTCTCATACAATTTGGTCATCAATTTCACACCGAGGCCCACTTTCCCTATCCACTGGCTTTTTTTTTTATATCTCCAGCCCAACTGTTAATTTTTTTTGGCAACCAGAAAAACTGGCAACTTCCAGGCGATGAGGATCGGAACCTAACAAGGTGAAAAGACGAAACACCCCCGGCCCACCTTCCTCATTTTCCGCGTCTTTTCTTCTTCTGCCTACCTAGTACACTAACAAGTAACAACTACTTAAACTAATCCATGAGTAAGTTGTTATCGTCTGGTTTTGATTTTGAGTTCTTAATAATATACAACGTTAAATATTTAATAGAAATTTTTTGATATCTTTCAAAAAAATTTGTCGACTTAAAATTAAATTAGTCAAACCAAATAAATCGGATACCAGATAAACAAAAAATCTATCAACACGTCCACTAGTCCAATCCATCCGACCATACGTACCGGAATTGACTAATTTCCCATTAAAATATCTAATCAAAATCCCATACGCCTCATTTATCTTTTTATCTAAACTTTATTTAGAAATTAATAAAAAATGGGCAGTAGGTGAAAAAAAATCATAAAATATGGTATGCTGTAAATTATATTCATCTCACTTTATCTAACTTCACCTAATTTTCTCGTTCCAAACACAACAATCTCAAAAAGTGTACATTGCCCTCTTCATTCTCCGATAAGGGGTATTTTTGGGAGAAATTTTGAATAAGTGTCACAAATGATGGAGACCACACTGATACATTTTTAATGGCCCAGAAGCAGAAGAAATTTGGAATATTAATTAAAATAATTTTTTGAATATTAGATGGTATTAATAAGTATAGTTTTTAAAAATGTGGTCCAACCGGTCGGATCACAAATTAGACTCAAACCCGGGTCAGAAAAGGTGGTTAGGACGCCAACTTTACCAACCGGATGAAATTCGGTCGGACCGGACATGTTGGTCAATTTTTCTGACTCGGACCGGGTCGTCTGACCAATTTTGCCCAACCCAAACCAAAAAATTTTAAAAAAATCAGATCCGAACTCGATTTTTCGAAATCAACACAAAATAAACTAAATCAACATAGAAAATAATGTTAGAGATAAAATAAATAGACCAATATATGGAGAATATATATTTTTAAACATATAATTTAGTATATATATTATTTTAAAATAAAAAATACATATACAAAAATCTGGTCGGACTGGTTGACTCGGAAGTCGGACCAAAATTCGGGTCGACCTCCGGGTCGTTTTTGAAAAATATGTTAATAAGAGACATTCATATTAATTTTAAATTAAGAACTACATGAATTTCGTCACATACTCCAAAATAATCCTTATAGTGTTATACCGATCTGTCTAGTTAAAATCTTTATTTAAAAATGTTGTCTCTTTAATTGTAACAAACGTTAAACAATAAAAAAGCTTCGTATTTTATCAAAGATTAATGAATTTGGTCAGTTGATTTGCAAAGAAAAAAATCGAATTCTATTTTGTGGTTTAGGTTCTTTAACAATCTGTGACCTAACAAAACATTCACAACAACAGGAAAAGTCGTATTCGGATCCCGTTCATAAGGAGAGAGATTAGAATCTTCCCCTCTCCCCCCTCCGACGAGGCAAAAGAAAATAAAAACAAAAATAAAAAATAGGAGGGAGAAGAGGGGGGAGAGAGAGAGAGCTTCTACTGATTCCTCCATTAGATCCGAAACAATTAGAATTAACCACGACGAGATAAGGAAGAAGAAAGGCTAAGAGCTTAGAGGTGAAGGTAGAGAGAGGAAGGAGAAGGGGAAGGAGAAGGAGAAGGAGAAGGAGAAGGAGAAGGAGAAGAGAGATGATTACGATACCGTACGTAACTGCTTTAACCACCTACTTCAGCTACGGGTTGTTGTTCGCGTTCGGCCAGTTCCGCGATTTCTTTCGTAAAATCTTCGATTGGTGGAAAGCCAGCAATCTCCAGGTCCTCTCTCTTCTTCTCCGACGATTTTTTTTTTGTTACTTTCCTCTTTTTTTGTTATTTTCTCAATTCTATTTTGTGTTGTTCGTAGTTCAGGATTTTTTTTTGATCTTATTGTTTGTCTTCTCTTTTTTCCCTTTTATTTGTGTTAGGGCTACGCGCCGATCTGTTTAGGTCTCGAGGATTTCTACATTCGCCGGCTCTATCTTCGGATCCAGGTACGGTATCGTAGTTCTTACTTCCGTCTTCGATTTCCACTTGTCGGTGCCTCGTTGAAGTGTTTCTGTCGTGTGGATGGCTAGAACTCTCTCGTTGATGTGTTAGAAACGATGTCGCCTGGTAGGCTATTCGAGAACCTTTCTTTTTTGTCAACTAGTAGATCGGTTAGCTTGGAGAGGATTTCGATGTCACTGGTGAGGTATTGAGATGAATTTAAGCTTTTACATCCGTTTTTGAGGTTTAGCTCGGCTTACCTTCTGTGTCCTATGCTTAATGTGTGGTTTTTTCGAGTCCCAGCGAAACGTTGCTACTCGCTGCCTGTTCGCTTTTGATGCCTTTACTATCTTGTGGTTTGGGTTTATATCATGTGATGGACAAGTCTCTGTTGTGATTATTGTGTTCTATTTTTTCGTGTTTCCTTTGGTTTGTGTGACTTGCTGTTGCTGGATTGCTTTCCTCTGTTGTTGCTTCGTATCTCTCTCACTTGGGAAATATTACTCTATGCAAACTGATGGCCTGTGCTAATTGCAACGGCCAGTTCTGGTTTTACATTCTTTGATAATTTCTTGCGCAGGATTGCTTTGGGCGACCTATTTCAAGTGCTCCTGATGCTTGGTTTGATGTGGTTGAGCGTTATTCTAATGACAACAATAAGACATTGAAGTGAGTCGGCTCTTGTTTCTGCCTACTTGTTCTTGATCAGCAGATTGGTGTTAGATCGTTTGTAACTGTAAATGTTACATGCATTTACCTGTACTGCTGATTATCTGTAATTTTCTATTGCTGATGAAATATGATCATCCTTCTCATGCAGACGCACAACTAAAGTAACCAAGTGTCTTAATCTGGGATCATACAACTATCTTGGCTTTGCTGCAGCTGATGAGTACTGTACACCCCGCGTTATCGAGTCACTTAAAAAGTTCTCTCCAAGTACTTGTAGCCCCCGTGTGCATGGAGGTAGTTTCATCTTCTGGCTTGACGTGTAATTTTTGCTACCAAATTCATTTTCTGACGAATTTGAACTCCTGGCCAGGGACTACAATTGTGCATACTGAACTGGAGGAGTGTGTGGCAAAATTTGTTGGGAAACCAGCTGCCGTAGTCTTTGGCATGGGCTATGCGACGAACTCCGCTATCCTGCCAGTTCTCATGGGAAAGGTTTGTTGGTTGAACTCATGAATATTTTCTTGAAGATGTTCACCTATAAATTGTTTGCCTGCATCACATTCCTTTTCAGGGAGAATTGATCATTAGTGACTCACTGAACCACAACTCAATCGTTAATGGTGCTCGAGGCTCAGGAGCCACTGTTCGAGTTTTCCAGCACAATAGTAAGTCTGTGAATCATATTTTGTGTTCATCTTCTTAATGTGATTTTTCCAGACTCGTGTAGTAATTATGTTCACAATCCTTCTCTCAGCACCGTCTCACTTGGAGAGTGTTCTGCGGGAACAAATTGCCGAGGGACAGCCTAGAACTCATAGACCTTGGAAGAAAATAATGGTCATCATAGAGGGTATTTATAGTATGGAAGGGGAAATCTGCAAGCTTCCAGAGGTTGTTGCTATATGCAAGAAATATAAGGTGATCACAGTCTGAAATTACAGTTTCCTTGTCAAAAAGAAATAACAGTATCTTTTGCTTTGCATCTATCTGATGGCAATGTGGATTTAGGACTTACTAGCCAAAAATCTACATGCTTTATGAATAAAAAAAGTATAATTAGGACCACCGTTGTTTCCCGAGGATTCAGGTTGTTCAATCTTGCTCTTATAAGCTTTAAACATAGCAGGTCCGGATTTATCAGAGGCCTGATTAGACTAGAAGCATTTGTTCGTCTTCTCTGATTTTTTTTGGTTTTGTTGCCATTTAAACTCTGTAACTGGAACTAAAACAGAGTCTCGAATTCGTCAGGCATATGTTTATTTGGATGAGGCTCACAGCATCGGCGCTGTTGGCAAAACAGGAAGAGGTGTTTGTGAGCTTTTGGGGGTTAATACATCCGATGTGGATATAATGATGGGAACTTTTACGAAGTCATTTGGCTCGTGTGGAGGTTACATTGCTGGATCCAAGGTTAGTCCTGCTCTCTGTTTATGAATCCTGTTTTCTGGGTTAATAAGTGGTGACTTCAGTACATCATTTATTGCAATAATGTCTACATGACTTAAAAGGTGACGACAGCTAAGAAATGGAACAGAATTAGCATTCAAATCTTCCTGTTTTCTTAAAAATGGAAATGTTTTAAGCAACTGCGATCTATTCGACTCGAGTAATTTCTGAAAACTTAAAACTATACTTGAAATGGGACAGAGATAGCATTCAAATCTTCTCATAAGTTTCTGTTTAGATTTTTCTTGTTTAATTACCCTTAGTCATTAGTGTGCTACATCTGTTGTTTGGATTTAATTGAACTACTATCTTGCGATTGTATTTCATCAGTGTACACTTGCTACTTATAATCTTCATAGCTTTCTTCTCTGTCTATTTGTGCGTGTTTCAATGATTCGAACTAAATTGTACCGAAAGTTTACGGTACAATGGAGTTCGAATCATTGAAATACTGTTAAATGCTTGCAGATTTATTTTCGATCAGTAGGTTTCGGATTTCGGAAGACTAGGTGGTATAAAATTCTGGAAGTTTGCCGAAATATTTAAATACTTTAGGATTAGAATGTAATCTTCCTCCATTATATCCCATTATCAAATCCCAACCCCATCTCCCATAGTTTCTCCCCGTAGCTTTCACCACTCGCTCTCCTGGAAACCCAAATACTCTCTAACGGCAACCGGCCCTCCTCCGCTCACTGCCGGTGACCGGACCACGGCCGCCCCAACCCATCACCACCGAATTCACTGACTAACTGTAGGATCTAGATCTGATTAGGATTCAGAACAATGCTTGTCGGGATCCATCTGTTTTCGAGACTTCTGGGTAGCACTAGTGTTTTTTGGTGGTTGGGAAGCACTATCGTTGCCAAGCTGTATTCCTTCATGTTGATTAACAGTGGAACCTTCCTATGTATTGTTTTCTTCAGCTATTTTAAGATTTATTTATTTATTTTTATTTTTTTGAGAGGTAAATTAGATTTTTTTTAAATTCATTTATTGAATTAAAGTTTTCTGGTGGTGCAAACGGTTCAGGATATATCATATTTTCTGTCTGATTTCATCATCTTCTTTCTTTTTGTCAGGAACTGATAGAGTATCTCAAGCACACTTGTCCAGCACATCTATATGCAACATCTATATCCCCTCCTGCTGCCCAACAAATCATATCAGCCATAAAGGTTATTCTTGGAGAGGATGGTTCTAGTAGAGGTACTAATTGCCATCTTCATTGTTAGGGAGCATAATCCCGAGTTTGGTACTTTCGGATTCATATGACGGATAAGTTTCTTTTTTTAATTATATAATAATTTCAGGGGCTCAAAAACTTGCGAAGATTCGAGAAAACAGCAACTTCTTTAGGTCGGAGCTGATAAAAATGGGCTTTGAGGTTCTTGGAGATAATGATTCACCAGTAATGCCCATAATGCTTTACAATCCGGCCAAAATTCCAGCATTTTCTCGAGAGTGCTTAAAAAAGAATGTAAGCCTTCAAGTTGTATGTCTTCCATTGTTGGTTGTTTGCAGATAGTTTGTTGCAACTACAGATGCTGTCTGCACGATGTTAAACTAACCGGTATCGGATGAAATTGGTGAACGTCATGTCATGCAGGTTGCTGTTGTGACGGTTGCTTTTCCTGCCACCCCTCTACTTTTGGCCAGAGCACGAATCTGTATTTCCGCCTCCCATTCCAGGGAAGATCTTCTAAAAGCTTTAGAGGTTAGTACATATCCTTTACTTTGTCAATTTGACTTTTACCTTGAGGGTCTTGATCTGAACATACATACATGTGGTGGACAGTGGACTAAACTAATCAAACAATAATTCCTTAACACGGATGAACTTGCATCTTTCTCTTTTCATACTGTGAGATGTAAATTTGAGTAGAAGAATGGTGGAGATCTTCAGCTATCTTTGGCTGTGATGGAGAGAATCTTTTCCGCGTCCCCTTTCGTGACGACTGCTTTCTCCCTCGTTGCAGGTTATCAATCAGGTAGGGGATCTGGTGGGTATAAAATACTTCCCAGAAGAACCTAACAAGCAGCAACAGGAGAAAAGCGCTATCAAGTTGGAGTGAAATTGAGATCTGTCTGTCTATTGCAGAAGCCCTAGGACGACTTCTTAGTTGGGTCTTTTGAATTTTCCTGGAGGATCACCAGATATTGTAGTTCTATTCTCTGTCCATTTACAGATGCATCGAAACTTGTTCGTTTCCTTGTCTTTCCAACGGGGTTATTCCATGGGATTTTGGTATCTTATTGTAATTATCTAATTCGTTCATCGTTTACCATATTAACTTCCACTTCAGCTGCGCTGGCGTATGACAAGTTCATCTACATTCAGCTGCGTCGAGTTCGGCCGGCCAAATCGCAAGGCTCGAGAAAGGTAGATGTAATCATCGGAAGGGAGATCGAAGGCCGTCCTGCCTTTAGCATCCGGAAGTACTTACTTGGAATTGCATGAGCTGTTGTCTTGAATGTTGCACGTCTTGTTTCTTCTGTGTGTCGGGCCAGATCACATTTGTTTTAGTTGAAACACCCACTAAACTTAGATGATCAAGAAGCTATCATAAGAACCATGATGATGAAATATGATCATACTTGTATTTGGTAAATATCAGATGAGACCCAAGATTCTCTCAGGATTAAGCAAGGAAGCGGGTGAAAAGTGAAAAACTGATTAGTGGAGATCACAGCTGCACATTAGGATATCCAAGGCATAGGGTACCAAAGCTCGAAGTTTGGCGTCCAGCAACATTGACCACAATCTTGTGCAAATCATATGTACACCCGGTCTCCCCGAAGAGACGAGAGATATCCCTCGGCAACCATCCCAACGCAAACATCGAAGGATCACGGAACAACTCTGCGCGGGTCTTCCGGCGACGATACGCAACGAATCGTCCAACAACATGAGAAAACATCAGTGTCACTGATGCACTCCTGTTGGTTCGGGATACGAAAACACCGATCAAGGAACCCTCAGAAGAAGCAAGAGATTAACTTGTCATGTAATGATAGCAGCTAGCCCCAGCTTCTGCTTCCTGTACAACTAATAGGATCTCTCCAGGTGAATCTAATTCAATAGGCACACAAGAGAACAGCTCCCCGAACCGAGTCTCAACGGGACCCTAAGAAGTGACTTCAGTTAAAGTGATGAATGGTCAACGAATTGCTGTCCATCAAAATGGTAAGTAACTTGTATTTTTTAACTTCATAACTTGAAGAATCTATAGAGTTTTTTGAGTACTGACCAACATATATCCCATGAATCTTTGCAGATTGCCATATATGTATCCGCTTCCAAATGACATGCACCAAAATTTCATGCAAAAACCCTACAATGGAGTTGAGCAGCCCTAGTCCCAACATGGCTGGTATCAATGACAAACCACAAATTGACCCGGATCTGATTATGCTATAACTTCAATTCATTTCCTGCACAGCGTCATTAGACATGATAGCAATTCGAAACCGATGGTCAAAAGAGAGCAATTGAGGCTTGGAAGGTGAGGTACATAGTTCAAGAGGAATAAAGACGGCTAATCGAAAGCAAACTAGGGCAAATGCTTTCTTTGATCACAAAAGTGATAAACTACATTGGCAAGAGAATGCAAAACAGAAGTTGCTTTGAACTGAAATTCCATTATGGTCAAGGAGCAGAACTGAACAAAAAGTACTATCCTACATATATCAAGAAAGAAGAAATAAAAACCCCACTAGAAATTAGCATTCAAAAAGCTCAAACAAAAAACATCTCAAAACTAAAGCTTCAGAGGTTCAGACGTGATGCAACTTTGATTACCATGGCTGAGACATCCCCGTCTACTACGAAGAACCCCGAAGCATCATCACAATCGAGAGACCTCAGGAGAACCCCCTCCCGAGCTTCTGAATCGCGCAAAACATCTTCCTCCTCGAACCAACAGCGCTAATCCCCATATCCTTCAAATCCTCCAACGTCAACATTGGCAAAACCTCATCATCCACCTCGTGAACCTCGAAAACAGGCGCGTACCGCCCCAACCCTATACTATTAAGCCAAACCCTCACCGCGTCCTCCCCACCCCCACGACCGCTACACCCCACATTGTCATTCCCGTACTCCCTCGCATCATTATCCGAAGGACCCGACAACTCCACCCCATCAAGACGACTAAAGCCCCCGTCTTTCCTCCCACTACAATCTATCGGGCTCTCCGAATCCTCCACATTAAACCCTTTACCGCTATACCCGTCTTCCTCCTCCTCCTCCTCCTCGGCCACGTCACCCTTACCGCTATCCCTCCCCTCCCTATCCTCCAAACCGTTACTCCCATTCCCCGCGGTATCCTCGAATTTCGAGTCTTTAGCCCAATTGGACCGGGGCCGCTTCGCCGCGGCGGGGAGGGCGGCGACCTGCCGCTTGATATCCAAATTGAATTCTCTCTCCTCCCCTAGGGTTCCCGCCAGGTTGGTTAGGGCACGGGTCCTCGAATCCGAAAGGTTCTGGCTTTGGTTGCCGTGGGCCCGGAACTGCCGACGCCGGGGATGGGCGCCGGCGCCGGCGGCGTCGTATAGTTGGGCCTGGTCGCCGCCGATGTCGCCCAGTCGGACACTGGGCCTCCTCTGCCGCTTCCTGCCGATAGTTTCCGGCTGGCTGGCGGCGGCGGCGTTGGTGTTGGTCGGGTCGGGCTCCAGGGGATGGACCGCCGCCATGGAGTTGGGTATATTTACCTTTTTGTCCTCTTAACGAGACCTAATCTCCTATCCCGGCCCAGAGGATTAATAGGCTTTCTAGAGAGAGAGGGGAATGAGGGGTGACAGTAGGACGCGTGTCCCGATGGGGAGAAGAGGAAGGAACTATTTCGGATTCGGGTGGTTAATCTAAGTTCGAGTTAGTCGAGAAGTGGCAAATCCGGAACAAATATTTCGGTTTTAAGAATAGTAGAGTTACTGTTATTATTAGTATTCTTTTTGCATTTCGCCTGTAATTTAATGGGCCGTGACTCGTTATTCCGCAAATTAGGGAACTTGACCTTTCCTATTTCGGTTTCCAATTCTTAATAACTGGGTTATTTGTTTTAATAAAAACTACTGATCAGTTCTATCGAAGATTTTTAACGTTATAATAAATAGTTATATTTAGTATAATTATATCAAATAGCTCTAAATACTTATTTCTTTTGTTGCAAAATTTATCTATCAAAAATATTAATTTAACCATTTTTAATTTAATAAAATCCTAAAAGTTCATATAAAAAACCAAACTCTATAAGTTAATTTTTTCCAAAAAATGGTCAATTAGATCTTGACTGACCGGTCTGAACTGATGTACTTTATCAGGTCCCGGTGCAACGGGTCCAACTCGAACTAGATTAGTTCTCCGAGTCGAACCGAACTTGTTCTACCCAAACGCTCGCCTCTACGCATTACAAATCCGGGAGGTTTTCCTTTTGGAAAAATTAATATTTGGTCTCCTGTATTTCTGAGATAATGCACTTTCATCTCCATCGAAAACCCGAAAATCTCGCATTAATCGAAAAATTAGACATCTAATTTGCATGATTGGACAGCGAAAGTATCTTTTGCAGTCATCAGAAGTGGCGAACTGCTAGGAACGGCTGCTTGTCGGAGAATCATGGAGTTTCCGGCGTACACAAAGGAGGCAACAGGTTAAGAGGAGGGATCATTGTTTGTGAAGGGTTGGGAAGGAGAGATAGGCCGATCGAGTAATCTAGATTTGAACCATGATAATTACAAACGGCGAAAAAGCTATCTACCAAATTAGACACAAGTGCATTCTCAAATATTGAACTCGAGATTATAGATAATCTTGAAGAACGCATCAATGGTTAAGAAGGGCCAATAAGTGAAATATTAAACCTTCTTTTTTACAAACTTTTGATTTAATCTTCAAAGGGAAAAGGTTAGGACCCACCATTATCAGATGATGGATCTGAGCACCACCCAATTGATCATCACTTGCAAATCATTAACTAGTAAAGCGATTCATCTGATGGACAAAATGATGCAGATTTCTGATGAACGAAGCCAAGTCATAGAACCAAGGCTAAAGTGGGACACCATCAAAATGCACATTCATGGAGACGAAAGACGACAGAGGCCGGACAACTAACGAACAGAGAATCACCATCTCAGGGGATCCAAGGAACAGAATGGCATTCAGTTTCGTCTGCTGAACGTTGATTTGTCCAACAAGACGGTCGATTTTTGTTGCTGTCGAAGCTTTGGAAAGAATGCTATAGTAACCGGAGAGCGAGATGCTTACAATAGTGAGCAGAAACAGAGTATTCCTGGATTAGTGTCATTGCGTAGCTCAAGCCCGGAAAGATTTAACGCTTGCTCATATCCCATGCAGTCTGCAAGGCGATCGACACCTTGATAAATTTAATCAGTGGCTCTGCATGAGGGCTTCTGTTTTTCCGAGTTTCAACCTGTCCCAACTGTGCAGAGTAAACCATGGTTAGGATTGTGCTCCAAAGTATACATAGTAGTTCCTTTGACATATTCCTGATGATCCCGTGCAGGCTTTCTAAGGCTTGAAACAACACCATTCTTTCTCTTTATTTGCTTCTTCCTTATAGCACATGCAGCGAGTGGGTCTACAGATCCAGCTCCAACCCTCCTGTGCATAAGACAGAGAGAGTTAGCTATCTCAATTGACTCTCCAAGACAACTAACACCCGAAAAGCATAATTTATTGTACCCCAACAGTTTCTCTGATGCAATTCTCGCAGCTGTTATTGTATTCTGGCTCGGTACCCAGCGCACCACCCGGTTTGGATCAGCTCGCATAGGAGAATGGATTTTGATGAGCTACAAAAGAACAAATGAGCAAATAGATAACAAAAAACATAAGTGGATGACAACAATTCATAGCAGGTTTTGACATCTTGATAATAGGAGAAGAAACTGTATGCTTCGATTCCTCCCAACAGTGCAAATGATCAAACAATATATTTTTGAAGGGAGTATGATAATGTGGCACAACAACCCGTTTTAGACAGAGAGAACATTGAGCTGTGTGCCTACCCCCAAACACTCCATCATCTGGTAATAAGCTCTTCCGTGGAGGGGAGTGTGGCCTTGCCGCGACTCCGAGAAGTAACGAGTCCTGTCAAAATTTGATGTTCAGAAGTCGGAATACTATCTATATTTATAAAACAAGAAGCACGAGCTGGCACTGGAGCTGCTTGATGGAACAGTCTTATACCATTCCTTGTAACCTGGATCCACAGTGAAACCATACATATCAACCGATTCGCACATAGAAAGAGCAAATTCGAGTGCCTTCAGACCAGTTCCTTTTGCTGCTGATCCAAAGGAAGCGCCTAGCCTAAGATACACCGGATTATTTATTGGAACTTCCTGAAAAATACAGAGGACTAGGATCAGTTGAAGGATGTAGCATGATCAATAAGAACCAGGCATGGTAAACATCCTTCTGATTCTGATAAGAGGTCGATAGAAAGTAACATTAGCATAATCAAAGAAAAACAGCACAAGTTTCTAGGAATAAGTAAGCAAGGCCATTGGCACAAACCCAAATCATCTTGTTCATAATATCATGTATTGTTGTCTTGACAATCAGCGCCTCCTTCCTTGTTTCTAGAATTCAAAAAGCTGAAGCCATTTATCCAAACTTGCAAACAGTGTAAAACATAAACTGGTGAGATGTATATACCATCCAACTCCACAACTTTATCCAGAGCTTTTGCAGATCCTCTATTAAGAAGGCGGAATGTACTCTTGTGGCCAACATACTCAGTGTAGTTCTGTAAAGGAAAATAGCCATATATTAAGAAGAGATCTATGACACCGCGGTATGTTACTTGCAGAAAAAAAGCCTCACCTGGATAGGAGCCCCATTTTCTCTGACAACAGCATCATAGCCATCAATTTCCTTTCCAAATCTTGTCTTTAAGAGATCTCCAGAATTACCAATAACAGCACATCGGTCAAACTGTTTAGGGAAATAAGGTGGTGTCTCAGGTAATACCAGAGAGAGTTTCTCTTGACATAACTTTTTATCTTGACAGTTGTTACTGCAGTGAAGATGAAAATAATAATAATAATCAACCGAATATTCTGATGTAGCTAAATACAGAGCACCGAAACAAAAAAAAAGGACCAAACAGTTTACATAGAAATCACGAGATTTTGTGAGAAAGGTTCATTAGAATAGAAGCCAGTACAAAAAAAGGACAGCTCGAACATGTAAATCGAACTTATTTGAAAAAAAAAATGAATTTTCCAGCTTCAGGAAAAATAAGAGTTCATTCAACAGGCTGCTAGTTCCATCTGGTTCAAAACAGAAAATGTATTGTTACCTAGACTCCAGTTTTATTTTCATTTCAATAGCCAAATATATGCATAAAAACAACGTAGTACCAAACAAAAAAGACTCGGGAATTACATACAGTTGAATTCCTTTATTAATCCTACGCCACGCATAGTCGTGCCATCCATTCGGTAAGGCGTCAATGAACTCCTTTGTCAGTATCGTAGTACTGTTCCGCACCTGGCAACCAACTCACTGAATAATAAGTCAATCGCAACGCATAACAACCGTCTTGAAGTGACACCATATGGCAAAACATCACTCACCTGCTCCCAAGTAGCCACAGCTTCACACAGGTTGAATTCAAACGACAAGCCTTCAAGCTCTCCGGTTTTGGGATCTTTCTATCGAAACGCCAACAACGCAATCAATCAACTGAAGGGTAACTAATACAACCATAAAGAATAAAGCATAAAAAGGAAAGCGAAGCGACTCACCCATTTAGGCACAGTGTCGCTCGGAAAGTTGATGCTGATGCGGCAATAATCCTTGTCCACACTCTCAGCCTGCAATCCTAACCCGTTTGCACTCTGCAAAAGGAGTTTATAAATGGCAATGTTAAGCGTCGGGCTGAAGTTTGCACGGATTAACCTAACAATTGTTAGTTATCTCTCAGCGTCGGTCGGGTTGAAGTTTGTACGGGCTTCGTATAACAATAACTAAAAATCTATTTCTCCACACAATGTATCAACAAAAAAAAGAAGAGGAGGTTATTAGTTACTTACCACGCACTTCTGGAAGCTGTCTCGAAGGGATCGCAAGGCCTCCACGTCCTCCCTCGACAACGGGTGGACCCCACCTGCATTTAGCACCCCCTCGTTCAAGCAAGGAGAGAGAGAGAGAGAGAGAGGGGAAGGAGGGTACGGACTTAGATTGGAGAGGCCGACGAGGTAGACTAGGATCACCGACACTCCCGAGGCTAGAGCCACCATGAACCCTAGCTTCAATAGCCTCATTTCCCCCAATTTTCTCTAAAATTATTTTATTTTCGCACCTTAATTAATTTCCCCGGCGATCTTCTTCTTCTAGTTTGGGATCCGATCTGCACAACAAGAAGCCACGCGAAACGGCGTCGTGTCTAGAGCCTCCTCTGCGAGATTTCTCGGGTGGGGCCCGCTGATGTGTATAAGTTGGGCCCGATCCGGTGCGTATCGGTTACATTTATATTTTAGAAGCCCGGTAATGATAAGATGGCCCATGTTGGGCAACTAAAGCCCATGTCCGAAACCATGGGCCTTAACCTTTTAGAAAATTTCATTTCGTTGTCATTTTTTTTCCTTGATGGTCACTCGCATATATAAATTGAGTCTTAGGTGGTCAGTGGTCACTCGCATGTAAAGACGGATTCGCAAGTGGCCGCGAAATGTCTCACCGAAGGGATAGCAAAGGAGCACCCGCTTTCTGTCCTCGTGATTAACTGCCAAAACCTTTTATGCCGTAAGTGGCAAATTGAGGTCTTTCATTGTTTTAAGGAGGTCAACAAAATTACGGACTGGATGTCAAACTTTCCTCTATTTTCTATTCGGTTTTCATGTTTTAGTAGTCCCATCTTCCGAATGCCTCCCCCTGTTAGAGGCAGACTGCATAGGGGTGACTTCCTCTCAGTTAATTTCTATGTGTAAGCAAATTGGTTTTATTAAATGAAGCAGGTGCGTGATACCCACCATTATCACCCAAAAAAAAAAGGTGGTCACTCCAACAATTTTCTTGTCGGATCGCTGATGTGAGCATGATGTTATACCGAAAATTATAAGGTCAAATTTCACTCGAGTTCCCGATAATTTTACAAGTTAGAAAAGTAGAATAAAATAAAAAATTTGGATATTTCATTTATCTTTTGGCTTTCCCGAATTGTCCGGTATCTAATGGCTGTTTTTTAAACTTAAAATTTTAAGTTAATTATTATACGTGCCAGTGCCAGAGATTGAATTTGTATCTTTGTCAATTCCCACTACGCATTTGGAATGCGCCACCGTGGGTAGTCCATCTTGTCCCATTAATTCAAGTCAATGTTTGTGGCTTTCCCAAATTGGCAAATTCAATTATCTTGTGCTTCTGATGATAAGCCACTAGGAAAGCACTTGTTCTTCCGGTAGAGCTCTATTTATTTCTCACCAATTTATTTGTTGGGTGGGTGAGGATTTTTGTTTAAAATGGCAAATGGACCAGTGTTGAACCGACCCAAAACCCACCACTGTTTCCCCACTTACGGCTTAGAACCTCGACAAATCATTTGGTCGGATTACAATTTGTCGCTATCCTACGTAATAAAAAAAATTGTCGCTATCCTGCCCACTTAATTGAAGATTAACTAGTAATAAAGTTTAGGTTTGAACATCATAAGCAATTCGGTGATCATCGTGGTGGCTTCTTAATCTTAATAGCTCCCATTTTGATTCGTTATAACTAACAAGAGTTTAGATCAACCGGTAAAAAAATATTTTATCTTAACAAGAGTTTATATTTTATCGACTTTTATTCAAAAGTCGATAATCTTAATTAATTGGTCATGTGAATACCCGTCAACCAAAATTAAATTTGTTGTATACGGTTAGTATTTTGAGATACGCAAGCCTATAGGTTTATAATTTTTAATTGAAGTTTTGGCATCAGTTGAGATACAATTCATGAACCTATAATTAAATTTGGAAGCCTATCAGACGTAATGAACAAGTGGGCAAGTTGGATATTTTTATAAAATATTTATAAGTTCTACGAGTGCCCAATCTGTAACATAAAGAGGCAACCAAAAAACAAAATCATAAGTTGAAACAGAGAAGTTGCGACTATGTTTCCTGCTATGTATACACCAAATTTAGTACAACAAGAAATGGATGGCAATATGATGGAATCGGATACAAGTTTCTAGCTGAGAAGTAGATCGAAATAAAATATGTAAACCTCACATCTTACCTTTTTTTTTTGAAAGATTTCTAAAGAGAAATGTGCAACCCGATTACTTTTTAAGTGGCCACTCGTCCTAGTATAACTCTCATCCAAATACGTTTTACTTTAATGTTCTGACTCTTTTCAAGGGTGGTTACTTCTAGGCAAAACTCTTAAATGTCTATGCACTTCCACCTCATTTATCACTGAGTGTTCATAAGGGCCTTAGCTGGTGATGTGGGATGTTTCTTTCTCGACGGTGAAGTTTATCTCTCATCGTTTTATTGGCCGACCTTGTTTGATCTCTTAGATTTTGAGGTCCGATCTAATATTCTGAATTTGCCTTGATTTAGTACCAGCCTGGACCTAAAGGAATCGGTGCTGCAGGTATTATTGCTTGGTTTTACTTTTTTTTCTTGGTTTTTTGTTCAGGGGAGTTAGATAATTTTTATCTTGTATGTTCTATTTTGATAGTTATTATCTAGCTCTTTCGTGAAGTATCTCTGGCTGTAATTATCTTGGGGCTTTTTTTCGAGGAGTAATACACTTTTATTTAAATAAAAAAATCGGTGCTGCAGGTATTATTGCATCTGTCACGTTTAGCATTTGAGACGAGCAATTGCTTATAGTAGCCAACCACCGAATAAATGGGATCAATAGATATGGATATAATGGCCCCTGGATGAATTATGGCTCATTCTCTGAATTGAATAGTTCCCTGGGACCAAAATTAATTTATTAATGTAGACTTCTTCCTCCCCGACCGAGCGTCAATTTTTTTTCACCTTATACGTAATAGCAGTAGAAATTTGAACTCCAACAAAATTTGATGATAATCGGACAATTACAGTGTAAAAGTTATTTACTCCCCAGAGGTATGAAATTTTATCATATGCAATTCATATTAAATCTTTGACCAAAATATATCTAGTTAAATATACTGCTTATAAAAAAATAATGTTAAATATACTTCAACAAAAAGTTATACGTGCAACAACAAAAAAATTGCATGTAGAACTACCATGACTCAACCTTAAAAATGAAACAAATGTTATTGTTGGTGTATAAATCTCACATCTTTGACGCGATATATATATATATATATATACTAAATTAGACTCTACCCATAATTGCTAAAATTTTAGGTTGAATATAAAATAAAGATCTGTTTGGAACTACATGGATGAAGAGTAATAGAATTTACCTTTCAAAAAAAAAATATATATATATATATATTTTTATTTTTTGTTGATCTGTCGGAGGTGGTGTACTTGATTAGGATCTGGTATAGTCGAGGTAAGAGTTAGACTCTTTTTTCATAAGACGAGATTGTCCCGTATTTAGTGCTTACGGGCTGCGACAATCGTCCCCAAAATACAACGACTAGGGTGCTTCCGAGTTCGTAGCACAACGACCTGCGCTCCTGGCTCTTCGGTGGCATTCTGGATCTCTTCGGCAGGCAGCCCTTCGCTCGTGTCCCTTCGGTGGGCATCTGAGCATAGGCACCTTTCTGCACTTCTTCGTGACCATTCGGAAGGATAGGCCTTCGCTCGCACTCCTTCGCGAGAGATCTCGCAACCCTTCGACCGTCTGAAATTTGAGCAGCCTGAATAGTTTTCGAGCTTTGGCAAAACTTCGAAGCTCCTCGCGACGATGCGCAAGTGCCAAGTGCACCACAAAGCGCCCATTACGACTTGCGTTCGCCATGCGCACGTGCGTGAGTGCGTGCTCGGATAGTGTTACCAATGGCATTTGATCTCCCTCGTCCAAGTGAAAACCCCGAGTTTGAGCCTTCCACTCGTCCTCTCTCGATTGGAAAAAATTCTTTGTAATTTTCGATATGGTAATGGTTCTCCCATTCTCAGCTTTGGGCTTTTCAACTTGGGCTTTTTAGCTTGGACCTTCCAGCTTGGACCAAATACATTAATTATGCATTTATTCTATATATATATATATATAATAAAAATTTTACATTATATCAGAATAGTTTGATCCTCAAGTCACAGGCAACCCGTTATTTCATGGATTACAAAGTTTTCAATCTTTTGCTAGCACGTGATATAAACTTCAACCTAGTACTTCAAATAAACTTCATTTAAAATGACTTATTAAAATGTTAATCGTATATTACTTACAATACATACATAATCTCTCTATGTAATAAATCATATTTCACGTACTAAATTCTAATTGATCTACCAAATGACTGTAAAAGCAAATTTATTATTTATGGAGACCTCCAATTGGTGGGGTGACCCATTTGTTGGCGGGACTCTTTTGTTGGAAGAGGAAAAGATGTTGGACGGTGAATACTATATGGTTTCGGCCATTATAGGGCCCACCTTGGTCCTCCTTGGCACTAAAGAGGAGCAAACCTGCATGGCAAGCCCACCTTTGGCTATTGAAGTTCATTGTCTCTTTTATCATGATGAATCACAAAATTATCACTCGATAAAATTATAATTATAGAGTATACCAAATTATATTTATAGAATGATCAACCATAATCAAATTTTCTGACAGATAGGCTAGCTAGGGATATACATGGCATATGGGGTGTGTAGGTTGACATTGATTTTTATTATAATTGTTGGGATGGCACCTGGTCTAAGTTCTCATGGTTTGGTTCGGTTCTGAATCAAAAGGTAGATTCGAGTCTGGTTCAGAACCGTAGTGAGCTCCAGCCCAATTCGGTTTCGCATTTGCATGGAACTTTGATTCTCAGTTTTTCCTGTACGATTCGGTTTGGTCCTGTTCAGATAAGATGCTCAGTCGTAGGCTATTCGATGGAAAATGGACTGTTAATTCCTACTTGTTTTGTATCACACTCTCTTCCAACCTTAGATTTAGTTTTTGTCACATAGACATAAGATGCTAAATCGACAATATTGTCACATTTTTACCATTATGTATAATAATTAGGTTGTTTGATATTAATATGATATTTAGAGTTCAAATTCTATGAATACAACAATGATAAAACTCGGTTGAGATTTCCATGTTCTTACTTCTTAGTAGTTTAACATGTTTCGAACAGGTCGTTTCATTGAATTTTCTGATGCTTGTAGTTTAGAGGAAAAAAATAAGACCCTTAAATATGCCAAACAAGACCATACGTTATGACTGAATCTTCTCATTGGAAAATGGAAAGTGGAGTAGCTAAATATTTTCTTAGAAAGATAATAAATGTTATCTTTATTAAAATTTATTATAAATAAAGTGCAAACAAATATAAATAACCATATAATATATTGAATGTTACATAAATGAGAGGGGATAAACATATGTCGCATATATACTAGCGAGTAGTATCTCAACCAAATATTGATTAATTAATTATAATATTTTTTGCAGAAATCAAAGTGCTAATGAGAAAAGAAATCTCGTGGATTCGGTCAATCACTTGCAATTGACAATACCGTAACCGAAATAGACAGCCTCTGATTTGTACTGTAAATTGTGAAAGTCGGTGCTGATTTCATTCATGAATAAGATATATATACTAGTAAGAAAGCTATCTAGGTTACGTTTGTTTTCATGGTTTGGACAGGACAGAACATTGATTTTTGTCCAAGCCCATGTTTGGTGCAACAAATGGTCTGCACAAAATTAAAAATTTGTCCAAACCCACCTCAAAATATTTGTCCCATCTTTAACCATAGGTCAAAAAATTCTGCTATAGGATAGAAATTTCTTCTCATATTATTTTACCATATTACTCTAAAATTTTTCTTTTTTAATTTTTCTTCACCATATTTAACCTAATTATGAATGCTTATTTTATCTAATATGAGATTGTCATATCTGATATCTAATTCTTTTTATTCAGATACAAATATTTTAATATTTGATATAAATTCAAATTTTCTAAATTTATATTTTTGAGAGCGAAGATATATAAATATAGTAAAATATATAAAGATATTTTATTTGTTATAAATAATCTTGGAAGATATTTAATTTGAATAAAATTACACATAACAAGTTGTTTAATAATTTAGATAGTTCGAATTCTTCGTATCAAATTTTTTTGGATATTATATAGTTTCTTTTTCAAACACGGATACAAAAAAAATGATTGTTCGAATATTTGAGACAGTTAACATTCGAATATGGATAATGCATTTTCTCTATTATTTTTGTAAATGGTTATTTTATCTTTCACAAAACCTTAGGTTGAACTATTACATGTACCAAACAAGAACTGTAGAGAATGTATTAAAGTTACTAAACATGGGACAGTACAACTAGAACAAATAGTTCTGTCTAGTACTGTCCTGTCTCTCCAAGCCTGTCCAGAAGAGGTACCAAACACACCCCTAAGGTTTCGCTAGGCTGTTACTTGGTCTACAAGAAAGGAATTCCTACTGATACAATATTCCTAATGTAGGGATACACATTCCTATTCTAACTCGATATCGTTCCATAACACACCCCCTTCAAGTTGGAGCGTGCAGATTGATGACACCCAACTTGGAAACAAGCATTTTAAACCGATCAGCACCAAGTCCTTTAGTGAAGATATCATCGAGCTGGAGCATTGTGTTGACTTTGCGAGGAGCAATCTCATGAGAATCAACTCGTTCTCAAACAAAATAGCAGTCCATCTCGACGTGTTTAGTACGTTCATGATAGACTGGGTTTTGAGTGATCTAAAGGGCTGCTTGGTTGTCATAATATAGCGGAGTAGGTTCCTTGAGAAATACACCAAGGTCAGTGAGTAACCATCATAGCCATAATACTTCACTAACAGTAATCGCCATTGCGCGATATTCAGCTTCTGCGGATGAGCGAGATACGATGCTTTGCTTTTTGCTTCTCTAGGAGATGGGCGAGCCATCTAAAGTGATAAAGTATCCAGTCCGTGACTGTCTAGTCATAGGACAGCCTGCCCAATCGATATCATAATAAGCAGTAAGATGAAAACCAGGCTTCTTGGTGAGTAAGATACCCTGACCTGGAGTACTCTTGAGATAGTGGAGAACTATAACCGCGGCATCAACGTGTGCTGGACCTGGGCAATCAATGAACTGACTAAGAATATTCACGGCATAAACAATGTCAGAGCGAGTCACCGTATACATAAGACGTCCCACTAGATGCCGATAACGAGTGGCATCATTAACAACATCGTTGGCAGCCTTCAAGCGATGATTCTGCTCAATGGGAATGGGACTAGGTCGTGCTCCTGCCTTGTCGCATTCCTGAAGTATGTCAAGCAAATACTTGTGTTGACTTAAAACTAAGCCATCAGACGTGCGGGCCATCTCGATGCCCAAGAAATATTTCAAGGATCCAAGGTCTTTGATCCCGAAAGAAGTGTCCAGACATGTCTTCGTCTGCGACAATATAGAAGCATCATTCCCTGCAAGAATAACAATGTCGACATACACAAGAAGGTACAAAACAAGATGGTCTTGTTGATGAACAAACAATGTGTGGTCTGCTCGGGAATGTCCATATCCGAGTGCCACCAAAGTCGAAGCAAGTTTGCTGTACCAGGTTCTTGACGCCTATTTTAAACCATATAATGATTTTTGGAGGCGACATACACGAGCATCTCTGGGCCTTTCGAAACCTGGTGGTATAGACATGATAACCTCATCCTTCAACTCGCCATGTAAGAAGGCATTGTTCATATCAAGTTGATGAATGAACCAGGAACGCTTGACAGCAATGAAAAAAAGGCAGCGAACAGATACAAGCTTTGCAACTGGGGCAAAAGTATCATGATAGTCAATTTCCTCCACTTGCTTGAAACCACGAGCCACAAGTCTGGCCTTATATCTTTCAATCTCATACATTGTGACGTTTGGGGGCCCTACAAGGCCCCTTCTTCATGTGATGCCCATTATTTCTTAATTATCGTGGATGATTTTTGCAGAGGTATTTGGACGTACTTGATCAAGTATAAGTCCGATGTTACTCATCAATTAATTTCCTTTTTCAATATGGTTGAGAAATAATTTGGAAAGGCACTTAAAGGTGTGCGATCAGACAATAGAATGGAATTTTGGGCAACCTAATTGCTCAATTACTATAAAGCTCATAGAATTATTTTTCAAACATGTTGTCCTTATACTCCACAGCAAAATAGAGTAGTTGAGCGTCGTCATCGATATATCTTGGTGGTGGCCCGCTCCATCCACTTTCGGACAAACCTACCTATTATATTTTGGGGCGAGTGTGTGCTCACTGCCACATACATTATTAACAAGCTTCCCTCAAAGGTCATCTCCTCCAAGACCACATATGAGATCATTTGTGGCCGACCCCCATCATATGATCACATGCGCACCTTTGGTTGTCTGGTTTATGCCCACAATCACACAAGGACAAACAAGTTTGATGCTAAAAGCATATCTTGTGTATTTGTTGGCTACCCTTTTACTCAAAAGGGGTATCGTGTGTATGATGCTCATAGGCGGAAGTTCTTTGTCACGAGAGATGTCACTTTTGTTGAGGATAAGTTTCCCTACCACGACTCCTCTGAATCTGAAGCACCCGTGCCCCTGCCTTCACATGATGTAGGACCTCCTATCATGGACTCCGTTGTTATGCCTCAATCAGACCCAATTTTGACAACAGAAACTGGCGGTGGTGACTCCTTACCACCTGCGGTAACCGCATTGCCACAGGAAGATGTGCAAGAGCCTATAACTGACACAGTGAGCTCTGACATAGTTGTACAACCTACTCAAAAAAGCTCTAGGACAAAGCTTGTTCCCTCTCGTTTGGGCGACTATGAAGTTGACCTTCCCCCCTCGCTTGCTGTCCCACCTGCGCCTCCCACTTCAAAAGGTAACCTTGCCACTTATCCCTTATCACACTTTGTCAGTTATAAGAAGTTTTCTCCTGCTCATCGTGCTTTCTTGACAACCATTATTTCCAACTGGGAGCCACGAAATTATCATGAAGCAGCAAAATCTTCTCATTGGCGAGAAGCAATGTGTAAGGAGATTAAGGCCCTCGAGGCCAATGGCACATGGAACCTCTTCATCTTCTTCCAGGCAAGAAAGCTGTAGATTCTAAATGGGTCTACAAGATCAAATATCATCCTAATGGCGAGATTGAAAGATATAAGGCCAAACTTGTGGCTCGTGGTTTCAAGCAAGTGGAGGGAATTAACTATCATAACACTTTTGCCCCAGTTGCAAAGCTTGTATCTGTTCGCTACCTTCGCCAAGCAATTTTGCCAAAAATGGGTCTACATGATCTTTGCCGAGCGATTTCCCAACTTCACTAAGATCAGATGATAGTTTCAACGTACTACACAACGCTGAAAGGACTTTGGGATGAAGTTCAGGCAATTCGACCCCTTCACAAGTCTCACTGCACAACATGTGATCACGACATGCTGAAGCAGATGATAAAAATTCGAGAGGAGGAACAACTCTATGATTTCCTCATGGGATTGGATGATTTGTTTAGTACAGTCAAGTCTCAAATACTAAGTGCACAACCAATCCCCAGTCTTCGTCAGGCATATCATCTCATCGCCGAAGAGGAACAGCGGAGAGCAATTTCCTCGGCAAGAAAGACAGTTTCTGAACAGGCCATTTTCCATACCCGTGGTGTTGAATCCGTTAAAGCTAATGCGGTTCATAAACCAAACAGCAGAAATCGACCTAAGTGCGCGCATTGTGGGAAAATTGGCCACACCAAAGAAGGTTGTTTTGAAATTATAGGCAATCCTGATAGCTAGAAGAGAGGAGGACGCGAAGCAAATTTGCGCGATGGTCGCGACAGAAATAATCGACGAGGTCGCAAGTTCGGACAGACTTAGGGTGGCCGAGCCCCGAAGGCAGGCCAAGTCTGAAGCAAGGACATCCCAGTCTCTGGTATGATGCAAGAGCAACTCAGCAACCTCATGCGCCATCTAGGAATCAAGAACGATTCCGGGTCTTCCTTGTTGCCAACACAGTCGACCAAAAATTGGGCCAATATGGTTGGTAAGACTTTCTCATCCCATCCCTGGGTCATTGACTCAGGGGCAACTGACTATATCAAGAATAACTTGGACTGGCTGAATGGTTCCTTGCTGAAGGAAGAGCATCCTCCTGTTAAAATTCTCAATGGTGATGGCATACCGGTGTATGGAATTGGAACAATTGACATATGTGAATGGCTGAAACTATAGCGAATTTATATATACGGCAGTTTAAGTGCAACTTATTATCAATCAGTCGACTGACACATGACATCAATTGTGCGGTTACTTTCATGGCTGATGTTTGTGTTATACAGAACTCGGTTACGAGGAAGCCGATTGGAGTGGGTAAGCAGCATGATGGCTTATACTACTTCGAAGGCTTGCGAGGGGGGGGTCAGTTTTCTCAGCAATTCAGAATAAAGATGTTACACTTTGGCATTAGCGGTTAGGGCACGCTCCGAGTGAGAAGCTATACCACATACCATGCTTAGCTACTCTTTCTTTTTCGAACAAACTTGAGCATTGTGACTCTTGTATTCGTGCTAAACAGACACGGTTGCCTTTTTCAAATAGTGTTATTCTAACTACTGCTTGCTTTGATACCATGTAAATTGTGAAAATCGCTGCTGATTTCATTCATGAATAAGATATATATACAAGTAAGAAAGCCATCTAGAGTTTCGCTAGGCTGTTACTTGATCTACAAGAAAGGAATCCCTACTGATACAATATTCCTAATGTAGGGATACACATTCCTATTCTAACTCGATATCGATATCGATATCGTTCCATAACATGTACAGCGAGTCTAAATAACTATCATAATAATGACTATCAAATATTATTAGGTCCTATTTAGAGTGACTATCATAATAATATCTTTTTTATTAGGAATGTGAATTCAAAATTTGAATGATAAAATTCAAGTTTTTTATCACTTGTATGGGATTATTTTTTGATATGACAATTAATCAATCTTGCAAATTTATCAGGGGAAACATGTAGAATCTACAAGTTCTCAAAAGAAAACCAAATGAAAAAAAAATTCAGAAAATATCTGTGGTCCTCCTAGTACCAGTGTTCTTCGCTTGCCGAGGAAATCTATTAAATGAAGGATGGAGACAACACATAAACAAATGACAAATAGAGTAGGAAAACTAGAAAATCTGGGGAAGCATTTAAATCGTAAAAAACGATGACATATCACGTCCTATCATAAGGCCCACAAATGTGTAGAATCCCTTTTAAACCTTTTTTTATAAGTGAATTTTAGTTATATACCTTGACCAATTATTTTTTTTATAGTTATATACCAATATTTACATATATATCCAGAAAGCATGATTTTCTTCTAAGAGGTTGCAACAACAATCTCTGTAAAACTCTACCTCTATAAAACCGTATAAAAAAAACTGAAATTGAAAAAGAGCATATAGCATTAATGTTGCGAATACATAACCCTGCATTTCAAAACCCCAAACTCAATTTCAACCCGAGTCCTAAGTAAATTCCTATTGCAATTGTCTATAAGACAATTGCTTCCCTTTTAAACCCGTCGGAGTTCACACAGTTTTTCGGTGTGTAACCCAATCTTTTGTTATGAAAGTTAAAAATTAGAGATATATATATGTTTATGTTTGTGACATAATAGTATTTTTAGGGATCACATGGGGCATTTAGAATCATTGAAATTGTGCCATATTTAGGGAGAAAATATATAATGAAAACTTCTCCGACATTTCATCCTCTTACATACACAAGAATACAAGAATGACTATTCTAGTCCGGAAAGGTGAGTAGCTATGGTAACCAAGAATTCATCTCTCTTGAAATCATATTTGTTTTCCCCATTAACAAAATATATCGGATCTCGCCCCTTACTTCTACAATAATTTTCAGGGAACAAATGCCCCAAATTGACAAAAAAATATGAAGAATGAATTGGACAATGGTCCGGTTTATATAAAAAATTGTATAATACTTTCTTCACAAATATGACTTGTTATATTCAATGGTGTAAATTTTACCAACTATCAATTCTATGATACTATCGTAGATAGTCCGATTTCTCTCTCTTATCTTTTATTAAAATATCATGATATAAATATTATCAATTTTGTTATGAAATTATGATCATAAAATTAATCAGTTTATAAAGCCTAAAGTCGAATTTTAGGTAACTTGTCGATCAAAGTCCTAATTCGTTTTCTTTGTCAATGTCCCAATCCATAATGCGTCCCTCTTTACATAAAACACGTACAACTCCTATACTAACATTATTTACACTCACAAATCAGGTTTCTTTTCTTATAATACTTGCATATTAATTTGGTGACCATTTGAACTGGTAGTCAACGATATTGACCAATGGTCAAATTGTTCAACAAATATTTTGCATAAAATGATACAGTGTTAGTTGTAGGTCGCAGTCTAACTAGTCGGATCATAAGTTTTAAAACAATGGTTCATATCACTGAAGAAGTATGATTTTTAATAGTTCTGATGACTCTTTTTAGTTGTTGTTTTGATCACTTTCGTAACCTTGATTTGATGATTTACGCAGTTTAGTTAGTACACGAAACTTTTTTTTTTTGTAATTCTTAGTAAAGACAGAAGTTGGACAATGCATAATTAGAGCTATAGCGTGGGACACTGATTGACAGGGCTAAGTAACTAATTAGAAGTCCTTTCATAGACGTTTAAGGGCCATGCATGATATTTCCATTATACCTTGTCTACTGAAATAAATTATATGTTGATGGGTTGTGGGCAATTTCCACTATAGCATTATTAATTTAATTTAATTAATGTATATCTTTGAAGCTATAGTTATAACAAAATGAAATAATCACTCAAGCAAGCACCAGACATGAAAGTGACGACCATACATAAGTGTCGGCTGGTAACTGGAGCACGTAATCAGGTTCCTCGAAATGGTTTCCATCATTTTAAGTTATTTATTATACATGTCACCTCGAACACATTTAACCGACTAATTTATGTTCGAGTCAAACATAATTTTTGAAAAATATTAAAATTCTGTGAACACATATTTAATATTGACTCATTCTTATATTAAAATTCTGTTAACAAATATTTAACACTGACCGGCTGGTATCTTCCTACTACTCTACATTTTCCATGTTAGATTCTCCGACAATACCGACCAATACGTCCAAAGTTATCAACAACCATGGAAAGGAGTGAGCATCTGGATTATTCGAATTCGAATTATTCAAATTTTTGAAAATTTGAACTATCCGAACTTAATATTTTATTATCCGAATCCGAATCTAAATAGTAAATTATCCGAATATGAATATCCGAACTTTTTTCGGATACGAATACGAATAATCCGAATTATCGAGTCTCATTCCGGAAAGAGATGTTTTGGGGAGATCCTAGAAATTTGGGGAAGGGTCCGTTACGTGGATGTTCTTATCCGAATATTCACTAATTTATATTTGAGTGGTGTATATTCTTTGAAAGATAGCAAAATTTTTAATAAATATTTAATATTGTTACGTTTTTAAGAATGTAAACTCGGAAACTCTTTTTTAAAATAGAACAATCTAAGTCCGCGTTGGTTTATTACAGATCCTTATTAGCACTACAAATTTTCAAATTTTTGGTGGAATTATTAAACGAGAAGAAGTAGAGGTTGATGTATGGTAGTTGTTTTAAATGTACAAGTTAAGATGCAGAAAGCGAGTTATCTTCGATCTGAAGTTATTTTGTCATGGCAGAGGATTGGAGATTGTGGGCCAATTCTTCTTTTCCTTGTAATCAATAAAGTTGTATCGCCCAAAAAAATAAAATAAAGATGGTTCGGGTGACAGGTGTTTCTAAGATTGGTCCACTAAATAACATTGTCGGCCAAGAAGCATAAAGAAAACTTCATGAATAATCAATCAATAAATAAAAGTCATCCATATTAGAGTTCAACTAGATTTCCTTTTCTATAAGGACTTCAATCGTCATTTAATATTTTCTTTAATATTTAGGGTTGAATAAATTCATAACACAGTAAAACTTACATAAATTAATGATGCTAGGATCATGAAATTTTATTAATCTAGAGATATTAATTAATTTATAAATTAATAATTGTTAGAGCAGAAAATTAATTCACGAATTCGTACTGACCCTGTCTCAATAAAATAGTTGAAACTTTCTACTGGAGTATCGGATTGATGCGATTCTAAAAGTTACAATAAGATAGGATGTAGATCTATAATTATGTGTTTCTGTGTCATATCCAAATCCGGTACCTAAAAGGGTCAAAATTGGTTGGAAGTATTGGTAGTTTAGGTTTCCTTATATTAGGCTCGGGCTAGTTTAGATTTTCCTATATTAGGCCGAGCTATATTAGTTTTTCCAATACTAGGCTTTTCTGTATTAGGCTTTTATTGTATTAGGTCGGGCCTAGGCTAAGTTTTTCTATATAATGAGAGCTTAGGCATAAGAGGAAGACACCACACAATGAAATTGACGTATAAACTATTGTTACGACCATGTTATTCGCATCAATTATCCATTACTCCTCCCCTTTTAATTCTCAACAAAATTCTTGCTCATCCATCAATTATTTTCTTCTCTACCTATTCAAGTCTTTTTCTCCCTTCTTTTCCCATATGTCTTCTCCTCTTACCTCTCTTTTGAGACGACCACTACGGACCTGTTCTCAAGTTTGTTTCAATGTTCTAACAAATTTTTTCCATAACATATTTTTGCACGCTTGGTAGGACTAAGGAGGACGTCTAATAAGAGCAACTTGTGTGCTTAAAAAATATATTAAGCGTATAAGATTTCTACTTCTTTCTCAAAAGGGAAGGAGTCAGTTGTTACTTGTGTTTAAAGAAGACATCCAGTGAGGTCAGTCTGCTTTGGAGGGCATTTTTTCCCTTTTTCAAGCCAAATCTGAAGGGACCTATCAACAACAAAATTGAAGATCGATCTTTCTTCTTTCTGTAGACACCAAGAACACCGCAATCAGAGTTCAGACTAGAAAGTTACTACCGAAATACTAAAAACTTGTCATTTTATAAGTTGAATGTGAATTTCAGTCGGCTTTGAAAAGTATTTTGGTCTTTAAGCAGAATCTGAAGGTACCTATTAGAAACAAAATTGAAGACGTATCTTTCATATTTCTGTGGAAACTAGCATCGTTTTAATCAGATTGAGGACGAGAAAGTTGTGACCAAAATACCAAATACTGGTCATTTTGTAAGTTGGTTCCAAAAGGTTCAATTTATCTTATCCAACCATGACTAACTATGAGGAAATTAAAGCGAGATGACTGATGGAGACTGAGAGGTTCTTTGCTGAGATGAAAGAGCGCATCATCGAGTTCATCGCCAAAATTATGGAAACTTTTGCAAGGCCCACGTTCGACAAAAAGGTTGAGCCAAGCGATGTTCAGGTTTCATTGGCAATTGAGAAAACCCTAAGTGTCGTACCAAATACGGAAGGCATCTTAGGGCCTCTATCGGCTAAGAGAATACTTGGGACATCACCAGTAAAGGAAATTTTAGGGCCTCCGCTGAGTCAGCTGTTACTGACGATTGAGTCACATTATGTTCCACGCACAATATGCCTCCTTCACTTGCCCAATTCTGTCCCAACTCAACGAAAAGACACTAGGGGTCAAGCCTATCGCCGAAGTATATGTGGTCATTCTACCTCTATTGGGGGTATGACGAGCACAAAAATATTAAGGACGATGCTCCTACAATGGCCAAAATTGTTGCAGACAGGCGGATAAGACGTGCACATGGTGAAGAAGACAGATAATGATAAAGTTAAGTCGTCAAGTCCTCCTCCAGCAAGAAAGATTTTGGTGACACAACAATCTTACGTGCCGGTTCAATCTCGACCATTAAAGGTTTCAAATACTAAAGAGTGTACTCAAGTCACACACAGTCTTGGTGGCTGCACACACGTGGAGAAGGATGTAAAAATATGGCTGAAATCAACCGACAATGGCAGGAGGTGGCCTGAGTAGACGTGGATTTAAAAAGATGTGTTCACTCGACAAGCGACCAAGCAAGGAATTCTCTGGGAAAATAATTCCTTCAAGGTTTGAGTGCCCAAGGAGGCACTTTCTCGGTCCAAGAAGGGACCATTTGAGACACAAACCACAAGGAGTGATCGGCCTACTAGATATACAAGTTACCATACAAAACCTAAGCGTGTGGAGGTGCTAAAAAATTTGAACCCACCCTCGGGGGGCAAGTATCCGGATTCCCTTCGATAGACTCTCATGAAGTCTTAATAAAGAAGGTTAGAGCAAAAAATTTAAAAGCAACGAGAGAAGCTAAGAGACCTTCGACAAAGGCTATTCGGTCGTACCCGTAAGGAACAAGCAGTTTCTATTTGGCCGATTAATCTTAAGCCAAGGTGCCTTGAAAAAACCGTGAGCACATCCGTATCTCAAGATGAAAGATTGCTAGACCAAGAGCACATTAGTTCCTTAAACAACAAGCCCAAAAACACTGCAACATCTTTTGATTTGGAGATTTTGAGAAAGAATGGTCCCTTGCCTAAGCTTGTCTTGCATGATCACCACACAAAAGAGCCATTGCTTGAGATTTCAGCGTACTTATTTGGAGATCCAAAAGGAATGGAATCACTAAGACAATACAGTGAGAGCTTGTTCGAGGTCAATCAAGATTGAGTTATAAAGGGATATATTTCGGCATCTGGCATCATTCTCATACTATATTTGATTAAGATATTTTTGGTACAATAATATAGTGATGACAAGAATCATTTGAAAATGATTAAGAAGATGAAGAATGACGTAAGAAATTATCGAACAAACAAAATTAGAACAAACTAGTATCTTAAAATATTTTTCAAATATGTACGGTATGTAAAAATATGTGTTTGTTCAAAAATATCATTTTATACTAAATTGAGAACAATATTTATTATTAAAATTTTCTAAAAATATTACTTCTTACTTAAGACCAGAAATTGTATCAAAATTTCAAAAGATTATCAATTTAAAAAGTTTCATTTTATAGGAATCGTACTATATCATTTACTTATTTGTCGGCAATCGCTATCCAATTGGCTTTTCTTAGATAAAACTGTACCTTACTTTGGTTCAGAGAATTTTCATATGATTTAAGTATTGGTCATTGTAATATATAGTGTTTAAATATAGACTTGTTTAATTTAAAGCTCTAGAATTAGTTTAAATAATACATATTTAAATTCAAAAAATTATCGAGATTTAATGCAAGTATCGGATGTAATTAGAATTAGTTTAAGATCAATGAGAGAAAAAAAATTCTCTTTATCAAAAAACTCTTTTTTCTTAGAAAGATGAGTAAACAGTACATGTTCTTAATCTTCGGGTATGTAATTTTACATTGTATTTTTCTATTTGGCATGTAATTCTTGATTAAATTTTATATGAATCAAAACTTTCTTACATTTTAGTGATTTACATTATGTTCAATATTTGAATCAAACTTTTTTGTGGCTGGTATGATGGCTAGAGTTTTGGCAAATTCGTAGTTCTTATGGTATGTGTATTACCTTGGCCTTGCATGTTGATGAGGGAGACTAGAGGCCATTTCCTCGATGACAGCGCTGATCAAAAGATTTTCCAAGTCGTAGTGCCATCAGAAAAAAGTGAGGAGCTAGAAGACATCCAAGAAGAGGTATTATCGGGTGTAAATGATTTTTTTATTTTACAAATTTTTTCTCTCATTAAAATTTTTTTTGTTTGAATTGATGTTTTATTTGTTCACAAACTTCGTCTATTAAATTGTTAGGAATGTTTCAACTTCCTATTTAGTTATTGCCTAATGTAATATGATTCTAATTAAGAAAGAACTCTAGGATTAGTCTCCTATAAATAGGAGGGTAGTGTTAAGGAGCTCCTTGGGGCTAAACACAATGGTGCAGTAGTATAGGCACAGAGAAGGGCTTAAGGCGAGTAGCCTCGCCATAGTCTATGTATCCGTTGTACTCCATATCATAGTGAAAAATCGTATATACCCCCGTGAAGTAGGTCAGTTGACCGAACTACGTATATCGCGTGTCCTCAGTGTTCATATTATTCTCATATCTCTCAGTTGTTGTGCATGGACCTATCGAATCACTTCCGCTGTCCTAACAACTAGTATCAGTGCTTTAGTGTGTATCCGGGTAGACCTTGGTGGAGGAGACAATGAGAGACTATTCTATAATTTCAGAAGAAGGTCAGGGGCAATTTGTAATTTTACCAAAATTGGGGGAAAATTGGAATTAGGGTTTCCACCCCTTTGGAGAGTGGCCGTCGCGCATAGAGGGAGCCGCCATCATAACTCGTCAACCATTGCCTAGATGCCGCATGGGCGTCGTCAGAGTCCACCCCTCATCCACCACCGGGAACTGCTACACGCGGCTGTCCAGAAAGGAGGAGAAGAAGATCCGTCGAAGAGAGTTATATGAGGAGAACCCATACGAGGAGAGAGAAGTCATTCGGCACGCTTCGAGGAGAGCCTCGCCGTCGCAGTTCCTAGGAGAGGGAGAGGAGCCTCGTCCCATCGTCGTTGATGCCCAAAGAGGAGGAGAAGAGACCTCTGCCGTCGCGCCTGAGAGAGAGGTTCGAGCCCATCCACGAGGAGAGAGAAAGGGTGAATCTGAGAGAGGGAGCTCGCAACGCCGTTGCCACTCAACTGCTTGGGTTGACCGATGTCGAGCCACTGTCGCCAGCCCAGGTTGCCACCTTTGAAAGAGTCCACCGACCACCGTTCCCCTTGCTCCTTGGTGTTTGGTTGTTGGAGAAGATGAAAAATCCTAGATTTCAGTTGTACAAAAGTCAATAGTGTGATTAAAAATCAAGGGATTGGCTGATTTATGGTATTTTTTCAACAACTTTGGAGTATACAAGCATGCAGATTGGGCAGATGATGGGCATGGTGATTTGTTCGTCCGAGTTTAGAAGAATTTGGCCGAGTGAAGGTCAGATTTAGGTCCTGTTGAAGCAAATGAGTTCAGATCAGGTAGATTCACAGAAGATCGGTCATGGGGTTTGGTTCAAGGTGGAGGAGTGATACTCTCTTATTTCATGGGATTTGATTGGGTCGTGGGTTCATAATGTTAGACCAAGAGGTAGATCGGGTGAAGACCTTGAGCAGAGCTTGGGCCTAGTACTCGTTGATGAGGCGCATATGTAGTGCAAAGGTAGCGTAGTGTAGTTTAGCACTGTTGTTGCAAGTGTCAGATTACTCACGTGTTTTGCAGGTTACCACTAATGTCCACGAGGATGAAAAAGTGAGGTGCAAGTGCCCAGCAAGGTGATCACGAGTAGGTAATGTAAGGCCGAAGTGAGGCAGTCACGAGAAGGTGATGTAAAGTCCAAAAGTTGGTGCCCTCTGCTCATGTTTTGATCTGTAGATCGGTTGAGAAAGTACGGCGCTGAAGAGCAGTTTGCAGCTTATGCATTTACGGTATTCTCCTGATAGATCAGTGACATCATGGAGGTTCTCGTGGAGGTGGAGTAGCGAAGATCGGTCGAGAAAGTATAGCACCGAAGAGCAGGGTGAAGCTTGTGCACATACAGTTTTCTCCCGACGTGTTGAATGATTGAGTGAAAATCATGGTGAGTAGATACTTATGGAAGATTCCAGGTGGAGTTTTTCGGATTGAGGCGGATGATGAAATCATGTTCGAGGTTGAGCATGAAGCTTAATGGAAGAGGCACGCAGTGAAGATGATGATCGGATGTGGAAGAGCAAGTGAAGCTCAAGATGATGATTAGTTTTGGAATTTGAGCCAAGGTGGAGATTATTGGGAATGTTTCAACTTCCTATTTAGTTATTGCCTAATGTAATAGGATTCTAATTCGGAAGAAACTCTAGAATTAGTCTCCTATAAATAGGAGGGCAGTGTTAAGGAGTTCCTTGGGGCTAAACATAATGGTGCAGTAGTATATGCAAGGAGAATGGCTTGAGGCGGGTAGCCTTGCCGTAGCTATGTATCTGTTGTACTCCATATCGTAGTGAAAGATCGTCTATACCTCTATGAGTAGGTCAGTTGACCGAACCACGTATATCGCGTGTCCTCAGTGTTCCTATTATTCTCCTGTCTCTCTGTTGTTGTGCATGGGCCTATCGAAATCGCTTCTGCTGCCCTAACATAAATGCCAAGTACATGTACTTACTTGTGATCAAATGGTTGATGAAAGGTAAACTTAATTATGTCAAAATTACACAAAAAATTGTTTGTCCAAATAGCAAAGAAATTTTTTACTAAATGATTTCTTTTCGACAATTGAAATCTTGTAGTAATCTAGGATTATCATAATTTTTCAGCGATGTACTAACTCATTTTTTCTAATTTCTTGAGCAACGCATTAAAGATTTATCGTAATTGTCTTTTTTACTATTCATGAATTCGTAATGGTCACTCGATCGTGTGTAAACATTATGACTAAATAATTATGATTCATCATCTTTAGCTATATAACAAAATTTATACTATTTATTTGATTTCTCTAATTTTATTAAAATTCTAATGGACTAGATTTATATTTTTCACTTTTGTTAGTAGTAAGAAATAATACATATTCAAATTCAAAAAATTACTAAGATTTCGATGCAAGTGCTATATGTAACTATAATTAGTTTAAGTGATAGAAAATAAATAAGTTTTTAGAGGAGAGTGAAGTGTTGGAAAACTTGAAATGATAATGGATAGAAAAATTCAAAATCAAAACTTTTTTTATTAGCTCTTTTAATTGTGATTGCATAAAAGAATCTTGTTTGTAGAAATGGGTCCAATGTTGTGGCTCTTATTATTATTATATTTGATTCAACAACAAAAGTTTTATATGTTTCTTCTATAATTTTTTTCATTTGATAAGACGGTGGTATTTTGAGTTGCGATTGATTGCCTTATAATCATTCATAATTTTTTATTAATATAACTTTGAGAGTTGTTTTTCTTGATGATTGTTACTTCTAATATTTTCGTGCATTTGGATTTTGAAATACTCCCGATTTTTATGGATCAGAATATTTTGCGAGTATTCTCGTGTATATGCTATACTCAAAGCCATCTATCGACATACATGGAGAGTGTGTTGCATTTTATGCGCTACCATCTATGATCACGATCACAGTGGCATTGAGATTTTTATCTGAGACTCTGTCTTGGCTGGTTAGGAGAGGACGGATGGTTGAGGCCAGGTGCATTGTGCAAAGATACACAATAGGCTTCACAAAGACATATGTTTCGCGTAGACATCTTTTAGCGGGTATTGTAGTGAATACGGAGATGCTAGTGGTTATCATTCCACATCACTTGCGCTCAGCTCAGGTTGTGTTGAGAGAGATATTTTAGAAAAATGGTGTTATGTGTTTGATTTCTTTGGTTATATTGCCTCTCCTTCAATCGATCTCAAGCGAGAGTTCTCTTCCTTTCCTTAGCCACATACTTGATGAGTGTGTAAATGTTCATATTTTGTTATGTATTTCATATGTGTTTAGTCATGTTTGCATGCATTTTCATGTTGTTCTACTGAGTCTTTTATCATTTCTTTGTGTTTGAGTCTTCGAGTGAACTTCTACCCTTTTTCATATTTTGTGATATGAAATGGAGTTCATTGAAGGCCGTTGAAAGGGTGATTTCGAGAGACTATATTGCAAGAGCCACAACTTTACACTCGAGCATCGGATTACAACAAATGAGATATCGTTGGAAAGCTTGAAGAGTGATACATTTTATCTTTTATAGTCGAGGCCCAATTCTGAGCAGAAGAGGGCCAAAATAAAAAATACGAAGATATGATGATGTTGACCAAGACACGACGAGAGCCAAGAACCCGACGGCCGCCGGGACTCGATTTTAGATTTTTCCCAGCTTCCTATTTTGTCAGATAATTGGCCTAATTCAGATTATTATGACTTATGGGCTCCTGTTTCAGCCCTAGGACCCTAGTTATGTTATTTTCCTTGGTGAGAAAGACTTCTTATTTAAGTTAACCTCCTCTAGGTTTTCCTATTCTATAGTTAGATGTTTGGCTATATATAGGCCATTAGCTCTTAGGTTTTAGACATTAATTCAGACATCGAGGACTACTTTTGAGATTAATAAAAGGTGCACGTGGAGGTCTAGCTGGGGGAGGAGATTGGAATGGCTTGCTCCAACGACTAAGCACTCTCTTCCTCTATCTTTTATGCTATTATACACCATGTCCTTCATTGTTATCTGATGCTTCATGATTATGCTTAGCGAGTAGTTCTCTTGTGAGTGCGATGCCCTAATTATGTGACTACTTGTCTATGATGGCTATGGTTTGATTATCTTTCATAGTAGTTGTCAATTGATGATCGTAATGCTTAATCTAACTTGATCACTTAGATTATGATGTTAGTTGATGATAATGGACCGGAAGGTTTTAGAATTAACGAAAGAGTCAATTGGCATGTCTTAAGGTATTAATGAGAAATCTTGATACTAAGAGATAACCCGCTAGGAGTTAACTTCATAATTGAGTTTAGCTTAGTTCTTAGTCTAATTAATGAGCGGAAGCGTTAATCGTGAACTACTCTAGCTTAGTTTTATCATCCTAATGAGCGGAAGCGTTAGGGTGATGCACTAGAACACTCCGAATACTAGTTAGAATTTTAGAAAAACTATAGTCTCGACATAGATAGGTAGTGCATAAGGGTATCGTGCTCGTTTGTCTCTATTTGATTCACAACTCTTTTATTTGCATTTTCGATTTCGTTTATTTACTTTCAATCTTTTACAAACTTATAAATCTTTTAATTCTCTCGCTTCACATAATTACTTGCCTTGATTTCGCGTTCAACCCTCAGTTCGAAACTCTACTTATTCACTATACTATTTGCTTGTGCGTTTAATTGTTTGTCAATTTTTCGTATATCAGTACTCTTGGCATATCCCAGTCCAGGTTCAATATTATGTTAGTCCTTGGCTAATTCTCCGACCGGGTTGGTCGGAGGATACTTTGCTTGACTATCATAGGAGGGAATGGAGTCGTGCATATATTTCTTGCGGCCATCTTATTCCAGCGAGAGCTTGGCTAGCGTGATTCGGCGAGTCACATCTTTTGCACACTGCTTGATTATCCAGGCTATGTTTTCTTATGGCTTATTTCCGATTGGTTGGATCCAATTTGAATACTTGTATTTTATGCTCAAGCACAGGATCATGAGTTGGTGTTGCAGCTCATATGATGGCCAGTCATTATTGAAAACTTGACGCTCTTAGCATCCTTCAACTTTACCATTGATTGCATGTTTCCAATATCTGCAGCTTTCATGGTATGTCTATTACCATTGGCTTGCATTTTTGTGACACAGACTTGAGACCCATTTCTCGTTGACTATGATGATTGAAAGATTTTCAAAGTCGTAGTGCCAGCTTCAGAAAAATGTGAGGAGCTAGAAGACATCCAAGAAGAGGTATTATTGCGTAAATAATTTCTTTGATTTTACAAATTTTATCTATCATTAAAAAAATAATTTATTGTTTGAATTGATGTTTCGGTTGTTCACAAACTTCGTCTATTAAATGTCAAATACATGTACTTACTTGTGATCAAATGGTTGATGAAAGTTAAACTTAATTATATGAAATTACACCCCAAAAAATTGTTTCTCCAAATAGCAAAGAGATTTTCACTAAATTATTTATTTTTGACAATGTAAATCTTGTAGTAATCTAGGATTATCATGATTTTTTAGCAATGTACTAACTCATTTTTCCTAATTTCTTGAGCAATGCACTATAGATTTGTCGTAATTGCCTTTCTTACTATTCATGAATTTGTAATGCTCACTTGATCATGTGTAAACATTATGATTAAATTATTATGATTCATCATCTTTTAGCTATATGGAAAATTTTATATTGTTCATTTGATTTTTCTGATTTTATTAGAATTTATTAGACTAAATTTCTATTTTCTACTTTTAATAATTGTAAGAACAATATATATTCGAATTGAAAAAATTACTAAGATTTTGATGCAAGTGCTGGATGTAACTAGAATTAGTTTAAGTGATGGAAAAGAAATAAGTTTTTAGAGGAGGGTGAAGTGTTAGAAGACTTGAAATGCAAATAGATGGAAAAACTCTAGATAAATTTTTTTTATTAGCTCATTTAATTGTGATTGTATAAAAGAATCTTGTTTACATAAATGGATCCAATGTGGCTCTTATTATTATTCTATTTGATTCGTCAACATAATTTTTATATGCATGTTCTATGATTTTTTCATTCTTAATAAGATGCTCATCTTTTGAGTTGCGATTGATTGCCTTATAATCATCTATTCTCGCGAGAGCTTGGGCAACGTGATTCTAAAAGTCGCATCTTTTACATACTGTTTGATTATCCAGGCTATATTTTCTAGCATCTGCAGCTTTCATGGTATGTTTATTACCATTGGCTGCTTCCGAGGAAAGTGAACAGCTAGATGATGTAGTTGAGAGTGAGGTGTTATAAGACACAGAGGAGGTGATATAAAACTTCGAAGAAGAGATATCATTGGGTAAATAATTTCTCAGATTTTATAAATGTTATCTCTCATTGACAAACATTTTGTTATTTGAATTGGCGTTCAGTTATCGATAAATTATTACTATCTAATACCAAGTACATGTACTTAATTGTGATCAACTGGTTGATGAAAGGTAAACATAAGATAAGTTCGTGAACACAATAAATTATGTGTCACAATATCATAGAGATTTCTTAATAAATGATTTGTTTTCGGGTATGTAACTTATAGTTTTTCATGTTTGTTTCTGATTATTATCTTTTGAGAGTTCCTTAATACCCGCTTGAGCATGGAGCTTTGTATTTTTGCTAGATTTTGTATTTTGTCTGAATTCTGGATGTGTTGGATTTTAATTTTGAAGATGTTGAACCGCTGTGTTATTTATCCTAAGGTACTATTGTTCTAAGATTTGTTGGTTAAAAAAATTTTGAATTAAAAAATGTACATCTTATATGATGGCTAGAATTGTGCCAAACCTAATTGTCTCTGTACCTTTTGAAATCTCTATTGGTTGTATCGAAGAAGAGGTATCATCACATAAACGATTTTTCTTGTTTTACAAATTTTATCTCTCATTGACAAATAATTTGTTGTTAGAATTGGTCCATTTACTTGCTTGTGATCAAGTGGTCGTTGAAAGAAAAACATAATTATGTTAAATTACACACACACAAATTTGTTTCCCAACAGCATAGATATTTCTTACTAAATAATTTGTTATCGGTAATATAAATCTTGTAATTTTCCAAGTTTGTACTAATATCTTAAGCAATGTACAAATTGGTTTTTTCTAATTTCTTGAGCAATGTAGTAAGTGATTTAACTTAATTGTCTTTCTTTCTATTCGTAAATTTGTAATGGTCCCTCGACCGTGTGAAATAATTATGATTTGTCAACTTGTAGATATATAATAAGTTTACAATGTTCATTTGATTTCTATTAGACTATATTTCTATTTTCTACTTTTGATTATTGTAACAAACAATACATAATCAAATTAAAAAATTACTAAGATCTCAATGTAAGTGTCAGATGTAACTGGAATTAGTTATCAACAGTAAGGGAAAAAAGATTTTCTTAGGTAGATAAGTAAAATGAGTATATGTTCTTAGTGTTTGGTTATGCAATTTTACATTATATTTATCGCATTGGCATGCACTTCATGACAAAAGACCTTATAATAAATTTCAACCATAAGTAGTTATTGTTGGTTAGTTCCTAAGTGAATCGCAATTCATCGCGTGACATAAGCAAACTCTAATGCTATTCATGTGTCCACGTTTTTAGAAAACTTTCACTTTACGGGTCACCTATTAGATTTAGACTTTTCCTCAAAAATGGATTAGATTTAGACTCATTTTGCACACATTTGGCAGGTGGCGAGATAAAAGATGCAGCATTAAAACTTCCATCGAAAAATTTTGGTCCGCTATTTGTATAGCGACCAGAGTCGGTGAAAACTTATAATTAAATTAGGCCAGGTACTTAAACACCCATAAAATATGCTAATGAAAAATAAAATGGAAATAAACATTGTTCTAGAAAGGAAGATGGTGAACCATTTAATGATTAACATTATTACTTATTGATCAAAATTGGCACAATCGAAGTGGCTACAATTTTGAGTGCTTTCTTTTAAATATTTTATACAAAGAATCAACTAGTTTCGTTTGTTAAAATTCTACACGACCGTTTATAATTTGGTGGTTTTCCATTCTATGTATCGGATTATTTTCCCAACAAAAGCTCATAAAAATGAAATAATTCTAACAAAAGAAAGGAAATATCAATTTCGATGGGCAAAAAGAAGTCCAATAAAGAAGTTTTTGCTGCAGTTTTTTACCATTTGGGTTTTACATGGATTTTTAGTGAAGTTAGTAACTTGTAAGAGAAAATTCTACACAGATACATATATAACATGTAATTTTTTTTAATAAATTACATCTACCTATAAAAAAAAGTCGAATAAAGAACAATACTTCTTTTCTAGGGGGTCAGAACGATTACTTCATGTCCGGATGTTTATCTAAGGAACTGTTTATGAGATGGGACTGAAGCAAGTACATACGTGCAACTTCATAAATATAAATAAATCACAGAATAAGATCACTACATCATTAGTTAGAATGTGATGAACTTTTTTACAAGTTGAAATTCAGTTGCACTTTGTCTTTGATTTATGGTGGGATATGGATACTTGAATATGGTATCGAGCATATTGGTTCAATGGTTTGTTATTGTTTTCACGACCAACATGTCATGACACACTTGGTGAAGTTAAAGTATGTGCAAATTTTTCCACCAAAAATAAAAGTCCGTACAAATTTCGACACGATAAATTTTATTTTAAAAAACATGTTAAAATTGTCACATCACTAGTCACAAATTAGCCAATGCCAATTAATGAAATGAATATGCGGGTACCCCTAAAAAAATTAATATGTGGGTCACCACTGCATAAAAGTTGAAGGACATAAACCCACATGGATTGTCCGTCCGTATCGACAGAATCGTGATTAGCGAATTGGAAATCAGAGATTATAAGATATTAATGATTGAGCAATTGGATGATGATTAAAGATGGTCGGTGCAAGTACATGCACGAGAAACTATGGGTATGGAGTCTGATTTATTCTGATTACGTTTTGCTTTCTGGTGTTTTATTAGTCTAATGAACTCCTTTTGTATTTATTTAATCATCGTCAACATATCATTATCACCATGCAAAAGGTAGTTTAAGGATACTTAACTAAACTAATCATTCTTTTCGCCTTTTGTCGTTTCTCACAATTGATCATGTGACTAGCTTATAATCTCAATTTACTGCGTCCTCTTTTTGTTGATTTGATTTGATTAAAACAGATTTCTGTGACAATAATTTGAAATGGCAAGTAATGAGAGTTGTTCTAACAACTTGAATTTACTAGGAAGTTGGACGCATATTAAATATTATGAAAATAAAAAAATATGATTAAAAGAGTAATCGATATATTTATCGACGGTGCTCTATTATGAGTATTATATACTCACAAAAAATCGAAATGGCAGCACTCAGGGGCTGGTTTTGTAATTAAATTTGTCAATGTAAAAAAAATTAAAAGAGTGGTGGTTCCTGGTATGATATATGCTCTTTGGCTGCGGAAGTGGATTTTTTTCAACCTCTTTCGAGAGGATGTGCGCCTTACCCTCAGAGATGGTGCGAGGTTCTCTTTCAGGCATGATCCTTGGCTTAATGGACACACCCTTGTCGAAGCATTCCCTAGGCTTTTCTCAATCTCTACTCAACATGGCCTTTGTACTAAGGACTGCGGTAGATGTGTGTCGGACAGTTGGGAATGGTCTCTCTATTGGCGAAGGCCGCTGCGGGATCGGGAGGAGGAGTCGGAGTCCACTCTCCTTCAATCCTTGTCAGAGATCGCTCCGAGTACGCGGCCAGATTTGGTGACTTGGAGTGGTGCTCCTGACGAGGTCTTCTCGATCAAGGCTATGCGGGATAAATTAAATGTTTCTAGAGGTATGGCTTCACCGCTTGCTAGCAAATTGAGTAGAATCTGGACCAATCTAATTCCCTCTAAGGTAGAATGCTTCTTGTGGTTGGCCATTCAAGGGAAGCTTCCTACCAGAGATAATATGATCTGTGCCAACCGGTTGGACCATGGGACTGTCTGTGTCCCCTCTGAGGGAGGGATGATGAAACCGGTGAGCATGTACTGCTGCATTGTCCAATTACTTGCCGCACTTGGAATTTTTTCGCCAAAAAAAATTGGTGTCGGCTGGTGTACAGGTCCATCTTTGGGATCTTCGTTGTCTCTCTGGATGGAGTTAGTGAAAGATGGTATGCTAGACAAGGTTTAGTTTGCTCCGTTTGGTGCTGTCATGTAAGAGATCTGGCTACTTCGAAAAAAGGGTAATTTTCGACGATGTTAATTACAATAGAGAGCTTGTCAAGCATTCCATCTGCTTTCATGCTAATGAATGGATCCTATGGGCTAATTCGACTAGGGACATCGGGTATTAGGATCTCCTACTTTTCCTTGAATGAATCTGATTTCCTCAAAAAAAAATGCCGTGGAGGTTTTATTTTTCGGTCTGCTTTTTAGTTCTGCTGTGGTTTTGTTCCGTGGCTTTTGGCCTTGAGCAGTTCTCCTTCCCTTGTTAAGGGGGAGTAGCTTTTGGTTGTAAATAATTCTTCTTTAATATATTGATATTTTACCGACCAAAAAAAATCATATATTAAAAAAATATGGAAACAGCAGCACCAAAGATTTAAATTTGATAAGATAACGTACGCGTAATTTTTTTTTAATTCTGTGATTTAAGAGCTTGGCTACTTTGTTATTATTATTATTATTTTGGTAAGTTACTTTGTTAAATCATTGTTCCATCGTTGTCTCTTTGGATGGGAGGGGAACACACACTGACCCAGTGCCAAATTTGGAAAATAATTATTTGGGGACTATCCATGGGCTTTTATAGATCAGTGTTATCCTTCTTTCAAGCTCCCGTAAATCAGTCAGATAAGAATTAATCGGATTTTATTAAATTAAATTTAGGGGTTGCATTAAGCTTCCATCTTCATTAAAAGCCAATTAATTTGTCACCCCATGAGAAAGAAAAAATGAGTTTGCATCATGTAAAATGACGAGTCTCTCAATGATAGAGTCATATATAAACTTTGGATTATATTCTAATACTATATTAAAATTTGGGAAAAGTCCACTTAAGTACCCTGTGGTATCACCGATTATCACTTGAGTACCCTGTGGTTTAAAATCGATAGAACCGGTCCGACTTTTTCCAATTTTTATCACTTAGGTCCACTCAAGTCCGGTTCGGAATTTTTTTGCAAAACGCGTCGTTTTGACGCTTATGTGGACTGCCACGTCGTAGTGATCCGGATTAGTCATTGCTGACATAGCGATGGGTAGGGAAAAATCTACTTAAGTACCCTGTGGTATCACCGATTATCACTTGAGTACCCTGTGGTTTAAAATCGATAGAACCGGTCCGACTTTTTCTAATTTTTATCACTTAGGTCCACTCAAGTCCGGTTCAGGATTTTTTTGCAAAATGCGTCGTTTTGACGCTTATGTGGACTGCCACGTCGTAGTGACCCGGATTAGTCATTGTTGACATGGCGATGGGTAAATTATCAAATTAGTACCAAATTAATTTATTATTTTTCAAAAAAATCCTTATCCTCCCATCTCTCTTTCTCTCTCTTCTTCTCGGGTCCGCCCCCGACCCGAGCCCCCTCCCTGCCTCTTCCTCCCTCTCCTCCTCCTCCTTCCACGCCCTAGCCCTCCAGCACTCCCTTCCCCAGGAACGCCTCCACGTCAGCCGCCCAGCCTCTGCCCCCGCACCACCGCGGTCACCACCACGCTTCGGGACTCCCGCGCGGGAACCACCTGGAAGCGAAGGCGCGGGGAGTGGAACATCGACTTGATGGACTTCTTGGGGGAAGAAAATGTGGGTGACGGCAGAGAGGGGTTGATGGCGGGGAGGAGTTGGCACTCGACCTCGCCGTGGAGGAGGACGGGGCGGGGGGCTGTACGGAGGGGACGGGTTGGATTCCAATTTTGTTGTTAGGTTGAAGATGGAAAAAATGGGGAGATTGAAGAACATGAATGGAAGAAGAGAGAGAAAGAGAGATGGGAGGATAAGGATTTTTTTGAAAAATAATAAATTAATTTAGTACTAATTTGATAATTTACCCATCGCCATGTCAGCAATGACTAATCCGGGTCACTACGACGTGGCAGTCCACATAAGCGTCAAAACGACGCATTTTGCAAAAAAATCCCGAACTGGACTTGAGTGGACCTAAGTGATAAAAATTGAAAAAAGTTGGACCGGTTCTATCGATTTTAAACCACAGGGTACTCAAGTGATAATCGGTGATACCACAGGGTACTTAAGTAAACTTTTCCATCGCCATGTCAGCAATGACTAATCCGGGTCACTACGACGTGGCAGTCCACATAAGCGTCAAAACGACGCGTTTTGCAAAAAAATCTCGAACCGGACTTGAGTGGACCTAAGTGATAAAAATTGGAAAAAGTTGGACCGGTTCTATCGATTTTAAACCACAGGGTACTCAAGTGATAATCGGTAATACCACAGGGTACTTAAGTGAACTTTTCCCTTAAAATTTTTATATTTATCAAATAGATTAATCTTGTTACACATTGTTATTCGGGATGTTCTCCGGTTGAAAAGAAAATTCGCGGTGATGCGAAATTCATCCCAGCCTTGTGTAATAAGGTTCTCTTCTTTTGGGGTGAATATGTATCATAAGACTGTGAAGAAGCAATAATTGATTATCACTGTTATGAAGCAATAATTGATTTTTTTTTCTTCTAAAAAAAGGGAAGATTTTTCTTTTGGGAGTAAAAGAGAAATGCAGGGAGAATTAATGTCACCTCAAAAAAACCCCGAGGACAAGATAGAAAAAATTATAATTCCACTTACTCATAGTTTAGTCGATTTGTATATTGTATTGTAGTTTAAAAATGTTCAAACGATTAACGAATGACAGCCTATTATTTTGAACAATTTTTTTGATAAAAATATCCTTAATTATCATTAAAATAAAAATTTAAAAATAAATCACAAAATATGAAAAAATTGCGAGAGAGGAGAAGAGTTTTTTCACAATTTTTTGATTTAAAAAAAATTAAAACCAATTTATTTCTAACTATACCTGGGATATTTTTGTACAAAAATTTGTTCAAATAGTGGAGTGAGGTGTCCAAACTTCACGTTACTAATCTTTATTATCCCCAAATTTTTTTATCTAAAAGCTGCAAAGAAGATTCCACCCCACAAATAATAATTGGCCAAGTCCCAACAACTATTGCATAACTAGTCATGTCAATTACAGTAGCAGCATCTGTGCAACTATTCCTCCTGGCTTTCTCTCTCTCCATCTCTCTTACAAATCTCTATGCAACTTGCAAGAGGAGGGAAGCCAAGATAAAAGTAACTGTAAAAACAGAATTTATAACCGTAACTACAAACCACACACAAGAAAGTCCCTAAATATACGGTACTCGACATGGGCAGCTAGAAACTTGAAAAGAAACTTGGGCTTGAAATTTTGTCCATATGGTAGGTTGGTGATCGGGGTTAGGAAAGATTTTTCCCGGCTCGAATATAATTTTCAATTCGTGCATAGTGATGTAATCTGCAAAAAAAGGACGAATAATTAGCACCTAAAAGAATAAAGCGGAAATGGCACATATGTACTGTAATTTTGAGACAATATTCATAATGGGTTATTTATTGTGTAGTAATAATTATTAGGTGACCACTCGAAAAATAACTATTATGTGTGAGCAGGACATGAAGTCGCACCAAGTGGTGGTTGTAGGTATTATATTGATGGAAGGTACTCAAGTTGTTGCTGAACCAAAGATGGATTAAGAAATCTTTGTCTTTGCTCCTCCAAATCCCACAACAGACAGAGAGTGTCCTGAAAATGATGTATTTGTCATTGTTAGACCAAATGGGCTTCCTACATTTTTTATAATTGTGATCATAATGTATGGACTGATAATTTACCTGAGAAAAGTTAATTGGCCTTTGCCCTTGAAGCAATTGTGACAAGGAACTATCCACGAGGGGGTAGTTAATAGCAGTTGCGAAGGTGGCGGCCGCAGGAGTGCTGGCAACGGACGCGGTGGTGGTCGTGGCGGTGGTGGCATTTGCATCAACAAAAGTTGTTGTCTGGGTTGGGCTACATTGTTGCATAGGTGACAATGAGGGTGATCCCATGTTACTTGGTCTCTATACCACAAGCAAACATTTATAGCATTGTTAATAAATCATAAAAACCTTATAGTAAAATTGACTTTATTGTGTGTTATTTTATCTTCTCACCTCTGGAAGAACCATGAATGCACATGGGTCCATTCCAAATTCAAAGAACAAGGGATTGAAAGATGCAAGCTTCATGGAGAGGAACTGGGAATCCACCAAACAGAGTTAATTGATTTAGAACAAACAAGAAAAGGACTTGCAAGTACTAATGTGAAATGGGCAGGTCCCAAAATGTAAAAAAGATGGTCTTATGTACCTCTACTTGATTCTGTAGGGACTGCACATAATTGATAATCTCATCCAACATGAGGGCCTTTCCATTCACCTAATTTGAAGACAAGTCCACATGAACCTGTCAGTTAAACACTATATATTTTCCGGAACGGTAGAAATTTAATTCCAAATCAAAGAGTTACATCATAATACGAAAATTGCTCCGTGCTAAACACGTATATATTTAGCAATCAAATTTCAAAAAAAGAAAAACAAAACAAAAAAGGAGAGAGGCTGCAAAATAACTGCACTTTATTTAATTTTATTATTTAGTTACCTTGTCACAGCCAGGAACAAGTTGCTGCAATATCTTCATCCTCTCACTGATTTTCTCTCTTCTCACCTAGAAAACCAAAGAGAGGATTAATTAGTAGAATTATTTTAATTGCGTGGGTAATCTGGTAATTTGGCATGCTAATCTGGAAGTTGGCAACTTCTATTTTGGAGGAAGGACATAGTAATTAATAATAATAATAATAGATACCCTTTCTGCAAGGCTGTGGCTGTCTGTTGCTTGGCCCCTCCTAGCTCTTACGTGGATATATCCAGTTGGAGGATCCTGAGCGGGGATTTTCTTCTGGTTTTTTTTCTCAGGTTTGCCCTTATTCTCCTCTTCTTTGACCTCCCCATTGCCTTTCTTCTGCCTCTTGCTTCTTCCATCCCTACTACCCTGTTTGGAAATCACCACAAAACCATCCAAAACAATCAGCAAGCACTGTTAGATACCAAAAAAATCCCTACATACCAGCCTAGCCTTTGTGCGGTCTAGTTCAAGTGGTAAAGAATATGTTTTAGAAAACGAGGCCGATCCGAAATTTCTCCCTTCTTCTAGGTCAATCAGTCTGATCGAATTTTGGACAATTCGTACAAACCCTGTATAATCTCTTAAAAAATAAAAATGGCCCACTCTTTGGACAATTAATGGTCAGATCGATTAGACCATAGATCAAATTGCAATTTTTTTTAACCATGGTAAAGAGTTCACAATACTACAATTGGAGTGGAACATCTATCTATCATTGAAAAAAGCACAAATCATAGAATCACCTTAATCACCTTTGGTTGAACAGAGTCCAAGGATGACCCACTAGAGTTCTTCCTCTTCTTGTCCATGGGAGGAGGAACTTGCTCCCCATTTTCAGGCTTATCCACTACAGTAGAGGATTGGTCAGTGACATTATTGCTTTGCAACAGTTTTTCCTTGGTCATAGAATCAGCTGGTCCATTAACAACATCATCACCAACACTTAAGAGACTTGTTTTAGAGCTCTCATCAAGTTGGCTGCTCATCAAGAACCCTTCCTCCTCCTCCACCTCCATCATGAAGCCACCACCTGAAGGGAAATTCAAGTTCTTGGCCATGTTTTGCAAGAGGGCTGATGATGGGTCAAGGAGAAAAGGGGTCATGTGTTGGTATCCAAAGGCTGCCATTTCAAGACCAGAGGAAATTAGAAGGGTCTCTCTCTCTATTGTTTGTTTGGTTTCTGAGCACAGAAGTTGCAGTCAAAGGAAAGTGGGTCTCTGTGTTATGAACTAAAGAGGCCCCCTTCTATATATAATGTTCAGGAAATAGATTTAAAAATAAAATAAAACATTTCATGCATATAAAGGGATTCTGTTCATTTGACTGGTCCAATCTCTCTCAATCAATCTTTTTTGGCTCTCACTAGAACCTCTAATATAATAAATGCTACCAGAAATTAAATTTAGTTGTGTTATGTTTCATTAAGAGATTTGATTTTTTTTTAGTAGATTAGGTTTGATTTTTTTCTATCATCATCTAGTCCGATATTATATCTACAGAATGATTAATTCAGAGTCCAAGCTTGACGATTCTATTTAGTAGTGATTCTCATAATAATATATTTACATTCACGAATTTTGAAGCTAAAGTTTTGTTAAAATAATTCAAGTAATTTATCACTTAAACTAACTCATAACTCATAAATTAGTTTCAGTAATAATGAGTTGAAGAAGAAGCACTTTTTTGGTATTTTAGGAGTTATCTATATATTATGGGTTAATAATACATTTACTTATTTAAAAAATAACAAAAATAAGCTATGAAAAAGTAGAACATGATTTTTTTTATTTTTTATTATAAGAATTTTCATATCCTACACAAATTCTCAATGGTCACGAATCTCATTAAATCAATTGACTCTGATACCAATAGGTATGTGAATCTTCCGTATTTATAAACACATCTAAAACACTTGTGAGTTCCTATTTGAGAGTTCCTATTTGAGGTTCTCCCCAACATATATGATATAGGTTTTCTTTCTTTAGTTTAAGTTTCCTCCAAAAAATAATGACCTCTGATGATTTTAATTTATTTCTCAAACAAGTACTCGGTGATTCAGATGGGTGACATTGATCTTGCGACGAGTCTGCTATATAATGATGGGCCATTGACAGTCAACCTCCTTCACTTTTTCACTTAACATCCCGTACTTCTGCCACTGTCAAAAAAATGATACCTCTTTTGAATTGCTTTTCGGTTTGGGTGAATGGGAGCTTTGACCCATAAAAAGAATCAGAATCTAATTATCACATTTTCGTTGAAACTTAGATTAGGAAATTATAGGGTAACAATAATACACAATACATAACATTTATTACAAAAACCCTAAGACATGAAAAATTTGTTGGGAAAGTTTTGAATGAAAATTCAAGCAAGGCCCAAAGTAGGAGGTCCAAAAGAGAAATGGAAAGTGCAATCCCACATTGGAAAGTGGCACTAACATTTCCTAGTTTATAAGGAGAAACTCCTTGTTGACTAGGAAATAAGTTGACCACCTGGAGGAAAAGCCAACTCGGACTGCGACGCATGGCGCATTGGACGCAGATCGCAATGGGCGCTTTGTGGCGCACATGCGCATCGTCGCGAGGAGCTGGAGGAGCCTTAAGTATTTTGCCCGAGTCCGGAGAAAGCTGCGCAGCTACCGAAGTGACGAGGAGCTGCGAGCACCTTCCAGGATGGCCACCGAAGAGGCACGAAGGGCTGGAATATCCGGGAGACTTCTAGAAGGCCGAAGAGTTGCGAGATCCCTCGCGAAAGGGCGTCAGCACAGTCTGGGCGCGCCTGGAAGGATCCAAAAGCCACCGAAGGGCCACAAGTGCAGCCAGCCAGCCTGCTGGCCGAACGGACGCGTCCCTTCGGGGTGGCTGCTTCCCTGCCTCCTTAGCCTATAAATAGGCCTGCCCCTTGCCATTTATCTCATCCCAGCAGCAAGTGCATTCTCCATAGCATTGTTGTCTTCTTCTCTCCCTCGTTCTTCACTTACAAGTCCGTCCGAAAGTTCTGGGTATATAAGAGTTCGCCCGAAAGTTTCGAGATACGTGTGCAACGTTCTTGGAAATGCCCTAACAATCATTATATCTTGGGGACGATTGCCGTAGCCCGTACCACACTGAAATATACGGGGCAATCTCGTCTTACAGAAAAAGTGTCCAACACTTGCCTCGACTGCCGTAGATCCTAATCAAGTACACCACCTCCGACAAATAACAATCGTAAGACGAGATCGTGTACTTGAAGATGGCATCGTCAAGCACCGTACCAATGCCAACGGTCCCGGGAACTGTCCACGCCGAAAGGCTGGCCAAGGTCAACGGTACTGAGTTCAAGAGGTGGCAACAGAAGATGACGTTCTATCTGACCACGCTCAACCTAGTTCGGTTCCTAAAAGAGGAAGTACCGAAGATAGCGGAAAATGAGACGGATCAACAGAAGATCAACGCTCTCGACGCGTGGAGTCACAGCGACTTCCTGTGCCAGAACTATGTCCTGAATGGACTAGACGACATGCTCTACAATGTCTACGCGGAAGCCAAGACCGCTAAGGAGCTGTGGAGTTCACTCGAGAAGAAGTACAAAATGGAGGATGCCGGGACGAAGAAATTCATCGTCGGACGATTCCTCGACTTTAAGATGGTGGACTCCAAGAAGGTCATCGACCAAGTGCAGGAGTTGCAGTTGATCCTTCACGAGATCCAGGCCGAAGGGATGCAACTCAGCGAATCCTTCCAAGTAGCTGCGATGATCGAGAAGCTCCCCCCGCTCTGGAAAGACTTCAAGAGCTACCTCAAGCACAAAAGGAAGGACATGGGCCTAGAAGACCTGATCGTGAGACTTAGGATCGAGGAAGACAACCGAAAGTCCGAAGTCAAGCAAGGCAAGGCCATCTCTGAGACCACCGTGCACTTCGCCGAGGGAAAAGGTGGCAAGAAGAGGAAGAAGTCCGGGGATAAGTAGGAGAAGCAAGAGCCCAAGAAGAAAAAGAACAAGAAGATCAAGGGCGACTGCTACAACTGCAGCAAACCCGGACACATGGCTAAGGACTGTCGCCAGCCGAAGAAGGACGACCAAGGAAAGGCTAACCTGGCTGAAGACTTATCCCAGATGGATCTGTCTGCCGTGGTGTTTGAAGCCAACCTGGTGGACAATCCGAGAGAGTAGTTCGTGGACACAGGAGCTACCTGCCACATCTGCTCGGACAAGGAGATATTCTCGAGCTATATCCCGATCATCGGCCGAAAGTTGTTCGTGGGAAACTCCGCAACGTCCAAGATCGTCGGTCTGGGTAAGGTGGTCCTGAAGCTGACCTCAGAAAAGGAGCTGACCCTCAAGGATGTGCTGCATGTCCCGGACATCCGCAAGAACTTAGTTTCCGGCTCACTGTTAAGCAAAGCCAGTTTTAAGCTTGTATTTGAGGCTGATAAGTTTGTACTGACCAAAGTGGGTCAATTCATAGGAAAGGGTTATTTAGAAAAGGGGCTGTTTAAGATGAATGTAATAACTGTACATCGCACCTTTAACAGTAAAAATAAAGTTAACGCTTCTTCTTACTTGATCGATTGTTCTAATTTATGGCATGGTAGATTAGGACACGTAAATTTAAACTCGCTAAGAAAGTTAGTAAGTTTAAATTTATTACCGAATCTAGACTTCAACCCATCCATAAATGTGAAGTATGTGTGGAGGCTAAAATGACCAAAGCACCTTTCCATTCGGTGGAAAGAAGTACTACGCCTTTAGAGTTAATTCATACAGACACTTGCGATATGAAACACGTGCAAACTAAAGGTGGGAAGAAATATTTCATCACGTTTATCGATGATTGCACGAGATACTGTTACGTATATCTCCTAAAGGGCAAAGACGAAGTTCTTGATGCCTTTAAGAGATATAAGAATGAGGTTGAAAATCAACTCAGCGTGAAAATCAAAATGATCCGAAGTGATCGAGGGGGAGAATATATAGCTCCGTTTAATGAACTCTGTCAAGAACATGGCATTATTCATCAGACGACTGCTCCATACTCACCTCAATCGAATGGCGTAGCTGAACGCAAAAATCAAACTCTTAAGGAGATGATGAACGCTATGTTGATTAGCTCGGGCTTACCCTAGAATATGTGGGGGGAAGCTGTGCTCTTAGCTAACCACATTCTAAACAAGTTGCCACACAAGAAAAGGGATAAAACCCCATATGAACTATGGAAAGGAAGGAAGCCTTCCTACGGTTACCTTAAAGTGTGGGGGTGCCTAGCAAAGGTCGAAGTACCTAAGCCTAAGAGAATAGGACCCAAGACCATTGATTGCATCTTTATCGGATATGCGCAAAATAGTAGTGCTTATCGATTTTTGGTGCATAAATTTGAAAACCCTGAGATAAATGTGGGAATGGTCATAGAATCAAGGAACGCAACGTTCTTTGAGAATAGCTTTCCTAATAAGGAAAGAAAGGAAGGAATTCCAAAGAAAAGGGCTCACGAGACTACGCAAGGGTCAAATCAGAAAGATGATAAACCTAGACGTAGTAAACGGATAAAGGTAACCAAATCTTTTGGTCCAGATTATCTAACATATGCGTTAGAAGATGAACCCAGGACAATCCAAGAGGCATTGTCCAGTCCAGATGCTCCTCTCTGGAAGGAAGCTATCAATAGTGAGATAGAATCCATTATGCAAAACCACACGTGGGAAATCGTGGATCTCCCACCGGGCTATAAACCCTTGGGATGCAGGTGGATCCTAAAAAGGAAATACAAAGCTGATGGATCAATCGACAAATACAAAGCTCGATTGGTAGCTAATGGGTTCAAACAGAAGGAGGGATATGATTTCTTTGACACGTATTCACCGGTCACAAGAATCACATCAATTAGAGTACTCATAGCTGTTGCGGCACTCTATAACCTCGAGATCCACCAAATGGACGTAAAAACAGCTTTCCTAAATGGAGAACTAGAAGAGGACATATACATGGAGCAACCTGAAGGGTTTGTGGCTCCCGGTCAAGAGCATAAAGTGTGTCGGCTAGTCAAGTCACTATACGGGCTAAAACAAGCGCCAAAACAGTGGCACGAGAAATTTGACAGAACAATGCTGTCGAATGGATTTAAGATCAATGAGTGCAATAAATGTGTTTACATTAAGGGCACACCTGAAGCTTACGTAATTGTATGTCTCTACGTAGATGACTTACTAATTATGGGAAGCAATAAAGAGGTTATTGTGAAAACTAAGAACATGTTAAAGAACCACTTTGACATGAAAGATATGGGTCTGGCAGACGTCATACTAGGAATAAAAATCTCTAGGAAAGCTGACGAAATTATCTTGATGCAATCCCACTACGTGGAAAGCGTACTCAAGAAATTTGAAGCTTTTGACAAACCTCCAATTAAGACTCCAGTAGATTTGAATCTACACTTAGCCAAGAATCAAGGAGACCCAGTATCTCAACTGAGGTATGCGCAGATTATCGGGAGCTTGATGTATTTAACAAACTACACACGTCCCGATATTACGTACTCAGTGAGTAAGCTTAGTACATTCACAAGTAATCCAGGGAAAGATCACTGGCTAGCTCTGGAAAGGGTTTTACGGTATTTAAAATATACCATAAACCATGGCATACATTATGCTAAATATCCAGCTGTATTAGAAGGATACAGTGATGCAAACTGGATATCAGACACTAAGGACTCCAAATTCACGAGTGGATACGTATTCACCATAGGAGGAGGAGCTGTGTCTTGGAAGTCCTCTAAACAAACGTGCATAGCTCGATCCACCATGGAGTTGGAGTTTATAGCACTAGACAAAGCTGGGAAAGAAGCTGAATGGCTTAGAAACTTCCTAGAGGATATTCCGTGCTGGAGCAAACCGGTGTCTCCCGTATTGATACATTGTGATAGCATGTCTGCAATTGGGAGAGCACAAAGTACAATGTACAACGAAAAGTCTCGACATATCTGTCGGAGATACAATACCGTTAGACAGTTGATCTCTAGTGGGGTGATCACCATTAATTACGTAAAGTCCAAGGACAACTTAGCTGATCCTTTTACGAAAGGAATCAATAGAGATCAAATGTACAACGCAGTAAGGGGAATGGGATTAAAATTCACACACTAAAAAACGTCCATAACGGTAACTCAACCATGATGAGTGGAGATCCCATAAACTTGGTTCAATGAGACAACTAAGCTATGGAGGGTTCAGTTAATCACCTGGAACCTATCTCATTCTCAGAAGCTGCCCAGGTATTAACTTGCAGAGGTGTGGTAAGGTTAAGCATTACGCTTTTAATGATTCCTTTACCTTGATAAAGGTAGAGTATGGTAGGATATTCCTGATAGGAGATCACATATGTAAGTGTGAAGTGAGGCCGCTTCAAATAGAAAAAATACTTATGAATCCAAGAAATGGTCCATGGCCGAAACGAACACAACGTGAGAACCCAAATATACTAGGGTTATTATTGTGTAAATGTTATTGTCTTGGTTTACGCCAAAAGCTGACGGTTCAAGACATCACGTTCACCGAGCAGCGAGTAAATTTGATAATATGTTACTAGAGAAGGTTCAAAGCCGCGAGCTACCTGTCTCGATGCAATAATAACACGTCAGAACTTTCGATTAGAGTTTCCATGCATTAATCATCATTCATGTGGGGGATTGTTGGGAAAGTTTTGAATAAAAATTCAAGCAAAGCCTAAAGTGGGAGGCCCAAAAGGGAAATGGAAAGTGCAATCCCACATTGGAAAGTGGCACCAACATTTCCTAGTTTATAAGGAGAAACTCCTTGTTGACTAGGAAATAAGTTGACCACCTGAAGGAAAAGCCAACTCGGACCGCGACGAGGATGGTTCGTAGCACCATCCGAGCACGAGCACGAGCACGCGCACGAGCACGCGCTCGCGCACGAGCACGCGCGTGTTCATGTGTGCATGGCGCATTGGACGCAGGTCGCAATGGGCGCTTTGTGGCGCACTTGGCACGTGCGTATCGTCGCGAGGAGCTGGAGGAGCCTTAAGTATTTTGCCCGGGTCCGGAGAAAGCTGCGCAGCTACCGAAGTGACGAGGAGCTGCGAGCACCTTCCAGGATGGCCACCAAAGAGGCACGAAGGGCTGGAATGTCCAGGAGACTTCCAGAAGGTCGAAGAGTTGCGAGATCCCTCGCAAAAGGGCGCCAGCACAGTCTGGGCGAGCCTGGAAGAATCCAGAAGCCACCGAAGGGCCACGAGCACAGCCAGCCAGCCGTCTGGCCGAACGGACGCGTCTCTTCGGGGTGGCTGCTTTCCTGCCTCCTCCAGCCTATAAATAGGCCTGCCCCCTTGCCATTTATCTCATCCCAGCGGCAAGTGCATTCTCCATAGCATTATTGTCTTCTTCTCTCCCCCGTTCTTCACTTACATGTCCGTCCGAAAGTTCTGGGTATATAAGGATTCGCCCGAAAGTTTCGAGATACGTGTGCAACGTTCTTGGAAATGCCCTAACAGTCGTTGTATCTTGGGGACGATTGTCGTAGCCCGTACTGCACTGAAATATACGGGGCAATCTCGTCTTACGGAGAAAGTGTCCAACACTTGCCTCGACTGCCGTAGATCCTAATCAAGTACACCACCTCCGACAAATAACAAAATTACTGTCAAAAAAGAATATACTATACGATCAAAATTGTACAAGGTACAACAAAAGAAACTAGTCTATAACTTTTCTAACCTCTTCAATCTCGTAGTACGTTCTACATCAACCATTTACATATAAACGCTATAACATACGCCTGAATACAATAGACCAAATACAACGAATTTGGGTGAAATTCCAACAGTAAAAAACAAATTCGTTATGTCAAGTTTTAATACGATTTCTTTTCCAAAATTGGAACCCAAAGTTTTACTCTAGCTCCATCCTCTACAATACTCGTGAATGACTTTACTGGTCGAATACAACAAGGGCAGTATGTAATCAAAATTTATTATTTTATATTGAATCACAAATGTAAAGAGTTGAGGTTCCACACCTTGTGTAATCTCTCTCTTTACATGTATGATTCTTTGGTGTAATCTTTTGTCTTTTGTTATTAATAAAATTTCTACCTATCAAAAAAAATACTTGTTCGATGGTACTCATTAGTATTTTTTTTTCCTTGGAGTTATTTAAATAGCTATCCAGATTACAAAGAAATACGATCTTCTGCCTAATATATACGTTCTAACGGCTAAATTTCGTAATCATTACAGATTTATTCAACCATACTATGAGTGTCCAGGCTCAAGTTACTTAAGTATTTATGGTAATTTCTGATGATAACATGAATTGTTGGGAGAAATAGGAAACTTAGTGACCGTTCAGCACTATCCCGTAAAAAATATGGTACTACTAAACGCTAAAGTAAACACAATATGATGTACTACTAAACGCTAAATGATACCATAAAGTCGATTTTGTAAACTCACATCACACCAAACCAAATTATTTGAAATCAAAAAGTCGAGTGTGGTCTCTCAAAACAGAACGAGCAACTTCCAATTGATCTATCGGCAAGTTAGCTTAATCTCCTATTGTTGTTGAATTAGTTCGACGTGATCTTGGTAATGTAATTTTCCGAATTGTAATTATTAAAAGAAACACCCCTCCTCCTTTAGTCTTCTCTCTCTTCCTCTCTCTCTCTCCTGCAGTGAATTAACCTTTCCAAGTGGGTACGCCGAGAAGATGGGCTTTAGTCCGTCTAATGAAGGCCCGGAGGCTGTTTCTCTGTTGTTGCTTCAAAATCGGAATGATGTGGCCCATTTCTAATTCCGGCTTTGCCTGAAATGAAATAGAAGACAACGGTCAACGGCATAACCACATTGTAATATCCGATCCCTTCACTTTATACGTATTTGTACAATCGGTACGACTCCATTGCAGTGTATATTTATTGTAACAGATAACCGGAAACATTGCAAGAAAGAGAGAATAGGACCAATCTCTGATGTCTAAGTATTTATTACTAGCTTCTAGATTGACTAACATATTTCGTATTTAAGTTCTTCCGAACAAAGTAATGTTAAATTGTTGTTAGAAGAATTTTGTTACCGTTCGAAGGTCCTACCCAAATTCGATCTTGGATTTGTCGTTTTATTGATGTATGGATACCATATGGTATCAACAAGTCCTAACATCATTTTCCCATTCTTTATGAAATATTAATGCAGGATTCATGGGTTTCATCTCCTTTCAGGTGGTCCAAACAGTTCCCTTCATCAGGTACCACATATGTTCATCAAGAACCGTCAAAGTTGCCAAAGTACACTAATTTATTTATTTCATTCTCGTACACTGTATTAGTAGCTAGTTTCAATTAAATTTTACTTCACACTTCACAGTCTCTGTTGATTTATGTTAACATTTACGACCATTAAAAATCCGTTAGATTAAACGGAAATGAATAGCAACGGAAAATATTACCTGCTCCCTCTGAATTTTTCTTTTTTGAGAATTTGCTCCCACTGAATTAAGTAGGGGAGTCTTTGGCATTTATGATTCTTGACCCAGAGAAGGTATTTCTGTCTCTGATAAATCTCTCTCCTCGCCATAAATTTTCCCTGTATAGCGTGCATCATCAGAAGTGGTCCTCTTTTTTGGTCAGGAGAAGTCGTCCTCTATGTAATCGTAGCCTTTGTGAAACCGATAGCGTAGAATCAGATTTAGTAATGACAACGTCAAGATGGGATTTATCCTACCGAGTTGTTATTTTCCTATCGTAATTTTTTTCTATCAAATTTTGTCATGATATGATTTTACTAAAGTTGGTGGTCACAAATTCACAATAGAAAACCCTACGCTAATTAGGGTATAAGTTTTTCAGATTTATATGTAGAGAACTGTCCCTCTATTTAAACGAAAACGGAGAAGTCGCCCATTTTGGACTTCATAAATTTGTTAAATGTTTGAACAAAATATGACTACGTAGAAACATGTGGTACAACAAAACTTCCAACAAAAGATATATTTGCGCACACCAAATTTTTTTAATAAAACCTAGTAAATTCAAAGTGATGACAAATTTAAATTCAAATTTTACCAATAAAAAACCAATGGGAGAATGTTATCTAAAAACAAAATCAGTTCGTTCCATCCTTTTTCTATTGAACTAAAAACTCGGAACACGTTCAACGTAGGACGTCATAAATGAGTTAGAACATAATTAAGTATCCATGCAATACCTAGACGACAGGTCTGGAGGCATAACCCGTGAGTGGATAAAGATTAAGAGCAACTTTCTAATGTATGGCATTGTCTCTCTTTTTTTAGGGTTTATTTGTCGTGTCCGTCCTTCCATACTCAACCCAATGGTCTCTTATTGTCATCAGAAGAATTGAATTTTTAATTGAAAGGGAGATTAACCTTTACGCTTGGGTCTAAGAGGTCAATTAAAAAAGTCTAATTAAACATAGTCTTAATTAAAAGAAAAATTCTGAGGTAATTAACAAAATGGTCACACAAATTATTTTTGTATATTTATAAGATCAGCTCATTAAGAACACTTCATAATGATTAATGATATTTAACACTTGAAAAAAATTTACTCTCGGTATGAACAGAAATTGACTTTAAAATAGTATTGTTAAGATTATAATAACTGGAATCCCACATTGCTTTGGTGAGCGTGCATAGTCAATTTTATAAGAAGATAGAAGTCTTTTGTGAGTAAATTGGAGGAGAACGGAAGAGCATCTCGCACCATCGGGCTCGGCTTAACACGCTCGAACGCACCCTTGACCTGTTACAACACCACTCTTGATCGTTGATTTAGTGAGTATTGATGCGCGTGCAGACTGAACGACCGAGGAACTTTCATGCAGAAGACCAAGGACATTTTTTTTATGTTGACGACTTTTATTTAAGGTCTCCACAATGCATTGATTATTTTTCTTAATAGTGTCTTTATCCTATAAGAAATTGATTCATATAATTATCGTAGAGTAATCTCTGATATTACAAATTCGTCATTAAACGTGCGCGGTCTATTCCTCTTGTCCATATGGTGTTGCTGGACTTATTCTTGATCCAATCCGGGCCCGTGGTCAAGAGAATAATTTGGAATAATATAATGTTAACCTTATAAGAGATTAATTGAAACAATGTATTAATACTTATTACTTAAAAGAAAATGTATTAATACTTATTTATCTTCGACTCTTAATTGGGATAATAAAAATATTTCAAGTTTTGGCTACTCTTGATTAGTAACGGATGTTTTATGGGAACTTTTATTCAATGAATGAAATACCATCATATTTCTCCCAAATTTTTAGCAACACTGCAACAGTCGAGGAAGGTGAGATGCAAGGTCCTCGTCGACGGTGGAGTGAATCCGTCGAGGAAGATGAGATGGATATTTTGAAATTTTTATTGATTTTTTATAAGGATAAATATTTACATGAAAAAATTGGGTGTTAAAGTGTCAACGAGGGACTCGAGAATATAATAAAATTAAACAAGTGAAATTTTATAATGCATTATCAAAATAGAGGGACCCGGCTTATTACGCACCCCATTTCCATCTCCGGTACCTCTCTTCAACCGCTTCCCCACGGTAACACTAAGAACCTCCATACATTTTTCTCGGACTCGTTCTATTATACATATAAATTCTTTTTGAATACATTTTTTAAATTTGATCTGTGAATTTTCGTCTACGGTAGGTCCGGTTCTTCTCGGCAAATGCGGTGGTCAAGACGCTCGAAGTGCCGGAGCGCGTGGCGGCGAAGAAGGCGGGCCAAGGTTCGCCGCCCATTTCCTGCTCTGGTCTTTCTCTTTTTGTTTTTTCCGTTAAAATATATAGGGGAAAAATGCCATCAGCCCCATGAATTTTTTTAATATGTGCAATCAGCCCCCTCCTGTGTAGTTTACCCCTCCGAATTGGCAAAATCAGACACTAATTAGTACGATTTTTTACAAATGTCGGTGCTAAATTGTACGAGGTGTGTAGGAGGTGAACGAAAGGGGCTGAAATGGAAGAAGGTGAACGCGAGTTCGAACCGATATGATATCTGGGCCTACTAGGAAGGTCCTCAACGGGCTCAAGCGAAAAGGTGTTATTTTCTTAAGGGACTAGTTATGATTGTACAATGTGAACACAAGAACTGAGAGTTATTAGTGTGTTTCTATTTTCTGCGATTCGGTTGTAAGGGTTTATCTTGTTAGAGGCTGTGTCCGTGACCTTGTTCTAAAGCGAACGCCCAAGGATTTCGATGAAATAACGACTGCTGAACTTTGCTTGCTGTACTTCGGACAGTGGGAGTCCAGACTCGGCTTCTGTCTTTTTGGTTTCGATAGGGTCTGAGCTCTGTTGCTTGTTTTTACAGGTCAGGAGAGCATTTTCCCGGTGCGAGATAGTGGGCAGACGTTTCCCCATGTGCACATTAACAAGAACAGTGCTTTGGAGTCTTTTTTTTTTGTGAGAATGGTTAGGACTAACTTGGAAAATGAAACTTTACTCGGAAAGATTACATACCTATATCGAGTATAGACCAGCCATATTTGTGCAGTCCTTTACTGAAGCCGACGTAGGAAACTTATTGACTGTGCTCGGCTTTTCTATTGTAGGACGACACTGGATATTTGCTTCTTTCTGACGGTGGAGATTGTTTCTTTTGAATCTTGGCATGCAGGTGCTTATATCATTGACCTTACATACGAAAGTACGCAAATTTTCGGATGCCTGGTGAAGGGAAAAGGTTCAGAGCCAGGGTTTGTTCCCAAACATGGTCGAAAGATAGACTATGACCAGTTGGCTTGGGGAAACATTCAAGAAGTTCGACGTGTTTTCGCCAGGGTCGTCTTTTTTTTTTTGGTGAGATTTAAATTGTTTCCACAATTTCGGATCTTAGACGGTCATGGGATTCGATCCTCCCACCTCATGCTTAAGGACTGACACCGTATCCATCAGACCATACATGAGTTGGTGTCGCCAGGATCGTCTTTGACACCGTGTACCCTGTTCATATAACCTCAACTAGGATCGACGACACGAGCTACGGCACACTTCAAGGAATCTCTCTGAAGGTGAAATTCTATTTTTCTCTTATCGATTTGTTTCATGAACTTTTGTACATTATCGGTATGTATAACACAATGGCCGAATTAGAACTACGGCCATTGCAGTAGGCACACCCTGCCTCACTGATGTTGTATCGCGCATCAACAACCCTGTGCGGGGTTTTGCAAGGTAAAATTCTTTGTACTGTATCTCCTCTCCTTTTGGAGGGCCACTTTCAAGAGAGGAAAATAATTAGACAGTGGCTTTCCACACACGTCGCGTCGCATTGTTGGCAAGATTCGTATCAAATACGTCTGCAGAGGAGGCCACGTTTTAAAGCCAGGGGCCGACCACAAGTAGTTGGCCCGTTGATTAAAAGCAATCCCATGTTGGTAAGCTGTAAATCCAGGGATCCGATAGGAGAATGAAGCTTACAGTTCAATAAATATATCTAATTGTGACCGTAATTGAGAGTTTGCAATTACACTTCTGGTTTGTAATTATAATCGGGCGTTCACGGTTACAATTTTCTTTTAGTCTGAGGGAGCGGTTCTTAATGTCATTAATGATTTTAAACCAAAATTTTCTTAAGTAAATCTAAGTTACTTATTTATTTGCCATGGACCAAATTGGATAACACAGTAACAGACTAACAGTTTGTAAACGTAATTTGAGTCAAAAGAACTTGCACTGTGATCAGAACTCACAGATTTAGACATCTACAACAGAAAAATTTTCAATATTACAATTTGAAATTTTCGTTGAATCAAAAAGATAATGTTGTTAATTAATCCAAGTATTTAGCAATCTCCCACGTTTCTTTTCACGCACATTTATTAGCACAGATCGAAAACACTTCTATCGTTTGTTTCTTTTCAAAAATTGATATAGAAAAAGACATCGACAAGTTTGACAATTTTTTTTAAAGGCATAAATTTGATCAAAGTTTCAAGGAATAAACTACAAATAATCTTTTGTACTCGTAAATAAAGTACAATTAGTACTATATACTTAAAATTGTGTCAATAAATACCTTATCTTATTAACACTTAGGTGGCATCTATGTTTGCTTGAAATACCACGTCATTAATAATTTGACTTAATTTGTCAAATTCTATTTAAATAATTATTTTAAAAAAAGAATGACAACAAAAAAATTTAAGAAATAAAATAAAATTCCAGAAATGCTAAAATTTGGAATAACATATAACTTAATAAAATTCCCAGAATATCTAAAATCTAAAAAATGAAGATAAATTTATTAAGAAATAAATAAAAACAAAAATTATCTCCTAACCATATTGACTTATTTTTAATTCATGTTCTAGCCGAATAAAATCTTTAAAAAAAATTTTCATCAAATATTTAACAATGGTGGTATGTTACCAAGGATTCGAAGTCGAACCTGGTTTGCATAGCCACATTTTGGCCCGCTGCCACGTGTTATATATAGGTACCAAAGTTTCTCCGCTGGTCATTTTCCCGCCCAAAGGATATAGATCACGCGAAACGACCTCCTTCTCCCTCCTCTCTCTCACTCTCTCTCTTCCCCCTCGGTTTCAATTTTCAAAAAGGAGAAGACTCTCTATAGCCCCGCCTTCAATATTCTCGAAGCTTCCCCTACTTTCCACCTCAAAGCTAAAACGACGCCGATGTCGTCGAACATTACGGTCTGCTGCCGTCTCCGTCCGTTGAGTCCCGGCGAGAGGAGAGACAACGGCGACGGCGTCTGCGTCCGATGCGTCGACTCCGAGACCTTCGTCTTCAAGGTTCTTTCATAAATCGTTTCGATCTCTCTCTTTCTCTCTCTCTCTCTCCCCTCCCTCTCCGAAGTAGTAGTATCCGATCTAGTCGTTGCTGTTAACTGTTTAGGACGAGAAAGAAGGAGAGGCGACGTTTAGCTTCGACAAGGTGTTCCCATCCGACGCCGCTCAAGCTGACGTCTACGAGTTTCTCGCTCTCCCTATCGTCCGCGGTACGCCTTCGAAAACCTCCTACTCGTAGATCAATTTATCGATTTCTTGCTAAAATTGCGAAAAATGCCACGAGAAGGTTTAAGAGTTTTCTGAAATCCTGTCGTTTTTGTTGCTGCAATAAGCAGATGCGGTTAATGCGGTGAATGGCACAATTATTACTTACGGACAGGTAACTCGGATGCATCTCTTCGTTGTTGTTGAGATCTAGTGATTTAGCGCCCTTGTTAACGTATGCCTTTGGCTCTGGCCACGCGACTGATTGCTTACACTTGACTGTGTTATGTTTCCGCGCGTAGTTAGGTCGATGAATCTCGTATCTCTTTGCTAGGAGTTTGTTCTGCTTCGGAGTTGTAGTTTGTAATGTAGCTGGAGTCGGTTCAGCTTCTTGTCTTTTATTCGGAGGCCGTGTTTAGGGCAGTGCGTAGATGTGAGTGGTATATTTCTGGTTTAAATTGCTCAAGTGACCAACTCTGTTTGTGCTTATCAACAGACGGGAGCTGGAAAAACATATACGATGGAGGTAAGGAGCAGATCCTGCAATTTGATGGTTCAAAGATGATATAGAATCCAACAATTTGAATTGTTGAGTTAGGGCCCCAACGTTCTAGAATCCGACGAGCAGAACAAAGGGTTACTTCCGAGAGCGGTAGATGGATTGTTTCAGCATTTAAGATCTACTGATGAATCAACCAAGTATACTATCAAGCTGTCAATGGTAATAGAACAACATCTTTGTATATAGAAGGGTTTTTCCATTGATATGATTGAAAGTTTGCTAAAAATTTGAGGATGGTATTTGTTTAGGTGGAGATCTACATGGAGAAAGTCAGGTATGCGCCTCCATTGTTCGTGTCATTTGTGAATGTTACCCGTACACATCTCGGATCGTTCGTTCCTAGGTCCATGGGTAGAAATTTGCTTCATGTGTCGTTTCACTGCTCTGCGTTATTTCTTCTTAATACTAATTTCAGAATGTTTCACTACCAAGGGATCTTCTGGATCTGTCGAAGGATAATTTACAGATTAAGGAGAGTAAGCAGCATGGGATAGTGCTAGCAGGAGTCACTGAGGTGATCTTACTCCCAATTCCCAACTGCATTTGCTAGAGATGGATCTAAATCAGTTTTATCATCATAATGTGACAAACTTGACTTCATAACTGCATCCATCCCTTTAAGCCATTTATGAGGCGGGTTCTAATTGTCAGCTTTGTCGTGCTCTTAATCTGTCGTTGCTGGTGGATAAGAAAACAATGGTCTCACAAAGTGGCTCCTATAACAGTCCACATGCAATTTATGTGTTTGACATCGTGGATAAAGAAAATGGGATTCATATTCTTTTCATGTCATATCTTTAATATTTTATGCTAATTTAGAATGCTCATAACCGTTTCAGGTTCTCGTGACAAGTGCTGCGGAAGCTCTGCAATTCATCTCTGTAAGATATGCAGCATACTAGTACACGTCTTTGTTTTCTAATCAACTGTCCGACTTTTACACTGATCTATAAATGCAGACTGGGGTACTTAACAGAGCCGTTGGCGAGACCCGTATCCATTTATTTTTTATGTTCTGTGATCTATAACATATTGTCCTTTGCATATGTTAACTGCATAACGAAAGTGGTAGATTTTAGCAACTGATCAAATCCATGAATCCACGAGTTCTTGCACTCTTAACTCGGTCAGAAATGAATGTGGCCAGCAGTCGAAGTCATTGCGTTTACTTGCTCACTGTCCAGCAAGTGTGTACAAGAGATAAGAGGTGCTATATTATTTCACCAATGTTCAAGGCTCGAACCTTCAACTTGACGTAGTGCTCGCCTCGCATTGCTCAAGTTTTAAAAGCTTTCGCAGGTTAAAAACAGGAAAGCTCATGCTTGTGGATTTGGCTGGATCTGAGAAGGTTGAAAAAACTGGAGCTGAAGGGAGAGTGCTTGAAGAAGCCAAGTCTATCAACAAGTCTTTATCAGCACTCGGAAATGTTATATATTCCCTCACCGGCGCTCAAGCAAAAGCAACGCACATTCCTTATCGAGATTCCAAGCTTACACGAATTCTTCAAGATGCTTTGGTCAGGTTCTCATCCTAGAAATGTTATGGCATCGTACTGCATGACAAGCTTTTGTTGATAACTGTTTATTATGTAATCACATAGGGAGGAAACTGCAGGATGGCATTGCTGTGTTGTTGCTCTCCGAGCCCGTACAATGCATCAGAAACTTTATCCACTCTTCGGTTTGGCACAAGGTATTCACCTATCTTGAAAATGCATGATCCAATACTTTGGGAGATCTCCGGCCTTGATCTCTTTTGTAAGAAAATGTTGGATGTTGTAAGTTCGATCAATTAGTCGTTTTCGGTTCCAGGGCAAAGCATATAAAAACATCACCTATGGTTAGCCGTACTGAAGATAGAATCGCCAAAAGGCAGGAGGTCGCTGCTTCAAACAAAGATGGGTCAAGGGAGAGAATCTTAAACAAAGTAAGGAATGTATCGTTGTACTGTTACACTATCTTTTCCTTTTGTGTTATGATGACTGATGCCTTTTCTATAGTTGGGAGAAAGACTGGATGCTGAAGATGTACTGCTGCTGGAGGAGTTATTCGTACTCGAAGGAATACTGTTTGACCCTTACTCAGTTGAGGATCTGACCGCACAAGCTTTCGAGGACATCACATTACACACCATTTGTTCACTGCAACAAACTGTCGAGGAGCTTGTATTTGCAGTAGAAGAGGTAATTTGAATGATGAAATATCCTTTTCAACTGATCAATGCATTTTGCATTGTCTGATCTGCATACCTATGCGAAGTTCGTATCGAGCAATTTAAGTTTCGGATTGGATACTTTCACCGGAATTTCCTAGTTGGCATCTGATCTGCTATCCTAATATAAGTACAAATTTTAGTATTGCAGTTGCATACTTTGTGTTGGCAAAGCAGTAACTTGTGGAGAGAGTGATTTTGCAGCTTAGGTGTGAGAACAAGGGTCTTAAGGAAATGCTATCGGTTGCTGAAAGGTCAGGTGCATTGCAGAATCAGGAAGGAGCCCTTTCTAGTATTCTTCAGATGATATCAATGAATTTCAGCCTCTTCATTTCGTGGATCGGATCTTTTTCGAAACCGAAGTTTCCGAATTGAGACTGGCCGTGCCAAAGCATCGAAGAACAGCAGTTTACATGTAAAATGCATTTTCTAAACTCCTTGATGCCTACTCTTACCTGTCGGAAACTATAGGATGGTTCAAATCTAGACTTCACCAAATAAGCAGAAAACATGTCCTTGTCTTGGTTAACAGTTTCACGGAAGACTTGCCGCCGACGGTAAAAAGCCGAGACCAGGAAGAGGATGTTCTTAGTTTTCATTACTTGGAATCTCATGGCAGCATCTTAAAACAGTTGATGGTTAAGTCCTGAAAGGGCTCATCAAGCTCTAATCAGGTGAAGAGGATTATATGTAGAAAGAATTTCTCTGTACTACAACATTTTGCTCTTCTCCTTTCGGAGGGAAACTTTGAACTTGGTCCTTGTGACTGATCAAGATTTCATCTCAAAACTGAGGAAAGAATTCGACAATGGCTACTACCCCTTATTGGAAAACGAATCATAACAAATCAGGTGAAGACACTCTCTCCAATCCGCGTATTGAGGCGAGGTTTCTACGGCAATGAGAAGCAGATTCAAGCCTTTGCAGCAGCCGGGGGAGCGGCACCACCGGTAGTTGGCCTGTTGATTCAAAGCAATTACTGGTTGGTAAAAGGATAAATAGTAGGAAGTAGCTGTTGAGCAGAGGCAAGGAGAGTGGAGCTTACAGTCCAACAAAGACTTTGAAGGAGTCATAAATACCCCATTGGGCTCCGGTTAAGGTTCCTATCATAACGATACGAAGAGGGAGACCACGAGTGCAGAGACCCCACCATCCTAGTTGCTTGACTGCCTGTTCACGAACATAGGACCAGCAGGAGTAAGCGGGACAATGTTTCGGAAGAAGAAAACAGTACGTATAAACCAAGATGGGGAAGGGGAGTGTCACTCACATCACCAGCTGTTGCCCCCTTGGCATTGTTGAGGAACGACACCAGGTTGTCTGCCGGATGGGAGACTACAGCACAGAGGATGCCGGCAACGTATCCTCCGGCGAAGCTCACCCCAAGCTGCATGCTCTTGCTGCATTGTTCTTTGGGGACGGGAATGGCGTGCTTGTATATGAGCTCCACAATGGTCTCAAAGGACGCAAATTTCATCATAGTGTCTGCAGAAAACCAATGTTAGACATCTCTGTTTCTGTCGAAGAAGCAACACGACACATTAGAACATCATGATTCGGATATTCGGAGCTTACAAGGTATCTGACGTCCCCAGAGTGGAACAAGCCCTTTGTATAGCCTGCAGACAACAATCAACTATCAGTACTTGCCAACAATGTGAGTTTAACTAAACATCCTCGAACTAATCTGATATAACATACCCTGAATAACCTTCAGACCGAACAAACTTCGGGAAGCCATCGGAGAGGCCACGAGCGAAACCCGGCTGAGTTTGGACACGGACTTTAACGGCCTCCATAGGACATAGTGCAACATCAGCAATGAACTCGGCTGAGGCAGATCCGGCAAGGTAAATCAAGGTCTTGTACTTGGTTGCAAACTCGGGGCCAGCCAGGTCCGAGTAGTACTTCTTGAAGAACTCGTAGAAGCCGAACTTGCAGGCCCCCTGAGCACTGTAACCAAGCAAGGTGGGAACCCATCCCCTGAAGAAGCCTTTGATTCCTTGCTCCCTCATCAGAATGCCGAATCCTGAGGAGATGTTCTTGTACTTTGTTGGATCAATCTGCAAATCACCATTAATATCAACTTGGTCATTCTCTTGTGGAATTTGGATTCAACAAAATGCGGATCTTAAATATGAAAACCAGCAAGCATGGCAAGTCCGTTGTTATAGCTTAACGATGGCACAAGTTGAAATCCTTGAAAATGCATCAGTGTTAGATACCTGTTAAATTTTTTTTGCCACATTTCAAAAGTTCTATCCAATTTGAAACCTAGTATTGTTTAATGAGCATGCGATTGAACCTAATGAGCATGATGGGTATGTAGGGTTGGAATAGGACTGTTTAATGAATTTTTTTAATTCTAAGGGTAAACATGTAATTTTGTCATAAAACGTTTACATGGGATGATGTAGTATAATGTCATTTAAATCTTTTTTAGTCGTGAGTGGCAAAAATATAATTTTAGTGAGTAAATTGATTTTTTATTAAACTAATTAATAACAAATTTTGACATTGTGAGGGCAATTTCCTCATACCAACCAATGTGGTCCGTGACTAGAGTGGAGAACTGACGTCTAGAATCAAATTCAAATTCTAGAGAAATAAACAATTGTAATTATAAAATAACTTCAATTTCATCTACGCTACAAAATTATTATTTTTCATTTACTATCAATTATTGTACATTTTTTGCCTTATATAAGTTAGTTCTTCCGATAATATCTTTTACATTCGTAAAGTTGAAGCTAAGAATCCAAGTCGATTATCACTTAAACTAAATTGGATTGGTTGTAATTTACCATCTGCAAATCACAAAATTCATTAAATTTTAAACATTTCTAATATTTCTAATGAATCATATAAATAGAAAATTAAATTAAACAAAGCGACAAAATGAATAGTTTAGAGGACGAGAGCGACAAAACACACTGGTAGGGGTAGAAAAGGGAATTCACCTGCATGTTACACTTGACGAGGTCGAGAGGGGTAACCGACATGTGAGTGAGCCCGCAGCTGACCACCCCGCCGGCCGTACAGGCGGCGTAGAAGGCCGGCGAGTACATCGCTATCTTCTCCCTCGGTGCGGCCACCATGAACGGCTTCGCCGGCGCCGGAGACGGCGTGTGGTGCTCGACGAGGCCGATCATCGACGTCGTCCTGTACGAAGACGACGCCGCCGGGGTGGCGGAGTAGAGGAAGCTCGGGATCAAGGATTGGCGCTTGTCCAACGATATCGCCATGATCTCGATCCTTTTATTTTCCTTTATTTGTTTAAAAAAAAATTTAAAAGGAAATTAGAAGTGGTATTGGATCGTGGAGAGGAAGGTGGAGAGGGAATATTAAGAGGAGGGAGGAGGTTGCGTGGAGGAAGGGGAGAGGTTCTCTGCTTTTTGCAAGGGTCGTCCTTCGTTTCCTTTGGCGCCCATTCTCTTCTTGACGGGTCAAACATTCTCGAGTTTTATTTTAGAGGAAGATTCTCGTAATAACGTGTTTTAGTTTGAATATAAGACTTTTTTTAATGTATTCTAGTCTCTATTTGGATCAACTCACGTCTGCAGCCTCGAATTTTTTAAATATTATATAAGCATTATGTTTTTTATCTCGAAAAAATCCAAATTTTTCTAACAAAACAATGCTCTCCTGGCTCAGTTTTACTAAATAAACGGGAGTCATTAGGAGAGCGTCATGCTAAAAAGTAATTATACGGTGGTACATTTGATTAATAAATTTTAAATAAAATATGAAAGACAGATAAATTATGTAGATATAGCATAAATTTGGAAAATTTTGTTAATCTCCTACATAATTATATTGTCACAACAATAAAACTATTAACTTTCTGCCAATTGGTAGATATGTTAATTTATAGTCATGAAGTGGCAAAAATTACAAACATTGTTGGTAGCTCGAGAATTTTGTGTGCGCAAAATATAGTTGGGTTCATTAGTGGAAGGTAATTGACTTTTTTTTTGAACACTGGAAGGTAATTGACTTGGAAGTTCACAAAGCGACATGTTCATTTTTATGGTTCACAAAATTGGCTATGAAACTTTGAAACAAATGTCGGGCTCGTGTCTCTCTCCCATTGAAGTCTTAATTCTAGTTCCATATAGACTTAGGCTTCGTTGTTAGGAATTCCCAAATAATAACTCTAATCCTCGCCTCTGCATCCGTAGATTCGAGATCCGAAAAAACTCTTTTTTTAATGAATAAATAGTATTATCTCTGTGAAAAATTACCAAAGGTATTTACACAAAAATGTATCAGAGAATATACCAAAACTATTAGATATTCAGATAACAATAATAAACAATATCTAATACATATCCAAAATAATCAACACAAATAATCAACGCCAAAAGTTTATCCCCTACACCAAAGCACGATAAATAATCCAAGCCGAGCATCACGATCATAGAGCTTGCACGCCTACTCCACGAGCCGCCTTGCTTGTAGGCTTCCTTTGGTGTTGGTGGCGTCTTCCCTTATGCTCGAGATATCCTCCGTACTCAGACAATTTAAGTCGCGAAGCCTCAGACCTCAACTACTCTGCTATGACTGAATCGTACTCACCGCCCCAACATCGTTACCACGTTTCTGCCAAGGAGACACTATCTAAATGCAAAAGAAGTTGTGACATGAAATCTGAAATAAATGCAGCGAATTACGAATTCATGATATGTGTTATTCGAGAGGCTTACACAAATGAATGCAATAGAAGTTGTGACCTCTATATCTAAGCTTACAATTGTGGCCAAGTTGTAGAATGAACTTATCTCCATCTGTGAAACTACTACATCTAAACTCTTAAATACCAATAGTTGGTTGCATACTATAATGAAATTAGCCGAGGATTAAATTGTTGAAAAAATGGGAGAAAAAGAAAAGAGGAAAAATTGTTTTCTAAAGAAGTCAAAGGAGAAGAGTTGACTTGCCCTTGTATCACATTGAAAAGTACAAGGATGAATATAAATTTTAAAAAAAAGTATGTGTTATTGAGCTGTAAAGTACTAGTGAGAATAATGGCCTTGCGCGCATGTGGTAGGTCAAAATTGGGCATGTATTTCGACAATTTGCACCCCTGCACACATAATATAGACGCCCGAAATCATTTGCCCATCACATACTTCATATGAACAGCTAGATCACTGTCGTACTGAATTACATGACCACCATACGACAAACACGTGGATCTGTTCGTTTCAATGCTGACTTGTAGGAGTCACATAGGCTTATTGGTACCATTCCTCCACCAAATGTTGTTCTGACGTGGAGGGCCAATGGATGCTGACTAGGGTCGGAGAGATATCCGAGCCTTTAGTTGATGAGTTCGTGAAAACACATGACCCTTTTTGATAAGTTTGAAACCACAAACATATCTCTGATAATCAAGCAAACCACAATGTACTAATGTGGACTTTTCCCAAAATTATAACATTGGGTGTACTAGAATACTAGAAGATTCCTAAACCACCCTATATAAATTTATAACATATCTAATTAAAAAAAGTGGTCAGACTAGCATTTCAATCGGTCAGACCGTACGACTTACGATATAGAGAGCATAGCGGGTCACTCTCAGGGTCGCCTCTCAGGGTCGCTTTTTAAAACTATGGTAAATATTAGAATATCGATAAATATTTTAAGGGAAAATTACGCTCAGGTCCCTGTAGTTTGGCGTTCCTCTCTCTGGGGTCCCTGCATTTCTGAAATTGTTCCTGACATCCCCGAAGTTTGGTTTTAGAGACTCTCGGATCCCTGACGACTTTTTTCATTTTTGGTCATAGAAATGACCAAAATACTCTTAAACAAAAAATAAAAAAATTCACCTTTTCCAACCTTTGAACAAAAACATAAAAAATTAAAAACTAACCAAAAAACAAGATCAAACCAACCAAAATCAAGAACACAACCAAGAATATTGAGAAGAAAAAAAACTCAGACCAAAATCGACTATGGCCCTCCTCGACGCCGAGATCTTTCGCGGGAACTCACGCGGCCACTCTCCCGACTGTTTGCGACCGTTCTCAAATTTTAACAGAGATATTAAAGACGGTGATAGGAATAATTGCGACGGTACGTGAGGGACGTGGGAGGAGTTGGTGCTGGCGAGCGCGGTCAAACGGTACGGTTCTAAGAATTGGGAGGTTTGTGGCGGTGGAGGTCCAGGCCAGGACAGCCCTCACCATCTCGTCTCCGCCACCGCCGACGACTGCCACCGGAAATACTCCGACCTAAGCTTCCGGTTCAATGGTGATGAAGTCTCCAGCGGCGGGGTTCTCTGGCTGGAGGAACTCAGGTGACTGAGGGTCGCCGAGCTGAAGAAGGAGGTCCAGCGATACGACGACTCCATCCTGTGAGTATTTTGTTCTTTTTTCTATTTTTTATAATTTAGATCTAGTTCGTTATCTAAGATTTATTATCTCTTTTTTATATTTCTTGATTTTCCTTTTGTTTTACGAAATCGGGGACAGTTCGTTGCAATTGAAGGTGAAGAGGCTTGCTGAGGAGAGGGAGAAGAGCTCGGGAGGAGGAAACGACGTCGTGGGGGAGGAAGACGAGAATTTTACGAAGAAAGGGAAGAACCGGAGGGTCCAGTCCTCAAATTTGGAAAGATCTGAAACCGATAGGCCGGGCGGATCTAGGCGGGAGGAGGACAAGGCAGTGGCGGAGGAGAGGGAGGAGTCTTCGTCGTCGTCGTGTTCTTGATTGGAGCTAGTTTTGGTTGTTCTTAATGTTCTTGGTCGTGTTCTTGATTTTAGTTAGTTTGATCTTGGTTTTGTGTTGGTTTTTGGTGGTTGGTATTTTTGTTCAAAAGTTGAAGAAATTAATTTTTTATTTTTTGTTTAAGGGTATTTTGGTCATTTCCATGACCAAAAATGAAAAAAAGAGCCGTCAGAGACCCGAGAGTTGATAAAACCAAACTTCGGGGACGTCAGGAACAATTTCGGAAATGCAGGGACCCCAGAGAGAGAAATGCCAAACTATAAGGATTTGAGTGTAATTTTCCCATATTTTATTCCCCTGGAATTGGGTCCAAAGTTTGACGCTCACGACAACTTGGTGTTGTTGGAGGGCCCACGAAATGTAACCCAAAACCCAATCCAAGTAGTAGATAGGCCTTTGTCACCCACAAGACTGCATCTTCACCACACATTCTCTTTGAATCTTCACTTCCCTTGCAAAACCTTCTTCAGTTGCAAACTTGTAAGCGACTTCTCTGTACCTCTGGTGCTCGAGCTCCAATGGCTTCCGTCTCAGCCTCGTGTCTCAAGTTCAATCCCTGTGTTAGTCACCACCAAGCAACCATGGTCAAGTTTCCGAATTCTTACATTGTTATTTAATGTGCAATGTTATATCACGTATTATATATATGATGGTCAATGTAATATTGTGTACTAATGCCATTACATTTGTTGTTTATTAGTTAATGCAAGTTCCCCTTAATAAATTTAGGCTAGTTGCTCGTTTACATTCCTTCTGTACTACTCAAAGTGCCTCTTGCTCAAAGTCATTTTTTTGTAGGAGAGTTGATCCAGTTGCTAACGGATTTGAATTGCCTTGTTAAAATTTTACATTCAAGTCTTACGAATGAAAATGATATAATATTTAAAAAATATGTCATTACTAATTACGATCCAACAATATTTGACTCTCACTGCCAGAAATTGAAAATAAATTTTCTTTTCCTTCCTATTTATGAGAAACCCACATTGATTGTATTGTACTAGTTGGATGTAATTTATAAATGCACAAAATTATCTACATTTTTTCTCAAGATTTTAAGTTGTATGAAAGATCTAACATCGGGTTGACTCAGTGACAGATAAAGTTTTGTATGCTTAAGATCTACAAATTGTATACCTGAAATTTTCTTTTTATCAATTGCTACATGATTGTCGCCTGAATAATCTATTTAATTAAGAAGATATCAGAATCCTTATATTCCTTATTGGTGCAGGCAGCTCAGAGAGCTAGCTTAAAGAAGGGGGCAGTAAATTGGGGAAACAAAGGATTCTTCTCTTCGAAGGGCTCACGCCGCCTCACCGTCTCTTGTTCTGTAATTTCTTAATTATCATCAAGAATATATCTCTATGAATTTTTATTAAAAATAATAAAAGAAATTTTTTGATGTCCTTGAGGATAAACTAATTTGTCAGGCAAAACCCGAGACAGTTGAGAAAGTTTGCGAGATAGTGAGGAAGCAATTGGCTTTAACCCCTGAGACTGAGCTCACTCCTGACTCCAAATTCTCTGCCCTTGGCGCCGATTCACTTGACACTGTAAGCAACTTTTCTTCTTGCATGTGTTTTGCACAACAACAATGTTTGGTGGTACAACAAAATTCTTCGTACGATTTTAGCGGAAAATTTATTTTTATTATGGGATGGGAATGTCTCGAAATTTCTATTAGTCGATTGGAGCAAAATAATATAAGAAAGTAATGCCGAGATATAGGAGATTTGTGCCAAAGATATTACCTAGCTAGTAGTGACATTTGTTATCTAGATAATCAAATATCTTTTACTTTTTTTAGGAGAATTGTAGTACTTAATGTCACAATAAGTGAAGTGCATTCGCACATTTGGCATAATCTTTTGATAGGTAATAATACTTTACTTATAAAAATAAAAATTTTTGTATCGAATTTCAATATAGTTGCATTATCATCGTTGTTTAAACCGAAAATTTTAAAGAAGTAATGAGATTAAAGAAGTAATTTATAATAATGTGAGCAGGTGGAGATAGTGATGGGATTAGAGGAAGAATTTGATATAAGCGTGGAAGAAGAGAGTTCCCAGAACATAACCACCGTCCAAGAGGCTGCTGATCTCATAGAGAAGCTTGTCCAAAAGAAGTCTGAAGCTCCAGTGGCTTCACCCTAATTAATTATCTCTACCATTTGCCTCATTTTTTTCAAGTACTTTCCCCACCCATCAATTTCCGCCGGAAAATTAATTAGTGGGACTGAGTTTTTTTCCTCCAAAATTATTTGCTTGAATGGAAGGGTAGCGATCAGTAGCGATGTGTTGTTTTTGAAAAATTATGGAAAAACCTGTCCATTGTTTTGAGATATATAATTGTTGTAGCCATGGACTTGAAATTATGTAATACTATAGTATCGCAGAAATCGTATTAAGACTGTCATTTAAAACCTATCAAATCGGTCAAACTGTTTTGGAAAAATATTCATTTAAAGCCCTGGGCTGATTTTCGTGCCTACTTGGCCGAGAACGACGTGGTGATATGTACTTACGAACACTAATAAACGTAACAATTAACATGTGTAATTATTTATTATTGTGACCGGTTTCTTTTTTATAATTAAAATTTACTTACCAAAGTCGGAGTTTTGGTTTTTGTATACTCGTCCATAGTTGGTCAGGAGATCGATCTTTAGACCTAAAATTAATGAAGGCACAAGGTTAAGATCATATTAATAACCTTATACTTAATCGAATTTTTATAGCATGAATATACTAACTGTAGTTAGTCCAAGTGACAATAAACTTTGATAATTTCAGGAATTCAATTTTTACGACACCGTTGAGAGAGGCACTTACCAGAAAAATAATCAGTTATATGAATTAATAAATTTTAATAGTAAAGACTATAAATTCTTTTATTATTTATATTTCAATCTTAATGTTTGCAACTAAATTATTGTCATATAAATATATACTACAATTCATATTTTGTGCTTAAAAATCATTAGAAAATTTTGCTATAGATTTTACACAATATACTACTATTAGCCACCGAAAAATTACTCATCATTCACCACCAAATTATTTACACACATCTTGTATATTTTTTATCTATTATATTTAAAATAGATCACTATCAAATTATTTTAGGAGTGTGTTTTCCAAGTTCGTTGATTATCTTGTATAGTTTATAACGATATTTTTTATATAATTCAACATTTAAACAGCTCTCAACCGTGATTTTTTAACGCGTCACCACCGCACAGCACGACACCTTATAGAATATAAAAACGGCGGCCGAACATGTCTCAATATAACAAGACCCGCATCAGTTTGCGTCAGCCAAAAAAACAACCCAAAATGACTCGCAACCGACGTTTAACAAAGCAACCTCTTCTAAAAAAAAGCAACCGAAGGGATCAAATATTCAAATCTCCCCATGTAACGGAGCTCGGGAGGAAAATAAAGTTAAAAGAGGGAAACCTTTAATTTTTTTTATGTAAAAGTTGATTTTAGTAACTTGTTGAGTCTTTGGTCAAATTACACACTACTATCTTATAATTTATATATGTTCATTGAACGATAGAAATTTATCTAGCTGACATTCTATTTAAAAAAAAATTGGACAAATATATTGTCAAGTACCATTAAATAAAAAAATAGAAGATAAGTTTTTCAATTTTTTTGTTGTAAATAAATTGAAAACAAATTTGTTTCCCTAAGTATAATATTTTGTCCAAAAAATCATTCGATTAGTAAAATATCAACTAAAAAGAATTATATTATTCGGTCAATAATTTTTAAAATTGTGTAAATAGATTAAATTAAACCACAATAGAGAAAGACACCGCGAGACCCTACTCCCTTTCTCTACGATTTCCTCGAGAAACGAGGGCGAGAATCTCTCTCTCAAAATCTCCTCGCTTCAGTGTTACGTACCGGCAAGAAGACGAAGTAGCGAACACGCCGAATTTTAATTAAATTATTTTCATCCAAAAATTAAGGATACGTTTCTCAATATATAAAGGGGAATGGATCGGAGGAGGGCGGGGAGTCCGGTGTACGCGCGGCAGTGGAGCGGGGGATCGAGCAGCAACGGATCCTCGCCGGCGATGTCTCCGGCGCACCCTAGCTCCCGCCTCGGTATGTCCACCGTCAAGCGCACTCAGAACGTCGCCGCCAAGGCCGCCGCCCAGCGCCTCGCTCAGGTCATGGCCTCCCAGGCCGCCACCGCCGCCAACGACGACGATGACGACGACGCCGACGACGATCTCGGCTTCCGGTTCGCCTCCAACAACGGCAGCAGCAATGGCTCCCACGCCTCCTCTGCGGTTCCGGCCTTCACGAGACCTAATAGATCTCCTTCCCCCGCGGTAGCCTTTTCGTTGACTTGAAATGACTTCGTTTCTGCGAGTTCCGTTGACTAATTCCTGATTTCGATTTCGTTTTTTTGTTTGTTTCTGATTTGGTAGTTAGGTCGGAACTTCGTAGAGCAAGTGCCCGCGGCCAGGTCCACTTCGGCGGGGAGGCCGTCGATGTCGGTGCGCACGGGGACTTTGGTCCCGCCGACTACCAAGTCATCTCTGAGAACGCCGTTGACTATCCCTCCTATTGAGCCTCCTTCCAGTAGGAGTCGAGAGAGAAGGTTCGCGCGGACTTGCTCTTTGGAATTCTAGACTCTTTAGTTTCCTGGTTCTTGCAATTTAACACATAGAGTGAATCCGAGGATTGTACTTTTAGGTTTTGGTTGAAATGAGTGGGGTTCTTGTTACTGAAATCATTGGCGAATAGATACATGGCATTCTGTTATGCATCGGCTGCGACCAGTTGTGGTGAAGGGAAGATTACGCTATGGTCGAAGGACTATTTTTCTCTCGAACTTATCATGTATTTGAGCTCCTGTGATGGCTTAGTAGAAGTGCATAATGTGGGACAATCTTGCTTATTTGAGAGTTTATTTTACTAGCGGTATGATGAGCAATTTTGAGCCGTCTCTAGAAACTAGTATTCTGCATGCAGTCGATCATGCTTGGGGACTATTGTGCTTCTCCACACCGCCTGACTTTGTGGTTAATTTTTCTCTCAAACTGTTTGATACCTGTTGACGTGGCATATTGATGTCTCTGATTACTGCAGGTTTGTGATTCCAGATGCCGGGCAACTCAAGGTGAAAGATTCTGTGGATCAGCGTGAAGCATCTGCACTTCAAGATGAAGTAAGCTATCATCTTCAATTGATGAGATGAGAGGAGTATAATAATCTCCTGTCTCTAAAATGAGCTATTCCTGAAACTTGGGTGTTCAGTACTAACAATTGAATTTCACAGCTTGATATGCTACAAGAGGAAAATGAGTCGATACTTGACAAGGTATGCAATCTTACGTCCAGACTGTATATTTGTTGGAGGTCTGCTCTCAGCTCTGGCTGCTAACATCCATACTTAACCTTGGCACACAGCTCCGGCTTGCAGAGCAGAGGCGTGAAGAGGTGGAGGCTAGGGCTCGAGAGCTTGAGAAACAGGTAATATATATGCAAATATTTTGGTCTGCTCTTTGTGTTTCTGACTGTTCAGTGGAATTACAATTAACCTATTGAAGAGAAAAGAAGAATAAATGAAAAAAATATAGTAGTTTAGGAAAGACGTCCTAGTTTTTCTTTTCTTGTTGCATAAAAGTGATTATGCTAGCTGGACAAATATTAGGCAACCTATCTGCTGAGATAAGCTATGATGTTGCTATAGTTCAACCACTATGCATTAGCTCTTTCAAACGTTAGCTTTTTAAGTACTTGGATGTTACTAGAAGCTGGACAGATATTCTTCTGCTTTGTTGGGGGATGTAACCAACTATTCTGCTAATAGTTGCTCGATTCTTAAATTTAATGGTTGTATACTCCCCAAATGTCTTAGACACAGTTCTTGGCCTTTGACATGCTATGTTTTCCATTTGACATGCTATGTTCTCCATTTGACATGCACAGGTTGCTGCTCTCGGGGAAGGTGTATCTCTTGAAGCTAAACTGCTGAGCAGGTGAGCAATGGTGGTTTCCGGCTGTTAGTATTGCTATTATTTGGTTCCGTTGTTCTGACTATTGGTCCATCCACAGAAAGGAGGCTTCATTGCGTCAAAGAGAGGTGAGAGGTGGTTTGACTGTTGTATTTCCCTATATCTTGCTGTTCTACATGCCCTGGGGACATAATGTTGCAGGTCCATTGTTATACTTCATTTTATGCCCTTTTGCTATGACAATTGTGTGGCTTGAACTTCTGATATCCTTGTATGCAGGCCGCCCTTAAGGCTCTAACACAGGCGAAAGATGGGAGAGATGAAGAAATGGCAACTCTTCGTACAGAGCTTGAGGTAAAGTAAAGGATACTCCAATTAGATAGTTTCTGGTTCTACTTCACATTGCAATATCATCCATTGAACTTTATGTATTGAATAGAACTTAAAAGAGGAGGCCTCGACAGCTTCAGAACAGCTTCGTGAATCAGAATCAGAAGCAAAAGCTCTTCGTACGATGACACAGAGGATGATTTTGACTCAGGAGGAGATGGTTTGTGCACAGCATTGTTATTTTAGTCTTATAACTTGCTACATGTGATAAAGAGAGAATTTAAAGTCAGACGTTGCAACTGGGAGTAAACAGTTTTAACAGTACTTTTTTTCTGCTGTTTAGGAAGAAGTTGTGTTGAAGAGGTGTTGGCTTGCTCGTTACTGGGGCCTGGCTGTGCAGCATGGTAGTCTTCCTTTTCAAAGAACCAATTAATTTGTAAATGCATTGCCATTGTTACGTAGACAAGCTGATTTTGTTTCTTATCACATTTATTTACTTGGAACGCAACAACTGCAATATAACCTCACCAAATTGATACTCGATAAATTAATCACCTCTTTTAAATAATAATTTTCCTAGTCCCAACTTGGGTCAGTGGAAAATTTAATAATTTTTAGGAAGACCCTTATATAAATTTGTAGCCCATCAATATCATAAATTAATGGTTTTTGGATATTACAAACATAACTACGACAAATTAGTAAAATATGAATCTAGTGTTACTTTTTTCTCATCAAATTAAAATCTAGTTGGATATCTCTAATAGTTCACATGGCATTCAAAAGCTCCGGTCTCATGTTCGAACTGCAACAAAGAATTGTGAAAAGTTGTTGCTATTATCGCTTAATTAACAAATCAATTAGTAAAATTTTATTCACCCAGCATTATTATGTCTTATCGTATACTTTTCCTTAACTGATTCAGTAATTAAGTCATGATCACCATACAAGTTCACTATATTTTATCTTGGCTTGATCACATTTACGTAGGGGTCCACCCCTGGCAACCTCGCCAGTGTTTTGTTCACCCTTGTAGATTGACTTCATTCAGCATTTTCAGTAGTTAGGTTATAAGTTGAATTTCCTCTTATAAATTTATACCTTGCAGGCATTTGTGCTGACATAGCAACCATAAAGCACGAGCATTGGTCGGCTCTGGCTCCTCTTCCATTTGAAGTGGTCATATCTGCTGGGCAAAAAGCTAAGGAGGACTCTTGGGATAAAGGTGGAGGACCATTCCCTTTCTTGGAAATGCTATTTTTAACTTTCACCTGTTACTAATTGTTAATGGCTTGTTGAAACAACTTCCCTCTGTGTGTGTGCTTGCGTGTACATTTCATATATATACTGGTTTGCTTGCATGTATGTCTGTGACTTGCAATTGTTTAAACTGTGCCATTTTGATCGGTGGAATAGGTGATGGTGATCCAGATAGGAGCAAACTTGCACGTGAATTGAATGATTTAACAGGAGAGGGAAATATTGAGAGTATGCTTTCGGTGGAGATGGGATTGAGGGAATTAGCTTCTCTAAAGGTTCTCTTTCAAGACTTCCAGTGTTTGGATTCTTTGAAGCTCTAATTCGTAATTCTTTTGCTTTCAGTGATATGCTAGTTTATGTTTACCTATGTATGAAGAAACAATTTTTTTCTCATGGATTTCCCTTATCAGTTCCTCTTTTTTGCATGCTAACTTGAAGGCTTATGCGTGTAGGTTGAGGATGCTGTTGTTCTTGCATTGTCTCTAAACAGACAATCTAATGTGGCGCGACAAGGTATATCACTGTCTGGTGTGCAGTTTCTGTTTCATGATCAGATCACTATCTGGCAACTGCTACCGGAGTTCCAATAAAATTGAGTTGCATAAACTTACTCATGTCCTTTTTCATATACTTAAAGAAGCTTCTACGAAATCCTTGTAGAAATAAAATAAGCTGAAAGCATCTGAAATATCAGGAACTTTTTCTAAGGTTTTTCCTTTATTCTCCTCTGTGCATCTGCTCAGGTTCCGGGGATCCCAAGTTTTCTGAGGCATTTGGTAAGAATACAACTACAGCCTAACCTATTGACGATTATGTATTTGTATCTGATGATGTCTCCTTATCTCTCGTAGAATTAAGTGAAGGAGAGGCAGAGGATGTTCTTTTTAAGGAGGTGAATTGTTCTCTCCTGTTTTTTCAGTTTTTACTGCTTTCATTTTAAGGAAAGGAACTCAAGAGTAGTTTCTATCCTTCTGTGAGCTTCTCCCCTCGGTTATGTTTGGTCAGATAACATCTACTCAATAAGTTTCCTCGTGGTAGCAATCAATTCTGGAAGAGGTTTCTAAATAAAGCTTGAGAAAGATCGGCAATATGCTTGACATTGTGAAATCCCTGAAATGAGAAATAGGAGGAATTACCATGTTTCAGGCCATTGTAGTTGATGTGGAGCAGGGTTGTGCTCGCCGACCGAGCTTTCAACTTTAGGTTGAAAAAGACTAGCTACAAACTTTTCCTCAGTTAACAGTAATCAGCCATGACGTGGCCGATTTTGCTGATCTTACCTTTTCTTAGAACTCTTGAACAGTACTTTTAGGAAAGTTTTGTTACGTCAGTTAATTTGAGAAGGCCTTGCTTATTCTCTAGGCATGGCTTACATATTTCTGGAGAAGAGCCAAAGTCCATAGCGTGGAAGAGGATATTGCAGAAGAGCGTCTTCAATTTTGGATCAGCCGGATGGGTCAGTCACCTACCTCGCATGATGCCGTGGATGGTAAGTTCACCATCTATACTTGAACAGAATACAGTTCTGGTCGAACATATCTTATCCTTCTTCCATTGTTCAGTTTTCTTTCTACTTGCTTAGTGTGCACATATCTGCCAAATAGCATTTTGCACATTCTCTCTTTTCTACATCACTTGCTCTGATGAGCAACTTATGATTTATTCATGGCGCAGTTGAGCGCGGTCTGGTGGAGCTTAGGAAGTTGAGCATAGAGCAACAGCTCTGGGAAGCATCTCGCAAAGAGATTGACCAATCTTTGGTTGCCAATCATAACCCTACAACAGATCCAGAATTATCTCAGTAACATTTTTGCCTTCTCCCTGTCAAGAGTTACTGGTTAGTTGCCCGTGTTCAAATTCCGTCTTCTGCTTAATTCCATTGCCCTTCTATAGTTACTTTTTGCTATTTCGCGACGTACCCCTTATATATTTTCGATCTTGTCCGTTCACAGTCGATAGATCTTGCCAGTACATCACTTATCAGTGCAAGATAGCAGATAATTCTTTAGCTGTTGGGGAAGATTTGTTGCACTTTGGCCCCTTCAACATTTGTTCATAAGTAGAGTATTGCCCGAGTTCAAAACACTTCAAAGGTTAAATATACAAAATTGTTCATATTCCCCATTTTCTTCGTTGAATTTGTAATATGTCGTCGTCCGATACCATAGTTGGCATAAATGGGAGTGACCTTTTATTAATTATATTTTTCAGATAAGTACCTTTTTTAGTAACTAATTATGAAAAGGGCGTCTTTATAACTTCAGAAAAGATGTCTTTGTTTTTTTTTTTCAATTTGCATTTCTTCTTCTTGTTCTTCCAGGCCAGAAAAGGCAATCTTTTCCGGTAATTTTTTAGTTTTTAGGAGCATTTCCGTATATTAAATTACATGGATGGAATAAAAAAGGAGCCGAGCGACAAGGAAGATTCGATGGCAGAGAGAGCAACATAAGCTTCGATCACCGGGTTTTTTGGAGTTATATATCTCTTATAAAATGATAAAGAATAAGAAAGAAGAGGAGAACGCAAAAAGTGGCGGTCATTGAAGATCTTGAATGTAAAAGATAGGACAGTGATCGACTATAAACAATTCTTTTTAAAAAAATAATTATTATTGGAGATTTTTTTTGGTGGAAAATTATTGAAGATAGAGTTTGCTCCATATGAACCATATAGTGTGTGGCCCAATACTTGCAACTAATTCGCGTCTGTATTATAGAGTCCAGATTCGGCCTAACTCCTAGTTCCTTGGTTAGTATAAATAGGCTCATGATGTTCCTGGGCTGGATCATGTTCTTTACTTTCGATAAAACACTTCGTATCATAAAAAAATCTCAATAAAATACAATAAAAAGGTAATTTTTTTAACCATGATTACCCAGTGATTGAACCATTTACTTTCGTCAAATCATCAACACGGCGGAGTCGGGATAAATCTTTGTATCTGCAGTGTTAGCGACGACACTCTTTCCATGGTGCGGTTTTTCCCATTGGTTTTGCCATATCCGAGTTTTAAAGAGGTCGGTGGCTGCGGAATAGGAAGATCTTGTTTCAATGTAAATAACATAATAAAATTTAATTCTTCAAAAAAATCGTCAACGTCTTTTACCATTAAACTAAATGTTCTTTGGGTAATGTTATCTCTTCCTACCATAGTTTTAAAAAACGCGGTCCGACTGGCGGTCCGAAAATCGTTCAGAAGACCAGTCCGTTTTTAGGAGTAAAACGGTATCTGGTCAGACCGCCCAAAATTTGAAACAGTTCGTACTGGTTTTTGACTCTGATTATCCGGTCTGACCAGATTTGTTCCAAATCAACAAAAAAGTCATATCATATGCTCAATTTTTCTAAATCAACAAAGAAAAATAGACTTTATATGTTATAAATTGATTGATATTTCTAAAATGTAGCTTTTGAAACTAATATTTTGACTATTTAGTCTACATATTATTTGAATAATAGTAAAAATTTAATAAAAAACTATCTGGTCAAACCGGTGGTCCAACCGATCAGACCAATCAAACTGGAAAACAGATGAAATCCAGCCCGTACCAAACCCCGTATTTTATGACTATGCTTCCTACCAATGAACCACTCGCTCTCCTCTCCCAAGTTTTGGTCCGACAACTCCACCGTGAAATCTCTTTAAGTTTGCGCAGCATCATCATAAATGATTATTACATATGATTTTATGTTTTTTTTGTGTGGTTTTTCTGATAGGGGGTTTTTCGTAGTCAGTCTTCATTATTTATTTCTACTATTTTTATCTTTAAAAGCTGTTCAAATCTTTCCTAAAACTATCACACAGCTGTCGATCCTGGTTTGAAGGATCCATGACTTTCGGTTGCCCAAGCTTCAGTTGATGAACATGGTGAGGACGCCATTATATTAATGATGGTGAATAGTTTTTTTCAAGCTTTTCAATCTTTTCGACTTAGCAAAAGTAATGTCTCCTGACATGATATAGACTCCAAATATTCATGACCTGAATGTAAAAGCGTCGAACTATTATCCCTCCATTTATTAGTGAACTATTTCTCCATAAATAGCAAATATTTTTTACTTGCTCCTACGGAACCCAGAGGTCAAAAAATTGAGAAAAGTTGGTCATTCAAAAGATTCTTCGAAAAATTAAGAATGACTAATCTTTTCGAATTCAAAATCGAATAAATTTGATCTTATAAATCCGACGATGTTAGAAAAGAGACTTAGAAAATGTATCATTGCATTTTGTCAACCTCTTTTTTCTCTACTGAATTGTTACACCATGTAAAGTTTTCCACTAGACTTTCGTGTCGATCAAGCTTTAGTTGGTGCATGAGGTCGCAATTATATTAATGATGGTGTAGAATTCCGTAACTATTGAAATTGGTATCACTTTAATAATGGTGTAGGCCTTTAGTTTTTGTTCTCTTCAATTGGGAATGATGATTTAGATTTCCCAAAAATCATGACAATTAGGTAACTTAGAGATGCTAAAAGATCAGGGGAGGGCCCTTAACCCGCAGGGAGGATATAATTGCCAAGTCATGCCAGGGTATAATTGATCATTTGTGGGGGCTGAAATGTTGGCATTTTGCTATTTGTTTGGTTGACCTTTTTTGCAAGTATTACGTTGCATCACTTTTCCCTTCCTTAATATCAAAAATTTTCAACAGCATTCTTCTATTTTAACTATCGATTTCGACAAACAATTACTTAAATAGCCTTCTTTTTAAGGTAACATTTTTAGAGAAAAAGTGTTTATAGCTTAATCAAAAAGTTTCAAGTTCGACTCATCGAAAATATAGCAGAGTTAAATAATTATTAAGAGAACTTTGTCAATTGTTAAACCTTGACTAGCCGGCAAAGAAGAAAAATATATCGATTTCGATTTTAGGAATACACCGATATTCAAACTTACTAATAGTTATTTGGAGTAATGATGCAATGTTAAATAACTGTTGAAAAATCTTGTCGCTTTTCAAACTTGAATTAGTCAACCAAGAATAAAAAAGAATTGGGAATACACCGATATTAAAACTAACTAATAAGAGATTTGTCGTTATTTAAAATTATGATCAACTTAAATTCTATTACAAAAGTTTCCAAGCTTTTGGTACAATTCTCGGTGGTGCTCATATGGGGGATGGCCCATAACTTTCCCATGTTTGCCGCTGCTTAATTTGTTTGAGATTTTTATTGTTGGGTTCCAACTCGTGCAAGATGACGTGGCATATTACCTTGTTTGTGTAATTTGCATTTGGTGAAAAAAGTATCGAATAGGTCCAAAACAAACGAGCCAAGCAGTACTGTTTTAATGCCCATGACGCCTGGCGAAGAGCACGCCTACGCCGTGGTACCCATTTCAACTTTACAGCACAAAGTCAATACTTGATTATTGATGGGGTGAATTGTATTTTAAGGTCATGTGATTTGCATTAAGATTATCATAGCACTACCCCTCATTAATTAGGTGAGTCGAATATAAAATTAGTGATATGACATGACACGCTGATAAAATTAACAGTATGATATTACATACAAGATAACTCAAATAACTTAACAAAAAGTGTGTAATTGTCACAAATTATGGCTAGTATGATCCTATTCTCACAAATTATTGTCGCCTAACACATGGAACCCATGCTAATTGTTGATTGTGGTCTCCTTGATTGATTTGAGGAAGTCCAAGGCTTATTCCTCCCACAAGTTAAACAATTGTCCCACTAAGGTGAAGGTGGAGACCTAATCTTCTTCTTCTTCTTCTCTTGTTTTCTTCTTTCTCTTTTTACACTTGGAGACGTTCGTCAACTCAAAAGGAACATCTTTTTGGCTCGCTAAAAGCCAATAAGAAGAAACCCAGATGTGATATGAGTACAAAAAGAAAAAAATGTGAGAAACAGCGACCAAAAGTTCTGGAAAGTGTATAGGCTGGCTGGCTGGTTGGTTTCCACTATTAACCCTTGGGAACGAGAGAGAGAGTAATAGAAGACACGTCCACCGCCATCTCTGCAAATCCTGTGACCAGGAGAACAGATCATTCTTATTCCTAATCTCATCTCTGTAGATAACAATTTTGATTGTTACATAATATACGTCTTTTTGTTGATACCAACTGGTATCGTCCGATTAATTCATACTAGAGTCGGTAGGATTTCTGAACGATGGTAAAATTTTTTCAACAAATACTTAATATTATTATCTTAAAAATATGAACTCGAAATCTCTTGATTAACTTTGAACAACTTTATTCAACTCGTTGTTACTATATACGTTTTTATTGGAAACAAATAAGATAATACTAAGAGATTGATAAGAAAAGAAAGATTAAGACCGGTTCTTTAGCAAAATCAAGTACAAATAATATGTACCTGAAGCCTAGTTTTTTTCTTGAGGGGTTTTTTTAGATGAATTTGATTTAGAGACTAAGTATTCAAATATTAAAGGAGTAAAAAATTGTACCTATCCAAAAACCAAAAAAGTACAAAAAATTCTAAAAATTCCTGCATGTTGACTCAAATCTTATGTTATATGAAACTGTATATTTTTTCGTAAAATTAAATATTACGGATAAACGACTTTCCACAGTTCTTATGAAATTATAATTTTTTACCTCAGTTATGGTGATTGTATATATAAGACAACATTTTTAAAAATATTTGACATTTGATTGAACCTAACAAATATTTTATCAGAAAAACTAACAGATCCTTAGTTTTCATTAATTAAATAATTGAGAAAAATCTACTTTAGTGAAATGTGATTTGACACATATAATTTTGTGGTTAAAAATGACCAAAATAGTACCAGTGATTTCATGGGTGACACTTCTCATTGGGATATCCATGGTTTCTATGAAACCATAAAGACCATTTTTGCTATTTAAAAAAATATGACTATACGTGTCAAACTGTGAAACCATTAATATTAAAATTTACCCTAAATAATTTGTACAATAAGATTCTAGCACCATTTACACGGAGAGCGACACAAGAGAGAATGGGCCTGGGACAATAGCGTATCAACCATTTTGCTCTCTTGCAAATAAACTACCAAAACACATGTTCGGTCCTCTTCATGAAACGCACAGATCGATCACAAGTTGAGGAAGCCATACGCAACTATGAGAATGTTTCACGTATTCACTGAATATTGATTTATTTTGAAAGATCTTGAAGTTGATATGCTGATGATTGAAGTTAATTAATATTTTTTTAGAAAATATCAATTTATAAATCAACTCCATTATCCAATTCCAGGATGTTTAAAAAAAAATCTTCTACCCTAAAACTTTATTCAATACCTCGAAGATGCCACCATGAAATCCTCCACGATGACTGGTCACTGTCTAATAAAGAAGCACAATATACCTTGTAAAATTAGACTGTACATGTAAGAGCATAAGGAATCTATAGCGACGTGATTTGGATGGTCGGTCGTCCAGTTCCCTGCCTGGTCCTGCATCTAGCTCGTGACGTGAAGTGACAAAAGATAACTATGTTTTAAACTTTTTATACCAATTTACCTGTTATTCTGAGTTAAAGAAAATATACTCAGGATTCTTATCCCAAGATATGGACTTGCTGTTGTTTTTCTCCTCCTATGGATGACAATTGGAACCGGATCTTGAGTGTCCATCTTCATCTGGACTTAACATATCTAAATGTTGTTGATTTTGACTTGATTGATATTCAAATCCTACTTTTAAAAGGATAAATGCATGAATAATGATAAAAAAATATTTAGTTTGGATCTTACACGAATTTTTAAAAATAATATTATATATAAATATCCAACACAGGGTTCAGTGAATATTTGTATAAGATGTTAGATTTTCGAATTGTAAGACTTATAAATTTATTTGGATATGTAATGAAGTAGTGTGGGGACTATAATCAACTCCTATGTAACCAGTACCAGGCCCAAAAAACCTACATACAAGATCAAAGAAGGGTCGAGTGACGAGATAAAGAAAACCGAAGTTTGCGAATTAGATGACACAGAAGTAGAGTACACCGAAAGAAAAAGGGGATTGGCTTCTATCTTGAAGAGGGAAGGAGGAGGAAAATGTGTTGAATGGAGTAAGAATCAAAAGAGGAAATAAAAGAGTTAATTGGCAAAGATATTACCTATCTAGTAATTTTGTTATTAGATAGTTATTTATTTTTGTATATGTTTAGGCCATAATTAGGCTTATGGTCCTATTAGATTTAGTGCACTTGTGATGGGTAATAATATTTTATTTATTAAAAAAAATCCTCAATAACCATAAAAAAACCGTCTGTAACCAATCCAAATTTTGAAGATAATAGGTAGAAGGATCTCCTCTAAAAATTCACAGTTATAAATAAATTTATCACTCTTACAACTACCAATATGGTAATCTCTACGAACATCCGAATTAACCATATAATATAATATATGCTGACAAGGCAAGTCCCACTTATGGTGTTCAATGAAGGTGCCTCTCTCATGCCTCTCTTTCAACACCATTTTTTCAGGCCTGCAAGTTGGAAAAGAGACAGGAAAAAGGGAGGATAAACACTGCAATGATCACAGTGGAGAAAGAAACAATCCTTTTTTTTTAATTTTTATTCAAATTATTTATTTATTGCCATGTCCCTACCTCCATGTCCTCCACTTACCAACATTTTTTTTAACCAGCACCTCCATCCATCCCCTGCACTGACCAACATTCTGTTATATATCTAATCTGTCTCTAAATAACAATAAACAAGCAATTCCCCTTTGTACTTCTCCTCATCCTCAACCTCTGGAGCTAACAAAAATGGCTAGAATTTCAGTGAGCCTCTTAATTATGGTTGCTTTGAGCATTTCAATGGTGGTGGAGGCCTCCTTTTCACATTATGACAGGATTTTGAGGCTCCCTGGTCAACCTTCCCAAGTGGGTTTCAACCAATTCTCAGGTTATGTGAATGTTGATGACAAGAAGCACACGGACCTGTTCTATTACTTCGTTGAAGCTGAAACTGATCCAGCTTCCAAGCCTTTGGTTCTCTGGTTGAATGGAGGTCAGGGTCAATCCAACTTTTTTTTTTGACAAGTAGAGTTTTATTGATGATAACACGGTAAAATTCGGTGGGAAAAAGATGCAGTAGAGAAAAAGAATCCAATTCTTAATTGCCAACTTCTCTCCTTTTTTTTAATTAGCATGGTTTCTTTTATCTTATTCTTTGGATGATTGTAATGCAGGGCCTGGATGTTCTTCTCTAGGGCTAGGAGCATTCTCAGAGAATGGACCCTTTAGGCCAAGTGGCAAGGTGCTGGTGAGAAATGAGTATAGCTGGAATAGAGGTACTGTTTCCAACGTTTGATTAATATAACATGCTTATGCAAACAAACCGCCAATCTGCTATCCGCTATCTGCTAAATCCATCACGACGTTGCAGAGGCCAACATGTTATACTTGGAGACACCAGTGGGAGTGGGGTTCTCTTATGCTACCAATAGCTCCTCCTATGTGGGAGTGGATGATGAATCAACAGGTATAATTCACGTAACCAACTTTTAATTTTGCTATTCATCTTTTTTAACTGGTAAAAAAAAGTTGTTGAGCTTTTTCTTGTGATTCATATTCCCAGAATTAGAAACAAAATGAGAGAAAGACAAGATAAAAGTAAAGAATGTGAAGACTTTAAGGCTTTTAGGAGATAAAGATGCAAAATAAAGTTGCGGATAAGACAGTATTTCCATGTAGAAGTTTCTTGTCTACCTCCATTTTACTTGCCTTAACACCAAAGTTTTCTTTTACAAAAGTACTACTTTTTCTCTTTTAGAAGAGTGCAAAAGTACTACTTGGAATGGGTAAAAGAAGAGGACTACAACAGTATGTTTCGCCGGAATATCATTCCGGGTTCGAACAAACATCGAAAAATTAGTCGGAAAACAACTTCCGGTGAATGGTTTTATGCTCTTCTAAATGGCTTTATGCTTTTCCATCTTGTTAAGCCAGGGACAATCTTGCATTCTTGCAAAGTTGGTTCGAAAGGTTCCCTCAATATAAGAAAAGGGATTTGTTCATAGCAGGGGAAAGTTATGCAGGTCACTACATCCCCCAGCTTGCGAAGCTAATAATCGACATCGATGAAAAGGCTGAACTCTTCCATTTGAAAGGCATTGCTGTAAGTTTGGCATTGTCATGGACTCGCATTGTTTCGGATCGATTACTTTCATTCGATTGATCTAACTTCTTGGTATCCATTTTGCAGCTGGGAAATCCGGTCCTAGAATTCGCGACGGACTTAAACTCGAGGGCCGAGTACTTCTGGTCTCATGGACTGATATCAGATACAACATACAAAATGTTCACTTCTTCTTGCAACTACTCGCGCTACGTGAGCGAATACTACAGGGACTCGCTTTCATCCGTCTGTTCCGAAGTAATGAACCAAGTCGCGAAAGAGACTAGCAAGTTTGTTGACAAGTATGATGTTACACTTGATGTTTGTGTTTCATCAATCCAGTCACAGTTAACTGCTATTAGCCCCCAGCATGTATCGAAGCGGATTGATGTCTGCTTGGAAGACGAAACGGTGACTTACTTGAACCGAAAGGACGTTCAGACGGCTCTCCACGCCCGCCTTGTCGGAGTCACGAGCTGGAAAGTTTGTAGCGAGTAATGTTCCAGCTCTTTAGCCTTGTTAAAGATATGAATTTGAAAGTCAGTACTGATTTTTTTTATTTGTTGGCTAACAGCATTCTGGATTATGTGGTGCTGAACTTGGAGATCCCTACAATTACAACGGTCGGATCACTGATCAAGGCGGGAATTCGAGTATTGGTTTACAGGTAAATCAACAGCCGAAGCAAATCCGTAAAGATCGTTAAAGCCAAGTGCTATATTTAACATCTGCTAAATCAGTATGACTTGATGAACATCACAGTGGAGACCAAGATTCCGTTATACCGTTGACCGGAAGCCGAACCCTCGTCCACGGCCTGGCGAACGAGTTAGGACTCAATACAACAGTACCATACAGAGCTTGGTTTGCAGGGAAACAGGTAAACTTTTTAACCCGAAAAGCGTCTAGGCCGAGTCAAAGAAGCTGATCATTTCAACCCGTTTCAGGTCGGAGGGTGGACTCAAGTCTACGGGAACATGCTCTCGTTCGCGACAGTCCGAGGTGCTGCACACGAAGTTCCGTTCTCGCAGCCCGAGAGATCACTCGTGCTGTTCAAAATCTTCCTCGAAGGGAAACATCTACCTGAAGTTTTCTGATGGAAGTTCGAAGCTCCAAAGTTGATTGTGTGTGAATATATATGGTGTGTCAAGTAAGAGGACCACAAATTTTTGGGTATTTGGAATAGAAGAAAGAAAGAGCAGAGGTTTCAGTCCAAATGTGGTTGACCTTGGAATGAACAAGTTTTTTTTTTAAAGTCAATTTTGACCATATTGGATTGTCTCACATTCTATAATTTCCTCGCATCATGATAGTGTGTTTGGAATAGCATATTCAAAGTGTAGATGTGTAGATGGTAGGTTAAGTTATTCGAATTCGAATTATTCGGTGATCCGTGTAGAACCCTTGATTTTGCAGATTGATTACTTGCAGCAGAAGCTTGTATTTAATGTCCAGTTTGTGTTTTACGTAGTAGTGTCTACCAATTCTTTGGGTGAATCTGTTGTCTATTTGTTGGATTGAATTTTGATATTGATTGAGGTGCATCTTTATCTCAATTTATCAAACGTCCAGATTTTAACATAGTATCGGATCATAATTTGGCATGCTGCCTACTAATGGTAATTAGTAGTATTCATAAAACTCATATCTTGCCCTCTTTTTTAAATATAAATCCAGATTTTTGTCCTCGTCTTCTTAAAAAAATGGATCCCAATAGTTATAGATGCTAAAATATAGGATGAAAGTCGACTATCGGATCCATAGTATTTATTTTATTTTTACCTTTTTGAACGTCATAATATAAGTTAATAGGTAACCGAATATCTTTTGTATCCACCATTTTGCTACTATTATCAATTACAATTATTTAAAACATGATTAATTAAAATTAAAATGCAATTGATTTTGATTTATAAACAATATAAACATACACATTACCAGGCGTACAACCCACATATTTTCCTCATACAAAAGAAATTCTTCACTTCTTTTAATTATTAAAAAAATATCAAAGAAAAACTTAATATATTTATGCCCAAAATAATTTAGGACACCACTAATAAGAGGCAAAAGATTTTGGAATTTTGTTGGAGGGTTTTCCGGGGAGGCTAGGAGTTTCGGAAATTGTAGGTTATATATATATAACCTTATAAAATTAGGGTCTATATCCTTTTTTTTAAATAAAGATCTAGATGGTATTTAAATCTCGACTCAATCAACAAATCTTAGACCTGTCAAGTCTTAGAATCAAATAGAACTTCAATATCCGAGTCTAATTGCCACTCTAAATTGCTGCCAACATATAAGTGGAGGAACTCAATCTTTATTAGCTTCTCCCTCATCTTTCTAATAAATCTAATCTCTTACCGTGGATACAAATTCATCAAGCACTAGGTAGCCACCCATAATGGCAGCATTTTCCTATTAGTATCTTCATCAACAAGGACCAACCCAGAAACAACATAATCATCATTAATCCAATTTTCAACCGACAAGATCACCGACTATGATTGTCCATCCCCCACTCCTTATTTTAAATATTTCTTCAATTTGGGTTAGTTCCCTTAGCAAGAAGGTCAAACAGAAATATATATGCAGATAAATCGACTAATCTATATTCGACGTTAACATTAAAAATGTTGGAAAATTATGATGTTTCAAAATTTTATTATATTTAATTCAAATAAATTTGTGTAGTATTCATATTTAAACTTTTTAAATTTTCGGTTACATGATCTTTACATGAATTTATGTTATAGTTCAAATTTAAATTTGTGCAACGTCCACAATTCAAATAAATTTGCTTTTTTCCGGGTTATTCTCAAAATATTTTTGTTATTTTTTAGGTGTCGGATCTCTATCATCGAATGATTGGGGTCTACGTTTATGAGTGGAATAGTCCTAAACACTATTTAACACGACTCAGATTTAAACATTTTTCTTCTTTTCTGCTAAGATTTTCAATTTTTTTCCAACAAAAAGTGTAAATTAATTTCTTACAAAATTTGACTCAAATAAATAATTAAACAATCACAATTCGATCTCTCCCAGAAGTCCAAACTCTTTGCCTCTCCTTAAAATCAACTCTTTAAAAGTGCTAAACCTATTCCCAAAAAAAAACTCTTTACAGTGCTAACGACTATAAGTGATTAGTGGGCGGACAAATAGATTAGATAGTTTTAGACAACAGTAACTAGGTTGGTACCGGATTAAATTTCAACGTTAAAAGGACATTTTTGGAATTTGCACTTCCTGCCATTTAAAGTTACCGCCCTCTCATCATTTTCTGCATTTTTTTAACTCACGTCCTACTTCTTTGGCTACCAACAAATACTTGGATCAATCCAATTCACTAACAACAAACGCTTCATTTTGAAGGCAAAAACCGCCAAACCGTACCAAACTCACCCCAAGATATCAGTACTCCGGATTCCCCACCGCCCTTACATGCCAAAAGCTATACCTTTTAGGTGTCTCCTTCGATCACACTTGATGTGATGTGTCATTGCTTCAGATTGTGTGTGTGCAGATGTTTGTTTTGAGGTTGATACCGCTGTTGATCTATTTTGGTTGGTTACTTTTTTGCAGTTGAAGTTGATATATGGATCTCCGGAATCCGCTAGCATATTTACGGACAACAACTATACGTTCGAATCCGGGGCGACTCCCGGTAGGGGTTTCTCCTGAATAGTGTTTGTCATGCTATTTATGGTGTGATGTGTACAGTCTGAAGAGCTGAGAAAGACCAACAAGTGCTCTGCCAAGCCACTTGCAACAAGTCCTCAACATTTCATTATAGACTAATAAAGGTAAACCCAATAAACCAAGGCCTACGCAGACACCAAATCGGGCTCCGACTCGGTAGCACCGCTGCTGCTATTCAGCACGACGACCTTGCCTTCGGAATCAACATCCACGATAACCGAGTCGCCCGGGTTGATGACTCCTGCTAGCATCTTCTCAGCCATGCTGTCCTCCAGGAGTCTCATTATGGCTCTTCTCAAAGGCCTTGCTCCGTAACTCGGATTGTAGCCTTCATTAACCACCCTGTCCTTGAACTTCTCTGTGACCTGTAGCTGTATGTCCTTAGTCTTTAGCCGGTCGTACACCTCCTTCAACATTATCTCCGATATTTCCTTCACCTCTAGCTTGGTGAGTTGCCTGAATACGATCATCTCATCCAACCTGTTTAGGAACTCGGGCTTGAAGTACCGCTTCAATTCCTCGGTCACCAAGCTCTTGATTCTGTCGTAACCGGTGTTGTCTCTCTCTCCACTATCAAAACCTATCTTGCGTCCGCCCTTCTCAATGACACTGCTGCCCACGTTCGAGGTCATTATGAGAAGAGTGTTCTTGAAGTCCACTGTCCTACCCTTGCTGTCGGTGAGCCTACCGTCTTCGAGAATTTGGAGCATCATGTTGAATACATCAGGGTGAGCTTTCTCGATCTCATCAAAGAGAACGACAGCATAGGGACGACGGCGAACTGCTTCCGTCAATTGACCACCCTCGGTGTACCCAACATACCCGGGAGGTGAACCAATGAGCTTAGAAACAGTGTGCCGCTCCATGAATTCACTCATGTCAAGACGGATCATGGCCTCCTCTGAGCCAAAGTAGTAAGCAGCTAGAGCCTTTGCCAGCTCGGACTTTCCCACGCCAGTAGGACCAGAAAATATAAAACTTGCAATTGGCCTGTTGGGACTCTTAAGTCCAACACGAGCACGGCGAATAGCACGACTGATGGCTACGACAGCTTCATCCTGACCAATTATACGCTTGTGCAGACTCTCTTCCATCTTAATGAGGCGCTCAGATTCATCTGAGGAAACCTTGTCAACAGGAATGCCAGTCCACGAACAAACAATATGTTGAATGTCTTCTTCGGTGACCATAGGACCAACATCCCCGGCCTCAGTCTCAGCTTTGCTCATCTCCTTTCCTTTCTCCACAATAGCTGAAATCTGAGTTCTGAGGTCCATTTCCCGATCTCTCAACTCTCCAGCCTGATAAAAGATCCCACAAGTTCTAAGTTCAAAACTGGAAACACATTCTAAACTAGTAGTTTGGAAAATTGTTAATATATCATCCCAGGGAAAGCAAAACCCGTATAGCGGATCATAAAAGATGAATCAACTTGATAAAGAAACATCTTTACCTTTTCAAAGTCTTGACCGCGCACAGCTTCATCCTTTTCCTTTACAATCTGTCTAACCTCCTTTTCAAGCTCCCTAGCTTCCTCGGGGACCTGCCACAGCTATGCTTAAACAAAGTCCACGGGAAAAAAAGAACAAAATGGCAAAAGTAAAACCAGGATAGTGGCACATACTTGTGCATGACGAAGGCGGACTCGTGAACCAGCTTCATCAATCAAGTCAATTGCCTTGTCAGGTAGAAAACGGTCACTGAAAACATAAAAAAACCAGCAAGGTTCTATGTCAAACAGAAGAGTAAACAGAAGAGTAAAACCATCCTATGGCTAGGCAATTTCATTTCCCGAGTGCTTGCACACAGTTGTAACAAGTCAACTCCTGAAAGCTAGCAGCCTCCAGAATCACACATTACACCGGGACAGGATTCTTATGGATTTTGCCAAAATATCTATAAGGTTACAAAAAGGCTTTCTTGTCACAATGAGCTTCTGATTGAAGTTATAAACGTGTAAAAGCACCGGAAAGGGAAACTTTACCTGATGTACTGGTATGACAACTTTGCAGCAGCCACAAGGGACTCATCCGTATAACGGAGCTTGTGATGGATTTCATACCGCTCCCGAAGCCCTTTCAGAATTTCAATAGTCTCATCAACAGTGGGCTCTGGCACTTTCACTGGCTGGAAACGTCTTTCCAGAGCTGGGTCCTTCTCGATATGCTTTCGATACTCATCAATTGTTGTTGCTCCAATGCACTGCAAGAAAAAAAAAGGTACAACATCTTCAATACATTCATTAAATTTCATTTTCCGACTCTTGTCAGCATTCAGATCACACGCAGCAAGTGTGAAAGATGCAATCACAAAATTGAACAGCAGAAACTGTCCGGAACAAAGCAACAGTCACCTGTAATTCACCCCTGGCAAGCGCTGGCTTCAAGATATTAGCAGCATCAATGGCGCCTTCTGCTGCACCTGCTCCAATTAACGTATGCACCTCGTCAATAAATAAGATAATCTCATCACTCTGTTTAATTTCCTCCATCAATTTCTTCAGCCTTTCCTCAAACTCTCCACGGTATTTGGTGCCAGCGACAAGAAGCCCCATGTCCAGAGTTATGACCTAGTTTATTGATGAGTCAACCAAACCAATCAGTTTCAGAAGGTTAGTATGATAACTTCACCAAGGTGCGGAACGGCTTTGTGTATAAAAATCGTACAAACCTCGACAAACATAATATTCACATTACGCATTGGCTTAGCGTTAAAAAAAGATGAAAAATAGCCATTCCCCATGAGGGCATCAACGAACAGACTGCAGAATATGAAGCAAACATCATGGACATATCAGCTAGAACAACCACTACTCACCTTCTTGCCCTCAATTGTCTCAGGAACATCACCATTAGCTATTCTTTGGGCAAGACCCTCAGCAATTGCAGTTTTGCCAACCCCGGGCTCTCCAATAAGGCAGGGATTATTCTTTGTTCGCCGACCCAATATCTGGACGACTCGCTCTATCTGTGGCTGTCTTCCGACAACAGGATCCAATTTACCCTAGAAGAAAGAGAGAAACAGGCTTCTCAACAAAAGCACCATAAGGAAAAAGACCAAGAGAGTAAAATGAAGAAAAAGCATCATCATGAAGCATAAGCACACCTCCTCGGCCAGCTTAGTCAAATTGGTACCATACTCTTCAAGAGTAGGCATTTTCGTGCTACCACTTCCTGTTCCAACTGGAGTGGGAACATTCTCTGTGCTCTCACCGACCATACGAATAACCTTTTCATATTGCAAACGACAGATGTTAAGAACAGCAGATAACCAAAGTATTCCAGGTACCACAACATAAGTCCAGCAAGAGCATTAAACTTGCCTGGGTTCTAATGTTACTAGGGTCAGCTCCTAAATTCTCCAGCACACGGGCCGCTACACCTTCACCTTCGCGGAGTAGGCCAAGAAGCAAGTGCTCAGACCCAATGTAGCTGTGACCTGACACATTTAATAAGCCACAACATCATCAGTAGACAATTTACTTTTCCTTGGGTGCAGTCACTTGATCAAATTCTCTACACACAACACTGTGCAGCAAACGTTGAGAATGAAACGGAGTCTATCTGTCTGAAGAACAATCAATATATGTTGATTGCAAACATGGTAGTACACACGCGTGAGTTGTTTACTGCTCAACTCCATGCTACTGTGAGTTATTTACAATACAACATAGACTTAAAAAAATATGTTTCATAAAAGAGGATAAAGATCATTACCAAGATTACGAGCTTCCTCAAGCGAAAGTTCCAAAACACGCTTTGCACGAGGAGTGAATGGAATCTCCACTGCTACAAATCCACTGCCTCTTCCGATAATTTTTTCCACTTCGACTCGTGCATCTTTTAGATTGATACCCATAGTTTTGAGAACCTTTGCAGCGATTCCAGTTCCTTCACCAATAAGGCCCAAAAGAATTTGCTCAGTGCCGACGAAATTGTGCCCAAGCCGTCTGGCTTCCTCCTGAGCAAGCATGATTACTTTGATAGCTTTCTCAGTGAACCGCTCAAACATTGCTCTGGGCACAAATCGATTAGCCTTTCGTTGCCTTGAGGACATCCCAACTCCAGTTACAACCGCTGAATGGAAACCCCCTCCATATCTAGTCAGTGCGTCTAAGCAGTTGGAGCTCCGCAGACCCGAGAATCCACTTGGTCTCAAACTTGCAGTGGGCACCCTGTACAACATTCTAGGTGCTATTCTTTTAGGTTTCCAAGATGACCGTGGCGCTGATCCAGGCACAGAAGCTGGATGGCTAAGAACTCTAGCCATGTTGGTGCCCCAGAAAACAGCCTGCATCCCACAAGGGCCAACCTTGGTAAGCTAACTCTGCCCGTTACTACTTAATACAATAACATACACAGAAACAAACAGAGAACGACTATTTCGTCATAAATCATCAAATATCAGAGGAAACCAAGTCCAATAAAACTAGGAATATGCATATGACAATCTGAAAATCCGATGATCGTCTACCGAGTTTCCACGACACCAGAAGCATCCCAATAAACAGCTACAATCTCCCATGAATGGAAACAGTCACTATATTTAACTAAAAAAGGAACAGCTGACAATTGAATTTACTTGAAAAAGATGGTACCTCGACAAAAGCTTCAGCTAATCGTCAACCTGAATTGGGCATAACCAATCAAATTAACTCCTAACGCATACAACAGACGCCAAAACAAAAAAAGAACAAATAGAACTTCCAAAACAAATTAGCTTCAATAAAAAAAAACTCTAGCTTGGATCTAAGTAATAGAGATAAAGTCGACAACTTTGAAGGGAAGCATCGAAACCATCGACGACCCAGAAAGCCTAATCCCAAAATCCGAAACCCCAATTGACAAAACTGGACGTAACCCGGAAAAAGGGACTAAACCAGGTAATTAAACAAGCACAAAGGATACCCCTGAAAAAGGGATTATTATTTTCACTTATTTCCCAAAGAAGCAGCTTCGTATCCTACAAACCTAAATATATAAATCAGAGAGAGAGAGAGAGAGAGACGGCGACCTTCTTCTTCTTTCTTCTTCTTCTTCTTCTTTTATGGTCGGAATGGGATTAGATATTAAGGCACCGGGGGACCTAACTCCTAAGGCGGTGGTGGTTCTGTTTTTTTTATCCCTTTTCATCTTAAGCCCATTCTTAAAGCCCGTTACTTGCACTTCCTTCTTACCCAACCCTAAACCAACAATGAAAGATTTTCTTTTCGGAGAATTCGAAAATTTATTGAGCCGACTATGATATTATATATATATATATATATATATATATATATATATATATTATCATAATGTATATGTACTATGGTAAAATTATATCTGATGTGTATTTCTAGGGATTTAATGTCGAAAAATATTTATTGGCCGTGTAACTAGTTACTATTGTTAGCGAATATTTTTCTGAATAAATAAAATTTCCACTTATACAAAAAAAATTTATCACATAACAAAAAAAATTAGACAAGTCATGTCAAAATGCCTATACAAAAATTCTCCGTAAAAATTTTAAAAAATATTATGCGATGCTCCAATTTTAAATAAAATGTCACATTCAAGCCAATTCAGACCGGTGTTACTAATGAGAAAAAGCACGAGTAATATTCCGAGCAACGGCTAATCCTAATTCATGCTAATTCGCAAACTTAAAATTCGAAAACTCCTTATGATAATTAAAATCGATACTGTCCTCTGACCATTTTAATATTTTCCTGACCTTTGAAAGAGAAAAAAAACACAGTAACCTAATTCCACGTACTCTCTTCAGATTTTTTTAAAGCTAAAATAAGCCGAATTTGTGTTCAATCCGAAGGTTCGGTTCTCGTGTTCACTTTTCTGTCAAAATACATCGCTTTTGGATATACACGAGACATTCCCCGACTTGATTTGTAGCATTTCGTTTCTCATAGATTCAATTCCTAGGACATTAATGCTTTTTCGATGAAATCGTAGATAGAAAGCATCGAGTTTGGTCGGCAAATGTCATCAACTTAAAATGCAACAAAATTCGAGTTCTTAGAAGTACACCTTAAATATTATTGGGTGAGTTTTTTCAACTTTAATGTCCCTACTTGTTACAAACATGGACTAATTGTTCAATGAGTGTTCGAATACTAGATCGTTTAAAAAAAATGATTTGTCGGTTACCAAGAAAAAATATATTTATATTGCAGACCACCAAGCCGACACCAAAATACGATATTTTGTGGAAAGGGAGAAGAAGATGGATACTCTAAAAACCAATTCTGAATTTAGTATAAAAAAAATAGTTTGCATTCGTTTTAAGCTCCTTCTTTCCCTTTCTCGACGAGGCAAAATCGTGGCCTAAAATTGCATGGGGTCTCAGTCGAGAAACTTGTAACAAGTAGGGCCTCAAAATAATTTGGCATTATTATCCACGAATAAGAACTTATGGTCTCAATTGGGAAAATATCTTCCTCAATGAGTCGGCGATATAATTTTGGCCTTGTTGTCGATTCTATCACCGTCATTACTCCCGGGAGTAGTTTTGTGTTAGAGACGCATTTCGTACTATGTATTATTTTAAAAAGACATTTTATATTTCTTGTTATAAAAATTTCCAAACAAACGATCAATTGGTTTTGTTGCAGAGATGACGTGGAAGAAATGTGACAATGACGTGGAAAAAGTAGACAAATTGACGTGGAAGGCAATAAAAATTAACAAATTAAAAGAATAATAGCTTTCGTCTTCCTCGCCCCTCTTCTCACTCCCCTTGGTTTTGGAATAGTAAGCCATTTGTCACACAAGGTAGATAATCTCATATCGCTTAGTGCAATTGTGAGAGACAGGTCTATAAGCGCGAAAAATCTATCAACCTGTTACTTTAAAGTTTTGGACTGTATATGGAGATTCTAACATGGTATAAGAGCGGGCTGATCCCGTGCCCATTGTTGTGCTCGCACGAATTCTATTTCTCGCACGTTGGCGAAGTCAAAACTCGTGCAATTTTTGACCCGATGGGTCTTGTTTGAGAGGCGTATTGAGAATTTTACATCATTTAGTACAATAGTAGGGACACGTTTATAATTGTGAAAAATTCACTTACACATTACTTTAAAATTTTGGATATAAAAATTCTAACAGACACAAAACCTGGCGGGCGACAGATCTAACTGCTACTAAACAGTTGACGGAATACAAATCTCGTGGGCGATAGTCTTAACACTTAATGGATAAATTTGGAGGTTGAAGTTATTAGAAAGTTTGTTGATTAAGCAGTTGTAGTGTTATGTTGAATCATAAATCATCTTATACAAATTCTATCATCTTCCTTCTTCTCTAATTTATCTTCTCTTCCTCCTCATCGTTAGAGGTCGTTGATCGAGCATTTGGCGATCGTGATCGAACTCTGCTCGCCAGGTGTCCTCGTCAAGGAGAGGGAGGAAATAGATTTTTTTTAATTGTTATTATAATCCACGTCACCCATTTTTGGTATTTTTTCCACGTCAGTGATTATTTTCACTACATCATCTCTAGTTCTCGAAAATTTAATGTGGCGGTAATTCATTTTACAAATGGTATTAAAAAATATCTTGGGAAAATCACAGTTTATCTATCTGTGATTTCACCGATATTATGTTTAGGCTGTGTAGTTTCAAATTGGTAATTTATTTCATATACTTTCTAATCTTTTGCAGTATACGGTCCACTCCGGACGACAGGGATAAAACTTTCATCTGGCTTGCCACGTAGGCCAAAATAATGTAGTTTTGTCATCCACGTGGCGTGGTAACTGGGTAAGTTGTTTGACATGCTTTAGAGTGTATAATTACCAAATTAGTACCTACTATTCTTTATATTATTTCAAAAGCCCTATCTCTCCTCTTTCTTCCTCCTCTCCTTCATCCTATATCTCCTCCTCCTCCTCTTCTCCTCCACTACCTCGAATCTACTCTCCTAAAATACTAGCTCACCTGAAACCCGAATGGAAGCGAAACAAAGCCAAAACGATCAAGACCCAATTCACATACCAACAAAAGAAATCTAATCAAGCGATAAAAATCAAAACTTGGTAAGTGGGTGGCTCCTTTTATCTATTGGGGATGATCTGAAGGGCGTGAAATCCATGGGAAGTTTAAGGTCTTGCGAGGCAGAGGCCTCGTGTACCTAGCTGATAGAGAGATGGTAGAGATCAACAGAAATGTGGCCAAGAAAAGTTTGGGTTCCGTAGGAACAGTTAATTATAGCTTCACCTTTCCTTTCCGCTACTGCTCTGTCTTTTTTGGTTTTATTTACATGTCTTCGTTTTATCGGAGGTTTTACTTCCAATTTTCTCTGTAGACTAAGGGGAAAATACTAGGTCGGTGCTGAAGCCGGAGGAGTCGTCGTGGAAACAACAATCGAGGACGAGGAGGTGGTCACTGTAGTTGGAGATGCTGTCGGACGGCGGGTTCTGTTGATCTAATATCAGTAAACAATGAAACATATAATCGTATGTAAACTGCAAGTAATATAAAAGAGAAGGTTTAGAGGATGCTCACGATCACACTTGTGGGTAAGTGTGTAACACCTTCGTCTTCAAGTTAGAACTTCGGATTAAATCCTGGACGAGGCGACAGTTTAACCGTGTGTCCTTAAACTCTTATTACCCGCCTATATGCTTCATGCCTCCGTGGGTAATAGAGCTCCCAAGGTACAACGCCCAACCACATGTACAAAAGGAAGCACTTTCGTACACCTTTCGAACCTTTCACCGCCTTAGAACTCCGACTCTTTTATGCAAGAATGATGTGATGATGTTGAGGGAGAAGTAGAGAGCTCTGAAGAGATGGGATGATTTGGAATGAAGGAGGAGGGCTCCTTTTATAGGCAACCAAGGACCTCCAACCTCAAAATCTGAAATAAATGGCAGCCATGAATACCCCTCATAACTTTGCTGTTACAAGAGACATGATTACCTCTTATTTACATTGGATGTTACCTTTGAATTCAAATCTCACATTTTTGAATTCAAAGAGACACTTTCTGGAAGGAGAAGAAGGATCCGGAAGATGGGTTTGTCCAAGCTTAAGCCCAACGGACTTAGAGCCCAGAATCGCTACAACAGGTCCGGCCCAGCTCTAAAAAGATAAGACCCTGGAACCATTCCCAGAAACCCACAATTTCGTAACCCGCACCCCGCACCCGAGCCCGAGCTCGAGCCCGAGCCCGGCCCGACCCGGGGCAGGGCGCGCGTGCGTGCGTGCCGAGCTGAGCTGGCCGGACGGACGGACGGCGCGAGAAGCTTCTCCCTCCTCCACCAGTTTACCCATGCTAGACTTCTAGTCCCTTATAAACTTGTCTCAGCATGATGCGCTAACCAATGTGGGATTGTGCTTATTTCAATAACAACCATACCACTTTAAAGCCAATTTTCATTCACCCCGAGAATTGGATTTTTGCAAGTGTTATATATCGTTACGAAGCTCTATCAACGTGCTCCGTATTGATCTCACAAATACCCAAAATTAATTGGTGTGACCTCCAATTAAATTAGCTCAAAGTTGCTCACTAATAACTTAGTTATTATATTTAATTAAGATTCTCCCTCTAATTAAATACTTGGGCCAAAGCCCAATACACTCACTTGTATTGGGCCATCTCTTCCTTGGTTAATAAACCAATTCTCCAACAATCCCCCACATGAATGCAAAATGGCTTATATGACATGAGCCTACCAATGCTACATGCAACTTGGAGTTCTGCGAGAATTTGTTGCATCAGGAAAGGTGGTTGAAAATCTTGAACCGTCCTTAGTGAAATACCTTCGAATATACTTGCCAACCAGTGGACGTGATGCCTTGAACTGTTCGGCATTTTTATGTATACCAAAACAAAAGTACTCACACAACTCCTTCTCAAACCACTACTTGGTTCTTTCATTGTTTTCCATTTTGGCCCTGGACTGCCTTGGAAACTTTATCGAATGCTCTAGAGATTTAGCCCTTAACTCATCTCATAGAAGCGGCCCCTTCACATTCGATATAGGTGATCTCTTATAAGGAGTATCCTGCCATACTCCACTTATATATACTTGAAGTATAAGGATCATTAAAAGCTTAAAGCTTAACCTTCACATGGACAGGTCTATCACTCTTTCATCATAGGAATAGGTAAGGAACTCAATTTCTCGAGTGCTTTGTTCGACCCTAGCCTCACAATTCAGTTGTCCCTTTGAACCTGCAGATCGGAGATTACGATCCAGGTTGGGTTGCCATCATGGGTTTAGGTCATTTCGTGGGCTTTAATCCCATTCCCCTCGATGATACCTCAACTTGGTCCCTCGTTAGACCTTTAGTTAATGGATCCGCGATGTTCTCTTTTGACTTTACATAGTCTAAAGATATCACACCCGTTCTCAATAATATTTTTACGGATTTATATCTACGACATATGTGTCTAAACTTTCCATTATACACATTGTTTTGTGCTCTTTCGATAGTTGATTGACTATCACAGTGCACCATAATGGGAGGCACTGGTTTTGACCACATCGGGATGTCCTCCAAGAAACTTCGGAGCCAATCCGCCTCTTCAGCTACTAGATCCAATGCTATGAATTCTGATTCCATAGTTGATCTAGCAATGCAAGTTTGTTTGCATGATCTCCACGAGACCGCTGCTCCTCTAATTGTAAATATGTATCCGCTAGTAGATTTTATATTCTTGGAGTCTGAGATCCAGTTCGCGTCTGAATACCCTTCCAGAACGGCTGGATGTCTCGCATAGTATAATCCATAGTTAGCAGTGTACCTTAGGTATCTAAGGACTCTAACTATCGCTTTCCAATGTTCATAATTGGGATTACTCGTATATCTCGATAATCTGTTTACCGAGTTTGCAATATCTGGTCTAGTACAGTCCATGAGGTACATTAGACTGCATATAACTCTAGAATATTTTAGTTGTCTCACACTCTCTCCTCGATTCTTGCAGAGACTCGACACCACTTCCATAGGAGTTCTCGCAATTACATTGCTATCCTTATCGAATTTGTCAAGTATCTTTTCGACATAGTGACCTTGGGAAAGCGCGTAACCTTCTGAAGTCTTGGTGATTTTTATCCCAAGTATTACATCAGCTTGTCCCAAGTCTTTCATGTCGAAATTTTGCGACAATATTTTCTTTGTAATTTTGATATTATCATTATTACCCACGATCAACATGTCATCTACGTAAAGATAAACTATCACATAGTCGTTATCATCTCCTTTCACGTAGACACATTTATCACATTAGTTTATCTGAAACCCGTTAGATAGCATTACACTATCAAACTTTTCGTGCCATTGTTTAGGTGCTTGTTTTAGTCCATACAAGGATTTTACAAGTTTACACACCTTATGTTCTTCACCTGGAACCACAAACCCTTCGGGTTGCTCCATGTAAATCTCCTCTTCCAAATCTCCATTAAGGAAGGTCGTCTTCACATCTATTTGATGGATCTCTAGGTTAAACAAAGCCGCCAAGGCTATGACTAACCTAATAGATGTTTTCCTAGAGACAGGAGCATATGTGTCAAAATAATCAACACCCTCAGTTTGCTTGTAGCCTTTAACAATAAGTATTGCCTTGTATTTATCCACTGTACCACCAGGCTTCATCTTCTTTTTGAAGATCCACTTATGGCCTAGTGGTTTACTACCCGGAGGTAGATCTACTAGTTCTCAAGTGTGATTATGTAAGATAGACTATATCTCACTATTCACCGCTTCCTTCCAAATAGCAGAGTCTGTAGAAGACGTTGCTTCTTTGTAGGTTACTGGATCCTTTTCCAACAGATATGTTAGGAAATCTAATCCGAATGACTTTTTTTTTCTAGCCCTTTTCCCACGTCTAGGCTCTTCAACTTCATCTTGAGGTTCCTCTCCCCCCACATTGCTCCCACTTTGGTCAACTTGACGGTCAACACCAGTTCGAGCTTTGTGAGGAAAGATTTCCTCAAAGAATGAAGCATCCCTAGCTTCTATGATAGTATTTACGTGGACATCATAGTTATCTGACTTGTGTACTAAGAATCGATATGCAGCACTATCTTGTGCATAACCGATAAACACACAATCTACCATCTTGGGTCCTATCCTTGTCCTTTTAGGAGGTGGGATCGGAACCTTAGCAAGACATCCCCAAACCCTTAGGAATTTATAGCTAGGCGCATGACCTTTCCATAATTCGTAAGGTGTTTTATCCAACTTTTTGTGTGGTACCCTGTTGAGCACATAGTTGGCCGAAAGCACAGCTTTCTCCCACAAATTCCTTGGTAATCCAGAACTAATAAGCATCGCATTCATCATTTCCTTAAGTGTCCTATTCTTCCTTTCCGCAATTCCATTTTGCTCGGGAGAATAAGGCGCTGTGGTTTGATGAACGATTCCATTCTCGGCACAAACTTGTGCAAATGGAGATTCATGTTCACCACCTCTGTCACTTCAAAGATTTTTAATCTTCTTGCTAAGTTGGTTTTCAACTTCATTCTTATAGTGAATGAACATGTCTATTGCTTCGTCTTTACTTCTCATCAAGTAGACATAGCAATACCTAGTACAATCGTTGATAAAAGTTATAAAATAATTTTTACCGCTACGCGTTTGTAAGTATTTTAAATCTCATACATCGGTGTGGATTAAATTCAACAGTTCTGTGCTTCGCTCAATCGAGTGGGAAGATATTTTGGCGTATTTGGCCTCCACACAAGTCTCGCACTTATGTTTGTGATCGATGTTAAATTTCGGTAGTAGGTTAAGTGATATTAGCCTTTGCAAAGACTTATAATTCACATGACCCAGTCTACCATGCCATAAATGTAATGACTTGCGAGAATAAGCAACCTTTACTTTCGTATTAGCCTTCTCGGCAATATTCATTACATCATTGCTCGTGCTAGCCTTATTGGCAGCACCCACATCAATCTTATCATTAGACTTTGCCTTGGAAGGTAAAGTCATTACACTCATCTTAAACAGATTGTTGGTCAAGTAGCCCTTGCCAACGAAATTTCTCCCTTCGACATGATGACCTTGTCAGACTCAAACACGAGCCGAAAGCCCCTCTTATTGAGCACCACTCTGGAGATGAGATTCTTCCGGATCTCGGGCACATGCAGCACATCGGTCAAGGTGAGCTCCTTGCCCGAGGTCATTTTTAGCATGACCGTGCCTTTGCCTTCAATCTTTGAGACTGCAGAATTTCCCATGTAGCAGTTCTCATCATCGACCGGTTGATAGGTCTTGAACATCTATTTGTTGGCACAAATGTGGCGGGTAGCCCCCGTGTCCACCCACAATTCCTTCGAGTTCCCACCCACGAGGTTCACCTCGGACACAACGGCCGTGAGGTGCATCTCATCGAGGTCTGAGCTCAAGCTATCCTCCGCAATGTTAGCATTGGCGGGCTTCTTCTTCTTGCCCTTGCTTGGTCCTGCCGTCTTCTTGCCCTCTGCGGCTAGACGTTTGTAGCAATCTTTGGCACGATGGCCGGTCTTGTTACAAACAAAGTAGGTACCGGTAAAGCTCTTGTTCTGAGCATCTCCCTTGGAATCATTTGAGCGTTTTTGCTTGTTCCCACGAGAGCTCCCCCCGATCTCGACCACATTAGCCTTAGCAACCATGCCACTTGGTTTCTTATCAACCTTTCGGTTGTCTTGCTCGATGCGCAACCTTCGGATAAGGTTCTCGAGAGTCATCTTCTTCCTCTTGTGCTTGAGGTACATCTTAAAATCCTTCCAAGATGGTGGTAATTTCTCAATCACCATCGCCACTTGTAGGGCATCATTGATGGCCATTTCCTCCGTTGCAAGATCATGAAAGATCAATTGCAACTCTTTGCATTGTTCCACAACGCTCTTTCCATCGACCATCCGATAGTCGTGGAAGCGCCCGGTCACAAATTTCTTTGCACCGGCATCGTCAACCTTATATTTGTGCTCCAACGATTCCCAAAGATCCTTTGACGTTTCTTTGGTATAGTACACGCCGTAAAGTGCATCGTCGAGCGAACCCAATATATAGTTGCGACATAGGTAATCTTCATGTACCCATGCACTGTGGATCGCGGTTTGATGTGGATCACTCACATTCTCTTTGGGTTTCTCCTCCTTGACATATCGGCTCATGTTCAAAGCGGTCAAGTAGAACAATATTTTTTGTTGCCATCTTTTGAAATTTTCACTTTTGAACTTTTCCGGTTTCTCAAGATGAGAGTACGGCAGTGACATTGGGTGTCTATGACCCGCCATCACGGCCTCAGCACCGCTAGCCCTCACAACGGGAACCTCCTCGTTCAAGTTGTCATTGGAATTGTTAATTTCGTGTGGAGGGGAGTTGTTGTCAGCCATCTATTAAGTCAATAATAAAACTTCCGTAAGTAACAGAAAAAGTTCTGCAACTGATATATCCCAAAAAGCGTTTCACAATTTATTGGGTTCAGTTTGAAGCTCAATTATATTTCACGGTTTGAATTAATTTAGTACTGTAACAGTAGATCACAGAAAGACGTAATTTCAATTGCACGAAACGATGACCAAGTACAATAAAGAGAGTCGTTATGAAGAAGATTATACTTATTTGTCTGTTGCATACATCGAATGATAAATTCTGTTAAACTAATTGTCTGCCAGTGAGCAATTACAAATAAAAACCCAAGCTGTAACGTGTGATTTTAATATGCATGAACTGAACAGTAGTCAATTAGTTTCAACATATGCAAACAGAGTCACGTAATCAATTTCAGTTTCACTTTCGCAAATGAATGTAATACAGTGACTTTCAACTTACGATGAATTCTATAGAACAAATTAGCTAGATGCAGATTACTATTATATGCTTATATTCTACAGAATACTAGTCATCGACAAGTATTTTAAGTACAGAACAAATTGAATTAGGCTACGGTACTGTAGCTATTTTTTTTAATTACTGCAACTACACCTCGACAATAGTTTACTAATATTAAAGGTAGATAAGAGTTTAAGATTGTTGATCTAATATCAGTAAACAATGAAGCATATAATCGTATGTAAACTGCAAGTAATATAAAAGAGAAGGTTTAGAGGATGCTCACGATCACACTTGTGGGTAAGTGTGTAACACCTTCGTCTTCAAGTTAGAACTTCGGATTGAATCCTGGACGAGGCGACAGTTTAACCATGTGCCCTTAAACTCTTATTACACGTCTATATGCTTCAGGCCTCCGTGGGTAATAGAGCTCCCAAGGTACAACGCCCAACCACGTGTACAAAAGGAAGTACTTTTGTACACCTTTCGAACCTTTCACCGCCTTAGAACTTCGACTCTTTTATGCAAGAATGATGTGATGATGTTGAGGGAGAAGTAGAGAGCTCTGAAGAGATGGGATGATTTGGAATGAAGGAGGAGGGCTCCTTTTATAGGCAGCCAAGGACCTCCAACCTCAAAATCTAAAATAAATGACAGCCATGAATACCCCTCATAATTTTGCTGTTACAAGAGCCATGATTACCCCTTATTTACATTGGCTGTTATCTTTGAATTCAAATCTCACATTTTTGAATTTAAATAGACACTTTCTGGAAGGAGAAGAAGGATCCGGAAGATGGGCTTGTCCAAGCTTAAGCCCAACGGACTTAAAGCCAAGAATCGCTGCAACAGGTCCGGCCCAGCTCTAAAAAGATAAGACCCTGAAACCTGGAACAATTCCCACAAACCCACAATCCCGCAATCCATAACCCGCAACCAGCAACCCGCACCCGAGCCTGAGCCCGAGCCTGAGCCCGAGCTCGAGCCCGGCCCGGCCCGGCCCGGTCCAGGACGGGGCGGGACGCGCGCGCGTGCTTACGTGCCGAGCCCAGCCGGCCGGACAGACGGACGAACGGCGCGAGAAGCTTCTCCCTCCTCCACCAGTTTACCCATGCTAAACTTCTAGTCCCTTATAAACTTGTCTCAGCATGGTGCGCTAACCAATATGGGATTGTGCTTATTTCAATAACAACCATACCACTTTAAAGCCAATTTTCATTCACCCCGAGAATTGGATTTTTGCAAGTGTTATATATCGTTACGAAGCTCTATCAACGTGCTCTGTATTGATCTCACAAACACCCAAAATCAATTGGTGTGACCTCCAATTAAATTAGCTCAAAGTTGCCCACTAATAAATTAGTTATTATATTTAATTAGGATTCTTCCTCTAATTAAATACTTGGGCCAAAGCCCAATACACTCACTTGTATTGGGCCCTCTCTTCCTTGGTTAATAAACCAATTCTCCAACAGGTTCAGGATCTCCCTCCCCGACCTCTGAAACAGCGACGGCGGCCCGGCGACTGTTATTTGGAGATGTCGTCGGACGGCGGGTTCAGGATCTCCCTCCCCCAACTTCTTCTAAATGTAGAGAGGAGCAACTGTAACGCGAGAGAGAGAGAGAGAGAGAGAGAGAGAGAGAGAGAGAGAGAGAGAGAGAGTCAAAGGTGGGAAGTTCTTTTTTTTTATTTTTAAGATGGGAAAGGAAGGAAGGAGATGGAGGTTAGGGATGAGGTTGGATGGAAGGTCGAAGGTTGTTGTCGAAGGTAGGGGTCTTTTGAAATAATATAAACAATAATTGAAATAATTTTGTAATTTGCCTGTAAAACGATGTCGTTCTAAGTAAGTTCGAGTCAAACAACTTACCCAGTTACCACGCCACATGGACAGTAAAACTACATCATTTTGGCCTACGTAGTAAGCCATGTGGGAGTTTTGTCCCAGTCATCCGGAGTGGACCGTATACTGCAAAAGATTGAAAAACACATGGACTAAATTACCAATTTGAAATTACACAGCATAAAAGTGATATCGGTGAAAATACTGTAATTTTCCCAATTATCTTTTATCCTTCTTTTATCATAAGGAAGATTATTGTTGCAGTCTTCAAGCCCACTAAATGATCGTGGGCTGAGTTTGTGGACATGGATTTGAAGGGGAAATTATTGGGCTTCTACATCAGGCCCACTCAATTTTATGTCGCGACCCTATGTCCGACGTTAAACTTTCTATTGTTTTTCAACTCCGATTATATACAATAATGGTACATATTCGCCCAATTTTTTGTCACTTGAAATGGAGTGGTTAAAATGATCGGGGCAATGTCAAAGAATTTGGATTGGGTGCGGAGTGAAAGAAATTATTCTAAACGGTTTGGAGTGAAGGAGATTGTGATGACATGCCCCGTTATGTGATACTAGCATGCCCCGTTATGTAATATTGGCTAGTGTATTTTCCGTATTTGCGATAGTGGCATGTCCCATTTACGATACTGGTCTGTGTGGCTTTTTTCATTTTGATCCACATATTTCTACATTTTTGCAAAAAAATCTCTGCGTGTCTTCACTCCAAACCGTTTGGAATGGGGGTATTCCATACCCAATCCCATATCGAGGCTCAAAAGCAAAAGTTCAACAATATTAGCAAGCTGTAACTACTATCTATAATATAATTTATATTTAACAGTTTAAAAAAAGGCTCGCCAATTTGCAACTATCAATATCGTATCTCAACACAAACCGAAGGACAGATTATGCCTACGGTAAAGGGACAGATTATTCCGGTTAATTTTGTTTTGACTTCCGAATTGTTTGTCTTTTTTTTATTTTGAAAGAGGTTTGTCTATTTTTTATTTTAAAATTGTAAGTATGTAGAACTGCAACTAGGAGTGAGCAAAATATTTCTTATTCGTTGTCCAAATCCGAATCGAAATTTTTTCGGATTTGAATTTAGATAATTATATATTTAGATTATCCAAAATAAAAAGTTCAGATTCGGATAATAAAATTTTTAATTCGGACATCCGAAATATCCGATTTGAAAAATAACCTTTTAGCCCAGCCCAGCCCCGCCCCATTACTCCTTAAGCCCACTTCCTGCAATTGCCAACCCAACTATTTTTCCCCTAAATCTTCTAGAAAAAGTCGAGTTTCCAATCCGAGATTTCCAATTCCTAAAACGTAAAACCTAAATTACCAAAACCTGGTCCACGTCGCCGCTTGCTTTTCGTCTCGCCCTTGCTCCTTGTACCCGTAGCTGCTCATATTTGTCCCTTTCTCGTGCTTGTTCCCGTCCCTGATTCCAAGAAGTTGCTGTTTCAATTTTTACTGATGAACATGCTCTAAAATGGATTTTTTCTAGTGACCGTAATTTTAAAAATGTGATCTTTTGGTAGTCTTCTCCGATGAAGAAGCCTTGTCTTTTTAAATGGCTTGTGCCCAAGTTCTTCATCCTAAAAAGATGCTTTTGTTTCTTGTTCTCTGGTTTGTTTCCACTGGGAGGCTTGAGCAAAGGTAAAAGGCAAATTTGGTAACAATTGGGTAAAGATCGGATAGTTCGGATTATCCGAATCCGTATCCGAAAAAGTTCGGATATTGGATATCGGATAGTTCACAGTTCAGATTCGGATTCGGATTCAGATATCAAAAAAAGTAGTTCGGATAGTCCAAAATTCGAATTCGGATTATTCGAATGCTCACTCTTAAGTGCCCCTCACAAATCCTCAGGCTCTTCTTTGGTCCCCTCAGTCTCATCTTTGGTCCTCTCTTTCCATTGCAAAATAACAACAATCTGACTTCTGAGGATCATTTCACAATCACTCAACTCTTTAGCCTGATAAAAGATCCACAAATTCCATGTCTTTAGTGACATCGTTGGGACTGGAGACAAAATATCAGTATCAAATAAGAGATACTTGCGTTTTTAGCTTCAAAATAATTAAAATTGAGTTTTTTACCATAAAATACTTATACACCAAAAAATTACTTATTTCTTTTCAAGTCACCTAAAATCTCAACTTTTTTACGTTATTCAAATGCTACATTTTATTGAGATATTTTTGTTTAAACAATATAACGATATCTTTGTTTAAACAATATAACAATAACTAAGGACCATTTGAAGAATATTCCGAAGATGAAAGATGATTTAAAAATTACCAAACAAGTTAACACAAACTAATATCTAAAATATTTTACGAATTCATAAAATATGTAATAGATATATGTTTATTCAAATAATATCACTTTATACCAAAGTTGGTAACGAGATAAATCATTAAGATTTTGTACTTTAAAGCGAAATGACCGGTACTTGTAATGCTTCATATATCATTCAGGGAAAGAAAAACCTCATATATAGCAGATAATAAAAGATGGATCAACTCGATTAAGCAACATCTTTACCTTTTGCACAGCTTCATCCTTTTCCTTCACGATCCGCCTAAGCTCCTTAACAAGCTCCCTAGCTTCCTCGGGGACCTGCAACTAACAACGTCGTAATCTTAACACTGATCAAGGGACCTGCCACAGCTATGCTTCAACAATGTCCGAGGAAAAAAAAAGAACAAAATGGAAAAAGGGAAACCAGCACAGACATCATCTGGAATGGGAACATTCTCTATGCTCTCAGACACGGGAACATTCTCTATGCTCTCAGAAACCAGACGGAGAACCTATTCATATTGCAAATCACAGATGTTAAGAAGAGCAGGTGATCAAAGAATTCCAGTTTACACAACATAATTTCTGCAGGAACTTTAGACTTGCCTGAGTTCTGATGTTACCAGGATCAGCTCCTAAATTCTCCAGCACACGGGCCGCTTCGCCTTCGCAGAGTAGGCCAAGAAGAAAGTGCTCGGATCGAATGTAGTAGTGACCTGACACATTTAAGAAGCGCCAACATCATCAGTAGACAATTTACTTTTCCTTGAGTGCAGTCACTTTCATAGCATGTGCACACGTGTTTTTATGCCCGGGGAGTTTCATAAAAGAGGATAAAGATCATTACCAAGCTGACGAGCTTCCTCATTCGAAAGTTCCAAAAGGCGCTTTGCACGAGGAGTGAATGGAGTCTCAATTCCTACAAATCCACTGCCTCTTCCGATAATTTTTTCCACTTCGACCCGTGCATCTTTGAGATTGATCCCCATAGATCTGAGAACCTTTGCAGCGATTCCAGTTCCTTCACCAATAAGGCCCAAAAGGATTAGCTCAGTGCCGACGTAATTGTGCCCATGCCGTCTGGTTTCCTCCTGAGCAAGCATGATCACTCTGACAGCGTTCTCAGTCCACCGCTCAAACATTGCTCTGGGAACAAATCGATTAGCCTTTCGTTGCCTAGGGGACATCCCAACTCCAGTTACAACCGCTGAATGGAAACCCCCTCCATATCTAGTCAGTGCATCTAAGCAGTTGGAGCTCCGCAGACTAGCAGTGGGTACCCTGTACAGCATTTTAGGTGCTGTTCTTTTTGCTTTCCAAGACGACCGCAGCGCTGATCCAGGCGCAGAAGCTGGATGGCTAAGAACTCTAGCCATGTTAGTGCCCCAGAAAACAGCCTGCATTCAACAAAGGCCAACCACGGTAAGCTAACTCTGCCCATTTACAGAAAATAAGAAATTGAAAGAGTACCAAGCTAATTACCACTTAATACAGCAACATACACAGAAACAAACGTATAACTCCAAATACATCATCAAATATCAGCGGAAACCCAATCCAATATCAGAGGAATACGCATGAAAATCCGATGATCACAGTGCAAATTCGCAAAGGAAAGGAAGTATGTCTACCGAGTTTCCTAAGCTTAGTGCAATCACAAAACAAAAGCCAAAAGCATCCCAATAAAACACTAACACTCTACCATGAAACAAAATATCTTTGACAAATTCGAAGCTCCTTCAGCTAATCGTCAATCCGAATGAGCTTCGTCAATCAAATTAACTCCAAAGACGCAAACTTTACCCGCGCCTGGATATTATCAAAAAAGCACAATGACACCAAAACACAAAAAAAAAACAATAGGAAATTCCACAACTAATTAGGACCCTAAACCCTAGCTTGGATCTATCTATCTAATACAGATAAAGTCGACAACTTTGAACGGAAGCATCGAAACCATCGACGACCCACAAAACCTAATCCGAAACCCCAATTGACAAAACCGGAAGGAGATCCACTCACCAAACCCCAAAAGGAAAGGGGGTTTCGCTTATTCCCTCTACAAACAAAATAAAATTAATAAAATATATATATAGAGAGAGAGAGGGCGACCTTCTTCTCCTCCTCCTCCTCCTCCGAGTTTGAGAGAGAGAGCCTAAGGAGGTCAGGTGGTTCTGTTTTGTTATCCCTTTTCATCTTAAGCCCATCTAATATCTTGAAAGCCCAATCCCAAACCAACGATGAAAGATTTTCTTTTCAAAAAATTCGGAAATTTATCGGGTGGACTATCGCATCAAAAATCTAAGTCGGACTTTTTTTCTAAAGGTAAAATTTTACAATGTTTGAATTCTGAAAATTTATCAAATCATTCAATTTTTTGTACCGTTAAACTAGATAGTCATTGTAATATAAAACGGATTTGTTTCGTGCTTACACTACAATACTCTATATATATTTTATCATAATGTATATGTACTATGATTTAATCATGTCTAGTGTATTTTGGTAGGGGTTTAATTTGTGGAAGATATTTATAGACTATGTAATCAATAATAAATGTAACTAGTTGTTAATGTTGGCTAGTATTTCTACTTATCCAAAAAAAATTAAACAAGTCATGTCAAAATACATATACAAAAGTTCTCCGTAAAGATTTTAAAAAATTTATGCGGTGCTCCAATTTTAAACAAAATATCACATTCAAACCAATTCAGACTGGTGTTACATATAGAATGTGCAACATGAACAGCGTGACGGACCACTTTGAAGTTACGAATGAGGAAAACAACTAATAATATTCCCGAGTAACGACTAATTCATGTTAATTCACAAATTTAAAATTCGAAAAATCCAAATGAAAATTAAAATCAATACTGTCCTCTTACCATCAATATTTTCTTCACCTTTCCAAGGGAAAAAAAATGCAGTAACCTATTTCCACGTACTCTCTTCAGATTTTTTTAGCTAAAATAAGCCGAATTTGTGTTCAATCCGAAGGTTCTTTTTTTTAGAAGAATCCGAAGGTTCTCGTGTTCACTTTTTTCTGTCAAAATACGTCGTTTTTGTATCGACGTACACGAGAAATGCCCCTATTTGATTTGTAGCCTTTCGTTTCTCATAGATTCAATTCGCTGGACATTAATGCTTTTCCGATGAAATCTTAGATAGAAAGCATCGAGTTTGGTCGGAAAAAGTCAAACTTAAAATGCCAAAACCAAATTCAAGTTATAGGAACATACCAAAATGTTAAATATTGTTAGGAGAGTTTTGTCATCATTTAAATGATCCTACTTGTTATGAACATGTCGGTTCAGTAATTGTCCAGGTACTAAATCGTTTCAAAAAATTGATTTATCGGATACTAAAAAAATGTATTTTTATTGCAGTATACCAGAGAAGAAGATGAATGGTGACTCTATACCCAATTCCGAATTTAGTCAAAAAAATGTAGTTTACATTCGTCTCGAGCTCCCTCTTTCCCTTTCTCGACGAGGCAAAATCGTGGCCGAAAATTGCATGGGGTCTCAATCGAGAAACTTTTAACAAGTAGGGCCTCAAAATAATTTGGCATTGTTATCCACGAATAAGAATTTATGGGCTCAATTGGGAAAACATATTCCGAAATGAGCTGACAAAATAATTTCGGTCACCCTAGTTTATTTTTATTAAATTTTTAGGTCCTTGTCGTTAGAATCGTGAAATTCCGGAAAGCGGGCCAAGCGCGATTCGCCTACAAGTCGATTATATACAATAATGTTGCATTATTCACCCAATTTTTTGTCACTTCAAGTGGAGTGATTAAAATAGTCGGGGCTAAGCTCACCTTACAAAATTTAAGCAAACTCCGCGTAGTAGAAGTAGAACAACAGATAAGCATACAACGTGAGCTGCTTTCGGGGCAATGTCAAGGCTCAAAAGCAAGGTTTAACTATATTAGCAAGCTGTAACTACTATCTATAATATAATATAAATATTTAATGATTAAAAAAATAAAGTGATCGAATGACTGATTATGTGTACGGGTTTTCAAATATCAAGGTTAAAATTGTAAGGATGTAGAACTGCAACCCCTCATATTTCCTCAGGCTCTTCTTTGGTCACCTCAGTCTCATCTTTGGTCATCTCCTTCCCTTTTTCCAAAATAGTAGCAATCTGAAATCTGAGGTCCATTTCACGATCTCTCAACTCATCAACCTGATAAAAGATCCCAAATTCCAAGTCTTTAGTAGAATTAGTGAAATCGTTCGGACCAAAGAAAATATCATTGTCAAATAAAAGATGTTTACATTTTTAGCTTCAAAATGATTAAAATTGAGTTTTAATTTTACGACAAAATAGCTATACACCAAAAAAAAATTATATATTTAAGTTACCTTAAATCTCACATTCTAACGTAATTCCAATGCTACTTTTAATTGAGATATTTTTGTTTAAACTATAAGAGCCATTTGAAGAAGATGAAAGAAGATTTAAAAATTACCAAACAAGCTAACACAAATTAATATCTTAAAATATTTTTCAGATTCGTAAAATATGTAAAAGAAGTGTATTTATTCAAATAATCTCACTTTATAGCAAAACTGAGAACAAGATTATTCATTAAGATTTTGTACTTTAAAGCGAAATGACCAGTTATTGTAATGCTTCATATATCATTCGAGAGGGAAAAACCCCATATATAGCAGTTAATAAAAGATGGATCAACTCGATAAAGCAACATCTTTACCTTACGCACAGCATCATCTTTTTCCTTCAAGATCCGTCTGACCATCTTTTCAAGCTCCTTAATTTCCTCAAAAATCTGCAACTAGCAATGTCGGAATCTCAACACTGGTCGAGGGACTTGTCACAGCTATGCTAAAACAATGTCTGAGAAAAAAAGAACAAAATGGAGAAAGGAAAGCCAGCAGACATTATCTGAAATGCGAACATTCTCTGTTCTCCCACCAACCATACGAAGAACCTATTCATATTGCAAACCACATATGTTAGGAACAACATATAGGAATTGACAGAATTACGGGGTTCAGTTGTTGTCAGGTGTAAAATGTAGTGCGTGAAACTGGCCTGGGTTCTGATGTTACTAGGATCAGCTCCTAAATTCTGCAACACACGTCCCGCGAGGCCTTCACCTTCGCGGAGTAGGCCAAGAAGCAAGTGCTCAGACCCAATGTAGCTGTGACCTGACACATTTAATAAGCCACGACATCATCCACTAGACGCGAATTAAATGCAATGAATCAAGTAACAGGAATTGACGGAGGTACAAAGTTCAATAACGGATTTAGAAGAACAAATCCACAAAGGAGACCTGGAGATAGGTTTCAACACATGTTTCTATGCGCAAGTTCCATAAAAAAGAGAGATTAAGATCATTACCAAGCTGACGAGCTTCCTCGAGCGAAAGTTCCAAAACGAGCTTTGCACGAGGAGTGAATGGAGTCTCCAGTGCTACAAATCCAAAGCCTCTTCCGATAATCTTTTCCACTTCGACCCGCGCATCGGCGAGATTGATCCCCGTGGATTTGAGAACCTTTGCACCAATTCCACTTCCTTCACCAATAAGGCCCAAAAGGATTTGCTCAGTGGCGACGAAATTGTGCCCAAGCCGTCTGGCTTCCTCCTCAGCAAGCATGATTACTTTGATAGCGTTCTCATTGAACCGCTCAAACCTTGCTCTGGGCACAAATCGATTAGCCTTTCGTTGCCTTGGGGACATCCCAACTCCAGTTACAACCGCGGAATGGAAATCGATTCCGCGGTTGGAACTCGAAAATCCACTTGGTCTCAAACTTGAAGTGAGTACACTGTAAAAAAATTTAGATGATGTTCTTTTTGCTTTCCAAGACGACAGCGGCACAGAAGCTGGATGACTAAGAACTCTAGCCATGTTGGTGACCTCGAATACAGCCTGCATTCTGCACACCGATGAGAGTTGGTCCAAGTGGTGAAGGCGAACCACTCGTAAACAAGAACCAACAACCGACAATGCTTGACACAGAGGTTCAAATTGACTCTATAAACAAGTAAAACGACACAAACTTTTACCGCTTTATAGACATAGCTGTGTAGCAAGCAACAGAAATTCCAAAAGAAACCAACTTAAACAAAAAAAAACGTTAATTTTGAATTAAACCAGATAAAGTCTAGAATTTTTTAAGGGAAGAATCGAAACTACCACCGACCCAGAAACACTAATCCGAAACCCCTATTGGAAAGATAGAAGAACTGGAAGGAGGTCCACTCACTTAACCCCGAAATCTTATTTAGTAATTAATCAAGTACAAGGAAACGAGGACCACCCAGAAAAGAGTTAATATACTGTTTGCTGAGGGTTTAGGGTTTTTTTTTTTGGAAGATGGCGCAAGGTTTAGGGTTTATTTTTTAAAACGTGGCGCAGGATTTAGGTTTTCTTTAATTTTTTTTGTTTATACCACATCGTACCAATTTGGAGTCCCTTAGATGTCTTTAATCGTATTTTGAATACTTTTACCTCACTAGAGTTCTAGTGCAAATGGAAAATGCAATTATCTTCAAGAAATAATATATATGAATCTACTTACTACCATGCATATTTTTTTACCGTATTAATTTTAAATATTTGTTACGAGAGATTTGTTACTTTTAAAAAATTCTATTCGGTTCAAATTTTTTTTATTCGGTCAAATAGGGTGGATACCATTAAAAACCAAAAAAATTATACGATAATTTTCCGATGAAAGATCGAAAGCATCGAGTTTGGTCAGAAACTGTTATAAACTTGGTCAAAGCTTAACATGCCCAAATATTCTATCTTAGCCTATTAATTTCTTACCCTTTCGTTTTTTTCAATTTCTAAAATTGACAATGATCTACTAAATTAGAACACACGAGATTCGACGGGAACAAAGCCCGGCCCAACGAAGTAAAGAGGTCCTGGTAAAGCCACAAAAACAAAAACCCCTAATATGTTTCAAACCTTTGAAAATATTTAGAACACAATCATCCTATCCTTCTTTTGTATAACTGGGCCTCCTCCTCCTCCTCTTCAATGTCTTCAGCCTCTTCTTGATCCTCTTCATCTTCCTCAGCCTCATCCCATCATGAACAAAATACTCCTCATCCTCTTCAATGTCTTCAGCCTCTTCTTGATCCTCCTCATCTTCCTCAGCCTCATCCTCATCCTCAGAGTCATTTTCCTTCTCGTCCTCCTCATCTCCTTGGTCGTCGGTATTATTCTCCCCCTTTTCATCATCCATCTCTTCCTCAACCTTCCTCTTTTTCTTAGAACGCTCCTTATCCTAAAGATTCAAGCTGATGGGCGAGACTGAAAAATCTTGCATGTAGCTTGCTCAAGGACATATTCTCATACCGAGCCCTGGCTGTGGCGCTAGAAGAAGCATCAGAATTCTCTCTTTCATGTTATGTTTGAAATAATCCACTAGATCATGAACATTGCCGCCTGTCTGTTTTTACGAGCGCGCTATTTTTGCCTAAACACGTTGAGCATCTATCAAACTCCTCATTTATATTTGCAACCACAAGTTTGCACCAGTTACAACAACGACAATTAGTCTGGATCGAAATTGGGACGAAGAGAGTATTCTTGGTGCGTCGGTCTCTTACCCTTTCGTAATTCCATCTAATATGTCACGTTCATTTAGCATATATACATAAGAACCACAAATTGTGGGATACATACATAAATTTATGGATTGCACTCCACCAAATACCGACATCAAAACATGATTTTTTTTTTCTCTTCCATTTTCTGGCCAATAGAGAAGAATAAGAAGAAGAGTCTGACCCAATTGGGAATTTAGTAAATAAAAAAAAATTATATTTGTATTCGTTTCAAGCAGCCTTTTTTTTATATAGCCAAGCCTAAAACGTGGCCTAAAATTGCATGGTGTCTCAATTCAGAATTTCAAGCAGGGCGTCAAAACTCCTTTGGCAATATTATCCACAATTAAGTATTTTATTGGCCCAATTGGTAAAAATCCTCCAAAATGAGCCGGCAATATAATTTAGCCTTGTCATCGGTCTAATCACCATCGGTTTTCCGGAGATTGATTCATTAGAAGGAATATTATTTTTGCATTCTTCTAGAGTCGGGTAGGACCACGAAAACGGTAGGACTGACGGATCTGATATTAAAGCAAACCTGATTACTTTAGCTGTTGTGGAGAATACATATCAACTACATTATCTTACTCTGTGTTACCCCGTCGAGTATATACTATCCGAATGCATTGGAGGCGAATCCCGTTGTTCTGATACATCTCGCGTAAGCTTTGAGTTCTTATTTTTTTTGAAAGGTAAATTATATTATTCCTCAAAAAAACTCCAAAGATAGTTACACCAAAATAATTACATCACTTAGGAAGTAAGATAAGCATCTATCTAAGTAGCCAGCTACAAGATAAAAATAAATTCAACTTTCTAACCAAAAAAACCAGAAACAGTCCTCATCCCCTAACAACAAGGTTTAAAATCGTCAAAGTAGCAAGCATCAACGAGGCGTCAAAAGATCCACAGTGAGGATACCAAAATAAATCATGAATAGCTTCACTAGAATTCAGACCAAAACACCATCAGACCAAAAAAACAAAAACTGCAGATCATCTTCATGGAGGTTTGCAAGCCTTGTTTTGGTCTTTTCCCACAGCTGCTCCGCGAAGTTCTTTGAGGATGGTTGCACCATCTTCATTCCATGTCGATCCAAGCTCTCCGAGCATGTTTCAAGTATCGTTCGCCAATTCAGCCAATCTGAGTTTGTTGGTTGCTTCCTTTTCAATACCCTCTAATAGAGATGAAAGGCTAATGTCTTCTTTGAGTTCTTAATCATGTCTTCCTTGTTACAGCAATGTAACGATGCGCGCAACATATTGCCTGAGCACGTCGAAGCAGCGCTCCTCGACGCGGCCGAATTTGATGCCATGGTGTGAAGTTTTGCATCAGCTGTAGGAACATAATGTGGACTGATCACCTCAGAGGCCAATGTTAGGAATTCGGCAATCAAGAGAACAAAATGCACAAAGAATACGACACAAGAGATAACGTGGTTCGGCCTAGTGCTTACGTCCACGGGGAGAAAGGAGAACTTTTATTGATTGATCCGAGTCACTTAGCTATATCTAACCATAGGGTAACACGTCCTTATATAATAGACGAACCCTTGGTGTACAAAAAATTTATCTAGGTCAAATTAGGAGTCTAAAACAAGAGTCGAATCAAAACAGAAAAATCTGTCTGCAGGACCTGGCGATCGCTAGTTAACTGGCGATCGCCAGTTGCCCAATTTCAGCTTTTCTGTAAGCCACCTATAGCGGCCGCCAATTTCATGGCGAGCGCCAACCTTGGCTTCTCGCCAATATCCCAACAATCTCCACCTTTGGCGAGAAGTCATCCTGGGCAGAACCATGAAGCTCCACCCGAACTTCAACAAACTCCACCTTGATGAGACACCGCCTCATGAAGAACTATGAGATCTTGCAAAACTAACCGACTCTACCTGCTCCACCTCGCACCATAGATACACTGCCATCAATAAGACCATCTCTACTTTCTCACCACCTTTTTCGTTCAATCACTTGGAGCTAGTCCCCAAGCTCGAGCTTCCGAGCTTGCTTGGCGTCTTCCCTCCAATCTCTATCATACAATGGGCAACCTTTTATTCTACTAAGTAGAACCCTCGACATATCCTGAACTCCATCGTTTGACCTTGAGTGAGATACCCGATCCGCCTGTGGTATCACCAACAGCTTTGCATGCCCAATGCCAAACCTACCCAACACCTTTGACGTGCACATACTTTTAGGCAACCATAGTGGGGCCCAGCTAACAAAGCTTCTCCGAGACAACCATGGCTCCCTGCCAACCATACCTCCACGAAACAACCATAGCTTGCTATCCATGTCTCCGCGAATCCCAACTGTACTCAAACCATCAATGTCAAGCCTTTGCTCTCTCATACGAACCAACCTCATATGACTTGAGCTTTTCCCCTCTCCATCGGAATCCAAGGATGTGACTCTACCTACAACAGTGCCCCCCCCCCCCCCCCCACTAACCTGTAGATATTCCTTGTATCTCTTTCACCCTTCATCACCACTATAACATCATTCTCTACCTCAATTAGCCCGCCTATAATTTTATAGCCATACCCGCTACAATCCAAGGCTCCTAATGAGATCAAATTTCTCTCCAACTTTAGAACATGCCTAACCCCACACAACTTTACTACGACACCATCCCACATCTTGATCCTGATATCACCTATGCCAGTGACTTTACAAGCAGAACCATCACCCATAGTCACTATACCTGAATTAACGAACTTGTAAATGTCGAACCACCATCTCTTGGGCGTCATGTGGAAAGAACATGTGCTATCCAAAATCCAGGAATCATAGTGCTTTGGACCTGACAAAACAGAAAGATAGTCACCATCATACCCATTCGAACAAGAGACTGTATTCATGGAACTAGATCATTTTCCCTCGCGATCCCGAGTCCTTTTGGGATAATCCTTCTTCACGTGCCCTTTTTCTTTGCACTCGAAGCAATTTCCCTTGAACCTCCTTGACCACGACTTGGATCCCCTTCCATCTTTTCTTTCACTACGACCACCATGGCTACCCCTCACAACCAGCCCTTCTATTCATTCATCGCCAGTTTTCTTCCTTTGATGAAACTCTAGCAGAGGGATTGTGATCTCCTTCAACACCAGGGACTCCTTCCCCCAAGTTAGGATTGTAACCAAATTCTCATAGGAAGTCGGTAAGGAATTCAGGAGCAACAATGTCTTATCTTCCTCCTCGAACTTCACATCGACCCTTCTCAAATCACTCAATAATTGATTGAAAATATTGATGTGTTGGCTCAAATCCGAGCCCCCCATCATCTTAAGCCCGTACAACTTTTGCTTAAGATAGAGCTTGTTCGACAAAGACTTAGACATTTACCTTGCCTCCAATTTCTTCCATACCTCAGCTAGTGACTCATCATCTATGACATGATACATCACATCGTCTGCCAAGCACAAGCGAATTGTCGCTACCGCCTTGGCCCCCATCTCCTTCCACTCTTGGTCCTCTATCTTCTCAGGCTTTTTCTCCGAGAGCACGATAACCATCCCTTGTTGCATGTTGTTTGTCAGAGGTGGTGTACTTGATTAGCATCTTATAAAGTCGAGACAAGAGTTAGACTATTTCTCCATAAGACGAGATTGCCCCGTATTCAGTGCTCACGGGCTGTGACAATCATCCCCAAGATACAACAACTAGGCTGGTTGCGAGATCGTAGCACAACGAATCTCAAAACTTTGGGCGAACCTTGGATACTCAGAACTTTCTTAGAGAGAGGGAGAGAAGAACAACTATTGCTAATGAATGCTTATGCAATGAGTTGTGGGGTGATTTTTAAATGAGGGGGAAGGGCCTATTTATAGGCAAGGGTGGCTGGAATCCGAATGGCTGTCAGGTACTTCCGAGGGGGCACCATGCTCTCACATTTCTGGGAGCCGAGGTACCTTTTCGGCCACCAGTTTTTTGGATGTCCGTGGGTGTCTCTTCAGGGCTCCTGGATGCCTGCTGGTGTCTCTTCGGCCACAGGCCTTCCAGGCACTCCTCGTGCTTCTTCGGTGGTAATCTGGAAGCCTCTAGGATGTTCCAATTTCTGGACGCACGCTGGTGGCCCTTCATCCATTGGGCCAGCTCGCATCCCTTTACGAGCTACCTCGCATGCAGCTCGTAGCTCTCCCAAAATCTGGCAAAAGTCTTGAGGCTCCTCCAGCTCCTCGTGACGATGCGCACGTGCGAAGTACCAAGTGCGCCACAAAGCGCCCATTGCGACCTGCGTCCAATGTGCCATGCACACACGCACACGCACACGCACGTGTACGAGCACGAGTATGTACGCGTGCTCGTGCTCGAATAGTGCTTCGCACCATCCTCGCAGGCAGCCTCGGTCAGCTCTTTAGGTGGAACATTTAATGTTACACCAGCTTGGAGCTTCTCCTTATAAACAAGGAAAATTCTCTTGTAATTTCTGATGTGGTAATCCCATCCTCAGCTTGGGCTTTCCAGCTTGGGCCTTTCAGCTTGGGCCAAATGCATTAATTATGCATTCAAACCCAACAATCTCCCACATGAATGATGATTAATGCATGCTGACACTTTTAAGAAAAGTTCCAACGAAATATCATTGCATCGAGATAGCTAGCTTACGACTTTGAACCTTCTCTAGTAAGATGTTATCGGATTTACTTGCTGCTCACTGAACGCGATGTCTTGAATTGGTCAGCTTTTTTATGTAAACCAAGACAATAATATTTACACAATGATATCTCTAATATCCTTTGGTTCTCACGTTATGTCCGTTTCGGCCATGGACCTTATCTTGGATTCATAAGTATTTTTTCATGTGAAGTGGCCTCACTTCACACTTATATAGGTGATCTCCCATCAAGAGTATCATGCCATACTCTACCTTTTCCTGGTATATGAATCATTAAAAGCGTAGACGCTTAACCTTACGACACTTCTGCAGGTTCGTACTTGGGTAGCTTCTGAGAATGGGACAGATTCTAAGTATTCATCTGAACCATCCATAACTTAGTTGTCTCATTGAACCAGGTTTGTGGGATCTTCACTCATCATGGTTGAGTTACTACTATGAACGTTCTTTAATGTGTGGGGTTTAACCCCATTCTCCTTACTGCATTATACATCTGATCTCTGTTGATTTCTTTTGTCAAAGGATCAGCTATGTTGTCCTTGGAGTTCATATAATCAATGTTTATTACTCTACTTGAGATCAATTGTCTAACTGTGTTATGTCTCCTATGGATATGTCGAGACTTACCATTGTACATAGTACTTTGTGCTCTCCCGATTGCAGACATGCTATCACAATGTATCAATACAGGTGGCACAGGCTAATTCCAATATGAAATATCCTCTAAGAAATTTCTGAGCCATTCAGCTTCTTCTCCAACTTTGTCTAGTGCTATAAACTCTGACTTCATAGTGGATCGAGCTATGCACGTTTGTTTAGAGGATTTCCAGGACACAGCTCCTCCACCTATGGTGAACATATAACCACTAGTGGATTTGGAGTCTTTAGTGTCCAATATCCAATTTGCATCACTGTATCCTTCCAATACAGCTGAATACCTAGTATAAAGTATACAATGGTTCATGGTATGTTTTAGATACTTTAGAACTCTTTCTAGAGCTAGCCATTGGTCTGGTCCTGGATTGCTCGTGAATCTACTAAGCTTGCTAACTGAATATGCAATATCAGGGCGAGTACAATTTGTTAAGTACATCAGACTCCCAATAATCTTTGCATATTTCAGTTGAGATACTGGGTCACCTCTGTTTTTAGCTAAGTGTAGACTCAGGTCTACCGGAGTCTTAGCCAGAGGTTTGTCAAAAGTATCGAATTTCTTGAGAATATTCTCAACGTAGTGAGATTGTGACAAGATAGTTCCTTCAGTCGTCCTAGAGATTTTAATCCCCAGTATGACGTCAGCTAGACCCATATCTTTCATGTCAAAGTTGTTCTTTAACATGTTCTTAGTTTTTATAATAAGATCATTACTGCTTTCCGTGATTAGCATGTCGTCTACATACAGACATATAATCACGTAAGCATCAGGTGTACCTTTAATGTATACACATTTATCACACTCGTTGGTCTTAAAGCCATTTGACATCATTGTTCTGTCAAATTTCTCCTGCCATTATTTCGGCGCCTGTTTCAGCCCGTACAGTGACTTGACCAGCTTGCACACTTTATGTTCTTGTCCAGGGGGCAACAAACCCTTCAGGTTGTTCCATGTATATTTCTTCTTCCAGTTCTCCATTTAGGAAAGCTATTTTTACATCCATTTGATGTATCTCGAGGTTATAGAGTGCTACAATAGCTATGAGCACTCTAATAGATGTGATTCTTGTGACCGGCGAATACGTGTCAAAGAAATCATATCCTTCCTTCTGTTTGAACCCTTTAGCTACCAACCGAGCTTTGTACTTATCGATTGATCCATTAGTTTTGTATTTCCTTTTAAGGATCCACTTGCAACCTAAAGGTTTGCAACCTGGTGGAGGATCCACGATTTTTCACGTATAGTTTTGCATGATGGATTCTATCTCACTATTGATAGCTTCTCTCCAGAGAGGAGCATCCGGACTAGACAATGCCTCTTGGACTGTCCCTGGTTTATTTTCTAATACGTACGTCAGAAAATCTGGGCCAAATGATTTGGCCGTTTTGGCCCTCTTACTCCGTCTAGGTTCCTCAGCACCTTGATCAGAGCCTTGTGTAGCTTCATAACTTCTTTTGTTTAAGCTTACTTCTTTCGTTTCCTTTTTAGGAAAGATATTCGCAAAGAATGTTGCATTCTTTGATTCCATGACCATTCCCTCGTTGATTTCAGAGTTTTCAGACTTTTGCACTAGAAATCAGTATGCGCTACTATTGTGGGCATATCCGATAAAGATGCAGTCAATGGTCTTGGGTCCTATTCTCACCCTTTTAAGTGGAGGTATTTCTACCTTGGTAGGCACCCCCACACTTTAAGGTAACCATAGGAAGGCTTTCTCCCTTTTAATAGTTCATATGGGATTTTGTCCCTTTTCTTGTGTGGCAATTTGTTTAGAATATGATTAGCTGAGAGCACAGCTTCCTCCCACAAGTTCTGGGGTAAGCCTGAGCTAATCAACATAGCATTCATCATCTCCTTAAGAGTTCGATTCTTGCGTTCAGCTACGCCATTTGATTGAGGTGAGTATGGAGCTGTTGTCTGATGAATAATGCCATTTTGTTGGCAGAATTTCTCAAACGGAGCTACATATTCTCCCCCTCTATCACTTCGAATCATTTTGATTTTAGTGCTAAGTTAAGTTTAAACCTCATTCTTATAACTCTTGAAAGCTTCTAGAGCTTCGTCTTTTACTTTCAAGAGGTGTACGTAACAGTACCTCGTGCAATCGTCAATAAATGTGATAAAATACTTTTTTCCACATCTAGTTTGCACTAGTTTCATATCACATATGTCGGTATGAATTAACTCTAAAGGTGTAGTACTTCTTTCCACTGAATGAAAATGTGCTTTGGTCATTTTTGCCTCTTCACATTTATTGTTCGGGTCAAACTCTATTTTAGGCAATAAATTTAAGCTTACTAACTTTCTTAGTGACCTCAAATTTATGTGTCCTAATCTATCATACCATAAGTTAGAACACTCAGCCAAATAAGAAGAATTAACAACTTTATTAGGGCCATTAAAGACGCGTTTGACAGTTATTACATTCATCTTGAAGAGCCCCCTCTCGAGGTAACCCTTTCCTACAAAGGCACCGGCCTTGGTCAGAACAAACCTACCAGCCTGAAATACTAGCTTCATCCTATCTTTGTTTAACAGTGAGCCGGATACTAAATTCTTACGAATGTCTGGGGCATGCAGCACATCCTTGAGGGTCAACTCTTTTCCGAAGGTCGGCTTCAGCACCACCTGGCCTAGTCCGACTACGGGAGAAGTTGCGGAGTTACCCATAAATAACTTTCGTCCGTTGATCGCGATATAGGTCGAGAATATCTTCTTATCTGAGTAGATGTGTCAGGTTACCCCTGTGTCAATGAACCACTCTCTTGGATTATCCACCAGATTGGCTTCAAACACCACGGCAGATAAGTCTAGCTCAGACAGGTCTTCGGCCAGATTTGCCTTCTCACGATCGTCCCTCTTTGGCAGGCGACAATCTTTTTCCATGTGACCAGGTTTGTCGCAGTTGTAGCAATTGCCCTTGATCTTCTTAGCCTTCTTTTGCTTTGGCTCTTGCTTATCCTGCTTATTTCCGGGCTTCTTCCTCTTCTTGACAGTACTACCTTCGGCGAGGTATACTTTAGCCTCGGAGTTGGTCATACCGATCTTGACTTCAGACTTTCGGTTATCTTCCTCGATCCTTAGTCTCACGATCAGGTCTTCCAGCCCCAAGTCCTTCCTCTTATGCTTGAGGTAGTTCTTGAAATTCTTCCACAGAGGAGGTAGTTTTTCAATTAGAGCAGCCATCTGGAAGGATTCGCTGAGTTGCATGCCTTCGGTGTGAATCTCGTATAGAATCAGCTGTAGCTCTTGGACTTGGTCTATGACCTTCTTGGAGTCCACCATCTGGAAGTCGAGGAACCTTCCGATGATGAATTTCTTCATCCTGGCATCCTCCGTTTTGTACTTCTTCTCCAGGGAGTTCCACAACTCTTTCGCAGTCTTAGTACCTGTATAGACATTGTAGAGGGCGTCGTCTAAGCCATTCAGGACATAGTTACGATATAGGAAGTCACCGTGTCTCCATGCATCGAGGGCGTTGATCTTCTGTGGATCAGCCTCATTTTCTGCCACCTTTAGAGCCTCTTCCTTCAAGAATCAGACCAGGTTGAGCGTAGTCAAGTAGAACAGCATCTTCTATTGCCATCTCTTGAACTCGGTACCATTGAACTTGGCTGGCCTTTCGGCGTGGACAGTTCCCGGGACCACTAGCACTGGTGCTGAGCTTGTTGATGCCATCTTTAAGTACACAAATCTCGTCTTACGATTATTGTTGGTCGGAGGTGGTGTACTTGATTAGGATCTTGTAAAGTCGAGGCAAGAGTTAGACTCTTTCTTCTTAAGACGAGATTGTCCCGTATTCAGTGCTCACGAGCTGCGGCAATTGTCCCCAAGATACAACGACTAGGCTGCTTCCGAGATCGTAGCACAATAAATCTCGAAACTTCGGGCGAATCTTGGATACTCGGAACTTTCTTAGAGAGAGGGAGAGAAGAACAACTATTGCTAATGAATGCTTATGCAATGAGTTGTGGGGTAATTTACAAATGAGGGGGAAGGGCCTATTTATAGGCAAGGATGGCTGGAATCCGAATGGCTGTCAGGCACTTCCGAGGGGGCACCATGCTCTCACATTTCTGGGAGCCGAGGCACCCTTTCGGCCACCAGTTTTTTGGATGTCCGTGGGTGTCTCTTCAGGTCTCCTGGATGCCTGCTGGTGTCTCTTCGGCCACACGCCTTCCAGGCACTCCTCGTACCTCTTCGGTGGTAATCTGGAAGCCTCCAGGACGTTCCAGTTCCTGGACGCACGCTAATGGCCCTTCATCCATTGGGCCAGCTCGCATCCCTTCGCGAGCTACCTCGTAGGCAGCTCGTAGCTCTCCCGAAATCTGGCAAAAGTCTTAAGGCTCCTTCAGACGGTGCGCATGTGCAAAGTGCCAAGTGTGCCATAAAGTGCCCATTGAGACCTGCGCACACGCACGTGTGCGTGCTCGTGCTCGTGTTCGGATGGTGTGTAGGCAGCCTCTGTCAGCTCTTCAGGTGGAACATTTAATATTACACCAGCTTGAAGCTTCTCCTTATAAACAGGGAAAATTCTGTTGCGATTTCCGATGTGGTAATCCCATCCTCAGCTTGGGCTTTCCAGCTTGGGCCAAATGCATTAATTATGCATTCAAACCCAACAGTTGCACGAGGAAATCTTTGACACGCCTTTGCCATAACCCAAAATTCGAAAAACCATCGAACTTCATAAGAGCAAACTTCGCGCCGTCCGTCATCCTCCAACCCAAGCTCTGATACTAATTGTTAGGAATTCAGCAATCAAGAGAACAAAACGCGCAAAGAACACGACACAAGAGATAACGTGGTTCAACCTAGTGCCTACGCCCATGGGGAGAAAGGAGAACTTTTATTGATGGATCCGAGTCACTTAGCTATATCTAACTATAGGATAACACGTCCTTATATAATAGACGAACTCTTGGTGTACAAAAAACTTATCTAGATTAAAACAAGAGTCTGAAACAGGAGTCGAATCAAAACAGAAAAATCTGTCTGCGGGACCTGGCGATCGCCAGTTGCCCGATTTCAACTTTTTTGTATGCCACTTATAGCGGCCGCCAATTTCGTGGCGAGCGCCAACCTTGGCTTCTCGCCAATATCCCAACAGCCAAGGCATTTTTCAAGTGTTGGACATCAGACAAGCCAGAGGAGAGACTAGTCTGCCTTTTGATTCTGTTGGTTTAAAAGTTTTTTCACATGTAGTTGCAACTTTTGGTGGTTGTTACTTAAAGTTGCCTTCGGACCAAACAATCAATTTAAGCTGCAAAATGTTGATACTACCTGACATCGGATATGAACATAGTTGTGTTTTCGACTTCAAATTCGAAACAACCAATGAAAGTAAAAAAAATTTGTTACCAATTAATCTGAGATTGTATTTTTATTTATTTAAAAATTATAAAAAGAGGAATTATATATTGTGCTTACCCTCGTCAACTTGGAAACTCAAAGAGATCATGATGTATTAAAAATGAAATTTGTGAGATAAATGCATTCACTTAATTTTACGTCACCGTGATTAATATAAATTTGAGTGAAATAAAAAAATTCCAAATTTTAATATCTTAAGACTTTAATTCAATAATTCATCCTAAATTAGTAGTTGACGCCGAAGGTCTTTCTACTTTGACGATGTGAAAATTTTATTTATACGTAATATTCCGACAAGGTAATTCCACTAGGAGAAAAGAAAATCCTGCCATATACGCTACGAGACGCACAACCCTCCTTTAGGAAATATCTGGTTCTGTACCGTATCCAACAACCCAATCACCAAACAGCACCTGTTTGCATTGCATCTTCCTCCATATGCCGGAAATTTTATGATCGTCTCTCCACAAGTATGACTCGTTATATTTAATAATTTAAATTTTATCGTGTGTCAATTTCATGATGAATTCGACATAGTCTATTTTATCCCTCTTAAATTTTATTGAACGATAAGCGATCCAAATTTTATTGTGAGTTCTTTTTTCCTCCTTGTTTTATTCATTGTGTGATTCCATTCCTTTTGTTCTCCTGGTTTACTGCCAAAGTATCCCTCCCCATCTGTGTCCTTTTGGTAAAGGCTAGGAGGCCCTCTGGTATGCCCATTCTCGTTTTGCTTCTTATCATTAGGCCAAATATTGCAAGTTGGGCCAACTCTAATTTTTCTAACCTGTTTTGAGCGGTTTTCTTAGTTCGAGTTATTTCACGATGACTTCGATGAAGTACAAGATTCCTCAATTGACGAGGAAAACTAATTTTTCCCTGTGGCAGGTCAAGATGCGCGCTATTCTGACACATTTAGAGCTGGATGAGACTCTACTTGATGAAAAGTCGATGCCTTCGAGTTGGGATGTTGCGATGAAGGCGTCAAAGAACCGTAAGGCTGTGAGTCAGATCCAGTTGCATCTGTCAGATGATATTTTGCGGGACGTGTTGAAGGAGACAATAGCTTCCTCATTATGGGCAAAGCTTGAAAAGTTGTGCATGCCCAAGAGTTTGACCAACAAACTGTGCTTAAAGTAACGACTGTTTTCTATCCGGATGCAAGAAGATAAGTCTGCTCACGACCACCTTAATGAATTTAAGGATATAGTGGCTGATCTTAGAACTCTGGATGTGAAATATGATGATGAAGATCTTGCTTTATTGTTATTGTGCTCGTTGCCTGCTTATTATCAACAATTCAGAGATACTCTGTTGTTCAGCCATGATACTCTGAGTTGGGATAATGTTCATGATTCGCTCTTGGAGAAAGAGAGAATTGATAAGCACACTGTGAGTTCCTCTGAAAATAGCCAAGGGACTGGCTTGGTCGTGAGAGGGAGGTCCGAGGAGAGGAATGCTAAGTCTGGTTCGAGGAAGAAGAGCAGAAGCAAATCAAGGTCAAGGCACAAGGATAAGACTTGTTTCAATTGTCATAAGGTTGGGCATATTAAATGGTTCTGTCCGGAGTTGAAGAACAAGAAGAAGGGCGAAAAGTCCAGTGCTCCGAAAGGAGAAAGTTCTGATAGCGACAGTGCTAGTGTTGCCACCACCACTCAGAAAGAAGAATCTGATGGAGACCTTTTGTCTGTGATTGATGGAAAGTCTAAAGTTGATGCTGCTTGGGTCCTTTATTCTGCTTGTACGTTTCATATGTGTCCTATCCGGGACTGGTTTTCAACTTATGAACGTGCGGAGGGTAATGTTATCATGGAAAATAATTTTATCTGCAAGGTTGTTGGTATTGGCACATTGAAGATCAAGATGCATGATAGTGTCATTCGAACCTTGACGAATGTGAGGCATATCCCTGATTTGAAGCAGAACTTGATTTCGCTGAGTACTCTTGATACATTGGGGTACAAGTATACCGGAGAAGGTGGAGTTCTTCGTGTGAGTAAGAACTCATTAGTGCATATGAAGGCCAAGAAAGAGGTTAGAAATCTGTACATTTTGCAGGGTTCTATAGTTACAGGGACTGCTGCTGCTGCATCTGGCTCGTTGACAGATTCTGAGAATACCTCATTATGGCATATGCGACTTGGTCACATGAGTGAGAAAGACATGACCGAGCTAAATAGGAGAGGATTATTAAGTGGACAGGGTATTGGGAAGCTGAAATTTTGTGAGCACTGTGTGTTTGGCAAGCAGAAGAAAGTCAGTTTTCAGAAAGGTGTGCACACTACAAAGGGAAAACTTGACTATGTTCATTCTGATCTTTGGGGACTGTCTCAAGTTGCAACAAAGAATGGTTCCAAGTATATGCTGACTATTATTGATGATTATTCGAGAAAGGTGTGGGCGTTCTTCTTGAAGAGCAAGGATCATGTCTTTGTCACTTTTAAGCAGTGGAAGACTATGATTGAAAAGCAGACTGGGAGAGATGTCAAGCATCTCCGCACAGATAATAGATTAGAGTTTTACTCTAGTTGGTTTGATGAGTTCTGCAAGAATGAGGGTATTGTCAGGCATAAGACAATCCCGGGTACACCTCAATAGAATGGAGTCGCTGAAAGAATGAACAGAACTTTGTTAGAGAAAGTTCGTTGTATGCTATCAAATGCTGGTTTGCCTAAGTCATTTTGGGCTGAGGCTGCTTCCACTGCCTGTCACCTTGTCAATCATTCACCTCATGCATCACTTGATGGCAAGGTACCTGAAGAATTGTGGTCTGGAAATCCTCCTAATTATGCTATTTTGAAGATATTTGGGTGTCCTGCCTATGCTCATGTGAATAATGGCAAGTTAGAGCCAAGATCTGTAAAGTGTATCTTCCTTGGCTATGCTTCTGGAGTGAAGGGATACAAGTTGTGGTATCCTGAGCTGTCTAAAGTCTTGTTGAGTAAGAATGTTATTTTCAAAGAGACAGACATGCTGAGTAAGAGGGAGGATATTTCTTCACCTGGTGTTTCGAGTACTCCAGGTGTGGACTTGCAAAAGTCAAAAGTGCAGGTGGAGTTTGATGCTGATCCAGAAGCGAGTTCCTTCCGTGATGTTGATTGCCATGGTCCTACTCATGGTGGGTTGTCTGATGAAGCTGAGAATGTTGGCACAGTTGAGAGGGAGCCAGTGTATTCTATTGCTAGAGACAGGCCCAGAAGAATTATCAGGCCTCCACAGAAGTTGGGTGAGGCTGATATTGTTGCTTTTGCACTGAATGTGGCAGAAGAAGTTGATAGCTGTGAAGAACTGTCTAGTTACTCAGATGTTGTGAAGTCGAAAGACTCTGCTAGATGGTTGGTTACTATGGAAGAAGAGATAGAATCTCTTCACAAGAACAAGACTTGGGAGATTACTGAGCTGCCTAAGGATAAGAAAGTTGTCAGCTGCAAGTGGGTATTCAAGAAGAAGGATGGTATACCTGGAGTTGAAGAGCCTATATACAAGGCTAGGCTAGTGGCTAGAGGATATAGTCAGATTCCTGGTGTGGACTTTAATGAGGTATTTTTACCAGTTGTGAAGCATACCTCGATTCGTTCTCTTCTTGGTATTGTTGCTATGCAGGATTTGGAGCTTGAACAGCTTGATGTGAAGACAGCTTTCTTGAATGGAGAGCTTGAGGAGCAGATTTATATGGCACAGCCTGAGAATTTTCATGTTGAAGGCAAAGAAGACCATGTGTGCTTATGAAGAAGTCCATGTATGGCCTTAAGCAGTCTCCGAGGCAGTGGTATAAAAGGTTTGATTCCTTTATGATTTTTCATGGTTATGAGAGTAGCAATTGTGATAGTTGTGTTTACCTGAAAAGGCTACGCGACAGTTTCCAAGTGTATTTGCTCTTGTATGTGGATGACATGTTAATTGCTGCCAGTGACAAAGGAGAGGTGAGAAAGCTCAAAGCTCTGTTGAGTAGCGAGTTTGAGATGAAAGATTTGGGTCCTGCTAAGAAGATTCTTGGTATGGAGATTGCCAGAGATAGAGGAGCAAGGAAGTTATTTCTGAGTCAGGAGAGTTACATTGAAAAGGTACATGACAGGTTTGATGTGACTGGTAATCCTGTGAGTACTCCTCTTGGTACACATTTTCAGCTTTCGTCTGCTTTATCTCCACAGTCAGCTGCTGAGGTCGATTACATGTCTGGTGTTCCATACTCCAATGCTGTTGGTTCTCTGATGTATGCTATGGTTTGCACACGCCCAGATTTGGCCTATGCTGTGAGTGTCGTTAGCAGGTTTATGGAAAATCCTGGAGAATGTCATTGGAGAGCAGTGGAGTGGATTATGAGGTACTTGAAGGGTACCAAGGGCGTGTGTCTACAGTTTGGAAGTACAAATGATGGAGTTGTTGGTTTCGTTGATTCAGATTATGCTGGAGACCTTGATAAGTCTAGGTCCTTGTTTGGATATGTCTTCACTCTTGGAGGATGTGCTATCAGTTGGAGAGCTTATTTACAGGCCACAGTGGCATTATCTACCACTGAGGCAGAGTACATGGTTATAACTGAAGGTATGAAGGAGGCTATCTGGTTGAAAGGTTTCTTCAGTGAAATCTGTGAGAAGCTGCAGGTCGGTACAGTGTACTGTGATAGTCAAAGTGCTATCTATCTCACGAGGGATGCTATGTATCATGAGAGGACAAAGCACATTAATGTGAGGTACCATTTTATTCGGGAGCATGTTGCTCAAGGTGACATTGTTGTGAGCAAGGTGGGTATCAAGGACAACCCTGCAGACATGTTGACGAAGCCACTTTCTGGTACTAAGTTCGAGCATTGCTTAGACTTGGTAGGTGTTCGTGCTTGATGCTGATAGCCCTTAGGGGCTGGTGGTGAAGGTGGAGAAACGTTGAAGTTGGAGTCATAGAATTTGGTCCAAGGTGGAGATTTGTTAGGGATTGTTCCAAATTCCTAATTAGAGTAGGGCTCTATTTCCTGATCAGAAATAGAGCCCTACTCTAATTAGGAATTTGGAACAATCCCTAACACGATCTTTCTTGGGCAAAATAGTTATAGGTTCCTATTATTTAAAATTTTTGATTAATTAGAACAACTTAGTATTGTTTAGTCTCTTATATTTTCCAAATCAATTGATTAGTCCCTCAACTTAAATTCTGACAAAAACACTATTCAAAATGCCAAAAATACCTCAAGTAAATGCCAAGAACAACAAATCGTCATGTTTCTTGGTTTTTTCATTGGATTGAATTTAAGGTTTGAGTTTGGGGCGAGAATCCCGTCAACAATTGTTTCTGACACTTGTTTGGGCAAAAAATGGCATCTTTGGTTTTGTGTGGAGGTGAGGACTCTGTAGGGGCTATACTTGATTTTCTTAGTAACCCGCAATGGGTGATCTGAGTGAGAGAAAATACACGATTCGAGCAAGGGAGAAGCTGGGAACAGACGAGGGTGGTAGAAGAGAGGACAAAAAAGGGAAAGAGAAGGGGAGATGCGGGAAGATGGAGGGAGATGGGATTTTTTACTTTATGGCAACTTTGTAATTGTTGAATAGACTTAGGGGTATTTTTGGATGTTTTGGGTGAAATTTCAGTCCAGGGACCAATGAGTTGGTATTGTGAAATAGTAAGGATTAATCAATTTATTCAAATAACAAAAATCTATGACTATTTTACCCATCTTTCTTTACAGTCTTGCATACTTAGCGAAATATACCACAATCTTTGCTGGCCGACTTGAGCAACCAGTATATAGGTCCCAGAAACGATTAACAATCATTAATAATGACTATATCTAATATCATTATTTATCTCCGGAGGAATCCTGACAAATCCAAATCGAGTTTTCTTTTTGGGACAGTTTGGTGGTGACAAAAGGTTCTGAGAACAAGTTCGGCAAATCTTCATGACGCCTTTGTTACAAAACCAAATCTAAAAATATCTTGAAAGATGACAATAGAAATTTGGTGTTCTCTATTTTTCTTATGTTAATTATTTAATGTACTTGTGTTGCGGGTACAAGAATACTAAGAAAACCCGAGACGGTCTGGAGTGGTCATCCTAAGGTCGGCCTAGTAGAGGGGAAAAAGATCTACGGGCTACATCTAAGCTAGGTCTGAGCTAAGAGAAAGATAGAGAGGAAGATAGTTATTGTTGTTTGATGTATTGGTGATGATGTCTCCTCTTCTTGAGCCCTATTCATATAGGATGCATTGACCTAGCCTCCCGTTCTCAAAGTAAAAAATCCTAAGCCGCCTTTATTGCTCGAAGATCTCGGTCCCAAAATTTGATCTCGAGAAATCTACCTCAATAAAGACTAAATCTCACAAGATTCGTCAATTTGTGACCCTCGCCAATACGGAGAGATTTAGCCCGGCTTGATATAGAAAAGTTCTAGACTGTCGTACAAACATAAGGAAATCCAACCTTAGAAGAAGTTGTGTCAGCCAAGTAACCCGACAACAAATAAGAAAGCCACCACCAAAATAGGAACCCGGCTCAACTTAGGAAAAAGTAGACCGACTTGACCCCCTCAAACCTTCTATGCAATATCTCGTCTTAAGCCCGTCATTGCCCAAATAACTTACCGCCTTTAGGCCCAAAGCGAACCCAAAGCAGGCCCAAGCTGGCACCTTAATAACCAAAGTGGACCTGCTTCCCGCTTTGAGGCCCATAACGGGGACTTCCACTCGCGTAGATGGCTTCCCTCTTCCAAGTGGGCTCCGACCCAACTACTATTTTCTCCCGCTTTAACCTTCGAAGCGGTATCATCTTCCCTCCTTGAGGCCAAAAATAGGATCCTCGCTTCCCGCCTGCAAGGACCAAATGGGCTTCCCGCCCGGGCCCCTTGCTTCCCGCCCGGGCCCCTTGCTTTCCGCCTATAAGAACCAAATGGGCTTCCCGCCCGGGCCCTTTCTCGTCGAGGTCCAAAGCAAACCCTCGCCTTCTCGCCTGCAGCAACAAGGTGGTACCTACCACCTCTAAATTTAAAGTAGGCCAAGCGGCCCAAACCAAGCTAAGCACTTCCCGCCTTCGAGCTCGGAATCATCTTCCCGCCTACAAATCCGAAATGCTATTTTTACACCCTCAACTCGAGGGCCGAGGCGTCCAACCTGGACATCCCACTTCACTGGCCGAGATGCCCAACCCGGACATCCCACTTCGAGGGCAAAGATGCCCAATCTGGACATCTCACTTCAAGGGCAAAGGCGTACATCCGGGTTCCCACTTTGTAGGTCAAAGCGTACATTCGGGCTCCTAGCTTCCACTTTCAAACACAAAGTGGATGCCTTATTGTGCTAGACTTTTGACCTTGTTTTGCATCAAATCTGGAGAAGCTATAACTACAAAGTTGTAGGTACTTGTCTTGACTTTCTATATCCGAAGGAATAAGCTCAATCCAATGCTTGAGTCAAAAGATATGGCTGTTCTACCAAAGTCTGGCAGAAACTACCCAGAAAATCAATACCGAGACTTAGCACTCTATTTAGACCCGCTTGTGGTCTGAACTAGGCAATGTTCCAAAAAATAAAGTTGTAGATACATGTCTTGTCTTTTCATAGCCATAATAATCTCTTTATTCTGACTAACGAGACCAAAGTAACGGTAGATTTATTAAGGATGGATGGCGCCATCTAAGGACAGGCCGAAATGAACCAAAGCCAACATGCCAAAACGGTCTACCGTCACCGGTCACTTTGAGACCACACCTTCCTCTTGGAGATCGATCATCTTCTTGGAGATCAAAGCACCCTCTTAGAGACCGACCGTCCTCTTGGTGACCAGACTGTCTGCTTGGTGACCAGACCATCCTCTTGGAGATCGACCATCCTCTCGGAGACCGACCGTCCTCTTTGCATTCGGGACTTATCGACACAACTACCCGAAGATTGATCCTGCCTTAATGTCCACCAAAGGTCAAGTCTATCTTGACGTCAGCCAAAGACCAGGTCCATCCTAATGCCAAGCAAAGACCAGACCCATCACAATGCTAACTGAAGGCTGGGTCGTCCAAGAGATCGAAGACGGTCTTGCCACACTTGTAAACTTGAGATGTGTATATGATGCCAGGGTTATTTTTGTACCTCAACAACTTGGAAGGACATTATTTCACTATTTAACTTAAGTTCAAAATTTTGATGTAAATTGAATTTTTTTTTATTGAACATTGATTTGTATTGTATAAAATTTGAAAATTAATACATAGAGGGTCTATGTTTTTTATTCGCAAGGGTTTGCTCATACAAAATTTTGACCGTGAAAGATCCTCAATTGCCAAGAGCCCACTTGGTTTTGTCCATCTTATGTCGTCTCATAAGAGTGGATCTTAGAATTACTTCAAGGTCTTTGAGAGAGTATTTATCATCATTCCCGCGTATAATTAAGAAATTATACGTATCTAGATAATTATAAACCAAATGAAAATAATTCATTGAACAAAAACAAATTGAAACTCATACCTAAAAGCAACAACTTCTACAACAATTTGTCCGTGAGTGAGCAACAAAAGGGTGGAGAAGCAAGTCATCAGCACTCCTCTTCTTTTCGGGATCAATAGCCAAGCATCTCATCAGGAAATCCTTCCCTAATCCGGACAGGTTCTCTGGGATCTTCGGTGCCTCCTTTATCAATTAGACAACTTCTAATAATATTTCTAATACAACTTCTACATTTTGTTTATACAAAGCTTATATATATATAGGCGACTGGCAGCAATGGTGAAGTGCTTGGTGAGCTGGGAGTGCTTGGTGGAGTGCACGTTTCCTTCTGGCAGCAATGGTTGGCAGCAATGGTGAAGTGCTTGGTGAGCTGGGAGTGCACGCTTCCTTCTGGTAGCAATGGTGAAGTGCTTGGTGAGCTAGGAGCTGGCAGCAATGGGTGGCACATGTAGCACATGGGTGCACGTCTCCTTATCAACACATGGCTGCTGAGTCAAATCCTTATCACGCCCCCTCAAGCTGACGGGGGATAACAGTCAGCTTGGACCGAAGATCTTGGAACCGAGCACGAGGAAGCGGTTTAGTTAGAATATCAGTAATCTGATCCTTTCCAGAGATATAACAGACTCGAAGACGACCATTAGCAACCCGTTCACGAACAAAGTGAAAATCAATCTCCATATATTTTGACCGCTGATGAAAGACGGGATTGGCTGCTAGGTATATGGCACCCAAGTTGTCACACTACAAAGTCGAAGGCGTGGCGCATGGCAGGTCAATCTCTTGAAGCAATGACTGGATTCAGATAATTTCTGAAGCGACTGTGGCTAGAGCACGATATTCTGCTTCCGTGGAGGAGCGGGGTACAGACCGTTGCTTGCGAGAGGTCCAAGAAATCAAATTAGAGCCGAGAAAAATAGCATAACCAGTCGTAGATTGCCGATCAAGGGGATAACTACCCCAGTCAGCATCCGAATAACCAGAGATGGAGTGCGTACAAGACGGTTGAAGGAGAAGACCATAGTGCATAGTACCCTGAAGGTAGCGCAAAATGCGTTTGACAGCGGCCTACCGTGCTGGAGTGGGACTATGCATAAACTAGGAAACACGACCAACGGCATACGCAATCTCGAGCCTCGTAACACCAAGATACTGCAAGGAGCCCACGACTTGGTGATATAATTCCTCATCACAATCATTATCAGTGGGCTGATTCGTATTGGCTAGCACAGCTAGAGTAGCAAGCGGGTTGCAGCCTATCATCTTTGCCTTCTCCAAGATGTCAGCAATATATTTGCCCTGGTTTAAGAATAACCCACGGGGCGTTCGGGTTGCCTCTAAGCCGAGGAAGTAGCGGAGATAACCAAGATCTTTTATCAAAAAATGAGTCTGCATGAACTCCAGAAGAGGCGTCAAGAGGCTCTGATCATTACCAGTGACTAGGATGTCATCGACATAAATCAATACAAATATGCAAACCCATTTTTTACGAAGAAAAAAGAGGGAAGTGTCGGTATGGGAATCCTGGAAGCCAAACGATCATAGTGCATCTCTGAGACAATGGAACCATGCCCCAGGAGCCTGCTTTAGGCCATATAATGACTTTTTCAGACAACAAACATGACGAGGCATGTCCGGATCAACAAAACCAAGTGGTTGCTGCATGTAAACATGCTCAGAAAGAGAACCATAGAGGAAAGCATTAGATACATTCAGTTTTCGAATGGGCAAGTTGCCAGCCACGGCAAGAGACAAGATTAGGCGAACGGTTGTTGGTTTGATCACAGGACTGAAGGTTTCAGTAAAGTCAACACCTGGCCATTGTTGAAACCCTTTCGCCACTAGGTGAGCCTTATAACGGGCAATTGAACCATTAGCATTTTGCTTAACACAAAAAATCCACTTATCGCCCAAAACATTGTATCTTGGATTAGGAGGAACAAGTATCCACGTGCCATTCTGTAATAGGGCTGTAATCTCCTCAGCCATTGCCGTCTCCAATTAGGATCACAGAGGGCTTTGGAATAACACGTCAGAGTAGCTGGAACTGGGGAAGTGGTGGCAGTATGTGCTTTAGGTGTAAGCTTTCCTGTCTTTGAATGAGATACCATCGGATGACCAGATGGAGGAGTGGCCGGTCCGAATGGTGGGGCCTTGGCTGAAGGTTGACGGGAATATGTGAGGAGGGGCCGTGGTAGGTCTACCAGTGGTTCAGAAGCTGGAGGCCCAGCTGGCAGAGGCGGGCCAACGGGAGGGGAATCGGGCTGAGCAGGTGGAATATGAGTGGGTTGGCCGAGCCCATCATCCAAGGGTAGCTCAGTAGATGGTAAATTGAGCTGGTTAGGCCCAGTAGGAGGTTAGGAGGGGGAGCAGGCTGGGCCGAAGGGCCAGGTTGGGCTGATGTAGACGGCAATAAAAATAAGCCTATGAGGTCCATCATGGAAGCGGGAGGTGTCTCATGGATACTGGAGTTCGGGACACGATTCTTTACAGAGGTCGGATCCTGAAAAGGAAGGACAGATTCATCAAAAATGACATGACGGGAAATATGAAAACGAGAGGATACTAAATCAAAGCATCGATAACTCTTATGTTGCTTACTGTACCCAAGAAAAATACAAGAAGATGAGCAGGGTTCAAGTTTATTTTTGGCAAAAGGGCGAAGCCATGGGTAACATAAACAGCCAATAACGCATAAATGAGTTAAGGGTGGAGCTTCATTAAAAAGTTTTTCATAAGGTGAAATATTCACAAGGAGAGGTGTGGGCATGCGATTAATAAGATATGCGGCAGAGTCAAAAATAAGATGCCAAAATTTCAAAGGAATAACAGTATGATGTATGATTGCAAGTCCGGTTATGACAACATGGCGATGCTTACGTTCAGCACACCCATTTTGTTCAGGGTATGGGGACAGGAAACCCGATGTATAATGCCATGATCAGAGAAATAGGAATTAAGTGGCTGGTATTCCCCCCCCCCCCCCCCCCCCCCGTGTCAGATTGGAATTGCTTTATAGGACGGCCAAAATATTTTTCAACTTGAGTACGGAATTTTATAAAGACAGCAAGTAACTCGGATTTACGACGCAAGAAATATAACCAAATAAACTTACTGAAATGGTCATAGAAAACAACATAATAACGAAAACCGTCAGAAGAACAAATAGGAGAAGGACCTCAAACATCACTACAAATGAGGTCTAAGGGACCCGATGCGTGAAAGGAAGACTCTGAAAATGGAAGTTTTTGGATTTTACTGACACCACATCCATGACAGACAGACGACATTTTATTGGAAAAGGAAATAGATGCATTGCGAAGAGCAGATTTGACGACAGAAAAACCCACATGACCAAGCCGTTGATGCCAGAGATCAAGAGACGGATTGACAGATGCAACATTGACACGAGGTGGAGTGGGCTGGATCGGGAGAGAGTAGAGCCCGTTGTTACTCTGGCCTTGATACAGGATTGCCTTTGTAACCTGATCCTTCACAAAAAAATGGTTACCACAAAACTCAATAATAACAGGATTATCACGAGTCAATGCACTCAATGAAATCAAGTTAGTGCTGGTATTAGGAACATGTAGGACACTAGATAGCGAAAGATGAGAGTTGGACAAGGGAAACGACAAATGGCCAGTGGATGAAATAGGAAGGGATTGGCCATTACCAAAGGTGACTTCATCGGGGCCCGAGTATTCTGAATGGATGGCTAATTGACCAAGATCCGACGTCAAGTGATGAGTTATTCCTGAATCCAGTATCCATTGAGAGTCCTGAGGAGAAGAGGCATGATGGACATGTGGAGCGGACCAATTAGAGCATCGGGCCGAAGGACAGTAGCGGGAATATGCCCAAAGCCACGACAATTATGGCATTGAACTTCTGGGTTAGTGCCAGGTCCAGAATAGTTGCTGCTCTCCCTTCTTGGGCCATTGGACCCACGGCCCAACATATCAGTAGAAGGGCGAGAGCCCAGAATGCCGGCTCCTCCAGAGTAATTGGGTGGCCTATCATTCCACCCACCAGAATAATCGGGCCGAGAGGACCCTCGGCCTCCAGAGTGTCCTCAACCATAGTGGGAGGAGTGTCGGCCGCCACGAGAAGAGCCGCTGCCGCGCCCACTAGTCCGAGCACCAAAGTTGACAGAAGGAACCATGTCAGAGGAGGGCGAATTGAACCGTTGCAAATTCATCTCTTCACTGAGCAACTGGGCGTGAAGAGCAGCGAGAGAGACAGATTCGTTGCAAGACTCAACGTTGCGAGCAAAGGGCCGGTATTTGATGAGTGTGAAAACACTCATCTTTTGTGTTTATTTTAGAGTAGATTTACTGTTGTTTCTATTGCTTTTGTTTGTTCTTCATTGTCGTAATGTCATTTATCGTGCATTATTTGTTTTAATGTAGTCTTATGTTTTTGTTATGTTTTCTTCATGCTAGGAGATTTGGTGAGGTGAAGTGGAGGTAGTGAAGTCATCTTGGGTCATCGTATGCGATTTGATTTGCCGGGAGGAAGGACGCTTAATCGAGACCTCGAAGACATGGGCGAGGTGGACCTCTTGCGACTCCAATGCTGATAACTTTCTCATCCGAAGTCCGATGGAGACGAGGAGATGGCTCTGGAAAGAAGATATCCGGGGCTACAACTTTGTCTCTAATGGTCGTCTTCAAATTCGAAGTCTAAGAGGGGAGAACGCTGGATTCAATATCATGGTCCAATTCTGTCAAGATTTCATCACAAGTGGGCCGAATTTGAAGACTTGTTTTGGGCCCATTTTGGGCTTTAATTGTAATTTCGTGGCTGAGATATTTTGGGGGGAAAAATCTTGTATAAAAGTCTTTGCTTGGCTTTCCTTTAGAGAGACATTAGATATTTTGGTAACAACTCTCCACTAACTCTTAGATTTGAAAGAAAACTTGGTGAACCTTGGAAAGGAGGATATTGAGGAAGCTTTGAAGATCATCTTGAGCTTTCTCTTACTCCCTCTTTTGTTCATGTTTTGCTTGCATAGTTTAATGAATATGTTGAGCTATTTGGTGAATATGTGTGAGTAGTTGATTAGTGAGTTTGGTGCCTTGATGGCACCTACTTAGCCTATAGTTTAGGGGGTTAACATGCCTAGGTATGTGTACTAGTTAATGAGCTTAATGCTTTATCTCGTTTGATCACCTTGATTATAAACTTGGTTAATATTAATCATCGATAGGGGTTAGGATTAACAGACCATTTAACTAGTTGAGTAGAAACCTATTGATGAGAGATCACCTTAGGTGACTAGTTGTCCAAAGGATGGTGATTATAGTTGGTATTTAGTTAGATTAGATGGCTAATTTGTCACGAGAGCGTGGTTAGTTCATCTAAGTCTAGTTAAGAATTGATTTAGACTAGTTTGTCGCGAGAGCGTTGATTAGTTGCCTTCGAAACATCCGGACCATATCATGAACTTTATAAATCCCATAAGCCATTTGGTTATTTAGGTTGTCATTGGTACCAAGCTCACTCTTGTTTTAAGTGTTTAAACCTTCGCCTTGTCTAGTTGCAATTTTATTTCAAGTAGCATATTGTGTTTAAAATTGACACCTCCATTTCTTATAGTCCTAAACTAGTGATAGAGTCGAGTTTGCGGCCTAGCTTAGTCCTTGTGGGACGACAATCCCTTACTTACTCATTATTGCAATAGGGGTGAAAATCCTTCCTTTCAGTATTCCTCTGGGAGACCAGCCAAAATGTGATCGGCCAAGTCATCCTCAGTCATCGGAGCACCAAACGCAGCCAATTGGTCTCCTAAGGTTTTGGCACGAAGGAGATAAGCATCAACAGAATCTGTCCCCTTGTGAAGGCCATTAATGGCGGTACGGATTTGCTTGATGTGGGACCGAGAGCTTGTAGCATATACCTGGGTAAGGCATTGCCAGGCTTTGCGAGCGGTTTCACATCCGACAATCTGAGGAAGGAGTTCGTTTGAGAGCGAGAAGGTAATCAACGACATGACTTTTTGGTCCTCCTAGTACCAGGTCTCGTAGGCAGGGTTCGGAACCAGTGTGAGTTCAGCAGAAGTGATTGCTTCGGAGGTAAGGGACGACGTGGCTTCAGTGTCAGTGGCCAGGAGCATTGGAGACGGAATGACAGAGGAACCATCAATGTGATGGTATAGGCCTTTACTGCGGAGCATGGGCTCGAGTTGCAGCTTCCATAAGAGGTAATTTTCAGAGGTTAGGAGTTGCTTAAACGGAGGAATAGATAGCTCAATTTTGGTGGACATGATGATAGGAATAAAGAGGAACCGAGAGAAGAGAAAGGCAGGAGCAGTTCGATTAGAGAAAAAAAAGCTCTGATACCATATCAATTAGACAACTTCTAATAATACTTCTAATACAACTTCTACATTTTGTTTATACAAAGCTTCTATATATATAGGCAGCTGGCAGCAATGGTGAAGTGTTTGGTGAGCTGGGAGTGCTTGGTGGAGTGCATGTTTTCTTCTGGCAGCAATGGTGAAGTGTTTGGTGAGCTGGGAGTGCACGCTTCCTTCTGGCAGTAATGGTGAAGTGCTTGGTGAGCTAGGAGCTGGCAGCAATAGGTGGCACATGTAGCACATGGGTGCACGTCTCTTTATCAACACATGGCTGCTGAGTCAGATCCTTATCATCCTTCTATGTTGCTATCTTCTGCCGCAACTCAATCTTATCTGTTATAGCACCATAAGCCGGCCGGCCGGCCGGTGACCATCTCGATAACAATGCACCCGAGTGACCATATATCGAGCTTGGGCCCGAGCTGCCCAAACAACACGACTCCAGAGACATGTACCTCAGGAAGTCCGAGTAGTCACCCGGACATGAATTCTCTCCTCTGTCGGGCTCCTTGGCCAGCCCAAAATCCGCCAACTTAGGGTGTTTGGCAGCTCGTGGTTCAATTTCGATTCCGTGAACACCAAGATATTGTCCGACTTGAGATTGCAGTGCACGTATCCTGACCAATGTATCAAAGAAAGCCCCCGGAGAATCATCCTCGTGAAGTCTCTAACCTCGGTTTCAGGAAGTCTCCTTCCGGGATACATGCTTATGAGGTTCCAAAGGGAGCCCTCCGGGGAGTACTTGAGGACCAAGTTGAACATGTCTTTCCCCTTCTCCATACTCCAGTAGCCGCAAAAACAATGTAATATCTCCGGGCAATTGATGAGCTTGGCGTAGATACGTCGCTCCTTCAGCAGCGGGAAAGACTTATCCAACGGCGACGAATTCACCGCGAAATCGTCGCCGGAAGGGTTCGTAGCCCGGTGGACGGTGTCGTACGAGCCCTTTTCGAGATAGCCCACCTTCTTAAACATTCTGGAATCCATAATCTCGATTAGTAAACAAAAATTAATGCTCTCTCTCGTTCCTAACTTCTGAAACTTGATGGTTAAATCATGGCTCTTCTATAAAATTGGAAAATAATATTCAATCTTATTATTGACAGATGATTACGAACATATATATACAATTCTAGAAGTCCTAGTTACAAGAGAAGTAGTCGTTACAGCTGTACATTTATTTCTCAAGTATCCGTTGTAGTAGAAGACCAACAGTCTTCAAGGATGATTTTGCAGTAGCCAAGGAACAACCTGTCGCAGTGAATGCTGGTGACGTCTGGTGGCTGAAAGTAGATCATTAGGACTAGATTAAATACTAATGATGAGTAGACAACAACTCGAACACGTGATCCCAATGAACTGTAGAATTCTGCAGCAGAATTGACTGCATAACTGCTGCAAAATTTGACAGCAAAAAACAAGGGAAGTTGCAGCTTCTTATGATCTCTTACACAACATCTTCTGGTGAAATATGTAGTTAGAGAGTTTTCCTTGTTATAGTTGAATTTAAAGAAATGAACTACTAAATATAGTCGGATTGGAAGTTTAGATACATTCAAATAGGTATGCAGGTAGTAATTAAATAAATTATAATCAGGAGGGATTATTGAAGCCGAAATTTGGTCTCCGATGATAAACAAATTATAATTTTTGTTTGGGGGATGAGTTTTACCTCTCTCAAATAATCTATCTTAATCAAATTTAGACAAAGTCGGACTTAGTGAATTTAATACATAAATTCTTTGGGTATCTGTTTTCCGTGGCTCGTCGAAACTTTGATCAAATTTTTTGATCTGGATTTTTTCGAATATGAAGTTAGAAACCGGGATCCAAATTTGAGAAATTACATTTCAGATTTTTTTTTCAATCCTATTTATTAGTATGTCGTTGATGCCAGCCTTAGTTGAAAGTTGAAACTGGAAAAAAATATTGATTTCATTTTAAAAAATAGAATTTGATTTCTCAAAGGTGCTAAATAAACTATTTTATTGTGGCCTATGGGACTCGGGATTATATGTTACAGAGCCCTAGTCAACTTGTTTACCATGGATCATACTGCCGAATCTTAAGGCGATAAGGACAGAAATTTTTGACGAATTCCTAATGGACATGTTTCTTCCGATTCAAGCAACCTATGTCCAGGTTAAAGGTTTAAGCGGTAAATTATTTCCCTAATCTTGATTTTCATTTTATCTTGGCATACTTGGTAAATTTTATTGTCTATGGTCACAACATCCTGGTGTAAGACTTTTTTTTTAGGTAAATTTACCACCAAGAATTATACTATACCAGAGTTTGAACTCTGGACTTCCGTCTAATCATACTATCGCTAGGACAAACACTCTTTTAAGACTATCTTACTCAAAGTTACCCCGTTGATAAGCTTTGAGTTCTTAAACATGTCTTCCTTGTTCCAGCAATGTCAAGAAGAGCGCGACGGATTGCCCGAGCACATCAAAGCCGCGGCCGCGGTCCATGGCATGATGTCAAATTTTGCAGCAGCTAGAGCACATACTTTTGTCATAGGTACCTGCAGATTCCTGACTTTCTGCTGATACCCCAGTTAGTTAATTCCATTGGTTTTAAAGCTTTTTCACAATATAGCTGCAAGTTTTGTTGGTGGTTGTTACTCAAGTTTTCTTTGGGCCTAATAAGCAATCTAAGCTTCAAAATGCTATGTGGACTAGCAAAGTCAAATGTCTTTTAACCCATCTGTCCGAACTTTTTTGCCAACTAATTCATGTTTAAACTTTACCGAATTACAAAATTTTTAATATAACTGTGTTCTCACCGTTCGAATTCTAAACAACTAGTTAAACTAACAATTCTTTGTCGGTTGATGTGAGATTGTAGTCAAGATTAAAGTTTAAATATTGAAAACTAAAATTGAAATTATAAACTTATTTATTCAGAAATTATAAATTGAGGAATTATATATTGTGCTTTCTGAGGGGCCATCCAAACTCAGATATTAGCAACCATTGCCTTCACATTTGTGCACCTATCATTGTTGACGTGCTATTTGTTAGAATTTTCATATCCAACCCAAAACTTTAAGCCAATAGATTGGTAGATTTTTCATACTTACAAACTTACTCCCACTCGTATTTTAACCGATATGGTATTCTCAACGCTGTTAAAGTATCAAAGCTGAGTAGAAAAATATGTAATTTATATTCAACTGTTTTTATATAAACAACAAAACGATTGATATACGAATTGCAAAGTACACACCATGAGAAGCTAATTAAAAATCAAGCTTACCCTCGTCAACTTGGAAACTAAAAATATATAGACTTTCCCATATTCTTGCTATTTTTTCGAAACTATATGATATTCAAGACACTCATAGCCTAGTCAGAATTATTAGCCAATAGGGACAATTACATATAATTTTCTTAAATTATATTTAAATTTAAAAAATAATTGTGAAATGACAAATGTGAGATAACATAATGAAACAGTTTTGATCATGTTGTATAAAAAAAATTTGAGTGAAGATAAATCCCCTCACTCACTTTTCAGTAATTTTATTCATGTGATTAATCTAAATTTGAGTGAAAACAAAATTCTTCAAAGTTTTAATATCTTAGAACTGTCAATTCAATAATTCATTCTAAATTAGTAGTTTTTTTGGTGGTATCCTATATTAGTAGTTTTTTTTAGAATCTATCATATATTAGTAGTTGAACCCGAAGGTCTATCTACTTTGACAATATGAAAAGGGACCAGATTTGATCCTCGAATGGGCCATTCTGGACGGTTCTGAATGGCAGACTATTGGATATACATGGGGCAAACTATTGGATATATACGGGGCAGACCATTGGATATACATAGGGTAGACCATTGGATATATACCGGGCGAACTATTTTATCCGGCCCCTTTTATCCCGGGACGATCCCAATTTATCCGGGACGGTTTCCTTGAAACCATTTTATCATAACTGAATAGATTATTTTATCATAACTGGGTGAACTATTTTATCCTCTCCAGGCCAGTCCTGGCGCATTTTACATGTACAGAACCAAATCTAATCCCGTGTGAAAATTGTATTTACACGTAATATTCCGACAAGGGTAATTCCACTACAAGAAAAGAAAACCCCGCCCCATACGCTACGAGACACACAACCCTCCTTCAGGAAATGTCTGGTTCTGTTCCGCATCCAACAACCCAATCCCCAAACAGCACCTGTTTGCATTGCATCTTCCTCCATATGCCAAAAATTTTACAATCTTTTTTCCACAAATATGATCTGATATATTCAATAATTTGAATATCAAATATCAATTTTATCGTGAACCTACACTGCTTCACTTTATCTCTTAAGTGATCCAAATATTACGACTTGGTACGAAAAGACTATCGTAAAACTTGGCATAAACGACAGGTGTAGCATGCACAGTACTGGAGGGGCCTTACCTTATCATCCCAAGTGGGCATCAAAAGAGATGGTTCAGGCCATCAATATGTGTATCATCCACCACAGGGAACCTATGGCCCAGCTACCACATGCAAAAGACAGAGGGCCTTTTACTTGCTTGGGTCCCTTTAGATGTAAAACAAGGACTCCCCTTGTACCACCACCGCTCTGGCACAGTGCTAAAGATCAGTGGTACATGTTGGTGCGAGAGATTCACACGTTGAACTCGTTGCTCGTAGTTCTATCTTAACCAAAAAAATCTAATTAAAAAAGAGTTTTGGTATCTCTACCATTCAATTCGACTTGAAACCATATTCATAAAATCGATCGATCGATATTCATAAACGTGGTTTAACTTCTTTTTTTGGTAGAATTGATGAGTGTCATGCGTTCCTTTATTCATTAAAGCTGAATTACAAAAAGATAGGAGTAGGGGAATCCTCCCGTGCGAGAAGGATACACCCACCCGAGGCCCGAGGGGCATCCAAGTCGTGTAGTCCTCTCGGAAGCGCGAGAGCATAGTGCGATAGCCAATTCACCACCCTAATACACACTCTAGGACAATGGGCTACCTCTACTCACTTTATCTACGGATGAGGCTTTGACAAAAAGCGGAATACTTACCATTAAACTACGACATATTATAAATGTGGTTTAACTAGAAGTCTCGAATTCGAACTTTTACCGATTCGAACACAGATAACTAAACTCAGCTGGTATGTGCTAAGCACCTATGTTCGATAGTAAGACGAGGTTAAACCAGTATAACAAATTTGAAAATTCACGTTCAATTCGAATCAGGTTCAAGTCATGATCAAGTTCAGATCAAATCCGATACCAAGTAACCATTTTTGGTCAATCCAATACAGCAACTCATGAAACATAGCCAGAAGGTACCATAGGCATATGTTTAATGAATACAGTGAAGGTGATGACAGAGAACCTTACTTACATTAAACGGAGGTTTGAAAGAAGAAGAAAAAAACTATATACAATGGCGGGCTTCATAGTGACCTCGCTCAATAGAAGGCAGCAGCAGAGAGGAGACATATATCCGACTATAACTGAACTTGTCCAAAATTGGATTGTGTCATCCTTTACTATTCTATATCCGAGATTAATTAACTGAATAACCATCTTCAAAGGGAGGTAAGAAGCTCACAACCATCATCCCAATTGCCTCCAACTGAAATGGTCACAGGCATCTTCTGATACTAGCATTCGAAACCTGTTCAGCCAATGACATCAAGACTCGTCATTGATCTATATAGCACGAAGCAGAAACCGATAAACAAGACACCAAACAGTACGAATGTGAAGTTGGGAAAACTCGTGTAGGGGGAGGAGTTCTGCCACCTTTCTGGTCCACCGGGTGGTTTTGACCAAAAAATGGAGAATGTGAAGACAGGTAATTAGCCAGAACGATTACCTAAAATGGCTATACAGCACAAGTTTATGCAATTGATAATCAAGGAAGTGGAGCACGCTTAGTCTCTTTGGCCTCCACAGCATCTGCCTCGGAAGAATTGTCGTCACTCTTCGAGTTGAAGGATCGAGGACTCATTTTCTGCACCTCCTCTCGGGTATAAATGAATATCTTGCGTACCATACCAACAAATTCCCTGTTTAAGAAATAGATTGCCCCAGAAATCTGTCAGGAGAAAAGCATGAAATATATATTTACAATGTGCAACCCAATTCACAGAGATGGAAAGGGAGACGTACTGCCAGGGATCATCACCAACAAGCATCATGTCACCTTCATCATCAGTATAGACAATCAGCCAGTTCTTCTTTGGAGCCGCCAGTTCTCCGCCAAATTCGAATAACTGGTCTAATTCGGCAGTCAACTCACCGTAGTTGTTGAATTTGGCGAGGTCAACAGACCTACCAAGTGCAATTCCTTGTTTCTGTACCTGAAAAGCCAAAGGTGGAAGTTCTTAATAACACCTAAATACTGCATGTATTGCAAAGCAAGCTTCCAACCTTGGTACAACTCCTTGTTGAACTGTTGGAGGCTTTGTGGCTGTCCTTCACACCTTGCGATTGTTTCTCAAGCTCACTATCTTCTGCCATTTTCGAGCCTCTTGAATGTTCAGACTTTTGATCAGAATCCAAGGTACCAATCTGGTGACTTGGCGGATGAGTAGGACCTGCTGCCTCGTTAAATGTATTGTTGTTCCTGTGAGATACAGGGGAATCCAGCAAAACAGGGTTACTAAGAAGGGAAATGCCAAATAGCTTGCAGTTTCCATCCACAGATTTGCCAGTATCTTGTTCTTGGACACATATAGATTTTGGCATTGCCACTCTTGATTGAATGTGGCTGTCAAAAGGGGAAGCGGGTGGAGGCATCAGCCAGTTAGTGTGCGACTGCTCAACTCGATGACCATGAGTCATAGGATACTCTGTGAATGCGCTGTGTCTGATACTATGTCCTCCCTGAAACGTCAAGTCCCCTTGCACAGGAACTTTGGTGCTCGAGTCTGACAAGTTGAGTGAAAGACCACCTGAAGACATCAAGGTCCATGGGCTAGCAAGCAAGTTAAACTTCCCCTCCTGATCTAAGATCTGCTTCTTCATCGCATTAGAACCAGCCTGTGGTTGATCAACATAGGATGCACAAAATCCAGCAGAAGAATTGGCACCAGCCCCGAAGCCTGATAGCAAATCAGTATATCTTTGTTCCTGCCTCCTGGAATGCGCCCAGTTTTCTGATCCAAATCTTCGTGAAGCAGAAACGACATCAGTTTTCTCATCATCCGCAGAATGTGGCCACATGACAGACTTCTCGGCAGTCTCAGAATCATTGCTTTCAGTGAAGTTGCCTCTCAAGGTCGGAAATTCTTGACCTTGCAAGACCCTGGAATATCCACTGGTAGGTGTCGGGTCTATAATTACTCTGGATGAGCCTGGCAACAAAAGGAATTATAGCTTTCATTTTAGATTTTTGCAATATCACTGTAACATGTTACTTAAATAAACACTAGAGACAGCATCTTCATCCTACCTTCTCTGGTAAGAACTGAGGAGTCCGTGGATGAAGGAACCATTACTGGTCGGGGCCTTTTCGGTCTGGGCACTGGGTGAGGATTGAGTGTAGGAGGAGCCAAAGCAGGTTCTACTTTCCATGGAGAGACTCGCTCGGGACGAGGTATGCTGGAAGTTTCATCCCATCTCACCTGAGAGGTAAGATTTAAAACCCTCTTAGTATCTAGGTGAAAAATTCCCCACAACCGAAACAACCATGATCAGTAAGGGCCTATAGTACCTTGAGACATCTCCATTTAGATTCTTTCCACCTCTTGGAATCTGCATCTTCAATTCCTACTATAGTTCCAGTAAATCTGCATTACAACAGTTAAATAACAAATGAAGAAAAAGTAGATCAGAGACCATTTCCACTGATAACAAATAAGTAACCAATAATAATCCCCAAAACCAAAAGGGCTACAAGATGACTGATTCTCAATTGGATATGGTGGCAAAATAAATACCTCTGCTCAGGAGCTTCTTCTCCCTCAAACCTCATCTTAAAACGCATACCGATGGAATAATTATTCTTGACAGATTCCATGTACTGATCGACAGGGACAAGGAACTCGGCAGGACTTGTTCTGTAACAATAAATTTAGGAGATTTAAATAAGAACATAGATAAGGGAGAGAATCTGGAGTCATTTAAAAAGCAAGAACATCGGCCTTCAATAATTGCCAGCAGTAACCTCTTCAAATTTTCCCTCCAAAGCTTTTAAACCAATTAGATTAATATCTCGACTCAGCAGGTCCAACCAAGAACATTGAAAGGAACGAACCTTGGTTTGTAAAACACTGTGAACATGGTTCCTGTTGAGTAAGCATGCCAAGCTGTTGCTAGAACACCGAGGTGCATACTGTGACTGGAAATGACAGATGACGGAACATTGCCCTGTTGTCTCATGGCACGCCGAACCCCTACTCTCAGCTCTCCATTCTCACCTCTGGAACCCAAAAACAAAACCACCAATTACTTTTAGCATTACTAACAAAGCTCAAAGTCAAAAGAATTAAATCGAATTTCTCATATGAGAACAAACCTCAGAAATATAAAGGCATCACCAGCAACAAGCCTTTTGGAACTAACAAAAACACTCCACCCACTCTGAAGCAAGTGCCTCCTTGGTTGCCCTGAAAATATTTAAATCGGTGAAGTCATTCCACTTTAATTTTACAAGAACGCAAGCTTCTGCATCAACACTATCTAGGGATAATCACAAAGCATTGAAATACAAAAAAGATTTAGACAGTGGGGGAATATATTACCTCGAAATATATGCTTGAAACGCCACTCGCTGCCATGCAAATCCTTTGCAACCAACTCCTGCGTGGGAGGCTGCCTCGACATATCCTGCAACCAAGAAATAAACGACAAACCACCTTAGAACCACGTTCCGCAATTGATCAAAACCCAAACCCGGATCAGATCTCCAATCATCAATCGTAAAAAAAAAAGTCGCACTAACCAGCGGAGGGAGGCATTCATCAGCGTGCCTCCGAAGCACAGAGAAGCCGCCGTGCGTGCTGGTATCAGAGGCGGTCAGCGTCTTGCAAAAGGAATGCACTTGGAACCTTGGCGGTGGAGGAGGCGGAGGCTCCTTCACCCCTTCGTTCTCCACCTGCAACCACCCCAAAACCAAATCCGGTATAAAAAACCCCCATACTCAAACCAAACCACCAAACTAACTCACCTCTTTCTCTGGAACAAGAACCACTTGTGCGTACACCTCATCGGTATCCGGCTCGGCCTAAAACCATCCAACACCAAAATTAGAAAACCAAAACAAACATCAAAATTAGTACACCGCGAAGACCCCCGCCTACCTTCAGTTCCACGTTTATCACGCGGCAGTAGATCTTGGACGGGAGGTCGTACACGGGCATCTGCTGGTCAGCAGACTGGTTCGTCGACGCCTCCACCTAAAATCATTATAATACCCGAAATACCCCTTCAATAAAACTGCCTCGGACAAAAAAACACCGACAAAACCCGCAAAGAAGAAGAAGAACCTGCTCGATGTGGCCTTGAGGGAAGTAAAAGACCTTTTCGCCCTTCCGGGGGACGGTTACCAGTGGGCCCGCGCACGCGTGCCATAGCTCCCTGTAAAGAGCCGTTTCCGCCTCTGCAACCACACACAAAACACCAACCAAAATTAAGTAAAACGACGCCGTCCTGACATTTCGACCGACGGTTATATTAATATTTATTTCTCTTTACCTTTGGCGGCCTGGGAGGTGGGAGGAGCGGAATGACCGTTCTGCCCTTCCATGCCCCTCGCCGCGTACAGGTCGCCGGACTTGGTTGAAATCTCCGAAGTAGCCATCTCTCTCTCTCTCTTATCTCCTCCAAATAATTATTAAGCCCAAAAAAATACCAATATTTACGAGAACACCCCTCCCTCCTTCCTCTTCCTCCTCAGCTCTAGATCAGTCCTCTCTCCTCGCTGCAGCTAAAAGCAGCCTCTCCCTATCTCCGTCTCTTTCTCTCACTAGATTCTCTCTTCCGCCTCTCTCTCGTTCTTAAAAAGCTTGTCCCCCCCCAAGAACAAAAAGGAGAGAGATTGCGTGGCTAGCTTTAACCAGAATGGTCAAAACCGGGTTGCAATTATTTCAACCGCAGTCAATTTCTAACCCCAACCTCTACCGGGACCACCGGTGCCCGGTTTACTGGGAAACCTTTTCTCTCTTTCCTTTTTTTCTTTTCTGGTTACTACTACTAATTGAGCTTTGAGGTTGGTCAAACTTTTGGAAAATTGTCTCTCTCTTCTACTGCTAACACAAAATCATCAAGGAGTAAACCAACAAATTTATAGTACTCTCTCAAGTTTATCTATTACGGTCCCCACCAGTTATGTAACGCTTACGTTACTAGATTATAACAGCTTTCCAAATAAAATATTTAGACCAATTATGATCAAAAAATTCCTCATTTAAGATAGTGTGTTAGTGAAGAGTCCATCAGCTTCAAACCCAATGAGGCAAATTCGAGACTTCTTGTTTAAGTTTCTCAAGTTTATCTATTACGCTCCCCACCAGACATGTAACGCTTACGTTACTAGATTATAACAGCTTTCCAAATATAACTCGTAGACCAATTATGACCCCAAAAAAATCTTATTTAAGATAGTGTGTTAGTGAAGAGTCCATCACGCTTCAAACCCAATGAGTCAAATTCAAGACTTCTTGCTTGAATTTCTCAAGTTTATCTATTACGGTCCCCACCAAACATGTAACGCTTACGTTACTGGACTATAACAACTTTCCAAATAAAACTCGTAGACCAATTATGACCCAAAAAATTCCTCATTTAAGATAGTGTGGTAGTGAAGAGTCCATCACGCTTCAAACCAATGAGTCAAATTCAAGACTTCTTGCTTGAATTTCTCAAGTTTATCTATTACGGTCCCCACCAAACATGTAACGCTTACGTTACTGGACTATAACAACTTTCCAAATAAAACTCGTAGACCAATTATAACCCCAAAAAATTCCTCATTTAAGATAGTGTGTTAGTGAATAGTCCATCACGCTTCAAACACAATGAGTCAAATTCGAGACTTCTTGTTTAAGTTTTTCAAGTTTATCTACTACGGTCCCAGAATATGGTCCCCACCATACATGTGAAACGCTTACGTTACTTTAATTGACTGCAACAGCTTTTTTAATAAAACTCGTACACTAATTATGACCCAAAATAATTCCTCACTTAAGCAAGTGTGCTAGTGAATAAGTTCATCAAACTTCAAACCCATTTAGTCAAATTCGAGACTTTTTACTTAAGTTTCAACTTTACATACTACGGTCTCAGAATATGGTCCCTACCAAATATTTGTAACGCTTTAGCTAGTGTTATATTACTTAAACTGAGTGCAACAACTTTCATAACAAAACTCATACACCAATTATGACACAAAGAATTCATAATTTAAGCTAGTGTGCCATTGAACATTCCATGAGGCTTCAAACTCAATAAGTCAAATTCGAGACTTCTTGCTTAAGTTTTAAGTTTACTAATACGGCCGAAAATGTGATCCCCACTAGACATTTGTAACCCTTTAGCTAGTGTTACCTTAGTCAAACAGACTAACGACTTTCCTAATAAAGCTCGTACACCAATAATGACCCAATAAATTCTTCATTTAAGCTAGTGTGCCAGTGAACATTCTCATAAGGCTCCAAACTCAACGAGTCAAATTCGAGATTTCTTGCTTAAGTTTCAAGTTTATCTACTACGGTCCCAGAATATAGTCCCCACCAGACATATGTAACGTTTACGTTAATTTAATTGACTATAACAACTTTTCTAATAAAACTCGTACACCAATTATGACAAAAAATTATTATTTTAAGATAGTGTGCTAGTGAATAGTCCATAAGCTTCAAACACAATAAGTTAAATTCGAGATTTCTTGTTTAAGTTTCAAGTTTATCTACTACGGTCTAAGAATATGGTCCCCACTGGATATTTGTAACGATTTAGCTACTGTTGCGTAACTTAAACTAACTGCAAGAACTTTCCTAATAAAACTCATACACCAATTATGACATAAAGAATTTATCATTTAAGCTTGTGTGCCAGTAAACATTCCATAAGACTTCAAACAATGAGTCAAATTCGAGACTTTTTGCTTAAGTTTCAAGTTTACTACTACGGTTCCAGAATGTGATCCCTACCAAACCTTTGTAGTGCTTTAGCTAGCGTTACGTTAGTCAAACCGACAATAATAACTTTCTTAATAAAATGTGTGCACCAATTATGACCCCAAAAGATTCCTCATTTAAGCTAGTGTACTGGTGAACGGTCCATCAAGTTTCAAACCCAATAAATCAAATTTGAGATTTCTTGCTTAAATTTTGAGTTTACCTACTACGGTCCAAGAATATGATCCCCGCCAAACATTTGTAACACTTTAGCTAGTGTTATGTTACTTAAACTAACTGCAACAACTTTCCTAATAAATCTCATACACCAATTATGACCCAAAGAATTCATCATTTAAGCTAGTGCGCCAGTTGAACATTCCATCAGGCTTCAAACCCAATGAGTCAAATTTGAGACTTATTGCTTAAGTTTCAAGTTTACCTACCACGATCTCAGAATATGATCCCCACTAGACATATGTAACGCTTTAGCTAGAGTTACGTTACGACTACAACAACTTTCCTAATAAAATATGTACATCAATTATGCCCTAATAAATTCTTCATTTAAATTAGTGTGCTAGTAAATATTTCATCATGCTTCAAACTCAGTGAGTCAAATTGGAGACTTATTGCTTAAGTTTCAAGTTTAGTTACTACGGCCCCACAATATGATTCCCACCAGACATACGTAACGTTTTAGCCATATTTACGTTACGTCTACAACAACTTTCTTAATGAAACATGTACATCAATTATGACCCAATAAATTCTTCATTTAAGCTAGTGTGCAAGTGAACATTCTATTAGGCTCCAAATTTGAGATTTCTTTCTTAAGTTAGAATAACTTCATAAGTATTTAAGGACTCAAACCACTTGGTTTAAGTAAAAATAATTTTACCGGTTGGTCTATTATTTTATTTTTTTGGAAAACTAAATAAAGCAAATGCCCAATAGGGAGGAAAATGCGAAGGGTTGCAATAAATGAAAAAATATTAAATAATCTGTAATAATTAATAAAGGTGGCTTCACTAAATATAGTCGATTGGTCAGGCAGGGGAGTGGTAGATCAGGGTGAGTCGACTCGGGATAGGCTCGGAACTTGTAACGATGTCAACGGGTCGACGTTTATGGTAAAAAGAGAGAAAAAGATGTTATTATCCTTTTTAATAATATATTTTTTGGTATATATTTTATTCGGGCTGAGAGAGAGGGTTTTGTCACGCTAGTGACGGGTAGGTCTCGATGGATGTTGAAGAGAGTTTTAGTGATAACGCTCAAAATTTTAGGAAAAGATGGAATGGAAAAAATAAAGGGTAAATTATCCTTAGGTCCCTGAGGTATAGTATAGTCAAACAGATGATTTGTTACATGTATTTTTGTAATGCATATAGCTGTCCCGTAGTTTAGTTTTATTATACTCGAAGGTAGGGCTAACGTCATTATTCATTTTGTGTGGAAATTAATTAAGTACCTTAAAAAATAAATAAAAAATTAAATTTAGCTCTCATACTCATCTCTCTCCTCCCCATCAGCGTCATCAACGCAGGAGATGGCAGGCCGACCGTCGTTGAATTACGCACAGGCAGGCTGTTCCAGATTCTCCTCTCCCCAGACAGACCTTCAAGGCAACCATCGGTCTGGGCTTGAGAGGTGAGTCTGATGTCGAGTTACTTCGGACAAGTTTGGACTACTTAGACGAGCTCTGGGCTACTCTGATCGCCTCGACAAGCGATAGACCAATTTGGAGAGGTGGATCGAAGGCTAGACGATCTGCAGTCAAGATGATGGGCATGGACGGATCTTGGGTTAGGCTTGTGTAAGGGAGTGACGTCGTTGGTGATGCCGTGGGTTCCGATTCGGGGTGGTGGGGATGGTCTCAAGGCTTGTCACAGCCGGAACAGTAAGGACCCTAGAGTTGAAGGTGGTTGGTCGGGAACGGGGGATGGGAGGATGATTGGAAGTTTTTTTTTCGAACTAGATAACTGGAGGTTTGGGTCAACTCGCGACGAGGGTACAACTGTCATTTTAAGATAAAATAACAAAAATGAAGTCAGTGAGGGACCCTATAATATAATTTAACCAAACAACGAAGACGATTATATGGATTTCAGAAATACAGTAACCTATTTGACTATATCCCAAGGGTCATTTTTTAATTTATTTCTGTTCAAACATCTGTTTTCAATACGATTTTTTTCGTCGTTGGTTACCATAGTACAAAATTTTCTTTTGTACTGTGATCAAGTAAGGAAAAAAAAGTTTTTTATTGTGTTATTGTACAGAAAAAGTTTCGTAGTGTGTTAAAATGTTAAAAAAAATTGTATTGTGTTTGGATATTTAAACCATAAAATTTTGAAAATAAAAAACCCATTTTAATGAAAAACTCGAAAAGCTAATAGGTTTTTTCCCTACAAAATATCCATCCTCTTTTTAGGTCAGCAGACACTTCAATCAGTGGTTACACAGTTTGTGTCAGATTACATACATAGGAAATACCACAGATTATTTAATTAATTAAAAAAGAAGGTCGTCTTTTATTCTGTCATTATGGGCGGTCCTCTCTTGGACGACGACTTGTTTAATTATGGTTCGCCTATTGCTTAGCCATTTCGAGTAATAGCTGCAACTTTGTGTACAATTTCTTCCTCGATCCAGCCATTCAATTCCAATGTGACGCTTGCGATCTTGCCACTTGTCTTTGCAAAAAGTATATAATTCTATTTTTGGGCAAAGGAAGAAGGCATTTCCATGAGGGAAAAAAGTTAAAAACAAAGTAAGGGTGGGAAATAACAGGATATTTTCACCTTTTACCCGATATGTTTTTATTAATTTTTATCCGTCGGCACAGATAACAAGAAATAAGAGTGACACCTACTTGATTTTTGACTCCGTGCAACTTATTTTTTTGAAGAGGGAAACTATGTTTTTTTTTTTTGAAAAATTATTTTCAAGCTCATGGTATTTGGCATATTCGCCTCTCATTCTCTGGCTTTTGAAAATTGATTTAAAACTCTCCTAGTTTAGAGAAATTATACTCTGAGGCCCCTTGCTGATGTCATCCGACATCATCGATCAATTTTTTAAAGTAAATGACTTATATACCCTTACAAAAATTAATTAAAAAATACTCTTAAAAAATATAAAAAAGCTATCTTCAACATCTTAGATGAACACCAAGATGAAACCCAGATGAACACAAAAACGCAACAAAAACACAACAAAACACACTAAAATCATGAACACTAATAACCAACTCAAAAATAAAAAAAACTTTCGATTAAATCCAATTAACCACCGAAGAGGAGGCAGTCGCCGAGATCTCGCCGTCGTTCTCCTCGTCCATGAGGCAAAGATCGGTCCAGATTCTAATCGAGGTAGGGTTTTTGTACCTGTTCTTTGTGACATTAGAAATCCCCTTCATGTTCAATTCCAGGTTCGGGTCTGTCTCCCAGCAGGAGACCCACCTGGGCCGGACCCGAACCCAGACTTGCTCGAGAGTGAAGTGGAATTGCTCGAGTGGGATGCCCTGGCCCGACCCCTCAGCTTGATCTCGTCCAGGAACCAGCCGGCGCCTTCCCAGGAGACGAGGACAAGGAGGAACAAGGTGGTGTCCGGGCTGGGGTTTGATTCGAACGTGTTCAACCCGGGGGCGAAGGACGGATCGGTGGAGCTCCGAAAGGTGGCGAGACGGGCGTGGGAAGAGGGACGGAAGCTGTGGGGGAAGCTGGATAGTGGAAAAGTCTGGGGCTTTAAGGTGGAGGAGCGCGTGGAGGAGTGTCCCCACTCGGTTTTGCTATCCAGGTCAGATGTTTTGCGCAAGGGGAAGGTGGTGGAGCTGCCATGTTAGCTAAAACTCAGGTCGCACGTCACGCTTGTGGGGAAGTCGTAGAGGGCACACGCAGAGGGGGAGCCGCGGATTAGCTTGGTGAAGGATAGAGGGGAGGTAGTGATGGTGTCCCGCTGTTAAAATCTGGACCAAATTTGATGAGTTAGGTTCCTAGGTTTGGGTTTGATTTCTGGGTTTGGGTTGATATTAATTGAAATGTTCTTGATGTTTTTGAAGAAGGAAGAATATGATTTCTGGGTTCGGAGAAGATAGCCTTTTTTAATTTTTGAAGGGTATAACAGTCATTTTAATAAAAAATATATTGCTGACGTCAGCGAGGGGCCCTAGAGTATAATTTTGCCAAACTAAGGAGATTTTAATCAATTTTTGAACACCAGGGGGGTGAGCAGAAAATATGCCAAACACCAGAGGCTTAGTAATAATTATTCTTTTTTTTAAGGGAGAAACTATATCATCTAGGTGACAATATAATCTTACGTTCACCGACAAAGTCAGAAAGTTATTCTATGACTAGCCGCATCAGCAGCCCCGACCTGGGTCGGCCGCCATTTGGCAAAAAAAAATAAAAAAAAAGAAAGAATAAGAATTATTCGTAGAAATAGATTTTTCGGATATTATTTATTTGATTAAAAAATTAGAGTTATATTTAGCAATATGAAAATTTATTATTTTCAAAAATCTCTATAAATATAGCCCAAAATTAGAGTTATCTTTGTACCTTGAATTATTTCTATCTAATTTTGTATTCTAACTTTTGTAATCTTAATTTTGTTACTTTGGCATTAATTTTTTTTCTTGTTATAATTACGAAATAATTATTTTCGTATATTTATTATAATTTGTATATAAACAAAAAATAATAGCAGATAATATGTGAATGAGAGAGAAATTAATTATTTATTATGTAACCTAGGTTGGGACACGTTGATGATGTGGGTAGGAAAATATTTAATTAGGTTGGGTTGATGTGGATGAGAGAGAAATTAATTATTTATTACGTGACCTAGGTTGGAGTAGGTTGCAGATGCGGATAGTTTAAGTAGTGAGAACACTATAATATTTAATATGTGCTTAGAAAATTTTGTCACGTTTAAAAAGTCTTGCTCGAATAGTCGATGATGTTAGGATTTGTCCCAAATTCCTAAATAGAATAGAACTCTATTTCCTATTGTAAAACATATTGGCTTGGCTCTATATATAGAGGGCTAGGGGCTAGGAGTTTTTTGGTTTTTGCATAACAATTGGTATCAGAGCTTTGGTGTGTATCCGGGTAAAATTGGTGGAGAGACTCTTTTGAATTAAGTGAAAAATTCAGAATTGAGTCTATTGTGAAGAGAGGGACTGATTAGTAATTTCAGAAGAAAATTTGGGATAATTTGGTAATTGTGCCAAAATTGGGGGAAATTGGAACTAGGGTTTTCCACCCCTTTTGGAGATGGCCGCCGCTCATGGAGGGAGCCGCCGCCGCTGGCCTGAGTTCCGTTCAGCCCTACCGGAGTCCGCCCGCGTCAATGGGTTGAAGAGCCGACACCATCGTCTTTGTTGTGGTTGGAGAAGCCGCGCACCACCCCGGGAAGAGGAGGAAGGAGAAGACCCGCGAGGAGAGAGAGCTTCGGGGAGAGAGGAAGTAGGGGAGAGAGAAACTCCCCGCTCTCCGTCCGCCGTTCGCCATTGAAGAGGAGCCCGAGCTCCCGACCGCCATCCCGTCTCGCCGCCGTACATGAGAGAGAGGCTCGTGTCTTCGAGCCACCCGCGAGGAGAGAGCGATTTGGGGGGGAGAGAGAGAGTCGGGGAGAGAGAAAGGAACACCCGACCGCCGCCCCTTCGCCACCGCCGCTCGCCAGCTCGCGCCGACCGAGGCTGAGCTCTGCCGACCCCAACCAGTACCGCTCTGCTCTGCTCGTGTGGTGGTGCTCCGGCGCCGCCGCACTATTTTGGTCTCCTTGGTAAAAACCCTAATTTCTTGGATTGGGAATTTCGGGTCAAAAGGAGTTGACTGACTGGTTTGGGTTTTCTGGTCCACCAGAAGATGATTTTGGGGCTGATTAGTGATATTTTGACCAGTTTTGAGGCTGATATGTTTGGTTTTGACCATATTTGTAATGGAGGCGTGGTGGATGTGATTAGTCGTGGTTTGAGTTGACCAGACTTATTTTTTGGGCGGAGATCATATGGTTGATCCTTTGAAGTAGACCGGTTAATGGCTTAAATATCTGGGTCTTATTTTGGATCATGAAGTTTGGGTCGGGTTTGATGGGCGTGGTGATTTTGTTTGTCCGAGTTGAAGAATTTGACCAAAGAAGGGTCAGATTGGGGTCATGTCGAATTGAAGATTGGTTCAAGTCTTGGAGATTCACGGTTGAAGATCGGTCATGTGATTTGGTTCAAGGTGGAGACTTGTTGGGTGTTTGACCCAAATTTTATTGGACTTTGAACTCGGGTCCAATGGTATCTCCTATACATGTATTTGGTATTATGCGTGTAGTTGAGAGTGATGTGAGAAAGTTAGAGGAGCTTGAGGCGACTTCTTTCTCCAGAGACTCCCTTGTTCCATGGGATTTGATCAGGTCTATTTTGGGTTCATGGTTGATCGATCATGGAGTGGTCGTATCATGTTGGACCAAAAGGTGAATCATGTGAAGACCTTGAGCTTTGTTTGGACCAGTTACTCGTTGACGATGAAGGCGAAGATATCAAAGTATCAATTTTGTTTTGACTCACAGGTTATGTAGTGTATCTCCTGGTTGCCCACGAGGATGGAGGAGTGAGGTGTAATAGCAACAGCAAGCTTGGTGTCTAGAAGGTATTCACGCGAAGGTGATGTAAAGTCCTGTAGCTGGTGGAGAATTCCAAGATTGATGTCCAGAAGGTGTTCACGCGAAGGTGATGTAAAGGCCTGTAGCTGGTGTCCTCATCTCTTATTTGGATTGAGATTGGTGTTCGCTCGGCGATGTAACCCCAATAGTCGGTGTCCACATGAAGGTGGAGGTTTCTCGTAGAGGTGGAGTCTGCTATGTCGGTAGAGAAATGTTTTGAGAGTACCCCGTGAGAGTACACCATACTGGGATGAGTATTGGTTATGCTGGAGCTTCTGGGATTGAAGCTGGCCTATGAGATTTATGCATTGTTGTGGGCGTTGGAGTGGTTTTCTCCAATGTGAAAAACTCTCGTGTTGCGCGCATGGTGATTTTTTCTCGTTGTATTGGTTCTTCAGAGTGGAAGACCCGAGGTGAGTTTATGTTGTTGAGATACTTGTGGAAGATTCTATTTGAGGTGGAGTTTTCAAGATTGAGGCGGATGATTGAGCTTACAGGAAGATACACACAGTGAAGATGGTCTGATGTGGACGATGAGCTTGAAGTTGGAGAAGACGATTGATTTTGAAATTTGGTCCAAGGTGGAGATTATTAAGATTTTTCCCAAATTCCTAAATAGAATAGAACTCTATTTCCTATTGTAAAACATATTGGCTTGGCTTTATATATAGAGGGCTAGGGGCTAGGAGTTTTTTGGTCTTTGCATAACATTGGTAGTATAGGCAAGAGAGAGTTAGGCTTGAGGCACCACCTCGCCTATGGCTTATGTACCATGTATCTCCACATATTATAGTGATAATCGTCTCGGCCCCGTGGAGTAGGTCATTCGACCGAACCACGTAATATCGTGTGTCTCCTATTCTCCCTATCTCGTACTATTTGTTATGGGTGTTCTACACATCCGTGTTTACGCTTCCGCTGCCCTAACAGATGATATAAAAAAAGTTAGTCTTAGATTTTGTTAAGGCATCAATAGCTTCTTCTCGTTGTTTTCTCGTACCAAATCCCTGTTAACTTAGCCAAATATATGTTAGGTTTTACTTTCCATTAGTCAATAGATGAGCAATAACACGAAATTAAGAGGCCTCAGATATTTGAAGGACTTTTTCTCTTGACGTTTTCTTTCATGATGAAAATTACATAATATTTTTTTTGGTATAAGAAAATCACCTAATATTATGAGCACACATTTTAACGACTAATTATATTCGAGTCGAGTCGGACGACGATTAATAATGACAAAAATATAGGATTCACTCCTGATATGTAGTGAATTGAAATTTGTGGTAAATTTTATGGTTACATGAAGCAACTTAACTATTTACCCAAAAAATGTGCTATAATTCACCAAATAGCAACTTAACATGAAGTCCTTAACTTCTATATGTTTTCTTAAAATTTTAAATAAAATTCGTTAATTTTCTATGATTTTCTTTAATTCACATGATCACTCAAATTTTTAAAAGAAATTATAAGATATGTAGAAAATTAAAATTAAGAGTAATATCAATTAAAATTTGTGTAAGCTTCTACTAACATCACACGACTGTAGCAGCTATGAATTATTTGTCGTGTACGTGCATTATAATTTTTCCCTTAAAAGATGTCATAATTGATTAATTATACCATGTAGCTTTATTATCCTTTAATTAATCAGTTAGGATTCCACCAAAAAACTTAATCAATTAGGACGGTTTACAGGATTTGATAAAGTAATCACCTTGGCTACTGCCCCATTAATGCAAAAAATGGCGATATATCTCTAGCGGACGTGTGGTAAATGTTTTTTCACCCGTTATTAACGAGCGTAATAGATTATAAATTTATAAAACTTTATTCTAATTACATGCATTTTGAAATGCACCCTTTTTATGAGTAGCTTAAATATTTATTCAAATAGAGTTATAATAAAATTTAAAAACGTAAAAAAATCACTTTAGTACCTTTAGTTTACGTTTGTTGACCAAATATTACGTATGTTTTAAACATATTCTTAAAATTGATAGTTTTAGTAAAAATATTATAATCATGATTAATCTTATAAAAATTAGTGTTCGTATGGATGTCGACGACTCACTTCCTTTATTAGCAACAAATGAAGACAAAGAACAGTAACGTATTGGGAACGTGTCCATCTGTACTTTCTAATTAAAAAATTAATTATAGTTAAAAAGTTATCAATAAGTATATCAATTCTAAAAATAAATCTGTTGACAAAAACAAAATCAAAAAAAATGTGATAGAAAATTATCAAAATATAATGCAGTAAAGTGGACTTTTCTGTCTTAAGAAACCGAATGATAACGAGGCATCTTGAGAAGTCGAAGGGACAGCGGCTTCACGTGTTTAGCGCGAAGGCGCAGCAGAGGGAGAAAAAGTGGGGCCCGCGAGGGACGGACTATGGGGCCCACTTCTATTTGTATGGTATCAGCTGTCCTCGGTCTGAAGCTACAAATAGGGGAATCTTTGTCCGGAAAATGCCTTAATTTAATTTAATCCTCTAATTAATTTTTTTGCCCTTCGGTTTGTATTACACTTCCGGAAAAAGAGTGGAGGTTATTATCCAGCTGGCAAACATTAAAGAAGCATTACTTGCAACGAAAGAAAGTGGAAGGATCAGGTTTGGCGAATGATAAAATTGGAACCGGATTTGGTCCTGGAACACTGTTTCGAGAACTGTCTTGGACCAAACCTATTGTATCATAGCTTGTCGATCAATTATATAATAACTGGGTAAATTATTGTATCATAACTGAGCGAACCATTGTATCATAACTGAATGAACAATTACATCATAACTAAGCAAACCAGGGTGTGTTCCGAAAAAATTGGGACCATTTCGGGCAAACCATTCAATCATAACTGGTCGAACCATTGCATTATAAGTGAGTGAATCATTACATCATAACTAAGCGAACCCGTGCGTGTTCCGAATAAATTAGGATAGTTTTTGAGCGAACCATCAGATCATAATTGAGCAAACCATTGTATCATAACTAACCAAACCGGCGCGTGGTGCCAGGACAGTCCTGGACAAAAATACATGTCCAGGACCAAATCTGACCCGAGAAAATTGGCATTGGGATGTAAAAAAATTTTCACCTAGGAAACAATACGAATATCTAACATTGTTTCAAAGCAAGTTGAATATGATAATTCTAATTTGATATAAGAACATATTGATCTTGTGACTTATTATTGCTCGCACAATTCATGAGTAAAGCGAACGTTGCATGAGATTAATGATCGTGTAAATTGCCCAATGGGCTTTATTTAAATGACGTATCGAGATTTTCACATTGCAAGTGTGATATACTTGTTTATAAGTATTAAAAATTTACTTATACAAGATCTCATCAAAAAATCATGTTTCTGAATTTTTGAAACAAATATGTAAAATTGAAAAAAACTAAAAAATTCAGAAATTCAGAGAAGTGGGTAGTATTAGATTAACCATCAATTTGGTACCAGATTAAGTAGACACTATTACAGGGCTATAAGAAAACGGATGGGAGGTAGTTAAATAGGGTTGCGCGACCATGTTTTACTTTAATTAATTTAATATCTTCCATTAAGAGCCCTAAATGTTAGTTGCCAACTGAAAAAGATAGCAGAGATATTTAATTGTATCTTTAAACTCTCGACGCCGATAAGCCACCTACTAAATTTCAAGTTAGTTTATTAAAAAAATAGGGGCTTGGGTTGGGTCCGGAATGAGCTCATTCCGGACCGTTTGCAGCGAAGGACACGCGAAAGTTTTTTTTGCAAAAAAATTAAAATACATAGAAAAAATGAAAAAACCGGCACGCGACAAGGGGTCACATACATGCCATTATCGATAACTGGGCATATGCCATTGTCGTAGCACACGGGCCATTATCAATAATAGGACTTGCCAGTGTCGTAACCAGGACATGTCATTATCGGTCTTTCAGTCCAAACGGTCCAGAATGACCTCTTGATTCCAAATCCACGGCCAAAAAATAGAAGGAAGTTATGGGAAACTACAAGGATGTTTATGAAAAATTAAAGAATCATTTTTTTGCGTCAACGAAAAACAGAAATTTGATCATCTAATTTCCTAAAATTATTTTAACTTTTTTTTGTAACGTCAGTCGATTTAAAAAATAATGAAAATTACACAAAAATTAAGATAAGCACATTAAAAAATGTCACGTAACGTAGGAAATGCCCCATTGGTTGATAATAATCTAATAAATCTGTCAAGCACTTTCTATTTTTACAGTTCGCGTCGCGGCGTCGGATTATGACATGTGTATTTTTTAATTACGTAATGGGTTTTTTTTAGGACAGATGCCAAATTCTCGTATGAGAAGTTGCACACCGTCGTACTCTTCATTAATGATTTTCTCTTAATTATTTGCCAAGAAGAAAATATTGGTCATTTGGTTGTCGAAGTTAATTTTCATTTATGACAAAAAAAATTGAATATATTTTTCCTTATACAACTGAACTTCGAAATAGATTGTTTGTAAGTCATAGTTACTGCTACGTTTCACTCGAAATCTGTCTAGTTTTAAAGTCCAAGCTAGCACCTAATTTTTTATTAGATGAGGCAAGCCATATATAATTTATTTTTCTCACAAAAGCTATAAAACTAATTATGTGGTAAAATACTCTCAAAGTCCAGTATTTGATGAAATAAAATTTTTTGTAATATATGAAATACAAATTTTTGTCCATACATATTCAACAAATTATATTTTTTTCTATCTATTTATTTTAAAAATAAACTCTCAATTTGTGGTGGAGCCTTTGATGGCTGCTTATTTGTTAATCTTGATTCGTTTTCCACCTTTGGCAATGATAATAAACTTAAATTCCTTAATAAAATTTTGATATTATTCGAATTTGTTTAAAAAATCTGATTGCAATAATTATCTATCCAAAATAGGGTTTATTCGACGTTAGCGTTGATCACCACGCAGCTTCGGTGTCACCAATACCAGCGCTTTCAAAATAAGAGATCCAGTTTGGTCGGCATTAGTGTGTGTGCACAAGAATATTCGTCAATACTCACGCAGGGAAGAGAGGAGGAGGAGGTGCACGAGAATGATGCCGAGTTGGACTTCTACGAGAAACCCAGCTCGACATCATAGACACTATCTTGGTGGTTCGCACCACGTGATTAATTGCTCGCTCCTCCGACGTTGGGATCATGGAAGTAAACTTTAGAGGACCTTATTTTGTCTTGGAAAGGCCCAGGAAGAGGTAAGGGCAACATGGACATGCGGGTGGGAATTTGTGGAGCTTGACCAAATAAACAAAGTCTGGGCTCTTACCGGCAACAAAGACTTGAGAGTTCATTTTGTGCTAAGTTGGCAAATAACACTCATAGTTGACCTTGACCGAGTTCGAGCCAAGTCGGCTAGGTTTTACAAATTTATCTATGCTCATGTCAATTGGCTAGGTTTTGTCAATTACATATCCAGACACCTGAACTCGGCCATGCATAATCTTCGTGTCCGGTCGGCACAATAAATATTTGAATCGGTTGTACAATGTCATGCTCGTACCCGCACCCGTACTGACCGAGCCCATGACAAAGAAAAAATTCTACAAGTTGTAACCAATCCGAATTCATGTGGTTTAATGTTATAGATATCTTTTTTTTAGAACATGTTGTTTATAACAAATATTTTTCGATCATTTTTAGATGACTACGTGCTTATTAGCACTATTGATTACGTATCAAAAAAGTCCATAGCAAAGAAAATTCAATTGACGGCCGGGCAAGGTTTCCAGTATGGCGACTTCCTATAATTTATAACTTTTTATTTCATATAAATCACTTGTTGTTTGTTATCACGGTGAATTGATTATGCAGATTTGAATTGGGCATTTAACAACCATCAGTAAAATCATTTTTTTATCTAGTTGCGAATTCAAAATTGTTAGTTAAATGAAATATATTTTTCAACAATTAATTTACATGTACATTGATATTATCAATGGTGAGATTGCTTGTGTATATTTATTTCATAATTATAAAACTTTATTTAGACCAAAAGGTTAGAAACACGTGTAATAATAAAAATTATATACAGAGTGGCGCCCACGAGGTGTCCCCTGATTAGCTTACACTAATCCCAGAGGTGGGCCCATAATTACTTTGCCTCCTCTCTTCTTGGCAACTTGGACTGAGCCCCTAATCTCTCTCCTCTCCCCTGACCCCTAACCCACGGACCAACCCCACCTTGTCCCCCTCTGCGCGAAATTCCCAATTTGACCTTCTTCCCACCCCCCCTGTTTCTGCCACGTCACCGGGGCCAACCGGCTACCTGCTAGCGGACTCTAAGGTAGAAATTAAACCGTATTTAAATCCCCGGGGTTGGCGTCCGGGGGGGTGGGCGTAATTTATTGAGTGGACCTGAAATGGGGGGCAAGTTTTAGGGTTTGCAATGAATTTGATACCCTCTACAAAAAAGGTACGATTTTATATATTTAATTTTAAATTTTTTTTATGGAGCAGTAATTTTATTGTCTATTTTACACTCTTTTAGATTCTATTAAATAATTAAGAAACTAAATAAGGATTATCGTAAAATTACAAGAATTTCCACTTCGAAAAAGACGAGTCGGAGGCCGCCTCGTGGAAAGTAGAAGGTGGTGCACAAAAATGACATGGGACAATTGGCCTAGGACGGTTTTTTCCCGTTTTGGTATGGGCTGGTTACGTGTCGTCACGCTGGTTGCGTGACCGTATTTTAGGCGAAGGGATTGGGGTAGGGAAATAAGTAATTTTATCGTGATTCCGAAGAGTTAATAAAAATTTAAGAGAAATTTGAATAGTTTTAGAAATTTGAAATTTATAAAATTTTGTAACTTAATTGATTAGATTAATTAAATCGTACTCGTAGTTGACTGCAAATATGTTTACAGGATGAAATTAGTATATTACATAACAAAAACAATTTACAGGATGAAATTAGTATATTACATAACAAAAACTATTAGTTGTTTCTTTCAATAAGAACGGCAATTTTTTATAATTAATGAAGACCGAACTTGAAATAACAAAGTTTCTTAATTTTCCGGATAAAAGTGTTATTGAATAGTTTGAAGATGAACAAAAACAGTTATATTCTAAACTAAATTTTAGATAATTTTAAATATTTTATGTCCCATCATCTATGATTCCAATGTCAATTTCGTCGCCTTTTTCTGTATAGTTTTCCCGACAATTAATGTATACATAATTCCCCCTAAAAACCCATCCTTGACAAGAACATCTCCGACTGGTCAAACAAAAAAAATAAATACAATACATCTTTATAAATTGACTAATTTAGCTCTGAATCAGTCAAAATCGCAAAAGACAGTAACATGTTCTTCGTCAAAATTCAGTATAACTATATTTTGTAATTTCAAACACCAGACATACAGTTAAACCACAACGATTCATCACATGTTCATCTACGTGCTAGTAGAGCAACCAATTAATTAACCAGGCTAATGTAATTTAAGTGGGCTGATTGTTGGTGGCGGCAATCCTCATTGGTGCAAAGAAAAAGTCTTACCAAAAATATAGCAAAATCGGGGGATTTTTTCTCAAATAGGCAAAAAATATATATATATTTCCTAAATAGGTAAAACGTTATACATATTCCAAAAAAAGGTTAAAAATTATTTAATATTAAAAAAATTGAAAAAGGCGCCCTCACAAAATGGCACCTCGACTAAAAATACTATTCATCTATCCATTAAATTTTTTTAATATTAAATAATTTTTCAATATATTTTGGAAATATGTATAACTTTTTGCCTATTTAGGAAAAATATGTATGTTTTTTGCCTTCTTCAAATTTTTTTAATATTAAATAATCTTTCAACATATTTTGAGAATATATATAATTTTTTACCTATTTAAAAAAAATATATTTTTTGCCTATTTAAAAAAAAATCTCTAAAATGGGTGTCGGGGGAGCGCCAAGCGTGAGGTGCACAAAGGAATGATGCAAATATGTTGGACAGATTAGTAGACAGGACACACACTTAACGTTAATTTAATCGAATTAGTACATGATTATCACTAACCCATTATTTTATTAATCTAAGCCTAACCACCAACGCTTGGAGATATTAATGATAATACCCAGATAAAAAGGGAGGGGCAGCCTTGGAATTAAAAATTAAAGTGTGTTTTCTTTATTTACCTTTTAATTTCTCTGGTGGGTGGGGGAGCCAGTTAGACCTGGTCGTGGAGAAAATAGAGAATTCCACTGGGTATCGACCCCCTGAGGTCGTCCACCTTGTTTTATTTTCATTGGAGGGAGACCAAACGATCCGATGAGGTAGAATTGTCATAAATTAATGGAGAGTTCTAGGAAATTTAATTGTGATGCTCGTAAATAGTATATTTTTAATTTTTTAAGTGATTTGATTTGGATTATTCATATCAATAAGATGTGTCTACTTTTTTCGCACATATTTTGAGACAAATGTACTTGATCCAGAGAAATTTAGAGATGAGTGACTACTAGGTTGTTTCTCGAGGTGAGTTTGAGTGAGGACAAAACACACACATACTTTTTTCACACACATCTTAGAGAACTTCAAAGTTAAAGGTACTTAACTTAGAAAAATTTCAGGATCGATAACATTCTCAGAAGATTTTCGCGGTGCGTGTGAATAAGGACAAAATACACTAGAAAATACTCGTGTTGATCTGTAGAAATAGTTTATGTCGGATCACAGGGTATTACAATAACGGTGTTAAAAATTTCTTTAAAAAATTTTGACAAATTTTAAAAATTTTACTTGACTTAGATGTGAATATCATGGGATATAAAAAAGTCAATTCTATGAATCTAGGAGGAAAAGGAAACAGGGGCACTTAACATTTGACTGCTCGGAATATTCTTCAGATTTTGATTTTTTTGGAAAATTTAGGTGAATTTCACGTAATACGAAACGTAATGAAAGTGAACCCTACTTCAATTTTATTAGGACTAAATTTAATATGGATATAGAAAAAGAAAGCGAAGATATCATTGTGACTCTCTGATCTCAAACTTATGGAAATAGAAAAAGAAAAAGGAAAAGAAAAAGAAAATTTAATATGTATTGAATCGATCGATTCCGATCAACACCAACTTATGGATTTTGTAAACGAATTTCATAAACTGATCCAACAATCAAAATTAAATTTAGCACGCACCAATAAAAATGACACTCAATGTTAAAACTTTCTATATCTAAATTGCTAAAATCCGTCTTCTCTCTCTTTTTCCACAATAAATTTTCTACTATCCCAGAAGATGACTAAAATATCTACAAGTTCGTAGCAATTAACGAAATAATAATCAGGCGTTGTTAGTTTCAGCGACACTTCCACCAATTTCAATAATATTAATAAAATTTGATCGACATTTATTTAATTTTTTTGGAATATATTACTACACTTCGAGCAACTTCAATTCGTTCTCAAATCACCTTAATTAAGAGAAAGTAATCGAACACTTAGCACCAATTATCAGGACCTAATTTTAGTATTTTCTATGCCTTCTTTAGTGGATGCAAGAGATAGGGATACAACTGGCAAGTATAATTTAACAGCAATACTCTAATTACTATATGACAGATTGTTGCGAGCTGGCTGTACTTTGTTCCGCCATAGTTGTTTATGATATCATTTCAACGCAATTAGTAAGACTCGAACTGAATTAGCTGGTCGAATGAATAATTGAATATTGTATCAACTAAAAAATTAGCAACAATACATTAATAGATTAAATGTGTATATTAAAAAAAAGTAGATTACAATAAGAACCCAAGACCTGGCTAGTTGATGCCTGATGGTATAAAAATCGGACATAAAGCAAGGATGGACCAACACGTGTGGTCAATTAAAAGGCATCCCACTTCCTTGGCAACATTATTATTTGGGTAAAATACACTTAGGTTCTTCAAGTTTGGGACAATAAGTAATTTGATCCAGATGTTTGAAAAAATTAGCACTTGCGTATATGAGATTTAGAAAAAAACACACTTCAGTCTTTCCGTATTCTCTAAGCCATGTCGAACCACAAACATTATTAAAGCTATTCCCATTAAATTTTTATATAGTCATATTTCCGAATTCGAAATCAAAAAATCTGATTTAACTAAAATAATTTATCATAAGTTGATCCACGTGCTAGGTGGTCTGACAGTATTATTTAAAATATACATGATCTTACTTTTTTTTTCTAATTACCTCGGACTTAATTGATAAGATCAAACTTTTTGCATCAACATAATTTTGTGGCTAAATTAGATCTGTCTCTATCTCTGTCTCTATTTCGCCACCTTCCGAGGGTCTGTCTTATTATATGCCCCAGATGCTTGGTATATACTAAACCAAGTACACATATTACTTGTACTGCGAAGACTTGAACAACTTTTGAATAAGATAAGCTTGCTTGTTCCTTTCGTTCTCATGATATATATTTTTTGTATAAAATTCAAACATCTCTTTCAAATTGAAACACTGATATGCTGTCTCCGAAACTATGGATATATATTGGGTCGATAAAACATAAGGGAAAACATATATCTTAAAAGAATATGTAGTTTTAAAATTGTTGACACAAAACATATACTGCAATTTAACAAGACCATACAGGCTGGCCTACTTGCTACAAGAAGAATCCAACAATGTTAATTTCAAAGAATGATGGGTCTGCCCATTGCTAAGGGCTTCAATTTGTTTAAGAAGATTTTATTTACCAAGTTAGGTTTGTTTGCGGTTAGTTATTCTTATCGTTCTCTTTTTTTACACCTTTTGTGATTATTCTTGGGACGATTTTGAATTCATCCTCATAATTGCTCTTGAGTTGAGGCCTTACACATGAAAAAAAATTATTAGGAGAATCATCCAAGGATTGGACCCGACAATCGTACTTGACTCTAAATATCGAAGACTTAAAAATAGGATAATGGGTCAAAATGAAAAACAAAATTCAAGGTGCAGGCGAGGGGATGCATGGGATATACCTTGTACTTGTTGGAGAAGATTCTAGGTTGTTGAGATGAAGTGTTGCACTAGAATAATGGAAATCGTGATATCAATTATTAACTAATTCCCATCCATATCTATAAAACACTACAACGCCATGTGTCACATTTCCAATGTGTTAAATTTATAGTGCATCTCCATAACTTGGGGCCCGGTGGTTGAGGGTATTTTTCACTTGTCCAGACACAAATTTATATTACAAAATCCATCAAGTCGTGGAAAAACTGTTTGGGAATTGGTGGTTATACTCTTGTGTTCGTTGGAAAATTGTACACACAAAATCAAAATATATGTCCATTAACAAGTTGTGTTTACCCATCCCATGTCTTTATTCCCGGTCAAGATGGCGTCAATCAAATATAAATATTATACAATATTATCTTAGGGTCAATATAATCTTAACTAATCTTGGTTTCATATCCTGATAATGTATCTGTGTTAAAATTCGATAGAGAGATTTTTGTCGCCTTTTGTGGTCCGATCCAACGCGATCCTTGATTAATAGGTGTTAGAATCTCCATATCCAACCCAAAACCTTAAGGCAATGGGTTGGTGAATTATCTACACGTATAAATTTGCCCCCCACTCGTGTTTTAACCGATGTGAGATTCTCAACACGCCCCCTCAAACAAGACCCACCTCGGGTCGAAGATTGCACTGGCTTTGACTTCACCAAAGTGAAGCACGGGCTTTTACTTCACCAACGTGCGAGAAATGGGGGTCGTGCGAGTTCAACAATGGGCACGGGATCAACCCACTCTGATACCATGTTAGAATCTCCATATCCAACCCAAAACCTTAAGGCAATAGGTTGGTGAATTATCTACACTTATAAACTTGTCCCCCACTCGTGTTTTAACCGATGTGAGATTCTCAACAATAGGCTATGTCGATGAGTCTGAAATACCATACATTTTGACCAAAAAGATAATCTTACAATACCACAGAGAGCGTAAGTCAACTGTTAATGGATTGCCCTAATTTAATTAACTAGATATTTAGAGTTTAAATTCTTTAAACACGACCATATTAAGCTCAGTAGGTAGGATTTTGTCACGCTTCATAATTTAAGACATGCTCGAAACTGAATTAATCTACTTGGTAGATTGTTGAACATTATATAATTTTGACAAAAGAAGATAATTTTAATTAATAAGCCTTATTAGAGTTGACAACTTGTCACCCTCTAATTTTCCTCCTATGTACATTAAACTAAAGATTGCTTCCATGTGTCGTAGGTTAACTGACCATTTGGGCCGCCAAAACCATCCCCTAACCCGAATAAGAAACTGAATTAGCCGACGTTCGAATCAATGATTGCCTAATCTCGGATCCCAAAAATATTAAATCTAATATATGAGTTTACTTGGTATAAATCAAACTATACGTGACTAGCAACCTAGTTTGCATTTAATATTTTTTAACTCTATGGTATTGTTGGAGCGGAAAATTAATTCTCGGATTTGTTTGACCATATCTCAGTAAAATAGCCGTATCTTCCTACTCGTATATCCGATTGATACGATTCTAAAAGCTACAAAAAGATAAAACATCGATCTAGAACTTTATAGTTTGTGACTTCTCCAAATTCGATGTAGAAGGAGGTCAGACTTGGGTTGGAAGTTTTGAGATTAGGTTTTCTCCTTATTAGGCCGCAGATCTGCTGAACCTATTTTGGTAAAAATATCGTAACTTTCTTCTCAAGTATTGGATTGATACGATTCTAAAAGTCACAGAAGGAAAAGACAGAGATCTATAACTTTGTTGTTTATGACTTTTCCAAATTCAGTATAAAAGAGGGCCAAATATGGGTTAGAAGTTTTGGGTAGTTTAAGTTTTCCTTATTAGGCCGAGGCTATGTTAAGTTTTCTTGTTTGAAAACGGCCAAGAGTTTTTCTATGGGACTGGGGCGAGCTTATCTATATAAAGAGAGCTAGGTACAGGCATGAAGACACCCATAAAATAACACATCAAATCTTTAGCTTCATAGCTTTTATCGTAGTTTTTATCTTATGAGCCTCTAGCTTTTATCTTTATGTTTTTCCCTTTCCCTTCTCCCCCATATGTTCAATAAAGTTCTTGCTCTTCTACTAATTCTTTTCTCTTCTATCTATTCTCATCTTCATCTTCTCTTCTCTTTTCCCATATTTCTTCTATTTCTCTCTTTCGTTCGAATCACTCTTGGGACGACCACTCTGGACCTGTTCTTAAGATCGTTTCTGACGTTCTACCACAATTTATCACAACATTATTTTTGGCACGCTCAGTGGGACTAAGGAGGACGTCTGAGAAGAGTAATTATTGCATTAAAATACACGAGTTTCTACATATGGTTTCGAGTCCTTCCTCAAAAGGGACAAAACTGGTCAAAGGTTGTGCTGAAAGAAGATGTCCAGCGAGGTCAGTTGGCTTTGGAGAGTGTTCTGGCCATTTTTAGAGCTGAATCTAAAGAAGTTTTCTTCAGCAAAAGTGAAGATAATTGTTTTTTCTTTCTGTGGATACTAAGAACGCCAAAATCAGAGTTCGTACCAGGAAGATACGACCAAAACACTAAAGATTAATCGATCTGTATGATTGAGAAGTCTAATCGAGTTTGGAAGGCATTTTGGTCTTTTTCTTAACCGAATTAGGAGACGGCTATTTCATAAAAAATTGTATATCTATCTTTCATATTTTCAGAGACACCAAGTTCGCTTCAATCGGAGTTTGGACGAGAAATTTACGTCCATAATACCGAAGGTTAGTCAATCTGAAAAGATGACATCTCTGATGACCGTGAAGGAAAGGTTGTGGTATATTTTTTGTTTCGAAGTTGACAATCGAGAGGCTATTGAGGAGGCCTATGAAAAAGTTTTAAGGTAGTTTCGTTATAACTATTATTTTGATTGTGAATCGATTGATGATATTTATCTTATCGGGAGAGTTATCGAGAGAGTTGATTACAGGAGGAGGAGCCATGTTGGAGGCCTTTGGCTTGACTATGATGAAACCCTAAGCATAACTGCGTGGCACAAAATAATGAAGTACTTCAAGTACCTAATGTCAGTTCCTATTAGTGAGGAGGCAATTCAAGAATTGAAAAGAAGGCTTGAGAATGCCGAATTTACGGCAAGACATATAGCCAACTCTGTGTCAAATCACCCAATGGAGGTATCATCAAGTGGTGTATATGAAATCGAAGACCGAAGAAGTTTCGACTCACACTATTCGGAGATTAAGATTGACACAGCCGTACAAGAATCAGCTGAATTTATGCAATACTTTATTCAGGCTATCCAAGAGGTCAAACGAACATCTAGTTCACAGTTGGCCGACACCACGGCCATCGAGCTCGCAACGCCCGAATTCGAGGAAAAGGAGATGGTCATACAATCAAGTGACATATGTGAAGATGAAGATCAAATAGTTTTTGAATCTCACGATTCTGAGACAAGTATTGAGACAGTCGTACATGAATCGGCCGGATATACACAATCTTCTTTTTTCATTATCAAAGAGGTTGAACAGATGACTAGTCCACAGTTGGCCGACACCACGGCCATTGAGCCTACAGGGCCCACATTTAAGGAAAGGGAAGAGCCATGCCCGATACGAGTCCCATCGACAACTGAGACAACCCTACGTGCTGTATCAAATACGAAAGGCATCCTAAGGCCTCCGCCGACTAAGGGAATCTTTAGGCCTTCACCAGAAAAGAGAATTGTAGGGCCTCCACCGAGTCATCTGTTGCGGAGATCTGAGTCACCTTTCATTCCACGAGTAGTAAGCCACCGTCGCTTGCCCTATTCTGTCCTAACTCAACAGAAAGACACAGGAGAGCAAGTCTACAGTCAGAGTATCAGTCAGAATTCAATCTCACCCGGGAGGCATGAAGAATATTGCAGCATTGCAGTCGAAGCTCCTACATCGACCAAAATTATCCCAGCCAAAAGGCAAGACGTGCTCATGCCAAAGAAGGTGAAGGATGATAAAGTCAAGTATTCAACTCCTCCTCAACCAAGCAAGAGTACGGTGAAGCAATAACCTAATGGGCCGGCTCAACCTCGGCCATCAAAGGTTTCAAATTACAGGGAATGTCCTCAAGTCACATGGTCAAAATCGGCCAGCAATAGAAAAAGGGCGCCTGAGTACACATGGGTTAAGAGAGATGTGGTCACTCAATTGGCAACCGAGCAAGGAGTTCTCCAAAGAAAGAAATCCTTCAAGGTTTGGGTGCCTAAGGAAGAACTTTTACGGTCCGCCAAAGCCAAACCCACACTCGAGGGGCAAGTGTCTGGAGTCTCATCGACCGACTCTCACGAAGACTCAACGAAGAAGGTTGGAGCAAAAAATTCAAAAGCAAAGGAAAAAGCTCAGAGACGTTCAACAATAATTGTATGGTCGTTATAATGAAGGACATAGAGCTCCCACTCAACCATATAGGCCTAAATCAAGTTTTAGCGAGAAAGTCGTGAGCACACGGATATCTCGAGATGAGTGATCAACTGCACGCCTATAACAGCTAGGTCTCGACCGGTTTGATGGTACATTCTCCACATATTTACGGTCTTACCTTAGCCGGTTATTTTTTGAGTAGAGTTAATTTTCTGCATGTTCAAGGATGGATACACGTTAATACTTTTTCTAGCGTCAAAACATTGACGTGTGACGTGTGGGGGGCATTGTTGGAGCGGAAAATTAATTCTCGAATTTATTTGACCATGTCTCAGTAAAATAGCCGTATCTTCCTACTCATATATTCGATTGATACGATTCTAAAAGTTACAAAAAGATAAAACACAGATCTAGAACTTTTTAGTTTGTGACTTCTCCAAATTTGGTGTAGAAGGAGGTCAGACTTGGGTCGGAAGTTTCGAGAGTAGGTTTTCTCCTTACTAGGCCGTAGATCTGCTGAACTTATTTTGGTAAAAATACCATAACTTTCTCCTCAAGTATTGGATTGATACGATTCTAAAAGTCACAGAAGGAAAAGATAGAGATCTATAACTTTGTTGTTTATGACTTTTCCAAATTCAGCATAAAAGAGGGCCAAATATGGATTGGAAATTTTGGATAGTTTAAGTTTTCCTTATTAGGCCGAGACTATGTTAAGTTTTCTTGTTTGAAAATGGCCTAGGGTTTTTCTATGGGACTGGGGCGAGCTTATCTATATAAGGAGAGCTAGGTACAGGCATGAAGACACCCACAAAATAACACATCAAATCTTTAGCTTCATAGCTTTTATCGTAGCTTTTATCTTTATGTTTTTCCCTTCCCCTTCTCCCCCATATGTTCAATAAAGTTCTTGCTCTTCTACCAATTCTTTTCTCTTCTATCTATTCTCATCTTTATCTTCTCTTCTCTTTTCTCATATTTCTTCTATTTCTCGCTTTCGTTCGAATCACTCTTGGGACGACCACTCCGGACCTGTTCTTAAGATCGTTTCTGACGTTCTACCATAATTTATCACAATAGGTATGTAGAGTCGAACTCGACCCTATTTATGAAGCAGGTTTCTAAAAAATACTGTTTACAATCAAGCTTGTCTTCGAGTAAGAAAAAGGGGCATAAGAAAGGCCCGACATCGGCTGATCTATTGGCTTCACTATCTCCCGAGGAATTGGCGAAGGTTGAAGCTCGGAAGGCGGCTTATGTCGCCACGGGAGGTGTTCTACCTTGCCTCTCCTCGAAGTCTAAAGGCTCTAAGGGCAAGAGTTTGAAGATAGGTTTTCTTGACAAAGGAATTCCAATATTACAGGATTCTCGGCCTTCGGTGTTGGGGAGAGCTTCGGCTTTGCCTTCACCTATGCCCGTGCCTATTCCAGGCCAAGAAAGTTCTGAGGTGGCCGATTTTTCAGATTCTGATGATCTCCCGGCTTCTTTGAGGTTCATGGGTTCCGCAGTGAAGATGGCAAAGGGTTCCTGGGCGGATGAGGTGGATTTGAGGACGAATTTGGATGATTAGATCCGTCGGCCAGGAACACCCGCTCTCAAGCACAGAAGAGGTTGGGGATTACATACACCGGTGTGGATCTCCGGTGGTCAGAGTATGAGGTGGACTTTTGAGGCGTCCCGACTATTTTAAGCCATCCTTGACTACCTGACTTCTGGGTTGCTTGTGTGAGTTACTAAATTTGGCAGCGTGCTTTCCTTTGATTGCCCGTTTAGGCCTTGATTATATTTTTGGACTTTTTTTTTATCTCCTCTCTCCCCACCATGTAACTTTTTTATATTTGGTAATAAAATTTCATATTTAGAAAAAAAACTCAAAATTTGCTTAAGTGAATCCGAGTCGATTAATACTCTCGCTAGTTTGTAGGTATTATTGAGTACCACTAATAATGTAAGGGGTCAGGTCATGCAAGGCCATGACTTGCCGTAGATGCTGAAACATCCTATCATTTTCTGCCCTAGGTTATATAAATTCCACCGCCCTATCTGTAGATTTCTGTGTGTTATAGATTTTGGATTAATTGAGGAAAACATAAAAATTGTCTCTACGGAGAGAATTTTATTTGGACCATCAGATTTTATTAAAAATTGTGTATATAGATCTGATATTAATTAAAAATTGTGTCTATAACCAAAATCAATTGATCCATTTTAATGGGGATAAATTTTGTACCCGCTGAATCCAACCCTGTTATACCCTCGTAAAAAATATATATAGGTAATAGGTTGGCACCGGCTCCACATCCTTTGATTGGGCGTCATCAAAAAAATAATTTAATAAGTTGGGCATCATCAAATGTTATTTATTTCTTTTATATGGTTCTAACAATTGTAGAATTGGCATGATAAATTTTGCTAATATTCGAAATCTTTTCAATTTCAAACGTAAATTAATTAATCTAGTAAATAACTGAATATCAGTTACATTTCTATAAAAACAAATCTTGAATCACATGTTTTTATTCATAATTTTATAGTTATATTTTCATATTAAACAACAATATTTGTATTATTGATTTTTTAACAAAATATAAAAGAAAGAATTGAATATTATAGTATCCATCCTAAAATTATCACTTATTAAAATCATTGACCAACTATCGCTACACCTATCGACAGTAACTTGTACATTTGTTGTTTTACGCAATTATGGTCTCCTATTGATATTCTACGATCTTTGGTCCTACGGGCGTAAAATTTCTTAGTTTATTTCATTTCCAAACAAAAAGTTGGATTCTGAACCATTATTATAATAATAATTCCGATATGTATTCTTGTACGTTGATTTTTAAGTTTTGGAGGACTATATTTTTTGTGCCAATCAGGTATCACCGTAACGGAAATATTACTCTTGGCCTATACGAGAGGAAGGGTGATTAATTGCCCCTGTTATGTAAATAAATGCTAAAATTATACTTGTGGTTTGTGAGACTTACACACAACTATCCTGTAATTTAATATTGTCCGATTGAGTGACAAATTTTTTTTAGTTAACACTCTACTATTTGTACGATTTTTTGGGGAAAAAATACTTGAAATATCATTAAATCTAAAATTAAATTAAAATCAGAATAAATATGAAAAATATTAGGAACTAGAGATAAGAGTTTTTCATTTTTTTCAAAAAATTCTTAAGCCGATTTTTCCTAATTGTAATTGGATATTTTTTTGTCCAAAAAAATTATTCAAATAGCGAAGTGTTAATTGAAAAAAACTTATGTTCTTCCTTCGGAAAATTTTAAACCACAGGATAGAGTATAAGTTAATCAAATCATATGCACTAAATGAGTATTTTTTTTATTAGTTAGTTATTTTATATATTAACACAAATGTACAACCATGTACACGAGCTTCTAAAAGTTCAACATAAACCCACGGACCTAATAATAAGGTCTTCCCATGTGACAAGGTGTGAATTAAGAGACTAAAAAAAAATCTAGTTCTTGTCCACTCAAATTTGCAATCGAATCAACCACTCGTGAACTTTTACAGAAATTAATTATAGCCCATCGCGTGTCATGTACACAAATTTGAAATTTTATTTTTAGAAATTGCGTGAATCACCTGTTCATGCAAATGTTTTTTGGAATTTGGAAGACGACACGTCCCGTGCATTTAGTTTCAGGCTAATCAAGAAATCTTCCAATTAATCTCGCTTGCCTGTAACGTCGACACGTCTATCTATGGATCATAAATCGGTATTCGATGGTTACGATATTTAGTCGCAGACTATACTAACACTCTCCGTAGAGTTCTTTCGAGTGGTGAGTGACATGTGACTTAAATTTCATTGAGTTTTTTTTCAAATATTGTGAATAAAGTCTACTTCTATTCATTATAGATTAGTCTTTGTTTGTAATATAACAACATTGTTCCCTAAAAAATAACAGAGTTGAGTTTTTTTTAGCTGGCAAGATTGTCAGAGATCATTTGGTACAACAACATAAGACGTAGATGAATTGACAGAAATTCAAAGTTCTTTGACAGGCATAACTTAGCCTAAATATTTAACTTTCAAAAATAAATTGAGGAATTTTTTGGGATTTTGATGAGGCCACTGGCTGCAACCACAAATACTAGGTGTGAAGATTATGGGTGTGTGTGTCCCTCAAGGGGCGAGGTGGGAGGTTCCCTTGCATAGGATAACTCGAGGCTAGTGGAGGTAGGAAGTCTTCTCTTTGGCTATCATCAAGTGTTTGACCCTCCCAGACTACCGACTTGTGGGTACAGCTGGGTAGTGGATAGGCGACATTTTCTTGGCCTATTGGCTGGGGACGTCACTCCGACTGCTCGACCTGTGGAGTACATCGGATCAGGAGATAGCGTTGTGTGTGAGTCCCTCAAGGTTGGGGGTGGTCCGGCCCCATGTAGGGGGAACCTCGTGGCTAGTGGGGTTAGGTTTCGGCTTTAACTTTGTTTCTGTTTTTTCTCTTATTTTTATAAAGTTCCTTTTTTCCGGAAAAAAAACAATTTGAGGAAATGAAAATCCAGTGGAACCCTACTTTTTACCCAAAACCAGAAACAAATTGTATTTCAGTATTTGCCATCTGGAAATTGGCAAGAATGAATGTTGCAGGGCCCATTTAAAGATGATTGTGAAGCAAGTATGGATTTTATGGGCAGACAAGGGTTGAAGGCCCGAGCAAGTTAATTTATACACTCCACTTTTTAGTTATTCTGTTTCTGTGGGCTTAGACGTACATTCCGCATAACTAATATATTAAGAATCTTTGAGTTCAAATTTTTTCAAAATATTATTTGATTTTTTGTCATAATTTAAAAATGTTATTAAATTCGAAAATATAGTAAATATTTTTGAATTTTCTAATACAAATTAGTCTACTCGATGTTCTAATTAGTTAATCTTAGCGCATGGAGACTTTTTAGCGGATCCCTTTTCGAGGAAGAAATAGAAGGTTCCTTTTCGTTGATTATAGTCTGAGTCGGAATTATTCTCCCCATGTTAATTTCAGGGGTCAACATAAAGAACCACATAAATAACCACTTTATGATGCGAACCTATAATCTATTTACGGAAATTAAGAAAATAATATTGGCCGATTATAACAAAATTTTGTTATTTATATTGACTCTAAAATTTTCTTGTAAACATAACGAGTTAAATTGTTACACCAAATTTTTTTTCTTTTCTGGAATCTCAAACGACGTCGGTTGTTGTCTAACGGGAGACCATTGGGGTGTCCGTGGCTTGGCATATTCCATGACTGGAATGAGAAGGGGAAACATTATTTTCCTTGTCCTACCACAAGTAAGGTTTTATTAATCAAAATAACATATTTACAAAGAATCCTAAGTAAAAAGAGCACCGACGTTTATTACTGTTAAAGACAAGATTCTACTACACCTAAGCCAATTACAACTTGGTCTAGCCTAAAATTGGCCCGAATAAAAACACCGATAAGTATAATTATTCGACATAATTTCACCACTGTCAAGGTCACAAAAAGATAAAAGCACTCGTTCAATTCCCACCCCTTGTAGAAATGAAAAAATTTTATTTAGGAAGGAAACAAAACTCAATATCGTCTAGAGTCCCGAGATTTAGGCTAAACTGCATAAACTTTCTTGACCTAAAAAAAATAAAAACACCTGCCGAGAAAAAAATGCCGAGGAGTCCCATTTTTGATCCCCGTCACAGCTGCTAATCCATCCCGAGTGAATCTAGATACAAGTTCAAATCTTGCCCTCCCAAATCCTTGGTTGATTGCGACCAAAATAACCATTCCTAGGCGCGTAAGATGATAATACGCAGAAGAAGTTCTCGGTCTCAATTAGCGCACTCAAAGATTATTTGATTTTTGTGAATTTAAACTCTCCACATAATTGAATCATAGATTGCATGCCATACCTGACCCTTCCATAATTGCTGGGAGCTTTGAACATCCTTGCCAATGCACCATTTTACTCCTATCTTCCAAGCAAACCAGTTCTAGATGGACCAGCTTTGTGGGCAATGAAGTAGAAAATGTTCCTCTATTTCATCCTCCAGACCAGACAACGGACAAAAAGTCTCCACAACGGACAAAGCGCTTCGGAGGTGCTTTCTTCTCATCCTTGTCAAATTATCTCTTGGTAGCCGTCCTTGCAAAGTCGTCCATAAATAGAATTCCACTTTTAGTGGAAAATAATATGTCCAAATCTTTGCTGGTTCCGGGTTGATCCGCACATTAAGTCTTAGAGTAATATCTTCTTGATATGATTTTTTATTCATAGTTGAGCTTATCTCTAAATTCATAATCTCCTTGTTGCCATCACCTTAAAATAATGGGTCCGTAAATTTTACTTGGTAATGAGATTCAATTTTTTAGGTGTTAATTCAATTCTTGTGTATCAAATTTCATAACTAATCTAATAACTTAAAATAATGGATTAATAATTTTTCACTAAATGATAATCTCAACATTTTAGAAAAAACTACTTGGTGTGGTTTGTACCGTTAAAAAACTAGACGTGTCAAATCGTACAGATTGAGTATACATGGGCATTTAGCCTTGCATATTGGATATGGTCCTATCTTTTTTATATTCAAGATATTCACCATAACATAATGTTGAAAACGTATTAACTAAATGATGAAATCGTATTAACTAAATGATGGAACCGCCATAACATAATGCTAAAACGATATTAACTGAATGATGAAATCACATTTTTTTTAAAGTTGAAGAATATTAAAAATATAGAGTAAAATATAAGCACGAGCCCAAACCTCACAGACAAGTTAGAGCAACAACACAACCCTATTTACAACCCTCTTACAGGATAAACCCCAAATGACAGCAAAAACAATCACCATGCATCTCTTAATGAATCCAGATAGAGGGTGATATCTTGACCTCTAAAATGATTTGCCGCACCCGACCAAAACAACCATTCACAAGTTCTAGAGAGGATAAAATGCCAAAGAAACTCTTAGTTACAGCTAGAAGTATTAAAAATAGTTCGATATCTTTGTTCTCATATGCTCCACATAACCGCACCAAACAAAGCATGATGAAACCACGTTATCCAAATAATGAAACAATAATAACATAATGATAAATTTACGTACACTAAATGATAAATCACCATAACATAATATGAAGGATAAATTACTTTCAGTTCTCTCATGTTAGACTAAATCGACGATTTAGTCCTTCCTGTTTCAAAAAAGATTTTGCAGTCTCCTGTATTTGCTTAATTATTATACTCTCTGGTCCCTCACTAACGTCAACCACAACTTAAACTTCCGGTTATCTTTTCCGGTGAGTTTCGATCATCGTTTGCGACGACCACCAACTTCCTGTAAAGAAAAACACAACCGCCGACAAGGAAAATGACCTAAGTGAGATCTAATCCAAGAAACATAGATCTAGGCGAATCCTCGATGATGACCACCAACGAATCCTCAGAGATGACCACCGACGAATCCTTGAACCTCCCAAGTCAGACCACCGATGTCTCCAACACGCACTCTCCTTCCCCGTCTCCTTCCAGCAGCAGTTCGATATGGACGCCATCACCTCCCTCTCCCCCGCCTCGTCATCCTCTCCAACGGGCCCCACTCCATCCAACAGATCCCGGGCCTTCCCCTCAAGGAAAGACCATGGCGTTGCTCGACGCCGTCTTCTGCCTCGCGTGCTTCCTCGTTAAGCTTGGGCGGAAGAAGAAAGAAGAAACCTAGATAAGAAATTAGGGTTTTATTAAACTGTGAGCTTGTATTGGCCATTAATTTGGGTTGGGGAATCCCTCTTCCATGGATCCCTCATTGCTTTCCTTTTTAATTTTAATTTTAATCGATCATTTATTAAACTGTTGATGTTGGAGATGAGAATTGGGGGAGGGTTTTTTGGTTGCCGTTGATGTTGGAGGTGGACGTCGAGAGGAAGAAGATGGAGTTTAAGGGTATTTTTTATATGGCATTGCCAGAGGTGGATATCGAGAGGAAGGAGGTGAAGTTTAAGGATATTTTTATCATTCATTGAAAAAAAATAGTGCATGACGTGAGCAAAGGACCCGAGAGTATAATAAAATCAACATGGAAGATGGGAAAATCTTTTTTAAAACAGGGAGACTAAATCGTCAATTTAGTCTAACACAAAAAACCTGAGAAAAATTTATCCTAATATGAAACCACATTAGATGAAACAACAATAACACAACGGAAGCATCTCAAATACCTCTTGTTCAATAATCTCTGCCCACCAAAACACTAGCACAGATGTGGAAATTTAGCACCATGTTTATCCTGTTTGGACAAATGGGGAATCCTGTTCCACCGAGAGCCACGCGTGACAAATGTGATATATAATCTACTATCAAATTCTATTTAAAACGTAAATCTTTTGATTATTTGGACCAAATATGATTAGTCGTGAATCTTTTATCCGATGTATGGAATTGTGTAATTGGTGGTCAAATTAATGCAACTTGTTAGTTGTATTGACTTTACCAACCGCTAATTGTTGCTTTTTACTAACTGATAGAGCTGATTTATTAAGTATTCATCAAAATGAGAGTACTTATAAGGTCAGCGCCCTAAAATATCAGAATTGGGGACACTTTTGTACTTGTTTGATATTTACTTATAAGGTAACCAAATTATCCTCTTGTTATTAGCAAAATTTGATATTTACTCACAGAGCCCAAAATATTTACCTGTTGCACGGTTAACATTTTTGAACAATTGGTATGGGAATTTTACATTTAATTTTATGGTAACCAAAATACTGCCACAGGGCCCACAACAAGTGGTATGAGGTGTCATATACATAATAACACATTCAAAATCTAACTTAATGATATAATAGAATCTATTATATTCTCAGATCAAGTGAGAGGAAATTGAGCTGCAATGCAGGTCAATAGAGATGCTATTTACACTAATTATCTAGTATTTAGATACTCACTAAAACGATTAATTTTTATAAGATGGAACTCGAAATTTACGATGAAAGTAGATTAACCTGGTACCACGCCTTAGAGTTTGGTGGTCCGTAGACCGCTTTAAAGAGAGCAATTATTATAGCACGCGAAGACTAGAGAATACTTTAACTTTACCAAACCCACCGCAGTAATTCGTGGACCATCTTCCTGGGTCAAAGTTTCTGATTGGGCCCACAAGCTCTGCCCCCAACTTTAATAAACCTAACCGAATAAAGGAGTTGCAGCCCGAAGGCCCAAAACGAATTAGATCAATTTGTAGTTCCGACACCAACAATTACTTGGATCAATTTGTAATGATACTATTTGATCAATCGATGATTTATAACTTGTAACTTAATAATCACATGTTATTGCCTTTACTAAGAGCGCTTGCATTAGATGAATTGTTGATACATTGTTCTATTTTAATCAAGATATTTCGAATTTAAACTTTTAGAAACGCACCAGTGTTAAACATTTGTTAGAAAATTTCTGCCACAAAAATCTCAACCAGCTCACATGGATTAGTCGATCAAATAGCATCACGATACCAAAACTAAGACCTCTTGGCTTCTCCACCTCCAATCTTTATATTTATTTTGGAAAAGTTCATATTAGTACAGTGTGGTTTGCGTGTTTTGCAAATGTAGGTTTGTGGTTTAAAACTCATCAAAAAAGTCCATGTGGTTTCACGGGCTCGTCAATTAAAGACTCGGATAGCTCCCCGAACCTAGTCTAGCTCCCCCAGCCTAGTCAGCGTCATTGGCACTTGCCACATCGGAATGACACTATTTTTAATATCATATGACACACCAAATAGGATTAAATCCTAACCCAAAATCGATGACATTGCAAGTCAAAAAAAATTCAAAACAATCACTATTTTATTTGGAATATTTTGACTTGCCACATCAATATATGGATTAAAAACGGCATCGTTCCAATGTGACAAGCAACAATGACGTTCAATTAAGGGTTTACTTTTCTTTTGTAGTCAACTTTTTCTCATCCGTTTCATTTTTTTAATAAACTAATGGGCCTAACACAAAACAAAAATAAATTAACGGGTCCATCTAAAATAAAGGTCCAGCCCACAGAAAATCAAAAGCCCAAAAGATTCTCGGAACTGTTCCAAAATTGTTACCAAATTCTCAGATCTCTCTAAGCGTCACAATGAATTTGCCTTAATTAAGACCTTAACGCCAGAGTCTGCTTATGAAGCCCTTCTTGTCCTTCTTCATCCTGTTCTCCAGAGATGGGAAATCGATGTAGTTGTAGACCAGGTCGAGAACAATCGGGTCTCGAGCTATTGTCTGGAACGCCGGAGGGAAGGCGACGATGCGCGGGTGGCCTTTCGCGGTTGGATCACCAACCGCAGATTCATAGGCATCGAGATTCTCCAACAGGAACTTCTCCACCTGAGACATTGAAATATAAGTGAGATACATACACCAATGGGATGGATATAATGTCGACTACTTCCATAGAAAGGTTAAGAGGTACCCTCTTGTCCCCTCCAGTCAACGATACCGAAGAGATCTTCTTAGACAGGTTCTCAGAAACCTTCTCATCCTCTAAAATTCCGGTAGCGTGCTCTATGCAAATGTTGGATCTGCAATCATTGTAAAGAGACTGCAACTGTTTGATCATCTGCCATACACAAAGAGCCAAGTCAAAAGTCTTGCAGGCATCGAAGCTGTGTGTGTGTCGTTCTCGGATAACAATCATCAAACTTTGCAGCCCAAAACAAGCGATACGCAATCCATGTAAATAAGCACAGGTGTGAAGGATCAAGGAACAGACGTGGAAGTTGGCACGTGCTGGGGAAAGAAATATTGACAGGAACAGTAATTTTCATCCGGTCGAAGTCTACCTCATCTTGATTACCAAGCGTCTTAAACTTCTGTATAGCATTCTCGGCTATGGAGCGCGCACGGCAACATAATGCATATGCCTCTGCTCTCTTTCCAGCTATACTATACGATCTTGCCAAGTAAAAGCACCTGCAGAAACAGTGGACCACTAAGAATAAGCTAACACAGCCATTTAAGCAAGCCACCTTTCCCATGAAACCATTCTTTATCGGCTAATGCTGGTAAGAGTGGGTAAAAATACTTCAATTCTTACTGGTCCAATAGAGTTATCTTGTGAAGTATTTTGTACTTCACGAGTTACAAACCGCTGTAATTGATCTCCAGCATTTTAAAATAGTTGGAGGTTTAATAACTATAGAAAATATGAGCAACAAAACCAACTCCTGTAATTCGTTGAAGGGTGATAGGAGTCTGACCTTTCTGCTCTAAAAGTCAAACTTGTCAATTCACAATTTTCAGCAAACGCCGCTTCTTCAGGTTTTCTATCTCTTCCCGAACTAACTAAATCAGAAAGGTCAGCTGTGTTCTGTGGCATGTGATAAGATTCCACAGAAATAAATGGTGTTAGCTATCATGAATCATTATTTTCCAACGTGTAATGAAGAAAATCCGTGTTGGAAGAATAGGATATAATACAAACCTGCAGCAAAAGATCATAGAGGCGAACAAGCTCCTCAGGCCGAGTAACTTTCTCATTCTTGTCATCCCTGCGCTTTGTGAGTTTACTCTTGGCGATGCTAACTAAGAGTTGGTTACGCTCAATGGTCCGCTGTCCCAATACAGCACTAACAGCCTTGTCAAGGCCATTCAAGTCTTCTTTAACCCCATCAGCATTTCCTGCACTGACCTAGAAGATACTATGTCTCAGTAATAGAATTCACTTGGACTAAAAATAAGACATTTAAAATGTGCTCAAAGATAAAGTAATCCAAGACAACATGACAATCAACTAACACAGACTCGTTTACATGTCAAAACAAAACCGTAATATTGACGAAAGCTTCATACCAACTCACTGCGTATGCAACTCCTTGCTTCATGATAAGCAGCAAAAACTTTATCAAAGATTCCCAGCCTTTTTTCTGCTGAGAGTAAATCTGCTGAAGGACCCAGCAGATCCTTCTCCAATTCTTGTGCTGCAAAGATTGCCACATCAAAGAGAAAATTAGACTCCACTTGAAAAGGAAATCGCAGCATGTATGCCGGTGTTTCTATATACCTTTCAAAATGGCGACCCGGGTTTTAGCATTGGATATTGGAAATCTGTGACCAAGCCAATGAAACTCTGTCAGGGATGCAGCTTGCTGAGACCTTGCCTCAGCCATAGCAGCCTGAAATACCAAGAGCAAGGAGTCAGAAGTAAGGGTAACAAATTGGAAAGGTAAAATTTGCCCCATACTTCTGCAATCATGAGTCATGGGAAATATTGAGAACCATTTCGACAAAGTAATCAAGGAGTATCTGCTTTATAAGGTTGGAGTCATCAAAGGGCAAATTTGGACAAAGCTGTTCCTCTAAGTATTGCCGATAAAACATTTAGCAAAACAAAAGCATTGCTGAATACTCACCTCAAGTTTAGCTTTGAACAGGTCAAGAGCTGGACCTTGCATCTCGCCAATTTGTAAGAGCTCAGAGGTCTGAAGATTTGACTCCCCTATCTTATGACGGCAGTATCTAATGCTAGGCTCCAACTCCTCAACACGCTCACGGCATAGAACTTGATTCTCAAGATCTCCATATTTCCCAAGCTCCTCATAAACAGCTCTATGCAATTAAAAAAAGTTCCAAAACAGGATTAATTGACAAGAAAGGCCAACAACAATGCACATTTTCTCTGATTAGTAAGCCAAATTAGTTTGTAAAGTTGAGGATAAACTGAAATGGCACAAAAGGTGGAATCCTGGTCAACAAAAGAGGGCGTCAATGAAATAGTTCATGCAAACTAATTGTTTTACCGTCCAATACAATAGACTTATCATTGTAAGTCCAAATCATTAAAAATGAAGCTCTAACATCAGATGTTCATCCATCTTATTGGCTGGCACTCTTTCAAAGTCTTCTACTATGCAACTCATCGTACTAGACAGCGCCTCAATTCAGCGCTTGAAAGGTGAAGAGATTACACATTTTGACGCATAAGGTCATGTCATCCAATTCTTTCCTTTGCCAGTTTAGCTAATTGCAACAAACAAAAGGCTACGCCTGTGTGTGTGTGTGTGTGTGTGTACATATGTATATATGACAATAATAACAAGAAAGCAGACCAGGGCGCACCTAGCACTTGCAAAGTTCTTCAATGCAGTCTTCCAGTTCCGATCTTGTTCAAACAACAACGTACCATTTATATAGGCAGCGTAAGCCTACAATCAAAGTTCCAGTAAGTCAAGCAAGAAGAAATGAGTGATTTCAGGGATGGAAAAGGGAAAAACTTTTCATGAGCACAAAGTAATACTAACTAGCAATGATGTGGTGGTACCAGATCGTCCAAGGATGAATAAAGTGTGCACGAGTAAACATCTAATAAGACGGTGAGGCTCGTTAACCCCGGGCTAACTCTACCTTTGTCCAATGAATTAGAATCAAAGTTGTGAACAAGTTTAGCAAGTGAATTGGCATTCATGAAAAGGTTAAGAACTAATAACAATGAAGTCCATAACAGCAACGGGGACAATCATTGAAACCCTAATTCACATGCAAGGGGGCTGGATTTCGTACAAGTTTTTTTCTCACAGAACAGAAACCATGGTTTCAATTGAAAATAATTGAAGGCACTGAAAGCACCTCGGCTTCTAAAGATGTTCTAGAATCCCCCTTGATCGAACACAACTGCGAGAACAGATCAGCCCATTTCACCGCCTTCCTCAGTCTCCCAATCAAGTAAATACGCTGGCGCGCATTAGGGCCATCAGGAAGCTGCCGCTTCTCCATGGCATGGCTCCAGGCTCTCTCTGCTGAGTAAAGAACCATGTGCAGGTACCTGGAATCCTCCGGGAGAAGATAAAACTTACACATCAAACATACCCATATTCCGCCATTCCTTAAGATCAACAAGAAAGGGAGCACAACAAATCACCCCAAAAGCTAACAACAGACATCGAACAAGACAAGCGCACCTCACTTCGGTAACAGTGGATTCACTGATGGCTCTTCGGGTGTATTTACCGCGACCATGCGTGAACTTCAACGACTTATACAACCTCCTCAACCGCGCAGTACAGTACCTCCTGCCCACTCCAAATCCAAAACAAATAAAACAAAAGAATCCAGTTCACACAAAAACAACTCAAAAACCGCAAAAATTCTTTTAAAAACAGAAAAACCGAACTCTCTGTTCGCTTTTCGGACTATTTTCCGACATAACAAAGGGAGCATAAATTACCTGTAGCGCGTGTAGTCACCGTGGCGCAGCCCGTGCTGCATCTGCGCCGACTTCAGAAGCTGTAAAACTGAAATTAACGGAAAAAAATTAAAAATCGAATTTTATAAAACAAAAAAGGCGGTTTTATTTGATAGAGGTAAAAGGAGTTAAACGGGGAGCGGGGCGAAAACCGTTTATGGAGTATCTAGGGTTGGCGATCTGATCGGAGGCGTCGATCTCCATATCCGCCGCGTCGCTCTCTTTGCCCATCGCGGGAGAGGGATTCTTCGGAGGGAAAGAAGACGGGGTTAAAATCGTAATTCCAGGAGAATGCGGTTGGATTCTAGATCTAGAGGACGAGAGATTACCTTGGAAGCGGGCTTGAGAGATGATTCGGCGCCGTTTCGGGGGCGTTCTCTTTGCTTTTAGTGTCGGGTTTTTGGGTTTTGTAGCTTACTCGCGAAGAGAGGGGAGAGGAGACCGCCGCGATACGACAGGCGGCATGGAAATTTACATATAGCTACTCGTAGAACTATCAAACTCTCAAATTACACCCCACTACACAGGGAATAATAAATTATCAAAGTTTTGTTTTTAAGGTATTTTTTATCTTATAATAATTTATATCCTTAATATTTTAATTACTGAATTTATTTATATTATTGTTTCAAAGATTTTGACTTCCATCCCAAACAAACTATCCTCTTCCGCTCGTCTAACATCTCTATGTTTAATTTATTTTGAAATTAAAATGACTTGTAATTTATTGAGAAAGTAAACGACCACATTAATAAACATCTAGAGGATTAATTTTTTGCCCCGTTGGTGCCACGTGGACACAAAACGACGTAGTTTTGATTTCAGATAGTTTCTCCTTTTGAAACTTCAAGAACCCGTTTAAGAAGTTTTTTATTGCAGGATTGTAAGTAAAAATTGGCCAAACGACAGGGAACTAAAATGAAGTTTTCCCCAAATATAAATATCTATTATCAAAATTTAATAAAAGTTATAAATTTAATTATTTCCCAACTAAAAATATTTCTGGCTACGCTATTGGGCTTTGAACCATAAGAACATGATCGACCCTATAAATGTTTTGGGCGTAACATGTTTAATTAGATACCAAAGTACGTGGTCTTATCCCAAAAATGTTGGCGAAGATGGAGTAGTCGAGTAGATATGCTCTATGATGTTCATTTATAATGACTAATTATGTATTAAAAAAGAAATAGGATCAAATTTGCAAAAAATATATGGGAAATGGAAATTCCAAATTTCTCATTTAATTCGTTACATTTTTCAAAATTAAAATAATTCAATCTCAATTTTCTAATTCTTTAATCTCTTTATTAATAATTTGATCTCTAGAAAAATTCTATCTCAAAATTTACTAATTAGCTATTTTAGTCGTATCCTTAATTACATAATTAGTCATATTATTAATCAAACAATATCTATCTATGAACGTTCTACCAATTCTATGTTATCTTATTCTAGATCAAGTGATGAACGTAGAGAAAATAATTTCACAGAAAAATAAATAACCCAAAAAACTCAAAAAATTTTGAATTGAGAATATAAAAAATTTGATTACAGATAAAATCAATTCGAATTCAATAATTTATAATTCGTATTAAATTTATCTTTGGATAAATAATTTTGTTATTTCCGTCACCCCTACCGGGTCCATGAAAGCTTGGCGGGCTTTTTCTTATCTTCAAGATAACCAACAGATAAAAGACCAAACAACACAACCACCACTCCTCTTCTCACCGGCAGAGAGGATTTAAAGAAAAGAAAGAATAAAAAAAAAACACTAAAAGAATGTCGCGTGCGACGTCGTTATTCTCCCCCACGCTACACATTCCACCAACCGCCGTCCTCCAGAGGCCGAGGCCGAGGGCCGTCTCCGTCGCGGCCCTCCCTCCGGCGGCGGAGATTTCCCAGGCGACGACGACGCTGGCGATACTCGGGGGCGGGGCGGCGATAGCGGCGGCGGTGTCGCTGACGGACCCGGAGCGCCGGCGCCAGATTCAGGCGGAGGAGGTCGGAGGCGGGGACAAGGAGGTGGTGAGGGAGTACTTCAACGGCTCCGGCTTCCAGCGGTGGCGACGGATCTACGGCGAGGCCGACGACGTCAACCGCGTCCAGAAGGACATCCGCTTGGGCCACTCCATGACCGTCGAGAACACACTCAAGATGCTCTCCGACGACCGGCCCCTCGCCGGCGTCACCGTCTGCGACGCCGGGTGCGGGACGGGGTGCCTCGCCGTCCCGTTGGCCAAGGAGGGCGCGGTTGTGTACGCGAGTGATATTTCCGCCGCTATGGTCGCCGAGGCCCAGAAGCAGGTAAAACGGTGACACGTGGCGGTTTCGAAACTGTTTCTGGTTTTCCGCGTTTTTTATTTTGTTCTATTTATTTGTTTTTTGTTTCTGGACTTTTGGATAGTGAATTTGTGAATGAGCTGGAGTGGTTTTTGTCGGAGAGAATATGACATCGGAAGTTGTAAATAGGTTTGTCTGGTTTATAAGTGTGGAAGATCTACCTTGGTAGGATATGAAAATTCTTCGTATAACGGGACTCATGTTCCGTTGTGCTTGTTCGACCCCTCTTGAAAGAACGAGAGGCAGTATTAGGCCTGTGCAAACTTCAGCGGTTCATCCCATCAATGTGAGTTGATTTTTGCGTGTAGGATGATTTGACGGAGATTAGGATTCGAAACCCTATCAAAGTGTATTCTTGATATAAAAATTTACCGGTAGAGTTGTTAATAGGATGGAAGTGAAATATTGCCCCTTATTTGCAATCTATTAGCTTAACGTTATAGAGAAGAATGCTAAAAGGCAAAGGAGTTGGATAACTGGTTTCTGAAGTAGGGGATTGCGGTGTTGTTGTGTAGGCTAAGGAGCAGCTACAAGAAGGAGCGGTGATGCCGAAATTCGAAGTGAAGGATCTCGAAAGCATAGAAGGGAAGTATGACACTGTGGTGTGCTTGGATGTGCTGATACACTACCCGCAGAACAAAGCTGATGGGATGATTGCCCATCTGGCTTCTTTGGCCGAGAAGCGGTTGATTCTGAGTTTCGCCCCCAAGACGTTTTACTACGACCTGTTGAAGAGAGTCGGGGAGCTGTTTCCCGGACCCTCGAAGGCCACCAGGGCATACCTACATGCCGAGGCTGATATCGAGAGAGCGCTGAGGAAGGTCGGATGGAGGATAAGCAAGAGGGGATTGACCACTACCCAGTTCTACTTTGCAAAACTAGTTGAAGCTGTTCCCTTATAGGAGAGAATCGGGGGGTTTAGAGAGGTTAGTGCAGCTTCAATTTTCTCACCCATGCTCCAATATTGCTTGCTTAGTTGCTTCTCTCAATCTGTAAAGATGGAAAATTTCAACTTATCCAGCTGAAACTTGAAAGTCCTACTTCTCTCTGCTTATTTTGCTTGTTCAACTCCGTTTATTCGTAAAAATGAAAAATTGCAGAGTCGAGAACAAACTAAAGCTGGCAAAATCTATTTTACTCTGTTTGACTGCAATATTTGGTTCTGGTTTGCCCTTGTCAGAACTTGTTGGCTATTTTCGTCACAGCATCTGCTAGCTTGTTCAGAATGCCAATTATGCTATCGTCGCGCTCCTCCCGTTGCTTCCTATCCAGTTCGATATTTTGGTTTTGTGCCTCTAGTTGATCACGCAGCATGTTGTTGTTTATCTCCAAAGCTTTGATCAGTCGGCTCGCGTCACTGCTATCCTCGTCCTGGCTTGACGATAATCGCCTCTTTTTGCATCCATCATAACATGTGGAACCTCTTTTTGTTTTATACACGGGAGTTCCCTTTCTTCTTGTGCCTGCACAACATTACATAAACAGATAATTGACCAGTAATGTCCCGGGCTGTGGATTGTGGTATGCTTGTTAAAATCTAGTCGATACCTGAAGTTGGAGAAGACAAGACCTGCACCTTTATGGGATATCCTGTTTCTACATCTTCCTTCTCAGTGCTTGTGTTGATTTCATCCTGCTGCCCAGACTGTTCTGGATCCACCAGATATTCATCTTCTAGGAACGTACACGGACCACTTTCGCGTGTTTCATCTTTCTCATCATCGTCTTCCTGTTCTGCAGCATGATCTTCGTCGATGTTAGCCATCTTCGTATTCGCAGGGATGAAGGACAGGGGAACTGCTTCCACAGGCAACTCGCCTATGGCATCATACACTTCTCTATGGAATAAACCGGGCAACTTCCGTTCTTTCCTCAGCTCACTTCTCATCGTCCAGAATGATTCCACCTCGCGATTTGTCGACTCCCATGCTCTGATCTTCCTGAAGTCACACAGCATATTACCCCATCTCTTCCGGCATTGTACCGGTCCGCGGTCCACCCCTTGTTGTCTGCAGTATGATGAGACTAAATCCCACTTGTTTTCAGTCTGATCTGCAGCGAACGCTGAACCGGATCTACGACCCCTCTGCACTTGGTTCTCTACAGCCTTCTTGGCATCAACAAGGACAAATATTTCCTCCATGCTCCATCTCTGGTTCCTCGCCGTCTTATTCCTATCGTCATGTTGTTTCGCGTCTCCTTTCGGTGCATCGCTCGATTGCTGCGCGCCGTTCGTTGCTGGCGGCATTGGTGAATGTTGTCAGCACCGAAATGGAAGCTCAGAGGATCGTTCAAGCAGAGCTCACTCTTCAATTTTGTTGCAGAGGTTTTCTGCACCAGTATTTAAGACCATCCTCCGTGCTTCTTCCACAGGGTGATAAAGTAATATGATCTTTTATTTTCGCAAGTATCATCTGGAAATGGAGTTCTCTGATCCTTCATTAATCCGGCATTAAAAGTACGGGCGTTGCAATCTTCTTCTTTTTCCCCTCGTTTAAATGACATTCCTTGTACTAATATATTCGAATAATCCATATTTAAGTCGGGATATTATTTTCTTAGAAGTTTCTTTCCTTGCAACATAATTTACAGGATCCTTTCCATTACTTTTTTTTGTCTTGAAAGTCAGATTCTCTACCAATTTATTCCGATGTTACTCTGGTGGGCAGGCAGGCAGACTACCTTCTGTGTATCGATCCTGAGTTTTTTTTCAATAAAATAAATTGAAGTAAATTATATCCATGGACGTTTTTTTCAATAAACTAAATTTCATTAAATAATATCGGGGATACCTTAATAGATAAAGATCATGAACACTAAAGAGCATTTCCTAGTTTTTTAAACACATGAGATTTTTTAGTTATATATTTTGAGTAAATTTTTGTTGATTAAATCGCGACGTGAATCGATTAACTATTACTTCTGCAAATCAATAAATTTATATATATTGAGGAATCATTAAAACAGGATTGACACTTTATTTTCATTTTTATTACTTGTTTGTTGAATTTTTTTAAAAGGTAAATTGTTATAGTATGATTATACATATCAAGGTTTGAACTATAAATTTCTTATATATTTACAATGCCTTGTACTATTGGACTAAAATAGCTGTCTTTTTTTTTAATGGACAAAAATTTATAACCTAACAATTAATTAAACTGCATGTTCAACCGAATATTCAACTAAAGATTGAACCAGCGGTTAAATTAATTTCATGATTTAGTCCAACAGTATCTTAAGAATTTTTAATTGAAACCGCGATCAATAATTTTGAACCGAAATTGTCGATTGAACTGTACCGATTTTTTTTGAAGTTAAATTTTTTACAAAATACCAGAATTTGAACTCTGAACCTCCTAAAAATAATATACTCTTTCTACCCGGGCAACGTGGCCTTTGGTTGTTACCGATTTCCTGTTCAAAATCATACTGGAGTCATGTCTATTAAGAATTTAGGTCTCATCTGGGTATGAATTGGTCAAAACTAAAGCCAACAAATCAGGGAATCATCGGTTCTAGATTTTTTTGAGGGGTCGCGTATAAGCTTTCAATTCATAATAATAACGAGTTAGAGAGAAGATAAACATAGGCTAAAAGTTAAGAATAATATCGAGAACCGACATGGGCTATTTTAAGACTACAAAAGGTTCCAAAATCACAAAACAAACAAGTAGGGAACTGGTGGTATTTGCATCAGTTTTGATAGCCGCTCCCACAAACGAAATTAGCTAAAATTTCTCTCTCGGCTACAAACGAGATCATCATACGAAATATTACTTGATAGAGTCTAGAATAAACCGGGCAAAGCAAGGACAACTGCTTGTTCTGCAAATGGAAAAACCGCAGCAAACAATACAAGCAAAAGCCGATATAGATCCGGCTAGAGCATACAAAAGCCGATTAGCGGAAGGCCGGGACGGGCTTTGCTGAAGCCGAATGAGCTAAGGCCGATGGACAGATGGCTAAGGCTAGCTACAGTTGCGAAAGGATGACTCAGCTGGGAAGACGGACAGTGGGGGGACCAGCTGAGGTGGGAGACGGTGGTCTAGGTGAGAACGAACAACCTGAGGGGCGAACAAAGTGGTCGGAGCGGGGGACATGGCCTACAAACCCGTAGGAGCTGGGGCTTACTGCCGAAAGGGCAGAGAGCTACGTGAATAGGCAACGGACGAACGAGCTTGCGGTGTGGTCGGTGGATCTGGTAGTCGACACACCTTGTACTCAGGAAATAGGAAGAAGACTAGATCCAGGAAGATGAAGGAAAAAGACCAGCAAGGGTAGAGCCAGACACGGGCAGATGACGAGGCCAGAGGCGACAACGGTGGGCCAGCTAGGGCAGATGGAGTGCGGTCAGTGCCCTCGGGAGGATTTGTTGGTGGAGGCGGCCACTCGAGAGGGTCCGTGGGGGCTAGGTTTTTTGGAAGAGAGCACATCTATTTTGGGTAATTTTCCAAAAGGGGTTAATTCCCCCGACAATTCCGTGAATGGGGTTGTCAGGGAATGTTTTTATTGTCTGGGGTCGAGCCAGAAACCGCTCAGTGGGGAGCGTTTTTTGTTTTGCCAAAAACCGCTCCCGTTTGTGTTGTCACCGAAAAAAAAATTAGAATCGAACCGAAGATTTCCACAATTTTAAAAAAGCACTCTAACCAACCAATCTACAAGAGCCTATTGACTTATAACTTTGTAATAAATAATATATTACATATATACGATTTCTATGAAATATGTAATATATTACATAAATACATATTTATATAAAATAATATTTATTACATAAATATGTATTTATGTAATATTTTGTATTACATAAATATGTATTTATGAAATATATATTTATGTAATATATTATTTATATTTATGTAATATATTATTATTTATGTATATTATATATTTCCACATGCAAAATTTTTTGTTTAAAAAGAAAACGCTCCTCTGGGAGCGTTTTTTGGTTAAAAGGGAAATGCTCCCCCGGGAGCGGTTTATGGTTAAAAATAAAACGCTCCCGGGACAGCGATTTGTGGTAGCATTTTTTTAATAAGTTTTCATTGCTATAAGCCATCGGTTGACTCCAATTTTAATTTTCTAGTTTTCAGATAATTAACAAAATAAATTAAAAGTTTCTATTGTATATTGTAGATGTTTTGCCAGGGTGTACTCGTTATTACAGATGTTAATTGCCCAATAACTTATACTACCATATATATTATACAGGTAAAAGTTAAAAAAATAATGGAATCTGAGATTTATTAGACAAAAATTTAAGAGATTTATTGCAAACTTACATGTATAATCCGGGGTCTGGTTTAAATGGGACAATTGGAATTAAATTGGTGGGATTTTTGGTAAAAAAATTGGCTCCCGGAGGACCGGTTGTGGTATTAAAAAATGCTAAGTATAAAACAAAACGCTCCGGCCGGAGCATTTTGTGGTTGAAAAGAAAAAAATTATGGTAAAAAATAAAACGCTCCCGGGGGAGCGGTTTGTGGCAAAAAACAAATTTTAAAAAGAAAATGCTCCCCCGGGAGCGGTTTTTGGTTAAAAGGGAAACGCTTCCGAGGGAGCGGTTTGTGGTATAAAACATAACGCCCCGTGGGGAGCGGTTTTAGGTAACCACAAAACGCTCCGACCGGAGCAGTTTCCGGCTCAACCCCAGACAGGGAATTCATCCCCTGACAACCCCATTCAGGGAATTGTCAACCATCTATTTTACTAGATGAATATTGGACCAGCGCGTAACATATCAGATCTAGATTCAAAATAGATTTTTTTTTAGAAGCGAAGATTCAAGATGGATAGATTATTTACTTTGTCTATACTTAAATTATCTAAAATCTCGGCTTATAGCGTTATTCAAATGTTACACTCGATTGAGATATTTTCTTACAACAAGACGGTAATCACAAAGACCATTTGAAGACAATTAAGAAGATGAATGATGATGCAAATTTTATCAAACAAGCAAATCTAGCTTAAACTAGTATTTTAAAATATTTTTTGAATTCGTAAAATAGGTACAAATATGTCTATTTATACAAAAATATCATGTTATGAGCAAATTAGGACCAAAATTTTACACTAAAATTTTATGAAAAAATATTAGTTATTACGATAGAGAGATTATTAAAATTTTTAAGGTCCCAACTCAAACATTTTATCATCTTAGAGAGATTATCACTTTACTTTTTTTAGAAGGGGTGGAAACTTATATTAAGTTATCGAGTTACAAAATATAAATAGTAAATACATAGACAAATAACGAAAATACCAAACAGAAATCAAAAATTAATCTGAAGTCAACAGAGTGGTACAGGTGGAAATGAAGGGCGGTCGAGAAGCCATGAGAGCCAACGACCAAATCAGAGTTCTGCCATGACAAGCTACAGCTAATAATAACCACGAGATAATATCATAGACGCAGCATCGTGGACATTTGACAGCATATCCGATGCGCTCTAATGAGAGCCAAGGTCGAACAAATTCAACTGAGACAAGTTTATCTACCTGCAACAACAAAAATGTATCAAAATATGTTCGGATCTCAGATCAAGTCTAGGTTGATCGAAATAAAAGACACAACAAGAGGCAAACAAGCCTAAACCCGATGCCATAAAATAGATATGGCATGGGATCAAACCTAGCAAACATTAAAATAAAAACAAGAAAGCACAAATAATTTCACAGATAACAGGAAAGCCATAAAACACAAAACATATACAAAAATATATGATCAATCGGGAGAGGTTGACGGTGACCAAGCCCCTCGGAAACATCGGAAGCCTCTCCTAGCGGGCCTAAGTCAAAGCTAGTCCTTGGAGGCTGGGCCCGAAGTGGGTCTACGAGATCGGAAAGAAGCAAATCGACCTGGACTTTGGCTAGGGAGGCGGGAAGGCATAGGTTCTGACTAGGAATGTAGACTTCGGCTGAACTGGGACTGGGGAAGCTGACTCTGGCTAGACTGGGACTTCGGACTTTGGCGGAAGCTTGAACGGTGATGATGGACTTGAGAGAGGAGGTAGGAACAGTGAGGTATAGCTTTGGTCTGGCGAACGGTGGACACTAGCTGGAGGTCAGGACAAAGTTGTCGTAAAACAATCTGGGAAACTCTGATCTAGGGCAAGGCCGACAGATCTGAGAAGATCCAAAAGCCCAGAACCTTTAAAAGCCAAACTAAAAAGGGCAACTGATAGGAGCCAAAGCAATCAAAGAAAACTGAAGCCGAAGAATAGATACAGGAAAAGGGTGGAAGAAGAGACTCATGAAGATGAAGGAGAAGCAATGGAAGGAAGAAGAAAGAGATATAATGGTAAAAATTCAATAAAAGTAGATCCCAAGTAGAAGAAAGAAAAAGGAAAAAGTATATTTTTAGTACTTGTAGTTTTGCATTTTGACAAATATGATCATGTGGTTTAAAAATGGTATTTTAAATCCTGTGGTATGCACCCTCGTTTCACTTTTAGGCTCAGATGGGTCCCCGAGCCAAAATTTATTCCGAACCAACAAACGGCATTGTCCAGCAGCTGAGTTGGTAGCCACGTCAGAAATTTTTATCCCACTTGGCATTGTGAGTTATCTAGAGTTAATATATCCATCTCAATCCCAATATTATTTATAATTTTCCAAAACACCCTTCTCTCCTCCCCTCTCTTCTCCTCTCATCCCCGGCCTCTCCTCTCCTCTCATCTCCTACAACCATCATCTCTCTCCTCCCCAAATTGCAACCTCGCCCTTCGCCTCATCACAAAAGACCCAACCTCGTCCTTTACCTCTTCAATAACCCAAATCCACCACAAATTGCAAAATCTAACCTAAATGGCCTGAATCTGTAACTGTCGACAAGTGAACTTCAGCTTCCGCTCCTTGATCGCTAACCCCAGTTTCCCCTCCCCTTACCAATGTTGTCGTTGTTGCCCCCTCTTTCTTTAACGACCTCCGAGCTCCACGCGGTCGACAATGGAACAAAGGGCAGCGAGTTCAACTCCACCATCACCTCCTTTGACTGGGTCCAGCGAGTTCTCTCTCTCTCCTCTCCTATCATTGCAGAGTGGAAGAGAAGATGAAGGTTGGATCCCGCTGCCCTCACCGCCTCTGGGCGGGAAGGCTCATCGCCGTCGCTGTCGGGTCGGACTTGTCGAAGGCGGAGCGGGCCTTGTCGAGGAAAGGCTTGAAGGCCATCTCTACAGCGAGCCACCCGAAAGTCAGAGCCCCAAATACCAAATTGCTTGCTTCGCTGGTCGCAACCCTTGATTTTCCCATTTTAGGTCTCTGGTTTCTCTTAGGTTTTGACTTGATTTTTTATTTACTTCAACGAAGCAAAGTTGTCAACTCATTTTAGGTTGAGGTTTTGATTTACTTTGCTGGTCGAACACGGGATGAGAGGGGAGAGGAGGACAGAGGAAGATGGGGAGGGGAGGAGAGAGAAGGAGAGAAAGGCATCTTTGGAAAATTATAAATAATATTGAGATTGAAATAGATATATTAAGTCTAGACAACTCACAATGCCAAACGGGATAAAAATTTCTGACGTGGCTGCCAACTCAGCTGTTGGACGATGCCGTTTGTTGGTTCAGAGTGAATTTTGGCTCGGGAACTATCCGACCCTAAAAGTGAAATAAGGGTGCAATACTACAGGATTCAAAACGTCATTTTTAAATTACAGGATCATATTTGTCAAAATACAAAATTACAAGTACTAAAAGTGTACTTTTCCCAAAGAAAAAAGATTTATGTTTCTAAAAAGTTTTAGAGAGAGAATGGGAGTTGAGTGGTGAAGTGGTTATAGGTTATCACTTTACAGCAGATCACTTTACATGAGATCTCTTTATGTATACAAATTGGTGGGACAAATTGCAAGAAACACAAATTACACGTACCAAACTGTCAGTGCATGAAAATTCGAGCATCGTTTTCGAAACATAAACTCCGTGGCACAAAAAACCTCAAATAAGAGTTAGCGAAACGGCGCCGGAACGGCACCCCTTGCTTCCCGCTACTTTATTATATGGTCCAATTTTTTCAGAGAGAGAAATAGAACGGAACAGAAAAAAGGGGAAAAATGGAAGGGGGAAGACGAGGTAGCGACGAGGAGAGAGAGGAGGAAGAAGAAGCAGATTCGGTGAGCGAAGTTCTTCGAGATCGGTTTAGGATCTCTTCTATATCCATCTCCGAAGCCGAAGGTTTCCGCTTCTCCTTTACGTACTTGTTATTTTTTTTCCGAATATTCATTAGAAATCTTCCTCCTCTTTCGCTAACCGCTCTTCTTCTCTTTTATTTTTGTTTTTTGTTTTTTTAAATATTTGCAGCGAAGAAGAATGCGATGGAAATATCTGAACCCGTCGTGGCCTGCGTTTCGGACTTGGCGTTTAGATTTACCGGTAAACTTTAATCATTTTTATTTATCGTTTTTTTGTCCTGTAATGTGGCGATTGGATTACGTTTTCTGGCGAATTATTAGTCTATCTGTTGCTGCTTTGAGAAACCGTCGTCGACCGGTGAGGATTCCTCCTATTGTGCAGTTGTTAGGGCTATGTACGGACTCCAATTTTGGAAGCAAAAGCTGTGGCGTTTTGCGGACCGTGTCTTAGCTATTTGATTATCGGAGGGGCGCAGGTTTTGATGCTTTGAAACTGAAGATGTAGTCTGTTTTTTTTTGTTCGATCCAATTGAATAGAGATAGAGACTGTGTCCAATGGTGTTTCTGTTCATTTAAGATCGTGGAGTTGGATTTCTGTTGAAGCTAGTTGCGGTTTATGCTGTTAGAAGTATCAAGGAGATGGTAGAGTTCATGGTTTGTTGTTTTTTTGTGTGGAGAGATGCGAGTTTAGCGAGTCGTGGACTCGTGATTTGATTATCGGATGTGCGGGTTTCATAGTTAAAGCTGAAAATGTTGTTTGTTTCATTCGTACGATCCAATTGAATGGGGAAAGAGATCGTGTACAATAGTGTTTTCTGTTTGTTCAACATCCCGGAGTTGGATTGGCATTGAAGCAAGTGTGTGGTTTAGTTTGTTAGAAGTATTGAGGAGATGGTAGGGTTCGTTATTTTTTGTCGCGAGATGCCAGTTTGGTATATTCTCCGAGACTAATCCACAACTTGTTGTGTGCTATAAGTTCTGGTCTTGAATCGTGGAGTTAGTTGGATTTACTGTCGATTCCTCCTCTGTGACGTTTCAATAAGAGGTCAAAGGCAGGAATCACTTTGTTTCTTGCCTGATCTTTCGTAGCCCTTCGAGTTGTTGCAATTGAGTTTTGAAAGTGAGTGCTAAAAGCTTGGAGAACCAATTCTGTGGTGCTCGTTTTCACTTTGGAGGGTAATTGATTTAACGTGATAGCATTTTCCTGGAAGGCAGAGCAACTGGCAAAGGATGTTGAGCTATTTGCACAGCATGCGGGTCGTAAATGTGTTAACATGGAGGATGTTATACTCTCAGGTAATTCTTTCTTGCCTCCCTCAATCTTCCTTCTCAATTAATCCCGATGTCATGGATATTTTTTTGAAGATATGATGTCATGGATATTGACACTCTTTCAATCCGCTCTCACAATTAACCCTGATGTCATGGATATTGGCGATGCTTCCTTGGTCCGGGGCGCTCTTGTCTTCACATTGGGTCACTGTGGTCCACGACTGCTTTGACTTTGCTTACTTTGTGCTTGGTTCCAAAACGGTTATGCACCAGCTGTTTCGAGATCCAGAGTGTCTGTGTCCTTGAACGATAGAAAAAAACTAAAACCGTGAATCTGCTTCTCTGATTTCAGCTCACAGAAATGAACATTTAGCTGCATCACTAAGGTCCTTCTGCGACGAAATCAAAGTAAAAGATCCCCCTTCCGAAAAGAAGAGGAGGAAAACACTGAAGAAGGAAGACAGAGCTACCACTAGTGCCGCCAATTTACCTGATATGGAACAATAGCAACTGACATTTAGATCTCCAGAGACAGAGCCACAGAGGTGACTTGATAGAAGAACCTGAATTAATGAAATTGTGAAATATATTCTTTATGCTGCAGAAAGAATCTGAAACTACAAAAGCACTGATTCTAACTGTTCTTTACACTCCAAAAGTAAATTGCATAAACATTAAATGTCAACCCCTCCTGATGTTGACTGCTTCCTTGTTCTGTTAACGGTGCCTATGAATCGATATATGGTAGGAGGACAGCGGGTCAAGCTGCATTGCCAGTTCATCCAAGCAAATGGATGCCTTCCGGATTCTGGCTGCCCACAGGTGACTGTAGTATATATCAGATTCTGAGAACTTCTGAATAGAAAGAAAGTTTAGGTGAAGCTGTGTTGGTCCTTCAGAACATTGCAAAATGCTGAAATATGACTGATTCAGATGATAGTATAATTATTTGATTACTTGTTGATAAGATATCTTTGTATATTTTGTTACAGTAGTTTTGATCTTTTTGGTATTTCATTTTGAAGATGGTAGGTACTCCTTTGAGCTTGCCCATTTATACTTCTACATGCCTATTGGGCTATTTTCTGCTTTTGTTTTGTTTGGGCTGTTTGAGCAGTTGTCGGTCCAATTTGGTTTAGTTTTGTGTAGTTCTGCTTGGACTCACTCCTGCATTATGAAACATACATCGAATTGCAATATTTTCCGAGTGGCAAAAGAATTTGATTCTTCGGGTCTCGAGTTTAAACTTTTTTTCAACATAATAGATATTATTGAGAGAATCACTTTTATATATATCACAAAACCCTTTTTCTTCCCATGTATGTTTATTATAATCCGGATGTGACCTTGATGCGTTGGTTGGCTATCTCTGTCGTCACTTATTAAAATCAGTGTGATAGGTACTTGTGGTTCTCGTCGATGCCAACGTTCCAACCTTCTTACCGTCTGCCCACCGTCCAGAGATATGAATTCTCTAATTATTATTGAACAAAAAATATAGAGATAATTATTCTCAGGACCCCAGGGTATAGTCAAATAGACTCTGAGGACCCTGTAGTTTTCCTACTAATTACTGAGCCCCTGTAATTTGGTTTTTATTATACATTTTGATCCCTGACTGATGTCAGCCTTTTTTTTCTTCCTTTTTTGTCATAGAAATGACTTTTATGCCCTCACACAAAAACAAAACAAAAAGAGTCTTCGTGAGAGAGACTCACCAATCCGACGCCATCTCGTCCCGCTCCCTCCTCGACCCCACCCCCGATGTGAGGGTGTTCGTGTACGACTTTCCGCCCAGATTCAACTCCGACTGGTGGGCCGACGACCGCTGCTCCTCCCACCTGTTCGCTTCCGAGGTGGCCATCTACCGCGCCTTGTTAAACGACGGCGTGTTCAGGACGCTCGACCCGTACGAGGTCGACTTCTTCTTCGCCATCTCCTCCCTCCCCGACCTCACCGGCCCCTGGCGCGTGGGCCCCGCCATCCCGGGGGTGACGTCACTCAGCCTCACACACTCGCGGCTGGCGGCTGTGGGGCCCAGGATCTACGTCGTTGGGCGGGAGGGGACGCTGCTCTGCTATGACTCGTGGAGAGGGGAGGTCGCCGTCCGTTCTCCGATGCCGCCCACGGCGATGTCGTCGGAAATGTCGCCGGAGAAGACGGAGGGTCGCCGGAGAAGATGGAAGGTTCACCGGAGGGGAGGTAGGAGACAACTCTAGGGGTATAATAGTCATTTCAGGATGAAAAAAAATAAAAAAAAATCGATGACGTCAGCGGGGGACCGGAGAGTATAATAAAAACTAAAGTACAGGGGCTTGGAAATTAGTAGGGAAACTATAGGGTCCTCAGAGTCTATTTGACTATACCCTGGGGTCCTGAGAGTAATTATCTCAAAAATATATATACATATAATATATTGTCTGGCATATTCCATTAAGATACCACTCATGTGCAATTGGATTGTTTAAGTTGCTTAATATATAATAGAATGTATCAATTTTGGGATCGGTGGCCCAGTTTTGCTGGATACCCATTTTTAAGGTCGAGGGCTAATGGGGGCAATTTCTTTATTTAAAAAAAAAAGAGAGAAGGAAGCAAGTGGATTTGAGGTGCACATATGCTTTGGTTTTTTAAGGCAAGTGGATTTCAGTTCATTTAATTTCTAATTTAGTTAAATATCTCGATTTCATTTAGAAATGAATCGTGTGTTGAAATTCATTATAAAGTATTTTACCACATTTAATATACTCCAACATGAAATGAATTAATTGTACGGAGAAAACAAAAAAGTGTCCCAATCGAGAACTACTTATCATGGTCCACCAATTTCCTTGTATTGGCATTCGCTCTACGAACACAAGATGACAAAAATCTGTGGCCCAAAAAAAAAAACAACTTAAACGAGTGGTGGCATCGCAGTTTTCGTGCTCTACGAAAATGTGGATACTTTCCTGGACGCAATTATAACGTTCCTTAGGACATAATGTGGGTGTACGACGAGTTCAAGTTTTACCAGCTTTCTCCACCGCTAATCGGACAGCGACCCTGTACTAATTTCAGATCGTTTGTCACATAAATTCGGATGGTGGTTTAAGTCGGACTAACCGAGCGGCCAGTCCACACAAAAAAAAAAATTTTCTGGAAAATATATATTTTATAGTGTTATTAGATTAACAGCTATTAAATTATAATTAAATGATAGTACTGAGTTTTGAGTACTGAGTTTTGGAGTTCGGATTAAAATTTGATACAAAAGAATTTTACTTTTTTATGCGATTTAACCTAGTTTGAATTTGTATTGATTAGTGTAGAGTGTGTTGTGGATCGAGTAATTTTATCCAATAAAACTTTTTTGTTATGTAGTCAACATTTATATAGAGTAAAATGTTAAATAATCAGATTTTTTTGAGGTACAAAGGATGGGTAATCGTCTGACCGGCTATAACTATGTTGCGGGGAAAAGGGAACAAGTAACCCGAGACGGATCCGGAGTGGTCGTCCCAAGGTCGGTCTACACTAAGGCTAAAGCTAGAGCTATGCTACGGGCTATGCTAGGCTAAGGAAAGATAAAACGACAAGATAGTAAAGTAATTGTTGTGTTGTGTTGGTGATTGATGTCCGTTCTCTCGCCCGAGCCCTCCTTATATAGAGTGCCTTGACCTAACCTCCGCGCCTTCACAATAGGAAATCCTAAACCGCCTCCGAGACCTTCGGCTCCAAGTCTCAATCTCGAGAGATCTGCTTCAAATTATTTGTTCCTAACATGACGGGATCCTCTCGGCTCAATACAAGCCGTCTTCCTTAAATGAGCAAATCCCATCCTCGGATAGGAAGCTTTCAAAACGTGACGACCAAGCGATCGCGGCATAAAGAGGAACTTACCAAGTCTTGCCAAATATTGAGAACCTCGCTCAAGTTAGGAAACTATAGATCATTTTGACCTTCTCGATCTCCCACGCAAAATCTTGACTCAAGTCCGTCATCGCCCAAGACGGACATCTCGTCAGGCCCAAAGTGAATCTCAAAATGGGCTCAAGCTAACGGCCTCCTCAACCAAAGTGGACATATTCCCGGAATTGCCTTCCCGCCTATGAAGGTCAAATGAGCTTCCCGCTCGGGTCCAAGTTGGCTTCTCACCTTCGGCTTCTCGCTCGGCTTCTTGCCTTAGGCTCCTTACTCGTCTTCTCGCCTTAGGCTTCTCACTCGGCCTCTCACCACTCGGCCTCTCGCTTGTCCTTTGGCCACTCGGCCTCTCGCCTTAGGCCTCTCACCGTAGGCCTCTCGCCACTCGGCCTCTCGCCGTAGGCCTCTCACCGTAGGCCTCTCACCGTCGGCCTCTCGCCACTCGGCCTCTCGCCGTAGGCCTCTCACTCGACCTCTCTCCACTCGGCCTCTCGCCGTAGGCCTCTCACTCGGCTCCTCACTCGTGCCTCCTACCGGCCTCTCACCTATTTGAGTCAGACGAGTTTCTCGATAGGACTCAACCATGCGGGCGAGAAGAGCCCTCGCTCGGTCTCGCCTTCGTGGACGAGAAGAGCCTCTCGCCCGGGCTCCTCGTGAGCGAGAAGAGCCCTCGCTCGGTCTCACCTATGCGGGCGAGAGGGGCCTCTCGCCCGGGCTCCCCGTGAGCGAGAAGAGCCCTCGCTCGGTCTCGCCTATGCGGGCGAGAGGGGCCTCTCGCCCGGGCTCCCCGTGAGCGAGAAGAGCCCTCGCTCGGTCTCGCCTATGCGGGCGAGAGGGGCCTCTTGCCCGGGCTCCCCGTGAGCGAGAAAGCCCTCGCTCGGTCTCGCCTATGTAGGTGAGAGGGGCCTCTCGCCCGGGTTTCTCGTTCTGACGAGCCCGAGCCAATTCCCGCACATTCGGAGATAGACCGTCATCACTCCGAGACATTAATTTTGTGCTCCAACAATGCCCCCCGCACGTCAATGCTTCGGCACGGCCAGGCGAGAAGCGTTGACGTGGTCCTTTCTAAATGTCCTTGTTTTAACGAACTTGTGGTGCCAAAGTGTTGCTCACCTCCGCCTTGATGGTAGTAAGTTGCTTGGAGAAAGGTGATGGTCATTACTCTTATCTAGGAGGTCTAGGTCGTCGTCCTCACAGACGTACCCGATCGACTTGTATGGTGACAAAGTGTAGACCTCCAATTACCTTGTCACCTTTCATATCGCCTTACTCCTTGCAAGTAAGACGGACGGCTTTCCCCTTGGGTATGGCACTGACCGGCCATCGGGTTGTAAGGACCTCCTATTTGACCGAGCTCATATACCTGGAAAACTGATCATCCATGTTGCTCAATGCCACCCTTGTCGACACTATGAACCCGTCATAGAAGACCACCTCAATGTAGCATGCGGCCGACATGAATGGACAGGCATCGGCCAACAAGATCTCCACCTTTCCATCTAATTTCCATTGAATTAGACATTGGTGGTTGGAAGATGGGACTACCTGACCAGAGCAGATCGAGTTTTGTCCTTTCTCGCCAAAATTGGTCATGACCGTGCTGATCGAGGTTAGTATCTCCCTCTCCTCACTCGACCTTTTGGGAAGTGAGTGAGGAGGGACGTTCACCACCCCGTTGTCCACGAGAACTCTCTTGACCGACTCCCTGCTGATGTGAGCCATGATGTAAAGGAGCTTTAAACGCTCGCATCTTCCTCGGGTGGCCTTTGCGATCGTGATGCTGCCATTGAAGTCCCCCACCATAAGTATAGTTGAGTGCGTCTCTCCTACTCGAGGGTAAATAAGGTCTCCTTTAGTCACGTCACCCTTGAAGTAGCTTGGTTGGCCAGGTTTCAATCCGAGGATAGCCGGCGTCACGTTGATTTCCAGCTTGCTTGGGAAGTCCCCAAACTCGATGTACCTCATCTCAAGGTCAACTGAGACTTCCTCCTCTTTTTGGTTGGGTACGGCCTCTCGATATGCATCCTTCTTGGGATGGACCTTGGGTACCCACTTACAAATCAACTTACCGCGTAGGTCAGTGGGTGCCTTTGGTCAAACTTTCTTGACGTGTTTGGGGTACATTCTCATTGTTGCCTTAGAGGCTTCCAACTCTTTCGCCCAACTCTGAGTCGAGGTTGAATGACACTTCACCCACGGACGAGTTAGAAGCACCTTTTGTTTCTCCAGCTCAACCCTTTGCTCCGCGATTTGCCTTTTGAGGTCCTTGATGGCTTGCCTTCTTTTCTGGATCTTCCTTTCAAGGCGACGTCTCTGGGTCTTGGTCAGGACATCTCGTGTTGGTGGATCAGGGATGACCCTCTTATCTCTAAACCGGTTGAAGGCGTACCGGCATGGGTTGGACCCGTCTTGAAGGTCCACCTTGATACGAGGATGGCGAAGCCTCCACATTTTGTCCGCTTCCCTCGGATAGTAGAACTTCCAATTTCTTGGGATGCCAATATCGAGTGGCCATTCCTGCCCGCCGAGTCTTGCCTTTTGGGTCTTAAAGTCGGCCTTTCCTTGCTTAGGACTATCGGCTCCCCTCAAACAAAAGGACTTCCAAGCCGTTGGAACGCTGTTGTTGGGCAATCTTCCTTGCCCCCCGAGTCTTGCCCCTCGGGTTTTAAGGTCGGCCTTCCCTCGCTTGAGACGATCGGCTTCCTTTGAACGAAATGACTTGTGAGCGTTTGGTATTTCATTATCAGGCGGCCTTCCGTATCCCTCGAGTCTTGCCTCTCGGGACTTAGGATCAAATTTTGCTTTCTTAGGGTCCGGTCGTCCCTGCCCCCTGAGTCATGCCCTTCGGGTCTTAGGATTGGCCTTCTCTTGCTTAGGATTTCTCTTTTGACTTTGGTCGAAGCCAACTATGGCGACATGAGCAATACGGTGAGGACCCATCGATGACTGGTCCTCCAAGAATTGATGCGAGATAAAATTCTTGGATTGGGAAGATAAGGGTTACCCTTCTATCCATTGTCGTCGGGTAGACCCCAATGTCAGCTGACAGTTGACGTCGTCCTCATCGAGCTCTTCTTTCCAATTAATATCGTCCTCATCGAGCTCTTCTTGTCGATTGACGTCGTCCTCATCGAGCTCTCCTTGTCGATTGACATCGTCTTTATCGAGATCTCCTTGTCGGTTGACGTCTTCCTCATCGAGCTCGTCATCCTCATCGAGCTCTTCTTTTTTGTTGACATCATCGAGCTCATCATCCTCATCGAGCTCTTCTTGTACGTTGACGGGATGGAGGTTGTCCTCCTCGTCTAGGTCTATCCGTGCTTGATCCATGACTTGGAGGGTTGGCGTAGGATTAGAAACTCTTGAGTTGAACAAAGGATTCGTGCAAACATCCCTCCTTTTGAAAGAGTTTTGGTCGGCCGAGACCCTAGATTGGTATGACCAGTCTTGGGTCAGGGCCGGTTGGTACCAGCTCAATTCTACTTAGACATTGCTAGCCCCCGTCCTTGCAGTCTCGTAGTGTCCCGAGTGGTTTACTCCATGTGTCTCCATCGCCATGTAAGGAGTTGTTTGGTACGGGGGATACATAGGAGTTTCGGGCATTGGACCATAGCCGAACACACCTGACGATGGCAGAGCTGCAGTGAAAGGTATATGACCGGTCCATGGTTGCCCAAAGGCCGGTTGGACGGGTACAGCTGATCCGGTGGATACGCTCATCCCTTGGTGTTGATTGATGACCAACCGTGATGACTCCTCATAGTACCCAAAAGGCTCTTCGTAGAGCTTCCGAAGCACGAAAAATGGCATATGTCTCCATCGGGATGACGGGTGTATAGAACTCCATCGGGACGACGTTGATCTCAGCCGGCTCTTTGGAGAAAGCCGCAGTAGGTGAGTTCCTCCTCACGTTTAGTTGAGAGGCGGAAGGTGTTGGCTCCTTAGAAAGAACCGAAGCAACAAATTTTTTGATACCCTTGGCTGGGTAAAAGTGTTAAACCGCCTTCTCAGACGTCCTCCTTAGTCCCACCGAGCGTGCCAAAAATATGTTGCGGGGAAAAGGGAATAAATAACCCGAGACGGATCCGGAGTGGTCGTCCCAAGGTCGGTCTACACTAAGGCTAAAGCTAGAGCTATGCTACGGGCTATGCTAGGCTAAGAAAAGATAAAACGACAAGATAGTAAAGTAATTGTTGTGTTGTGTTGGTGATTGATGTCCGTTCTCTCGCCCGAGCCCTCCTTATATAGAGTGCCTTGACCTAACCTCCGCGCCTTCACAATAGGAAATCCTAAACCGCCTCCGAGACCTTCGGCTCTAAGTCTCAATCTCGAGAGATCTGCTTCAAATTATTTGTTCCTAACATGACGGGATCCTCTCGGCTCAATACAAGCCGTCTTCCTTAAATGAGCAAATCCCATCCTCGGATAGGAAGCTTTCAAAACGTGACGACCAAGCGATCGCGGCATAAAAAGGAACTTACCAAGTCTTGCCAAATATTGAGAACCTCGCTCAAGTTAGGAAACTATAGATCGTTTTGACCTTCTCGATCTCCCACGCAAAATCTTGACTCAAGTCCATCATTGCCCAAGACGGACATCTCGTCAGGCCCAAAGTGAATCTCAAAATGGGCTCAAGCTAACGGCCTCCTCAACCAAAGTGGACCTATTCTCGGAATTGCCTTCCCGCCTATGAAGGTCAAATGAGCTTCCCGCTCGGGTCCAAGTTGGCTTCTCACCTTCGGCTTCTCGCTCGGCTTCTTGCCTTAGGCTCCTCACTCGTCTTCTCGCCTTAGGCTTCCCACTCGGCCTCTCACCACTCGGCCTCTCGCTTGGCCTTTCGCCACTCGGCCTCTCGCCGTAGGCCTCTCACCGTAGGCCTCTCGCCACTCGGCCTCTCGCCGTAGGCCTCTCACCGTAGGCCTCTCACCACTCGGCCTCTCACCGCAGGCCTCTCACTCGGCCTCTCGCCACTCGGCCTCTCGCCACTCGGCCTCTCGCCGTAGGCCTCTCACTCGGCTCCTCGCTCGTGCCTCCTACCAGCCTCTCACCTATTTGAGTCAGACGAGTTTCTCGATAGGACTCAACCATGTGGGCGAGAAGAGCCCTCGCTCGGTCTCGCCTTCGTGGGCGAGAAGAGCCTCTCGCCCGGGCTCCTCGTGAGCGAGAAGAGCCCTCGCTCGGTCTCACCTATGCGGGCGAGAGAGGCCTCTCGCCCGGGCTCCCCGTGAGCGAGAAGAGCCCTCGCTCGGTCTCGCCTATGCGGGCGAGAGGGGCCTCTCGCCCGGGCTCCCCGTGAGCGAGAAGAGCCCTCGCTCGATCTCGCCTATGCGGGCGAGAGGGGCCTCTTGCCCGGGCTCTCCGTGAGCGAGAAAGCCCTCGCTCGGTCTCGCCTATGTGGGTGAGAGGGGCCTCTCGCCCGGGCTTCTCGTTCTGACGAGCCCGAGCCAATTCCCGCACATCCGGAGATAGACCGTCATCACTCCGAGACATTAATTTTGTGCTCCAACAAACTAATACAAGTTTTTTCAGCATATTTTGAGTAAAAAACAATTTAGATAAAACCTACACAAAGTCTTTGAATAGTTTTTTATACCACTTAATATTTGGATATATATTAGTTCAGCTAATTTAAATTTTGGTATGATAAAAATTTGAGATAATTACTCTCAGGACCTCAGGGTATAGTCAAATAGATTCTGAGAACCCTGTAGTTTTCCTACTAATTGCTGAGCCCCTGTAGTTTGGTTATTATTATACTCTCGGGTCCTTGGCTGATGTCAGCAATTATTTTTGCCTTTTTTGTAATAGAAATGACTTTTATGCCCTTACACAAAACAAAAAAAATACAATAAACCCATCGTTCTTCGCCGGTCCAATCGACCCCGACCCACATCGTTCCCAAACTCGTCATTGGTCTAATCTAACTGACGTCGACCCAACATCGACTTTTTTCCTTTCCCCGACCCGTCGTTGGTCCGCAACAAAAACCAACATCGTCTCCTTCTCCTCCGGACCAAACCTCTCCACCGTCGGTACCGTGCACCCAAGAACCTCCCCAGCCGACAACGGCTTGAAGTGTGGAATCAAAACCCTAAATCCTCTCGCCTCCAATTTCGGCCTCGCCTCCCTAATCGCGGAAGCGAACTGTATCGTCCCGGCTAGAACGATACGCCGCTTCCTCCCCTCCCCTCTGCCGGCGAAGTTCAACTCCACGGTCTTCACCAAACGGTCAACATCGATCCTAATCTCGACGAAGACGTAAATGCAAGGGACCCGAGTCATGTAGATAGGGACTAGGCGGTTGTGGCCGTAGTGGATGTGGGTCGGGGTCCGATTGGACCGGCGAGGAAGACGATGGGTTTATTTTTTTTTTGTTTTTTTTTTGTGTAAGAGCATGAAGGTCATTTCCATGACAAAAAAAGGAAAAAATAACTGATGACATCAGCCAGAGACCCGAGAGTATAATAATAACCAAACTATAGGGGCTCAACAATTAGTAAGAAAACTACAGAATCCTCAAAGTCTATTTGACTATACCCTAAAGTCCTGAGAGTAATTATCTCTAAAATTTTTAAAAGGCGTTAAAACTATCACCGTCTCAAAGTAACTTGGACAAAAGTACATAGTGAAATCCGATAAGCACATAATTGACCGTTGTTCTTTAGTGTGTTCTGGAAGTACGTTACTGCCACAAGTCCTTTTTTTTTTTAGGAAAATCCACAAGTCCTTCACAAGCTGACATTGTTCATTGTTTTCAACTTTTCATTGGTCAGTGCTAGGGCTAGGCTTCCTTCTTCATCTTCAAAAGATTCCCATAAATATTAATACATTAAAAAATCAATAAATACAAACCCAATAAGTTTCATTAATTACTGCAAGTCCTTTTTTAATATCCTTTTGGGAGAAGTACACAAAAGTACTCTGTAGTTTCAGATATTATCACTTGGATACCCTGTGGTTTCAAAACAGTAAAATAGGTCCAACTTATTTCAATCTTTGTCACGGACCGGTCCCGAGCTCCGGTCCGATTTTTTGTGTGGAAACGGCGTCGTTTTACGGCCAACGTGGACTACCACGTGTCTTTTTCTTGGATGGGTCGATGATGACATGGCATAGAAAAAAGTTCACATAAGTACCCTGTGATATTCTCGATTATCACTTGAGTACCCTGTGGTTTAAAAACGATAGAACCGGTCCAACTTATTTCAATTTTTCTCACTTAAGTCTGGCCAATCCGGTTCGCCCTTTTTTTGTCAGAACGACGTCATCGAGGCGCTTATGTGGACTGCCCGATCAACTGTGACCGGGATAACTCAATTCTGATGTGGCATGATAAATTGCAAAATAGTACCTAATTTATTATTTTGTAATTTACCCAACACCACATCAGCAACAAGTCAGTCCACATAAGTGCCTCGACGTCATCGTTTTAACAAAAAAAGGGCGAACCGGATTGGCCAGAATTAAGTAAGAAAAATTGAAATAAATTGGACTAGTTCTATCGTTTTTAAGCCACAGGGTACTCAAGTGATAATCGGAAATACCACATGGTACTTATGTAGACTTTTCCCAAGAAAAAGACACGTGGCAGTCCACGTTGGCCGTAAAACGATGCCGTTCCCACACAAAAAATCGGACCGGAGCTCGGGATCGGTCTGTGACAAAGATTGAAATAAGTTGGACCTATTTTACGGTTTTGAAACCGCAGGGTATCTAAGTGAAATCTCTGAAACCACAGGGTACTTTTGTGTACTTTTCCCTATCCTTTTTGTACTTTTTTGCTCTTAACTTCGCTGTAGACCTTAGAGTTGACTTGGACGTAGTACTTCTGTTGTATTTACTTTTATTTCATGGGATAAAAATTAAAAAGTGAATTTATCAAATGCCGATAAACAGATAAAAGATTGAGAATTGCTGGAGGGCCTTTTGGACTTTATACATTCAACGAATGTTGCAAATAAGAAAAAAAATGTACCTTCAACCTTTCTATATTTATTTTATTTTAATGAACCTCTAACATTTTGAGTTGATTAACGTCAAGATTTTACTTAAGATGGCTCTTCGAATAAAATAATTTTTATTGGTTTAAAGGCAATTAAATATATATATATATATATATGTCACTTACTATTTCGACCTTTCTGTAATTTAACATGAAAGATGGGGAAATTATTTTCCCTTGCATGTTTATTCTTTCCTTTGTAAAACTCTTTTTAAAAAGTGCCGTTGATTTTCCAAGAAAATGATTTTCTAAATAATATACTTCTATTAAAATTTAGAATATATTTTAGATACAAACGGAGCGTAAAAAATGAACAACAATTAAGGGCATACACACTAGAAAGAAGTCAGGAACAGCCTTACAAGGTCATCATTATCGCGTGAGATCTCTCCCCGAGTTAACTTGTTTTGTTTTGTTTAATAATATTTGATATTCAAATATTTACTAAATCTAAGTCGGGTGTGATTATAATTTATAACTCTCGTTGATTATAAATTTCCGCACTGGTTCATTGTATAAAAAACTTTTCCACTATTCTTATCTTATAATTAAAAAGGTGTATCAACATTATTTTGCTCAGAAATTCGTTTGGGAGCCATGAAACTTGTTATTGGTGTTGGGAAATAGATGGGTTTCCATAGATTTTACAATTATTTACCCATGTTTATATAAAAAAGGGTCGCAAAATAATGTCTAAATAATAGATATTATTATGTTTTCAGCTCATGGACCAGCTCATTTTTATCTAATTAATAATAATAATTAAAATAAATAAGCAAGCCCATGGCCATATAGCATCTAAGATTACTTACAGTAGCAACCTACCTAACTCAGTTCACAGAATAAACAAATAATTTATCTCTCATCCATACCCAATCCAACTCAATTACATATTTTCCTACACACATCACTTCATAGAATAAATAATTATTTTTTCTCTAATCCATATATTATCTACATAAACAAAAGTTAGAATACTAAATTAGATAAAAATAATTTGAGGTATAAATGAAAGTCGAAAATGATAAATTAGGAATACGAAAATTTTAAATTACAAATACATAAATAATATAACAGAGGAAATTTAAAAGAAGTGATTATGTAGTGAAAGAAGAGAGAATTTTAGATGTTGTATGAAAATATGTTAATATTGGACTTTATTTATAGAGATTTGAAAAATAATAATTTTATTTTTTTTAGTTTTGTTAAAAATAAGGTCAGTTTAGATAACCACGAAAACATTATCCGAAAAAATCTATTTTTACAAATAACATTATAATAAGTGGAACTAAATAGATAGATAAGTAGACAAAAAAGCTGATTAAATTGCGCGCGAACTTGATCTTGTCAGGTTCCATCGCAAAGCCAATCTCCTCAATTACCATCTCATTGTTTTTTTTAATAATAAAAAACCAAAGTGGTCCAAGAAGACAGCTGACAGATGGGCACGAAGTTTTAAAATTATGAAAAATAATAATTCCCCCAATTCTCTAATATATCATCCCTCCATGTGTTTGTGTGGGGGGGGGGGGGGGGGGGGGGGTGAAATTATCAACAAGGCCAACTGGAAGGATATAACTAACGGCATATCATAAGTCAATCAATTATATAATAGAAACGGAAATGACGACATAAAGAGAAAAAGGTAAATATAATTGATTTTGATATTTATCATTTAGTGCTTACAAGTCTGCTTAGAAACCTAACTCGTGACCACGGTTCAAAGAACATATAAAAAGTTCTGGTTACTGCTAAAAACCTTTAATTTTGGGATAGTTTCGGTTTAAGTTTCATATATGAAATCGTAAGTGACAGTTTTGAAGTCGTGGCCACTCTTACTTCAATTCAACCACTATTTTTTTTCTCGTGATATTCACTATGTTCATATTATACTCCCAAGAATACGACCATACCATAAATAACACGGTGGTTAGAAATGTAAAGCGAGGGTAAAATAAAAGATCAAATCTGAATTTTTCCCAAATGTGAACAAAACAAGAGATTTTTCTGTTCTGTGTCCCCCTTCTTTTCTTGTGGTCTTTTTTTTTGTAAGTAATTATTTTATTTATTTATTTACACACTAAAATTAAAAGTTACAAGCATCCAACTATTAAAAACTCGCAATTCATAATCCCTCAAAATATAGGGCTTTTTTATAAGGTTGCAACCGTAACCTCGGCAAAATCCTATTTCGGTAAAATGTTGTGAGAAAAAATAAAGATAGAAAAATACTTTTTTCCTTCTGATATGTGTTCTAGGAGGCCAATTGTAATTTTCTGTTTGAACTTTTCTCCCCTTATCGGAATTAATTTTTCCCCACTTCTTTTCAACCTCCGTCGAATGGGGGTGTACCACGCGGGCTTCCTTGAGTACGGAGATAAGTGATTTCCCTTTTGTCGGTTTAAAGCCGCAAGAATCTGAATATTTATCAATTCGACTAATATAACTTTAATCAAAATTTCTTCAAATAAGTATTTATTTTTTTCTAAAAAAAGCATTCAAATTCTTGTGGCACAAAGTGGGACCCACCAGGAAAATGACCCCTCCTTTAACCCTTGTTGTACGCCCGCTTAGCCGAGCCGAGCCGAGTGCTTTCTAAAAACCAGTGTATCGGCCCGGCGCAGGCAGCTCAGCGCAGTTTTTGGGGATTCTTTCCTTTGGTTGCAAACAAACGGGGCCCATAACGAGGGTTTTTTTTTGTTGAGGGAGCCCATAATGAGGGTTGGATGGATTACATTAACACGTTAATGACAGGTAGCTCAATGCTAGAAGCCAAGTGTTGCATCAAGAAATGAGCTAGGAATGCCTTTACTACTAGGTTACGAATTTAAAATGTTCTCTCTCTGTCCCGAGTCAAAAGTTATTCCCGATCAATTAATTACGGTAAAAGTCGCGTCAAATTATAAAAAAATTTATTCTTTACGGAGAATTGAACTTTCTCAATCTATTTGTTTTTAAAAAATAAAAAAATTATGCCAAAATAACCAATGTGAAAAGGAACAAAAGGTCTTGAACATGTAATGGGTCTTGATGTACAATTTCGTATTATCCTCATCAAATCCACCCATATTTGAATTACTCTAAGACTAGGAACATTAGCGCCTCTCACAAGAGGATAACGCTAATGTGTAAAAAAAAATTTAAAAAAAAAAATTAAATGGGGGAGAGGGAGGGCCACAGCCCTTGTCACCTCGCCCTCGCCCCCATTATTATAATATATATATATATTATCCTGTTGTATTTATATTATCCTGTTCTATTTTTTAGAAACTTCTGTAAACCTAAACGCGATCAGACTCAAACCTTTTATTATGAGTTTCTTGAGGAATATCGAACCCAGATCTTATTTTTTGACTAGTTCGAACAATTTCTCATGCCTACTTGTATCCAAGAGATGATTGACTCTTATAATTAATCCTATCACTCGTTTTAAAAGCCATCAAAGTCAATGAGAAACCACCAATGGTGATACCATATCCTCCCCCCATCCTCCTTTGAGACAAATCAATATGAATATCGCCAACAACCCCATTGAAGCTGCACCTTATAAAACTGCTACTGATGACGTCTTACAGAATTCTCGGCGTATCATTGCTCAGAATAACTTCTGTAACACCCATCTTAGTACTATTGGAAAATAACTTGAGCGCATTGAAAGCCATCTACCTTCACCTTCGTCATCTCCGCCCTCTTCATCAATTCTTGTATCTAATATCCAACAACCTATTTTTAAACCTTTTAAAGTTTTCCAATCGAGTATCCGCCAGATCCAAGAAAACACAAATCCCAACATTTCCATCGTTCTTCAAAACACAAATCTGACCCCAGACACGACAAACGATCTTCCAAGAGTTATCCTAAACGAACATCCTTCAAACAAGGTGACGAACGCTTCAAAGACACCGTCTGTCACAAATATGGTAAAAAGGGCCACATTCAACGCTATTGCCGTCTCAACAAAAAAACTTCATGCCTTGAATCTTGCCCCTGACCTTATTGCTCAGTTCTCCGCTTTAATGATCAACGACTCTGACTCCGATTCGGACTCTATCACTAAAGAATCTGAACAACTCGACGAACTCATCCACTCATCTTCAGAATTTAATTCTAAAAAATTGATCAATGTCTTGACTAAAGATCATGAATTTTTACTTGCCATGGCCAATGATGTTGAAGACCCTGCCAAACGAAAAACCTATCTTTCCAAATTTCTCAACTCCATTGACGACTCACCTTCCTCCTCTATGGATACTCCTTACAATCTTACCAAAATTCTTCAGACAAAGCAGAGTCAAAAGACTTCCCTCCCAACTATCCCTATTTTACAAGCTGAAATCAAGCTTATCAAAACTGAGCTTAAAGACTTACGCCGCCAACAACAAGAAACACACGCGATCATCCAGAATCTCTTATCAACCAAATCTATTGCTAGTGATTCTGACAATGATCCTACCGTTGAGCCAAATAAATTTTTACATGTTCTTAAACATGTCATTTCACGCAAATACCTTATTACTATTACTATAAAATTTTCTGATGATTTTTAACTTGAGACCATTACTTTATTTGATACTGGTGCTGACCTTAATTGCATTAAAGATGGTCTTGTACCCAAACGATTTTTAGACTACTAAAGAAAAACTTTCTACTGCTAACAATTCCAGAATGCTTATCACCCAAAAATTGATGCTTTTATCAGTAATAACGACACACTTATCAAAACCACATTTTTGCTCGTCTCTAATATGAATCATACTGTCATTATTAGAATACCGTTTATCAACCTTATTACTCCTTACAAAGTTAATCACGAAGTCATCTCTTTCAAAATAAAGACTCCGATTTTAAAAACATTGATTTTTCCATTTTTACAAAAACCTACCACACACAAACTAAACCTACTTCATTCTTTAATTTCTTCCAAAGAGCATGATTTACATGACACCAAAAATATAGTTTATTTTCAACGTATTTCTCAACAATTGCTTGATTCTACTATTCAGCGCCAAATCGATAATTTTAAAACCAAGCTCCATAATGATCTTTGTTCTAATCTTTCTAATACTTTTTGGACTAGAAAAAAATATGTTATCACTCTTCCTTATAATTCGCACTTCTCTGAAAGATAAATTCCTACTAAAGCCCGTCCTATTCAGATGAACTCTGAAATGATTGACTTATGAAAAAAAGAAATCTACGATTTAGAGAAAAAGGGTTTGATCTCTAAATCCAAATCCCCCTGGAGTTGTGTTGCCTTTTATGTCATCAAAAACTCTGAAATTGAACGAGGCGTCCCACGTATTGTTATCAATTATAAATCCCTTAACAACGTTTTAAAATAGATCTGTTATCCGATCCCCAACAAAAAAGATTTATTAAATCGTCTGCATGATCCACCCCGAAGATCGTTATAAAACTGCTTTTACTAGTCCTTTTGGCCAGTATGAGTAGAACGTTATGCCTTTTGGTTTAAAAAATGTCCCTAGCGAATTTTAACAAATCATGAATGATATCTTCAATCCTTTTACATCATTTTGCATTGTTTACATTGATGATGTCCTTATTTTTTCAAAATCTATTGACCAACATTTCAAACATCTTAACACATTCTTTGATGTTGTTAAGAAAAATAGTTTGGTCTTATCTCAATTTAAAATTATTTTATTTCAAACAAAAATCTACTTTCTTGGCCATTATATCAGCCAGGGCACTATCATCCCCATTGAACGTTCTATTACTTTTGCTTCCAAATTTCCTGATGAACTCTTAGAAAAAATACAACTTCAACGCTTTTTGGGTTCTCTCAACTATGTTTTTGAGTTTTTCCCCAATATTCATCGCATTATAAAACCGCTTCATGACAGATTAAAGAAAAATCCAAGTCCTTGGACTGCTGAGCATACACGAATTATTCAAAGCATCAAAAAATAGATTGCACACATTCCCTGCTTACATCTTGCTGATCCATCTGCATTCAAAATTGTTGAAACTGATGCATCTGATATAGGTTATGGAGGCATTCTTAAACAACGCAAAGACATTCATGAGTATATCATCTCATTCACTTCTGCCCATTGGAATGACACCCAAAGCAAATATCCCACAATCAAAAAAGAGATTTTGAGTATTGTTTTATGTATTACTAAATTTTAAAGTGATCTTTTGAACAAATTTTTTTTATTACGTATTGATGCTCAGGCAGCTAAAGAAATCTTGCAAAAAGATGTTCACAATATAGCTTCCAAACATATTTTTGCCCGTTGACAAGCTATTTTGAGTATTTTTGAGTTTGATATTGAATATATTAAAGGAGAAAATAATTTCCTCCCAGACTTTCTCACCCTTGATTTTTTGACCAATAGGTGAGCCATGCCCCCAAAAGCCACCTCCAGAGGAGCTAATGCCAAATCAATAGTACCTGTCCGCACTTGGGCGTCTATCGCCGAAGAAGAAGACTTCAACGCCCATAGAAACGTCCAAAATTGGTTGAAAGCAAACCAACACAATCCCATCTATCCGACCGAAGTTATTGAAGCTTTCCAACGACTTTTCCAAAACTCTCAAGCCTTAACAACACCCTCGCCTGTCTCTCAACACTCTACCAATCATGTTATTACCTCCCCATCCCAACCCCTTACCCGTAACCCCACTAAAGCCTCTTATAGCCATAAAACCCAAACACAATCTCTTCTCTTCATTGAAAGAGATTATCACCAACATGACCCTACCATTGTCGCTACCCGTATCTTTCCACCTGGTCAGCATACAATTCCCGATGACTCCCAGAAAATGCTCACCTACTATACCTCTATCCTTGAACACACTGACTCCACCAAAGTCAGACATTTCTATAACACCACCGACTCCACCTGCCAAATTATACGGATTATTCATCGGTCCCAGTGGGGTCAACTATTGCACCAAACAAAGCACCTCCATATAACCACCACCACCACCCATAGCACCTTTTATAGTTATTGGGACTACCAGCAAGCCTGGTTCAACGCCTTCCTCAACCAAAACCCAAAGTTCACCCACACCTGGCTGTTTTATTTCCGACAGCCTTTTGATTGTACCCATATCCCCTATTGGTTCCTCACTTGGTGGAACTATTATGGATGCTCTCTTAACATCCTTACAGAGGATGTCCTTGGATGCTATAACCTCTTTAAAGCCAAATATTCTCCTTCTCCTATTGAAAAACTTTTTGGCCCCTTATTGCTCTTCTGTACAAAATTCTATCTGCCATGGGTCTGTGCCTGGCACTATGAATTCCAAGCTTATGATAAGAAGAATAACGTCAATCTGCTCGTTCGCCGCTTCAAAGTCAAATGGTGGAACGCCTTCAGAGCAGACGAAAAACTAACGACTACTATTGTTCTGAATTGGCTAAAATCTGCCAATCCTTCACAAGCTATTGCCTCCCCATCGGCCTCCCAACTACTCTTCCTTGCTCAAAAAGCCAAAATCCAATCCATGTTGGCTTCAGCGAGTACTGAGCAGGAATATTTTTCCATCATGAACCAGATGGTCAAAGCCAAGTCCAACGCCTCTTCTTCCTCGCCTTATGCAACAGAAGAAGAAGACGAAGAGGAACCATTCATCTCTCTTAAAGATGATGGTGCTGATTTTCTTGGCCTTCCTTAATTCAGGGTACAGGATTCCTTAACGGCGCTATCAACCACAACGACATCAACGACAATCAAAAAGTGACCGGCTTCGGCCTTCATCGAGCCGACAAAGGCAAAATGGTCAACGGTCTAGTTAAAACCATCCAGGGTGAGGGTTTGCCCCCAATAGTCTCTCAGCAGCTTGCTGCCATAACATCCGTCAAGACGATAAAAATTGATGACCAGCCCAAGCTTAGTCTTGCAGTTGCCACAACGCCCTTTGACGCGGTAAAAGTCAAAAGATTAATGGTGGACCCCAGCCACCAAAAGCAAATACCAGCAACGCAGAATTATAATGGTAGACCCCAGCCACCGAAAGCAAATGCCAGCAACGCCTAGATAGAATTATAATGGTGGACCCCAGCCACCGAAAGCAAATGCCAGCAACGCCCACACATAATTATAATGGTGGACCCCAGCTACCGAAAGCAAATGCCAGCAACGCCCAGAGTGTGTCCCCCTTTGCCTACATAAGCAGAGGACCTTCTCATTATAGATCAGAGTGTAATTTAGTCGGGAAGCCAGTAGATGGATAGAACCTTGATCATCTCTGTTCTTCATTTACACTGTAACCCCTCTATCTCCTCTCCTTGTTATTGTTCATCTTCTATATTAGTTTTAAAGTTTATTTATAGTTTATGTTTATCAAGTTTATGTATTATATTTAAAGTTTATCATTTTAATAAAAGTTTATTTATATTATCTTGTTCTATTTATATTATCCTGTTTCGCCGCACCTTCTGATTTTTCAGAAACTTAGAACAAGATAATATAAATAGAACATGATAATATATATTCTAACTAAGTAGATAGAATATATATATATATATTCTATCTACTTAGTTATACTTGACACAATATTATTCGTATATATAGATTTTTTCGGATATGCAAATTCATATTTTTTAAATCTCTATAAATAGAGTCCATTGTAATATATTTTTTCTTGTTATAATAACAAATAATCATTTTCGTAATTTAATTATAATTTTTATATAATTAAAAAATATAGTAGATAATATGTGGACGTGAGAGAAATTAATTATTTATTCTGTGATTCTGGGTTGCTGATGTGAGTAGGAAAAATATAATGAGATTATGTTGGGTATAGATGAGAGAGAAATTAATTGTTTATTCTGTGACCCTAAATTGCTGGGTCACTGATGCAGATAGTCTAACGATTGATCCAATTTGATGGATTATCATTTATCCATGGGTGAGTCAAAAATCAGATAATAAATAGCAATGGATGACGATGAACTAGATAAATGAAGCAATTCTTTTTGCATGGAAGTATATGGATTTGTTTGCCAAACGTATATTATGCTATAGCTACAGTGAAATTGCATGCGTCAAGATTGAGATTTTTTTTCCTTTTGATAACGTTAAAGACAAAAGTTGGAAGAATACTGTCAATTCGTAAATAAATAATAGGTTGGTGTGCATAAAATATTATTTGTGTGTTGAATTAGTCAATATGAAATGATTGAAGAGTTATTGGGATTAATAAATAAACTTAAATTTGGGAAATGGAGGACTGGGCATCTAGCCATTTATGCAGGCATTTACATGGGCCAGCAAGCATGGGTAATATTATAGTCCACATAAAAGTCAAGGCATCACCATCATTTCCATCATAATTTGCATGTACAACTATGTTCCTTTTAATATATTCAAAAATTTTAGTTCATAAGTTCGTTGATTATGATTTTAGAGGACAATATGAATCGGTGGATGCACTTGGTGCAATTAAGATAACGATTGGTGACAAGAACCTATGCTTTACCTAATTAGTGCATGTTATGCCTTTAGTCATGTATTTACATGAGTTACTAGTATAGTCCATTTATGTATATTTGACGGTTTTTTTAAAATAAAATTTTACGTATATATTCGAAAAGTTTGCTTCCTTATAGTAGTCCACGAACATATATTTCTTTACACATGTACACAAAGATGCATAGTTTAAGAGAGAAGTTCACTTTCATGTAACGTATTTTGACATTATTATTTAGTACCGTGTTGTTTTGTTTTTTGCACAAAAATTTTGTCAAATTTATATTAGTGACAAACTCCTAATCATATTTACTTTTTTACTTTCTCATCGTTTACGGCATTACAAATGGGGAAGCCCAATGGGGGCGAGTAGTATCACATTTTAAAGATATATTGGAGAAAGTATTCCACAAATTTTACGGCAATTTTTAATTATATAATGGAAGTCGCAATTAGTTTTATGTCAGGGGAATCAAAATTTTTTAGTTTATACTTGGAGTATAGACGCAGAAGTAGAACGATCTGGATACCTCATCTCTCTTGCAATTAATAGGACAGGCCGAGAGTTATTAGGGAATTTCGTACACGCCACTCAAATTCCGGACAATTTTGAGAAATATTAGGGCACACTTTACAATCCCGATAGATGCCCCAATTCAATTCCTACCTTGCAACCAACCCCGTACCTGAAATTCAAACTCCACCACTCCATGCCTAATTATTTTTCAAAAATTGTTCCATATCATAATATCTAATAAAATGACCAAGAGATTACCGAATTGATAATTACAAATTTTTTTTAAAGGTAAAATTTTACACTATCTGTATACTTGTCAGAATTTGTACCCTGGATTTTCTTGAGTTTGACAACACCTTATTTTATTAGACTAAATGTCCGTAATTACAAGTTGGTTGAACTTGTCTAAAAATGTTAAAAAGTCTAAGAAGTGATTGTTTTAAATTTTTTTAGTTGAATATAAAGATCTAAACATGGTATCATAGCGGATTGATCTTGTAGCCCGTTGTTTCTCACACGACTCTATGTCATGGCATGTTAGTGAAGTGATAACTTATGCAAATATTGCACAACGAGCTTCGCATGAAGTTCCCATATTGCTTGTTGCAAGTGCGGTGATTTTTTTATAAATGTGAGTTTTCTAACTCATTGATATGTGTTGGATATGCAAATTCTAATACTAATCAAAATAATCGTGGAAAAAATCATTTATCACATTTTAACGATGTCACATGTTAGAACTCAAACTCAAAATCTATGATTAAATTAAAAAAATAATCACTTATCAATTAATTTAAGCGATACATGTGGTGACTAATTTCCTTCTCATACCTAACCCAACACACAATTCATGTGATTCACAAGTTGCTGTCCAGCGCAATAACCCGTGACAAGCCAAATCTGTGACCCAAATTTGGCTAAAGTTTTTCCCCCAGGTGGGCTAATTAGATAGAAACAATGTTTTCTCTGGAAATTGCCAACCAATTCTGGGAGCTGGACCGAATTGCAAATAGTTTTAGTTGTCACCTTGCCTTGTTTAGGGAATGTTTGGTTTCAAAGCAAGCAATAAGATGTTTTCAAACCGAAACTGGAATGACAAGGATTAATTGTTCGGTATAGAATACCGATTTCTATATTTTCCAAACTAGATTAGTCAATACAATTGTTGAGAAGTGGCAAGAAAAATGGGCAAGGGTTTGCGTTATTATTTTCTTGATTTCCTAATAATTGGTATCGGGATAAGGAAGAGGATGTCAGATCATGGCGTAAAGTTTGGCTTGCTGAAGTTTGATAAGTCATCGAATTTTGTGACATGTCAATGGTTCTACTAGGTAGAACAAAAGACTGTCAGTGTATGATATGGCTTGTAGCATTGGTTTGGGACAAAGAGAGCAAGGTTAACCGAGGAAGGAATTCGAGGTTGCGAAATATGAGGGTGACCAGGAAAAAAAGAGGGATGTCTATATTGGTCACAAAGTTACATAAGAAGGGGAACTAACATGTTGGTAAGGATGGCAATAGTAGGGTAGGGTATTGATAGGACCCTACCCATACCCTAGTTTTTTTGGATGGACCCATACCATACCCTCAACCCTACAAATTTTTTATTGTTAGATTCATACCCTACCCTCCTGGAGACCCAGGGTCTACAGGGTCTGCAGGGTTCGACCTTTTAACATTCTGCATTTTGATAATTTTTAATCAAAACTTAATTTTTATATAAAATTTAAATAAATTCAAGACATCTACTACGTTACACATCAACATTCAATTAAAAATTGATGAAACATCAAATTTTTGTAATTTAATTTCAATAGTCCAAGGTTTTTTTTAGAGTTTGAAGTACATAAACAATTCAACAACAAAAAAATATAGCATGTCAGCTTCTAGTGATCCATCATTCACGACATCTTCTAAACTAGTTGCGGAATAACATAATAAATATGTTAAAGTTAACCGTAAAGTATATTATATATATTATCAATACGGTCTAACAAGGGTCTAACTAGAGTCTAATTAGGGTAGAGTCTAAAATAGGGTAAAAATATATGGGTAGGGTCCGACCCACAGGGTATAGCTATGGATTCATACCCTACCCTTGATCCTACCTATAAACATGGACCCATACCCATACCCTACCCTAGACCCAGTCAAAGTCAACATACCCTAGACCCGTATGGTAAGGGTAGGGTCCGACCCTCAGGGTATGGGTATTTCTGCCATCCCTACATGTTGGGGTTCAATGGAGGTTGGAGAGAATCCATCGGGCAAGCTCGGGAGGTGCTCGAGTTTAGGGTATGTCTCCAAGTGATTGAACAAAGGTGGAGAGAAGTGAGTTTGGTATTGATGAGGACGGAAGGATCTATGGTTCAAGGTGGAGTCGGTGGAGTCGATTTGGATTCGCAGAACTTCATATTTCTCAAAGTATATTATATATATTATCAATACAGTCTAACAAGGGTCTAACTAGAGTCTAATTAGGGTAGAGTCTAAAATAGGGTAAAAATATAAGGGTAGGGTCTGACCCACAGGGTATAGCTATGGATTCATACCCTACCCTAGATCCTACCTATAAACATGGACCCATACCCATACCCTACCCTATACCCAGTCAAAGTCAACATACCCTAGACCCGTATGGTAAGGGTAGGGTCCGACCCTCAGGGTATGGGTATTTCTGCCATCCCTACATGTTGGGGTTCAATGGAGGTTGGAGAGAATCCATCAGGCAAGCTCGGGAGGCGCTCGAGTTTAGGGTATGTCTCCAAGTGATTGAACAAAGGTGGAGAGACGTGAGTTTGGTATTGATGAGGACGGAAGGATCTATGGTTCAAGGTGGAGTCGGTGGAGTCGATTTGGATTCGCAGAACTTCGTATTTCTCAAAGGGGCTCGTTCTCGCCAAGGTGAAGATTGTTGGAAAGTTGCGAGAAAAATGGGCAAGGATTGGCGCACGCCAACATGCTGGTTGCAGCCAACTGGCTGGTATTAGCTAGGGGCTCTCGACAGCCAGAGGTCTGCCACCAGTCAGGTCGTGCTGCGACAATTTTTTTTATTTTATTCGGACTATTATTTTGGACTCCTTTGATGATCTAGATAGGCTTTGTGGCTTGGTACTCATCAATAAAAAGATCTGCTTCTCTCCATGGATGTAGGCGGTTGGCCGAACCACGTTATCTCTTATATCGTGTTTGCGTTATTATTTCCTTGATTTTTAAACAATATTGTGTGTTCGAATAATAAGTAATTTATAAAATAATATAAAATATTATTATGTTGTCTCGATTATTCAATTTCTTCACTATGAAAAAGGTGAGTGTCAGATTTTATAATCAACTACCACTGGAGTGACTACGGTTTGAATTAGGATGAATTCGTATTATAATTCACTGAATTTAAATTAGAAAATTTATAATTCATATCCAATTTTTCCAAGAATAAATTTGAGTATGGATTCAGATTCATATGATGTGTTTTGAATCCATATTGAATTTTCGACAAATATAATTGAGTCCAAATCAAATTCAATTTATTGTCACCCTATTTGTAGGAATTTTCGTGAAGAAGTCACTCCTCTTCATGTTTCCTCATAAATTGTTCATATTTCAACTATATAATTGTTTTAGGGATAACTGTTCTTTAGTACTCTAGTTTTGTCAATTTTTACGTATGATTTCGTGGTTTGGTTTAATTGGGTGAACATGGTTCGAATGCAAATTATAATTTGCCAAATTTTAATTATAAAAACTATGATTCGTATTCGAATCGTCTAAATACAGAATGGTCAAATGGCTCCGTCTATGACTATGAAAAGATGCATTCGAATTTTAATTCATATGAGTGAATTCGAATCCAAATTAATTTTTTGACAAAACGAATCAAATTCCGAATCTGATTCGATGGTGACCCTGACACCACCAACCGGTTGAATAATGCAACACAACACCACGAAAAAAAGGATTGTACGGCTAATCAACTACTGAAGACTAAATTAAAAGGACTCGTAGACTATCTTCGGTAGAAACATATTTGTTTTACAAAATTTATTTTCAAATTTACTGTTTTTGGTTAAGAAGTTGAATTTTTATTTTAAACCTCGTGTATTGGATCACGAGATTCATTGCAAATCTCAAAATCTTAGTTACGCGGACTTCATTATATCTGACATAATTTTCACCCGTGGTTGAATTTACAAATTAATCATTACATAATAACCAAAAAATACACTGTACAGATGAGTTGAAAATTATTCCATAAATAACATTAGTTGTACGAGTAAAACAAAAACGACAATCGTATTAGATAACTTGAAAAGTCAGCTCTTCTTTTGCCAACCCTGGCAAATTGAGAGACATCTTTTATGGAGCGATAATGATTGATTCTGATTTTAGTTTTTATCCGTCAATATGGAAATGGATTTTAAGTGACCATAAACAAAAAGAGAGTAAATTTTTTAAGGTTTGTGTAACTTGACCTATTTTACTCCCGGATCTCTCATAGTTAATATTTTAACAGATATGTCATTTTTTGACCAAATTATCCATGTACGTTTTTAAAAAAATGCTTTAATTTTAATTTTCCATTGCAATTAGTCCTTGTAACTTACTACTTACCTATTCTCAATTAACTTATTAATTTTCCAGAAAAATGACATAAAGACCTGAATGTACAATTGACCAAACTATCAAGGACCTCGAAATTTTTAACCGGAAAAAAGTCCCACCTGGAATTCTCACACATTTAATCCATCTACATATTTCAATCTACATCATCAACAACAAAAAGTTTCCATAATTTGTTTTCTTTCAACACAAAACAGAATTATTGGAAATAGAAACAAAAAAGGACAGAAAGAAAGAGGAAAAGAAGATCCCTGAAATTGTTGCGCGCAAGGCACCAAGTTCCAACCCCGCGACAGTTCACGCAATTCCACCCCATAGCATATTACCATTCAAGTGATAAAATGGTTTAAAAAGAAATTTAAGAGTCGAGTCTTATAATTAGAATTCAACAGTTTTTGTACGAAATTTAGATTGTTACTTTATTTCTTTCTCGATTGAGTTTGTCGTTTAGATGAATCCAGATTCAGATAAGACCGTGTCAAGTAAATAAAAATTTAGCTAGGCCGATATTTCACTCCCCTAAAATAAATCCGTAGTTTTTTTTAGGGTTAGTTTTCTTTTTTCTTGTTTTAAGAAGTCTTTTCTTCGAGTGCGGATAATAGCACGACCCTTGTATTTGATTGCATGATGATAGTGTGCTATTATTTTTCGATGGGTGTATTTGTTGAAATAGATAGAAGGAGTAGATATTAGATTGTGAGTAAAAAGTTCAATATACATGTTCGGTGGAAGAATCTAGTAGATTAGGTAGTTTTTTTTCTTTATAGTTTTGTTTGCATTTAGTAATTTTTTATTTTGTCATGAGATAAGAATTTCGAATTCTTTATTATTTTATTTTTGATATACGTCAAATTAATTAAATTAACATATTTTATTCCAAAAGTCATATAGTTTGACATAAAAATATTTTTAGAGATAAAAAATGCTCAATAGTACTATCAGCATATGCTTTTTTTCTCATTCCTAATATTTTTTAAAGTATGTGTATGTTCATAAATAAAAATAAAATTATTCAATTTATATGAATGACATGATATTATTATTTTTATTCTACTTTCAATGAATATGCATCTTTACTAAATAGTTGTATATTACATGTTTGATATTTTTTATGCTAACTATATTATTCAATAAGTTAACCATTTTTTTATAAAAAAATATTTATAAATATAAACAAGTAATATATTAAATTATTACTATTTTGATTTAAATAAATAATTTATGTTATTTTATTTGAGCCTAATTTATCAATTATTAAATAATTTAATTAAAATATATAATCAACCAAATTGAATCGTAGTTAATTTTACCATACAAAAATTTTCAATCTGGTATCTTCTATCTGTTTTATAAAATAAGACCGATATGTAACGTAACGTCAAGATAGAATTGAATCCAAAAAATCCACGACGGACGGGTGGACTCAGCTCCCCTGAAGCCGAGCCGAATCCTCCAACTCTCTCCCCACTTTTTTTATAAATATTTTTTAAAAAGTCCGAAACACAATCATTGATGCGCCGGTTATATATCTCATCCGGATCAAGAGCCGTCGATTCCCAAACCAACGGACGGAGATGGAGCCCGCTTTAAAATGAGCCGTCCCGCACCTAACCAAAACCCTTATCTACTAAAAATCCAAGGACCCCACCCACCCCGCCTATTTCTTCTATTTTTTGTCTTTTCCTCTCTCTAAAACCCAACTAACTAAATAACCCCATTCTCTCTCTAGAATTTTTTGAGGACTCTCTCTCTCTCTAGAATTTAGAGGCAGAGAAAAGGGACAAAAAGTTAAAAACTGCTCCTCTCTCTCTCTTAGACCTGCTTAAGACCTCAGTCGCCGCCGGCGAGCGAACTTCGCCGGAGCTCCGAGTTGTTGTGAATTGTAGGCAATTAAAGTCGCGATCTTTAGGTTGGGATTTTTTCAGCTCGTGGAAATGGAGGAGCAGAGGAAGGCGGGACTCTGAGAGGAATTCGAGTTTTTTTAAATTAAAATTTTAATTTTTTTGGGGAGCTCGGAATTTTTCGAAGGGAGAAGGCGCGCGGTGAGTCTTCTTCATGTTAGATCTTGGTGGACTATTTTAAGTATTGAAGTTTGTGGGTTTGGGTTTATTTTATTTTTTGGGGGTATTTTTCTGGTGTGTGAAATTGGGAATCTTTGTTCCTATTTTTAGGTAAAGATGGGATCTTTTCCATTTGGGCCGTTGGCTTTCCGGATCAAGTCTATGGCTCTCTAGTTGTTGGTTGCATAATTAAGCAACCTTTTTTTTTTCGGAATTTCCGATTTTAGTTAAATTTTGCTGTTGAGGGGGATTTCTAGCTGATCCAAGTTGGGAGTGGGTGAATTGGCTTATCTAGTGCGGTGAACTTGCTCAATTATGGTGCTTAAGTTCGAGCCGGAGCTTCTCTTTATCTTTTTTACCTTTTGTGTAGCTGAATTTTGAATGAAATTGGGGAATTCAAGTAAATGAAGCTGTGTAATGGACTTGTGATTGCTTTTCTTTTTTGTTTTTTAATTTGCTTCTCAAGTTCCATGATTCGGTGGTAGGTAGCTTTTAGTTCTATTTTCGTGTTTTCTTTAGGTGGTACCATTTTGTTTCCCCATTGAGTGAATGACCGATCGGGGTTGGTGTTTGGTTGGTGAACGTAGTGGCATTAGTTTTTTCCAAAGTAGTTGTCTTGCTTTAGGTATTATCTGGTTGTTAGAGGAGAATGGTTTTCATTTCGTCGGCACCCATTTTAACAAGAGAGTTATGCCCTCATGTCTCTGAAGAAGCAAACTCTTTAGGAGGGTACCCGTTTTAGTCTCAAGTAGGTTTGCCATCAAGTTTTGATGTCTGATTATGGTCTGCTGAAGTTTATTTTATTTTTTCATGCCTGAAGCTACAAGATGCCCCTTGAAATAATGGACCAAAGGGGCGGCACAGCAGGATCCCACTTCTGTGAGGATCTTTGTTCTTCAGCAGAGGTATGCGTAACTCATTAAGTAAACAAATTGAGGGGTATTGCAGTGTACTAAGGTGTTGTCGCTCCAATGTGCAGAGACAAGTTGGGTTTTGGAAGTTGAAATCGATGCCTGATCACCTTGGTGAGCGGCATTCAGTTTTTTTGTTCATAATAAAACCTCTTTTTCGACATACTTTAATCTTGTCCTTTGATAGCTCACAATAAGTTATATGCTGAGACTGAAGGTCGGTTTTTAAAAGAATCCCAAAGGTTTTAGATGGGGGATGATGCAAGATGAACTAAGATGGGAGGCCATGATTTAGTAGGTGGCTTAACCAAATGGGACTGAATAGTTGTTGTCATAGAGTGCATGTTTGTTTTTCTACTGCCAGATAGGAATTGTTAATGTAATGCCTGTTTCAAAATAGCATGGTTCACAGGACCTCTTGGAGCCATTTAGGCAGATGCCTATATGTCGTACCTAATTCCCATTATTGGTGATTTTTAGTGACTACTCAATTGTAGATTAATCTTTGTGTAACTGTCATCATCTCAGTAGGCACAAATGCGATGGGATCAGCTTCTGGCAGTGAAATGGTTGCTTCCTCATCCTTGGAGAGACACCTACTTTTGAATGGTACTGGCAGCCCCCAGTCTATTCTATCCAGAGATCTTAGAGAAAAGTCGTCTGCTATTGAAGGGAACTCCATTATGTCAAAGGCATCTTTAAATTCTCAAGACCATTTTCCAAAGCCATGGTCAACTTCGTCAGCGCAGCATTTGTCTTATAGCCTGGGGAAAACTACTAATGGTATTAATGGGAGCCAATGGGAAAGCAGTCTGTTCTCGAGCTCTTTCTCTGACATATTCAACCGAAAGTGTAAGTCCTGGAGTTCTTTTTTTTTCTTCTTGTTATGTTAGAGGTGATTAAATAGATGTAGGATTTATCCATATGCTATGTGATACATGCCAAGCACAGAGTTCCTATATGCTCGTTTGCAAATGCACTCCAGGTCTCTGGGGCAGACCTTTGATTTTGTTCCTTTCATTCCTTGGCTGAACGCTCCATATTTATCTTCTGCAGTGAGACTGTCAGGAAATGATGTTTTATCACAACATACTGTTAAAATGGTTGGTGGGCTCTGTGAGGAAGAAGAGCCTTTTGAAGCTTCTGAAGAGATTGAAGCAAAGACTATTGGCAATCTTCTTCCCACTGAAGATGATCTGTTTGCTGAAGTTAGTAATGCTCGTGCCACTGGTGGGGATGATTTGGAGGATTTTGACCTATTCAGTAGTGGTGGTGGTATGGAACTAGAAGGTGATGATCACTTGATTCGTGGGCTAAGAAACAGTGGTCCTGTTGGGCGTTCTCTTAGACAGGGAAATTCGGATGGTCCAGTAGTTGATGGTCGTGCTTACAGTAAGCACCCTTCTTTTTATGGTGGCAGACAAATAGGTGACTACCTGTACTCTCCATTAATTTGATGTGATTTTGTAAAAATAATTTTTTTGTGGTCCTCATTGAACTTTTTCTTCTATGGTAGCATTTTCTCCTGGAGCTAATGCATCAAGTGGCATGGATAATAGAAATGTTCAGGCTTTACATTCGGCTATTCAGGGAACTATGGGTGCACCCATTGAGCCTCATCGAATTTCCAGTGTTCGACCAAACTTAGTCTCCCCATTTTCTGCTGTTTCTGCTAGCAAACAACTTGGCCTTCTTGAACCCGGTCCCTCTGTAGGTCAGCTGAAAAGTGCTCCCCAATGCTCTCCTGGTCTTCATCCTCATTCATTACCTGAGTATCATGATAACTTAGCCAATGGTTTTGCATACAACTCTCCCACTTTAGGGGGCATGCTCAATCATGTCGGATCTAGAATAATAGGAGGAATCAACAGTACCCACATTCGAGGACCAGGCTCAAATGGGCATCTGATGGACATTCACGAAGGTGGTGAGTTCGATTTGCTGTGCCCATCCTCATTTATGCACAATTCTGTGGTTTTTCACTGTGGGAAACATGTTTCTTTGCATTACTGGGAGGATAATATTGAACCTTCACTGTAAGCTTTAGTTACCCGTAGGAAGTTTTCCAACAACGACAGCCAACTTGCTACACTTAAAGAATCTTTCGATATCCTGACGTGTCAAAAATCTGATATTTCAGCTTTAGTTATCCGTAGGAAGTTTTATAACGATGACAGCCAACTTGTTGCACTTAAAGAGTCCTGATTGCCTGCTCACATTACTTTCAGTGATGATATGATATTGCATGATGAGATCTGAGTGCAACTAGATAGCATGGTTGAACTCCCTTGAATGCTTACATTGACAATCTGGATAGAATATATCATCTTTTTGGTTTTCAGTTTGAATGTTCTCGCGAGAATAGTAACTGATCAAAGTGTTTGATTTGGAAGTCGTATAATGGAAAAACTGTATCGGCATGATTAGGCCAAAGGAATCAGTGACTCGTGTTCCCATTAAGAATTTTAGTCACCAGTTACTGGTAATACAAAAAGTTTGCTGTTCCAGATATCTTTGTTGCCTTGATTATACGGAAAATGTTATTTTAGAGTATCATATGTAGAAAATGAGCCACCCCATGTATGCTTATTTAATTTCGATGGCCTTTACTATGGTAGTCTTTGGATCTCCTGGAAATGGGAGCTCTACTCAGCATGGAAATCGCTACTTGTGGACCAAATCCAATTCGGATCTCCAGCATCCTTCAAGTCAAATGATTTGGCCAAATTCTCCATCATTCGTACACAATGTCAGCCCTCATCATCTTCCACAGATACCTGGATTTACTAGGCCTCCTGTCATGCTTACTCCAACACCTGGGCATCATGTTGGATCTGCACCTACTGTCAATCCGTCTATGTGGGACAGGCGACATTCTTATTCTGGAGAGTCTCCCGACATGGCTAGGCTTCATCTGGGTTCTCTTGGGAATATGGGGTTCCTTGGTAGATCAGCATCACATCCCATGGAAATTGCTACCTCTGATATTTTCCCCCGCGTAGCTGGGAATCTAGTTGACATGTCTAAACATGCTGGAGTAGGATCTCCTCAAAGAATGGGCGCCAATTTTCATGGAAGGAATCCAATGATTTCAGTACCACCCTCCTTTGATTCCCCTAATGACAGAGCGAGAAGTTTCTCTCATCGTCGAGTTGATTCCAATTCCAATTCTTCAGATAGGAAGCAATATGAGCTTGATGTTGACCGCATAATGCGAGGAGAAGATACCCGGACTACGTTGATGATTAAGAACATTCCTAACAAGTAAGAGAAACTTCCTCCTAGTCAAGGAACTGCAGCATCCCCCTCTCTCATTTTGTTCTTGCTATATTCTTGCTTTTAATGAAAAAGATAACCACGTGCTTTAGATTACCAAATCTGTCATTACTGTCCATTAGTGATTTTTTTTTTGTTCTTATTGGTTAAAGTTTCAGAATGTTAACTTGTATCCTCTGCACCTTTTGCTCCCGCGTTTTGCGTTTGGGCGAAATGGTTTTTGACAGGTATACTTCAAAGATGCTATTATCGGCGATAGATGATTACTGTCGCGGAACTTATGATTTCATCTATCTGCCAATCGACTTCAAGGCAAGTTTATGTACTAGTGGGAAGTGTTGCTTACACAAACTTTTCTGACTCGTTATGCTAATATTTTCCAAACAATGGGCCCCAACAGAACAAGTGCAACGTGGGGTATGCATTTATCAACATGATTGACGCTCAACAGATTATTCCATTCCACAAGGTAGTTTTTTCAGTCTTCGATGGAGTGTCGGCGATTTCTTTCTACTGTAAGAAAGCATTGGACACTAACACTTTAAGAGAACTGTGGCTGTAGGCATTCAATGGAAAGAAGTGGGAGAAGTTCAACAGTGAAAAGGTAGCGAATCTTGCATACGCCCGCATTCAGGGGAAATCTGCTCTTGTTGCACATTTCCAGAATTCGAGCTTGATGAATGAGGATAAGAGATGCCGCCCTATACTATTCCGTACTAATGGACCAAATGCTGGTGACCCTGTAAGAAATGATGCATACTATAGCTTATTCCCCTTCTGCATTTCGATACGATGTATTGTATACCTTTTACAAGGACTATGTGTACAGAACTTCTCGCATATACAAACATTATGTTCTGCTAAGCTGTTTCTGCCTTCTATACAGGAGCCTTTTCCTGTGGGTCCAAACATACGGCCAAGACCGGGAAAATCCCGGTCAGGTTGCAACGAGGAGATCCACCGTCAGACGAATGTTTCTGCTGTTGCGGATGTGGAGGACTTGGGAAATGGGACAGACTCATCAGGCTCCGAGTGAGTTGTCCCGACACTAACTCTAATTCCCCATATCAGAGTACGGAGAACCGCACCTACCCTGATCCTGTACATTTGGGGTGGCCTGATGACTCACTTTATAAGTATGGAGAATACACATTTTCCCGCGATATCCGAGGGTGCGTCTGGAGCGAAGCCTGGTTTCCTAGTTTTGCTTCGTTCCTCTCTATAAAAAAAAGTTTTGAGCGTAGGCCGGTCGCGAGTTAAGACGAACCAGTGTTTCTTCAAGGAAAGCACAAAATTTTGGCTAGTTTGTGACTAAAAAATGTGATGGATCCCTCTCTTGGAGCGATCTTGTGTAGCTTTTGTCACAAGTAACCTATGTACCTTTCTATTTTACCTTGTTTTGGCCTTTATTTGCTTCCTTCAGTTATTCTTCTTCTTCTAGGCCTTGTCCTGGATCTGATTTCTCTTCTCCATTGGGAATTAAACTGACTTGTTCATTGGGCTTCTTAGTCTCTCTTGTGTGTTTGTTGTTGAGTCCATATTTGGAAGCAAGTGGAAGTGAAAATAGTGTTGTCCGGTTACTATTTATTCTTATTTTTCCTCAACAGAAAACACCGTGATGTGATAAAAGTTAGGAGATCTTCGGAGTTGTCGTCTCAGGAACGATCAACGACACAATATCGTGGAACAAAAGTAGTTTGGATGGAGTCAACAAAAACAGACTCGGTAGAACAAAAATAGTTTAAATGGATTACACAACAATATGATATTGAAGAAGATTCAAGTATATTATTTATAACAAAAGTATGCATTTCTTGTGTACTAGTTCAAACAGTAAAAGTGGGTTGGGAATTTTGAATCGTAATCCAAGTCAGATTTTTTTTAAATTAAAATTATCTAGATTGGCATACCTGAGAGAGAGTGCAACAATTAACGGAGTTTTTGACAGAAAATAGAGTTAAGAGGCCGACTGGTTCGATTTTGCAGATAATAGATTAAAAAATTCACCACATTGTGCCAAATATTTGAATAAAGATCAAATAAGTCTCACATAAGTTCCTGTACTTAAAAGTGGCTAACATAAATTCATGTACTTTCATAAATGGGTCAAATAACATCCCGAGAATATTTTTTCGGTCACCGGCGACATGTCATCAGCTGACGTGGCATCTTTGTCATCTTAAAAATGCCACATCATCAAGTAGTTATTGCAAAATGATTACAACAATTAACTGGCCTTGATTGTTAGCCTTAGTCATTTTGCTGGGAAATGTAAAGTTCCTGTTGTTCTATGAAGTAACGGCCAATGCCATTTCCTGGTTTCATGATGAACTGTTGCCGAAATGTTCCAATCCGCTTGCTCTGAAGATCGATAGTAAGATCCTTGAAAATTGGCATTCCCTTTGCTTGTAAACTATCCCCGCATATGAGGAACTGACTTCCAATTATAAATGGCTTGCAAAAATACTTTTCGGACCTGCAGATTGCTTTCCTCCGAAACTAGTGGCAAGTGGGAAACAGTAATGGGTTACACAATGGAATAGTTTTTTTAGAAGTTGGGGTCGAATAGTTTTTTTAGGGGTAATGGGTCAATAGGAATAAATACTTGATGATGTGGCATTTTTAAGATGACAATGACGCCACGTCAGCTGATGACGTGTCACTGATGACCAGAAAAATACTCTCGGGGTGTTATTTGTCCCATTTAGAAATTACAGAGACTTATATGAGCCACTTTTAAGTAAATGAGTTTATGCGACCCTTTTAAGCAAGTACATGAGCTTATTTGGCCTTTATTCTGCCAAATATTTCATGAATTTTGAGTATTTTCAAAAAAGTAGGGATGACGATGGGTAAGGTATCGATACTGATGTGAATCATACTACCATGACAAGGTCACCAAAAGATCAAGTTCAAGTGTCAATGGGGCGAGTCGCAAGAGCAAGAGCAAGAGCTAAGAATTTGGTTGACCTCTTTTCCGTCACCCGCTGTGACGGGTTGTACAGAGTTCAAATTTGGGGTTTTCTCTCCGTCTTTTGTATGAGAGTTTTTCACCCGGAACATATTTGTACATAACTCTATGATTAATACAATTCTATGTAAAAAAAAAAGAGTTAAAAAGTTTAAAGCTAAATTCAATAGACTAATTCAAGAAGTTTGGGCTCAAGTTGTTGAAGCCTTTGATGACCAAGAAGATTATATGAAGCCCATACACATTTGTTAAAAATGTTTAGGAAGTCAATTCTGCATTAATTCAGATCGTAAATTAATAAGTAGATCGGATAATTAAAAAGTTGTTAGAAGAAAAGAGCACGAGATAAAATAAAACAAGTAAGAAAACAAATACAAATACAAATGCAAGTCCGCGGGGGTCCCGCTTAAATCAATAAATAGCAATTTTGCACCTGCCCCGTTCCGTCTTGCTTGCCGGGAGAAACAGAACCCCACCCCAAACCGCGGACGACCGATCATCCTCCTGGACCAGAACTTGATCAAGCGAGGGAGGTGGCCTTCTCTCCAATGGTTCGTGAACGACCGGGAGCCGGAGAAGAAGAAGAAGAAGAAGACGACAGGCAGTTAGTTGAAGGAGAAAACGGCGAGGACATAGAAGAAGAGGAGGCTTTCGTCGCCCTCATCGATCACCGCGCTCGCGAAGTAGATCACATCAAGAAACGAATCTCTTGTTACACTTCTCAGGTCTCCTATTTTCTTTTTTCTTTTTCTTTTCCTGTTTTAGAAACATTTTTTTAAAAAACCGTTTCTGGTTTGTTAGGAGTCTGATTGTTTTGTTTGTTTGTTTGTTTGGGGGAGATACTGCAGCTCGAGGAAGCCGAGAAGAAGTTGAGCGAGTCCGAGTCGCTGTTGGCTCGTTTCCGCGGGCGCGCGGATGCCAAATCGTCCGTTGGGAATGGATCGAGAAGCATCAAGGTCGAGGCCAGGAGTCCGGCTAAGGGTGATCTGAGCGCGTCGCGGACTGCTAAAGTGGTGGGGTCGGGGTCTAAGCCGGTTGCTGGCTCGAGTTCTGCACGGTCGAGTGTTTCCTACATTGCGGATAATAGCCCTGTCAAGGTGAAAGAGGAGAAATCTAGTAGGGGTTCTGGTAATGGCGAAGTTGTCGGGACAAAGAAGAGGAAAATTGGTAACGATATGTCGTGTTTTTTTGTGCCTGCGACTAAGGCTTGCTATAATCGTTTCTTTTCTGCGAGTTCTTATGTGTTTTACGCCTACATAACCTTTTTTCAGAACAGAAAGAACACAAAGAGTTAATCCCACAGGTGTGTCGTAGTTCATCTCCGTGCAACATCCGCTGCTATGCAAGCAATCACATCTCTTCCCAGCACAAGAGGAAGTTGAGAAGTCTTGCTCTGTGCCCAGCAAATGACCAGCTTTTCGTTACCAGGTTGTTCTTTGTCTTCTTTACTGTTTTATCTGTCGGTCTTCTTAAACGATTTTGTGAAGAAAGTGCTCTGATAATCAAGTTATGACAAGCTGTAGTTGCAAGGACCATGTTGGTCGTTATTTTTATTTGGTTAAAGAACTTCGAAATTTCAGTTTATTGGTTGCTTATTTGCTTGGACTTTGGAGTGCAAAGGATCTAATGTTTTTATTGGCTTGCAATGTATGCAGTGCTTTGGATGGAATGGTCAACTTATGGCAGATTCAAGCTCGTGGGTTGGTATCCAAGTCCTCATTTCACTTGATTTTTGATGTTAATGCTGAACTAAATGATTAGCTGATGAATGTTATGTTAAAGTAGTACCAGATTCATGGCACTGGTGCTACTAAGCTTGTCTTTGGGATTTTGTTCTATAGTTATGCCTTCGGTAGATGATCGACCTACTTGTCAATTCCTTTTGAATATCGTTGTTTGTGTTCTAAGCATGTTACATGTAGAGGGATGGAGAGCAGCATTATGCACAAATATTGTCAAATCTTATCAAACCCTAAATTTGTTATGTGCAACTATAGTGGCTATACTTGACTCAGTGTTCCAAGTCAAGGAGATTGATTATAGGATTAGCCAAAGTTTTTCGACTGAAGACAAACCAGTTCATGACGGTGAAGAAGAAGCTACATTGCCATTCTAACTGATCTTCATTGTTGATTTGGTGAAGATAATTGATGCTATTAAAGTGATGATATTAATCTAATGAATTAGGACCTCGAGGAAGCTGTTATGATCTGTGATATGGATTGTAATTGAGTTTTTCCCTCTTCTGAAATTTCAGGTCAGGTGCCTCTATGCTTAGTGCTACAGAGTGCCTTTCTCAAACGAGGCATTGGCCCGAAGATACAATTTGGCATCCATCAGGAAGCAGCATAATTTCCACGTACACAGCTGATTCCGGAGATTCTCAAATATCAGTAATTGATTTGAACAAAAAACAAGGGGTAGGATCTCATGTAGTCTATGCTTCAATATGCTGCAGCTACATGCATTTCATTTATACAAACAAGTTGTGTGGATCCTCCAGGGAAGAGCACATCATGATGCTTGTTTGTTCTTGTAATGGCAGAAAGGTCGTGTAGCTTTCTTAGCAGAGAAGCCTCACACCAAGGGCATTATCAACAGTATATCGTTCATGCCATGGGATAATGCTGGTTTTGTCACTGGTGGGAGTGATCATGCAGCTGTGCTGTGGCACGAGAGAGATGAAGATAATTCATGGAAGCCAAGGGCTTTGCATAGGAATGCACATTCATCTGCTGTTATGGGAGTTGCCGGGTTGCCGCAGAAGCACATTGTTGTATCTGTTGGCGCAGACAAAAGAATTGTTGGCTTTGACATTCAGGCGGGGAGGACAGCTTACAATGCTCAAGTAGACAGCAAATGCATGAGCGTTCTGCCAAATCCTTGCGACTTCAACCTTTTCATGGTTCAAACAGGGTATGTTCTACAATATCTTCCCAGCTCGGTTTTTTACTTCAGTTGTTGGCTTCAGGTCTGCTGTATCATGATTTTGGGTGATTTTTGGAAAAGGAGTAACAAAAAAGATTTCCTTAATTGTCTGTCAGGTATAGTGCCAAAAACTATGCCCGGAAACACGGGTTCTGCCCGAAAACCGCATCAGGGGTGCGGTTTCCAGTAACCGTTTGATTGACTATACCCAAAAACCGCACAAACACATGCGGTTTCTCATCCAAGGGACCGGGTTCAAGTCACGGCAATGGAATCCCCTTTTGACCATTGGAGGGTACGAAAAATGCACCGGCTGTGAATCAAACAGGGGACGTTTGAGTGAGCGAGTTTTTCTCTGCCACTGGATTAAGATTGAACTAAGACAATATATACAAGTAGTTGCTGTTCCGGCCCGAGTAAACTAAAGACGAGACTTACCATGTCCATATACAGTATTTAAGAGTAGCCCTTTAGAAAATATCTATAAATTTGGAAGGGGTTAACCCTGAAAAATGGGTCTCATTTTCACTCAGGTGGAACGGCGACTGCTTACATATATATTGTTAGTACATTCTTAACTAGTGATGCACTGATGATCCAATGGCAACTGTTTGATTCTCAGCTGGTGCTGCATTTTAAGCTGGGTCGCTCGGGTGAGAAACTGTGTTCCGGGCGTGATCTTTGGCACTACAACTAGTCAGGGAAAACTTTCCCTGTATACCCAATATCTTCTTTTATTCCCTTACCGTAAATTGCCCATGATTTTGTAATATGGTGATAGCGTCTTCTTTTAAGCCTATGCTTTTACTATGCAGTTTAGCAGATTATGGAGCATGCCTGATATCTGAAAGCTGAACTGCATTAGAAGATCAGTAGTTCCGAGAAATGATTTTTAAATAGTGTCTTGTTGCACCATTTAGGCCACCGTGTTAGCTGTCATCTTGAAGCTACTTTGATGCTCCACTTAAAAGTTCTAACATCCAGATATTTCCTTTGCAGAACCCCTCAGAAGCAACTCAGATTGTTTGATGTCAGACTGAGGTGGACAGAGATCCATACTTTCGGGTTCAAGCAAGAAAGCAGCGACACCCATTCTGCTCTGATCAATCAGGCATGGTCTCCTGATGGTTGGTACCTTATATCTGGGACTGTGGATCCTCTGATCCATGTATTTGATATCAGGCATAATTCTCACAAGCCATCACAGTCTATAAAAGCTCACCAAAAACGGGTTTTTAAAGCAGTCTGGCACAACTCTCTTCCACTTCTGATTTCGATATCTTCTGATGGACAAGTCGGACTTCACAAGATGGAATGAGTTCTATATCAGATAATGATTCCTCCGGTGGGTTGTTCTCTGTTTCCCAATTTTGTACTGTGGTGCCTGTGATTTTGCAGCTGGTCGATGTTTTATGGCCTGGTTATAGGAAGCACTGAACTTTGCAGTATATATATAGCATGGTTATAACGTGAACTATTTATAGGAAGGAGAAAACCACAAAATCTAGGGAATGACTGGGAATCGTTTAGGTTGACTAAATTTACTGGCAATATGTCATCTTTCGAATCATATTCCACTTTGTCCACTTCTTGAATGAAGAAGGCCCTGACCTTGGTTTTGCTAAGCAATTCATTGCATTCTGTATCAGCTGCGAGTTTCTTATATCCATTCGGTTTGTTGGTCTTCTTGGATTAGCTCCTGGAAGCACCCTCTAGAATCTCGAGCTCAGCTCCACCTGCATCTTGACTGCGGATATTTGTGTAGTTCATGAGCAATTTGTGACGGGATTAAAGAGCAAGGTACGTTTTCCAAATCCAGGGAAAGAGACGTCGTTTTATGGACTGATGTTGTCTCTATCGTACACAAGAAGAGATTTTGTTCCTCTGGGCAAACCATGACTGCATATTTGCACCGTGGTCCAAGTTCGTTCCACAGCACGTAGATCAAATGACATTAGATAGTTCTAGCATGTTAAAACTTGTTAGTGAGGGCTTTGAAACCTTTGTGGTTCTGCCCTAAATTAGTCGGCCAGATGAACTTGGACATGGGTTGAGCTGGGGCTGCGGGTAACTCCCTCTAGTCTGTCTGGTTTGAGTCACCAGCAAAATGTGCTGGAGATGGGTATGATCTAGCAGTGGGGTCTCAGTTGCCTAGGCCATAACAACAAATACCGGGATGTCGTATCGTGTTTCGATTCGCTCCCGCGTCTAGCTGAATCGCTTGTGCACTCCTCAAACTGCAATTGAAGATCAACGGGCAAAAGCTTGTGCCAATGGTTAGAGTTGATTCCCTTGCCAGTCGCGCTGTTAGGGCCGAAGAAAGTTCGGTGATGGCCTTATCGCGATATCGTGTTGGAGGGAACCAAGTTTTGATCGATTCGATCCGATCCGATGGGAGATAATTGCAGCAGAAAGATATCTGGTAAGCACTACTCACATGCTTACAGTTCCTGCTGAAGGATAAATTTGGAGCAGCAGGTTTTTTCTACTCAAATTGTTTGATAGTGAGCTCCTCAAACCTAAAAACCTAAACCCTAAATCTAGAAAGAAAACAAACTTCAAAACAACAGTGGTCCCTTGAACCTTTATTTCTTGTGATTTCCTATTGCTCTTCGTTTCTTCCATGCGGATTGAGACGTTTTATGAATACCAGTAATGTATGCGGAACCGATTGATCCACATTTGAATCGGGTAAAATATTTGAATGACATAAACTATATTATAGTTCGAGCTTTTGATTAAGTTAAAAAAATTTCATGTTCAATTAATTTTTGTTGGTTGCTACATACTATTTTATATCTACAATGTAAAAGTTGATTAATAAATTGATGTGAATAGAATCGGTTTATGTTCCTTGGTCTAGAAGAATGTTGTGATGCGTACCAAGTTAGTAAAGAAAGCATTAGATTGACAAAACATCACGTCTTAAATTTGCAAAGGCAAAATTGCAAGTGTTAAAACAATTTTAATTGCGCATATGCTCCATCTTTCCTTTTTTATGTTATTTTAATGACATAGTCATAAAGTTGACCGTCAATGGATTGACGAATCTGAAAGCTGTAGTTGACAAATTCCCGAAACTCCAAATTTCAAGTTCCAGGTGCTAGCAGGAGATAGAATATCGAAAGTATGAAAGCAACTGTACCAGAGTTGTAAGCAAGTCGGTCCAATTGGAGGACTTTTTTTATGATTCTTTAATATTTTTTGGAATTAAGCATTGTTAAACTTATTTAAAGGAGATAACTCTTTCAATCATGAACTCAAATACCTTACTAATTAGATAAGTCGTATTAGTCATTTATAGATTTTTTTCTGGATACACCATATTACACATAACAAAAACGAAACTCTAAACTTTTCGTCGATTTATATTTGCGCCTTATATCGATGGGACAAGTGTGCTTTGCCGATCAATTGTAGGACTTTGAACTAAAAAACAATCAACCTTTTCAGGTCCGCCTTGTACTCTTTTGCAAGTGCCTCAAAAGCTTAGGCTCTGAGGTGGCGGATTCTTTTACCAATTTGTCAAAAGTTAGAGATCATCAGAATATATTGGATTGCGGTTGAAGCAAAATGAAGAGGTCACATTGCCACCGCCAATACAAGTATATATCTACATCTGAGTTCAAACCGCAAAGGGTGAAGTATGTTGGACTTCGGTTTTTTTTTTTGTGCAAGTAGATTTCTTGAACCAAATTTAAATTTAATATATGCACGAATTATGTATTAGTCCTGATCATGGTCCGAATAATCATGTTATCGCTTCCACCTTAACACTAAAAATTTTCAACCACAATTACTAATTTTTAATAGATTTCTCTATTAAAACCGAATTTAAGTATTTGTTTGTACAAATCACCATATGACAAAAAAGAAGAAGCCAAATGGCCTCTATCAACGTTCATAATAATCATCCACGGTTTCTATTCTAGATTTTTTTCGTTCATAATAATCATCCACGGTTTTCTTTGCTATAAGCAAACTAACTCAACAGCAATAGTAATAAAATATTTATCCACCGATAAAAAAGACGACCGTTTACCTCTATATTTTATTGTACTCAAATCTTCACTCCGCCTCCCAAAAATAAATTTATACAAACGAATGAAATGCATATATATAGTATAAAGAAAAGAATATATATTTATTTCAGAGAGTATTTGGTCTAATGATACAAGCATAATAAAAATTGACAAAAATTTAAAGTTCATTATTGTGTAATTAATAGTATAAAAATTAACAAAAAAATGCACATATAAATATATGCCAAACTTGCAGTATTAGAGAACTGAAATTCCACAGTTCACACTGAAGACTAATTGGTTCAACGAAAAATGTGTCAAAATGCCTTCCTACCAACAACCGAAAACCCTAAATCATATCTCATTCCCTCATTCTCATATCCACTTATAAAGGTACCATCTCCCTATCTCTTCTCTACTTCATCTTCAAATTGACTTCCCAACTTGGACAAGTTCCTGTAATAAGCAAACCTAGGAGGAAAGAGCTTAGTTGCTAATTGCAAAGACGGATCGAAAGCATGGGAAGAGGCCTTTACCATCGGATGAAGCGAAAGAGGAGGAGGAAGATCAAAATCACATGTTCCCCATCTACTCGGCTCGATCACAACACGACATGAACACCATGGTTTCGGCCTTGGCTCAAGTGATGGGGAGTGATCCTCGTCCTCAACATCATTATCATCATCATCATCATCTTAATGACCCACTTCAAAATCAGGTCCATGGGAATAATCTTAACTCGATGATGATGATGACGACGAGCTCGTCGTCTCAATCTAACGAGGAGTTAGAGCAGCCTCAACTTCCGGTTCAAGATCAAGGTACTTGAAAGATTATTTCTCTTTGGTGTAATTGTTAAGGTGCACTCCATTTTTGAACGAGGTTGATCTTAATTAGGGAACATATTTATGTTTTGTGGTGTGCTCTGGTTGTTTTTGCTCGACTTGACTATGTTTCTGGCTACTTTCTTGGTGTAAAACTTGTATAGTTTGCATATTATTGGAGTTAATAATAAACATTTCATCTAAAATATGGATGAAGAACTATCAAAACTTATTTAGGAACAACTCCCTCAATGCTATTTTTTAATTTGTAAAATTTGAATTGAAAACTTTTTTTAGAGAATTAAATTTTCTTATCATTTGGATCAACCTCCCATTAATCCATATGCATGTGTTTCATACTGGTTGCTGACAATCTTTAATTTGCATGTGTTTAATTTACTACGCTGTCGCTTGATGAGAGTAGTTTTAGTGCAATATATATGTAGTACGTTCCCTGCCGTGAGATTCGTGGGAAAACAGTTTAGTGCTCTTTATCTCTTTAGACGACAAGGCTAGCGTCTAAGGCTCACATACCATAAATAAATGCTTTGACTATTTATATACATAGATGTGTTTTTTTAATTCGGATATTTATTCAACCTATTAATCCAGGTTCGAGTCGGTAGGACCTTTGAAATGTTGTAAAGTTCTTCCAACAAATATTTAACGCTGCTAATCAAACTCGAGATCTCTTGGTTAAGCTAGAACGACTGATTTTAATTGATCTAAGTGCTAGGAATTGCGCCCACAAGAGAACAATAGCGCGCAAAGAACACAGATATAAGAGTTACGTGATTCGGCTTAATGCCTACGTCCACGGAGAGAAAGAAAATTTTTTATTGATGAGTAGGCACAATGACATATATAACCCTAGGGTAACATATCTTTATGTAGAGACAAACACTTGTACATCAAGTAACCTATCTTAGGTCGTTTTAGGAGTCCAAAACAAGAGTCCGAGCAAAATAGAAAATGACTGTCAGTGCCACCTAGCTTTCGCAAGGGCGCTAGGCCTCCAAAACCCGACGAGGGGGTAGCGGTCGCTACCTTCCCTTAATTTCTCGCCAATCTCAACACTAAGTGGTTGTTAGTAGATAGATTGTGTTCATACTAAGAAAATTTGCTCAAGTTGTTCATGGAATCTCCTTAGCTTAACTGTCTATGATTAAGTATGTATATATCGTATGCAATATGTATATAGTCTATAGGCCAAGTAAAAGAACATATACATAGCTTGACCATTGATTGTATAGGATTGAAACTCTAGAAATCATATATTTATGTTTCAATAAGCATTTAATCACTTGCCCCTTCCATTACTTCATACATTATAATTTGAAAGAATATTACCATTAGGTGAAGCTGTTGGTATTAATAGCAACGAGTCCATCTCATTATATTTTAGCCTACAGATATGCAAAACATAGTGCAAAATTTACGAACCTTACAGTATATTTCTCATCATATAATTTGGTATATGCCTATAAACTTGAGTATACAAGCATTAACCAAACTTGATCATCAAACAATTGAAACATGCATGTACTTACCCAAAATTGTATATATTTGAAGGGGGCACAAGGAGAAGACACTATAGAGGGGTAAGGCAAAGGCCATGGGGAAAGTGGGCAGCCGAGATCCGGGACCCGAAGAAGGCAGCTCGAGTGTGGCTCGGTACCTTCGAAACAGCCGAAGCTGCAGCTCTTGCCTATGATGGAGCAGCCCTAAGGTTCAAAGGGAGCAAAGCTAAGCTCAATTTCCCTGAAAGGGTCCAAAGTGGTCCTAGTGAACTCGGCTACTTGACCCCTATTGCACCTAGCAACCAACAAACACTTCACCAAGTACTTGCTCCTCATAATAATAACAATATTAGGCCTCAACCTCAAGAAGCATATCCATCATCATATGCTAATTTCTATCAACATCCTCAATTCCTTCCAAGAGGATCAAACTATGGCTTCAACTTCGCGGGGGTGGTACCGATCAACTCCTCCGGTAGAGAGCCATTTCTTTCCCGTACCATGTCTATCACTTCTTCATCTTCGTCTTCCTCCCCGCAGCAACCACACCACGAGGAAGAATATCATCATCATATGAGATTTCCAATGCAGTTCGGAACTTCCTCGTCGTATAACGATACCGAGTCTGATCATCATCATCGTCATCGATCCAAGTAAGAGGAGTACTCGTTAGAACTTTTGGGCGTCATCTTTGTTTCTATGGTTTTTGTTTAAATTTTGTTTTCTTGGGATTGCCTTGTTTTCCTTCACACCAAAAGGTACGTTAACACTTAAATGAGAGCAAGTTTGAATTAAGTCGATTATTTTTGCATTTTCTTTTCTTTTCTTTAATTTGTCCTTGTTGCGTATATTCTCTCCGTTAAAGCCTAAGAACGAATCAAACCGTGGAAAGTAAAAAATCTTACATATCAAACATAAAAAATTTCATAAACAAAATGCCTGTTCGGATCGAAAATTTGAATCAACTTCTAAAAGTTTGGTTCAAATAATAAGTACTGGATAGACTTAAACTAAGGTTAGGTCCACTAAACAAAGCAGATGTCGCTGGAAAATCAAGTTATTCTGGGCGAAGATCGAAATATTTAATAGCTAGAATTAGAAGATTATAAAAAAGACCGATGAGGATATACATGCCACTAGATCGAAATACATACCTGGTCCTGCATGTGTAACGATTTGAGATTATTGGAGATGGACATTTTTGCATGTCGCTCGTTGAACTCTCTTTTTCTTTCCATTCCATATTTGTCTGGTGCGAATAACTAATTTAAATTTGAGACTTTATATATTGAACAATAAGATACTTAGTATAGATATAATACAATACAACCCTAACAAGAACCACCGATATCTATATGCGCAAAGGTTTCGTCTTGATCACGTACTCGTAGATAATTAAAGAAAGATATAATAAAATTAGATTTTATTGCAATTCCCTTTTCGAGTCAATTTCGGGCCAAATCTTCGTAGTCTTGGATTTTAATGTAACTAGCTACACTCCGGGTTTCGAGCATAGAATTAGGTACTATCACAAGTACTATTTCCTTTTCATAGTTTTTTTTTACGAAATTTTATTGTGATAAAATTTTGATAAAATCTACAACTGTAATTTTGTATTCGATATCTACGTTAATATTAATAAATTCTACCTCTTTTAAAAATATATAATAAAATTGTTAGAAGATGGTGTGAAGTCAACGAAACCAACATTGTCATGGAAATCGGTTGGCTAGAAGTCGATAAGCCGGTTGTCAAAGTCCGTCGTTTTCTAAAAGGCGTGTTTGTTTAATCAACTCTCTGGCTTCTCAAAGCCGACGACAACCAGCCGACACGTGAATGAATGGGGAACTAAATTGAACACATTTATTATTAATTTTTCTCGATTTCTCATAACCTTCTCTCTTTTTTTTGCTTTTACGCAAATTGAATTTGAAATTTGATTATCTTAATTTAAATTAAAATAAAGGTCAAATAAATTCTTCTATTTTTTCAAAAGGTTCAATAAATATCCTGCACTTGAAAATTGTTCACATAATATTTCGTACTTCTCCAAACGGGTCAAATAACACCCTGACACTTTATCCGCAGGTAAAAAACACTCATGGTCATTAATCTTTGATAATTTTTTGTCCATGGTCATTTACCTATTTTTTTATCATTTATGGTCACTTATCTATAATAAGTTACTCTGCTATGATCACTCGGGGTTAGTTTTGCAAATGTTGCTAAGTTGGCATGATAAAAAATTCTAAAATAATCACATATAATTTATATTTTTTCAAAATCATCCTTTTTATCCCTCTCTATACCCTCTCTCTCTACAGCTAAAATTCAACCACTTACAAATATTATTTTCTCTTAATTAAGATATCTCAAATTCAATTTTTTTCGAAATTAAAAATTTGCTGGGTGGTGTTATTTACCTCTCTCCAGCGACTAATGGGATTGTGGAATGGCCATCTTCAAGCCTCCTCACCGCCGCCGACGAAAGTTATCCGAGTAATAATGGACTGGAATTTACTTAAAAATATATTGTGTTTAAGATTTACAAATATAAAAGATACAAGTAATAGAGCCGGTTCCTTAACAGGTCCAACAATTCTTGACTTTTATTTTCACAATTTCCGACAATGTTCGACTCATACCAGAAATTTCACAAACAAAAAAAAACCCCTTCGCTGCCACTATTCTTCCATTTCATACTACATATAGCTATCAACTTAGCTCACTGCGACGTTCATGTTTATGGAAATACCTAGACTTGGGAGGCATTTCGTTTTCGGACTATGATCCTCTTGGTTCCAGTTGCTGTTGTATGGGGAACGACCAGGCATTAATGATGGTGGAGATTCAAGAAGTAACAGATTCTGTAAGCGCTTCGACGGTGCAAGGAGAGCGAGAAGCACTCGACGAGGACGACGGAGAGGAGACCATATGTGATTATTTTGGAAGTTTTTATCTATAGGAGATTAATTTACTATAGATAAGTGACCATTTTGGGGGGAAAAAATAGGTTAGTGATCATGGACAAAAAATAATCAAAGATTAGTGACCATGGATATTTTTTTACCCCTTTATCCGCTAACATGGCGTCTTTGTCATCTTAAATACGTCACGTCATCTTCAAGTTAAAAATATTTTTTATTTGTTTGAAAGGTAAATTATATATATTTCATTAAAGAAAATCACCATATATACATACAATCTTTGGAGCAAGCGAAAACGCTAGATACTTCCGACTTCCATCACGCAGCGGGGAGATCTCCCATGATGGCGCATCATGATGAACACCACAATTTCACAATAGCCATCCAATCTGCAAGAAACGGCTCAACAAGATCAACTGATGCAAGTATTCTTATGAGATTTCTAGCGTTCTCGCTCGCTCCTGAGATTATATGTATCTATGGTGGTTTTTTATGAAATATATTTTATATTTAAAAAATATATATAATAGTTTATGAAACTATTTTTTTAATTTAAAGATGACGAAGACGCCATGCCATGTAAGTTGCTGAAATGTCGCAGTTGACCAGAAAAACGATTTAGAGTATTATTTGATCCATATGGAGAAGTATGATGGATTATGTGAACAACTTTCAAGTACATGGTGCTTATTGAACTTTTTGAGGAAATAGAAAGATTTATTTGTTGGGTTGAATGCATACTTAATGCATTTGGCCCAAATTGGAAAGGCCCAAGTGGAAGGCTCAAAGTCAAGTTAAGGAATGTGTACCACATTGATTAGAGAAAGGAGGATTTCCTTGTTTATAAGGAATTCCTCTCCTTACCTCTCAACTTGATTGACTACCCAAAAGGCTAACCCACCGCTAGCTGCGAGGACGGTGCGAAGCACGAGTACGCGTGCGCCGATCAGTCCAGCACAGATTGAAATAGAAGCCGGTTCGACAGGAAGCTTTTGAAAACACAGTACACCCAGGTAAATAAGGAACAAGATAAATACAGAGGTTAAACGAGCATCCCACACCCAAAAGGTGCCCCACATAGGTCTTCCCCGAAACCCCCCGCTCACTAAGGTAAACAAAGCACCCATTTCTATACCGGTTCCGGAAGAGCGAAGAAAAAAGTGCGACCTGCGTCCAATGCGCCATGCGCATCATCTGGAGGAGCCTTAAGTATTTTTGCCCGGGTCCGGAGAGAGCTGCGCAGCTACCGGAGTGACGAGGAGCTGCGAGCACCTTCAGGTTGGCCACCGAAGAGGCACGACGGGCAGGAATGTGCAGGAGACTTCCAAAAGGCCGAAGGGGTGCGAGATCCCTCGCGAAAGAGCGCCAGCGCAGCCTGGGCGCGCCTGGAAGGATCCAGAAGCCGCCGAAGGGCCACGAGCGCAGCCAGCCAGCCTGCTGGCCGAGCGGATGCGTCCCTTCGGGGTGGCTGCCTCCCTGCCTCCTCCAGCCTATAAATAGGCCTGCCCCCTTGCCATTATCCTCATCCCAGCAGCAATTGCATTCTCCATAGCATTGTTGTCTTCTTCTCTCCCCCGTTCTTCACTTACAAAGAGCCCGAAAGTTCTGGGTATATAAGGGTTCGCCCGAAAGTTTCGAGATACGTGTGCAACGTTCTTGGAAATGCCCTAAACAGTCGTTGTATCTTGGGGACGATTGCCGAAGCCCGTACCGCACTGAAATATACGGGGCAATCTCGTCTTACGGAGAAAGTATCCAACACTTGCCTCGACTGTCGTAGATCATAATCAAGTACACCAACCTCCGCATACAACATTATTTAACCTTTATTCCATTTAAATTTCATGGACTTAAATTGTGCAAATTTCATGTATTTTTTAAGGTAAATTTTACACCATGATAATACTAAAATTTGAACTCCGAACTTCCTATATATTTACAATGACTTACTCTGTTAGGCTACAAATTTTTTGGCATAAATTTCAGCTTAATAAATTAGGAATCTCGCATTAATTGTAATATGTCATTGGACTAATTTATTATCTCAAAATTTTGAGTTACAAAGTGTACAGCTCCCATATTGCGATGATATATTGTTGGATTCACATTACAGTCAAATTGGAATTTGTATGATGTGGTGCACAATGATCCTAATCAAGGCGGCAATTGTAGAATGAAAAAATAAGCCCAAAAATAATAAAATTATATGGATATACGAAATTTTTTCACATATTATATTAACGTTCTAGTAATTTCAACATGCTCCTCGAATAAAGATTATTTGGAAAAAACATAATGAATCAACCTATTTTGATACGATATTAAAATTTTTATATCTAATCCAAATATTTTTTTAACAAGATGAACCTCTTTTGTTTTGTTTTTTCCTGGGGAATATGATGAAATTCAGTCGATAATTCTGAATTGACTGCTAATTTAGAACGGGTGCGGCGCCTCCCACAAACCATATTCAATGTTTTCGGCAATTTGTTCGTTTTGATTTGTTGACGAAACTAAAAAAGTTTGGGCGGTGGTTTATTTTCGTCGCAGCGTGGCTCAAGTTTTACACGGGGGCTAATTATTATACCGATGACTTAGAAAGGTGATATAATAATTAATAAGGCTCCTAAGCGGATCCCCTCGTGTGTTTCTTATTTTAAGACACTGTTTTGGCGGGACCAACTTTATTTGTTTCAATCGAATTGAATATTTAATTAATTTAAATTTAAATTGGATCGATTAATAAAGACTGCAAAATTCTGGCCATCAATTCTAACACCACGGTGTTTTTATAAATTGAATTCAAAATTTTTTGATTAATTTAGAATATTTTTTTATCGGTTTTGATAGTTTGACCAACTTCAAGTATTATTACATGTTAAACATTTATTTGTTCTTCTATTTTTTATCGGTCTTGTATTTTGTTATTTTGTTCTTCTAGAAAATAACAAAATACAATGCAAATAGGTAGATGGGCTTGGATGCAGGCCGCGAAGTGTGGTCGTCGCCGTATCAGAGAAAGCGGTTACTTGGCGGAGACTCAAACGGAAGATTTAGGCAGTGTGGGCCCTACTGTGTCTGGGATGCTATGGATTCGGGCTCAATGTTTAAAGTGTTGTCCTAGTGGGCTTGGGGCCAATTTAAGAAACATAAGGCCCAACCGTTTGTTTTTTTTGAGAAAATTAAACATGGGCTATTATCTAAATATGGTCTAATCATAGAAATATTTCATTTATGAGTTTATAAATCGTGGCTGAATTTATATAGATCATATTTAAATTGACACTATTAACATTAAAAATTTGCCGTCACTTTACCAATACCTGATTTGTCTTAGAATGGGCATTCAGGACGGTCCTGAATTGCAGTCCATTGGATATATACGGAACAGACCATTAAATATACAAGGCAGACTATTGGATATACACGGAGCAGACCATTGAATATATACTGGGCGAACCATTTTATCCCTGGACGGTCCCGATTTATCCGGGACGGTCCGTGCGAGACCATTTTATGATAATTGAGTAGACATTTTATCATAATTGGGTAGACTATTTTGTCATAACTAAACGAATTATTTTATCCTCCAACCCCCACTCTACCAACTCCAAACCCAACATTATAGACGAGTGTAAATCACCGCTTCTTAATTTCGACTTGCGACTTTTTAAACAAGCCACTCCGATTGACTTGGTTTCCAACGTGCATGCTTCAAGTGATTTTCCTGCACAACGAAAAACCAAATCCAAACTGGAACACAACCTCAAACACAAAACACGACGAAGAAGTAACTACCGCCATAGTTTTAGGTTCTCCCAAAAAAAAATTAGATCCAGAATGTACAGAAACTATCCCTTTTGAGCTAGAACCAACTCTTAATAAGAGGAAGAAGACCATGGAAGTGTTCCATCGTTGTCGCATCTTCTTGTGAGGTTTCCGACCATGAAGTCTTAACTACAAGAATATTTACGCTTGGTTTGAACTGCCGAAGGAGATAAGCCCAAGGTAATGTACGGGTTTAAGCGTGTGGATTTAAGGATCGGGACACCGCTTAAGCTTCTTGTCATTGGCCTGTGTGTGTGATTTGCTGCCGAAGTCATTCCGGTGGAGTTGCGGGACTTGGTGTTGGTGTACAGAAGCTCATTAGGTCCCATGGGACTTTGTGGGAACTGGCTCCTCCTCTGCTTCTTCAATGGCACCAACATGAACTTTTCGCGATCCGTCTGGTTTCTCTCGAAGCCCGAGACCTTCATAACTAACGCTTCAGATGATGCATTGTGAATTAAAGAAGCAGAAAAGAGGAATGATTTGGTGAACAAGAGAGTACCGTGCGAGGAAAAGAGGGTTGTGTATGCCCAGTAGAGGCTTCCGGCAACGACAAGAGTTGGAGTTCAATTCTCTTGATCTTTTCCTCCCTATCCTTCAACTGGTACAATGCTTGCAGCCTCTTCGCTTCTGCCTCTCTAGCTTGCCGTTTTGCATCTTCAAGCTCGTGCCGACCATCTCGCATCATTCTTTTCATATCTTCCACCACAGCCATCATACATGTTCCGTTCTGTATATTGTTCTTCAAGCCGTTGGCGTGCTCCACTAGCGGATTACACATTTGTTCTGCTAAACTCTGCATTAGTCCCTCCACGCCATCCTCTACCGACAACAGCACAGCACTGACATTCTTAAATATGATCTGCAAGAGCATAACTGTGTCGTTGTCTTCCGTACGAATGATGGAAGCACGGTGAATGGCTCTCTGGTACAGTTTGTGGAGGAAGTAGCCATACTTGTGAAGTCTCTGAACAATGGTATCATGGTGAGAGTTGACCTGAGATTCAATTTGTTTGAGAACGCCAACAAGTTTAACTAGTTGCAGTTGCTGACTCTCTCTTAGCTCTTTGCTTGCCGTAGTAGCTCTAGCATAAAGCTTCTCATCCTGCACTAGCCAACATAGTAAATATCAAAGACCGAGGCAATAGGCGAGCTCTTGCTTATCGTCAAAAGCTAATGCATAATGCCATAATCATTTAAGTACTGCAACTTCCCGGTACTTATTGTAGCTCGGGAATCAGTAATTCACAACAAAGGGTTTATACTGCTTAAAGTCCCAACTTCCGTATACAGAAAATGACTAGTACACATAAGTTGTTCCACTTCCACATGACTTTTGTAGTTGAGTATAACACATTACACATGAAGCAGATAGAGGATCGCAAATTAGCAACTTCGACATTTGCTGTAACTGGTCTCTGAAGTCTCTCGGATCACTTCGACATCCGTGTGTTCCTCTACCACCTGCTGTTTCTTTCAGCTCCAGAAGACCAGAACAGTGTTTTCACAGGAAGAAATGCACCAATCAATCTAGTGTTCCTAAACTTAGACATGCAAGAGATGGAACGATTTCGCCAAGACGGACAATTTAGAAGCCGATATCCGAAGCCTCGATAATGACAGAAGAAAAGCGTGATCTATACTCCACAAGAACAAACAACTTGCACGTAAAGCACAATTGAGAAACAAGAACCAAAAACCAAGTGACTCTCAGGTAGGTTCAAGCTAAGTCCTTCCCGCTCTTGAGGCCTAGCTCAACTTGCAAAAGGTTAAGTAGTATTTTGGATTCTGCTCCAAAAGCATGATTCAAAAAGTAGAAACATAAAAAGGAAAAAACAAAGTTCCTCCACATATGGCTGAGACCAAGCAACAAACACCATTCATACAAATCTGCAACCTAATCAGACAGTCGAAATGACTTCAAAACTCGAACTGATGTAGAGGTACACACTCAAAATTTGCACAATCACATCGCAGCACCGCAAAATTAGTACGTTCGAAACACTGTCGTATCTTCGAATCTCCGTATCCTAATTTAACAACACACCACAATGAATATGAGATATTCAACGAAGCTCATAATAAGCTGAAAATGGACCTCGTAAATGCTAAATAATATTAGCATTTCAAAATAATAAACTTGCCTCCATCGGAACGATCCGGTTGCTTCGATCTCCCCATTCTCGTCCGGAGAACTCCCGCCTTGGTGCACCTTTCTCCGGTACAACCTAGACAAATTAATTTAGTTCGAGGAGAAAAAACAAATAATTACTAATTGGACGCGATCCTCTTGAAAAAAATAAACTAGAGGAGTCAGTTACGGGAGAAATGCCAGAGCCGAAGATGATGGAGGTGAACCGCCCTTCGCCGGCCATCTCCGCCGTTTTCAGACCGACCAGCTTAATCAACGGCGCCGCCAACGACGCAAACACTTCCTCCGCCTTTTAGATAGGGAAACTCGGTTATTCAACTAGACATTAATTTCCATTTGAGAATTTACAATAAGAGAGAGAGAGAGAGAGAGTACTTGAAGCAGGCCGGTGTTGATCTGAGACCTGAGGCGGTTATAAGCAACCTTGACCTGCTCGTGACGAGATACGATAGCTGTGAGCTTCGATCGGAGCTCCGGCGGAGAGATCTCTTGTCGCCGACGTGGATTTGCCATTTTGGCGCCAACGGGATTCCGAAAACCGAACCTTCCTCTTTCGAGTGGAATATAAGAGGTGTTAGTTTCTTGAAAAAAAAAAAAGAGAGGGCGAGTGTTTGTTGAATCATCGGAGCACATGCTTTTATATTAAAGAGTGGTATTCTAAATTGTTCTTGGATTCTCGACTCTAAATACATAGATTAAAAATATAGAAAAATTAGGTTTCAAAATTTTCATATAAACTTTTATTGTTTTATCATGCAAGGAGAACTATACTACGCCTCAATATATTATGGAATTCAAAATAAAGTGTATATTATTGGGATGGGAAGGCAAATTTTAGCATGACAACAGTATTATAGAGTTTAATTAATTTCTGGATGAATTTTTAAATAAACATTTAAAAATTATAACAAATCGTGAGAAATTCGTAAAACCTGAATTACATTACTTGGTTTTAACAATTTAAATTTATTAATTTCGTAATTTAAAAAAAATCACCACTTGATATTTTTAAATTTGTTTCCCTGTGTTTTAATAGCTATTTGCTATAAAAGTACCGTAAAGGTTCATATCAAAAGTAATTTAAAATTTGAATTATACAAAATTACCGAATAAAAATCGTAAGCACATATTTTATTAGCAAACATCAACATCAATGTGTAGATGCCATCTCATCACAAGTTCAAAATTTAACATCTTATTGTTTAGGGTAAATTGAAAATCTTATTTAATAACAGATTAAAATGACGCACGTCTTCCCTTTGGAGTAGATGGACTTATTTGCAACGGCTTGGCTTGCATCATTGGAAAATTCAATCCAGTTTGAAATTTGATTATTCGAATTCTGATTCGAATTTTGATAATAAGAGTGGATGGACTTATTGCAAGGGCTTCAATTTGATCTCTAATTCAAACCTTAATACGAATTTTGATTAACCAAGACTGTGATATAAATCCGGAGAAAAGAATTAGATGGGCCTGTACGGGCGGGCCGTTAATGCAATATAATACACCAGGTCCAAACATATTTCTTTAATCCTTTGGAGATAAAACGACGTAGTTCTAGATCACTTCCCGGCCAGCTCTAGATCGTCGACCGTGCGAAAACGCTCGGAGACTCGTCGTCTCTTCTTCGTGTTCGGATCTTGGACCTCGGAGAAAAGAGTGGGTCCCGCACTCGAGGTAAACTTTCCTCCTCCATCCACTAGGCTGCGAAGGGAGATTTCTTGAACGCAATGTAGCTCCTCCATTTGTCTCGATTAGGGTTTAGGGTATAACTTCTGCCTACTAGTAGGTTGATCGCGTACCCATTGTTGGCTGGCTCATTGTAATTCACGTTCGGGTAAACAATCGAGGTTGCGATTTTCGCTTAGTACTTGTGGTTGTTTCCATTGATGATTGAATCCTGGTGTTCGTTGGTTCAGTAGAAGTATATGCCTTTTTGGTGTCTGACTCAGTGGAAGTAGGTCGGGATATGCGGTTTCGAATACCGAAAAATTGATAATTCAGATGTTCTGTTTTTGATAATGTGTTTACAGAACCAACCAACCCTGCAGCATCCGGAGTTATTCGCCTGAAACCCTCGAAAATTGCGTAGAGAGATAAATATGGGGTCGAAGCTGCAAGTAGAGGCTGACGAGTTTGTGTTGCTTCGTGTGACCCACTCGAATCTCAAGTCCTTCTCCACTGATCTTCGCATCTCCCTCCAGGTACTTTTATCCTTCCTTTTCCCACCAAATAGTTCCTCCATTGTTTCTTGTACTAAATAGGAGCATCAACTTCAACTTTCTAGACCAGTGTGGAGTCTGTAAAGGAGAAACTATGGAAGAAATGTGGGACATCGGTGAGCTCGATGTTGTTGGAGCTATATGACGACGTAAACACCAAAATTGCAGACCTTAATGATGACAGAAAGCCCCTTGGGTTTTACTCTCCTCTCGATGGGTAACGGTTCATTCTCTCTGTTTGCTTTTTTTCCTTTTGGTTCCACTAGAGATTACAGCCACACACTCTTGACCTCCATGTAAACAACAGTACTAAGGACATGTTCTGTTCCTTCAACACGCAGGATACATGTCATCTTTCTGTCTCTGATAAGTGTGGAACTTCTGTTTCGTAAAGTCCTGAACTTTTCTTCCTTTCAATTTGGTTAAAAAATTAGGTATCGGTTGCATATAACAGACTTGGATCCCACATCGGTGACATCTGGTGGTTGGCTGGAGGACACATCATTGGTGGAGAAGTACAAGATATCCGATGAAGCCTATTCTAAGCTCAATGGTGAATCTTCTTCTTCCTCTTTTTTTTTTGAAACATAATAATAGCAATGATCATTTTGGGAGACTTGGTAGGGTTTTGATTATGCGTAATGTGATTTAGTGTTTGTTTGTGCCCTTACAGTCAATTTCAAGAAGTACAAAGAAAAGTTTGCCTCCCAAAATCCACCCGTCCCGGAGTCCAAGGTAACCACATTAGTTGTGTTGTTTCTTCTTGATTCATGATAGTTCTTGAGTTGTTTCTTCTTTAATTGCACTCAAGACATGCATTTTTATCAAATTCTTTGGTTTGCTTCATTCTTTCTGTATTATGCAGATAAATGACAACTACTTTGAAGAATTGTGTGCAAATATCAAGGTTAGAGACCTTTGCATCTCAAATGATGGAATTCGTTTATATTCACGGGAAAAGTTCAGCAAACTCATCGTTTCTGCAAGTTATTGATTTTTACTTTGTAACAAAGAATTTTAAGTTCTGTATTCAATTTTCTGATTAACTAGGTAGGAGATCGATGCCAAGTTGAACCAGGGGAGAAAAGAGGGGTGGTCAAATTTGTTGGTCGTGCTGAAAATCTTGCTCCGGGCTTTTGGGTTGGAGTTCAATATGATGAGCCATTAGGGAAGCATGATGGCATGTATGTCCTTGCTTTCCTCTTTATCTCTCTCTAAGAAGCATTTATAGACAAGCAAGAACAAGTTGACATTTAGAAACACACATCTCTGTTATCTCTTGTTCCTCTCCATTGTTTTCCTTGTCATGTTTCAGGGTTAAAGGAGTACGGTTTTTTGATTGTCCTCCACTTCACGGTGCTATGGTCAGGCCTGACAAAGTAAAGGTTAGTGCAGACTCAAAATCGAGTTTTTATCCGTCATTAATAGCATCCAAAGAGTTTTTTAGCTCAAGGGATGCTATGCTTACTTTTTCAATCATTCCATTCTTTGTTCAACTTCATCATGCGTACATCGGTTTTTCTTTTCAGGTTGGTGACTATCCAGAGAGAGATCCATTTGAGGATGAAGAAATCTGATGTCGTTGTGTTTTCGAAAATGGTACGCTTGGTGTGCTAGATTGAATCATGTGCGGATGATGTTGAAATTGCGACCTTAAGCACGGCCTAATTCGTCGGTTTAGTGTAAACTTTTTGGTGCTGGGTTTGAGTTTTGTTAAATGTGAACGGATTTGAGAGCCTGGGTTGGTGGAATGAATTCATCGCGTACAACTCTTCAAGTTCTACTCCTACGATCACAACACAAAATATGACGAGTACTAGTTCTTCTAGTTCTTTCTCCCTCTTCCATTCACATCAGCTGAACATTACTCAATAGGGCAGCTGATCACCTCGGCCGGAGATGGAGCTAGCAGCAACTGTGGCCACAACCACCGCAGCCCCGCTACGCTCCACGTGACAAAGCTGGCGGAGCTTGGTGGGCACATACCAGATAGAGAGGCGGGGATGCGCGCTGAAGATGGCATCGATGTCCCAACCCTGGCGAGCGGCTATGGAGACGAGGGGCTTGTAACAAGCCTGCCGCCATGCGCCCACGTTATCTCCTCTTTCCTTGAAGGCTCTCCTCAGTGCATTGGACGCCTCCTCGTCCAGGCAGTGGAGGGCGTAGCAGTGCACGTAGTGTCGCATCTTGGGCTTGTTGATGTAGTTCGCTCCTGCCTTCTTTGCATACCGAAACACCTGATTTGTGACCTACAAGATTCACTCCAACTAATTTAGAGCTTAAATTTCAAAATTGTCTCCAACAACATAATTTTTTACGACATTTGTTTTTTTTAGAATTTTTATTTTTTTAATGAAACAATGCATTTTGCAAAATAGGTGGAGGTGAAGGTGGAGATTAAACTCCCAATTTTTAGACATTAATATAATAGTATAGGAATACATTTTCAGGTATGAACTCCAAGAAAATTTAAAATGAATACCTTTAGAACAAAACAAATAATGAGATCAGCTAAGAATGTGCTTTCTTTCAACTATCTGCTTTCAATATGTTTCGTCAAATAGTGTCAATATTTATAAATATAACTTTCAAAAATGTTATATTTTTATAATTAGAATTTTATTTTCAAATATTTTGAAGTGTCAAGTCCGGGATTACTTTTTCTAGAAAGTAGAATTTTCGTTTATAAAAAATTTGGGAGTTGGAACTTCTATACAAAATGGTAAGTTTAGTAGGAACTGAAACGTAAATTGTAAGTAAATGTGTAAATAAAATCATTCCTTTTCTTTCCAATATGACATATTTTGAATGAAAACGATACAAATCAAATCCTAACACTTGCTTTATAATTTTTTAGGGAAAAGTCCACTTTAGTACCCTGTGGTATCGACCAAAATCACTTTAGTACCCTGTGGTAAAAAACCGATCAATCGAGTCATACTTATTCCAATTAACATCAAAAAGGGCCTCGGGCAGCTGCCCGGAGCTGCCCGAACCTACCCGAACCCTGCCCGGGCTACGTGGCCAGCCACGTCACCAATTTTTGATGACGTGACGCCACGTGGAGAGGAGGAGGAGGAGGCGGGGAGGAGGAGGAGGAGGAGGAGGAGGAGGGGAGGAGGAGGAGGAGGAGGCGGAGGAGGAGGAGGGAAGAAGGAGGCGGGGAGGAGGAGGGAAGAAGGAGGCGGGGAGGAGGAGGAGGAGGAGGAGGACGCGGAGGAGGAGGACGCGGAGGAGGAGGACGCGGAGGAGGAGGAGGACGCGGGGAGGAGGACGCGGGGATCAGGAGAAGGACGCGGAGGACCCGGAATCCTGGAATCCATCTCCTTCCACCCTCCTCCTCCTCCTCCTCCTCCCCGCGTCCTCCTCCTCCTCCTCTCCACGTGGCACCACGTCATCAAAAATTGGTGACGTGGCTGGCCACGTAGCCCGGGCGGGGTTCGGGTAGGTTCGGGCAGCTCCGGGTAGCTGCCTGAGGCCCTTTTTGATGTTAATTGGAATAAGTATGACTCGATTGATCGATTTTTTACCACATGGTACTAAAGTGATTTTGGTCGATACCACAGGGTACTAAAGTGGACTTTTCCCAATATTTTATACAAGTAAAATTTGTAAGTGTAAAAAATAACACAAAATAAATCAAAATTTGTATAAATAGTAAAAGATTCGTAGTCACACTAAAATGTGTTGAAATTAAACCGGATAAGCTTAATTAAGGATTTTTCAGGGGGAAATCAAATCTGAAAAAACCATATCTTACTTTCCCCTCGCTTTTTGAACGTGCCTCCCCAGTATGACACGAAGCGTACGGAACTTGATGGGAGAGAGAGAAGCAAGAGGAGATAGGAGAGAGGAAAGAGAAAGGCCTGAGCGGGGCCCACGTGATCCGTACGCGACTGAGTTGTCACGTGCTGTATGGGGCAGCTGTCGAGGTTCCGTATCTTATTGCTAGGAACAAGGGTGTGTCTTAAGTGGGGCCTACCTGGATGACCTTTGGACCAGACAAATCTGGGTGGGTCAAAGTGGGAAAGTGGTGAATCGAGATATTGTAGCCTCTTGTTACGTTTAAAATTGTAATTAGTTAGGCTGTTTAGCCAAAAATGTTTTGTCTCTTCTATTTCTGTTTATTTTTTAATAACCATGTCTTCTATTTTTTAAGTTTTATAAGTTAAATTTCCGATTATAAAGTACACTAGATTAGTGGAGGATTATGCTTTGGCGTTACCATTGGGTTCTAATTACAAGTGACACATCTAATAATATGTTTTCAAAATTTGAACCAAAAAATTACCAAACAAAATCAAAATCCCTTGCTACATTTTGAGACAATTGTCTTAAAATAATTACCCGAATAACCTAAACAAACTGACTAATCAAAATCGACCAGTTTAAGAAAATTACCAAAAAGGGTCTCAAAACAGAAACCAAACATGAGATGACATGAGTTAGTTAGTTACCTTAGTGGGGCATTTCTCGCCGCGGTCCTTGGCGATGGTCTGGACCTGGACCAAGAAATCCCGGCACTGCTCGTAGAGGTGGAAGAGGTAGTCGAGGCCGTTCTTCTTGCCACGTGCCACTTCCCCGGGCTCCGTCACGATGAACGGATGCTCCCTCTGCCTCTCGTAGTGGTCCTCCTCCAGCTCCTCGTTCCCCTCCTCGCTCTGATCCAACGCCACCACCTTCCTCCGCCTACTCGGCTGCTGCTTTCTCTCTCCCACCCCCACCACCCCGGCCGCCACGTCCCACGTCCCGCCTCCCCCGCTCCCCGCCGCCTCCCTCTCCCGCTGCACCCCCTCCTCCGAAAAACCTAAAAGACCAACAAAATCTTATATCAACCGATAAAGAAAGTTGTTTCATTCAACCAAATCTTAGGTTCGTGTCTTTAAAAACACGATTTTGTTAAATATTTGTTGAAATAATTTTGACACCTTCCAAAGCACTCATCAGATTAATACCTACATTAGTTGGTCAAATGAATATCCGAATATCAGTTGACAAAAACTTAAAATAATTAAGCGGGTACATTTTCACACCGGTGCTCGAACTTTTTTGATAAGCACTTATTCTAACGATATAAAATTGCGTCGTGGAATTTGACTGCAAACAAAGTGTTTAAGTTCCTGTTTTATTGTAATTGTTGGATTCTAAGGTCATGTATATAATAGAGAGAGATATATTTATGTACACGTTGTTACCTTCCTGAGAGAGGGCGTCGAGGGCCATATTAGTGGTGTCGCCGGAGAGCAGGAGGCCGCGGCGGCGGGCATCCTCGTCGTCGAGGCGCCTACGCTCGGCACGGACGGCGGCCTTGATGCCGTACCGCTCCCCGACGAGGAGCTCGAGGCGGAAAATCTGGGAGACGCTGTTCATCATGTCGTCGAGCTCCTCGTCGCGCATATCGAGGAGGGTGCTGGCCGTGAACCCGAGCTCGGCTATCTTCGCCGTGGTGTAATACCTGATGCCGTACGCCTGGAGGAGCTCGTCCAGTCCCGAGCACCGGACCGCGGCCACGGCCGCCGCTTGCTGCTGCTGCTGCTGGATTGCTGCCTGCGGTGGCGGCGCGTGTGGGACCATCGCCGCCCTTAGGTCCCACTTGAACAAGCTCGCCGTGAACGCCTCCGGGTCCATTTGGATAGCTATTTGGTCAACCGTCGAAAGAAAAGTTTCTTCCTTCTCTTTCTTGTCTTCTCTTAAATGGGAAAGGTTGGATTTATATTAGTGTCGCGGGTTTTATGATCAGGTGGTTTGGTGTAAATTTCCCAAACTACCCTTTTGTACTCATATCGGCCATTTGGCTGTGTTTGTTGAAATAGATAGTAGGGGGTAGATAGGGACTTTGGATTAAGTACGGAGTGAATGAATTGATTCCGAACGGTTTGGAGTGAAGAGGGATCGCAGCGGCAAGCGCAGGTATGTGATAATGGCAGACGCAGTTATGTGATAATGGCAGGTACAGTTATGTGATAATGGCATTTATTTTTGTGAAAACGGCAAGTCCCCGTTGATCATAATGGCAAGCGTGGTTTTTTATTTTGGTCTCCCATATTTTAGCATTTTTGCAAAAAGATCACACTGGCATGTGTAGTTATGTGATACTGACATGCGCAGTTAGGTGATACTGGCATGCGCAGTTATGTGATAATGGCATTTGTATCTGGCCTGTGTTTGTGTGCAGTTTTTTTATTTTGGTCCCTGTATTTTAGCGTATTTGCAAAAAAGTCCCCGCTTGTCTTCATTCCGAACGATTCAGAATCTGGGCATTCCGTACCCAATCTATACCCGTAGATAGGAGTATAAACTATGATATACATGTTTTGTGAAATAGTAGATTAAGTAGTTATTTTAATCTATTAGTGGATATTAAATTATGTAGTTATTCTTTTTTCTTTATTTCTTTATAGTTTTGGTTGTATTTTTTTTAGTAAAATTATTTTTTTCATGAGATAAGAACTTCACATTATTTTATTTTTAATATACATCAAATTAATGATATCTATTTTAATATTTTTGAACATAACTAATAAATGATTTCTGGAGAATAAAATTCTCAATAGTACTATCGAATAAAAAAGTTGTAATAATTATTTTAAAAAATATCAAAAAGAATAAATACAAAATTAATTAAATTTTTTTTTCTCATTCCTAATATTTGTTAAAGTATGCGTATGTTCGTAAGTAAAAATAAAATTATTCATTATATATGAAATTACATGATATTGTTATTTTTATTATACTTTCAATCAATATGAATCTTTACTAGATAGTTGTATATTATATATTTTATCAAAAAAGTTTGATGCTTACTATATTATACAAAAAAATATTTCAAACAAAAAATTTACAAAACTAATATCTCTTAAAAATAAATTTCATAAATATAGTAAATAACTAAGTTCTTTACTTGTTGGGACGTCAATTTCACTAAAATAAGTAATATTAAATTTATTACTATTTTAATTTACATAAATAATTTAGATTATTGTAATTAAGCTTAACTTAAAATAATTAATTAATTTAACAAAAAATATATAATCTACTAAATTGAATATGCTATCTGCTAGTTTATTTCACTGAACATATTTTTCAATCTACTATCTACTATCTGCTAAGAATCTGCTATTTATTTTCTACTATTTATTTGCAATATGTTTCGCCAAATAATGCCAAACTCTCATTGTTTGATTTTTACTTTTTAGGTATTTGTCTTCTTGGAGCAATCAATTTACTGACTTCATTTTGATTTTTTAGAAGTTGGGATTAAATACTAGTCCAAATAATAAAAAGTAGTAAAATTTTTTCTTATCAATTAAAATTAATTTTTGTTATGGATTACTTCGCAATATTAATCGACGTACTAATTATTTTACAGAATTAATTACCCGTCTGATGCAACAAAGTGAGAAGTTAATTAGATGACACTTTAATTTTTTTTAACCAATTGGTATACGGACCATTGAGTTGACTAGTCCAATTTCAAGTTGTGTAGAACCTTTAAAATGTGGCCTAAGGACTCAAACCCAAGATTTAGTTAAACTATAACAACTCCCTTACTAGTTGATCTGAGTATTAATTGGTATATGACACTTTAATTGGAGTAATTGTATGTTGATTTTTTGGTAACGTTTAAACTAATAAAATTCAATAAAATCAAAATGATAGTCCATTGTAAATATAAAATATATAAGAAAATCATAGTTATGATGCAATAAAATTTCCCTCTAACTGTCAATACCAATAATGTATACCATATTTGGTTGAGCAGAAAGATCGAGTGAGATTTAAAAAAGTGAATTAAACTATAACCAAAATCTTTGGCCGCATTCAATCAACATTCTTTTGAACCCTTTCTGATCTCTCTCTACCAAACAAGTCTTAGTATATATCCGGAAAATCAGTGACCAACATTCATAGGCAGTATTTTCAACATGTAGACATTTCTGGTCCAAGGCCAAGGTCTTTCATGTAGACATACATGCTTCCGGTTGTCTGGATAACAATACCGGAAGTTCATCCCAATTGGGTTTAAGAATGCTATCTAGTTTGTCATATCTTGTGTATTCGTAAAATTTTATTACATATTTACGGATAATAAATAAATCTTTATTATTTATACAGTAAAATAGAAAAAAAATTATCTGGGGCCAAAATGGGAAGTTGATATTATTTTTTTGAGAAACGAAGTTGATATTCTTGGTGTTTCCTGTCTAGGAAACTAACGGAATTGGATTATGTATTGACGGGTCGTTATGAGTCAACAGTTGGAATCAAACTAGTCAGAGGGTCTCTCTCTCTCCCGTTGGGGGTGGATCCCGTAGGGTGATTTTTTTGTTATAGCATTTCAACCTACTCGCTCGACTATTCTATATTATAGTCGAATAATTTTTTTGAAATATGACAAAAACATTTCAATAAATATTAAATATTGTTGCCTTCTTAAGAATTTGAATTCGAGACCTTGTTAAATTATTACAATATCTAGTTGATTTAAGTAATTTTTGGTTGCCTGATTATATTCTCTGAACTTGATGAAGATGGTTCCTGGTCATTGGGGTCGCGACACGCCATCTCCCGTACCTTCAACTTAGACTTCTTGCTATTGTATGGAGAGATATTGAGTGGAATGGATATTTTGGATTTTCCCGAGTACAATTCTAATTGAGGTAGGCGGAGAGGTTACTGTTTGGGCTTAACAGTTAACATCCACATTTCTTTTGAAACGACTCCTACACTATCTTTTATTGCAAAAGAATTCAGACTTAATTTTTATTGTATGAAATGCTACTCTTTTTAAATTAGTCTTTTAGACCATAATTTTCGTCAATATATATCATGTATTATTAGGAATTTAGAATTTTGTCCTCGTAGTGTTATTGACGGCACTCTTTATCCTTATTGCGACTTTTTTAATTAGATTTTGCCGCATAGAATTTAACGAGATCGGCAGTTTTACGAGAGTGCAAGTTCTCCTTACGCCAACTATTATTATAAATAAAATTTACTTCTAAAAAAGGACTATGTGATATTTGGCATGAAATTATACTCTTAAAAGTTGTAAATACCACCATGTTCTAAGGAACTCTAGAAAGACTTTTATAAGTCTTCAATTGAGCTAGGTGTGAAATTCACTCTCTCTAAAAAGTAGCCTACAATCTTTTGCGGTTTATACCGTTGTAGTTGTGAGGTTCAATAGATACTACAAAAATCTAATAACCCGGCCAAGGATAAATTTTAAAGGGAAATTAGAGAAAGGTGATTCAAATAGTGTGATTCAATCATTATTTTTAAAGTGTTATTTGATCACACTTAATGTTACTATGAGTTTAGGCAAGTAATTTTTAGGATTATTCCAGAATATTGGAAGATTAAATTAGCAACAACCTCTTTGTTTTTCTATGAGCAAATTGTTTCCATTGCAATGAACAACTAGAGGAAAAAAGAGAAATAGAAAGTGAATTGATGTGGATTACGGCAAGAATTTTTCTATATATATATATAGATTTTCAAGGAGTGCAAAAAATATTTGTTCTAAGAGCTATAATTCTTCAAATGATAAGATATGTTCATGTGAAAAGTTGCATCCCTAATCATAGTTGGTTGTAAATATTACTATTAATACATAAATTTTACTTGTCAAAAAAACTTTTCATTTATTAAATATCACATTTTTCATCCAATTATTCTTTCTAATTTGCTTGGATTATGAGGTATATTTGCTTTAAGACCAAACAAAATCACTTAGTTCCAAACAACACCAACAGATACCACATAGTATTTTTTTTAAAAGGTAAATTTTACACCATGACAATATTAGGTTTTAAACCCTAGATCTCCTAAATATTTACAATGTCTCGTGCTCTTGGGCTACAAGCTCTTTGGCATACTACATAATATCTAAACACTCATTGAACCGACTAATCTCTGTCCTAGCCGGATAACACTTTTAAAAAAATTATCCAACAAATATTCAATATTATGTTTCTAAATATTTGAACTCGATATTTCTTATTTTATTTTAGCTAAACAAGTTTTTCAGTTCTCAATCCAAATGTTGTTGGTAAGCAGCGTTGTATCTCTGAGATACGACGATCACCGTAAAAATTGCCCTTAACATAATATAGAGAAACGAACCGAATTATTATTTTTGTGTGGAAAAGAACCGAATTACTTCATTTAAGGTACAAAGTAATACTGGAAAAGGGGGTAGCACGGTAAGTTGTGGGGTTAAAAAGAGTATGCTTTACTTTTTTTTTAAAATCTCGAGTCGATCACTTTCGAATCCTATTTAAAAATAATTTTTATATTTGTAAAAATTAAACTCAATATAATCTAAAATAAATATATGTCTCTTATTATTTGAACCATTAATGTACGATATAACTTGGAACAACTAAAGAATGTTTAAAGAATGCACATCGAAGATTTTATTGACCGATAATCATTGTTTTCGAGACGGCGGTCCGACCGGACCGGTCGGAATTCTGGTTCGTTAGGTTTTGGGGAAAAAAGTGAAAAATCGAGCCTAAACTTACCGAATTTTGCCATTTTTTTCTAATTTTCAACCCTAAAATTTAAAAAACTTTCCCGAAACAAGTATTTGATTCTATTTGTGCATGTATTTCATTAATTTTGGAGGTGTGAGTGTAATTACATATACGACTATACATATATAATTTTTTAAAAATATTTTTTATTTTAAAAACTGTCCGGTCCGACCGGCGGTTCAACCGGTCGGACCGGTTGACCCGGAGTTTGGACGAAAATCCGGGTTGAGCTCCGGGTCGTTTTTGAAAACAATGCCGATAATAACACTTTAAGTATAAAAATAATTCATCTAAAGAAGATTGGCCACTGTTCAATTTTTCATTTGCAACGCGACATTAATTTTTTTTGAAGATTAACGCGACATTAAAACTTGCAGACAAGTACATGGAGCCAGGGTGTTTGCAGCTCAGTCAGTCGCCGAAGCTGTTCCCCAACTTCCCTGAATAAGGCTGCTGTCCGTGCTCTCATCAATTAACAATAGCAGCCAATTATTTCATCTCTCACAAAATTATTATTATGTTGTAACTTATAATGCTAACTCATAAATTTCGAGATTCATTTTTGAAAATATATTGGTTAAAATTTGGTAAGTAGATTAGTCGAACAAACAAATATCTCGGTACAAGAAATTAGCAGTACTGAAGTATTCAAGTTGCTTTAGATTATGGAAGTGACCTAAACCTTAGTCATTAGTAATGAACATTAGTCATTAGTAATGAACATTGCATAAAACTGAGCCCTTCTAGTTCCGCATAATATTTCTTTGAAGGGTGATTTCGTAGAATTAAGAGACTTATTTAGGGAGATAATGCTTTTTAGCTTAGACCGAATATGATGATTTAACAGTACACTCAGAATTTTCTTTATAAACGTCCGACGACCATGACCAGTTTTAGCAATGTTTTAAAAAAGGATCCGGAGGCAACTATAATTCCTATATTTTCCGGTGCGATCAGAGATTTTTTATTAAAAAAAATTATTAAGCAATTATAATTATTAATAAAATTCAAATAATACTAAATATCTTCTAATTATTTCAAATTTTATCATTTACAACTACAAAATTATAACTTAATTATTTTTAAGCTAACAAAATCAAAAAATATTTTTTTCCAAAAAATAAAATTTGGATTATTTGGTTTGAACTTACTCGGGTCAATTCACCTAACCCGCTGAACCTGTGGTCAAAAGTGTTGATCAATTTTCTAACCTTTTTTTAGGGTAAATTTTCTGACCATTCTCTAGATTTTTACACAAAAAATGATTTGGTATGACTACAAATTTTAAAACAATGAGTTGAAATGCTTCCATGAACTTTCCCACTCTTTTATGCTATTCATATCTCTCTAAAAGAAACTAGAAAAAAATTAATGTACATAAATGCCTAAAAAATGTCATATAAAAATAGAAACAAAAACTCGGGACATTCATCTTCCTTTTGGGTTACAAATTACAAATTTAAATTAGGAAGAAAAGAAAAAAATAATTATTCTGGTCATCAGAACAGTACTTCTTGGAGCCAATAGGATGTCGACACGTCCTGTCTGTGATGTAAGCTTAGACTTCGCCAGTTGGTCAGGCTGCCGCGCAAAACAGTACTCTTCCTTTTACTTTGTCGTTTCTGTTGCCTCTTTCTTTTTCTCAGGGCAATGTGGCATTAGCTCACTGTTTTTTGACAAGAAGTGAGTTTATTATTTATAGTTTAAGTAGTGTAAAATTTTCTATTTTAATTATGACCGACAATTAGTTCACACTAATCGAATGCTTGAAGTAGATTTTTCTCCCTGAGACATGGTTGGTGTTTTTGATCTTGGTACGGACACTTTTTTTGAAATATTGTGTGATTTTTTTTACAGTGATCAATAATGTTTTACGATTTTTTCCCAATCTTTTTATGTTTCGATTTTCAGGTTTTGCGTTAGATTTTTCCCAATTTTTAAATATTTTTTCGGTTGTCAAATACTATCATATTCTAGTGATTACTTTCTCAATAATATATTTTTCAAGGTTTAACATAAAATTCTTGCTCGTACCCCCTCCCATTAACTGTCTTCAAATTTTTTTGAATCTGTGGTGATATTCAGAGTCAGTACCATTAAATTCTATTTATAAACGTTGTTTTTCTAATAATATCTTTTAGATTTTTAAGGATACAATTCTAAATATTTTCAAGTGAATTCAAATTTTTTTACATTTAAACATCCATTCTCTTCGTTATATGTTTAATTATTCCAGGAGCCGGTTGTATATTCAAGAATGGTACAGGTAAACGGCCATACGCTAACCTAGAGTAGAGTGAGTGTTTATTAGTTTGTAGGTGCTGAATCTTTAAAAATGGCAGAGAGGAGAACACCAGAAGCGTCTCGTGCAAGTATACGCTCAGTCAGTGGACAGTAGATTAACAAACTAAATTTAGCCGAGAGTGTACTTGCTTAAAAGAATTCAAAAAAATAAAATAAAAGTCTACTTAGTACTCTGTAATTTAATTGATTTATATCTCTAGTTGACATTTTACTATTTGAACAATGTTGAACAAAATTAGTAAATTATGCATAAATATCATTAAATTAAAAATTGTTAAACAAATCAGAAAAAATGGAAAAAATCATTTGAAAAATATTACGAGAGGAGTTTATTCATTTTTTCTGAATTATTTTCAGAAAATATAAACCTGTTTTTTTCTAATTATACTTGCCCAAAAATATTATTCAAATAGTAGAGTGTCAACTAGATAAACTTGTGTTTGGTCGTAAATTTTTAAACCACATAATAATGGTAGACTCACAAGTCACAACTTAATGCTTGTTAGGTCGTATTTTTCTTACTACGATTTTCCCCACAGAATTTTCCATGGCAAGTTTTTTCCGAAGTTCGGTGATCACAACCTCGATTTCAAGGAACTTCCACACTAGGGGTGCATCTCATGTATACGTACTTTGCATATATGCGATTAATAAATAATAGTTCATCATTACAAAAAAAGGCGATTGAAACAAACTGTACCCTTCTAAAAAAGAAACAAACTGTACCAAAGTGGACTTTTACCAGAACCACATTGGTTTATTACGCTAAGGACCCAATACCAAAAGCCCATATTGAACAAAATGGGCCATTTTGGGCCCGAGACCCAAAAAGCCCACAAAATTCCAATTTTCCCTCCGTTTTTTCGCCTCTCCTTTCTCCTCGCACGCGGAACCAAGACAAAAAAAAATGCTTAGACGAACGACAAGAACGCTTACGAAACGCACCGTTTGCACCTCCTCTTCACCGGTTTTGACTTCGCGTCCTCCCGATCATACGATCCCGGACGACAGGGACCGCCAGGTGTTCGGTCGTTTGATCGATGCCTGCAAGCTCTCCCTGGACTTGAACACCACGCGGGAGACGCACACCCGCGTCGTCCGTTTCGGGTACGGGACGGACCCCTCCCTCCTGTCGTCTCTGCTCTCCGCTTACGCCCGATGCGGCCGCCCTGATCTATCCCGCCGCGTTGTCGTCCAGCTCTACAGCTGGTCGTCCGATGTTGTCGCTCTCAACTTGGTGGTTAGCGGGTTGGTGAGCGAGGGGGAGTACGCGGTCGCCCGGAAGGTGTTCGACGAAATGCCTGTTAGAGATGTGGTCTCTTGGAATGCTATGATCGCGGGGTATGTGAAGAATGCGCGGTACGAGGAGGCGGTGGGGCTGTTCCGGGGGATGGTGAGGGCGGGAGTTCAGCCGGATAAGTTTACTTTCGCGTCGGTTATGACAGGGTGCGCGAGGTTGGGGGCGTTTGACCGTGCACGGTGGGTTCACGGGCTGTTGGTGGAGAGCAGGATTGAGTTGAATCCTATCTTGAGTGCGGCGTTGATCGATATGTATGCAAGGTGTGGTAGAATTGAGACTGCGAGGGAGATTTTCTGGATGGTTGACCGGGGGGAGGTGTCTGTTTGGAATACGATGATCCATGGATTAGCGGTTCATGGTATGGCTTTGGATGCGTTGGCATTGTTCTCCGAGATGGAGAAGGAGGGAGTTTCGCCGGATTCCATTACATTTCTTGGGATTTTGACGGCTCTTAGCCATGGCGGTTTGGTCAATGAGGGTCGGAGGTACTTTGAGCTGATGAGGAGTGGTTATCGTATTCAGCCTGAGATTGAGCACTACGGGGCTATGGTTGATCTCCTGGGTCGAGCTGGGCACTTGGGGGAGGTTTACGATTTGATTCTAAGGATGCCGATGAAGCCTGATCTCGTGATTTGGAGAGCATTCCTCAGTGCTTGCAGGACATACAGAAGGCTTGATATAGGCGAAGTCGCCATTGCGAACATGTCACGTCTTGGAACTGTGGACTACGTATTGTTGTCAAATATGCTCTGTTCTCAAGCAAAATGGGAAGATGCTGGTGAAGTGAGAGAAATAATGAAAAAGAATGGACTTCATAAACCTCAAGGGAGGAGTTGGTTAGAGTTAGGTGGGGTTGTACACCGTTTCAAGGCGGGTGATGAGTCGCATCCTGAAACAGCAGCAATATACACGATGCTATACAGTTTGATTGAAAGAACGAGATCAGAAGGATTCGTGCCTACAACCGATTTGGTTATGATGGATATATCCGAAGAAGAAAAAGAAGGAAACTTGTTTCTCCACAGCGAAAAGTTGGCCCTGGCTTATGGCATTCTTAGAACTTCACCTCAGACAGAATTAAGGGTTACAATGAACCTCCGTATATGCTGTGATTGTCACAACTGGATAAAAATCGTTTCAAAATTGTTGAGCAGGGTGATTATTGTAAGGGACCGGGTTCGGTTTCACCGTTTTGAAGGTGGCTTATGTTCTTGTGGAGACTTTTGGTAGTTCCGAGCCTAAATACTGGTGTCAAGACTATAGATCGAAGGGCTTTCATATGGAGTGGTTGCTTATTGCTGAGTTGCAAAGCTTCTTTGCAGGTGGTCATCCACATTGGTTTTGATAAGTCTTTAATCACTGTCACATTGCAATTATTAATATTGGTGACATCATTCGTTGAGAATAAACAACGCATAACCTTAATAAAAATTGCTTCCATATAGAATGACATGCCAGTACTACCAATTGAGTGCAGCATGTCACCACATCAGTAAGAAGCTTGCCAGCACCTTTGGAAGCATCTTCAGGTGTGTGCTTTAGGTTGATTGTAGCTAATCTCTCTTTGATTAGCATGTGCTGAACTCGCTTGCGACGTCCAGAGCTTTTCACACCGGACTTGTAATGACTGACAAGGCCAAAGGCAGGATTATAGAACATCGTGGTTGGAGGAAGAACTTGCTTTCGACTTTCAACCCATTGAAGATTGTGGTATCTTGGAGTACATTGAGTTTCAATTACAACAAGTCTATTGTGGCTTTTTCTGGTACTATAGGACCTTTTCTGGATAAGTCGACACTTGATAACTATGTTGCAATAAAAGGACAACTGTTGACAGTCATGAGGTAACCTGCTTTTTTGTACTTATTCAATAAATTAGCACACATAACACTCGGTGTTGAACTGGTTTCAAGTATACTTGAGATGTTTTGATCTTTCCTTGCATGTAGTTATATCCAACACAAGTTTGAAATTGTATTAGGAAGTATGTCCACTGTCACCTTTTTCATGTGGAAGAATGTGTAGTTTGATGTATAATCAGACAATACTTTCAATTGTTTGCTTTGGCATGGCTTCTATGTTGAGGTTGCTTGTCTGAATTTAACTTGTGGTGGCTTCCAAGAGGATCAGCCCCAGCAGGTATGCTTCGGGATTATTTGACTAGAGAAATATAGTTTATTCCTTCCAAAGTAGCTGCAACTTGGAACCACGACTATGCCATTTATCAGCACGGACATCTTTTACTGGCACCGATTGTTGATTAGCTTATCTGTTTCCTTTTACAACACCTCTAACTGTTCAGCACGTAGAGACAGATCTAAGAAATAGTTGTCCCTCAGAAAATCATTCTATTTACTGGCTGTTTCATTATGCTTCAGTCACGTGTCTAACTGTTTAGCACTTTGCAACATAGCTCAAGATGGTGAATATTTCTGTTCAAGAGGGCGGCAAATTGCCAAAATAAATGATATACCATTGCCATAATTTAATCTAAATACGATTGTCTCTGTAGCTGATGCAATTTAGTGACTTAACATGCTCATGAATCTTGTCGTTTTCGTCTCGGGGAGTTTCAAAATGAAACGCATAGATCAATTGTAATTGTCGAGATCCATTGATGGGAGGTTCTGCAATGATGTGGGCTCTTCATTGAAGTTAGTCTGTTAAGCTCCCTTGGATCGGAATTAATGGCAGCTTGCCTCCATAAATCTCTGGGATCTGATTCTCTTCAATATCTTCAAGTAGTGTCGACTTCAGCTTCTTGTTGTCCACAAATGCAATCTGTTGTGACAAGTAAGAATGCAGTGTGTCAGCCATTTCCAACCGTGCATCTTATACCCGTTTTGGGTTTGTTTCTGTTTAATGAAATAGAGATAATCTATATGGTGTAGTTGCAGCCAGTTATTTGCTGTATCCTATGACATCTACATCAACAAATAGAGCTTGCGGACAGTGTTTACCTTTTTCCTTGTGTTGTTATCGATAAATGGGTAAACAACTTTCCAAACTGTCATGAAGATGTATGGCACATGCACGATGAACAGCTTCCCTAGTCTCTCAGGGTAGTAATCCTGGAATTGGCAGTAAGCAGATTAGTTTGCACTGTTGTCATCTATGTATAACATGCATTTACAAGTATGTTTTTTATGAGAGGTTGACCCTTCTCCCAAACATATGCTGCAGGGTAGCATGTAGGAGCTGCAGTGGGGGACGCCCATGGCATCTAAGACTAGGGTTTCAAGAAGAGTGTCGGTGTTGGCTGTTATCTTTTGAGGCAGGACTTGACGTTCTCGAGATGGACAATGATACCTGTAAAATGGATAGAGCTCCAAGATATGCACGGATGTCACAGTTTGCATAACCCCAACCCTCGACATCGGCGATTACAACGAACTTCTCCTGTCCTAGCGGCAACCTGGTATAACAAGCTATAATCACCAAACTTTCTCTCTCTCATCTACAGCATACAAGAGATGATGACTAATTTCCCGTCAGAATAGAAAAGAAAAATTGGTTGCAGAGGAAGAATTACCTTTCACATATCTTATCCAAAGTGTAGACTGCATAACCTGTACCCAGCACGGCTTATTTAGCTCGTAACCATATATATGGAACCACTAAAGAACTGCAAGTCTAACCAGAAGCTGAGAACATACGCTTGAATTCATCGAGACCTCCTTTGATTTTAATGTGTCTGGATCCGAAAAGAACAGCTATGGGCTGTCCTTTCTTGTCAAACCCTTGCAGGAACATCTTATTCTGTGCAATTTCATTCTTGACTTCTGCAGGGGAAATTACTCCTCTTGGAACAAACGCCTTTCTCCAGTTCAAGTACTTGAGGAACATAGCCGTAGCCTTTTCCACATCTAGATCACGAGCTCGCAGGAACCTTCTAAGAGTTGGATCATCTACTTCCTGCACAGTGGATCAGGACTATCAGATCTGAGGTAAAGAAGCGTAAGGTAACAATGTTATTTTCCTCTCCTCTGCTTTCCTCTCCGTGGCATTTATTTGTTGCTCAGTTCACAAGTTTTTTTTTGTGATCATGGAAGCTCAATGGCTGATGAATTGCAACAGAAGCAATCCTCTCATTCCCTCCTCCCGTAGACTCCTCTCGGGCTCGAACATGAGATCTTGGTTTACTAGGTTGAAGCCATTGAAACAAGATGTATGAAATTATGAATCACCACAGGAACCAAGTTATATTGTCAGTTTACAGAAATCAAACTTGTTTTGGTGGAATAATTATTCAGTTTCTCCACCGAGAAGTTGTCCATTACCATCTTTCTCACATATTTACTTGTCAGGTTAACCTGTATGATATTTCCAGATGAAGAACTACCCGCCATTTGTTTTCTCGGCCATGTTTGGTTTCCGGAGCTAAGAATTCTTTTCCTACATGTTCAGGAACTCTCTAGTGTTTCCGAGATGGTCGAAACAACCACATTCACACCCACAACCCAAGCAACCAGAACAAAGAAGAGTCAAAAGGAGGTAGAAGGTTATCGTGGCACCTTGGCGGACGGGTCGCGGCGTTCGACAACTTGCCTCATTGCCAGTACCTTATTCTGCTCCGCTGCATTGTTCTTCCCAGATTCTTGGAGCTGGCCTGGCCCTTTCCCCCCTTCAGACTCCATGGTAATATCAATATCTTCCCTTTCACTTCTTGACCTGTTGCATCTTCTCTTCCTCTGTGCTGGTGAAACAAATTTATTGGCAATTGGGTAGATTGTTGTGGGGTCCTTTGAAATTCTCATTAAATGATCTACATTATTTTGTTGTTTTTTTGGGTGATTAATTGATCTATACTCTTGACTTCAGCCTCGGATGGCGGAAAGTCAAACGTAGACTGGCCAACTTTGGTTCTAGATCGGCAAATTTGATTCTAGTCCAATATTTTATATAGGAATTTTCATATCCTACCCAAAACATTAAGGTAACGAGTAAATGGATTTTCCGCACTTATAAACAATCTCAATACACTTGTCACTTCCGATGTGAGATTCTCTCCAATATTTTTTTCGGGTTAGCGATCTCTCTCTTTCGAGGCCGAAAATATGCGTGAATCAAGTTAAAACTAACTCTATATATGTTGGTTGATTGGCTTATTGGATGAATAAAGTGGGAATTGTTTGTTTAGGTAGCATATGGTTTATCTAATGTGGGGCAATCTAGCCATTTGCCTAATTTGATTCTAAAACATTGTTCGTAGACTTGCGTGGATCTATTACTTTTTAGGTTGGTCTAATTTCTAATCCTAGATTGGGGCACTACAAATCGTACTTTACTTCAGTTACAACGTACGACTGATAATTGAGAATTTGATTGTGTATATAGATATATTATTACCAACAAACAATGTTGTTTTAATTAATCAAGAGAGTTCGAGTCTTTAGGAATGTAATAGTGCTAATTTCGCCACCATTCAAAAGTCATACCTATAAATAACGTATCCAAGTCACAATTTCGATTTGAAGTAGGATATAATTATCCAAACTCGAACCGGATCGGATTGGAAAAGGTAAAAAAAAAACTTTCCGTATCTGCAGTAGTTTACTTGACTCGATCGTTCCACTCTTCACAAATCGCCTGTACCATACATACGGTTTTGGATTGAGTGGGGACAACATAAAAGTTATCCATACGGAGGGGATTTCGTTTGAACCATCAGATTTTATTAAACATCGTGTCTAAAGATCTGACATTCATAAGAAATCGTGTCTATAACTAAAATCACTTGATCCATTTCAGTGGGGATAGTTCTTGTCCCCACTGAATCCAACCCCCATACATACACCTCATCTTGTTGACAAATTCTATTGGATCTAGCTCCATCGTAAACAACAATATTAAGGATATATATTTATGATTTTTTTCTTGTTTATTATTAATAATTTGCTTACAATATTACAAACTTAGTGGATGTAAATTGAAATTTGTGAGGGATCAAATGAAAATTTTGCAAAATCTACATGTCTAGTATAAAATTTAGCTTCCCGCATCATGTATCCTACATCATGCATGAGTTAGAACTTGAATTAACAAGTAACCAATAACTAAATGATATTAACCATTTTTTCATTTTTTTTACATAACAAAAAAATTGTTTGAACCTAGAGATGACATAAATATCCATATCTTAAGGGTCAGACCCTATCCTTATCCTGTGAGTCTATGGTATGTTAACTTTGATTGAGTTTAGGGTAGGGTAGGGATATGAGTCTACGTTTAGAGGTGGGGTTCTAGGATAGAGTATGAATCTTATGAATTCTTACCATACCCTTATCATTTTACTCTACTTTGGTCCTTACTTTAGCTAGACCTTCTTTAGGTCTTATTTAGACCCTTTTGTCTTTATTTTTTACTTATAAATTATAATAGATTTCTCAAATATTCTGGAATATGCTTCATGATATTGACTCTGAAATTCGATGTATATATAATTTTAATTTTCTTTATTGATATACTAAATATTTTATGATTAATTTTTACATATTCATTATGATTTATTTGAATTTACATATAAAATTAATATTTTATGTATAAAAAATTATCAAAAACATCTTGCATTTACTTCGAGAGTCAGAACTTGCATATCCTTTAGACCCTGTGGACCCTCAGAATAAGGGTATGGATCTAATAATAAAAATTTTTGAAATTTCAAGGACAAGAACTTTCAAAATTAAAAGGGAAAAGTCCACTTTCGTACCCTGTGGTATCGACCAAAATCACTTTAGTACCCTGTGGTAAAAAACCGATCAATCGAGTCATACTTATTCCAATTAACATCAAAAAGGGCCTCGGGCAGCTGCCCGGAGCTGCCCGAACCTACCCGGGCGCTGCCCGGGCCACGTGGTCAGCCACGTCACCAAGAGGAGGAGGAGGAGGCGGGGAGGAGGAGGAGGAGGAGGAGGAGGGGGAGGAGGACGCGGGGAGGAGGAGGAGAGGAGGAGGGGGACGCGGGGAGGAGGAAGAGAGGAGGAGGGGGACGCGGGGAGGAGGAGGAGAGGAGGAGGGGGAGGAGGACGCGGGGAGGAGGAGGAGAGGAGGAGGGGGACGCGGGGAGGAGGAGGAGAGGAGGAGGGGGACGCGGGGAGGAGGGGGGCGTGGGGAGGAGGAGGACGCGGGGAGGAGGAGGACGCGGAGGAGGAGGAGGACGCGGGGAGGAGGAGGACGCGGAGGAGGAGGGGGGCGTGGGGAGGAGGAGGGCAACGTGGGGAGGAGGAGGAGAGGAGGAGGAGGGGGACACGGAGGAGGAGGAGGACGCGGAGGAGGAGGGGGACGCGGGGAGGAGGAGGACGCGGGGAGGAGGGGTACGCGGAGGAGGAGGGGGATGCGGGGAGGAGGAGGAGAGGAGGAGGAGGAGGAGGAGGGGAGGAGGAGGAGGAGGAGGAACACGGAGGAGGAGGAGGAGGAGGAGGGGAGGAGGAGAAGGAGGAGGAAAATCGGAGGAGGAGGAGGAAAATCGGAGGGGAGAGGAATTGGTGACGTGGCGCCACGTCACCAAAATTGGTGACGTGGCTGGCCACGTGGCCCGGGCAGCGGGCAGGTAGGTTCGGGCAGCTGCCCGAGGCCCTTTTTGATGTTAATTGGAATAAGTATGACTCGATTGATCGATTTTTTACCACAGGGTACTAAAGTGATTTTGGTCGATACCACAGGGTACGAAAGTGGACTTTTCCCAAATTAAAATATGAGTATGATACTACCAATACTCTATCCTATCCTATTCATTGCCATAATTGGACTGACATGAATTAGGTAATTTGTTTTATTTCCTTTTTCGTCGGCAACGACCACATGGCTTCAGTTAATGCGACAATTTCGAGCTGCTTTTAATTCCCATAACCATAAACCAATTCTGATAAAATCAAGTTGTTAGGTCATACGATCAGTGTACAGCTGGATCGACGTCAACTCAATTTTTTTTATTAAATCAAATGTTATCTAAACTTCAACTAATCTAATTTTTTAGCGGATGAGAAATTTGACATGTTTCAACAAATATTTAACAATACTGCATTTTCAAAATTTTGATTTGAAAATTTTTGGTTAAATTAGAACAACGCTATTACCAATTAGATTAAAAAATAACGGCAACCTGTCGTCTTAAATGCCCTATCTTCCTAGTTTTATTTAATTAAAAAAATTTATTTTAGTACTATGTGGTTTGGTCGTTTGAAACTTACAATCCTATAGTTCAAAACATATTAAATAGGTTCATGAGATTTCAATAATATCTCACAAGGTAATTCTCCTGCCCTAAATTCAAACTCAAACGACGTTGTTTGTTGTTTTGTGCACATGTTACACGCCAATTCGGCAGCAATCTTACCCCAATTTTGCTGAGTTGTCTTGCGGATAAATTTTCAAGCAATCTCAGATTAGTTAAAAAGAAAATTAAAAATCCCTTCTCATCCATCTCTCTCCCCTCTCCACCCCATTCCTTTCAAAATCAAGTGAAGGTAAATCAATTCCTTAAAACCAGTATCAGATCCTAACCATCTCCAACCAGTATCAGTGCCAGTTCTCCGCGGCCTGGCCGTTTCTCATTTTCGGCAAGATCCTCCCCGGCGGGAGGCAAACCAAGACATCGACGGAGAAGTCCTACTCGTCGCCGTTTCCCATGGACGTCGAGGAGACCAGGATCCTCCCCCTCTAGTCGTTGAACCATTGGAGGACGGGCAAGAGGCGGATTAGGAAGAGGTCTCGAAGAGGGGCGGGGTCCAGAGAGACTAGGAGAGAGGAGGGATTTCTTGAAAAATTATAAAGTAATCTGGGATTGTTTTGGAAATTTTTACTATGACCTGTCATCAAAAGAAGGGCAAATATTTTTCCTACTTTAAAATATTTAAAATTAATGAGAATAAATTTAAGTGGTAAGAGATTTGAATTTAAAAAAAAAATATATCTCGAGTTTGAACTAAAAAATACTATTAAGAGAATTCACCATCAGAGGACAATCTTGCTGAAGGAGGCTCGCTTCCATGAGGCCCATAATTCAACTGATGTACACAGGAAGTAAACCTGAAGGAGCCACACTTTTAACATTTGTTTGCTTCGTGTTTTGAGATCACCATATTACTTATAGTGCGTTGTTAAGTCTTATTTATAAGCATACAAAATCTATCAATCTTGCAATTTTGGATCGAATATATATAGATTCTAACATTGGTATAAAAAAGACATGGTATCGGAGCAGATCGTTGATAGAGTAATTTAACTACAAGATGTTGCAGTTAGATAACCTTGAGTATGTTGATTGTTCCTCCGGAAATCATTCTATTTCTTGGTTGCTTCATTATGATTCAGTCATGTGTCTATTTGATCAGTTTCTTGTTTTCGACAAATGTAATCTGTTGTGACATGTAAGAAAGCAGTGTGTCAGCAATTTCTAACTTTGGATCTTGTAGCCACTCTTGCATTCCCTCTGTTTCGCATACCTTATTCCTGCGCTGTCGATAAAGGGGTAAAGAATTCTCCAAACTGTCATCAAGATGCACGGCGCGCGCACGCGCACGACGAACGCTTTACTGAGTCTTTCAGGATAACAATCCTGTAATTTGCAGTATGCAGATCAATCAGTACGCGTTTCGTTCGTCGTCATATCACATGCATTCACAGTATATACTCTTTTGAAGCTCAATGTCTGATGAATTGCTAAGGAAGCAATCCTCTCATTCTCTCCTCTCCCATTGACTTCTCTCGGATTCGAACGCGAGATTTCAGATGAAAAGGAGGTTTATACCATAGAAAGAAGTTATATCGGTGAATGAAATACATGGAGTAAGGTACGTTTTCAGTCTAGAAAACCAACTTACGAACGTTTTCAGCCTTCTCTGGCTTCATGTTCAGAGACAAGAACAAGAATTCTGTACTATTTTCATCCTTTTCTAAGACAACATCCATTTCAGCCAAGTAAAACTTGTTTTGTGGCTATTTTTGTAGTAGATTGATTTATTTTAGTTATGTTATTCAAAATCGAGTATTGTCGTAATGATTGATTAGGTGGTGCATTACAAAGCGCTCCTCTTTAAAATGGACAAAATTCATACTTAAATGGGCGCATTAAAGATTTTCCATTTTGAAAAATGCAGTCAACTTAAGTAGAAGTGTATTCATTATATCGTTAACTGCAATCATTTGGACCCGTTTTGTACTCGTAGAAAATACTTTTTTTTGATAAGTCACTCGTAGAAAATACTTGCTTTGCGCATAAACCGAAATAAAAATCCTATGGCACGACTTTAATCTAGATCATGTTAATTTCTAAAATATATAGTAGGATTTTTTTGGTAAAACTCTTACCAAAATTCTCAAAATAGGAAATATACTAACTAAAATTGACGAACACCCGATTCTTATATTATTGTACTTTAAAGATTTTGACAAATTGTAACAAAATTGACGTGCGGCAGTCCGCCAATTTTTTAATATAAAAAACTGCCCATTTCAAAAAATTTGTTAGTTTGTAACCCATTTTAAAATTTTCGATAAATTTTTTTGTCCAAAAGGAAAAATATTGTGTAAATACATTTTTTATAATTACATTTTATTAATATTCATATTTACACTGTAATTGGTGCGGGTTCGTTGGACTGGAACTGTCAGTCAACAGACATTGATTTCTAGATTCAACACCCGATCATGGTGTGTGCTAACCCGTTAACCCGTTTATTCCTCTTGATCACCACATAGAAAAGCCTAGAAGCCAACATAGTCCAATGGGTTACAACTTACTAAGAGATAAGAAATCACCAAAAGGAAATATGCCAATAGCTTGTGTCTGGGAGGCATGGAAGCCACGCTTCCACATGTTTCTCTCATTTAAAAAAATCTTTACTATCCTGAGTCGTCGGATTTTATTTGAAAGTAATTTTTTCAATAATATTTTTTACATTCGTAAGAGTTGAACTAAAACTTTTTTTTTATGAATTCAAATTTTTTACCACTTGAACCAACTCTGCTACTTCTGCATGTTTCGTTTTGGAGTCCCAAACTAAACAAAAAAAAATAACTTCTCTCCTGCAGGTTTTTTTTCATTGGGATTTACCGCGAGAGAGTTTTATTAACGTTCTGCAACTTCAAAAGAAAGAATTTTGTGCCAAATAATAGCCGTCACAATAATCGGCTACTGAGATTTTTAGTTAGGATGTCAGGTAGAACGTTATCTATGGTGTAATTATTTTTCATATTTATTTACATATAGTAGCTTGCCCCTCCATTTCAAAAAAAAAAACTTACTCTTACTAAAACTCACAATTCACCGCTCTCTTAACCCAACTCTCTTCCCCTTTTCTTCCTCTCCAATCCATATAGCATTATAGTAACTGGTCTAAGCAGAATTCTCCAAAAATGGCAACAGCAGTACATGCACCCTCACATAAAGTGCCTTCCCTCGTAGCTCCCGATGGCCTAAGGGGCCGTTTGGCCTTGAGATCATCTTTCTTGAGGCATCCTTCACTCCATCTCTTGATGACTCCTTCTATCAAGCAACCACAGCCCCGTGCTTCCGCTGCTCCACGTGTCGTCGCGCGGGCCGCGTCCAAACAAGCCTATATCTGTCGTGATTGCGGGTTAGCATCTCTCCTCTTTGCCTCGTGTTTTAGCAGCGGAAGCGCAAACACGAAAACTATTGTACCTTGAACCGGTTTTGACTCACATAGGAGACTCTTTTGCCCGTCTTGAATTTTTCACGTAAATCTAGTTAGCTATGTGGTGATGCAGGTACGTTTACCAGGACAGGACTCCCTTTGATAAGCTTCCTGACAATTACTTCTGCCCTGGTAAGCTCAAACTCCACTGGTCCATTGTCTTAAAATTTTAAGTCGGATACGAAAATTCTAACTTGGTATAAAAACTGAATGGGCCAACTGAATTGTGGTAAGCAATTCACCAATGCTATATGATAATGTGCCACCGAGATGAAACACGTAAACAGCAAGTTCTTCCTATTCTTGTTATAATTCAGAATGGCTGTTCTAAAGGGATAAGGTTACCCTGTAGGGTAATCTAAACTGGTGGCTGATACTTCACTAATTAAGATGTTGGTGCCCTTCCTTATCCTATGAGATATTACTTTATTTTTTTAATAAGTTAAATTTTATTATAACAATACTTGCGTCAGAAGAAGAACCCGAGATCTTAGGACTGTCGGCCTCTTCAAAACTTTGTTACGATAAAATTCTTTGGAAAAAAATCGCACCAGAGAAAGAGTACCAAAAATAGCATTAACCACCAAATAATCAAAATCGGTTATACTTCATTGGTTTGGTTTGGACTAGGGATTTAGTTTAACATTAGCCACCAAATAATCAAAATCGGTTATAATATTTGTCCATCCAACTTTGTTTGGTATTTAGAGTTGAGCCCTCGGGCCGGCCTGACTCTCTCAATAATTTCTTTTTCATTCAGAAGATTTGAACCCGAAACATTTTTCAAAAAATCAAAATCTCTTATTACTTGTACCAACTCCTAGCGATCATCAATATATCCAATTTTGTTTAGCACTGATGGACTTAAGTTTGTTGATACAGTTTGTGGTGCTCCCAAGAGGAGGTTTAGACCGTACGAGCCTAAGGTGTCCAAGAATGCCAATGCCACTGACGTCCGGAAAGCAAGAAAAGCTGAACTCAAAAGGGACGAAGCAGTAGGGTGAGTACATTTCCTCTCAATTCAACTATGTTTGGTGTGCAAATTAGTTGGAAATTCATTTTGTTTACAAAACAAATTATTTAAAAAAAAAATTCATTTGGAAATTTGTTTATTGACCAGATTTAAACATTGTTTTAAAAAATACGGCCCGATCGATCAGACGCATTGACTCCGGTACATAGCCTAAAGAAGTTGGATCATGTTCTGCAATCCATTTCATGGTGATAAATATCGGCTGATACACTGTTGTTGTTTCTTTGCAGGCGAGCTTTGCCAATTGCAATAGTGGTTGGAGTGATTGCTCTTGCTGGTTTATACTTCTACCTCAACAGCACATTCCAAGGATAAATAAACTGCTAGAATTGCAATATTGTTCTTGTTCTGTTTGAAGCAGAGAGGACAATTTCATGTATCCTGCTCAGCTTGATGAAATTTTGTTTATTCCAACCTTGTATCATCATCCATGGTCACAAACCCTTCAGACATTCTTGGCAAGACATTCACCAACATGCAGCTTTTCTTTCGAAACCAACCGATATCTACACGCTGGACGAGCTACTCCGGATTTGAGCCGGGTAGGAGCACAAAGGTGGCAAGGCATATTAGCTCCGGGGAGTCGTTCGGCTCCACGGCATCCTTGTGAAAACGGGTGGCCAAGTAGATGATATGATCTAAAAGCAAAGCAACTTGGCGATGGTAGAGAAAAACCAGCTGGGGCAAAATGATCAGAGATTCATATTTATCATCATGTCCAAGCACGATGTCAAAATTTTCATGTCCCTATCTATTAAATGAGTTGGAAGAATTGATGAAAATACGAAACTTATTCGGCGTAACAAAAGAATTTACATACTATAGTTACATGAACAAGGCCAGCAGTTGTTACTCCTGCAGTACAAAGGAACCTTCTATTCTTTTCTGCACCAGTTGTGAAGGAGAGAAGCTGGAAGTAGAATACGAGTCGCCCGTACTGGACGACGGTGCAGGCTTGAACTCGTAAGGGCCGTCCTTGACTCCCCAGACCTGTTACCACGAAAGAATGAGGCTGAAATAGCTCAGACTATTGATACATCGTTAATAGATAGATGACTACGAGATGCAAGGCCGTCAAAGTTACCTGATTTCCATCATCATCATAACCCCTATCCCATGTGTGCACTTCATTGTTCTTCAAAATTGTGAGTTCGGATGTGCAGTACATAGCCCCGTTCTATCACAGGCGAAGAATTTCGATTAGAGACATAGAGCAGCACAAGCTGGATCCTGGTAAGAAAAGCAAAAGGCAAATACCCATGAATTGGCGAATCCCCCAGGCGGAGTAGAGCCCTCATACAAGCAGCGCTTTCCCCTGTCGCAGCGTTTGAGATGTATTGTTGTCAAATGTTCTGCAATATCCTGCAAACAAATGTCTTAAATCATATCTATGCTTCATAATTTTTATCAAAACATAACAGTATCCGATATCAACTTCTACTTTTGCTCAAAAGAAAAAAAGAGACTAAGCTCTCACTGAAAGGGTAGTGTCAATATAACTTTTCCAATACGGAATCGAAGATAGAAGGGTGCGACTAAATAAAAGAGAAAGCGAGGCAACAATGTCTTCGCATCCATTTCGTCTAGCAGAATCTAGAAGAACATGATGGGTTGAGAAAGATGAGACTTACACCGATGACTTCTTCGGGTTGGGGACGTTGGTCTCTTGGACGGTCACAGAAGTTTCTATACTCTTCTGCATCTCTAATGGCATATGTACCCACCTGTCCATTAAAAGGGAGTCCAGTTTCTTCAGTACCATTCAAACTACTTCCTGTATATACAGAGAAGGAGAACTAGTCCAAGCTTTTCAAAGTGGCAACACCATACATAATTCCAAACTATAAAAAAAATTTGCAGCATTAATCTAGAAACTAATAACAGGAAGGTAATAGGCGCAAGAGTAGAAGAAGAAAACGCAAGAGCGAATTTTTCTGAGTGGACAAACAACAGAATTCACAATTCTACAAGAAAAGGGCAAGAGGTGCACGCACCTCAACATCGCATTTCAACTCCTTCGGACAAGGCTTTACCATATAAAACCTCTGCAACCACAGCATAGCACTTTGATCAGGAAACTCGATAAAAAGTTTGGATGAAACGCAACATACAGCATTTGATCACATTGCCAAGCTACGTTTATTACCTGGCGAAAGGGCTTCTGGGGAGTTCTCCAGAAGGCCTAAAACAACAAATAGAAACACACATCAAGAAACAGCAGCAAGAAACCACGTAGCGAGAAACCTCACAAACCATGGGGTCGATGAGCAACCTGTTCGAAGTACAACACCTTGGAACCATCCACCATATCAGCCGCCGGGCACGTAAGCCACCTGATGATCATCAACACACAGCATCCAACAAGTTCAGCATTGCAACCAAACTAAAGCCAACAACTTTAGATTGTCCCAACTCCTAAGATGGTACCTTATATTGAAATAATTATCCGGGTCCCTCGAAGCCTGCTCCCTCGTGAACTAACCACCAAACACAACACAAAAACACATCCATATCACATGGAATCACTCCAAAATTGGGTAAAATAAGAGGAAAAGATTGAACCTTTTCGCCGCTAAGGGACTGGGAAACGAGGCGGGCGTGGTCCCAGCGAGTAGTGGACTTGGTGAGCCTCTTGACGAGGATGGCCCCACCAATTAGCACCAGGGTCTTCACCACCAGCCCCCTGGCTCTGCCCCAACCCCCGGGCTCCTCGTCCCCCGAACTCGAACCCGAACCCGAGCCAAAACCCAGAATCATAACCATGACGGGGAGGTAAAATCCGATGCCGGAATCGGGTTCCTCAGGTGGAAATCAGCTGGGGAATTCCAGGTCGGAGAAGTCCCCTCATAGTCAAAACCAGCTGAGAGACTATACCAGAAAAACCCACCAGACCCCAACCCAAAGAAGCAACTCGTTGACTTCGTGGTTCCTTTGACTTGGGTTAATTACGAGCAAACAAGCAGCCGGAGAGGAGAGGGAATGTATCGTGGGTGACTATGGTGGTGGATGAGCTCTGTCTTCCATTTCTTTTCTTTCCTCTCTCTTACCAATATGACGTTAAGTGGCTGATCTGTTCTTGGGCCTGGCTTGTTGAGTGGACCCAGGAGGTCCAACTAGTCACGGGCTTTTCGGCCCGGTCCGCAATAAACTACGGATCGAATTCAAATTGAATTTTTTAATTTGTTCGAAATTTTGAATTTTTTTTTAATTCCTAAAAATTTTGGGAAAAAAGAAATGAATAATTGAGTTTGTACTTAATGTTCCAAATTAGGTTGTGTATGTATCCATAGGTCTGAAGGAATCGAAGCTCAATTGGGTATCATCCCTTTTTCCTCTTTTTTTTCAAATTTGATGATATTTTTTATACATATTCGACGAATTATTTAGCGAATCAAATTAACAGATTTGAAATATATGGATTGTATGAATCGAATACGAAATTGAGATTTGTTTGAGCCCGTTCGATTCTGAACCAAATCAAATTGAATCCAAATTAGATTCAATTAATGATCACCCATAACCTCACTATTTGGATATTCATTGGATCGGATAATTCAAGTTCGTGATTATAAAGGATACAAAGTTTAACTTATCATACCGGTGGTTAATGGTTGGTTTGTGTTCTTATAGTTAATACAGAATTACGCAATCACATGGAACAAAATTCGCAACAAGTGGGACAATCAATTGCCGGTTACTGTCCACTGCAAGATTCTTAGAGAATTGGGAGCTCTGCTTCAAATATGTACTCCTTTGTGTACTAAATTGCCATTTTTCCAAACTATACCAGATTTTTATTGGACTGATTTAGGTTCAAATTAGATCACACACAAAAAGTTACAGAGTTTTTAACACATCTGCATTTTCAGGACTTAAATTCGAGACTACGGATTAATCTAAACCAACAGTCAAGATGAGAATATGCAGCAGAAGAAACCAACCATATGGACCCGATGACTGCTATTCTTAATAGACTTGCTCCTACGATTTAGAGAGTAGTTAGTAGCATATTGGCCTGAAGTGAGGCACAATGTCAGTAGAAATTAACAATCCAAAGAGAGTGCAGAGGAACGGAAAGAGGACTTGCAACTTGCTATTAGCTGTTCAAAGAAAGCATCAGAGGATCCCTCTCATGAGACCCTCGCGGGCTCCGCGGCTAATGCTACCAACTGCAGATTCAAGAACAGAGAGGCCCTTCCCCTCCGCACGATCCGCGGAGTCGGTGAAGCAGTGAAGTGGAGCTTGCCAGTTTGCATCCTCTAGCACTGCCCCTACCTCAAATGTCATCACATGAGCCTTCATCCCTGCAGTAGGCAACAGGAAGCAAAAACAAGAACATAAGAACACCAGGCATCAACATGAACATACAGACGCAACCACACCCGACATGTCGAGTACTATCAAATCCTCCTAATTATATTGTTTTAATTCGTGAGACTTGGACCTTAAGAGAATCTAACTCTCTTACCAGTTCAACTCTCATCTGAATTCTGAAATTGAGTTTGCTTTCAACGAATCCAACAAAAATTCTTGTTGTAATACATCACTAGATTTCACATCTCTTTCAAATAAAATTTATTGGATCAAAGTCTGCACGAACTTAAATTCGCCTCATTTGTCATGAAACGAGCATTATACGACCATAACATGAGATGAGATCAATCCATTCTAGTATTAGTTTAGAATTTTTATATTAAACCCGAAATCTTAAACACACGTACAATTGAACAACAAGGACAGATTCTGACTCTAAATAGAGAACCCAACTCAAAGATCAAACCTTTACCCCGACAGGTTCGGCCTAATGACTCAAGTCATAATAAGAATTGATAGAAATTCATGGTTCAAATCCGCGTGGATTACCGGTGTAAAAGACCCAGTGAACAGGTCTCTTGGAGACAACATCCTCGTAGTACCAAATAAACTCCACCTTGGTCCACACGTTACAAAGGAACCCATCGACGTGCCGCTGTCCGAGGTACTCCGCCCCGGCGAGCCAGTCGGGGCGGAGGATCCCGACCGGGAAGGACAGGACACGGCACTCCTTCTCCTCCTCCTCGGAGAAGGTGGTGGTATAAATGTAAGAGGTGCCATTGTCCCATTCGAGGTCATAGAGGAGCTTCCCGAGCTGGTTCTGGATGATGTTGAAGTTGCGGCCGTTGGGCCAGTCGTACCACAGCTCCGTCACCTGGAGGCTGCCGCTGTTGTTCATGAAGAGGGTCGAGTGGAATTGGTGGGGCCATGTCGATGGAGTTGGGTCCGAAGAGGAGGTGGCAAGGAGGAGGAGGAGGAAGAAGAAGAAGGAGAGTGCCATTTTTCTTGGTAACAGATTACAAGTGAAGGGCCGCATCATAAAGGGAAGGCCACAAATGGCTGGAGAAGAATTTTTCCTCATGGTGGTCCCCCCTGTATGGCGTTTTTCGGTTCCGAATTCACCGCTGTCGGACCTTATTTACGGGGTGATAGCTTCGATGATGTTTTTGACATGGTGAGTTCAAAATCTCATTAAAAAATCTAAATCTCTTACCAAAAAATATTTGGCCTGACGATACAAAACATAGATGATTTGACAGAAATCCAAAGCTTAAACTCTAGCAATTGGTGTAAAATAAAATATAAAAAATATACTCGAATAAGAATAGGTCTTATTAGAGTCCATACTCAAATTTAATTTAGATTAGTATGTACAAATATCAATAAAGAGAGGACAATTTGTGTTACTGGACCAAGACGTCAACTAATGAAAGAAATCATGTTTTCAGAAAGAGAGAAAAAAAACTAATGAAAAAATCATGTCCTAATTCATTTGCTAGAGTTGCATATAGTACAGTGATTCTGAAAACTTAGAGAACAAAAGATCAACATCCTCAAGTTTTACCAAATATAAAGTATTAAAATCATTATTATTAATTTCTAAACTTAAATTTATATGATGAATAAACACCAGGAGAAGTTCTTGTTCACTCTTACAAAGAGACAATGGGGAAACTAGCAGTACATCTTTGCCTGTGAGGTGCTAACTTTATTCTTTCTCATGTACAATGGCGCTTTAACTCTCTAGGATCCTGAAACTTCAATCCCAAAATCCAGGAGTTTCACTGGTTACCAGCGACAGGGCCCCCTGGGTACTTCTTAATGTCGTCCCATCCTCTTACCCATGGCTGACCAGGTGTTGCCCGTGTTTCCGGCGGAGCATTGTTGAGGTTGGTTGTTACCTTCTCGTGGACTGCTTGGAACACCTGTATCAACAATTATGAGCATGTGATCCGATAACGATGAAACATTAACACACATGTTCGGGCGGAGAAACTCCATTCTTACAGGATTCACGCCCACGGCCTCTGGGGGTTGCTCCTGGCTCGTTAACCACTTCCACAGATCTGGGTTTTCCTGCAGATGAACAGAAAGAATGAGGCATAGAAGCCGATAACAGGACAACGGTTACGTTCCACACTGTCATACTTCTATCTAATCAAGTTACACATCATCTTGCTTTAAATATTGCGAAATGAGATATTTGAATATCATGAGGATTGCACTTAAAATGGATGGCATTTCAGCCTTCAGGTCCGTCTAACATAAGATCCATAGAGGAAAACAAAAGCAATCTACCATGGAAATAATAGAGGGAGAAGGCACAAGTTAAAGTAGAGGACCCCATCTGTAGAAAGCCAGCATATAACTTAACCTAGTATAAGCAACCATAACCAAAATAGAGTAAACGTTTTCAATGATCACCCGGAGCGATGAATTGGGACCATCGCACATCTATCCTAAAGTAAGACCTCAAGCAAGTGCATCAATTCAAGTACAGAGCTCTGCATCAGCTAAAACTGTGGAAAGATCAGATGATGTGACATGTGCGCATTGGATGTTAAGTCTTCAACGCATACCTTGGTGAATGGTGACATTAACATATAACACATTCATTGAACAATTAATGACCTAAACCCCTTGGAGCTATAATCAACATTCAAAACAAAGCAACCTGATTCGAAGCTCAGGAACCAACCATAGACTGAAAATCCACAAAAAACACCAACTAAACAGTTACAAAACAAAGAAATCCGCCGACCAACCACACCAACATTCGTTAACATAAATCGCAAAGCAATGGCCGCAATTAGGTGAATTGCGACATCAACCTATGACATCTTAATTTCTGATCAGATTAACAACCCGAACACTATCTGCAAAACACCAACTAAACAACTAACAAAACAAGGGACACGACCGTCGCAAGTGTTAAGAACCCCCCCGGCATCTAATAACATAAATCGCAAAGCCAACACGGAGGGAGGGAGGGAGGGAGGCTACATTGATGAGATATTACCAAATCAAGGACGTGAAGGAGCGCTCGAATCCCGGGTTCGTCCATGGAGTGGATGTGCTCCTCCACCCATTTTCCCAGCACCAAATCCAGCTCCAGAAACCCTCTCTGCCTACTCCTATACAACAACCTTCACAACACCCAAAACAAAAACAAAAAAAAAATTAATTAGTAACCGAGAAAGGGATCATAAAGAGCTCTTTTTCTTTAGCCGGGAATTAAATAATTTATTAATTCAAGCAACAGGCACCGAAAAATAAAAAAAAATTGGAAAACGGAGGATCAATCAAGTGAAGGGAAACCTGTTGAAAAGGCGTCGCTTGGTCTCTTCGTCGGAGAGATCGATCTTCGTCAATCCGGCGTCGTTGCGGGTGTCGGTCGAGTACGACCACGCGCACTGGGGCCTGAGAAGACCCGCGCGTGGAGAGGGAGAGGGAGAGGGAGAGGGAGCGGGGATCCTGTAGGTGGGGGAGTTGAGGAGGACACGGTGGACGTTGACCAGACACCTTCTCAGGCTCCCCATCGTTTGTTTCTTCTGAACTTTCGAGAGATTGTTTCCGGTGGATTCGATTTTGGGGTTTTTTATGGGTGGGGCGTCGTCGTCGTGGCCGTGTTTGGGCCAGGAAACGGGTTCGGGTTTGGTTTATGAAAATGGAATTAGAGAAAAGTCTCGAATCAATTTTCTTCTATAAACGAATTAGGAAGTTGTTCTGACTAATAAAAAAAATTGGATTTATTAAATTTCACGAATGCAATAAAAATCTTACAAATGTTATTAGTTCGAAAAACATTAGTCCCCACTCAATTCAATTTTGTAATTAGGATATATTTTTGGTTACGACACTTGTGTAATTATTTTTGGTGATTCTCGGGGTTATTAATTTTTACTTATAAAAAATGCCGATGCTCGTAAATGGATTTCATCATTTTGACCAATCAAATATTACAAATGTGGATTTACAAATGAATCCGACATGCTTAACTAAACAAACATAAACCAACCAATATTTAAAACAACCGATAAAAATGTCATTATAGTGTAAAATAAGAAGTTCCGAGGAACCTATCTGTTGGTCCAAGCAACGTGGTCGTGTGTGACAAATTGTTCGTTAATGAGGAGATTACTGTCTCAACGATCCGGCCTTTAGAAGTTAATTTCGCGCCTTTCTGCAAAGAATTTCCCTGTGATTTGCTGGTCTGGGAGGAGGGCAAGCCAAACTCCAGTATCTGCAGCATCCTCCGCTGCTACATTACCCGCCCAACCTGTCATTGCTGTCTTCACCCACCCCGGGCAGTAGCAGTTGACGAATATCTTCTCGCCTTCGGGTCGATCCGCGAGGTCCCTCGCCACGAGCCTCGTGTAAGCATTCACTCCGAGCTTCGACATTGCGTAGTCGGTGTAGTTCTGAGGCCAGCAGCCAGACGCCCAGGTGCCATCTTCCACTTGCTGCAGGAAACCCGAAATGGTCGCGTCTATGAATTCCTCTGTCAGGTTTTCCACGTCGCGGAGTCGTTTTCTCAACTCTGAATCTGATATCTTCTGTTAGGAAGAAATGCACCGAAGACATAAATCACATATCTTACTCGGCTCGAACCTAGATTAGCAAAAACACGACTTAAAGGAAACAAGAGTCATTGCCTACATTTCTCTTGCCATTTAATCTGCCTAGCCGTGAGCTCACATTGACAATGCGAGCACCTGCAGCAGAAGGTCTCATTAACGGGATCATTGCTTTGGTGACATTTTTCGTCCCGTAATAATTCGTATCCATAACTTTTCGAGCATATTCGATCGAAACATCAGACCCCAGAGTATGACTAACTCCCGCATTATTCATCTGCAAACCAAACAATCACTCGGAACGTCAAAACCCGACAGTTCTCGACTCTGAATACCAAAGACGGGACGTTACCAGGATGTCAATGCCGCCATAGGTCTGCTGTATCCACTCGGCAAACTGCTCGATGGAATCACTGTCAACAACATCAAGCTGATGAAATGCCACACTCAAGCCTAGTTCCTGTAGGACATTAGTGGCTTCAACGCCGGCGCTGCTCTCTCTCGATGTAAGAACAACAGACAAGCCATGTCCGGCCAGCTGCCTCACAATCTCGAACCCTATACCTCTATTAGCGCCGGTGACGACGGCCACAGTTTCCGATGACCACCACCTGCGAAACCATCCGGTTAAATATACACTCTCTCCAAAATTTCGTATTCAACGCAAAATCTTAAGACCATGATAGTTAAAATTTTTCATGTTTATAAACAAGTCTCATCACGCTGTCTGTCTAAGAAGATCGTGTGAGAACAATCAACACGCTAACAATATATTTTAGCTGAATTTTCCAGATTTATACAAATCCTATCACAATATGACCAGAAATTGCATGTAATTTGCATTTTCAATGAGCAATATTTGTAGTTTTACAAATCCCATGCAGAAACAACGACTGAGTAAATATAAATACATCAATTTTTGTAGTGCATTAATTCTTTATTATTTTCGTATGAACAAAACAAAATAACAAGATCATTGAATATAGAAAGAAAAAGTTAACCTTTGGTGATCGGAGTAAGGGATGGTGCGAAGAAGGGAAATCTCGTGGATACCTTCCAAAGCTTGCTCGTTACCTTCCATGTCTTCTCCTATTTGATAATTCCTTTTTTGTTACCATTTACGTTCTTGTGGGTAAGTAGTTAATTCTGATTTCTAGGATCTGAGAGACGTAGGGGGGAACTTTTTGGTAATGGAAAAATCGAAATCTCCCAATAGTTTAGGATCGAGTTAGAAACTGTATGACGTGTTGTTTTAGTTTAACGTATTTGCAGATCGATATTTGGAGTTAAAAATAGTTGATTGAGAAAGATGTAACATTTTTTCTTTGAATTCTTTTTAAATAATAATCTTAGCTCTTATAAAATAAAATTAAAGTTTTCAATTATTAGTATTCAACCATTGAATTTGTGGCGTCCGTCTTTTTCTTCATTAAAGATTCACACTGCAGGACGAATCACGTGCCACATTCATCTCCATGGAAACAAATTTGTGGCGAACGTTTCGTGGTCCTAATAATTTGATATTTTTTTATATGTATCCTATTAATTTGATACGAACGTTTTCGACCCAAGATTTTACGGATTTAATTTTGTCTTTTTGTGCCATTAAATAGAGTTGTATTCAAGCATGAATATTGAATACGATGAACTATATAATTAATTTATTTTAATATCATATTAAAATATTTATATCAAATTGAAAATTAGAAGATGTCACACTCGAAGATATACTTTAATAAAAAAATCACAATTTATCCTTATCAACAAACATTTTATTACAGATAAAATTCAAAGGAGTTCAAGATATGAATCCTCCGATCCGACTAATCTAATTGCGAGTCATCTATCACGGCAGTTAAACCAGTGATAACGTCAATCAAATCGGTTGATCCAAAATGTTCAAAATTAATTTTTTTTAATGATTTTTAGTTTGTTATACAACATAACAATTTTATTTAAAAAATCGGGTTGATTGACAATCTAACCATTCCGACCAAAAAACGGATAAAACATTGCATATATATCCACTAAAACGTAAGCGCTGATGCCATTCCCATGTTCTTTCCTGTCCGGTAGCCATTGATTTTCTCACCATGTTTGCCACGTTGGAATTTTATTTATTGTTTTACGGAAAGAGCCAAGGGGAAATTTACGTGTCTCACTAGGGACATCGGTAATCGATCAGGCCCCTCATGGACACGTGGTGCAAACCCAATTGCCCAATCATCTCCCTCCACCCCTCCATAGAAGATTGGTGAATTGAAAATATCCGAAGCAAACCATAATCGTATAAAGAGCTAGACAGTGGAAGTGGGTCAGGGGCGACCATAGAAGCTGAAGTCTTTCTTCGGGTACTATTGCTTTCTATTCTTGCTCTCCCTTTTTTTCTCTCTGTTTCTTTTCTCTTGGAACCCGAGGTAGAGGAATTCCTTTAGAAAAATTGCTTCTTTTAATGATTCTCTGGACGGGTTTAGGGTTTCAGTAATAATGGATGCTTAAATTGGATGGTGTACTTTAGCAATTGTAGTTTTTCCTTTATAGGTAACTTGGACCTTGTCGGGTTTGAACTCTGTAAAATCATTCAACGTCTCGCTTTCGCAATTGTAGTTGTTGGTAAGAAACTTGAATTTTCTTTTAAAAAATATTGGATTCGAGCTTTACGAACGGGACCCGGTGTGTGATTCAGAGGTTTAAAAAACATGGGAAGGTGTACTTTGTTAAGTAGGTGGATGTACTTTTAATTGCTATGGCTTTTGTTATACTCTGGCTACGGTTCTCAGTTTCCCTTTTGCAAGTTTTATGGATCCTTAATTGAGCAGCAGCCTTAAAGTTTTGGTAGGCAAGATGGTTGGCCATTCGAGAGGCTGCGTGCCTTTGTTGGCTATAATACTCATGGTGCTCGGCCTATGCTGTCCACGAGCTTCCGCGGAACACGATAGTAGGATCAAATCGGCGACTTTCCTGTCTCCCTTGTTTGTGTTGGGACCTGGATCGGTGGAGAACAGATACTATTACAACATTGACTTCCCTGAAGGTCATGTTGCTGTCAAGGGCTTTAATGGCGAAGTGATCGACGAGGCTGGGAATCCGGTTCCTCTCCATGAAACGTATCTTCATCATTGGCTTGTCGGAAGATACTTCCAGCGTAAGGGCACCGAAGCTTTGGTGGATATTGAAGAGAACATATCGCGACCCGCAGACTATATGTTGGCTGGGAACAGTGGAATTTGCCAGGGTAATGCTCTGGGGCAGTACTTTGGCCTTGGATCGGAGACTCGAAGAACGGCTACCGATGTCCCTGATCCTTACGGAATAGAAATTGGTAATTCTGCTGTGATTCCCGAAGGCTACGAGGAGAGATGGCTGCTTAACGTGCATGCTATCGATACGAGAGGTGTCGAAGATCGGCTAGGATGCACCGAATGCAAGTGCGACCTGTACAACATCACCGTCGATGAATATGGTAAACCTTTGACACCGGAATACAAAGGAGGTCTGCGATGTTGCTATGACCATACGCAGTGCAAAGTGAGACAGGATTTCCCGGGTGTTCGAAGAAATCTTTACTTGCGTTATACAGTGAAGTGGGTTGAGTGGGACAGCAATGTGATACCTGTGAAAATCTACATAATGGATGTCACTGATACCGGGAAAAGGTCTAATGATACGAAGTTGGGTCCACGAAATGGCTGTCAGGTACATTGACTTCTTGGACCATAATACATAAGCTTTGATATTTCGGTAATTCAGATAGTATTAGAGACATGATCAGAATAGTTCTATTGCTCATATCATGGCTAACCTATCTGTCTGGTCAAAAACCTGATTGGAGCAGATTGAGTATGAAATTAAAGCTTGCAGCAACGCTGGGGCGGGGAATGCGTGCATTGATAATAAAAGAACAAATGTGATCATGCCAACGGGTGGCTACGTTGTCTATGGTGTTGCCCATCAGCACACTGGCGGGATTGGTTCAACGCTTTATGGACAGGTATTTAAAGATTCGAGTCACGACAGTGTGCAAATATTTTGTGAGTTCACCGATTCAGGACCTGAAGCATTCTGGTCTCGCTTATTGAATTTGTTAAGTCGTATCTGTCTGCGGAGTTTTCTGAAGTGACAGTTATTGTTTAAGTTGACATGTCAGTGCTTGATCTCTCGTTCAGGATGGCCGTGTAATATGCACTTCAATGCCAATTTATGGACAAGGCGAGGAGGCGGGAGATGAGTTGGGCTACATCGTAGGAATGACCACCTGTTATCCTAGATCCGGGTCTGTGAAGATAATGAATGGGGAGAATCTAGTCCTGGAATCCAACTACAGCAGCACGCTGCAACATACGGGAGTAATGGGCTTATTCTACCTTTTGGTAGCAGATCAGACACCAATGGACACGCCTTTCTATCATCATTCACTCGTTCATGTAAGTCCCTCTTGCACATAGCAATCTTTCATGTCGCTCGAATCACGAAAAGTTGGTTGACAATCATATGGTAGAATAACAATTCCTTAAGCAAATGTGTAGCAATGACTAGCTTAGATGACTCACTTGATAGAATAACACAGCGAGACAGACGCAAAGATTGTGTTCCGTTCATCTTACCGAAATGAGTAACCCCAACTGTTAGTATATATGTCCTAGAGACAATCCTAGTAAGGGCATTGTACTTGATCACATTCAGTTATTTAGTATTATTAATAATACTTGGCATTACACTCATTGAATATATTGTTTGATTGTTTGTATATATTCATGTTAGTGTTCCCATGAACTAATGTTTTCATTGAGAATGTGAGATCTCAGATGACTATAAATATAGTTCTTAAACAGCCACAATCAATGATCATCGAGAATGGGATATCGATGATGCGATTGAGATTGGTGTGCGATCTGCATCATATCCTTAGAGGATGTAGTGGTTCTCACAACTACGAGATACTAGGTATTTCATGATGGATGCACAGATACTTTGGAGAGTATTGGCATGCCCGACCGAGAAATCGTTTGGTGTATTCTATTTACGTGTCTACAGAAGTATCGGTTTGTGGAGTAGTGTAATAGTCCTCCGACTTGAGGTCAATACGCACGACATGTACGTAGTGATGTACTTTGACTATGACCAACGCTTGCACTCCTGACGGGGTAGATACGACATGTGTTAGGTACATCACGAAGTGCATGTGCGTGGTAGTTGAGCCAAGAATAGGATTCATTCCTCAAATAGACTTGGAGAGGATACTTGTCTTCTTATAACTAATTGGATCGTTAGTCATTGGCCAATGCACGTCACTTTTGGAATGGTATCTAAAAGTGACAACATGATCAATTAGTAGAATGAGATAATATGATTAAGTTATTTGAATAGACACTTAATCATGTTCAAGACTTAATCGAGTATTCGCGAATGAAAGGACCGTATCACTGTGAGCTTCACATTACAGGTAGTTGCAGTATCCTCGCAACGTACCTCATATGTTGAGATTGTCTGGTCTATTGTCTAGGGTTCGACTAAGACCATTGGTTCGACTAATCGCTTGACATGTGAGGGCCTATGGGTCACACAACAAGTAGTCTTGGTTTACGAATTGAAGTTGGTTAGATTAAATATTGATTTGATCAAGAATATTTAATCTATAGAGAAATATTATAATTCTATTAGATAGAATTATAATTGTAATTATTTAATTAAATTGGATTTAATTAAATACTAATATGTATAGTAAAATCTATTAGATGTTGGACATATTGACTGGGTCAAGAAAATAATAGAATGGGCTTGGAGGCCCAAAAGGGAAGTCAATGTTGGAAGCTACTAAGGGCTTCCAACCTTGCCTCCTGCGAAACCTACTCCTAAAAGGGTAGGAGTTGGTTAATTATTTTACTATATATACATGTGTGGGTATCAAGGGTTTTGACACACAGAAATTTATTAACCTAGATACAAGACACATATTTTCTCTAGTTTCTTCGATAAAGAATTCTCCTAGCGAATTCTCGAAGATTTCAACTGTCAAGGAATTCGTAGACGAGGACTACGTGGATACCGTAGTTGAGGATCGATCTACAACGCACTGTAAGCATCCTCTAACGATGTTATCTTGATTTTATGTTATACAGCCATGATCAGATTCGGTGTTGGTGAAAAAGTTTTATCTTCCGCTGCTGCGAACCTAGGGTTCGTATTTATAAAACCCAACAGTGGTATCAGAGCTTCGGGCTGATTTTATGGCTGTATACATATATCTGTGTTATTCGATCTGATATATACGACTGGTATATAATTAAAATAAAAAAAAACGGGGAGCGCCTCGGATGCGGCTCCGCGTCGTCAACGACGTAGACGGCCACGCGCCGAACCACCACGCACGGCCACCACGGACGAGCTCGGCTCGTCGCGATCGGTGTCGTGGTGTCGACGGTGAGCACCGGTGCGGCGTCGATCGTCGCATGTCGTCGAGGCGTTGTCGGTTTAATTTCCGCCCGCGTCGTCGACGGACCGCGGCTATCGCACGCCGTTTCACCAAGATCGGCTACCACCGACGAGCTCGCCTCGTCCTGAGCGTCGTCGTGGTACTGACGGTGACAATCGGAGTTGCTCCGATGGGGAGATCCAAGCTTTCGAAGCTTCGCCGACGAGTTCGAGCTTTCGGAGCTCGATTTCGACGCGCACACGCGAAAACCCGGCGGTTTGGGACCACCGGCGTGATCCACGCGTCGCGATCTACACAACGGCACCGCCGGTGACGAGCGGCGTTGCGCCGTTCGGCCGATGGTTCTCAGGGACTAATCTGCAATTTTCCAGGGACTTGGTCTTGGAAATTTGATATTCTTGAGGGGCGTCTTTGCAAATTCAAGAAATCTGAAATTGCAGATAAGCCCTTGGGGCCTTGCTGAAATTTCGTCTTTATGGTTAATTACGATATGGTACCTGGATTAATCATGAAATTGCAATCTAGTCCACGGTCAATTGCAGGGACTTATTTGTAAATTTGCTTGTATGGAAAATTACAGTTTGGTCCTTCGACTTTTCCTGAAATTTCAGATTGGTCCTCGGATATTTCTGAATTTTCGGGATAGCTGGCAAATTACTATTTGGTCCTTGAATTAATTCTATAATTGCAATTAGGTCTCTGGACTGAACTGAAAATAATGAATTAGATTCTAATTACTGTTTACATTTAATTTCTAAGTTGGATCTTATGAAATAATATGTGGACAAATGAATGGATCTTGTTTGAGCAAGTTAAATACCCGTTAAAATGTTCCTCAAACTTAAATATGGTTTTCATTTAGAATGAATGATGTCTTCCGTCATAATTAAGAGAAACCGAGATTTCGTTCTATAGTATTTAAGACCCAAGTCTTTTGCTTGGAACTACGTCTTATGGAACTCTTATAGGGACATGTAAATGTCGCCGTGTGATGGTTGTAAACCACCTAAATTATTTCACTAGCCCAAGCAAGGAAATAATGAGGGGACATCGATTGGACTGGGTCCGATAACTAGGAATTGTATGAACTACAATTGGTTTGGATACCTACCAGTTATGCTATTACAATCACCAGCCCAAGCAGGGTTGTAATAGTAGGAATGTGGATCCTAGTCCATTAAGATTTATATTAGATATAAATTCGTACTCTTCCGATGAGGTCGTTGAGTATGTGAAAATAATGGAGACAAAATAAAGCTAAAGGCCGAGTTTATTTTGATTGCTGAATGATGATCATAGGAATTATGTGTTTAATTTCCGTTTTAACTTATTTCCTTTAGGTATGTTGAAATGGCGAACATGTCATTGAGATTTATACTGGAATCAAACAAGTTGGCTAGGCCAACCTTTCTGGATTGGCACCGAAATATGCGTTTGATGCTAAGGCAAGAAAGGATTGAGTATGTGTTAGACACGACCATCCCTGTTACCTCTGCGGCTGATTCTTCTGAACTTGCTACGTTTGACGTAGAAGCTCAAAAGAAGCATCAGGATGATGCAAAGCAGGCGCAGTTTGTAATGTTGCTTGGAACGGCTAGGCCTAAGCTACATAACATGCTAAAGACTTTTGAAGGTACTTCTTCAAAGGAAAGGAATGTGCTCATGGTGGGCACCTCTTCTAGCTCTGCGATTAAAGGCAGAAAGAAGCAGAAGAATAAGGCTAAGAATAGTTCTAAGCCAAAGTTCCTTAAACCTAAGGGTAGTATTCAAAAGAAAAGGCAGGTAAACAAGGATGTGTGCCTCCACTGTAAGGGGAAGGGGCACTGGAAGAGAGACTGCAAAGTTCTGGCTGCTGAGAATAAGGCACTAGGTGTCTCTAGCTCCGGAACAGATATGTTTGTTATGGAGATAAATATGTCTACTAATAGAACTGACTGCTGGGTATTAGATACCGCATGTGGATTACACATTTGTACAAATGTGGAAGGTCTCACAGAGAGCAGGGTGGTTAGACCGGGTGAAGTCGCCCTATGCGTAGGTAATGGAGCACGAGTTGCTGCCGAACGCGTAGGGACATATGGTATAGACTTACCCAGTGGGTATAGACTGGAACTTAATAATTGTTATTTCGTTCCATCTATTACCAGAAACATTATTTCCATTCCAATGTTGGACATTGAAGGTTTTTCCTTGCAGTTTTCTAATAGTAGTTGCTACTTTTCGAAAAATGGTATTATTTATGGAAATGCCTCTCTTGAGAATGGTTTATATTTGTTAAATAGTGGACATGATGTTCTTAATGTGCAGAACAAGAAGCTCAAATTAAGTAATCAGGAAAATCCCACCTTCTTATGGCATTGTAGACTTGGTCATGCCAATGAGAAAAGAATTGCAAGGTTAAGAAAGTTAGACTACTTAACCCCATTTGACTTTGAGTCTTATGGAAATTGTGAATCTTGTCTCAAAGGTAAAATGACTAACAAACCCTTTACTGGGAAAGGGGTAAGAGCCAAAGAAGTGCTAGAGTTGGTTCACAGCGACGTGTGTGGACCACTACCCACTCTAGCAAGGGGTAGTTTCGGATACTTCATCACTTTTACTGATGACCTCTCTAGGTATGGATACGTGTATCTTATGAAACACAAATCCGAGGCCTTTGAGAAGTTTAAAGAGTATAAAGCAGAAGTAGAAAAACAACTTGGGAAGAGTATCAAGACTCTTCGATCAGATCGAGGAGGTGAATACCTTAGCCATGAATTCCTGGATTATTTAAAGTTACATGGGGTCCAATCACATTGGACACCTCCGGGAACACCACAAATGAATGGTGTGTCCGAAAGGAGGAACCGAACCCTGTTAGACATGGTAAGGTCCATGATGAGTTTCTCCTCTCTTCCAACATTTCTTTGGGGTTATGCACTCCAAACTTCAATCTACATTCTGAATAGGATTCCATCTAAATCAGTTGAAAGCACACCATACGAATTATGGTGTGGAAAGAAGCCATCATTCTCACATATCAAGACGTGGGGTTGCCCCGCGTATGTGAAGAAGATGCTCACTGATAAGTTGGAATCCAAAGGTGAAAAAGGTTACTTTGTGGGATATCCTAAGGAAACAAGAGGATATTATTTCTATCTCCCTGAGAAACAAAAGGTTATTGTTTCTAGACAGGCGACGTTCCTTGAAAATGACTATGTCTTTAAAGGACAAGGTCGTAAAAAGATAGAACTTGAAGAAATTCAAGAACCACAAGGTAATACTGAGGCTGAAGACTTGTCGAATAACCACGATAAAGAATCAGTGGGAGCATTCAGTGATTCTCATGGTGGGAGTCTTTCACTAGGTGATAGTCTTCCAGCCAGTGGGAGCGTAGTTAGGGATAACTCGCATATGCAAGCTACCCCAATTAGACTGAATGAGGACAATTTGGAAATTGTTCAATCTCCTGCTCAGGAAACGCTTGAAAGCGTAGCTCCTGAGAATTCTCTTGGCATTGATCAGATCATCGCAGAAGAACCTCTTCACGATCAGAATGAACAGCCTGCACAAATGCAACTCCGTAAGTCTACGAGGATTCGTCGTCCACCCATCAAGTTTAGTTTCCTCTTGGAGGAACACGATGATGTGGAGATCCCGGACAAGGACGAACCCAAGAGTTATACTGAAGCGATGTCAGACATCAATTCAGGGAAGTGGCTAGAGGCCATGAAATCTGAGATGGACTCGATGTATACAAATCAAGTCTGGGACTTGGTAGAATTGCCTGAAGGGGTTAGACCTATCGGCTGCAAATGGGTTTTCAAGAAGAAGACCGATGCAGATGGCAAAATGCAAAACTACAAGGCTAGGTTGGTGGCAAAGGGTTATAAGCAACGCGAAGGCATTGATTATGACGAAACCTTTTCACCAGTTGCGAAGATCAAGTCCATTCGGATTTTACTTGCTATAGCTGCATACTATGATTATGACATTTGGCAGATGGATGTCAAAACGGCTTTCCTTAATGGAAACCTCGAGGAGCGTGTGTTTATGACACAGCCAGAAGGTTTTGTATCCAAGTCAAATTCACAATTAGTATGCAAGCTACAAAGGTCCATTTATGGATTAAAGCAAGCTTCTAGGAGTTGGAATATCCGTTTTGACGAAGCTATCAAATCGTTTGACTTCGTTAGAAATGCGGAAGATCCATGTGTTTATCGAAAATGCCAAGGGGATAAGACTGTTTTCATTATCATATATGTTGATGACATATTGATTCTGGGAAACAGTATCCCGCTAATGCAATCCGTGAAGGATTGGCTGTCCAAGACCTTTATGATGAAAGACTTGGGTGAAGCCTACTACATCCTTGGAATAAAGATTTATAGAGATAGATCTAAAAAGATGTTGGGGCTATCACAATCCACATACATAGACAAGGTACTAAAGCGTTTTAAAATGGAGGACTCTAAGAGAGGTTACCTGCCAGCGAATCATGGGATTAAGCTGTCAAAGAAGGATTGTCCTTCTGAAGAAGCAGAAATCGATTACATGGAAGGTATCCCATACGCATCTGCGATTGGATCAATCATGTACGCCATGACTTGCACTAGACCCGATGTGGCATACGCTATCAGCATCACTGGTAGATTCCAGAAGAACCCAGGTGAACCTCACTGGGTTGCTGTTAAGAACATTCTAAAGTATCTTAGACGAACTAAAGAATGTTTCTTAGTCTATGGTGGGCAGCCAGAACTTGTGGTAACTGGGTTTACCGATGCCAGTTTCATGACCGACCTTGATGACTTTAAGTCACAATCAGGGTATGCCTTCATGCTCAATGGCGGAGCTGTGAGCTGGAATAGTTCCAAGCAAGATACGATTGCGGATTCAACAACCGAATCTGAGTACATAGCTGCATCAGAAGCCGCGAAGGAGGCTGTCTGGATTTTAGAGTTCTTGAAAGAACTAGGGGTGGTTCCGAGTGCCAGTTTCCCAATAAAGATATATTGTGATAACACTGGTGCGGTTGCACAAGCAAAGGAACCAAGATCCAACAACAGGAACAAGCATGTACAAAGACGCTATCACTTGATCCGAGAGATCATAGCGAGAAAGGAAATAGAATTAGAACGTATTCCCACAGAGGATAACCTGGCTGATCCTTTCACCAAACCACTTAGTGTTCAAAAGCATGCCAGACACTTTGAGAATCTGGGTGTTAGACATATGGGTGATTGGCTCTAGGCCAAGTGGGAGATTGTTAGTATATATGTCCTAGAGACAATCCTAGTAAGGGCATTGTACTTGATCACATTCAGTTATTTAGTATTATTAATAATACTTGGCATTACACTCATTGAATATATTGTTTGATTGTTTGTATATATTCATGTTAGTGTTCCCATGAACTAATGTTTTCATTGAGAATGTGAGATCTCAGATGACTATAAATATAGTTCTTAAACAGCCACAATCAATGATCATCGAGAATGAGATATCGATGATGCGATTGAGATTGGTGTGCGATCTGCATCATATCCTTAGAGGATGTAGTGGTTCTCACAACTACGAGATACTAGGTATTTCATGATGGATGCACAGATACTTTGGAGAGTATTGGCATGCCCGACCGAGAAATCGTTTGGTGTATTCTATTTACGTGTCTACAGAAGTATCGGTTTGTGGAGTAGTGTAATAGTCCTCCGACTTGAGGTCAATACGCACGACATGTACGTAGTGATGTACTTTGACTATGACCAACGCTTGCACTCCTGACGGGGTAGATACGACATGTGTTAGGTACATCACGAAGTGCATGTGCGTGGTAGTTGAGCCAAGAATAGGATTCATTCCTCAAATAGACTTGGAGAGGATACTTGTCTTCTCATAACTAATTGGATCGTTAGTCATTGGCCAATGCACGTCACTTTTGGAATGGTATCTAAAAGTGACAACATGATCAATTAGTAGAATGAGATAATATGATTAAGTTATTTGAATAGACACTTAATCATGTTCAAGACTTAATCGAGTATTCGCGAATGAAAGGACCGTATCACTGTGAGCTTCACATTACAGGTAGTTGCAGTATCCTCGCAACGTACCTCATATGTTGAGATTGTCTGGTCTATTGTCTAGGGTTCGACTAAGACCATTGGTTCGACTAATCGCTTGACATGTGAGGGCCTATGGGTCACACAACAAGTAGTCTTGGTTTACGAATTGAAGTTGGTTAGATTAAATATTGATTTGATCAAGAATATTTAATCTATAGAGAAATATTATAATTCTATTAGATAGAATTATAATTGTAATTATTTAATTAAATTGGATTTAATTAAATACTAATATGTATAGTAAAATCTATTAGATGTTGGACATATTGACTGGGTCAAGAAAATAATAGAATGGGCTTGGATGCCCAAAAGGGAAGTCAATGTTGGAAGCTACTAAGGGCTTCCAACCTTGCCTCCTGCGAAACCTACTCCTAAAAGGGTAGGAGTTGGTTAATTATTTTACTATATATACATGTGTGGGTATCAAGGGTTTTGACACACAGAAATTTATTAACCTAGATACAAGACACATATTTTCTCTAGTTTCTTCGATAAAGAATTCTCCTAGCGAATTCTCGAAGATTTCAACTGTCAAGGAATTCGTAGACGAGGACTACGTGGATACCGTAGTTGAGGATCGATCTACAACGCACTGTAAGCATCCTCTAACGATGTTATCTTGATTTTTCGTATTTATAAAACCCAACGCCAACACCAATAAGCAGCAAGAGAATCGGCCGTCATCCTCCCTTGTTGTTGACGTAACTTTTCCGCTTGAGGCTTGGGGCGGCAACGATGCTTCGTCTTCATTGGGTTTGTAACACTCCGGAAAGGTTCCTCGTAATATATTGCAGGGGCCATCAGTCTGGTCACCATCACCACGGCTGTGGCTCCTGCAATAGAGTGCTTCGAACCAAATGAAGAAGAAGCATCATCGTCGCCGCCTGCGTCTTTCTATGGAGTAGTTTCAGCAACAACAAAGGAGGAGGACGGCGGCTTCTCTTGCTGCTTATCAGTATTAGGATTCCTCGTTTCGGAAAGATGCAAGAAACCGTACTTCAAATCTCTTGTCATTCAGATCAACTTTTGTCGTGTGTGGTAATCTATTGACCCGACTAATTCATTGACTTGTAGGTGCATGAAAAGATGAAGTTGCCCACATATGCATGGGGGATATTGGCCTTGTTCGGGCTAGGAATAGTGTTCAGCATTGGTCTGAAATCACTGTGGAAGAGGGAAGCTGAGGATGGGTACCAGATAATCACGGCGTAAGGTTGACCATTCTTATAGTGGCCGAGACAACACAGTGTTCGACTCTAGAATTCTAAAGATATAAATATAAAAAAAACAATTCCTTGATCAGGATTTGGACCAATTATGTATTTGAGTACGAGCTTGTTGTAGAAAGAAATCAGCTATATATGTGTGTGTGATGCAAGAAAAATAAACTGTCAATATGGAATTTTTTTTAAGTATGAAGTTATATTTGGTTAAATAGATTTAAATGACTTGCAGACTTACAGTCTGTTATCGGTAATTAATATGAATTTATATATTTTTTCCGAATGGAACTAGTATGAGTATGTGATATTGTATGCATCTGATCTGTGAGAAATAAATGAACGTATGTATAACGCATAGTAAGAAGAATAACTTGTGCATAAAGTAATGAAGATTATTATACTCATTTTTACTTTTTATTATAAAAACTAATGATATCTTAAAAAATTATTAATAATCTGAATACCAATTTCAGTACATACAGATTACATCTTTCAAATTCTATATTAGGCAAATAATATAGCTTTTTCGTTTTTTGTGTGTGGGGGGATATTTCTGTTTCTTTCTTTTAATTTTAAAAGTTGATATCAGTTCCAATTTCAAGCTCGCTACTTTATCTCCACTAATTCCTTGATCTGATTTGTGTTTAAGTTTTGTAGTTCAATATTTTTTAACACCAAACTAGCTACAGTAAACCAATAATTATTTAGATTAACTGACGATGAAGTTGTTAATCTTTTTTGGAAGAATTTTGTTATCTTTTAAAAAATTTATTCGATTCAAATTTAGATTAGTCGACCTGGTAAACCATATATCAAGTTGTATAAATGATAATTAAGTTAATACATAAAAATCTGGATGAACTGAATTGGTCAAAACTCTTTTCAATTTTTTACAAATTTATTTAAAACTAAATTAGTCAACCAAATATTCTATAAAAAAATTAGTCAGCCTAATGTACTAATATTTGATGATTCAGACCGATAAAAAATCAAGTTGACCACTAGTTTCACCAATGGAAATTATTTGTTTCTCAACACTTCAAAAGCCTCTTCGGTAAAAGGAATACTATCTTACTAACAAAATCAAGCTCCCTGCATAGGAGGAGTCAACAATTTTCTGTAATGTTTACACCGAATAAATGTAATATTATTCCTAAAAAATAATAATTGTAATATTGCTACCCAATTTCTAGTACTGTTCGTAGGAGAATTTGACAAAAATCTAAAATTTAAATGTATAAAATTTTCCTTAACAAAAAAACTACTAGTTTAAAAAAATGTCGTCAGATGAGTTCAATAGTCAAAAATTTGACCGGGCAGTTTGTAGAACGGTCGATCTCCGGATTATTTTTTAAAATATCGACTAATACAAATGTAATACATCAATCATAACTCATTCTTCTTTCGAAGTATCTCTTCATCTCCATCATTAACTCGATATTAATTTCTAGTAGCTTACTGTATCCCTAGTGGAAACCAAATCTACAAAAAAACACCCAAAAACATTTAATAATGACATGAAACAAACCAATCACAAATACCAAAATTCGAAACGCTTCAAAAACGCTCATCCTTGATTCAGTTCACCGATTGCAAAAAATATATTTCAAGAACCGGTTTTAATTACTGGAGAAGGATTTTAATCATGGGCACCGTTTATTTTTATTGTCCACAACCATTTCATTTCATCAATTAGAGGAAAATTGAATATTTTTTTCCTACCAATTAGAAACTTAATGGTTTATCCCAAAGACATTGCCCTAATATTCTGGGCGACGATTCTCCTACTCACAGAAGCGGTATCTTGTGATGCAAGGCTTAAATCCGCAACTTTCCTGTTACCGTTTTCACTCGAACCGGGCTCGGTCATGAACCGAAAGCACTACAACGTCAGGTTCCCGAGAGGCCACATCGGCGTCAAGAGCTTCAGCGGCGAGGTAGTCGACGAGGCCGGGAAATCCGTGCCTCTCCACGAAGCTTACCTCCACCACTGGGTCGTGTGGAGGTACTTCCAGCCTCGGGACAACCGGACCCTCGAGGACGAAGATGGGGTGATCGAGCTGAAGAAGCCGAAGGGCTACATGCCCGCGGGCAACAGCGGGCTTTGCCAGGGGAATGTGCTGAGGATGTACTTCGCGCTCGGGTCAGAGACGCGCATGACTGACATGCGCGTCCCTGACCCTTACGGGATCGAGGTTGGCGACCCCGCGAAGGTCCCCGCGAGGTACGTGGAGAGGTGGATGATTGATTTGCATGTCATCGATACGAGGGGAGTTGAAGATAGGATGGGATGTACCGAGTGCAAGTGCGACCTCTACAACGTCACCGTGGATAAGTTCGGCTTGCCGTTGAAGCCGGATTACACCGGAGGCTCGCAGTGTTGCGACCACCGAGCTCGGTGCAGATTGTTGAGGGGATGGATGTTCGAGGGTGGGAGAAGGAATCTTTACTTGCGGTACACGGTGACGTGGGTCGATTGGAAGAGTTCGGTTTTGCCTGTAAGAATCTTCATATTCGATGTTACTGATACGAGGAAAAGGTCAGAGTCGACTTGGGATGATGAGACAGCAGTCACCCCTCAAAATGGTTGTCAGGTATACTCTGGACAAACGATACGGTAATTTCAACACGTTTCGACTTTAACGAATGACTAACACTAAGGTGAAATCCATGTATAGAGCAGGTTGAGTACAAGGTTGAAGCTTGTAGCGACCCTGGGAATGGGTGCATCGACAACAAACGAGCGAGCATAACGATGCCAAGTGGAGGCTTTGTCGTCTTCGGCCGTGCACACCAGCACAGTGCCGGGATGGGTTCAACTCTCTATGGACAGGTACTTTCCCATTACTTCAATCTTACGGGCCACGATAATTTCGAGATCACACCACTCAAAATCTAAATTAATTGGTTTAATTGGTATCCTAATATAAGATGATTTTTTTACATCCCACGTGCAATACTGAGCAATATTTTTAAAAATGGATCGAGAGACAATCTTGATTTTCTCTGCTTTCTAGTCTGACTCGTTCGACCAGTTAGACTAATGGTCATAACAGATTTTTTAAATATTATATTGTTAATTATATTTAGGGATATGTTTACTTAAGTACTCTATAGTTTCACCCATTTTTACAGTATCTTGTGATTTTATTTTTCACTTTGGTGATGAAAGTTTCCGAATTTGACACTTTTGGTGACAAATACCTAACAAGAGTTAGTTTTTTTCCTTGTTGTCATTTCTATGGTTATCCACGTCAGCACCACGTCATATTATTCTATCATATGGGGCACTGACATGAAAAAGTTAAAAAAATTTATATTTAAGACTCCATCTTTTACGTCATATTTAGTCTCGTTTTGGCTGATTCGGGAGATTAGGGATTTAAGATGAAATTTATTTCCAACATTTCCATGTCAATGTCCTAGAGAAATATGACATGACACTTATGTGGATATGGATAACCATGGAAATACCAATTAGAAAATAACTAACCTTGGTTAAGAATTTATCACCAAAAGTGGCAAATTTGAAAAATCTCGTCACCAAAAGTGTCAAATTTGGAAACCTCCGTTACCAAGGTAGAAAAAATAAAATCACGGGGTACTAAAGTAAAAATGTGTGAAATCACATGTACTTAAGTTACCATATCTCTTATACTTATTATTAAAATGTCAAATAATTATAAGTATCTTCTAATTTTATTAGAAAATTTATCATTTATAAGTAATAAAATCTTAATTTAGCCATTTTCAATATAACAAAATTTAAAAATAATAATTTTTGAATAATTTGATCTAGGTCAACTAGTTCGATCTATTAAACTAATGTTGAACGACATTAAAACAACCATACTAAACATGCGAATAATGTTCTTTCCAACATTCCACCTGCAATTTCTTTCCGAACACTACTACCTCTTGGGAGTCTTGAGTCACTTATCGTTCAAGCTGTTCTATGCTTTGCTCATTTGGCAATTCAGGACGGGCGTGCGATATGCACTTCGATGCCGATATATGGAGAAGGAGAAGAGGCGGGGAACGAGTCCGGCTACGTCGTAGGGATGACCACCTGCTATCCGCGGCCAGGGTCTGTGAAGATAATGGAAGGAGAGACACTAACAGTGGAATCCAACTACAGCAGCTCGAAGCAGCACACCGGAGTGATGTGCTTGTTCTACATTTTGGTTGCAGATCAAATCCCAGATCATATGCCTTCCCTTGCTTATGTGAGTTAATTTCTTTTTTTTGCGTCGGGTAATATTATTACCCGACGCTTGTTATTTCATCTGAGTTTTCGGGGCGTGACAGAATCTTTTTTGAATGGTTGATTTTTTTATTGCAGAGACATGGAAAAATGTCTGATTATGTGCTGGGAATAGTGACATTGTTTGGACCAGCGGTACTATTACTTAGCATTGGTCTAAGATCCTGGTGGAAGACGAGAACAGAGGACGGCTACCAATCAATAAGGCCCTAAAGCTTTAACATGAGAATCCTTTTCTAGGTGATCTTATGCATGTAAATTGTATTGGCTGAGAGGTGAAATACAAAGTATTACAAGAATAAGAAGTTATCTATTTTGTGGATTGCAGTAGCTACTGGAGACTGTCTTTATGTTTTTTTAGAGCCGAGTATGATATTTGAACGATAGCAAAATTTGTTCGATAACTATTTTTTTATTGGAAAAAGAGAATGAGGTGAAAAAAATAATTGAACTCTATCCAACTTAGTTTAAGTTGTACTCACGTTTGCTCACAATGTTTATCTTTTAGGCAAATTTTAACTATTGCTCAACAGTGGACTTAACATAAAAATTCATGTGCATACTTCAGAGTCTAGGAACGTCTCATATTTTCTCAAAACCCTGGACCAAAACATTAATTTCACGATAATTAGAGAAATTTTAAAATATTTTAATCTCTATATTATACATTATTCATCTGATTCTCTTTTTATGTGCAAAAAATATTATTTCACGAGCTACGGTGCCATGTCTATAACTTTTCAACATCGGTTTTACAATCACAATTAATCACAAATCGAATCTTATTATAAGGTTAATACCAAAAGCCTTATTTCACGATCCAAAAAGAAAAAAAAAAACTGAAATCCTTTTCTCATTGAGAGTTATCTTGTTAGAAGGTTAAAACCAAAAGCCTGCCTTATTTCACGATCCAAAAAATAAAAACAACTGATAGCCTTTTCTCATCGAGAGATCCAAGATAACCATCATACGAAGGAGCGAAGCTCCTGAAGTTGGGCCACGGCCCGTCCAAAACAAGGACCCGCGGGATATAACACAAACGGAACTTTTTTCTAAGGAATGTGTCGATTTATTCAGATTCAAGTTGGTTAAAATTTTTATAAATTAGTAAAATTTTTATAATAAATATTTAATATTGACATGTACCCAAATACTTAAACTCAAAATTTCTTAATTAAACTAAAATAACTCTCCCGTTAAATCAAAATATTCATTGACTTTGACCTAATAGCATGAGTCGGAAAACTTTGGAAACCAACCCCGGAATCGGAAAACTTTCTAGAAATCACACTAAATTAAAGTGCATAAAAAAGTTCCACAAATAAATAAATAGCTAAGCAAAACCAGACAATGCACACGTAAATATGTGCATCACGAATAATAATAGATTCTTAACGAAGAAATCAGACAATGGAAGGAATATCCGCTCTCCCCTAACTCTCTCCTCTCCTCACTTCCTGCACCTGTATATATATCACCAGTCCACCACCCAAAACTAAATAATAATAATAATAATAATAATAATAAAGCAATGAATTGAAAAGATCTCCATAGCCATAGGATAAATAAATGAGAAAAAAACAAATAACACGTGCCGGGTAACCGCTCCCCCCTCTTCTTCTTCTTCTTCTTCCCCACAACGACAAACGCTATCTTCCCGAAGCTGACGTGGCATGTCCGGGGCGGCGGGGCATGCCCAAACCCGGCCCCACACCCGGATGCCGGAGAAGGCGGACCCGGTGAAGAAGGCGACGATGGAGCACGTGCTCTTGGCGCTGAGGGAGAGCAAGGAGGAGAGAGACAGCCGGATTCGGAGCCTGTTCGAGTTCTTCGACGCGGAGGACGTCGGGTACTTGGACTACGCCCAGATCGAGTCCGGTTTGTCGGCGCTCCAGATTCCGGCGGGGTACAAGTACGCCAAGGACTTACTTAGGGTTTGCGACTCCGACCGCGACGGCCGCGTCGCCTACGCCGAGTTCAAGCGCTACATGGATCACAAGGAGCTCGAGCTCTACCGGATTTTCCAGGCCATCGACGTCGAGCACAGCGGCTCCATCCTCCCCGAGGAGCTCTGGCACGCCCTCGTTAAGGCCGGTAAATCTATCTCGCTCTAAGGATTTTGCCTTTTCGGCCGTTTTGAGCTGTGATATCCCGTTAATGTTCTGTTCCGGGATGCATGCGTGTGATTGAGGATAAAACACGCTGGATTTTTCAGCCTGTGTGTGTTGGTCTGTTGAGACAGTCGGTCGTATCTCGGGGCGTTACAGTTTAGGAAATTATGATTATGAGGAATGCGCCTTTGAGGTCTGGCTCGAGTGGCGAAGGATGGGGAGAGGATTTTGGATTGTATTATGAGAAATTGATAGATAAACATGTTTCGTGTTCCGGCTAGGAATTGTTACTTTGCTATCGAACTCTCGGATCGTAGTAGCTCTCTTGTTAACTGGATTTTCTGATGGTTTCGGTTTTGTGAAGATTTGTGTTACTGCCGATCGGTTTTGTGCTTTTGTCTATCATCTTATAAGCCAGGGCAGTTTGTTTTCCGCAGGGATTGAGATAGGCGACGAGGAGCTCGCTCGGTTCGTGGAGCACGTTGATAAGGATAACAATGGGATCATTACATTCGAGGAGTGGAGAGATTTTCTTTTGTTGTATCCGCATGAGGCTACTATGGAGAATATTTATCATCATTGGGAGAGGGTGTGCCTGGTGGATATCGGAGAGCAGGCGGTTATTCCTCAAGGCATCAGTAAGCATGTTCACCGGAGCAAGTACTTTATCGCTGGGGGAATTGCCGGAGCTGCTTCTCGTACCGCAACTGCTCCTCTTGATCGGTTGAAGGTGACTATGCAAGTGCAGACTACCGAGATTCGAATTTTGCCTGCTATTAACAGAATCTGGCAAGAAGGTCGCCTGCTGGGGTTCTTCCGAGGCAATGGGTTGAATGTTGTCAAGGTTGCACCCGAAAGTGCTATTAAGTTTTACGCTTATGAGATGTTGAAGAAAGCCATTGGAGGGGAAGACAAGAACGACATAGGTCTTGGTGGGAGATTACTTGCTGGTGGCATGGCTGGCGCAGTGGCACAGACTTCCATCTACCCTCTCGACCTTGTGAAAACTAGATTACAGACTATTGCTTGTGAAGGTGGAAAGGTTCCCAATTTGGGAGCTCTGACAAAGGATATATTAGTTCAGGAGGGACCTCGAGCCTTTTATAGAGGTCTCGTTCCATCCCTACTTGGGATTATCCCATATGCAGGCATTGACCTTGCGGCCTACGAGACCTTGAAAGAGATGTCAAAGACGTACATACTACAAGAGAGTGGTACTTCCCTTTATCCCGTGTCATATGTTGATTCCATTCTTATTTCGTTGACTGTTGTGATTATCAATTCATGTCCCGAAAACTTTGTTGTGCAGCCGAACCTGGCCCTCTTGTGCAATTGGGCTGTGGGATGGTGTCCGGGGCCCTTGGAGCAACCTGTGTCTACCCCTTGCAGGTTGTTAGGACCAGGTATGATGCCATTTGTAGAACGATCTGCTACAAAGTTTGTCCCTTCTTGTTCCTACTTATCTGATCGCCCTATCAGTTGTATAAAGCGTAAACAATTAATTTTTGCTGGACTACTTACTGATTTTAGCATGTGTTTCCTATCTCGAAGGATGCAAGCCCATTGTTCCGATCCTACTGCTGCATATAGTGGGATGACCGACGTATTCGCAAAAACCTTTCGTAAGGAGGGTTACAGAGGTTTCTACAAGGGACTCGTTCCAAATCTTCTGAAAGTTGTACCTTCCGCTAGCATAACTTACTTGATCTACGAAGCAATGAAGAAGACTTTGGAACTCGATTAGCCGCAGCTCTCCAATGTCCGAATACGGCTTCATCGTCGGAGAAATAGCAGTGTTGTTGATGATGAAAATAAGTTAACATTAGTAGCTGAACAGCATTATTACAATTGTTCGGTATACACATTAGCCAGAAAATTGTTGAACCCTCTCCTGCAGGGGGCCTTGATTTTGTTAGTTGGAGAGCTTCCTTCTTCCCCAGAGGCTTTTTTTTAAGTGTCGAGAAACAAAGAATTGATGGGTGTGATTCTATAGCATCATGGTACAAAACGTGTCCGTTTCAGTTCAAATGTCGGCAAAAGAGGAGAGTGAATTTCCTTCGGTGTCTTGGTATAAAGCTTGATTGAGGTAAAAATATTTGATTGTACGCTTCATAGTTTCTTAATGACTTTCTGTGGGGTTGTCTATCCCAAATGTACCCGTCTTACTTGGCTGATTAATAAAGATTATGGTCCCGTCATTTCCTTGAAGAAAGAAGTATTGGCAAAGATCGGACAAGCTATTGAGTCGCCAATTCTCGGGCTCTAGAGGTCAGGGATGCCAGAAGGTGCTCCCAGGTAACATCTCGGCTCACGAAGAGGATGGTCATAGCCGAATCAACCTCCATTTGTATGATATATTAATTCGTTAGGTTGGTCATTGCACTAAGAGCGTCAAAATATTCGTAGCCAAGGTTGGTCATAAATCTCTACTGAAAATGGATTATTGCGCAAATCCATGGCTAGATTGAGAAAGGAAATTACTATGAAATTGTACTTGACGCCCGATTAACATATTTCTGAAAATTAATTATTTGAATGGTGAGATGCAGAAAGGTAAATGAGGGAATACTCAAATCACATTGTGACTTGCTACTGTACTTAAATACTTAATTGAGAGCCAGAGAAACATAGAAGAAGATGAAACTTCGACGGAGAGAGCGATACAATAATTAAGACAATTTGGGGCCTTGCACATACAATAATTACCCCGAGTGAACTAACACTCGGTGTTCATGCCAAGGACATAGAAAGACTAGTACATACACAAACTCGAACTTTATTACGTGACCTGACTCAAGCGATAAAAGACGAATCACTTAAACTAATAAAACAAACCCAGAAGAAAGGCATAAGCCTTCCCTTTGCCTATGCGACTTGCCGTTTGCCCTCTTTTACCTATCATCCCATGTATCATCCTCTACAGGGAGAAGATTAAGAGGGCTATATAATTCTTCAACAGGTACCATCTTCCTTTTTCCTCCTCTTCCTCGACATCCTCTCGGCCTCTTAATCAGCTCAGGAACCAATTATAATTAGAAGCCCCAACGATGCTCTACCTCCAACTTGGTCCCATATATATAACGAGCTGCAATTGACCGTACCATCTTCAGGATTTTATTATTACGAGATATAACGAGCTGCATTTGACCGGATATGTCCAAAGCAAACAGATCAGCTAGCGAAAGTCATAGCTTCAGGCTGGTCCCCCCCAACGGCATTTATGCCCCCATCGGGCCACGCGTAATCCCACTAAGTATGTTATTATCACATGTGCTACTACTTTATTTATATATATATATATATATATATATATATATATATATATATATTCAGAGTTGAACACCATCCAGACGAATTTAATACTAGGTTTGGTGGCGACAATTTAATTGTAGCAGAACTTCATATAATTGGTCTGTTGGAACTCGGTGAGTGGCTTATAATTAGTCTGTCATCAGAGTAGGCTAAATCTTTTGTTGGTATCAAATTTGCTCTGTGTGTTTTTTATATTCGTAAAATTTGAAATCAAGACTTATCTATTGCATTAAGACTTTGAGTTAGATATAAAGATTTTAATATATTATCAAAGTGAATTGATCGCGTTTGTAAACGTAGACTTATTACAAGTATGAAAAAATTATCTACTCGTCAAATTAAGATTTTGAGTTGGTGACCAAGATCTTAATATATCGAGATTCAGTTTTCTATAACATTAAAAAACGCCGAAAGCAAGGCTGGTTGACAGGTGGGAGGTTGGCGTTTCTTAGGGTTGCTTTAGCTCTTTTTTTTTTTGAGCTATAAACAAATTGCAAAGTTTGGTTAAAGCATTTTATGCTTAGTACACAAAGTTTTAGGAGAGAGGAATATGATTTATGATATGGATATGGATGGATGTACTCTCGAGTATATATAATTAATTAATTATAGGGTATAATTACTTTATGCTGTCCACGGCTTACCCCATTTAATAGATACGAGAATCTGTGTCACATGTCACTAATCCAACCAAAGTGGGAGATATTACGCAGCTATATGTGGAAAGATTGATACCACCAAAAAAAATGTGGAAAGATTGAGCAGTGAACAACTTTATTCTATTGGTGACAAAGAACAACAGGTATTGGATATCTAAAACACTCCTATCAATCGACTTTGTTAATATATTGGGATTCCTTCGGCTTAAATCATTACGAATTGGAAAAGACAGTTCCTGTGTGGTTCTGGCTAATTGTGTACATAATAATATGTGTTCTTAGTCAGGTAAAAAAATAGTGGTCGATCCTTTTACTCATTTAAATCAATTTGCGTATTGTACTCAGAATTTAATGCGAGATAAATTTTTTTGTTGAGAATACCTAGCATTTGGATATCTGCTATGCCGGCTTATCTAACTTCGATTGTGATATGATATTTAAATAATGATAAAATTATCTCAATAAGTATTTAACGTCATTGCGTTCTCAAGAATTTGATCGAAAGCTCTTTGATAAGTTAGAAGTCCGTGAGTTCAATGGTGAAGTGGGAGAATGTGGTGCGACCTAAAGAATACGGGGGTATTGGCTTGGAAAGTCTAAACTTGAAGAACAACTGCTTGCTATAGATATGGATATCGAACTACTTGTTCTAGCTTAACCAAGGTCTCGGGTTCGATTTCTTGGGAACGCAGCAGTGTTAAATACTTGTTGGGCGAGCTTTGCCACCTTTCAAAGGTCCTACCCGGCTCGAACTTGGATTAGTCGGCCTAGTGGGCCAGATACCAGGTGGTTCTAAACCAAAAAATGGATATGGAACTTTATGATGGATGGCAACTCAATTTGGGCGAAAACAGTGGCCAGCATTCATAAATCTTCGCCATCAAGAACTCTAGCTTATCCTGTTTCTACATCAAAAAATGGGACTTGGTCTAATATTGTTGAAATGGTGGGCAAGAATTCAAGTTTCTCCCAGGAGTTCTTCGCAGCTTGCAAGCTGTCAGTGGGGGGGAATGGGGAAATTTTTTACTTTTGGACAGATCCTTGACTTGGCGATACTCTACTAAAAGATGTTTTTCAGCGCTTATACTCCATATCTAATCAGGAATCTGCCGAGGTAAGAGAGAGTGTTACACCTGGGATGGTCAAAACTGGAACTGGACTTTGAATTGGCGCAGAGTACTACGAGCATGGAAAGAAGATGAAAGTGATCCTTTGGCATAGATGCTACACTTGGTGGTTCTCAATGATGAGAAAGGACACGGTCAAATGGGGTTCAGAAGATGGACAGGCTTACACTACAAAGGCGATGCGAGCAAGATCTTTTCATGGTGAAACTGAGGCAACAACACTAAATGTGGCCTGGATCAAATCAATTCCATTTAAGGTACAATCCTTCCTATGGTTGACTCTACAAAATAAGCTTCCTACCAGGTACAATTTGATCCGGATGCAACGTTTGGACCCGTGGGATAGTTTGTGTCAGTTTTGTGGGAATTACAGTAAAACTAATAGAGTGATCTCTTTTAAAGTGATAACTTTTCTAAATTGATAAAAAGTTTTGTTCCCGAGTCGGGACGAGTGTTAAAATTTAATAACTCCTCTATCGTAATAACTAATACTTTTTTAGAAAATGTTAGTGCAAAATCTCGGTCCCAATTTTCACATAAAGTAATATTTTGAATAAATACATATATTTTTACACACTTTGCGAATTTAAAAAATATTTTAAGATGCTAGTTTGTGCTAGATTTGCTTGTTTGATAACTTTTATATAATCATTTATCTTTTAAATTGTCTTTAAATTGTCCTTGTGATCACCATTTTAAAATGGTCTTTGGTAAGTGGTAAAACACTCTAACAGCCTTGTTTCCATGAGTAGAAAGGTAACTATCTTTTGAACTTTCATTCCAGTGATCAATATTGAATAATTCTGCACTACGACGAAGAGTATTAGATCTTGTCGATCATGGTAACATGGAAAGATTATTTATGAGCCATATGTATAGACACTATTGATAAATTTAGAGAAAATCTATTTTAATATATAAGTATTTTTTGGATGAAAATTTTATCATGAATAGATGTTAATAAATTATTTAGAAATAAAAAACTATTTAAATTTTTTACTAAATAATAAGTGCAATTACTATTAATCATGTCCAAGAGTGGTTAATCTCGAAAAATATATTGAAAGATATTAACAACCAAGATTTTATTCTTCATTTCTGTCCACTAGGAACTATGGGAACTGAAGTATTTCTGGTTGATTAGAACATTGTAAATACTATTAGTACTGCTATATTAATACTTATAAATAAATAAATTTTACCTATAAAAAAATTCCGTGAGTTGATTTAAGTGTGAAAAATTAACTGCACGTACTATGTGAACACTTTGGCCAAGAAAGGGCAATAATTATATCATATGGTTCTAATTATTCAATTCAAGCATCGTAGTTTCTGGAATTCATCACTGAAATAAGAGAAATTCAAATAATTATGCATATAATCAAGAAATCAATTACAGGTTTGTTAAAATCACGTGCAATGACATTGAAGATATGTCAATATTGCAAATGTAATTTTTCCTCAAATTTTGATTACCTTCTGCTATTATGTCCGCCGGTGCAGTACAAGAAAAATGTAGTTTGTCCCAAGAGTTTTCTCAAATATATATATACTTACTTTAAGATTTGTAAGATCAAGGTGGACGTGCCGGAGTGGTTATCGGGCATGACTAGAAATCATGTGGGCTCTGCCCGCGCAGGTTCGAATCCTGCCGTTCACGTTTTTTAATTTGCGTACAAATTATTTTGGAATTCTTAATTCTAAAATTTTATATATACAGTAAATATCAAAAATTGAGAAGATAAATGATGATAAAATTTAGGGTTAATTACTCTGAGACCCTGGGTGTTTGGAATATTCGCCTTTTAATCTCTGTCTTTTGACAATCGATTAAATTTTTTTCGATGTTTGATTTTATTATACAGGCTCCTCGCTAATGTCAGCGGTCAAAATATTATTATTTTATTACTGAAATGACCATTATATCCCTAAATCGTCTTCTCCGACCTGAATCTCGTTGGACTTGCTTGCTCGTAAGGGATAAGAAAACTCATCGATTTTGCTTACCATCGATCTTCCAAGATAAACCCATCTATTTTGCTTGCTCATAACGGATAAGAAAACCCATCGATTTTGCTTGCTCGCAATCGTAACCCTAACAGCTAGCAACGGCGATGTTCATCTTAAGCGGAGACATCCTCACTGAGACTAGATCCAGCGGCTTCACCTCCCCCGCCGGCGAGTCTCCTTCCTCAGCCGCTTGTTCTCCTCCACGAGCTCCATGCTCGATGTTGCCGTCGCCATTCCGCTCGATGCCGGGAGATGCGCCTCGGTGGCCGTCCTCGACGGTGACGAGTTCCAGCTGACCACAGCGACCTTGGCGTGTGTGTTTTCCCTCTCGCCGTCGATTGACCAATAAGGACTCACCAGCGACCATCGTTGGGCTTCATGGCGGAGGACGAGATGGAGGGGTGGACGGGATGGATGTTTCTCATCGCGTCGTTTTCTGGTCGGTGGAGCTTTCCCCAATTAATTTATTAATTTTTTTATTTTTAGTTATTTTTTAATTTATTTTTTAAGGGTATATTAGTCATTTTACAATAAAAATCGAATGATGATATCGGCGAGGAACTTGAGCGTATAATAAAACCAAACCTCGGGAGTTTTTAATCGATTTTTTGAACGACAAAGGTTAGAAGCAAATATGTCAAACACTAGGAGTATGAGGGAAACCATCCCTGAAGTTTATCAATTGGATCAAGATTTAACAATTTTTTTTTAAAAAAATGGTTATTATGATATAAAATTAATTAAATTTTAACACTGGTTCCCACTCGGCTTCAGGAATAGTTGTCATTTTAAAAAAGTTTTATCTAATCAAGAAATAAAAAAACCCTAAAATAAGGAAAATTTTAGGAACAATTATTCTCAAGTCCCTCGAGTTTGCTTAAATATATTCAAAAGTCCCATTGTTTGCAAAATACACGCCGACGTCCCTCATGTTTGATTTTATTATACTTTCGGGTCCCTGGCTGATGTCAGAGACTTTTTTTTCATTTTTGTCGCTGAAATGACCAAAATATCCTCAAAAAATAAAATAAAAAAATTCATCTCCTTCTTCCTTCAACCTCGTCTCCTTCGACCTCCCTTCAGCCTTCAAATCTTCCAACTCATCCCAGAAAGGGAACAAAGAAATCTGAACTAACATCAATAATTATTTCGATGTTAAATATGATACCCTAGAAAATGATACCGTCAAGGGTGGTGGGACCCGCCGAAGCTGCTGGTTCATCGTCGAGAAGTGGTGAGACTCGCCTTGACGAGAACAAGATGAAGCTGTCCCACAAAGGGTTGAGGTCGTCGTGCGGTTCTCTGTCCAGGAGCCGTCCCACTACCTTTCCTTCTTATTCGCGTCATCGCTTCGTGTCAGGTCTCGAATTTGGTGGGGTCAAGCTCACGGGGAGGCCCTCGAACTCGCCAACGGAGACTGGGTTCTTGTTTATTGGAGGTCGTCCTCGTCGGCGGAGACTGGGTTCTTGTCCATTGAAGGTCTATTGGAGGGTCGTTCTCGCCGGCGGAGAACCCAAATCCAAATCCAAATCCAACTTCCATCATTGAAGATGCCGCCGGCGGAGAACTGGGATCTTGTCAATAAAAAAAGCCCATCTTCATCTTTCACCAAAATCCAACTTCCATTATCGAAGACAACGATGATCCTAGTACGCAACCCTAACTTTGGGGATTTGGGCGTTTGAAAATTTTGGGGATTTGAGGACAACGATGGTTGAGAGTAAAGGACAAAGGAGAGAAAGATGGGATTTTGAGAGCGACGAATTTGGGGTTGACGAGGAGGAGCTTGGTACGGGCGGTGACGACGGACTTGATGACGGACTGGATGGAGAGGCGCGTGAGGGATTTCCCGTGGGAGTAGAGGCCGGCGACGGAGGGCGGTGGTGTTGCAAAGGTGGGGCCACGGGGGCCAGGGGATCGCCGGCGAGGGGAGGAGGGCGAGAGGTGGAGGTAGGAGATGATGAAAGAGAGAAATTTTGTTTTTTGTTTTTTAATTAGAAGGGTATAAGTGTCATATTGAAAGAGATAAAAAATTTAAAGGATATTTTTGTCATTTTAATGACAAAAAAGAAAAAAGAGTCGCTAACGTGAGCCAGAGATTCGAAAATATAATAAAATCAAACACGAGGGACGTCGTCGTATATTTTACAAATAAGGGAAAATTTTTGAGTATATTTAAGCAAACTTGAAAAACTTGAGAATAATTTTCTCAAGATTTTAAAATATAACCTTTTTAAAGTTCAACCCGAAAATTTAAAAAAAGAGAAAAGTCCACTCTAGTACCATGTAGTATCGCCCAAAATCACTTTAGTACATTATAGTAAAAAATTGATCAATCGAGTCATACTTATTCCAATTAACATCAAAAAGGTCCTCGGACAGCTACCCGGACCTGCCCGAACCTGCCCGAACCCTGCCCGAGCGCCACGTGGAGAGGAGGAGGAGGAGGAGGACGCGGGGAGGAGGAGGAGGAGGATGCGGAGAGGAGGAGGAGGACGCGGAGAGGAGGAGGAGGAGGACGCGGAGGAGGAGGAGGAGGAGGACGCGGAGGAGGAGGAGGAGGACGCGGAGGGGAGGAGGAGGAGGACGCGGAGAGGAGGAGGAGGACGCGGAGGAGGAGGAGGAGGAGGACGCAGAGGAGGAGGAGGAGGAGGAGGACGCGGAGGAGGAGGAGGACGACGCGGAGGAGGAGGAGGAGAGGAGGAGGAGGACGCGGAGGAGGAGGAGAAGGAGGAGGACGCAGAGGAGGAGGAGGAGGAGGACGCGGAGAGGAGGAGGAGGAGGACGCGGAGAGGAGGAGGAGGAGGAGGACGCGGAGAGTGGAGGACGCAGAGGAGGAGGAGGAGGAGGGGAGGAGGATGAGGAGGAGGAGGGGAGGAGATGGATGTCCACGTGGCGCCACGCCATCAAAATTTGGTGACGTGGTTGGCCACGTAGTTCGGGCAGGGTTCGGGTAGGTTCGGGCAGGTCCGGGCAGCTGCCCGAGGACCTTTTTGATGTTAATTGGAATAAGTATGACTTGATTGATCAATTTTTTACCACAGGATACTAAAGTGATTTTGGACGATACCACAGGATACTAAAGTGAACTTTTCCCTAAAAAAATTCGACCGTCTGGTATTTTTGGGGTATAAATTGTCGATCCTTTGGTTAAAGTCAAACAAGACGACGTTGTAACACACCCGGCCACCCCCCGAAGTGAATGCCAACCCCCACCACTAACCTCCTAAACGACCATCAATTTCCCGAGGACGCCACCGAACGGCACCGTTTCTCCTCATCCACTCTCCTCAAGCAATGCAGGACCATTCCCCAACTCCTCCAACTCCACGCCCAATCCATCACCAACCGGGCCCACCGCCGCGGCATCTCCCCGGCCCAACTCCTACACGCCCTAACCACCCTCCTCGCCCCCGCCCCTCCTAAGCCCTCCACGTGTCCCCTCCTCTTCCGGTACGCGCTCTCCCTATTCTCCTCCGTCCCAAGCCCCACCGTGTTCTCCTTCAACACGCTCATCCGGGCCCACACCCTCCTCCTCGGCTCCTCCGCGCTCCTCCCCTCGCTCCGCATCTTCCGCCGGATGCGGCGGATATCCCTCCGCCCCGACTCCCACTCCTTCCCCTTCCTCCTCAAGGCTGCCGCCTCCTCGGACCCCGACCCGACCCATATCCGGTCACTCCACGCCCAGGCCGTCCGGTTCGGCTTCTCCGGCGACCTCTACGTCGTCAACTCCCTGATCAGCGGGTACTCCCGTGGGTCTCTCGAGGATGCGCGCAAGGTGTTCGACGAAAGTCCCGTTAGAGACGCGGTCTCGTGGAACTCGATGATCAATGGGCTCGTTAAAGGCGGGGAGCTGGGGGCCGCGCGGGAGCTGTTTGATGAAATTCCTGAGAGGGATTCCATCACTTGGGCCACGCTTATTTCGGGTTATGCGCAAGGGGACTGCTGCGAAGAGGCCGTTGCGCTGTTTAGTGCCATGATGGATGCCGGGGTTAGGCCCGACAATGTGGCCCTGGTGTCTGCTCTTTCTGCGTGCGCGCGGTTGGGAGAGGTCGAGAAGGGGAGGGAAGTTCATGATTATATCGAGAGGAACGGGATTCGGGCGGATTCATTTCTGTCGACGGGGCTGGTCGACTTCTACGCGAAATGTGGTCTTATAGATGTTGCTATTCGGGTGTTCGAGTCGAGTAAGGATCGTAGCTTGTTTACTTGGAATGCAATGCTCGTCGGCCTGGCAATGCACGGCCGTGGCCGTCTCTTGCTAGATTACTTTGCATGGATGGTGCATTGTGGAGTTAAACCCGACGGGATCAGCTTCCTCGGGGTGCTGGTAGGCTGCAGCCATGGCGGTTTGGTGAACGACGCGAGGAGGCTATTCAACGATATGGAGCGTGCCTATGGGGTGACAAGAGAGGCCAAGCATTACGGATGCATGGCCGACCTGCTCGCGCGGGCCGGGATGATCGAGGAAGCCGTGGCGATGATCAATGACATGCCTACTTTCGGGGACGTGTTCGTGTGGAGCGGGTTGCTAGGAGGGTGTAGGATACATGGGAATGTGGAGGTCGCAGAGTTAGCAGCCAAGCAAGTGATGGAGCTGAAACCCGAAGATGGTGGGGTGTACTCCATTTTGGCCGATGTTTACGCTTATAATGGACGATGGGATGATGTGATCCGGATCAGGAGTTCATTGAGTAATAACAAGGAGGTGACAAAGAGAAGTGGGTATAGCCTGATAGAATTGGACGGCGTAGTCCACGAGTTCCTTGCCTGGGATAGCTTCCATCCTGCGAGAGAACACATATTTTCGTTGTTGAATGGGATCAGGGCACAGCTATCCTTTTGATGGTTTTCAATTCGAGTCGGGTAGAATTTAACACTGCTGTATTTTTATTTTAATTGTTCGAACTCTAATATCTTTGATCTAGGTGCTTGTTGATAATAGACGGGAAAACGATGATTTTTCAAGGGGCAAGCGGTGCCGCTTTGTGCTGTAAGCTGTAGAGCAGTGACAGGTATATCCGTATACTTATTGCAACCCTATTCAAAACTTCGCAAACTTCACTATATTACAAGCTAAACTGTGATCTCTTATACTTGTGCTTGAATCATGGCCTTGAGATCTTCAGTAAGTCGTCTTCGATCTTGATCGAGTGGCTAGTTAAACACCTATACTTGCATGGTTGGTGGGTTTTCTTAATTGGGTTGGCTCCATTTTTGCAGGCTAGTTGGAGATGGATCGCTCAAAGCTTGACCAGAACTTCAGCCTACTCCACGGCAAAGCCCTACATGCCCCAAACAGACGACGCCAGGCTTCTTCCGCGAGGAGGCGGGACGGGTAAATTCGCACTGAAGTTTAAGAGCTCGTACATGCCGGTGTACATATCCTTGGGGCTGATAATGTTGCAGATGTCCATCGGGCTGTACACGGTGAAGCAGCACCTGGCCTACTCTCCGGCCGTTCGGATCAGGAAGAAAGAGAGGCAGACGGTGCCTGAAGTTACGAACCCGGAGAAAGTGATCGATGAAGCTGATAAGTTTGTGGGGAGGTCCTTCTTTAAGAAGGTGGCTCACGTTCAGGAGTTCAACTCTGGTATGCAGTACCTGCACCCTTCCCCACAGAAAGACGCTTACGCTAATCCACGTCGCGCCGAGACCCTCGGTTCTGCGGAAATGGGTTCCAAGAAATCCTGATTGTATCCGTTACATTCGCATTTGATCGAGCAAGAGTGACAACAACCGAGTGCGGTGAGAATTGGTAGCTGAGAGGTTATTGTTGAAAATCTCACATCGGTTGAAGCAAATATGAGTGGGGCAAATTTATAAGTGTAAAAAATCTATCAACCTATTATTTTAAGATTTTGGATTGGATATGAAGATTTTAATATGGTATCAGAGCGGGTTGATTTTGTACCCATTGTTAAACTTGCACGACCTTCATTTCTCGCACTTTGGTGAAGTTAAAGTCAGTACAATCTTCGATCTGGGGTGGATCTCGTTTGAAGGGCGTGTTGAAAATCTCACATCGATTAAATCACGAATGAGGGACAAGTTTATAAATAAAAAATCTACCAACTTCTTGCTTTAAGATTTTGGGTTAGATATTAAAATTTTAAGACTTATCCGTTCATCGTTTGGTATGCTTTCTCACCGTTATTAGGGAAACCTTGGCAGTTTTTTTCCTCTGTTTTTTTGATATGGAAAGTTGGTCCACCGACTCGTCGGAATGGAAAAAGCTGCTGTGTCGCAGACGTGGCAAAAGTTAATAACATAGATCCGAATTTGGGTGATGATGAAACTTGGATGGTTGGGAATGAAATCGTGTCATAATATCTGAAAGTAATTTGCCAAACATGTGAAGCAAAAGCCAAAAAGTGTTTTGGGGGTGTATGGAGAAGACGTGCTTTAAGATTTTGGATTAGATATTAAAATTTTAAGACTTATCCGTTCATCGTTTGGTATGCTTTCTCACCGTTATTAGGGAAACCTTGCAGTTTTTTTCCTCTGTTTTTTTGATATGGAAAGTTGGTCCACCGACTCGTCGGAATGGAAAAAGCTGCTGTGTCGCAGACGTGGCAAAAGTTAATAACATAGATCCGAATTTGGGTGATGATGAAACTTGGATGGTTGGGAATGAAATCGTGTCATAATATCTGAAAGTAATTTGCCAAACATGTGAAGCAAAAGCCAAAAAGTGTTTTGCGGGTGTATGGAGAAGACGTGCCTCTTCATGAGCCTCAAAGGGGGCAGGTGTCAACCTAATCCAGTGACAAGTGTCCAAGTCAGCTTCGCGTTGCCTCCTTCCAGATTTATTCTCCAATTAAGTCTAAAAAAAGATTTATTCTCCAATTCCCGTATACAACTCCTCCGATTAGACCCTGTACCATTGGGAATCCACTTCAGCCGTGGCTTTCTTGTCCCTGGTAAGTATCGGCTTCTAGTTACAAGAGTAAAATTCGAGCACTATTTTTTCCCGTAGCGGTTGCGGAGTGACGATTTTTAATGAGATTCAAGATAAATAAATAAAAAGATAAATCAACATATTAGGTTGTAAATATTATGTGATGTATCGAATTCGAGTCAAATAAATGTTGAGAGATTATTAATTCGATATGATAGACTTATTTATATGTATAAAAAATTATTTATTTATTATTATAAGATTTTGAGTCAGATACGTCGTTTTAACATAATATTAATAGTCAAATGCACGTCAGAGACTTGTGATTCAGACTATGTCAAGATATATTAAAAAAGCCTGCTCGTGTATCCGGTTAAAAAATATATTGAGATTACCATATTACTAATAGTAAATGGAATGAATTTGTGAATTTTAATTGGATACGAAAAATTCTAACCATAGTACCAAAGACCATATGACTTCAAGTCCTAGAGCTAGTCACGGGTAATGTGGAATCAGTTTCCTTGGTCATCGATCCCTTGAACTGATGATATCTCGTTACAAACGCTAGCAGTTTTACTGGCTCTGATAAATTTGGCAGCGTCAAAAGCCATGAAACTTCTTGTAATACTCATCTGTTTAGCCATAATCGGTGCAACCTATTCCAAAGCTAGCTAGCCCCACACTTGTAGAATAAAGCAAGAACAACTAACTTTATTATTTGGCGAGACTAGAAGATTTTTAAGTCGAAAGTTAGATGTGTGATACACTATATATTTATAAATATGATTTGTTGTCTATTGTACTCGCACGATTTTTTAAATACAGAGATTCTAAGACCAGTTGCACCCGTGCTCTCGGGAGCAGGCCGGACTGCCAGGTGGAAAAAAAAACAACTAAAAAATTATTTAAAACTGAATTAAACAATGGGGTCGAGCCGCGCTCCCGAGAGGTTGACAGACCTCTGACTTGCGGCCTTGACCCCCAATAGTTTAGTATATATATTTTTAATCTACTTTAGTTATACTTGATACAATATTATTCGACTAGATAGATTTTCCAGATATTATTTGTGTGGTTATAAAAATTGAAAATAAATAATGTGAAAATTCGTATAAAAATTATAATCTTAATTTTGTTACTATAAATAGAGTTCAATGTTAACATATTTTTCCACACAAATCTAAAATTCGGCAATCGTACTTAATTAAGTAATTTGCATATTTCGTATTTGTAATTTATCATTTAAAAATTTATTAATAGTTTGATTATTTTTTTCTTTGTTATAATTACAGAATATTCATTTTTCGTATATTTATTATAATTTATATATAAACAAAAAATGATAATAAATAATACGTGGATGAAAGAGAAATTAATTATTTATTCCTGTGGCCTAGGTTGGGGTGAGTTATGAGTGTAGGTAAGAAAATATTTAATTGGGTTGGGTTGGGTGTGTACGAGAGAAAAATTAATTATTTATTACATAACCTAAGTTGAGATGGATTGCGAGTGTGGGTAGTCTAACGCCCTTCCACGCGAGAACCTTTCTCCACCATCTAAGAAGTAATACCCGAAAAATTAAGTACCGATACCTGGAAAGTTCCAGGAAGGCTGAATTTTGTAACGCTTATTATTTGGCGACTTGGATTTTTCTTGGCCGTTGGTTCGGTATTCGGCGGCAACCTGTGAAAGGACAGCTAGAATAGTGATGATTGGATCCTTAGAATTAGCAGCCCGCACCAATCTTGACTTCCTCGTCAATGGGAGAGAAGAAAACAAGCTAGCTCCTGCCTCCTAGGGGTTTAGGGCGTTTAATTCCAAGGAACAAGACAGTAGTACACTGATTCAGTAGAACAACAACAAAATAGTACACAGATTCACCCAATCAGGGAACAGGGCTTTGTACTGGTAACCCTTCGAGATGTCAAGGGTTAAATTTCTTTTTCATATTCGAGATTGGAGTATTATCGAACTATATTTTAATGACCGACTCTCTTAATAATGTAAAGCTGGAACCCAATACTTAAAGAAATCTAGAATAAATTTTTACCACTTGCACCATGACGAGAGGGTTAAAGCTTAGTTTGGCACGGAATAGCACTTCTCTTACAGTAATTTTTTTGGAGGAAGCTTTTCTTATGGTATCTGTGCTCATATGTAACTCCTAAATTAAAAGATGTTAATACCCAAATGTGTCGAAGAAAGTGATCTTCGATTCAAAAACATGACCAATAACTTCAGAGAAAATAATATTCAACTCTTTTTGTTAGTTGTCGGATGGTTAGATGGTTGGTATTACGAACAAACAAACTATGAGTCTGATTAAACTTGACTATTTGAATTCGCCATTTTGCCATGAAATATTTTCTAGCGGATAACAATGTATCGTATGATCAACTTGTTCTAATGATTTGTTAAAATTTTAGATAGTTAAAATTTTCACATTATAAATAATTTAACATACTTAAAACTAGAGATACACATCTTAACAAATTCTCAAGAGTGATCGAGAAACGGACAAAAATAACCGGTAGCCGCGTTGCACCCACACACAGCCTTCGGTTCTACGGTGTTGGATTGATCAAAAAATGTTGTCTTGAGTTCGTCGACCATTTTGGACAAAAGCTAGTTCGAGAAAAGGCCGTTTGTCTACATCCCAAGTGCCAAGCCAGCGTTTTTCTTGTGTTTGGTTTCATATAAATTATATTTCAGAAATTGCGAAGAACCAATCATTCGAAAGACGATTTTAACCTTGCCCTAGCTGTCGAGGCTTCCCTATAAGTAGCTTCAGCCACTCCCTCTCTAGCTATTATAAGTGTACTATTTCTTTTCACCCTCGAGAAAATGGAGATCTACCATTCTTTGAACTCTCTCCCTCAACGGCTGGCCGATCTAATTTGTGTTTGGATCCCAATCACGAGTGAATCATCTGTTGGGGGAAGAGTGTTCTAAAAATGTTAGCTCTCCTATCAAAGCTAGCCATTATGATAGCGCGTATTTGGTTCGAGCCAGATCAAATCACGAATGATGAAGAAACTCTTTCAACCAAATTTTTACATGTCTATACGTGCTCTCTACGATATTATCTTAATTTTCAGTTTTTTATTTAAAGCTTCGTTCACTTCAGAATCTCTCCGGGAAAGGTATACATCCGTATTACTATGTATAAAATGGCATATGTTTCTGAAAATTAGACCGTTATGTTTGTCATTTCAAAATTTTCAAAGTTGCTAGTAATGTTTCTTTGGCTAGTTAGCGCCTATCGAGTAAATTGTTGGTGCAACAATAACAGGTCACCGATGAAACGGCGAGAGTCGACTTGGTTACGATGGTCAAATTCTATTTCGAAAATTGGATCTCAACACTTGATTCTAGGCACAGGTGAGATGGCGATACTCGACAGACCTTCCCAGGGGCTAGAAATTTCATTTTGAAAGGACGGTGGCTCGGGAGATCTTGCCATTTTGTACATACAATTGATCATAGGTTTCTTTTTTTATCATTAGGAGCTATTATGTACATCCATGTAATTAATTTTCGAGAGTAATATATAAATCTGCGTACAAAAAATAATAACGGGTCACAAGACCATGTAAACTCAACACAAATGTATATTCTAACCTAAAATTGTAAATAAAATTTAGCAGAGTTTTTTTTAATAATTAGTCACACTTTCAACGTAGATATATAGGAAACTATTTTGTGTTGCATTGCATTACACCCTATAATGTGGATTTACATGGATGCCCCCAGCAATCTACCCCGATCGAGTGGAATGAAACCAAAATGAGCAACAGATTTGCACAGTAATAATTCGAACAACCTATTCCTTTTCCCTTGTCCAGTGCCACGCTTAAAACCTTTTACGTTAATCATTTTATAGATAACCAATAAATTCTCGCTCTAACTAGAACTCTTATCTAGATAAGATAATTAAATATCCAAACGTTGTATCACTTTGTAGAGTAATTTTATAATTATTTCAACATATAAATAAAACAAAATAAAAAATAAGAAATCTGAGATCTAAAATACCTATCCTAAATTCAGAAAATATTAAAATTTCATTTGGTGCATATAAATATGTGAACCATTTTAAAATATATTCACTTAGCACGCCAAAGATATCCGAAGCCAATTATCTCTTATATAAATATCAAATTTCGAAGTTTGATAAAATTACATAACATTTAAATAGAAATTGATAAATTCAAGTTCGATTCGACAATGATCGCCTAGCTAATAAAACTAAATAACATTATCAATGAGAGTTAGTCCAAGTAGGATTCGCACGAATATAAAAAAAATATTAGAAAATTTACCACCGAAAAGAAGCCCGCGATAATACTTGACTGTAAATTCCATGGACTTTTTGAAATCTAAGGGTAAAAACCATAACCCAACTTACAAGCCAGGAGAAGGCCCTCTTGACTCGGACCAGGTCAAGGCCCAAAACTCAAAAGTCACTCCAACGACGACGTGTAGCAGACGCAGGAACGTCCTACGTGTCATTCTGCCATTGGTCCACTTCACGTGGCAGACCCTCTGATTGGCCCAAACAACACAAACACCAACTGCGTCTCCAGGGTCCAACCGCCCGCACTATATAACTACCCCCTCCCACTCCGTAAATTTTCCATAAATCCCAAACTTGCCCTCGTCCTCCCCGTCTTCTTCGATTCAGATTCACAAAAACCTCAATAGAAAGGAGAGAGGGTAAATAGGGAAACTTAAAAGTAGCTGAGGTAGTGGAAGAGAGAGAGAGAGAGAGAGAGAGAGAGATGGGAGAGTGGAAGCGGTTCTCTCTTCAGCTCGCGGCGGTTCTATTGGTCGCTTTCGTCTCGCTCCCGCTGATTAGCGCCTCCGATGACGACACGGTAACCGCTTTCTATTTGTGATTGGGAATTGAACTCTTTTTTTGTTCTTTTTTTTCCATTTTTTTGCTAATTATGGATTTGTGCGTCATTTTTTGTTCAGATCTTCTACGATTCCTTCGATGAGTCGTTCGCCGGTCGGTGGATCGTATCCCAGAAAGAAGACTACAAAGGTAAGCGAAGAGAAATGCTGAGAGAGTAATTAGCTTGAATCGTCGTTTAGCTTGTTGCTGGTTGCGTTTTAGTTTAGCTAATGGTAGATCGTTAATTGGACGGTTAATGTGAGAATTAAAATTGTTATTTGTTAGTAAATTTTAACATATTTTTTATTCGTTTTATTAAATTGTATGAGCTTGTTGATCCATTAACGGTAGTGTTTCTTTTAGTTGAGATTTAGTAATTACGAGCCGTCGCGAGTGGAAATATACTGAGCTTTTTAGATTGTTTACCTCTGTAGTTGTTTTATATATTCCCTATCGGATCTGGAAGGTACCTTGCGATTGAAAGGAAAATTTCACATTAGTACCTTCATGATTAATGATTTCTCAGTCTAGTACTGTGCAGACTAAAAAATGTTGGCCCTGCACTGTGGTTATATATTTTATGGGACTTTTTTTGGCTTAATAATAGAGATGCTAAATTGGTGTGTCCAAACTAGATGGAACTAAAATGAAAATGTGTTATACGACGTAGTAATACTATGGAGTTAGTTATTCGTATTTGTTTGTCTTACTTTGTTGAAGTTGTGCTTCTGGTTTCAAGGTTATGGCTTTTGGATGTTGTGCGGATGGATTTACGTTATGTTTACAGATCATTTTGTCATGGATTGCGATTCAATTCCCGTCCAAGTTTAAATGTGGTCGAGTTTCTCAGTTTGCAGACCGGGTTTTTTTTTCTATAATGTCTCATATCTCTGGTCTTAGTGTTGTTATGTAGTAATAGCTTTTATTCTGAAATCAGAATCCAAGTCATCCTCCCCGCAATGTCGCTTTCCACTATTTGACATGATTCGTTTTTGGCTTGCTTGGGTCGTAGTATTTTCAAATTGGTCGCTGCTGTATGTTTGTTTCTTCTGATTTTCCAATGTTAAAGTCTCTGCATGGTTATTGAAAATTCTACTTAAGTATGTGACGGGGGTGCTTTTTAGTTTTCCCCTTTCATCTAGCAAAAGGATGGCTCAAATTTTTCTTTTTTCTTGATGACTTTTTTAGGTGTGTGGAAGCATGAGAAGAGTGAGGGGCATGATGATTATGGTCTTCTCGTGAGTGAGAAGGCCCGAAAGTATGCCATTGTGAAGGAGCTTGATGAGCCTGTCAATCTGAAGGACGGCACTGTTGTGCTCCAGTTTGAGACCCGCCTACAAAATGGCCTAGAATGTGGTGGTGCTTATATCAAATATCTGCGCCCTCAAGAGGCTGGTTGGGTTGCCAAGGAGTTTGATAACGACTCTCCTTATTCGATTATGTTTGGACCTGATAAGTGTGGAACCACAAACAAGGTTCACTTCATCCTAAAGCATAAGAACCCGAAGAGTGGAGAGTATGTTGAACACCACCTCAAGTTCCCACCAGCTGTCCCATCTGACAAGCTATCTCATGTTTACACTGCCATTTTGAAACCGGACAATGAGTTAAGAATTTTGGTTGATGGAGAAGAGAAGAAGAATGCCAATTTTCTTTCATCCGACGATTTCGAGCCTCCTCTGATCCCTACCAAGACAATTCCTGACCCAGATGATAAGAAGCCTGAGGACTGGGATGAGAGAGCTAAAATTCCAGATCCTGATGCTGTGAAGCCAGATGACTGGGATGAGGATGCCCCTATGGAGATTGAAGATGAAGAAGCTGTCAAACCAGAGGGATGGCTAGATGACGAGCCTGAGGAGGTTGATGATCCCGAAGCTGCCAAACCCGAAGATTGGGACGATGAGGAGGATGGTGAGTGGGAGGCTCCAAAGATCGATAACCCGAAGTGTGAGACAGCTCCTGGTTGTGGTGAATGGAAGAAGCCAACGAAGAGAAATCCAGCATACAAAGGAAAATGGCACGCACCTCTTATCGACAACCCCAGTTACAAGGGTATTTGGAAGCCACAGGATATTCCGAACCCTGATTATTTTGAGCTTGAGAAGCCCAACTTTGAGCCTATTGCTGCAATTGGTATTGAGATCTGGACAATGCAAGATGGCATATTGTTCGACAACGTATTGATAGCTTCAGAAGAGAAGGTTGCCAGCGCTATCCGAGCAGAAAAGTGGAAGCCCAAGTTTGATGCTGAGAAGGAGAAGCAGAAAGCCGAGGAAGAAGCTGCTGCTAGTTCGGATGGTCTTGTTGGCATTCAGGTATGGGCCCTTGTTTTTGTATATGCATTTTCAGACTCCAATATTCTGCTGAATATATATCGAACGTAATCTGACTAGTCATCCTCATCTTGCAGAAAAAGGTTTTCGACATTCTGTACCAGGTTGCTGATGTTCCTTTCCTGGCCGCTTACAAAGACAAGATTCTTGTAAGTTTGATCGGCTGATCGATTGTCCTTCTATTCGGTGTCGATTCGTGGATGCACCCAGTAATATGATTGTTTTCCATCCAGGAACTTGTCGAGAAGGCAGAAAAACAGCCAAATGTCACAATCGGTGTCATTATTTCCGTCATCGTGGTGATCCTGTCTGTTTTAGTTAAGCTACTCTTTGGCGGAAAGAAGCCGGTAAGTCCTTCCGAAGCAACGCCTGTTACTGTTTTGGAATACCAATCTCTGCAGCTGTACCCCAATTGCTGGACCTGTAATGCGTTAGCTCATAAGTAATGCGTTAGCTCATAAGTAAGTTTTCTAATCATCAGGCCAAGGTGGAGCCAACACCTGCCCCAGCCGTCGCCGCGGCTTCTGCCAAGGAGGGAAGCAGCGGAGAGGAGACGACCGAGAAGGATGACGACGCGGCAGCTGCTGCGCCTGCTCGCAGAAGAATAAGCAGGCGCGAAAACTGAGCAATGTCTCCTGCCTGCCTCGATGATTTTCCCCTTTTTTTTCCTATAGAACCTGAGATGTAGACTGTTGATTTTTGTGGCTGGATTCTTTTACTAGTCTTAAATTGTCGTGGCTTTTTTTATTTCGGATCAGATGTATCAAGAGTGTAAATGACACAGCTTATCTTGCCTTTTGAGGTTTAACTTAGTTTGGGTAATCGGAGGCAATCCAGATGGCTTATTAGGTGGAAGCAGTCCTTTTGGTTTCTCTTTCAGTTACAATTTTGCTAGTTCGACAAAATTCGAATCGAAGACTTGCTTCTTAGAACCTCCTGAAGAAGTGCACAAAAAATATTCATCTCTCCGCTTTACCTATCTTGCAAGATAACTCGTAGATCTATTAATGAGACCCTCATCTAAGTTAACGTACAAATATTATTTTCTTCATAAACACAAACTTTTACATGATATTAGTTATGGAAAAATTCAGATCATTCACTTCTCACTTTTGAGCTTAATATAAACATCACTGGTGGCTGCTACGAGAGAACCCCGGGTATATATGCAAAGATTGATACTAATACATTTTTACCAATTGGAAAAAATAAACATTATATTATTCAGTGCAGAAATAGAGATAAATATGAGTATATTTTTTTAATAGTTAATATGCAATGTTAAAATTGGTTTGTAAGACGGTGAGTCCTACTCCATAGGTAGGGCATATATTTTGGATTCGACGTGAGACATTAAAGGCCTGGGCCTGAATTCTTACTGCGAGATCTAGAATAGAGAGAATCTACCTCTAAATCTAGAATATGAGTTTGGAAGCTATATACTACTAATCGTTGCCACTCCTGTCCTAATTAGACTTCTTTAATCTTTGATTATTTGTTCATGGTGGTCGATTTTGTTTTGCTTCTGTAATTTCGTTTTGCTTGTTAATTATTTGTTCATGGCGGTCATATCACTTTAGACATACATCACGAATAAAAATAAAAAATAGGAATAAACGATTTAACTCTTCACTAAATCAATTTTTACACACTTGAAAACACTATTTCAAAGATGAGAGAGAGAGAGAGAGTGAGAGAGAGAGCGAGTGAAGAAGAAGAAGGAAAACGTGAAGGAAGGAAAAAAGAGAGAGAAGGAAACCTCTTCCTCGTCGGTATTGCTCCTCGTCGGCGTCGATTTTAGTTAGGATTGGAAAAAATAGAGAGGGAGGGAGAGGAAGAAAAGTGCTCCTGGGAAGGGAAGGAGAAAGAGAAAAAAAGAAGGGAAAAGTCCACTTTAGTACTCTGTGGTATCGCCCAAAATCACTTTAGTACCTTGTGGTAAAAAATCGACCAATCGAGTCATACTTATTCCAATTAACATCAAAGAGATCTTCGGGCAGCTACCCGGACCTGGCCGAACCCTGCCCAGACTACTTGGCCAGCCACGTTACCAAAATTTGATGACATGGCGCCACGTGGACATCCATCTTCTTCCCTCTCTTCTTCTCCTCCTCCTCCTCCTCAAAACACGGAGTTAACCGCGATGACCTCCTCCCTATCGCCAATCTCGAGCATCTCTGACGAGGATGGCGAGCTTCCACCCGACCTTCTGGAGGAGGCGAAACGACAGGGGCCCACCGGGGAGAAGGACGAGGGCTGGCCAATGCATCCCTTGCTTGAGCCCGAAGTCGACGATGTGGAGCGCGGGGCGGAGGCCTGAAGTGGGCAAACTTGAGGAACGGATGAGGATTGGGGACGGGGATGCTCGGGATTGGCGACGGGGAGGACTTGAGCCGGAGATGCTCGGGATCCCTAAGTGGGCAAAGTGGGCGGAGGTCACCTTTCTAACAAACCATCATGAAGAAGGAAACACATCCTTAACCGCGGAGGCGGCTGTTAGGTAGTTCAGCGTGTCCCTGAGAGTCTCCTTCTCGCGCTTCAACCGCGCAGCGGTATCCTCCAACTCCAGGAGCGCCTGCTGCTCTGGCCGACCCCCTCAAAGGTGCTCGCTACGAAGAACAAAAATGGCATCGGGAAGAGGTTCCTCCTGAGGTCCTGCGCCTCCTTCTCCGGCTTCACCACCTCGCCGACGCACTCGACCTCTGCTGTTCCGGTCATCGGGTCGGAGTAGATAACGCCAAACTGGAGGTCAGTCTGGAGGAGCGTGTTCATCATAATACAGCTCCCGCGGGAACAGCGGTAGCTCCACGACGTCATTTCGCTTCGGTCGGTTGTGGTTCTTCTCCGGGAAGGACGCCATGCATTTCAGGGAGCGGCCACCCGGTCGGCCGCCGCCACGTGGCCGGTACGGGAGGAGGAAGGAGCTCGGGCTACGGTTTAAAGGCAGAAGCGTACAGGTGCAGCTAGCTGTGGTATTTATCGTGGGTTGAAGGAGAGCCATTTAGGGCAGAGGTCACCTCGCCGGAGATGCTCGGGATTGGCAACGGGGAGGAGGTCTCGCGGTTAACTCCGTGTTTTGAGGAGGACGAGGAGGAGGAGGACGAGGAGAAGAAGAAGAGAGGGAAGAAGATGGATGTCCACGTGGTGCCACGTCATCAAATTCTGGTGACGTGGCTGGCCAAGTAGTCCAGGCAGGGTTCGGGCAGCTGCTCGAGGACCTTTTTGATGTTAATTGAAATAAGTAGACTCGATTGGTCGATTTTTTACCATAGGGTACTAAAGTAATTTTGGACGATACCACAGGGTACTAAAATAGACTTTGAGCCAGGAAAAAGAAGGAAGAGGGAAAAAGGAGGAGAGAGGGAAATAAAAGACAAAAATAACCCTGATAAATCTCTACTGTTAGATCTCTGACGCACGTCTAATCATCAAATCTATGGCCTAAATTAAATCCTGTTTATTACAAGAATCCCGATCTCTCCCTCTACCTAATCCATCACCTACAAAGGGCACCTGATAAATAACTGTCACGAGAGGAATCCAAAAAACATTCAAAAGGGTCTAGTCGTAATCCTCATACGAATAGTACAAAGTTATAACCGAATGTCTCGTTGAAAAGAATAAAGATATATAAACGAGGCACGAATGTCCTTTAACCTTTATTCATAATGTAATGGACAAAACATAACGAGAATATTGAGATTAACTAACTTCCTATCAAATGTCCAACACTCAAATCAGTTTATCCAAGAGAAACGATTTATTTTAATCGAACACTATTAGATTCTATTTTAAGTGACAGTTTTTCAATGATATTTTTTACCTAATAAAGTTTAAAATCTTACAATACATTCTTAAGTGAATCTAATTTTTTTACCACTTGTATTTGAGCAACTACCATACAACCCTTCTAATTTTACGCTTTCCAATCTTGGTTCTTATTTTCTCAAACAAAAGAAAAATCTTGGTTCTTATAATTCATGATTTTATAAGCGTACTATGTAAAATTCCTCGTCCTTAATGGTATCCCTTTCTGTGTAGCAATAGATCCTCTTCTGATAATTATTAACTACAAATACAAGAGCCGTTTGTCCTACGGTTGGTTCGAGTTAGCTCACTGGTTCTTTAACCACAGTGTCGCAGCTGACAATATCGAGAGGATGAGAGAAAAAAAGGTGAAGAATTCTTTTTTTTTCATTTTTAGTATTTCCATTTTATTTATCGTATAATTTCTTGATGAGTCCACCAAGGTTCTCTTGTGGATTTGTGAAACACGTGTTCGAAGTGCGAATTACGGATAAAATGTTAGCCAAAAAACACAAATTAATATAAACATTGTTATAAATTAATTAAGTGCATGACAGTTAACCCACGAACATCATTTTAGGAGCCACCTATTTGCCTACTATCTTCGCGACCACCAATTTTTAGGGATTTTTTATTCTATTATTGTAAACTTCAAAGATTTCGGTTTTACTTACGTTGACATCAGCAACCCAGCCAATTTAACTAAATAAATGTCGAAGTGCCCACGAGTATATTTAACTAAATAAATGTTGAAGTAACCATGGAAGACTCAAATTATACGAGTGACGATCAAGGGAAATAAACATATATCCATGAATGTTTTAGTTGTTTCCTAGTAAAATGTTGATGTGCTATTTAACTTCGTTCTGACATGTATTTCTTGGCCGGTCCAAGAAGAAGTTCGAACAAATGCAGCCCAAATCGAATATGCATTTTGGTGATCAAATAGTAAACAGAGAAGATGCAATACGTTAATAAACAATACACTCAAAATCCCATCGGTAGATTCTGACATTATTCAGTTTATTAAAACATGTATTGAAAAAATGTTTCTCGGCTACTACAAGGAAAAAATTTGTCAAAAGGAAAACTAAAACAAAATTTAAGTTTACTGCTTCGATATCTTTTCGCTCCCTCATTCTGTGAGTGATCGATCACGCGTATAACTTAACTCGGCTTCGCCAAATGGACTCGTTTTTTTAAACTTAGCTTACCTCAAGTGATCACGTTAGAGTTATCGCCGGCCGCCGACCTTTTTCCCGGCAGGAGGGGCACTGTCCTCGTCGTCGGACTGGACATCTCCATACATCCATATTCCGCGCCTATCTGAGCGTGCTTCCTCCTGAAACTTCTCCAAGATATCAAGGGCCGCCTGCTTGTCCTTGGGACCCCACCTTGTCCTCTTTACCATCCGGGCGAGTCCTTCCTGCACATTCAATGGAGCAGAATTAACAGGCAAGGAACGCGGAAATTGTGATTCGGAAAAATTTCACAAGCAACAAGTCGTTATGGAAAGAAGATTACTCGACCACGAGGAGAGAGGAAACCACCCAGCGTACCTGAACTATAGCCCCATTTATGCTGATTTCAGAATCAGCAGCGACCAGAGTGACAACGAGCACAGGTCCGGTCCCCTGACCTTTAACTTTCCCTCCTGAAGTATCCCTCTCTTCTATTATTGCTTTAAACTCCTTGGAACTGCTTAACATGTTGGCACTCAAATACTCTGCCGCTTCGGGGCCAAAATCCTCTTCCACGCCAGGCACCTTAATATAAGCAAGGCTACACAGCTGAGCAAGACCGGGTGCTCCAGACACTGAAGGATCAAGCGGGCGCAATTGACTGTACGAAACCTCTTCTTGGTTCCCATAATCAATGTAGAACACTTCAAATTTTTCGTTCACGGATTGGACAACACCTCTAGGTGCATTTACAATCTTCAGAAGTTAAAAAGGGAAAATTCATCAGTGTAATTTTGAAGAACTTGATAGACCCTACAACACAATACTGAGGACAGTAGTATCAAAAGGGAACAACGGCGAATAGATTACATGCACTATTCAAACACCCGAGAAAATGAAGGGAGCAGATTCATGCTCACCATAGCAGATTCAACACCTGAATTCAAATATCGGATATGCTCAACCCCCAATTGACCAAGAAAAGGAAATAAGAGCAGATTATGCTCACCATAGCTCGGTTCCATGAGTTATCCGCACTAAACTGAGCAAGCACAACGTCACCCTTCACAGGATTGAAAGTCCCAATCATGGGAGCTTCTTGGAGATTTAAGGATGCAAGTTGTTGCTGAATAGAAGCAGTTTGCTGGTCTCCAGCTGTCTGGACATAAAATTTACCCCCACCCAGGACCTCTGTAACCACTACCTGAAAGAATAGAAACTCAAAGTTACTTACTATATCATACAACAAAGAAAATAGAGCATTTCCATTGTGAATCATGTCTTCACGACCTTTAGCGTTTCCTTCTGTTTGCTTTCAACAGCTGGACCGTTGGCAACTTCAGCTCCTTCGACATAATTCTCCCATACCTGCAAGGATGAAAAGCTGTGTGTAAGGTTGTGTTATAAGAGGAGGGACAATAATAATAATCTTACTTTGTTACATTCTTACTTTTAGTTTCTGCCTCTTGGCTGATTTCTCAGCTTGTTCAAGAAGATGACCGTCAGCAACCCGATCTAAGCCAAAGGAAGCTTGAATCTTTGCAAGACCAGCTTCAAGCAAAATTACAGCCACATTGGTCCTTGATTCCCATAGAGATCCCAGGAAAGTTCCATTTCTGTCAATTGTTTCCACTTCGATCTGTTCAAGGAAACAGTTAGCAAAGGGAAAAAATAAAACGGAGAATAAACTGGAGAAGGAACGGAAGTACCTCAACTTCTCTCTGCATTATCTTTCTCCTCAACAAGGCAATCGCTTCGTTTGAATATGGTTCATCACGACCAGGGCATCTAACACCAGAAAGGGCAAAGGCAATGCTACAGGTTTCTTTCGGTATCAGCAGCTTAAAACGATGGCCGCTGAGGACATATTCTACAACAGCCGTCGCCCTCCTACTTCGCTGCAGGAATGGCAGGAAATCTTTTGCTTTCTTGGCTGAAGCCTGGAAAGAGTACATAATGGTAACTAAAGTAGAAAATTCCAGCCTAATTGCCTGAAAAAGTAGATATAATGAACAATTCTGACCGTAGTAAGATCCATTATATGGACGATGCCGGGGGCATCCTTTTTTTTGGATTGTTGAGCCTGTTGCACATCATCTTTAGGAATAGAATGGATCCCTTTCCTCCCCTTAATAGCACGTGATTCAGCAGCGAGGAGGGCATCATAATTGTTGGATCTTTCCTCAAAATCACGGTGACGGACAACACTTGCAAATCCACGGGAAACTACAAGCTCAGCAACATTAATTCCAGTATTCTGATTAATACCACTAGCTGGAGCAGTAGAAGCTTCGTTTCCGTTAGCCTTGGTAGGAGAGGTAAGGAATATTGATCCAAAATCCATAAGTCTGTCTCCGGGACCGGTAGATGCTCCATCTGATGTGACGATCTTTCTTGTGTATTCCATTTGGACATTCACCTGGAGAAATGCAGTGGATCGTGAAAAATCAAATTTTCAGAAATATTGCACACAACTCATTCACAATTCATTCACAAAGGAAATCCAATATCTACGTACTTGCTTGCCAACAAGGCGTGTCCGTAGAAGCTCCCGAGCTTCAAATGCAAATGGCTCTGGTTTTATGTCTCTTCGGGGATTTCCCATCTTTGGGCTCTTGATACTTGATAGATTTACTCGTCTTTCAGCTAATAAACTGCCATAGGGCATGGAATCATCAGCCACTATGATGCAGTCGCCGCTAACAACCTCCACAACCTGAGAAAAACAAGAGATCACTCTAGAAGATAGATTCCTTGAACAAAGAGTACTAGTGGTATAGAAGCAGATGTTACCATTCCAGTAAAGTTCTGGTCATGGATTGCTTTAGAGTCTGATGCAGGGGGTACATAATTTGTCCACATCCTTAGCCGGCTCTTTTTGGCGTGAAGATCTGCAGCCTTAAGGCGCTTCTTTGCATCTTCTTCCAGCATAGAAGCACTCCACTCTACATATTCAGCTAAACCCTGGAAGATGGAAGAGAAAAATATGAAACAAGAGATGGTTTTGTCAAAAATCATGTTTGATGTGGACAATCAGTACACCTAGTCAAAAAGCAAAGTTGGAGGAGCATCACAAAGTGAGCTGTGAACCACAGAAAACCAAGAAATGACTCTGGAGTATGAATTGAAAAAAGGAACAAAAAAGGTGATCACAGATCAAACAACTGGTTTCCTAGAATTCCAGTTACAGTGATGCAGATCACATACATTCTCGACAAGTTCCAAAGCAAGGTCCTCCGCGGACTCCCCGTCAGGATAATACAGGGAACCAACCAAGTTGTTGAATTTGTCGACACCCTCTAGAACAATGCGTACCTAGAGAGAACAAAAGAAGAAGTTAGCTGCAGCAAAAGTTGGAATTAAGAATTCAGAAGTAAAGCAGCATTACTTCTCTATTCAGCACGCGAAGCTCAGTGAAATGTTTAGCCTCCATTGCAAAGGGCAATGCTGCAACTTCAGTAGTTGATGCAGAGACAGCAAGCCTTTGTGCGGTGGTCAATGGAGCTCGTGGCTCAGAAACATCACCATTTGGTTCGTCAGGCAAAACTGCTGTTTCAATAACTGTTTCTGGCGCAGTTCTCCTCCCGACTACGGGAGCCTAAAAAAGGCCCGAGAGGTGGAATCAATAATCTACCAAATAACACCCACCATACAGGCAAAACCAATTTTTGATACAAGAGAGGCCAACAATGAATTTCACTTGCCTTGATTCCAGCAACAAGCACTTGGACAAACTGGAAATCAGGAAGTAAATATACGCGCACAGTACTTCCATCACGAACTTGCTCAACAATACCTTGCATGGGCCTCCCCTTGTTAGCAGCTAGCAAACCCATGGCATCAAAGTTGCTAGAATCACCAACAGCAGATGGAGGTAAATTTCTGATGGAGTCCTCCGCAGCGCCAGGCGTCTAGAACCAGAAACACAAGATAGAAGAGCAATAATGAAGTTCCATTCCGTCTTTTAGTATGAAAAAAAAGTGTTGAATTGTTGATGCTTAATTCAAAAGGAGTCAGGTGAGTCGATCATATATCCATTGCTACCTAAACAGTATCGAAGGACAACAACCCAATTAACAGCAGACCGCAGTTTTGTTCTCTTCTATAACTAAAATCAAACAGTAACGATGGCAAAAAAGGGGATAAACTGCTAACCTTGGTCCATTTACCCAAACTTTGCTGCTTAGCTTGTTCTTCAAGACGAAGCAGCTCAGCAAGAAAAGGACTAGCTTCCCCTTTAGCCTGACCCTGCTCCCTGACCTGCTTCACTGGGATCTGGTTAATGCCAAAGCCAAAAGAAACTAGAATCATGTCTGGAAAACCCGTCAAAGGCAAAACATCACCTTTGCCCAGCCTTCTGCAACCACAAGCATTGCAACATTTTTATCACCAAGGAACACTGTGCCAAATTCCCGACCAATACTCGGTACGGTGTAGTCCACCTTAAAAGTAACCTCCTATAAAAAAAAACCAATTTAAAATAAAAATTATAATCTCCATGCATTGTCCAAAAAAGCAATTACAAATATATAATAATTATAAAACCAACTCGAAATGATACCTTCCCGATACAAAGCTTTCTCAAGAATTCTCTGCTCTCCCAGGCAAATGGCTCGTCGAGGCCACCTCTACGGGCCTTGCGATCAAAATACACAAAGAATGAATAACAAACCGTCAGCTGGAATCACAGTTCGGTACTAAACGAAAACGAACATGCAAAACTATACACGAAGAAAATGTTAAGTGTTTGCAGGTGAGAAACTTACCAGCCGTGGAGCCATGAGAGAGGCTAGGGTGACGGTCTTCTCCGGAGGGGGACCGCCCTTGCTGGTTACGGCCATAATGACCAACGAATCCCCGGACGGGACAGCCTTAACTCTCCCCCTAAACCATCCAGTGGCCCCGCCCGCGGATGTCGCCATCTCCTACACGCTTCCAAGAGATCTCTAACTACACCACAAACACACACACACACAACATCAACAACAGCCGGAAAAAGGACGCAGCAATAGCAAAAATTGGCGCCAAAACAATTAAAACGACGCACTTCGCCGGCGAAAACAACAGATCCGGATCCGACATTTCCACTCCGAGGAAGCAACGAGAATCATTAACATGCACCGAAGATAGGATCACGCGGGAACCGAAATCGCACCAGAAAAAAATAACCGTCACGAGCTCGATCTACCGTCGGATCAAATCCAGACGGAGAACAAGCGGTTACCGAGGCGGCGCCGGATATTAAATCTTCCCGATAATTGCGGAAATGAAAGTCAAAACCAAACGGAGGTTTTAGTTATACCTGGATCTCCCAATTCCGGTCGCTTATTTTCGTCTTTCAAATAACGGTAATGAGTTGTTATATAAGAAACGATAGAGAAGAAGGTGCGATATTATTTTCTCTCTCCTCTTCCGACGAGAGATAGAGATAGAGACGACAGATCGGAGAGAGAGGATAGAGAGATGTTTGTGTTTAGCGTGGGTTTATATACGAGGGCGATGGGGTGGGTGGTGAGACTTTCTGTGGGGAGCTGGGTTTGGGTTTTTTTTTTTGTATTGCCCTTTGTTTTTGGGTTAATTACGGCGATTGCCTAGTTAAGGGTTTATCTAATTCTTTGTGAGATTAGAGGGTTTATCTAATTCTTTGTGAGATTAGAGGGTTTATCTTTATCATTTTAATTGCGTTGTATAATGTCTGATATTTAAAACATTTAGAGAATGGTTGAGCATTTTTAGAAACAATGTGAGAGTAATTGTTTAAAAAATATTTGTAGTTTCTAAATTGAACACCGTAAAATTTTATTTATGAGGTGATTTTTTTAGTTGGATATTTTATATTCGCGAGACTCAATTATATATCTTACTATTAGCTATTAGGACTAAAATATAGTTGGTTGTTCCAAAAACAATGGTTAATTTGGAATTTCCCATCTCAGTTTTTACAAAAGCTCAAATCCATATAATGTCGAGCTAATTATGGTCAAACATGACCATAAAATAGTTATGAGGTGTTCTACTTTAATACTAAGTCTTGATTTTGAAGTTCTGGAACACAAGTGTGTTTGAATTCATCATTAAGAATTTGTAATTCTTTTAGTCCTACCTAATTCCGAATCTATAGTTGATCAAGTAAATATCCTGATTTTAAGATTTTTTTTCTGGGAGAAAATAGGAAGATAATAAATCTTCATCAACGGTCAAAGGATGGTTAGAAATTTATTTATTGCGTAGAACATTTTTTTAGCTAACCGGCACATTGGATTCAGGCCTGGACTTGTATTTTGCACCAGTACGGGCCTGGAATCTATTTGGGCCATTGGATGAGTTTTTGTAAATTCTCATCCAGATCGGATGGTCGACAAGGAATGGGGGCAACATTGTCCTTTTAGCCCTATTAGAAATCAATTTCTACCCAATTTTTAGGCGGGGGGAATGGAGAGAGAAAGTTAGAATCCAATTAAAAATAAAAAAATCCCCTAAATTTTGCCTCTTAAACGGTTTAGGAGATTCGGTAGGCGTTTTAGTCTTCAATATTTCCTCTCCAACTACATCTTCTTTACACGTTCTTTTCGATTTACCCCCTTCGTTCACTTTTCTTCGTCAAATCTCTTCCTCTCGGGCTTTTGGTTAGAATCCGGTATTTCTTCCTCTCGGACGTCACTTTTCTAGGCTTGCTTGTGATTTGTTATGGACTTTATTTGTTATGCATGTATCATTTTTTGGTTTTTTTTAGAGTTTATATTTTGGGTTTGAGGATTGGATTGGAATCCGGAATTTCTTCCTCTCGGGCATCACTTTTCCGGGTTGGTTGTGATTTGTTATGGGCTTTATTTGTTGTGCATGTATGGTTTTTTGGTTTTTTTTGGAGTTTATGTTTTGGGTTTGAGGATTGGATTGGAATCCGGTATTTTTTTCTCTCGGGCGTCACTTTTTCGGGTTTGCTTGTGATTTGTTTTGGACTTTTATTTGTTATGCATGTACCTTTAAACAGTTAGTCTCCACCATGTACGAAGAAATTGACTTACATGAAGAAAATTGAGAACATGCATGAAGATAACGTTGTAATGTTGACCAATAAATACTTACATGGTTTTCGATTGGACAGTTTTATGTCTTATATTGGAGTAAACATTTTTATGTATTAGATTAGATTGGAGTAAAGAGTTTTAGATTTTGGAGTAAATAGGTTCAGTTTTCGATTGGAATCGAAACATTGTTAGGTTTTGGTCTTTTTCGTTCTGTTTTTTGTTGGAGTTCCTATTTTGGGTTGGACTTGAGTGTTCTTACTGTGAGTATTCTCACGGCCGTATTTTGCGTACCATTTTATCACTACACTCAAACAATTTCATGATACCCATCGAACCATTTTATCTATTGATCTCATTCTATTTTTTCGGAGCATAATGGACAATTATGTCTATTCTTTGGGTGACCTCTTTTCCTTGTTTGATGCGTAGCATTTTGCTTGGAACTCCATTTACGGAGGAGAAGAAGAAGAGGAGGAAGACGGAATAGTTAGATCCAACAGCTGTGACCATAGTCTTCCAAACTTTTTTACAAGTACATGGTGTCAAACAGACCACAGAATATTCAGTTGCCAAACTATATAAAAAACCAACCATTGCTTTGACATATGGCGTACACGTAAATGGTGTCAAACAGACTATTGTATCAAGACAATACATTCCACCTAATCGAAAACTAACCATTTAATATTCATGTAACAAACCAAAGTTTATAGTATATGATTACGGAGAAAATAGAACATTCCATTGTTCATTACACGACAGACCATTTTATCCGAACATAAAAATCTAGCCAATCTTTAAATAGCAGACCACCTAATCTTAAACGGACCATTCAAACTGAACATTCCATATAAAAAACCAACCATTGCTTCGACATATGACGTACACGTAAATGGTGTCGGGCAGACCATTGTATCAAGACAATACATTCACCACCTAATCGGAAACTAACCATTTAATATTCATGTATCAAACCAAAGTTTATAGTATATGATTATGGGGACAATAGAACAGTCCATTATTCATTACACAACAGACCATATTATCCGAACATAACATTCCAGCCAATCTTTAAATAGCAGACCACCTAATCTTAAACGGACCATTTAAACTGAACATTCCATATAAAAAACCAACCATTGCTTCGACATATGACGTACACATAAATAGTGTCAGACAGACCATTTAATATTCATGTATCAAACCAAAGTTTATAGTATATGATTATGGGGACAATAGAACAGTCCATTGTTCATTACACAACAGACCACATGAACCAATAAATCTAAACATAACAGACCATTCATACTCTATTTACCCTCTCCTATTTAGTCCAGGCTTGTCCTGGATGTACTTTTACAGGACCAAATCCGGTCTCGCTAACCGGCGTATGCAGGTGGAAAAACGGGGATAAAACAGCCGGCCCAAATTATGATGCTTAATTTGGTTGGAAAAGCATTAATTTCTGATGTAATTTTTCGGCAATATCTAAATATTCCTTTGTACATAATTCAAAGATTCTTAATTGGAAATACGAAAATAAAAAAACTGAATTAATTATTTTAGTACCTTGAATTGAAGAAAAAAATTTGCTAAGCAATCTCATCAATGCGTCAATTTTCCCCCAAATAGTTGAGTTTATCCACACAAGAAAGGAAAAATACAAAAGGGACAAAGGTTGAATTCTTGTACTTTTTTTTTGCGTCCCTATCCTTAATATTTATTAGGTAATTTTTTTTAACAAATCTCCGGTGTATCCCCAAAAGTATGTCGAATTGGGAGCGGATTTGGTCCTGGAAGGTCAAATCCAAACAGGATCGTCCTGGACGATTAAATGGATGATTTAGTTATTATTCAATGGTTGATTTAGTTATGATTCCATGGTCTATTTAGTTATGATTCAATGGTCCGTTTTATCCCGTCCCGGATAAGTCGGGACCATTTCAGTTACCCAGTTACGATTCAATGGTTTACTCAATTACGATTCAATAATTTACCCAGTTATGATTCAATGGTTTACCTAGTTACGATTCAATGGTTGTGGACTTTTTTCATTTTGTTCTCCCGTATTTCTGCATTTTTGCAAAAAAATCTCCGCGTGTCCTTTAATAAAAATCCTCCTGCACGGTGCTGGAGTGGTCCTCCTGGACCAAATCCGGTCCCATGTCGAATCATATTGGGAAATTTCTCAAACAAGGAAATACAGTTTTTTTGCTCTTTTAGGAGGTTAGTGGGATTTTATTGCTTCTGGAAATCTCTCAAAAGAAAGTGAAAAGTCTAAATTTAGTATTTTCCGGATCTTATTCGGAATAAAAATCTAACACCTGAGCATGAGGGATATTTTCTTTTCCAATTTAAGGGCAGTGATGGGTGTTACTTTTCCGACATTTACCATCTGCGGTAAAAATTAAAAGCTGCAGAAAGAGCGAGAGGGGTTACTTTTCCGATATTTACCATCGAGGGTAGAATTGAAGAGCTTGCAGAGTCACGGGAAAATCTGTCGGAAAAGACAGAAGTGAACAATAAATGTTTTCTTTTACTATAGACTAATATAAATTCGAGTCAATAAAAAATTTAAAATGTATTGAACAAATATTTAAGATTATTGTATTTTTTAAGACTCAAACTCAATAATACTTATTGATAGCGAACAAAATAGGTTCAGACTTGGATTTTTGTTAGATTTGGAATCCCAGCAGGTACACTGTACACGAGGCCAGTGACTTCTTTTTGGCCCTCTGCTCCTTAGTTAGCGTTTTTTAGAGGGCTCTTTACTCTTTAGTTTTTTTTAGGGGTGTTTAGTTGGCGTTGTCTGAGTAAAAATGTGTAGCAATTCTACTCTCTCTCTCTTTCCGTTTCTTTTTACAGTAATTATAACTGTTTTACCCCTTCTGGATTACTTACTTTATTTTATTTCTTTTTTACCCCTTCTGGATAATCCTCCCCTTTCTCTCTCTCCCTGAAAAAACTTTATACGAAAGCTTGTGATGTGATGTGCTGAACTTGAAGGAAAATGAAAAAACGTAAATACTTTACTTTTTTTCCAAAAAAGTAAATAATAATTAGTCGTTAAATAATTGTATTAATAAATTTAAAGGAAATTTTGTTTCCTCTACGGATTTAATATATAATAAATTTATTAGTCGTTAATAAATTTCGTGCTCAGTTCGGGTCAGCGGGCAAAATCTCTATATCCTTGCACAAAACCATATACAGCGACTGAGTGGAGAAGTGTCCATCTTGGGTGAGGCTCCAGGATAACGAGTTCCTCCACGCTGGCGAGACCTCCAAAAGAATCGAAGTCAGAAAACCAATAACATGAGGAGGCAGGAGGGCCGCCAAGAGCGTAACATCCCACCCACCCTCAGGTGATCAATACTCAGCCACCCGCTTTTCAGCATCCTCCGCAGGGAGATCGCCAAGGAGGTGGTTCTGGAAGGGGGAGGAAGAAAGCCACGGGTCATCCCAAAAGGACGTACGAAGGCCGTGGGCAAGAACCGGATGGGCCTTCACCATGGCCCGCCAGGTGGCAGATGAATCTTCAAAGATGTAACGATTCTTATGGAGCCAAACACTCCGATCCAATTTGATCTTCTCAATAAATCTGGAATCCCACTGAACCGGACTGCACGTGACAATCTTCATATCCCACTAAGCTACTGAATCCTAATCTCTCTTTCTCTCGTAATCACGGTGAAGAACTTGCTATAAGGTTGACCCAAATTTAAATTTGTATCACTAATGCAAATCCATTAGGATGGTAAGGAAGATGAAATTTCTTTAAAAATATCGAGTTAAGTTTTACGCAATGTATTTAAACCGGTGGTCTGCCTTGTGGTTCGCCTGGTTGAACCACTGTCCAGGACAACGAGTCATTTTCCAAAATCAGATAACAGTTCCACCATCCGATCAGACACATTCGATTGGCCCAGGTCACCCGAAACAAACAAAAAAATGACATGTCACTCACCTAATTTCGCAAACAAGTAACCAAGTGATCAAATTTTAAAAAGACAAGTGACCAAATGGTAAAATAATAAGTGACTTAAAAAAATGACAATCCACCAACTGGTGCACTGCTGTAATATTGATATTTTTTAACTTCTAATTTGTAAAAATTAATGTTTGAAGACTTTATTTGAATAATTTGTACACTAAAATTGGAATATTTGAATTTATTTTGCATTTTGTCATTTTAATACTAAATTTAACTATTTCACTTTATTCAATAATTATTAGTAAAAAAGAAAAAAAAGTCTTGGTCCAACCGGCGGATTTGACTGAGTGAACCAAGTGAACCTGAAAATTGAAGATTTCCGAGTCGTTTTCTTGGTGAGTTTTAAAACATTAGTTTTACGGATAAAAAATACAGTGATAAAAAATTCATTCATAAGTAGAATTTGACAACACTCAATTTTAAATAGGAAAACCCTTTTTACACATTATGGACAACTTCATGTAACTACGTGCTTGAAACCACTGATTGCATTTCATAATTCGCCACAAAAATCTAAAACATTTTACAGTTTGGTACCTGTGTCTCACAAGTACTAATACGTAGATACAAAGCCATACTGCCTTACAAGGCTATACAATTTCACACTTAAATGTACATTTCCACAAGACCCCGTTCTAGGCAACGGGATACGAGGAATCCATGGCTATCCCACACATCCCTTCCTTGGCCTCAACATCTCGCGCCAATCTTATGTACCCCTCCTCGCCCCAATCCGTCCCCCACGAGTTCTTCACCAGCCAGTACTTGGTCCCATCGCTCGCGGCCCCGTAGCCAACAGCCGCAACGCCATGGTCCAGCTCGGTTCCACAGCTGACGTCATTGAAAACTCCTTTGGAGTAGAACTGGAAGGACCCTCCGGCGTCCACCGACACCGACACGGGCTGGTTGGCGACGGCTTTCAAGAGGGCTGCCTCGCTGTTGGCCGGAACCACCTCGTAGCTGGTGATGTTGGCCACGTGGGAGCTCTCCTTGTTGGGGTTGCAGGTCCCGTCGGCCGCCGTGTAGGGGTAATTGGCTTCGGTGGTTATCCCGTGGTTGTTGATCATGAACTCGAACGCGTCCTCCATGAGGCCGCCGCCGCACCCGTAATCCGCCGTGACGCAGTCGACCAGCTCTTGCTCCGATAAAGAGATCAGTTTTCCGGTGCTCAACTGGTTGATCCCTTCGGTGGCGGCTATGGCCGAGAAAGCCCAGCAACTCCCTATATTTTGTCGGACACAATTAGTTTTCGTTGGAGATGAGATCATGATAAATAAAGCGGCTTTTAACGTCTGCAATCTCGTGGTATGAGGGATTTACCACCCCGAGATGTATATTTTGTACTTATTTATAATATTGGAATAAAGTCTATTTACCATTTAAAATAAACGGACTAAAAAAAACTCAACTAGCGTTGAAATTTATGTACCCAATCCAAAATTATAAGATAATAGTTTGATAAATTTTATACACTTTCAAAAAAGTCCACAACTCTTAGTAATGTGGTCTTAACACACCCTGAAGTCCATTTAAATTACTGTGTTGAAATTTGTTCGATTAAAGTTTGAATATTTTATCTCACATGCTGTGAAACAGCCGTGTGACTAGTGTATCGAACTTACTATAATACCATATTATTAGATACCAAAGACAATATGCATTTAATTACTTTTTTAAATTAGAAAAGTTACTAACCACATTGTCCTTGATTCTTAATAGGAGTGACAGCGCCCTTGGCTCTCCAATCCATACTAGCAGGGACAACACTCTCATTCTCATACCTAAAAGAAGTGACTTTCCTCACATTAGGCTTCTTGTAGCCAGTGTACATATCCTGGAATTCTTCTCTCGTCAGGTCAGCAAATTTGTTGACCGCCAATGTGTATAACTTATCCCCAGCTGCATTAAACGATTCAATGTACTCCACATTGTCCTTAAAAATTTGGGAGCGTCTCTCTTTCTCGGCTACATCTTTATAGACCTTTCCATGATTTACCTGTTGGAGAAGTTGGAAAGTTCAGGGAAAAATAAGTGCATGTTTATGAATTGAGTCATGTGAAATAACACTGTAGTTTAAATTATTTCACCTAGAAATGTAGACTCTATTATTAAACACATTTGGTTCCGAATATAAAAATTCGACACCCAAAAACTAAAAAAATTTTACACATCCAGAGAATAACTCGGGAAAAGTCAAAGGTGAAAGATTTTTCTTTCTCATACTTGTCTCATGCCAACTACGGTCTTATATAATAGATGATTACTAAAATTATTTACATAAATTCATGTAATGATAAATTAAACATGCTTTTGAAATAACATTACCATCCACTGCTCGTGCCTCTCCGCCATGGATTGCTCGCGGAGCTCGCGGGGACTCACGTGGAATGCCCAATTTCCTAGGACAAGGAAGAGAGCCAATAGGCAATATTTGGTTTCAGAGATGGAACCCATCTTGGGGAAGAAGCTATTTCGGTGAGTGATGATCTAAATTGGTTGGAGAAAATTGTTTACGATGATTGGTTTTGTGTTTGTGATTTGCTTCGTCCATGTCGTTCTTAAATAGTGGCTTACCAAATGTTTTCTGGTTTAGGTTACGTGGATGAAGACAGATTTAGCTTCATGGATTACCCGGCAAAATGCATAAGATGGAGATTGCTTGGACCCATCTGAGTTATTTTCCGTGTAATTTGCTCTGTTAATGCATGGTTTTACGTTTAGTTTTTGGTGAATTTTTTAGAAAGGTAAATTTACAACATGATTACACTGACAAGATTCGAACCCTGACCTCGTTGAATATGTCATCGCCTTGTGCCATTAGACTAAATACCATTTTTTGGTGAACTACGGTCGAACATTATCAATACTTATTTAGGGATGAGTCTTCTGATAGTATTTTTTCTATTCGTGAGACTTGATTTTATGATAATTTTTTTTCTAGGAGGTCCAGGATTTAAACCTTGGTATTATCTTTTTAAAACAAGTATATTTGTTTTGTTTTAGTCTGATTAGACAAGAGGAAAATGCAGGAACTATCTTCAACCAATTGGTTGGTGCCTGATACCTTGCGTTTTTAAATATTGGACATGGGTTGAATCTTCGGGCACCCTTAATCTAACCTTACAATTTACGGGATCTGGTTAATTGTGCGGTACCTCTTGCCGTTGAATGTTATCTCATACCCATAATTGTGCCAATTTTGTTGCAAACTGAATGAATTATATGGCAGCAATAAGCCAATAACATCGGATATATATTAGTAAATAAGTCGCCGAGTGAGTCCAGTATTAGTGTCAATTTTGGACGGCGTCTTTATTTTAAACATGTTTTTTAATCTACAACAAATTTTGATCGAAACCACCTAATTTCGAATAGAAAGTATGTGCTTCCACCTTATTTTTTCGACATTTTAGCTGTTGTTAGAGTTGAGATCAAATAGAGCACTTCTTGTGGTTTACAGCCTTTATGGCCTTCAAGTTCTTATATATTTCAACAACAACAAAATATGTTATCAGACAATTCGATTGCTAAGTTTGATTAGAGTCTATAATAATAGATGGACACACCATAGCTGGTGATTGGTGACCATATATCTACCTTACAAGATGGTATATAATCGGAATTGGAGTTAGATTGAACAAGAACTTGAATGCTCTCTATAAATGCCTTTCTATTTTTTTTGTAATGAACAGTTGAATGATGTTTGTTTTCTGGAGACGAATATTTCTAACAATGGTAGTACTTCTGTACTTTTGTGCCAACGGTCATTTGGCCTAGCGACATAAGTATTGTTTAACTTTAAGGAGGTCAATGATTCAATCCCTGACATTATAACTAGGTGTAATATTTACCTTTCAAAAAAAATATTGAGAAAAAATCATTCTCGAAACATTTTATTTTGAAAGTGGTGAGTGATATCCACTCATTCATTAAACAACAAAGTCTTACACAGGAATATATCAGATAGTAAGCAAAAAAAAAGATTGGATAGTGATCGAAGCCACACTATCCTGTAGCAAGAAAGGACTACAACCAGAAGGGGGTCTCTAAAACATAGAAACCACAGATAAAGAGAGGGCCACAGATAAAGAGAGGGCGTAGTTCGAGAGTCGGTCCGCCACAAAATTGTCCTCTCGGAAATAATGCTGGACTTCCACTTGCCATTGACGGCGAATGAGGTTTTGACAACTTAACACGAGAAACGATAGTCAGTGTGTCCCTACTGTGTCCTCAGTAAGATATTTTACAGCCACCTGCGAATCTATCTGCATCATCACCTGCATGTACCCACAATTCCATGCTAATTGTAAGCCCTGCCATATTGCCCAGAGTTTTGATGTTAAAGAGATGCAGTACCATGTATTATTAGCAAAGCTAACACACTACAAACCCCTGTCATCCCTAATAACCCTGTTGGAGAATTGGTTTAATAACCATGGAAGAGATGGCCCAATACAAGTGAGTCTATTGGGCTTTGGGCCCAAGTATTTAATTAGAGGGAGAATCCTAATTAAATATAATAACTAAATAATTAGTAGGCAACTTTGAGCTAATTTGATTGGAGGTCACACCAATTGGATTTGGGTGTTTGTGAGATCAATACAAAGTTCGTTGATAGAGCTTCGTAACGATATGCGACACTTCTGAAATCCAATTCTCGGAGTGAATAAAAATTGGCTTTAAAGGTGGTGGCTGCAAGTTGCAGGATTGTGAGTTTGTGAGAATTGTTTCAGATTTCAGGGCCTTATCTTTTCAGAGCTGGGACGGACCTGTTGAAATGATTCTCGACCCAACATCTGTTGGGTTTCTACTTGGACAAGCTCACGTTCTGGAACCTTCTCTTACCAAATTTCATTTGAATTTAAATTCATGAGTGGCCTATTAATTGTGGAAATTTTGTGGGTTTTGTAACAGCCCATTTAATGGGCGGGTTAATGGCTCTATTAATTCTGGATTTGAATGTTGGAGGTCCTAGGCCCCCTATAAAAGGAGGCCTCCTCCTTTTTTCCAAATCATCCCAAGCTCACACTCTTCCATGAGCTCTCTACCTCTCCCTCCTTAGTATAGCATTTTCCACATTCATAAGAGTCGGAGTTCTACACCACCAAAGATTCGAAAGGTGTTCAATAGTGCTTCCTATTGTTCACGTGATTGGGCGTTGTACCTTGGGAACTTTCTTACCTATGGAGGCCTGAAGCTATAAGACGGGTAATAAGTGTTGTTTCGGAGGGTTGGTGTACTTGATTAGGATCTACTTCAGTCGAGGCAAGTGTTGGACACTTTCTCCGTAAGACGAGATTGCCCTGTATATTTCAGTGCGGTACGGGCTACGGCAATCGTCCCCAAGATACAACGACTGTTAGGGCATTTCCAAGAACGTTGCACACGTATCTCGAAACTTTCGGGCGAACCCTTATATACCCAGAACTTTCGGACTCTTGTAAGTGAGAATCGGGGGAGAGAAGAAGACAACTATTGCTAACGAATGCTTATGCAATGAGTTGCTGGGATGAGGGAAATGGCAAGGGGGCACGCCTATTTATAGGTTGGAGGAGGCACGGAGGCAGCCACCCCGAAAGGACGAAGCTCGGCCAGCAGGCTGACTGGCTGTGCTCGTGGCCCTTCAGTGGCTTCTGAATTCTTCCAGGCGCGTCCAGGCTGCGCTGGCGTCCTTTCGTGACGGATCTCGCAGCCCTTCGGCCTTCTGGAAGTCTCCTGGACTTTCCAGCCCGTCGTGCCTCTTCGGCGGCCAACCTGAAGGCGCTCGCAGCTCCTCGTCGCTTCGGTAGCTGCACAGCTGCCTCCGGACCCGGGCAAAATACTTAAGGCTCCTCCAGCTCCTCGCGATGATGCGCACGTGCGAAGTGCCAAGTGTGCCACAAAGTGCCCATTGCGACCTGCGTCCAATGCGCCATGCGCACACGCGCGTGCTCGTGCTCGTGCTCGGACGGTGCTTCGCACCATCCTCGCAGGCAGCTAGCGATGAGTCAGCCTTTTAGGAAGTCAATCAAGTTGAGAGGCAAGGAGGGGAATTCCTTATAAACAAGGAAATCCTCCTTGCTCTATTCAATGTGGGATTGCAACCTTCCATCTCCCTTTTGAGTCTTTCCTTTGGGCCTTTCCATTATTGGGCTTGCATTGAATTTTCCATTCAAACCCAACAATCCCCCACATGAATGATGATTAATGCATGCATACTCTAATCGAAAGTTCTGACGTGTTATTATTGCATCGAGATAGGTAGCTTGCGGCTTTGAACCTTCTCTAGTAATATGTTATCGGATTTACTCGCTGCTCGGTGAACGTGATGTTTTGAATCGTCAGCTTTTGTTGTAAACCAAGACAATAACATTTACACAATAATAACCCTAGTATATTTGGGTTCTCACGTTGTGTCCTTTTCGGCCATGGACCGTATCTTGGATTCATAAGTATTTTTTCCATTTGAAGTGGTCTCACTTCACACTTACATAGGTGATCTCCTATCAGGAGTATCCTGCCATACTCCACCTTAATCAAGGTATAGGAATTATTAAAAGAGTAATGCTTAACCTTACCACACTGCTGCAGGCTAACACCTGGGCAGCTTCTGAGAATGAGATAGGTTCCAGGTGATTAAACTGAACCCTCCATAACTTAGTTTTCTCATTGAACCAAGTTTGTGGGATCTCTACTCATCATGGTTGAGTTACCGCTATGGACATTCTTTAGTGTGTAGATTTTAATCCCATTCCCCTTACTGCATTGTACATTTGATCTCTATTGATTCCTTTTGTAAAAGGATCAGCTAAGTTGTCCTTGGACTTTACATAATTAATGGTGATCACCCCACTAGAGATCAATTGTTTAACGGTATTGTGTCTCCGACGGATATGTCGAGACTTTCCGTTGTACATTGTACTTTGTGCTCTCCCGATTGCAGACATGCTATCACAATGTATTAATACGGGAGGCACCTGTTTGCTCCAGCACGGAATATCCTCTAGGAAGTTTCTGAGCCATTCAGCTTCTTCCCCAGCTTTGTCTAGCGCTATAAACTCCGACTCCATGGTGGATCGAGCTATGCATGTTTGTTTAGAGGACTTCCAAGATACGGCTCCTCCTCCTATGGTGAATACGTATCCACTCGTGGATTTGGAGTCCTTAGTGCCCGATATCCAGTTTGCGTCACTGTATCCTTCTAATACAGCTGGATATTTAGCATAATGTATGCCATAGTTTATGGTATATTTTAAATACCGTAAAACCCTTTCTAGAGCTAGCCAGTGATCCTTCCCTGGATTACTTATGAATCTACTAAGTTTACTAACCGAATACGCAATATCGGGACGAGTGCAGTTTGTTAAATACATCAAGTTCCCGATAATTTGCGCATACTTCAGTTGAGATACTGGATCCCCTCGATTCTTGACTAAGTGTAGATTCAAATCTACTGGAGTCTTAACTGGGAGTTTGTCAAAAGCTTCAAATTTCTTGAGCACGCTTTCCACGTAGTGGGATTGCGTCAAGATAATTTCATTAGCTTTCCTAGAAATTTTTATTCATAGTATGACGTCTGCTAGACCCATATCTTTCATGTTAAAGTAGTTCTTTAACATGTTCTTAGTTTTCACAATAACCTCTTTATTGCTTCCTGTAATTAGTAAGTCATCTACGTAGAGACATACAATCACGTAAGCTTCAGGTGTGCCCTTAATGTAAACACATTTATCGCACTCATTGATCTTAAATCTATTTGACATCATTGTTCTGTCAAATTTCTCGTGCCACTGTTTCGGCGCTTATTTTAGCCCGTATAGTGACTTGACTAATCGACACACTTTATGCTCTTGACCGGGAGCCACAAACCCTTCAGGTTGCTCCATGTAAATCTCCTCTTCCAGTTCTCCATTTAGGAAAGCTATTTTTACGTCCATTTGGTGGATCTCGAGGTTATAGAGTGCTGCAACAGCTATGAGTACTCTAATTGATGTGATTCTTGTGACTGGTGAATACGTATCAAAGAAATCATATCCCTCCTTCTGTTTGAACCCCTTAGCTACCAATCGAGCTTTGTACTTGTCGATTGATCCATCAGCTTTGTATTTCCTTTTTAGGATCCACCTGTATCCCAAAGGTTTGCAGTCCGGTGGGAGATTCACGATTTCCCACGTGTGGTTTTGCATAATGGATTCTATCTCACTATTGATAGCTTCCTTCCAGAGAGGAGCATCTGGACTGGACAATGTCTCTTGGATTGTCCTAGGTTCATCTTCTAACGCGTAGGTTAGATAGTCCGGACCAAAGGATTTGGTTATCTTTGTCCGTTTACTACGTCTAGGTTCATCATTTTCCTGATTCGACCCTTGTGTAGTCTCGTGAGCCCTTTTCTTTGAGCTTCCTTCCTTTCTTTCTTTATTAGGAAAGCTATTCTCAAAGAACGTAGCGTTCCTTGATTCTATGACCATTCCCATATTTATCTCAGGGTTTTCAGATTTATGCACCAAAAATCGATAGGCACTACTATTTTGTGCATATCCGATAAAGATGCAATCAATGGTCTTAGGTCCTATTCTCACCTGCTTAGGCTTAGGTACTTCGACTTTTGCTAGGCACCCCCACACTTTAAGGTAACCGTAGGAAGGCTTCCTTCCTTTCCATAGTTCATATGGGGTTTTATCCCTTTTCTTGTGTGGCAATTTGTTTAGAATGTGGTTAGCTGAGAGCACAGCTTCCCCCCACATGTTCTGGGGTAAGCCCGAGCTAATCAACATAGTGTTCATCATCTCTTTAAGAGTTCGATTTTTGCGTTCAGCTACGCCATTTGATTGAGGTGAGTATGGAGCAGTCGTCTGATGAATAATGCCATGCTCTTGACAGAATTCCTCAAACGGAGCTACATATTCTCCTCCTCGATCACTTCGGATCATTTTAATTTTCACGCTGAGTTGATTTTCAACCTCATTCTTATATCTCTTAAAAGCATCAAGAACTTCGTCTTTGCCCTTTAGGAGATATACGTAACAGTATCTCGTGCAATCATCGATAAATGTGATGAAGTATTTCTTCCCGCCTTTAGTTTGCACGTGTTTCATATCGCAAGTGTCCGTATGAATTAACTCTAAAGGCGTAGTACTTCTTTCCACCGAATGGAAAGGTGCTTTGGTCATTTTAGCCTCCACACATACTTCACATTTATCGGATGGGTTGAACTCTAGATTCGGTAATAAATTTAAACTTACTAACTTTCTTAGCAAATTTAGATTTACGTGTCCTAATCTACCATACCATAAATTAGAACACTCGGCCAAGTAAGAAGAAGCATTAACTTTATTTTCACCATTAAAGGTGCAATGTACAGTTATTACATTCATCTTAAATAGCCTCATTTCTAGATAACCCTTTCCTATGAATTGACCCGCTTTGGTCAGTACAAACTTATCAGCCTCAAATACAAGCTTAAGACCGCTTTGCTTAACAGTGAGCCATAGACTAAGTTCTTGCGGATGTCCGGGACATGCAGCACATCCTTGAGGGTAAGGTCTTTTCCTGAGGTCAGCTTCAGGACCACCTTGCCCAGACCGACGATATTGGACGTTGCAGAGTTTCCCATGAACAGCTTTCGACCGGTGATCGGGATATAGTTCGAGAACATCTCCTTGTCCGAGCAGACATGGCGGGTAGCTCCTGTGTCCACGAACCACTCTCTCAGATTGTCCACCAAGTTGGCTTCAAACACCACGGCTGACAGATTCATCTGGGACAAGTCTTCAGCCAGGTTAACCTTTCCTTGGTCGTCCTTTTTCGGCTGGCGACAGTCCTTAGCCATGTGTCCGGGTTTACCGCAGTTGTAACAGTCGCCCTTGATCTTCTTTTTCTTCTTGGACTCTTGCTTCTCCTGCTTATCCCCAGACTTCTTCCTCTTCTTGCTACCTTTTCCCTCGGCGAGGTACACGGTGGTCTCGGGGTTGGCCTTGCCTTGCTTGACTTCGGACTTTCGATTGTCTTCTTCGATCTTAAGTCTCACGATCAGGTCTTCTAGGCCCATGTCCTTCCTCTTGTGCTTGAGGTAGCTCTTGAAGTCCTTCCAGAGCGGGGGGAGCTTCTCGATCATCGCAGCTACTTGGAAGGACTCGCTAAGTTGCATCCCTTCAGCTTGGATCTCGTGAAGGATCAGCTGCAACTCTTGCACTTGGTCGATGACCTTCTTGGAGTCCACCATCTTGAAGTCGAGGAATCGTCCGACGATGAATTTCTTCGACCCGGCATCCTCCGTTTTGTACTTCTTCTCGAGTGAACTCCACAGTTCCTTAGCGGTCTTGGCTTCCGCGTAGACATTGTAGAGCGTGTCGTCTAGTCCATTCAGGATGTAGTTCCGGCATAGGAAGTCGCTATGACTCCATGCATCGAGGGAGTTGATCTTCTGTTGATCTGCCTCATTTTCCGCCACCTTCAGAGCCTCTTCCTTCAAGAATCAGACCAGGTTGAGCGTCGTCAGGTAGAACAACATCTTCTGTTGCCACCTCTTGAACTCGGTACCATTGAACTTGGTCGGCCTTTCGGCGTGGATAGTTCCCGGGACCGCTGGCACTGGTGCTGTGCTTGTTGATGCCATCTTCAAGTACACTATCTCGTCTTACGATTGTTATTTCGGAGGGTTGGTGTACTTGATTAGGATCTACTTCAGTCGAGGCAAGTGTTGGACACTTTTTTCGTAAGACGAGATTGCCCCGTATATTTCAGTGCGGTACGGGCTACGACAATCGTCCCCAAGATACAACGACTGTTAGGGCATTTACAAGAATATTGCACACGTATCTCGAAACTTTCGGGCGAACCCTTATATACCCAGAACTTTCGGACTCTTGTAAGTGAGAAAGGACGCGTCCGCTCGGCCAGGAGGCTGACTGGCTGCGCTCGTGGCCCTTCAGTGGCTTCTGGATTCTTCCAGGCGCGCCAGGCTGCGCTCGTAGCCCTTCGGTGGCTTCTGGGTCCTTCCAGGCGCGCCCAGACTGCGCTGGCGCCCTTTCGTGATGGATCTCGCAGCCCTTCGGCCTTCTGGAAGTCTCCTGGACTTTCCAGCCCGTCGTGCCTCTTCGGCGGCCAACCTGAAGGCGCTCGCAGCTCCTCGTCGCTTCGATAGCTGCGCAGCTGCCTCCGGACTCGGGCAAAATACTTAAGGCTCCTCCAGCTCCTCGCGACGATGCGCACGTGCGCCAAAAAGCGCCCATTGCGACCTGCGTCCAATGCGCCATGCGCACACGCGCGTGCGCGTGCGCGTGCTTGTAGCACCGTCCTCGCAGGCAGCTAGCGGTGAGTCAGCCTTTTAGGAAGTCAATCAAGTTGAGAGGCAAGGAGGGGAATTCCTTATAAACAAGGAAATCCTCCTTGCTCTATTCAATGTGGGATTGCAACCTTCCATCTCCCTTTTGGGCCTTTCCTTTGGGCCTTTCCATTATTGGGCTTGCATTGAATTTTCCATTCAAACCCAACAATAAGAGTTTAAGGGCACACAGCTTGCTGTGGCCTCGTCCAGGATTAAATCCGAATTCGTGACGATCAAAGAGGAGGATTCAACCCAAAGTTCCCTATCTTGGAGAAGATGATGTGCACACTTTGCTTAAAGCGTGGTTGTAAGAATACTATTTCTCCTCTCTTATATTATTTACGGTTTTATATATATGCTTATTCAAACCATAATTTATCACTAATATATCCAACAATCTTAAATTCTTATAATTTGTTTAAATATTAGTAAACTATGGTATGTTAATTTTGCATATAACCGTGTTGTGTGCCAATCGTTCTGTACTACTTTGCTACCTCCTGCTTCTGTAAGGGAAAATAAATTGATTAAATAATGGGCTCAGTAATCTTGCGACTAGCTAATGTTTCGTTCGGATAAGAAGTTTTTTATATAAAGAAAGTGGCCATGCATAAATTTGCTGTTACGGATTGTGAAATATTAAAGTAATAGAATGTTACACGGTAACGTTACTGTGCTTGAATACGGTTTTGAAGTTTGGTATAATTGTTTACCTGCTACGAGCGTTTAATCGGAAAGTTATTTTGTGATTACTTGAAAGAGTTGACTGGTTACTGCTTGTAACTGATTGGAAATTAATTACTGTCCGTGAAGTTAAAAGTTTTACAGCTTTGATGTTTCATGTGCTCAAGTGTTACGATGGGAAAGTAATTAATTATTGGAATATCAATTAACGTGTTCAAGTTTTAACGAACAATTAAGTATTGTTTAAAAGCTTCTGCAATTAAGTGATAGGAAAATATTTTTGAGCTTTTAGTTCACACACCAGTAACGTGTTATTCAAAGTTCATCATTTGAATTGTGGATTATTGTTGGGCGTAAATTAGCGAGCCTAACTTTATTGGTGGGTTCGTGAACGAGCTCTCAATGTGGTTGTTGCACTTCACTTTGTGGGCCTAGTTAAATTTGTTCCAAGAAGCGCTAGGAGTACAATTTGTTTTTTTTTCCTAGATTGCAACGTGATAAAGAGAATTTGCAAGGTGACAGAGTGTAAAATGTGTGGTGAACTAAGGCATGGAATCAACAAGGTTGTTGGATTTAAATCTTGAGGTCGCGTTAGAGATTTATTTGTAACTCTAAACTAAGATCAATTTGTGAAGTTGATTAATTTGGTGTTGGGCTTTTATTTGTGAGGTTGGACCCAAATAATTAATTGTTATATATTTGTGATATATAAACTATATATTCGTGATATATGAATTGTTGAAATAAATACCATTAACAACATGAACGCTGAGGTTCTGATTGTGAGGGCTAGCGGCGTTGAGGCCGGATGCCGGGTGTGAGAAACCTATTATGTTGTTGCTCTTGACTACCTTGAACTTGATCCGATATTTCAAAGAGAGTAAACCCGATGAGGTTGTTAGAGATCTTCATAAGATCCTTATCTATGATATTTTCCAAGTGGCAATGATGTTTGAAAAAATTATCGTCATCTTGGAAGGACTTCAAAATATACCTCAAATACAAGAGGAAGGTGATGAGTCTCGAGGACCTTTTGAGAAGGTTGTGTATCGAGCAAGATAGCCGAAAGGTTGAAAAGAAACTAAACGGCATAGTTGCCAAAACTAGTATGGTTGAGGTTGGTGGGAGCTCCCGTGAAAATTAGCAGAAATGCTCTAATAATTCTGAGGGAGATGCTCATAATAAGAGCTTCACCAATACTTTCTTTGTTTGCGGCAAATCTAGCCTTGGAGCTAAAAGTCGCTACAAACATGATGCCGCTGAGGGCAAGAACAAGGTGCATGCTCATGCTAATGTCGAGATGTACCTCATGGATCTGGTATTCGAGGTAAATTATGTCGGTAGGTGGACACTGGGGCCACACGCCACATTTATGAGTACACATGGATGTCTAAGACCTTTCAACCAGTAGATGATCAGCATTGCTACATGCAAAGATCGATAATATCCAAGGTTGAAGGCAAAAGTGATAGGTGTACTCAAGGTAACCTCGAGCTAGAGCCAACACATGTGTTGTATGTGCCTGAGATTTGGAAGAATCTCATCCCCGGAGCTATGCTCAACAAGAAAGACTTTCTTCTCGTGTTTGAGTCTGAAAAGTCATTATGTTGAAGGAGAAAGTTTGTTGGCAAGGGTTATTTTGACCAACATCTTCAAAATGAGTGGAATGACTTTAGCCTCTAAGACAAAGTCTAATACATAGATTAATGGAGGTGAGACCTGTGAGGTTGGCACTACTACCATTATAATAAATGTTGACGAGAATGCAGATCCTGCATATTCTCGTGAGTCATTATAATTGTGAAATGGTATATTAGGTCATGTGAACAATAAGTCCTTACAAAGGCTTATGACATTAAACCTTTACCAAAGCTCAACATCGATCTTAAATACAAGTGCGAGTATTGATCGATGATTGTTGTATTGTTATGTCTACTTGATGAGAAGTAAAGACGAAGTCATAGATCTATCATTCACTATAAGAATGAAGTCGAGAACCAACCTAGGAAGAAGATCAAGAATCTTCCAAGTTATGGGGAAAAGCTGTGCTTTTGGCCAACTATGTGCTCAATAGAGTATCACACAAAAGGTTGGACAAAACACCTTATGAATTGTAGAAAGGTCAAGCACCTAGCTATAAATTCCTAAGGTTTTGGTGATGTCTTGCTAAGGTTCCGATCCCACCTCTTAAAAAGACAAGGATAAGACCTAAGACGGTGGATTGTGTATTTATCGATTATGCACTGGATAGTGCTGCATATTGATTTCTTGTACATAAGTCAGATAACTCTGATGTCCATGTAAATACTATCATTGAACCTAGGGATGCTTCATTCTTCGAGAAAATCTTTTCTCTCAAAGTTCGAACTGATGTTGACAGTCAAGTTGACCAAAGTGGGAGCAATGTGGGGGGAGAGGGACCTCAAGATGAAGTTGAAGAACCTAGACGTGGGAAAAAGGTTAGGAAAGAAAAGTTCTTTGGATCTGACTTCCTAACTTATCTGTTAGAGAAGGATTCTCTAACCTACAAAGAAGCAATGTCCTCTACAGACTCTGCTCTTTGGAAGGAATCAGTGAATAATGAGATAGAGTCTTTCTTACATAATCACACTTGGGAACTAGTGGATCTACCTCCAGGTAGCAAATCACTAGGCCACAAGTGGATCTTCAAAAAGAAGATGAAGCCTGATGGTACAATGGATAAGTACAAGGTAAGACTTGTAGTTAAAAGCTACAAGCAAATTGAGGGTGTTGATTATTTCGACACATATACTCCTGTCTTCAGAAAAAAGTCTATTAGGTTAGTCATAGCCTTGGCGGCTTTGTTTAACCTAGAGATCCATCAAATGGATGTGAAGACGGCATTCCTTAATGGAGATTTAGAAGAGGAGACTTACATGGAACAACCCGAAGTGTTTGTCATTCCAGGTAAAGAATATAAGGTGTGTAAACTTGTAAAGTCCTTGTATGGACTAAAACATGCACCTAAACAATGACACGAAAAAATTGATAGTATAATGCTATCTAACGAGTTTCAGATAAATCAATGTGATAAATGTGTCTACGTGAAAGGAGACGATAATGACTATGTGATAGTATGTCTCTACGTAGATGACATGTTGATCGTGGGTAATAATGATAATATCAAAATTACCAAGAGAATGTTGTCGCAAAATTTTAACATGAAAGACATAGGAGAAGCTGATGTAATACTTGGGATAAAAATTACCAAGACTTCAGAAGGTTATGCGCTTTCCCAAGGTCACTATGTCGAAAAGATACTTGACAAATTCGATAAGGATAGCAATGTAATTGCGAGAACTCCTATGGAAGTGGTGTCAACTCTCTACAAGAATTGCAGAATAGTGTGCGACAACTAGATTATTCTAGAGTTATAGGTAGTCTAATGTACCTCATGGACTGTACTAAACCAGATATCGCAAACTCAGTAAATAGATTATCGAGATATATGAGTAATCCCAATGATGAACATTGGAAAGCGATAGTTAGAGTCCTTAGATACCTAAGGTACACTGCTAACTATGGATTACACTATACGAGACATCCAGCCATTCTGGAAGAGTATTCAGTCGCGAACTGGATCTCGGACTCCAAGAATATAAAATCTACGAGCGGATACATATTTACAATTGGGGAAGCAACAGTCTCATGGAGATCATGCAAACAAACTTGCATTGTTAGATCAACTATAGAATCAGAATTCATAGCGTTAGATCTAGCAGATGAAAAGGCGAATTGGCTCCAAAATTTCTTGGAGGACATCCCGATGTAGTCAAAACCAGTGCCTCCCATTAGCTTGCACTGTGATAGTCAGTCAGCTATTGGAAGAGCACAAAATAATGTGTATAATAGAAAGTCTAGACACATACGTCGTAGACATAAATCTGTGAGAACATTATTGAGAACGGGTGTGTTGTCTTTAGACTATGTAAAGTCGAAAGAGAACATCACAGATCCATTAACTAAAGGTCTAACGAGAGACCAAATTGAGGTATCATCGAGGAGAATGGGATTAAAGCCCACGAAATGACCTAGACCCATGATGGCAACCCAACCTGGATCGTAAACCCCGATCTGCAGGTTCAATGGGACAACCGAATTATGAAGCTAAGGTCGAACAAAGCACTCGAAAAATTGAGTTCCCTACTATTCCTATTATGAAAGAGTGATAGACCTGTCCATGGGAATGTTAAGCATTAAGCTTTTAATGATCATTATACTTCGAGTATATATATAAGTGGGGTATGGCAGGATACTCCTTATAAGAGATCACCTATATTGAATGTGAAGGGGCCGCTTCTATGAGATGAGTTAAGGGCTAAATCTCTAGAGCATTCGCTGAAGTTTCCAAGGCAGTCCAGGGCCAAAATGGACACAACCGAAAGAACCAAGTAGTGGTTTGAGAATGAGTTATGTGAGTACCTTTGTCTTGATATACATAAAATGCCGAACAGTTCAAGGCATCGCGTCCACTGGTTGGCAAATATATTCGAAGGTATTTCACTAAGGAAGGTTCAAGGCTTTCAACCACCTTTCCTAATGTAAGAAATTCTCGCAGAACTCCAAGTTGCATGTAGCAGTGGTAGGCTCGTGTCATATAAGCCATTTTGCATTCATGTGGGGGATTGTTGGAGAATTGGTTTAATAACCATGGAAGAGATGGCCCAATACAAGTGAGTGTATTGGGCTTTGGGCCCAAGTGTTTAATTAGAGGGCGAATCCTAATTAAATATAATAACTAAATAATTAGTAGGTAATTTTGAGCTAATTTGATTGGAGGTCACACCAATTGGATTTGGGTGTTTGTGAGATCAATACGAAGTTCGTTGATAGAGCTTCGTAACGATATGTGACACTTGCGAAAATCCAATTCTCGGGGTGAATGAAAATTGGCTTTAAAGGTAGTGGCTGCAGGTTGCAGGATTGTGAGTTTGTGAGAATTGTTCCAGGTTCCAGGGCCTTATCTTTTCAGAGCTGGGCCGGACCTGTTGAAGCGATTCTCGACCCAACATCTGTTGGGCTTCCACTTGGACAAGCCCACGTTCTGGAACCTTCTCTTACCAAATTTCATTTGAATTTAAATTCATGAGTGGCCTATTAATTGTGGGAATTTTGTGGATTTTGTAACAGCCTATTTAATGGGCGGGTTAATGGCCCTATTAATTATGGATTTGAATGTTGGAGGTCCTAGGCTGTAAGAAACTCTTTCTCCTCTCTTATATTATTTACGGTTTTATATATATGCTTATTCAAACCATAATTTATCACTAATATATCCAACAAACCCCACCTCCACTTGCAGGCCTGCCACCAACATTCATTCCCGACCACTGCTAGGCTCTAGCAAACTCAGTCGCCTGGCCTCTAATCACTTCAGCTTGGTTCTGGTATCAGTCCATCCGCTCAACCTACAGTTCTCTCCTAAATACCCCATCTTTTCTCCACTTCCAGATTCACCAACAAGCCGCTGTAAACAGGTCATTCAACAGGAACCAGAATTAGTCACGACATCAACAACGATGTTGGTCACTAGCCACTCTTCTAATTCAAGAGCAAAGAAGGTAGTGCTAACCTGAGCTGGTACCAATATGCGCCAAACATTTCTTGATATCCAACAGTCACGGAGCAGGTGGGTCAGAGATTCCCTAGCAGCCTGACAATGTTGGCAATACAGATCCTGACTGAAGTGACGTTGAGTCCTCTCTACATTCGTCATCAACCGGCCTTTCAAGCACGTTCATATAAACACTAAAAAAATGTTCATATAAACACTCGCATCTTCTTAGGTACTTGAAGCTAAACATTAGTTATTTCAATCTCATGACTAATTTGGTCCTCCATAGATAATTCTTATTATTCGTAACCAAAAGTTATAGCCCATAATTTCCAAGGCCCAATAATTCTGCAGTGATGAGTTTGTATTGGTGTTGAATTACGTTCTAGCATTACTAACGCAAGTGTACTTTTCTTTGTAGTGAATTTTCCACGGAGTTTTACCACAAGATTTTTAACGATTTTTGCGGTTATAAATTCGCAAACGTACGAGAGAATTGGTGACATAAAATATGTAATAAAAATTTCCAAGGCCCAATGTCTTTCTTCATTTCCAAGGCCCAAACGGGGTATCATAGTGACCGCAGCGAATTAAGCATTAAAGTTAGAATTAATAAAATTGTAAAATTTAAAAAAGAATGTGAAATTATATTATATAAGATTCTTAACTATGTATTAGATGCACAAAATCTGATTTACCGTGGTCTGGCTATGACCCAAAAATCAACCGCCACTCTGATGACACCATTATAGTTTATTTAAGAAGTTTTGAATTCAAACTTTTTAAAATATAAAATATTTGTTAAACTTTTTATTTATCATTTTTAAAATATCTCCCAAAAGAATATGATATGGCCCAAAAATATCCGGACGCGCGCGTCACTGGGTGCAATTCCAGCGTGGAGATGCTCTTCGTCTAGTGTACAGTCCACCAACGAATCTCCCTCCCTCCCTCTCTCTCCTCCTTGGCCAATAACACCTTCCAATAAAACATTATCATCGATCAAAGCCCTGCCCCTCATCGGAAGTCTTCCCAAGAGGTAAGCCACCCGCGATACCCGTCCTTTTTCTTGTCTTGTTTCTGTACCGCCTTCGAGTTTTACTTTCTAGAGTTGCTTGCCAGCCCGAGGAGTTGATCCGAGTGGTAAGAGAATTGAGCACGAATTAGCAGAGAGTGAAGTTAGGTTCTTTAGACCTCTGTTTATAAACTTATTTTTTAGGCGTTTCTATATTGGTTTTGTGTTAATGACTGAATTTCACTAGGTTTTGGAATTAGGTCATTTAATCTGGGATGGAATGGAAGCCTTTGAATGTTAGACCTCTATAGTGTGTGTTTAGGCCTTTGGATTTCATTAGGTTTCCGTGCTTTATTTCCGGGATGCGTGTGAGTGTGGACAAAACACGCTGGAAAATGCTCGTGTTGGTCTGTGGATACAGTCGGTCGGATCACGGAGCGTTACATTGTATCTGTCAACGCTGATCTTTATATAATTTTTGCAGCATGCTTAAGGCTCCAGAACACCAGGTTGCTGGTCATTATGCCCGCGGTGGAAAGCTAGGCCCGCTTGTAGATGGCTCCGGTCGCTTCTACAAGCCTCTTCAAGGTGATAGTCGAGGCTCCAGAGAAGTGACATTCTATACTTCCTTCTCTTCTAACACGAGAGTTCCGGACCACATTCGTAGATATTTTCCGGTGTTCCATGGTACTCAACTTTTAGAGGCATCTGATGGTACTGGTCTGCTTCCTCATCTTGTCTTGGAGGATGTTGTGTCGAGCTTCTCCCGTCCGTGTGTCATGGACGTCAAGATTGGTTCTAGGACATGGTATCCAGAAGCGTCGGAAGAGTATATCCAGAAGTGCCTGAAGAAAGATAAAGAAACGAGCAGCTTGAAATTAGGTTTTAGGATAAGCGGTTTGCAGATTTATGGAAACAAAGGCTCTGACCCGCAGAAGATTGACAGAAAGCTTGTCCAGAACCTTGCTGCTGATGGAGTTAGGCTGATTTTTAAAAAGTTTGTTTCCTCCAATTCATCGGCCGATCCAAAAGTGGAACCCGACTGTTCTTTTGCGTCCTGTGTGTATGGTGGTTCTGCTGGAATTTTGGCCCAGCTATTGGAGCTCAAAGCTTGGTTTGAGGATCAGACGATTTACCATCTCAACTCCTGTTCAGTTCTCATGGTGTATGAGAAGGACTCGGTCCTTATTGGGGGAAGTTCTGGCGCCCTAGTAAAACTTATCGACTTTGCTCATGTTGTTGAAGCCCAAGGCATAGTTGATCACAATTTTCTAGGTGGTCTTTGCTCATTAATAAAGTTCATATCAGAGATCCTCACCAGTCCTGATGAATATTCGAGCAAAATGGGTATGGATGATTCGGACACGAGCTGCAACTGTGTTGAAGATGGGACTAGAGACTAAAACAGTAACCCCTGCTGCAGATTGACGCTCTACTAATGTTTTTCTTCCAGTGGACATGTAAATTTTGGATATTTCTCGAGATGATGAGGCTATCTCACTTCAACAGCATCACTTTGCAGTGATGAAGTACTTGACTACATCCATACCCGTTGGATGGATAATAATAACAGAGGGCTCCTAAAATTCATGTTCTTAATCCATTCTGTTTCATAGCTGCTTGCATAGATTCGTATCGCACGCCGTCTTCTCGGTGTTATGGACAAAACCTCTGCGCGTTGTTCTTATGTTCTAGGTTCAATGTGCAGAGTCCTTTTAGCTCTAGGAGCTATACAACCACGATAATTTCAGTAGCAGAACAGTGTACCAGTACCTACACTTGCTTTTTCTTACGGGTACATCCAAGGCAAGAAACTTAACATTCTTAGTTTCCTCAAAAGAGAGAGTAGAGAAAGAGACTGAAAACAGCAGTGAAGAGAAATGAGGATTAAACTCCAAGACTTGGGCCTAATGCGTGTAATTGGAGATGGTCTAGGGCCCCTAAATAGGGTTCGAAAGTGTTCGACTCTGAATATCATAACTTGTTGATATTATCTGGATTTGCTTGCTTTCCTGTTGTGGAAAGGAACGATTTGCAGATTCAGGGACTTACCTCTAATCTTTGTTTTTTTTTTGCTGGTTTTCTGTTAAGCAATGTTCATTATTAGGCAACTAGCTAGGTGATCTTTCTTCTAAGCAATGTGGTTCTTACAAAATAATCAATCCACTTGGAATCCAGTAGTGAACTCCAAGCATTTAGAAAGAGAAAACCCTTCTCTCTTGTACCCTCTCCACCAGTTGTGTATAAATCTGAGAGGGTCTGTCATCACCTTCCTTAGCCTGCGAAGAAAAATGAATGCCTTCTTCCTCTCCTGCTTTGCCATCATCACTTGCATCAAACTCTGTTTCGCAGACTGCGACAATCTTCAAGACTATTGTCCATCCGATACCGGGCGTGCGGATACCATTTTCATGAATGGCTTCCCTTGTAAGAACCCGGCCGACATCGCAGCTTCAGACTTCAAGTCTTCAATGCTAAACCATCCCGGTGATACGGACAACTTTGTCCGGTCATCCACCAACGTCGTCACGGCTGCAGAGTTCCCGGGCTTGAACACACTTGGCCTCGCCATTGCCAGGACCGACCTCGACGTGGACGGAATAGTGATGCCCCATTCCCATCCAAGAGCATCCGAGGTCCTGTTCGTCAGCAAAGGCGTTGTGATAACCGGATTCAAAGACACCAAGAGCCAGCTTTTCCAGAGGACACTCAACGAAGGGGACCTGTTCGTGTTCCCCAGGGGTCTACTACACTTCTGTCTGAATGCTGGTTATGAGGTTGCCACCGTGTTTTCGGTTCTCAACAGCCAGAATCCCGGGTTGGTCGAGATTGCAGATGCCATGTTTGATCCTGATCCTGGTGCTTTAGACAAGATTGTGAGGAAAATAAAATCTGTCTCCGAGAGAGAAGGTGATGAACTCAGAAATGTGACTCTTGGAATTAGTCACTAGACAGAAGGGAATGGAAGGAATAGATAGTATGTTGTGGCTTTCAATTGATTGTCTTTAAATTTGTTCGGCTGGATTTGAATGTACAGCTTTCCTGGGCATGTATTATCCAGTTACAGGAAAACCAGGAACGGAGAACCCCTCGTTCGCCCCACTGTTTGGTCTTAAGAATGTTCGTTTTTTTAGAATCTTGAAGAATAAGTAATTGCACTTCGCGGGTATAGTTTAGTGGCCTAATAGTTAAGAGATCCTCTGCAGATTCTAGAACCGTAAAAATGACAAAATTCTCTCTATCTAATTTTAACGCAACTATCTTAGAATAACACTTATTAATCATTTACGCGCAGATGAACACATCAGATTGTCACCCGTAATGTTCTTACCTTAATATTTTAACACACATGAGCTTTTCTATAGATAATTCTAAAGAGAATTCTTAACAAAGTACATCTTATTGAAACACTGAAAGGTCAAAACCACGAGCCAAAGTCGTTGTAGGTGATCGGTAGAGGTTACATTTCGAGTTTCGCTCTCGAGAACGACCGGTCGCCTGCCTATATTTCCTTACAACTTGTACATTGACTTGACTCAGAAGTTCTCTTTATGGAAATCAAACTTAGTGCTGGTCTTATGAGAGAAATCCAAAGCTAAGTGGCGTAGCTCTTTTGTTAGCGCCGGTGTGCCACAGTAGAACACCCCTGCATGATGCCAAAACGACAAAAAAAAAATCTTCATTGCTCTTTCAAATGACAGATAAGCTTGATAAATATGATTAAATTAATGATTAGTACTAAATGTTTGGAAAGGGAGTAGTATAGGAAAAATCAAATTTTGCATAAATGATAAAAATTTCAATAGACCACGAAAAATGGTACAGAGAATGAAAAAAATCTCATCGAGGTATTGATGTACTCTTAAAAGAACCGACTACTGTTAGTGGTATCAAACTAATAGCGAGTCATACAAACTAAATTTTCAGTTTGATAATTAGGCTAAAGAAAAAAAATTTTAATTTAATGTGATTTGACGTCTTTTTAACCAAGTATTATTTAGTTTTGTTTTGGCTTTTTTTGCCACAGTAGAACACCCCTGCATGATGCCAAAACGACAAAAAAAATCATTGCTCTTTCAAATGACAGATGTGCTTGATAAATATGATTAAATTAATGATTAGTACTAAATGTTCGGAAAGGGAGTAGTAGAGGAGAAATCAAATTCTTCATAAATGATAAAAACTTCAAAGATCACAAAAAATGGTATAGAGAATGAAAAAAATCTCATCGAGGTATTGATGTACTCTTAAAAGAACAAACTGATGTTAGAAATATCAAATTAATAGTGAGTCATACAAGCCAAATCTTTCGCTTGATAATTAGGCTAAAGAAAAAAATTTAATTTAATGTGATTCGACGTCTTTTTAATCAAGTATTATTTAGTTTTGTTTTGGCTTTTTTGTGACAAATGTACTGAAGTGTGGATTTAAGAAACATATACGACCAAAATGAAACACACAATAATTATTGTACTCTAGCCAAAATTGACTGAAAAGTTTATTCTAAAAGCTAATGTGCATAACCTTGATTTATTGGTTAAGACTTGATCTTACAGGACTCTACCGACAATTGCCCGACGTGTGAATCTCACATGGTTAACGTGATACACGAAAAGAGCCAATTAATGGCAAACAAATTAGCTTTTGCTTTTATTTTGTGGTGAACAAAGATTGGGCTACCATATCCTTTTCATCCTTTATATGGAAAGTATGACACAACAAAAAAGGAACGGGGCTCATTTGGAAAGTTTGTGGTTTTGCAAAAGTACCACCTGCAGGGATGGAATATTTAGCGGATTAATCATGCTATCCCTACTTTCAACGTTGGATACGAAAATTCTGACAGATGAGAAATAGAGTATACGACAAGTGAACTTACCGACTCGAGAATTTGTATGGTTGACTGCGACATGCTTGTACACACTTCGCCAATCGGGCTTGGCGAAGTGGGACTTGACCCTCGTCCCGGAGACGATGTCCACGCCATTCCTAGCGTGGTTCAACGACTGGAGCATCGCTATGAGCGCGGACCTCGCGTCGCCCTCCTCGTAGACACTGGTGCAGTAGTTGTGCAGCTCGATCACGTGGTCGTGGTCCAACTCGGCCACCTCGTTCATGACCCCTTTGAACCAGTCGAAGGACCCTTGTTCCCTCGTCACCCAGTAGAAGTAGGCCCTCCTTGTCCGAAAGCTCTCCTTCCTCTTCAACGCGTTGGGACTCAGACACGTGCCTGCTTCTTGTGCATGGGTCTCGTCCTCGTCGATGAGTCTGATGTTGTTGACGATGTCCTTTAGGATGCTGATCATTGGGGTCGCTCCTATGCCTAGACCAACCAGTACTACCACCTCGTACTTGCTGTAGTCTTGTGCTGGTGCTCCGTATGGACCATCGATCAGAACTCTTGGGAAGCTGCACCACATAATTATACATCATTGTTTCGATAATATAATTGCGTTAAAATTTGGTACAACATAAAATTTAATTTTTTTATCATGCTCGACTAAAATTTAGATTAGTTAATTCATCAATAATACAATATTTTTTAACAAATAATTTTTGTACAATTTGGTCCAGGCCGGTTGATCCAAGAGAGTAAACCGACTAGTCCAACTGCTATGTAGATTGTTGCACAAAATTGACTCAGAGTTGGTACCGGGTGGTGGTGGATCGCAAATTTTAAAACAATGACTCGATGCAGGTATTTTGACTTAATGCTTGTCACGAATGTAAAAAATGAGCTAGCCCTCCTCCCAAATAATTGTAGTAATGACAGAATGTACCTATTATATTAATAATAATGTTTTAAAAAATACCAATTATATTTATACAGATGATTACTATCAATTGCTGGCAAGTAAGGGTGACGACAACTTCATAGCAACATCGTGGAACCAAGTACGTTTTTGGTGGAAACAATTATGTTCTCTATTTTCAGACATCTAATTGATTTGTGGGCGACTTACTTTGGTATGTAACTGTTTCCTCCTTGGGAGTCAAAAGGTGGCTGGCACGCCTGAAATAAGACAAAACAAAAACAAATGAAGCTTCCTGTCTTGGGAATCAGCGTCGGGTTGCGGTAGTTTATATATTATTCTTGCCGAAATCCTAGTTTATATATTCTTCTTTCCGAAATCCATTAATATTGAGAATTTTGTATGTAATTTTTTTATTAAGTAAAATTTTGGTGCAAGTATTGTATATTACGAGGTCAATGAAAACTTTAGCGCTCTTAAAATCAGTAAAAATCTACATATTCAATTTCTCTATCCCGTTTTCATTGAAATTTTCTCTAGTGACTTTTCGAGTTTTTATTAGTCTAAATTTTACTCGTTACGCTATTGATGATTTGTGATTACAATAGAACTATTCGGGTAAAGAATTACAGATGCACAATGTTAGCAATCTAGTTTCTTTTTCCCACACAACAAACAAGTGATTTATTTCAACAACAAAAAATGTGATTTATGTATATTATAGTATATATTACCTTGGAGAAGACAGTTTTGAGCTTTCGGGTCCAGTCGCCGCAAGCCCTAATATGCACACTAAGGTAGTCTTCACTTGGCGAGGATGTTATCGAAAATGGATGCCTGCATGCAAATGGCATTATTTTAACAAATGTCTTTTTTTTTCGGGTTTCAAGTATGATTTGTTTTATCTAATGATTAGAATTTTAATGTGTGACAATTTTTTATGGACATTCAAGATTCATTCTCTCTATTATATTTTATTGAAAATTTAATGATCAAAATATTGTCACGAGATTAGCGTAAAATTATTCAATTCCAAAAGGTCAAGAGAGAGAGAGAGAGAGAGAGAGAGAGAGAGAGGGTCTAGCTAGATTGTATTGACAATTACCATTCAAATGGAGAGACGGCAGCGCAATTGACGAAGATGTACTGGCCACTCTTGTACCTAAATCCTTGACCTTGAGGCCTCGACATGTGAAGTGCCAGCACGTTCCCAGGGTATACAGCCACCTTCAGATTTTGTAACATTATGATATTAATCATTTCATTATTCGAGCATTCAATGATTGTATTCAATATCTAAAGTCAATATCCCCTAAAAAAGTAAAGCACCTATTCTCTCTATCTAATTAAGGACATGAATAAACTTATGCCTTACCGGCAAGAGGTTGTTTCAATTCGCATACTTAGAAGTCCCAATTCGCATACTTAGAAGTCCCAATTCGAGCCTAAAGAACGCATCTATGTTCAAATTTGGTGGGAAACACTTTGTCATGTTGAACTCGAACATAAATTATCTAATCCGGTTTATGTTGTTTTGATTAGCTTAACTAGATGTTTAGAATTTGAGTCCAAAAAATGTATCTTTATTAAAATTTGGTTAAAAAAAATTTCTCATCATATATAATTATGTTCAACTCGAATATGAATTAGCTACTTAAGTATATATTATTTTAATTAGCTTAACTAGATGTCTAGAATTTGAGTCTCAAAAATATATTTGTGTTAAAAATTGGTAGAAAAACTTTCTCATTATACTTAAATATGTATAAATCTTTTCGGTAAGTGTCATTTGCATTTATGTGATTTAAATGGCATTTACAATTTGAGGGTGACCGAAAAAGAATATATATTTTAAATAAAAGATATTTTAGATAAAGGTGATGGATTTTTGTCCAAGTCTAATGTCACATCGAATGATATACTTTGTTACTTTATTTTTCAGAAGTCAAAATAGACTAGCAAGCAATCTGATCACCAAATATATAACTTCGAAAAAAAATTAATTAATTTTCGGAATCTGAAATTGCTCACCTTTTGTATTGTTACAGGCTTGATGCTGGATCTGAGTGCCCTTGTCACCCTCTCACCCGCATAAAGAGCCACAGGAACAGCTAGATACATCCACGTCTGCCACCATCAAGTTGGTAATTGAGAAGAAAATTATCAATCCACAGCCAAATTAATAATTATAATTCTCATTAATTACATTAGAATCTTTATATCTAATACGAGTCGTAAAAGTAAAACAAAGAATAAGATCACTCTACTATAATATTATTTTAGAATCTCTTTATCCAATTCAAAATATTATGCCAATAAATGGTTGAATTTTTCACCGATCCTCTCAACTAGCGATGCAATAATTTCGAATAAATTAATCAGTGAAATATCAAACGGCTTACCGTCTTCCTGTACCACTCATGGGTGAGGTAGAGAAAAAATCCATGCACGACGAGCAGCGTGTAGACGATGACGAAGAGGTGGTGAGAGTACCAAAAGGCGTTAAACCCGGTGAGCCTCTTGAGATAGGGAGGCAACTTTAGCTTGTTTCGCCTGAACCAAGGGTGGGCTAATGTGAAGGCTATAGCCATCAAAACCACCATTATTATACCTGTTTTTTTAAAACGTTGAAATTTTATTGGTAATAATTACGAGTGTAAAATTTCTTCGTACGATATATACGAGGTTATAGCAGCGTTAATAAATTACTACACCTGTTACTCCCTCCACTGACCCTACGAAATGCCAATAGCTCTTGGGGTGGTGTCCAAAAAATGGCTCCATTAATTTCCATTTCTCTTGGCTTGCTCGAAGCAGGCGAGGGAAGTCGCAAGCGAGATGCGAAATTGCGTGTACGCCAACTCCAATTCCAATCGCCACTGCTATCAACTGAAAGAGAAAAAAAAAACAAGATGTAAAATGTACCATTTAAATTTTCAGTCAACAAATAGTCTATTTGATGACCAAATGCGAACATTGACGACGAAAGGTTGTTTGAAATTAATTAGATATCTTGAATTCGAGTATAGTGTATAAAATAACGTTATCTATTAGTAGGAAAAAAATTGTTATAGTTTTGTCCGACTTGAATTTCGATTAGATAATCTAGTAAATATTTAATTAGAAAAAAATATTCTTTTTAAAAATTTGCATTTTAGATGTGTCTAAAATGATAAAACATAAAGTTTTGAGATTTGAGATTACATTCTAACATCACTATCCAACCTGTCGAGTATTGTGGTATAAAAATCTATATTAAAAAAAATCACTATCCAACCCTTGAAAATCTCAAATGATCAAGGACTAATAATTTTTTTTTTGCCAAGTGGTATATATCTAATGATAATCGCTCTACCAATAAATTAATGTGATACCTTCGTCAAAAAAATCAATAAATTAATGTGGTAACTAACTTTATTTAATTATAGTACCTTATGGAAATTAAGATTGTCGTCAAAAGGGACAGCAACACCGAGCTTGGTCCGGTTCCTAAGCCAGGTGATCGTATTCCGGCAAACAGGGAGCAAGATCAGAGCCATGTTGAGCTTCAATGTCTCCGCCGCCCCCTTGGCCATGCAGACACAGTCGCCCATAACCTCGTAGGCTTCGCGGCTCCGGTAGTCGACGAACTTGTAGGCGAAAACTCCGGCCATGGCAGCGATCCAGAGGGCCACCACCCATACCCTCTGCCAATTATCTAACACGAAGTACTTGGCCTCCTTGTACCATCTCCTCAGTGGGTTACCTTCCATGGTTGGCTTCAGCTTCTGGCTTAGCATTTGGCTCAACTTTCGGGTCTCCCCTATTTTCATCGACTGGCTTGTTCCTTGCAGTAGAAGCATCTCCAGGGTCTCTATCTGTTCCGGGGAACGAAAAATGCAGTCGCGTTAAAATTCAGTCGACCGAGTCTCGGATACTCAATTGTATGTTTTTTATGTTACCATAATGTATCCTTTGCCTTCTGGATCCAATTCTTCCATGATCAGCCTTGCATATTCCTCAGCTTGTTTTTTGAGGCACGAGAGGTTATTCGTACTCGCGCTCAGATTGATAATCTGCGGAATTGATCAATATTATAAAATAAACAATATTTGCTAACTACAAAATCGAGTATTACATTATTAATATTAAATACCTCTCTGATTTCGTCTTCGGTAATTCTGCCATCTGCATCTTTATCAACCCTTTTTTTAAAAAGAAATTCCAAAAAATCAGCACAGCTACAAATTTATTATTTAAAATTAAGGAAGAAATTATGAGAATTTATATATTTTACATGTCAAAGAAGGTCTGGAGCCTGGCATCGAAGCTCTGGTTGGAAATCTGTTCCCAAAACTCCTTAAATTCCGCCTTGCAAATTGAGTCGCTGTCGATGTTCCTTTTCCTGGCGAGGGCGTTAAACAACTCACCCGCGAATTCCGTCTCCTTCATCCCTGTCACCATCGTACCCGACGAATAAATAACAAAACTAACAAATATTCTCGAATTATCGGACCAGTGTTCAAAACCCGAAAAATGTAATCTAAGATTACATTAATCCATGTTAAATCAGACTTTGGTATGATCCGTTAAATCATACCAAAGTATGTTTTATACCTATGCACTCGCAGAAGCGGTCACGTGGCAGCAAACCATTGGTGGAGGCAGTAATACGATCAAACTTCGTCTCCACGGCGGCCCACCCATGGCCGTCGTTCTTGCTAATGAACTTGAGCCCCTTGAGAGCATGCGCCGCCGCGGACTTGGCCCGGTCGAGCTGCGGCGGCCGTCTCGAGAACGACGCCAGCTTCTTGATCTCCTGCCTGATCCTGTACGAAGCATTGCTGATGACGGAAGAAGCCCCGCTGCTCATACGGGAAACCGACCTCTTCTCCAACCCACCGGCGGCGTGGTTCCTCCCCATCGGTGGCCGGGATAGAAGGGTCCTTTCCGGGTTCTCCTCCACGGCGCCGTGGATGGGCTGGACGTTTATGATATTGACTTTCTCTGGTTGTTGACTTTCTTCGGCCATAGTTGGAGTTTTTAGTTATCTTTCCTTGAAATTAGAAAGAGCAACGAACGGCCAAGTATATATAGGTATATAGTGGAGAAATTAATAAAGTGGGAAACCAACTGTAATGTGCCTGGATATGGTAATTTAGTTATGGGTTTGGTTTTTTTTGTTGTCTGGTAATAGAAAGTCGCTATGCACTCTGTTTATTTGTTCAACTACAGCAAAATTTACGCGTGCAAGAAACGGCTAAAACTAATTCCATTCATAAGCCGCTTCTTTTTTTTTGTTGGATTTTTAGAGTCGACCGAAAATGAGTTTACAAACGATAGGCCTTCCACCTTCACACCACATTACTCTCTCAGGCTTTCATCCATTATAGAAAATTCTTCACTGCTGCTTTCTATGAGAGTCTGTGTCGTATCTCTGTCCCAGTGAAGCTGATCATACTCTCGGACCAACTACTAATCATCGCTTTAGTAAACTATTGCCTCACCAACTTGCTAATCAATGTCCGGGTACTATCTTAGGTCTATTTTCTGCATTCCTTTCTGTGATTTTAACTCAACTTTTTAAGTAAATCTAATTCTCGTACTACCTGACCAAATTCTAATGATTAAATTTGATGAACTTTAAAGTACATTAATTTAAAGAGAAAATGCACATACTTTAAAGAGAAAAAACTCTCCGGTCCCTAAGATTTAACATAATGTACTTAGAAATCTAAACTTTAGTAAATTTATCCTTAAGTTTTGAAAAATCGAACCTGTTGATCCCTATAATCAAATTTTGTTTTAGATACCATATGTGATGACAAAAATACCATTCATCACTTTAAACTATAAAATAAGACACATCCTAAGAGCAAGAAAAACAACCCATCCCATCACAATAAAATATAAAGGGAAAATTACTCTCAAATCCCTCAGATTTGCTTAAATATACGAAAAAGTCCTTCATGTTCACAAAATATATTCCTACGTCCCTCTAATTTGCTTTTAGTAGACTTTCGGGTCCCTAAATGAGTTTTTTTATCATGACAAAAATACCCTTACTCCTGTCAACTTAGATCTCCGATCATCTTCTCCGGTCATCTTTCCGGCTGAAACCATCTTCTTCGGCAAAAAAATTAAAACTCACAAAACCGGGAGCCCCGCCGTCCCTCGACTCCGAGTCCCTCGCTCTCTTCCTCAAGCACCAAGAGCCCCGTGCGTGGGACGGGATCGTCGCCAAGTTCAAGCCGCCGTGGCTGCTGGAGCACCTCCTCGGTGTCGCCGCCTCGCTCATCCCAACCTGGCGCGTGGTTCGGACGCGCAGGTCGATCCTGGAGGTCTCGTTCAAGGAGGAGCACAAACAGAAGATGATCGGGCCGAGGGCGAGGGCAGCGACCATGAAGGTCTCGTTCCTGGTGGTTCTGACGCATGGGTCGATCTCAGAGTTCTCGTTCCGACGCTGCGGGTCGATCCCGGGAGGTTCGAGGAGGTGGAGGGGCCGATGCTGATCGTCCACGGTGAAGAGGACGTTGTGGGTCGATCCCAGAGTTCTCGTTCCGACGCCGCGGGTCGATCCGGTGTTGAAGCTCTGGCGTTGGAGAGGAAGGAGATGATTTTTTTTGTTCCAAGGGTATTTTGGTAATTTCATTGACAAAATGAAAAAAAAAGCTGCTAACGTGCGCCAGGGACCCGAAAGTATAATAAAAGTAAACTAGAGGGACAACAAGATCATTTTTCAAACAGGGGGACTTTTGATTATATTTAAGCAAACCCGAGGGATTTGAGAGTAATTTTCCCAAATATAAATGTTAGGATTCCGTGTTTAACTGGTTCCGTGTGATTTGCTTGTATTGTGTACTTCTTCTAGGTATAATTTTGTGTTACGGTTTCAATATTAGGGTTGGGTTGAAAAAGCATTATGAAAATCAAACAAATCTGATTTTTTTTCTTTAAAAATTAAGTCTATTCCTATCCATCTATAACCCTAAGTTAAAACAATAAAGTTCACCCCAACCTGCTTGTTGGAATGATGGATCAATCGAAAAAAATTAAGTCTGATTTTATTGTTTGAATTTATAGTTAATCGATCGAGTATAATGGTGTGGTTGAGAAAAAAAGTTAGTTTTTTTGTTATTTTAATGTGGTGGGATTTTTTTATTGTAGGTGGTATGTTTTATGGTGATTTATGAGTTGGAAAGTGTGGTAGGGGTTGTTTTGGTAAATTTTTGTGGCATTTGAGATTCAAATTGATCACATGGACTAACGAGTTCGATTTTACAAAATACAGGGACTAACTAACTAAAGACTGGATTTTTTAGTACATTATGTTAAACCTTAAGAACTTATAAGTATTTATTCCTACTTTAAACTACACCGAATTTAAGTGCGCGGCTTGCAGACCAGAACTCTTTTGGGCTTTTGATCCTCCGTAGTTAGGATTGGGCTGACAAAAGGCGGTATGGTCGCTATGGTGCTCGGGTGTGACTTGATTTTGGTGCAATTCTCATTCTCAAAGGTGCTGCGGTGTTCTTCGTTGGTGCTTTGTTTGGACTCCGCTTTGGTGATTTGCTGGAACTTGTATTTTTTGGGACGTGGTGGTGTTCTGTGTGGTCTTTGGATGTGGTGCTTTTGTTCCAATTGGATTGGTCTTGACGGACTATGGGTGCATTTGATATATATTTATCTAGTTTTTTAGCTTTTGTACTCCATGTACAATTGTTCTAATTATTTTAGAATTTCTTTTTTAAGATTAATATAATATTACTTTATTAAAAATAACTACACCGAATTGAATAGTATTGCACTCAACTTAGGATCAACTACAACTAACTCTTCAAGATGTGCCGAATATATAAAATCTTCTGTACATGTTTGGAATTTGGATTTTATCAATCATTGGTGGTTTTGTTACTTTTTAGTTTTCTGATTTTTGTGTTGCTTGAGATCATGCCACAGTAACATTGAGATGACATGCAATATGGTTTCTTTTAATTGGTTTTTCTAAAGCAGATGGCTGTTAGAGGATTAAAAAGGAAAGATCAGAACAGACAGTCTTTTCCTTTTGCAAATTACTCGGATTTGAAGTAAGTAATATTTTTGTTTTCCATATTCCACTCCAACTTTTTACTGCTTGATCCAAAACATAGATCTCGATTCTACTTTGGAGTTTTTTTTAAATATAATTATTTTTACACCATTATATTTATTTGAACCTTTTTTGAGGGGCGAATTTGAACCTTAGATTGTTTTGAATTTAACAATGTCTTCTAACATTAACCTATTTACGACTTCTAAATTCCTCCGCTTCTCAACCAAGCATGCTGGACAGAAATCAACTTCCTTGACACAAATGTGCAACGACAGGACGCAGAGTCATGATGACACAAGATTGACCCGAAGTGTGTATGTCGTCTATGCAAAAATTTTAAGTTAGGTAGATTTTTTATGTGCCAAAAATTGTAAGAATTTTGATTTTTTCAACATGACGTGACATAGAGACCGTGCAAGCAAAAACAGATAATATATCATATAAAAATTATTATATCTAATTCAAAATCTTAATATAATAGATATGTGAATATTTCATATTTATAAATAATTCACCGCTCTCGTAAATAATAAGATGATAATTTCAATACGCGGGCCGTCTCGGTTTCTACTCTGCCCCGAATTCTGCTCTCAATCGATGCAAGATTTTTCTTTAGCCCTATTATTTACAACCAATGCCTAAAGAAGGCTACAACTAGATACATGGATTTCAACCCCCTTCGTGTCTAAGGACTCCATGTACTTTTTAACCATGGTGTTATAAGTCAGATATCAAGTTAGATAATCGTAGTATGATTGAAAAGTTCTCACTTGACTCCAGTTAAATCCTAATTAGGACTAGTTATGACTTTATTTTTATTGGTCGATTGTTGGTATGCCAACCATATTCACTAGTAATGATAGCATGCGTGATGCGAATTCCATGCTATTTTAAAATTCGTAAAATATGTTGTTTATTAATTTTTTTAAGCTACACTTGAATAAGACGTGCATTTATATATCTAATTACAATTTTTTTATTTACCTAAGATCATAGTTTTAAAAAGATGATCCGGTGGCCGACCCGACATTTCTTCCATCCTCCAAGTTGACTAGCCCGATTGGTTGGAACACCGATCGGACTAAATTTTTAAATTTGTTTTACCATTTTAAAATAATATATGTTTGTAATTTGTATAGATCTATTACACGTTGCCCTTCATGCATCCAAAGTCATTTACATGCAGACATTATTTTTCTTTAATCACTCCATTACTTTAAAATGCATTTATCTCTTCATCTTCGTCTATCAGTTCTTAAATCAATTTTTCTTGTAAATCAAATTCCTAAATCAATTCCTCCCCCTCCCCTCTCTCTCATCTAAAACTTCTCCGCCATAATCACTGTCGCCCTGAAGGAAGATTGCTCCACTTATGACTCCAACATCTTTAACTTCTTCACGATTCAATGAAGATTTTACGAACCAAAGAAACAAACAGCAAACTTGAAAGAGATTTCTTGAATACTTAACCATTCAACGACAACCAATGCAAGGAAATCGCCGGCAATCAAAGCAAGTGATTTGTGCACTGTAAAAAGCTAAACCACCCTCTCTCTCGAAGGTCAATTCGATTTCCCGAATATGGTGTCTCGAACTGTTCATCTTCCAGTCGTCGACCGCCGGCATCCCTTTCTCCTTCAACAATCCCTCTCTCCGGCCGGAGTCAGAAAATTTTGAGAGGGAAGATAATATAATTTGATAATGATGCAGACTAGTATTCTGATTTCAATTTTTAAGTATACTAATTTTTGTGTGAAGTCAATTTCTAATTTTAATGAGAATATATTTAAAAATATACTAATTATCAAACAAAAAATTAATTGCCTCCACTCTCCTAAACGTGGATCCGTCCCTGCCTCTCCCGGATCTAGACAGATCCCAACCGCCACCAACGTCGAGCACCGCCGCCACCGCCACAAATTGAACCGAACGCTTCTCCTTGTTCCTAGCAGCCTTTCCCAAAACAGATCTTGAAGCTAAACCTCGCCAGAGTGTCGATCGTCAAGCAAAAAGATCTTGAAGCTCCTTCGTGTTCTACCAAACCGTCCACATCTTGATTTTCGGATTGGCGTGTTCTTCAAAATTAATTACCTTTTTCTCTCTTTTTTAATTTGCTAGGTGGTGAGGGGGAAGAAAAGGAGAGAGATGTTTTGGAGGGGTCATGGTTTCTGGGTAAAGGAGGAAGAAGAAGATGGATAAAGGTTTCTGGGTTGAAATTAATTAATTGTTAGAGATGATTTGTTTCCCAGAGGTGGGAAAAATGTTACGTTAATAAAGATGTTAATAAAGATGATGGACGCATGGTTAAAATAAAAGAGTAATTTAGACATTTTCGTATATAACACTAAACAATTTAAAAAGACAATCTTTTTATTATAGCAAGATAAGTAGTGCCTACTTGTATTTTGGACATCATATATTTGATTAATCAATGTATACAATTTTCTTCTCAACACATCAGTCTCTCCTGTATAATTTCATTTTAATCTATTTCATCTATCTCTACCGCTTTTTACAATTGTTCTTAGAGTGAACACATTAAACAACTCCTTATAACGTTCACGTTGTTTTGCAGAGTTTTATCCACAACACATCTGTTCGAGAGCAAATGTATCATATATCATTTTTAGATTAGACCACTTAGTACTTGAAAATTCTTGTACTGACTAATTTAAATTTGAGTCGGATGAGATATTTGATTAGTTTATTATTATTTTTTTCTAGAAAATGATTGATATACCCTTAAATAGAAAAAATCATCATCTACAACATTTAAACACCATCTTCAACCTGCAATCTTATAATATCAAGAACCAAACACTAAGAACACAACATCGACGACCAAGACGAACACCATCTCCATTTTTTCAGTTTCGGTCAGGCTTCGTTTACCGGCCAACTTCAATTCTACCAGAGGACGACCAAGATGAACAAACCCCCAAATCGACGAAGTTACAAATTAAGAAAATTCAATGATAACGCTAAACACCCAAATCGACGATGCTAACAACCAGAAGTTTTAATACATATTTTCCTTTAATAAAGCATTAATATAAGAGATACCCCTCGCTCGCGGCCACCATCTCACGTGGCGTCGAACTCGATGAGGACCGCGGGCCTCCCCGAGCAGATCTGGTCCTTGACCCGCCAGAGGGGGTGGAGGGGGCAAAACAGGACGGGGGAAAGAGGTAGTAGGTAGGCGACCGGTAGTCGTTGAGCGAGATGAGGACGGGGGTGAGGCGGCGGGCGACCAGGGCGGTTGTATTGAGGAGGGTCAAAGTGGCATTCCTCGTGCGATTCTTGGATTATCACCACGCGCGTGGATGCCGGGATCGGCAGGGCCGGGATGATGTGGCACAAGCACACCCGCAGTGGCCACGCGCACTCGACTCACACGGGACAGCGTCGTCCCTCTCTCTCCTCCATATTTTTTGTGGGATGACATGAGCGGCGTCGGTGTCTTCGGCGTTTATTGGACCTCCTTATATGTGTCTTCGGCGTTTATTGGACCTCCTTATATGTGTCTTCGGCAGTGTAGCTCCGGTGGAGCTCCGGGGAGCAGCTTGAAATTGTTGGGTATGGAGCCTGAGAGGCAGTTTGAGAGTTGATTGAAGTGATCCGGTGCTCGGGGATGCTCGGAGGATCATACGAATCAAGGGACGAGTGGTAGTGTTTGATCGGCCTCGAGAGGCGTAACACTAGTGCACTCGTTATGGGATCGACCGGGAAGATGAAGCCGGGAAGCGAGACGAACTAGCGAAGTCGTGAAGGGCCCAGCGGGCGCTAGGTGAGTAGCGACCGCTAGGGGGGCCAGTGGGCACTGGCAAGGTGGCCCTCGTTGGGGGCCTTGGCAGTAGCTTCGAGAGTTGTTGGCCCAGCAGCCGCTGGGGGTGCCTGAGAAATATGATTTTCTTGGACAAGTTTGTCCCTGCGTGTTGTTCTTTACTTCATAGATTATTTATTGGCTCTATATATATCCCTTGTAACTCATTTGTAACCCCAAGAACAAGAATAGAAGAGAGAGAGAGTGTGGCTTGGTAGCGAAGAGAAAACCCTAGGTGAGTGTGGGTGCCAAAGTGCGGCATTTTCTTGTAAAGAGCAAGTGAAGCTCAAAAGCATAGTAAACTATCTCCCGGCTTAGTACGCTGCCGGACGTAGATCGTTGTAGATCAAACCGGGTAACCAAACATCTTGTCTCTTGTACTTTTCCTTGGTTTCTTGTGAGTTCGTGCTTCTCGTTGTGATTGTGGTTTGCTTGTGTGTTGTGGGTATTGCTTGGGTCCACTCCGGTTCCCAACAATTTTCCTCTTTATATGTTGAAGATGAAGTAGGTTGTTTAAATGTTGAAGATGAAGTCCGCTGTCCAAAGTGATATTCATTTTTTTAATTATGGATGAATATCTGAGTTGGAGATGAATTTTTGGGTTGAATGTTCTTGGGTGTTATTGAGCTTGAAGAAATTTTTGTTTGTTTTTGGTTCAAGGGTATATTGGTCATTTTTATGATAAAAAATAAAAAATGAAAAAAAAGATTCCTAACGTCAGCGAAGGATCCGAGAGTTTTTAAAACCAAACTTGGAGGACGTCAAAAAAGATTTTAGAAATACATGAACTCTAAAAAGAGGGAGACCAAGCTAAAGAGACCTGAGCGTAATTTTCTCTTTAAAAAATTATATTTACGAAGAGGCTCCAACCGGTATGAAACGTTAGTGAGTTACTGCTGAGTGGATTGAGTACGGAGTGAAAGAATTGATTCCGTACGGTTTGGAGTGAAGGGGGACCGCAGCGGCAAGTGCATGTATGTGATAATGGCAAGCGCAGTTATGTGATAATGGAAAGTGCAGTTATGTGATAATGGCATGTGTATTTGTGACAACGGCAAGTCCCGTTTATGATAATGGCGCACGTGGCTTTTCTCATTTTGGTCCCCCGTATTTTAGCATTTTTACAAAAAGGTCATACTGGCACGCACAGTTATGTGATACTGGCATGCGCAGTTATGTGATACTGGCATGTACAGTTATGTGATAATGGCATTTGTATCCGGCCTGCGTTTGTGCGTAGTTTTTTTCATTTTGGTCTCCGTATGTTAGCGCGTTTGTAAAAAAGTCCCCGCGTGTCTTCATTCCGAACGGTTCAGAATCTGAGCATTCCGTACCCAATCCATAGCCTGCCGATCACACCAAACCTCAATAATTCCGACAACATCTCTATTAATTTATCAAACATTCAACAGAATATTGGACGTGTTAATTCTTAAAAAGTCAATATTCTCATTTTCCGAAAACGTCAAACCTGTCCACTCATTTCCTTGTCACGTACCAATAGCTCTTTTTTTTTTTTGAGGAAATACCAATAGCTCTTGGCTCTTGCGATTCGTTAGGGAGAAAACACTTGTGATTATATTTTATCCAAACCACTTGATAAACTGATATTTATCCAGAGTCATTAATTCATGTTCAAATTGTATAGGATTGTAAAGGTAATAGTAGATAGAGTTTTATTGCTTTGCATTTTTGGAGTTCGAATCGGATATTTTATTCATTTGATCTACATGACGGTAGTCTGTCAAAGAGCATATAGTCTAACGATACAATGCATTGTAAATTTCAACCAGATTCGGAGTTCAAACATTGACAAAAATAATGGTATAAAAATTAAACTTAAAAAAAACACGACGGTGGTCCATTTTTCTTTTTAATTTATGCAACTCTTTCTAAGTAGACGTTTTAATAAGCATAAGATATAAGAATATTTGAGGTACCATATTTCCCGGGATTTTCCGAAGGAGATCAGCCAATATTATAAGGTCCATCCGGCTCCATTTCCAGAAGGAAATGGATTAATTGGCATGCATTATGCTCGAGTTTTTGTTTTATAGTATTATTTTTTGTTTCTGTATTGCGATGTCCATTTCTCGTGTAAAACAAATTAATTGAAAATTTAGATAGTACAAGAAAAATATGCAAACTTGTTTATCATTGACAGAATAAAATCTTCCCTGTTGATTTATTTGAACAACGAAACTTGCGGAAGCACAATACCGTTTTGCAATCATTCATGAAGTGCTAACTGCAAGTAATTTTATTGTGGGACAATATTTTTATTTTTTTCTTAAATCTGGAAAAGAGAAAATGGACCGTGTAAAGCACATCACAAAATTATAACTTAATAAAAGTATAATTATGTGATATACTAGAGGTTATAGTGAGACTTTCAACAAAGTAGCGAACTCCTATTAAAATTGTATTACTCCTTAAAAAAATTTATACGAGCTACAAATCTCATTCTTCAATAGTGTTGTTAAGCACTAGTTGTGATCAAAAACTTGACTATCTATATAATATGTGCTAACATACAGATATGCACTATCTTAATAATGTTGGAAAAAAACACTTTTATGAACATTAGTACTAATAATACTTTATTCTCAGTATAGACTGAATGAAGATAGTCAACACTCGAAAATATCTTAGAAAATAGAACTATCGCCAGGATTTCAATCAAAATGAAATTGCTTAGTTTGTGCTAGAAAAAAGATTGTACTTCCGATAGAACCCAAATTTTTTTCCTAATATTTTTTTTTATAAAATAGAAATAGAGAACGAAGTTCCATAATACCATTCCCGGTTTTCTTTGACGTGCCTCTAATCTTGAATTGAAGTTGGTCATCCTTGTTGATGTCGTATTGACACATATTTTGATTTTCCGAATATGTTTTATTATTATTTAAAAGGTGATTCTTTTGTTTTTCTTGATGGTCTCTTAATTCATGAGAGTGTCCTTGATTTGATCTCACTTGTTGGCTTCGAGAACCATTATACCATTTTCGTTTTTCATTATGGCAGATATCCTAGTTAATGCTTTTGGAATTGAGGATAAGTTTCCTCCTGGCAAGATATTGGCCTCATTCCTTCAATCTTGTACTGGAACTTTGAAGAGGCTAGAAGAGAAGGTAAAGATATCAAGTTCGAGTTCATTATTATACTAAGAGATTTCAAATTCGATTTCATGACGCATGTTACTCTTCCGAAAGAAAGAGACGACTTTCCCAAATCACCCCTGACCGGTAATTCCAACGGTAACTAGCGGGAGGAGAGGCCAAACCCCCTTCATGTCACTAACAAAGAACAGAAGGAAACCCTTTTAAAGAAGTGGTTTTAACCCTACTGTTTCCTTGTTCTCCAAGCTATCTCTCCCAATTATGGATGGACCACCACGAAGAAGAAGAAGCTTGGACCAGTCGGATTGGCCATCTCCGAGGAGGCTCCGTGATCGACCCGCCCAACTCGACTTCCCGGTACGTTCCAACACTCGTTCCTATGTTCTTGTTAGTGCTGATCTTGTTCCTCTTCTTCTCATTGTCTTTGTTCTTGTTCTGTTTGGACTAATGGCGAAAAGGGTGACCGGTTCATACCCAACAGGAGTCTGATGAATCTTGATCAAGCCCACAGTTTGTTGACCAACCCGCCGAAAGAGGTCGACAGTCCCAAGTTTGGTGTACGTTTCTTTTCTTTGTGGTCTTTCTCAAGTTGGTTTCTTGTGAATGTTTGTGAATTGGGTCCTGAGTTTGATGGTCGGTTCGCGTGGCGTGGCGGATAACACATTTCGGTTTTTCTTTCATTGTTTGAACCAGCCGGCGTATTGTTAGAAGCTGATGGAGAGTATTAATTCGGACTCGAAAGGCAGACCGTTTCGGATGCTGGTTTTCAGAGGAAGTCTGAAATCCAGCCGCAAGCCGACTCTCCATATCGATGAGATGCGGAAGGATGACGCCGAGGCATTGTTGAGCGACGGAACGAAGCAGCAACGTCCGCGAGACTGTTGCTTAGAATAGCAACTCGGATCAAGTCGGGACATTCTATATGAATAGAATTGATTGCTGCAGAATGTGCAGGCGCCAACGACAAGCATTGCCTGGTCTGAGGATGGCAGAAGTTTAGCAGTTGGAGACTACTCTTCCAATCTTTGGCTCTGGGACACCGAGACTTCAAAATGCGCAAGTAGTCCTGTCTCCCATCGTCTCGTGATCCAACACTTTGCCTTCGGCTCATTCTTTTAGACAGTTCGTGCGAGGAGCAATCCGACTTCCTGTTTACGAGCTCACAATGCAGAAGTGTGTGGTTTACATATGGGATGCTTCCAAACTGAGATCATCCGATTTCTTGCACCGTCTCAGCGGCCATTCTGCAGCAATCAAGGCCCTTGCTTGGTGTCCTCACCGATTTAACGTGCTCGCCTCAGGAGGAGGCACAAATGATAAGTGTATCAGGACGTGGAACACACAATCAGGAAGATGTATCACCAGCAATGACACAGAAGCACAGGTAACTTGCTGATTCACTTCCCGTGTTATTCGACTTCTCGGATAAGGAACATCATCCCGACATGAAACGCTTCTTCGCCAGATTTGCGGGTTGGAATGGAACAGACATCACAAGGAGATATTGAGTGGTCATGGCTATGGTGATGGTCTGCTTCAAAACCGCCTCTCTCTGGAAATATCCTTCCATGATCAAAGCTGGAGAAGTACAATCCCACGAAGCCAGAATTCTCAGCCTCTCAGATTCGCACCGAGTCCTGCAGAAAACGTCGTGATGCTGCAGCTAATGCCTACTGATCTTGGTCTTAAAACTTGTGGCCTCTGCTGCAGAGTCCCGACGAATTGACCGTGGTATCGGCTGAAGTAGATGAGACATCTTCGGACCCCCTCGGCCTGAAAGCTCTCAGATTTGGAACGCTTTCTGTCCCTAAAAGCATTCCCAATCCGATGAGGGACAACTTCCGTCCTTCAAATTCTACTAAACCTAACAACTAATATATGGATCTCTACCCGCAAAAGTTGCATTGATTTACAAAAATACACGAACAAAATATTTCGTACCAAAATACGTGTTCACCGATGATTGGTGAGCAGCACCTCGAGGGATGTTCTCTGACCTCAAGCCCCAAGTAGTATACAAGTTTGACTGCACAATGGCAAGTTTCGATACAAGGGCTAGAATTCATTGATCTTCTATGGTGACTATGATCAAAATCCGAGTCAGCGTACACATTAGACCAGGATTAAATTGCACAAAATTGAACTGGATTGGCATCTTCAAACCAGCGGCAGCTTCTGCGAAAGTAAAAAATGGGGTGGTCTTGTTACGCCCATACCCGTTTTCTGGGCGCGAGATCGGATGTCTTGATCTCGTCTATTTTTGCAGCAATGATGAAGTCATTCATGCTTAAGCCACCTGCATTTGGAGAGCACAAGCAGGGGGTTAACACTTTGTGTTAACCGATAAGAGATTTGATGCATGCATGAGTTTTGTGCAGACGTTAGAACACGTTACCAATTGATGCTGTCCAGAGTTCTGCTCTCACTTGGTTGGGCTGTTCCAGATGCAAGTCCGGGTAGTGACCGGAAGCTCCGACGACCTTGTAGATTCTGTTAATAAGCTCAACCCCGGATGCAAAGTCTCTGACCTTCCACAAGCATTGAAGCTTCAGTCCACCTTCTTGCTCCAAGAGTCTCCAGCCATAAACCTACAGCACATGAAATGTACCCCTTAAAGACAGAGCACCAAGGAATCCATAGCCTCGTCAAACAAAACATCATAGAACGTATCGGCACATCCCGGTCAGTGAACAGAAACGCACGAAGCCATCTCTGAATTCCGAGTTTCTCAATTCGACAGAGACATGGACTAAAAACATGCCTGATTTGGCAACACTGCTCTAAACAAGGAATCCAAAGAAAGGCAAATCTTCTGGCTTCTCTAAGTTAAAACCAAATAGATATTCGTCCCACACATCCTCCCCATCAAATTCACATAAAAAGAAAAGAAAATCCATCCTTCAACTGATGAATCAAAGTTAGAACACGTTTGTTCTCCCAAAATTCCGAACTCTTTCCACCATTACCCTAAAAGATATCACAGCAAATCCATATGGGTTAAGCTCATTAAACCCTCCAACTACTAGAAAGGGCATTCATACAAAGCAGCAGCTAAACACAAAACCAAGACAATCCAAGTGCTAGGACATCAATCTAAACACAACAAAACCATCTCCAAGGTGCCAACATCTAATGTAAGGACACGAATCCCTATGAACGCAACTGTGAGAGCTTTGCCATCCTCCCGACTCAAACATGAATTAGAAGAGGTGGTTCCAACATAAAAGGACATAAAGACTGAAACCTTACAACACCATAGCATCAAGAACGCAACTGTGAGAGCTTTGCCATCCTCCCGGCTCGAACATGAATTAAACGAGGTGGTTCCAACTTCCAACATAAAAGGGCATAAAGACTGAAACCTTACAACACAATAGCATCAAGAACCTGTTGGAAAGAATACCACATCGGAACTGGCAAGTGCGTAGACATGTTTATTTATAAGTGTGGAAAATCTACCTAGAAACTTGGGTAGGATATGAAAATTCTTATACGGAATTAGAGTCAATTACTCTAACGAGACTCCTGTTTGAAAGCGAGAGGCAGCCACAAGCCCGTGCAAACTTGAGTCCGATAAACATATTCATCGCCTTAAGATTTTGGGTAGGATACAGAACCCACCTTTCTCAAGAGCTGGACGGTGTCGGCCTTCTCGAAGGGGGCCTGCAAGGGAGAGACAGGAGAGCACTGAAGCTGAGCAAGGGACAGGGCCGAGGCGTTGGGGATGAGGATCTTGTGCTCGGTGTTCCCGTTCCCCAGAACCTTCTCCCCGAACTGGCTCTCCACCTCGGCCGGGAAAGGGTCCCTGGCCCCGAACTCGCCGAGCGGGTCCTTTCCGGCGGCGAACCCGATGACCCCTCCTCTCGCCGGCCTGCTGCTGCCGCCGGTCCTGGTCGAGACGGAGAAGCCCGGGTGGCGGGTTAGCTGGTGGTGCGCCGGGAGGACGAAGGGGAGGTGGGTGGTGGACGCCATTGACACTGTAATGGAGATAGACCGAACGGAAGTGGCTGTGTCTGGTTTTATAACAGCCGTCGAAGTTGCTTGTGGTGGTGAGGTAGAAGACGTCGATAATGTTATATTAAATAAAGGGAAAAAGTTCATTTAAGTACTATGTAGTTTCATACTTTTTAATTTACTACCCTGTAGTTTAGGTTTTTTTATGTAGGTAACGGAGGTTTCAAAAAGTGATATTTTCGATAATAAATTCTTAACTAGAATTAATTTTTCCAACCCGATTATATACATCAGCATCATATCAATGCCACATTGTATTTTCTATCTTAGATGTTGATGACGTGTCAAAATAAAATCTCCAATTTTTCTAACCTTAATATATAAAAAATCAACTAATTTTAACCAAGACCCCTAAAATACTCACAGAACCCTCCCTCGCCTCACCATCTCCACCTCCAATTATCCAACCCTAACTCACAAAATCACAAATTGTTTAAGAAAAATATAGGTAAGTTTCAATTAACCATTAAAATCTCAATCCCAAAGTTCCAATTCACGTCTCAGCCGCAAAAGTGGGTGGTCTTAGTCAGTACCACCACCACCTGCACAAATCACCATCCCGCCACAAGCGAAGTTGGTCTGTTGGATAAACACGGCGCGAGTCCCCGGAGGGATGTGCATGCCCGGAAACACCAGCGCGAGGAACTTGGTGAGTTGGGTGTCCCCATTGGTCTTCGAGGTTGTCCCCATTGGTTTTGAGGTTGGGTCGCCGCTTCTCTGGAGAAGAGAGACAGAACGGAATCTCCCCCGAGGGATAAAGCCAGCCACGTTCAGGTGCGACCGCTCCGTCCGATCAGCGGCGTTGTCGATTGGGAGAGACAGCGGCCGTAGCGGTGGGCGAGGGTCGAAGTGGGTCATCGTCGTCGTGGCCGGGAATGGGTCTTCTCGCTCTTCCCCATCTCTATGTTGCCGTCTCTGGTAGGTGACCGTTTCTGGGCGAAGCGTGAGGGTGCGACCCATCTCCACTGCAAACGACGCAGATTAATGGTCGGACTTTGAGCTGCTCGTCGGCGACCTCGGCTTGGGCTCCTCTCCATCGACCTCGTTGGCCTCGGGTCGGTACCTTGGGTTTCGTGGCCGATGTATGGCTGGAGAAGACGAACTCCCAGCCGAAACCTTGAATCTGCACCAAATTTCCTAATCCATTATGATTCAACTCTAATTAAAAAATCTCCCTGTCGTTTTTTATTGTATATATGGAGGTGTATTTGGAGCCGTCTCCTCGGCTTTGTTGTTCTTTCTAATTGATTTTGTCCCCATTTCTTAATTAGAGTTAGGAAATTTAAGGTTTATGTAAATTTGCCACATCATCACCACTTAGGATATAAAAAAATACGACATGGACATGACGTGGCACTGATGTGTATGGTTTCATTAGAAAAATTAACCCTGGTTAAACATTTGTCACCAATTGTGTCACTTTCGAAAATCTCTGTCACCTTAAAAAAAAGAAAATCAAACTACAGGGAGTATAAGGTAAAAAAGTGTAAAATCACAAGGTACTTTAGTAAACTTTTCCCTAAATAAAGTATAAGGTTCACAAATCAATTATAAAAAAAATTAGAAAAAAGTCCACTTAAGTACCTTGTAGTATATCCGATTATCACTTGAGTACCTTGTGGTTTAAAAACGATAGAACTGGTCCAACTTATTTCAATTTTTCTTACTTAAGTCTACCCAACCCGGTTCACCAATTTTTTGTCAAAACGATGTCGTCTGGGCACTTACGTGGAGTGCCACGTTGTAGCGACTCGGATTAGTCATCACTGACATGGCAATTGATAAATTAACATATTAGTACCTAATTTGTTTATAAGTTTTCAAAAAATCCTTCCCTTCTCCTCCTCTCGTCTTCTTCCCTTGTGCCCCCTTCCTTCCTCTCTCTCATCTCTCTCCAGAGAAAATTCAACACAAACCCAGAGAAAAATCAAGGAAAATTAATAGAAAATACTCCAATTAAAGCATCTATCTATAGGGCATTAAAAGGGACAAAGAAGTGTATGGTACAGTTCTAAACCCCAAGAATTCAAATCTAAAGGCCACAAATAAAAGAGGAATTTTAGCAATTCCTCCTCCAAGCGTGACCTGGGTACGACGGTGAGGACGACCGTCAGGAGGGATACGCCGGTCCCGCTCTCTCTTCACTTCCGTCTCGCTCGCTCACTCGCTGTACAACAACGAAGACGACGATGACAAGGCGAGCGCGGAGCAAAGCTATAGGCCGACTACCCATCCTCCCAACGCCTGGGGACGAGGGGGAGCTGTCGGAAGAGGAGGCGCTTGTCAAAGGCGAAGGACGTCGACGACATCGAGGATCTGTTTGGGGCAGTCGAGGAGGGGCTCGGTCTTCTGGGCAGGCCGAGGCGGCCGCTCCTGGGAAGAAGCAGGAGGAAATTGATGGCAAGAGGACTAACGATATCGAGTCCAAGTTCAGTTTCTGGGTTAAATGGGATTTTCTGGGTCTGGTTTACGCTGATGTTGTTTTAGGCCAATTTCATTGCATAGGGGTACTTTCTCTTGCTTCTCTGCAACAGTTGGCTTCAATGAAGAAAGGAATTTAATTTTTTTTTGTGTTGGCTTACACCCCTCTCTTTTTGGGTTAATTAAAGATCTCTCATCGGGCGACGCCATTTTTATTTTTTGGTAGAATGCAATGCCATAGTTTGTGTTGAATTTTCTCTGGAGAGAAAGAGGAAGGCAGGGGGACGTGGGAAGAAGATGAAAGGAGGAGAAGGGAATAGTTTTTTAAAAACTTATAAATAAATTAGGTACTATTATGTTAATTTATCCATTGCCACGTTAGCAATGACTAATCTGAGTCGCTACAACATGGCACTCCACGTAAGCGCCTAGACGACGTCGTTTTGACAAAAAATGGGTGAACCGGGTTGGGTAGACTTAAGTGAGAAAAATTGAAATAAGTTGGATCGGTTCTATCATTTTAAACCACAGGGTACTCAATTGATAATCGAGTATACCACAGGGTACTTAAGTGGAGTTTTTCTAAAAAATTCTGAATTTAATTATAACTTTCTCCTTTTTTTAGAATATGTTTCTTTTGAATAATTTAATTACAAGCTATCAGAATATACATGATCCCAATTAATTAAGATTAAGATCCAATCAAACAATATTATAAATGAAAAATTCTATCCACCTCAAATATTTACATACACTTTTGAATCCAAAATAAAAATTATTACTAAATAAAAATTAATTAAAATTCGTTCAAGTAATAAGATAACTAAAATTTTCTTAGCAAGTTAAGGTGCTGAATTCTTCTGCTCAATATTATTAAGGGTATGTTTCAAAAATATTATTAAGTGTAAATTATCCTCTTGTCTCAGGTGTTTGATCACTCTTTTCTTCGAATCTCTTGGTTTTAAAAAATGATTAAACCATCTTCCGTGTTTGATTTTAGATACTCTCGAGTTCCTGGCTGACGTTCATACTCTTTTTTTTGTTTTTTGTCATGTGAAATGACATTTGTACCCTTACAATTTAAAAACAAAAAACTCTCCCCTCTCTTGTGTTTGATGTATCCAGGGCCAAAACTGCAACATAGCGATTTTGAACGAACGAAACCCCTCTTTGAAATCAATTAATTTTTTGGCCAGTTATCCCCTTCAAGAACGGCACTGCTTGGATTTGATGTATCCAGGGCCTGATTGACATTTTCATCGGATTGGGCATTTTCAAATCTGAAGATTTCTTTTCGGGGGGAAAACGTTTCTGGAAAAATTGGTGATTATGGGAATGTTGGGTATGAAGAAGTTAGGAAGGATTTTCGGCTTACCGAAAGCTAGGGAAGATGATGCAGTATCTTCCAAAAATTCATGTGTTTGGTTCCTGGGTTCATGTTCATGTAAAGCTAGGACATAGGAGAGAAGTAATTGGGGAATAGAGGGGAGGAAAGGAGAGAGACGAGTCACGAGGGGGGAGGAGAGAGGTGAGTTTTTTTTCTTCTTAATTTGATCTCGTTCTTGATTGGTGTTCTCGGTACGAGTGGGCAAATAATTAGATATCGGATGTCCAAATTCGAATTCAAAATTTTATTTAAATTCGGATAATTTTATATTCGGACTCGGATTCGGATTATCCAAACTTTTTAATTTGGATACGGATAGTAAAAACATAAGTTCAGATTATCCGAAATATCCAAATTTTTTTAATATATGTTCTTGGGCTGGGCTGGGCTGAGTAGATACTACAAATTGGAGAGCCCAACCACCAAAAATTCTTAATCCCCTCACATTTTTCTCCTCACAGAAGACCAAATACATCTCAATTCTTTGAAACCCTAAAATCTCCACGTGGCGGTTAACTCTGCTTATCCCTCTCGACCACCACCATGTATTGTATTATTTTTTCACAGGACAAGGCATCAACAGATGCAACTAGTTACATCCAAGATTTGCACGAGCAACATAGCAAAATATGAACATCCCTGATGCAACTAATTACATCCAAGAATTACATCGAGGCCGATAGTAGAGCTCACGTAAGGTAAATGATCGTGAGGAGCTACCTGTTGTTGAGTTGTATGGTTTCGCCAATTTGGAGTAGAAGATGAACACCCCAGGCCAAGGTTGTCAAAATCGAGATCTCATTGAGGATCGTTTGGGTATAGAAAAATTGTAGATCAGAAGATTGTAACACGGATCGTATGATCCTACTAAATAGGAAAAATTATAGAAATAACAAAGAAAAATAACTTAACATAAATTTTTATTAATTTAATCATAAGTTATAAACACTCATTGTCTCAAATATCATCTAAAAATATAATTTTATCAAACATCATCTAAAAATTTGTAATTGAACAAAGCATTCAAGTCATTCTGCTCATTAAATATTCACTTAGATTACAAAATCACGAGAACCAAAGACGGAGACCGACTTACCTCGTATTCGATGATCCCTCGCTCGATCTTATTTAATTTCTTCTTATTTTTCCTTTGAAATATGGCCAAAGATCTTGCGATCTTACAATGATACTCGGTGATCCCACTGATCCGTTCCACATTAAGATCTTGCATGCGATCCAGCACGACAGACTCGTAAAATTGTGCGATCTTACGATTATAATTGCGATCTTGATAACCTTGCCCCAGGCTCATGAAGTAGTCATACTTTTTTTTCCATTTTTCTTTTTCAACATGAGTCTATGGTTTCGGATAATTTGAATTATCCGAGTCCAAATCCGAAAAAAATTTGGATATCGGATAATTTACTATTTGGATTCGAATATACGCTCGCTTTCCAAGGGCATGAAACGCCAAAGTTTTGTTCGGATAATAAAAATTTTGCATAGTTTGGATTCGGATAAACCGAATGCTCACCCTTAGTTCTTGGTGTTCAAGAGGTTGAAGAAGGTAAGTTTTTCATTTTTTGTTTAAAGGTATTTTGGTCATTTTCATTAAAAAATATTGAGTGCTGACGTCAGCCAGGGACCCAAGAGTATCTAAAATCAAACACGGAGAAAGCTAAAATTATTTTTGTAAACCAAGAGATCCGAGAGAAAAGGTGACTAAATACCAAGGACAAGAGGTAATTTACCCTATTATTAATATTTAATGATGAGGTTTCTGTACTGATACTTGTAGAAGTGGTGGTCTTATGGTGCTGTGGAGGAGGGATGTCCTGGTCCGCTTGTTGTCACTATATAGAAGTGGTGGTCTTATAACGCCGTCGAAGAACGGAGAGCCGTCGTCGACCAACGAGGAGAGAGGGACTTTCGGCAAGGGTGCACCACATTGGGATCACGCAAAAATCTGATGTGCAATTATTTCTGTCTGATATGACCTTATCACATTGGTGCTAGTGAACTCCAACAATGTCTACTCTGCCCACAGATTAATGGGATGGTGGGGCATTCTTCGAACCTTGACGTGGTTTCCGTTACGGGGATCTGCTGTCTCCTTATTTATTTCTGCTATGTGTGGAGGGATTGATCGTCTTGTTACAAGAGGTGGAGAGGAGTTCCAATATGATAAAGGATTATCAAATTTTAACACTAATCTCAGATTAAAATTTTTTATTAGATCAGAAAAATTATTCTTTTGTAAAATATCATTTTATAGGAATTTTACTTTATCACACTGTTTATATAATTAGTCTCACCATAAAATTTTAGTCGTCTATTATACCAAATACTTATGGGTGGATCACTAAAATTTCCAACCGTTTGCGGTGTGTTGTTTTCTGCAACGTGCTAAATTCTCCAAAACCACCATCCATACCCTTGGAAGTCTCCAAAGAGTAATTTATATGAGCAACCTCTAAAAAGAAGAAGGTACCTAAAGAGAAATTCGCTTACTTTAATTGGAATGAAAAATGAATGACATAATTAATTGCGTTGTTACGGCGGGTCCATAAATTTTAATTACTAGGTTTAGTCGAACCTTTTTTAAGTTATATATTGATTTAAAAAAAAAAGGTGTGATCTATTTTAAAAATAATTGACCGGGGCTGGTAAATGTGGTTCCACCGCTACATAGAGTTCTATATACAGTTGAGGTGCTAGTACAGTATTACTCTATTTCCTTTTATGTAAAATGGATGTATATTGCCTAAAAAAAATACAGACTACATTAATATTTCCAAAGGAGAGCAATTAGAAAAGAAAACTTACACTTTCAAAGCTACCCTTATATAGAACTTTGTATGTAAACTATAAAATTATAATTTGGTAAAATTCTAACAGTATGCAAGTCATATTTGTTAAGGGACAGTTGTAATAATTTTCAGGATAAATCTCTTTAATTTTATTGTCTATCCGATTGAAGCAAATTAATCGGATTTGTTCTCCTGCAAATCAATATTAAACACTTCAACCTGACGTTGAACTCTTTCCGCTGCCTTTTGTCTCCGAAAAATCGGACCAAGAAGAGAACAGAACCAAGAAGAGAGTTAAACCAACTCGCCTCATAAGCGATGGAGAAGAAGACAATGGATCAAATCGCTTCAATAACTGTCACCGCCATCTTGTTCTTGGGCCTGATCTACATGATCTTCTACCCTTTTGGCGGCAATCCGATTCTAAATTCTCTCGGCGGCTACCATTCCAAATCGTCGAACCATGTAACCTTCTTCTCCTTCTCTTAGTATTAATACTTTCTTTTCAATTGACTTTATTTTTTCTCCGAGTCGAACTGCTCGAATTAATCGATTTCTTGAAGTAGATACTTTTGCCCCTGAAAATGGTATAGATATCGATTTTTTCATGGATTTGAACCTAGTCCTGCAATGCAAATCTAAATTCTTTTTTGTGACGTTTACTGTAGGTCAAATCTAGTATTTCTTTTTTTTTCTGGGTCAACCTATTTAATCGGTCAGATTGCCAGTTGGACTAAATTTTTTTTGAAATAACAAGGGTATATAATTACATAATAAAAAATATAATTATAATTGATAATATCTTTGATTATAGAGAAGTCTCATAATTACAATAAACTTTTTTTATAAAGACATTAATATCATTAAGGAAAATAATTAATGTCGTGGGGAGACATTATAACAAACTGGTTCTCAAAATATCCCAATGTAATTTATAATATGATAAATTCGTCATTATAACGCCCGAGTCATTTTGCGTAGTCTTGATTGTGTTGTCGGTTCTTAGTCCGGACCCAATCCCATCTAAATGGGTATAATCGGATGGCAAAATGAGTGTAATTCTATTTAAATTGAATGAACTTTTAAAATAGGCACATTTCTTACTTTTTTTATAAATAGGTACATTTCTCAATTTTTTTTAAATAGGTACATTTCTTATTTAGATATGCGAACTTTAAATGCGCCCATTCTTAAATGGGTGCACTTTAAAAAAACATCTTTCTTCGCCCAATTGGGCTGAAAATTTGAAGCAAGTTTTTTTTTTCTGAAATTACGTAATTTAATTTCAGATATAGAAAGAAGTTTTCCTATTCAGCATTTTTCGATGTTTGTTTAAATATATTAGAAACAAATAGTGCGTAATCAAAAAAATTTTGGTAAATTTTTGATATTAAAAGTCGATCACATATTTTAGAGTGATTGTCGATAATATTTTTTACATCTATAAAGTTTGAACCAAAATGAATACAAATTATTTGCTTTTTGCACCGACTCTCTTTTTTTCAATCTGCAGAGTGGTGGAACTCAACATGCCGATGAGCTTGAAGCAGCCTTGGCCTCTGCATCGATGCCAAACAAAACCCTAATAATAGCGATAGTAAACAAGGCCTACGTGGAGGGAGACAAGCCGATGCTGGACCTGTTCCTGGACGGGTTCTGGCTTGGAGAAGACACGAGGAGCTTGGTCGACCACTTGCTCCTTGTTGCCATGGACCAGACATCCTTTGACCGCTGCAACTTACTCAGGCTCCATTGTTACAAGCTCCGAACTGACGGTGTGAGCTTCGACAGCGAGAAGCTATTCATGTCCGAGGATTTCATCAGGATGATGTGGCGGAGGACGCTGTTTCTTGGTGACGTGCTCAGGAGAGGCTATAGCTTCATCTTCACGGTTGGTGTTCTTCTGTTCTTCGTTACATTATTCGCGCTTTGATTTAAAATTTTGTGACCCAATGTCACATCGTTTATTTTATTTGTGTGTCACTGCAAAAAGTTAAAAGTTTGGTAATATTTGAATTCAAATCTTATCAATATTGACTATGTCTAATATAGGGTCAACGTATGGTATGCAAATAAAATTAGTGATATAACATGACATGCTGTTAAAATTAGTAACGTAACATGACATACGAAAGTTAACAGGTTTTACTTGGTTGTCATTAAAGTTAAACTTCTCTTACCTAATTAGAGAATTTAGAATCATAAGATAGTGATATGTCAAAACACGAATCTATACGATAATAAATTGCACTCTATTTGGTGAAAAGTTAATATAACTAAATCAAATTCGAACCTTCGAATCAAATGTGTGTTATGTTCTATAGGGTGAACTTTGTGACCCTTTATGATCCGTTGAGATTATCTCAATCACTTATCGTAAATATGATAAATTTATTTATAAGTAATTTTGAGTTGGATACGATCATTCTAACCGAATTAAATGAAGTAACCATTTCACATCTTTTTGTTGGCACCTGACAGGACACGGACATATTGTGGCTGAGGAACCCGTTTCCAAGGCTGAGCTCAAACAACGCCGTGGACCTCCAAATAAGCACGGACCGCTTCAATGGAAACCAATGGTCGGATTCCAACCCGATCAACACGGGGTTCTACATGGTCCAGTCCAACAACCGGACCGTCTCACTGTTCGACACGTGGTACGCGATGAAGGACAAGTCCACGGGGATGAAGGAGCAGGACGTTCTCGACAGGATGGTCCACCAAGGTTACTACAAGAAGCTCGGGCTCAGGATCAGGTTCCTGGACACCATCTACTTCAGTGGGTTCTGCCAGAACAGCAAGGACCCCGCGGCCGTGGCCACGGTCCATGCGAACTGCTGCCGTACGATCAGCGCCAAGATCGCTGATCTGATGGCAGTAGTTCACGATTGGAAGAGGTTCAGGGGCTCCGTAGCTAATGAGACGGCGTCGTTTAAGTGGACGAAGCACGAGCACTGTGCCCGTTCGTGGTAATTTATGACGAGGCGATTATTTTTGTCCAAAGTTATTGTGACGTAATATTTGGAGTACAAAATGCCGTCTCATTAATTTGTTATGAGGATGATTACGTTTGTTATATATGGAAATGGATTGGTGGTTTCTGCTTTCACCGAGCATAATTACGTGTGTAAGGATGAAACCAATAAATTTTTATGTTTTATCATTACCAACTTCTATTAATATTTTTAATAAGAAGTTCGTGTAGTGAAGGAGATTACTAAAGGCGATTAAGACGAGGCCGGATTGCGTGATGTTGGGGGCCTAGTAGCATGTTTCGGACAACACAAATATGGGTCGCGCGTGTATAATAAAATTATAATATTAGAGATTATTATATAGAAGTATTTTGGAAAATGCGGACTACACGCAAAGAATAAACATGTATTATCGGATATTACATAAAGCATTTTGAGAAATGAAAAATTATATTAAGTGACTTATCAAAAAAAATTATATTGTATTTAGTGGTACCCAATGATGCGATTAGTGGTACCATTTGACGTTTAGTGGTTCACAATGTTGCGTTTAGTAATACCATAAGTACATAATTAAAAATATAATCATAAGTTAAGATATTCTTATTATATAGAAGTCTCATTATTCGAGAAGACATTTACTTATTGAATAAAGTCATTTATTAATAAAACTAAAAAATTCTATTGATTATAAAGAAATTCCATAAAATTTAGGAAACATTACCTTATTGAAAAAAAATATCACTAATGAAATAATTAATGCTTACAAAAATATTAATGAAAGCAGGCAATACCAAAAATACACATGTATATTGTGCATGTAGATCTCATCCGTTTGATTAAAAGACATGCGTGTTCCCCCAAATCAATGTTTGCGATTGCACTCTGGATGGTGAGTAATGGAATTATTCTAGCTTAACCAAATTTGAGTCATTAAAAATAAAATAATATTAAATATTTGTTGAGAGAACTATGTCATCATTCAAAAATTGTGCAAATCTCAAGTTTGAATTAGTGAGGTAGGTGAGTGTATAACTACCAATTATTAGTTAACCAAAAAAGGATATTTTTCTCCTACGGAAGGTCTTGTCATAGATAAAAAATCCTGAAATGTTCACTCCGCCCATAACCACTTTATTCAGGCCTCAAGTACTCGAACATACACAGTTCAACATACAGGAAAAGAACAAAGATGAAATACACATCCCTTCAATGTGCAATCCTAGCCATTCTCCTGGCTACCACCACCACGGTCACCTCCAACGACTCGGCCCTGATCCCTGAGGACCGGACCCAGGTGCCCAGATGGTTCCAGACCAATGTCCAGCCTTACTCGCAACGGCGAGGCACGGGCACCCTCAACTCGATCCTCGAGGCCGCAGAGGCTAACCCTAGGACCATCAGATTGAGGAAGGATGGGAGTGGAGACTTCACCACCCTAAGGGATGCCATTAACAGCGTCCCTGTGGGGAACACACAGCGGGTGATCATTGATATGGGACCCGGAGTGTACTTCGAGAAGGTCAAGATCGATCCGGATAAGCCTTTCATTACTCTGTTAGGTTCGCCTGGTAACATGCCAACCTTGAGTTTCAATGGTACAGCAGCAGAGTATGGAACTGTTTTTAGTGCAACCTTGGACGTGGAGTCTGACTTCTTTGTCGCGGCTAACGTTATATTTCAGGTATAGAAAATATGTATTGTTTAAATAGTTGTTGTGGAAGCTTAGCCGTCTTTGAAAGGTCCTATCTAGATCGAATATGCATTAGTCGACTGGGTTAGTGTCAAGTATACATTTATCAACAAAAAAGCGTAATATCCATTTCTACTCTTGAGGTGTAGAATTCTGCTCCGAGGGGGGGCTTAAGTGGAGGCCAGGCTGTGGCTTTAAGGAGTTTCGGAGACTATGCAGCATTCTACAACTGCAGGTTCCTTGGGTTCCAAGATACGCTTTTAGATGATCATGGCAGGCACTTCTACAAGGACTGTTTCATTCAAGGGACTGTGGATTTCATTTTTGGAAATGCCAAGTCTATCTACTTGGTATGTACTTGCATTCACTTGATTAATTTTACTATGGTCACAAAAAAATTTCACTATGTGTTAACATACGAGTTAGCAAATAACCCACATCGTTTTTACTGACATCTAATTGGTACGTGGATTAGTGATAACTTATTAATTAAATCAATATTGAATGAGTAGTTATGGTATGTCTTTCTTAGAAAGTATTATTTTGGTGTGAAATAATTAATAACCCCGAGCAATTAATGCTTGCCAAAATTTTAAGAGCTATTACAATTAATATCACCAAATATTTTAAAAACTACCGACCGACTGGCGGCCCAACTGGTCGGATCGCTATCTGGAATTAATCATGTGTCATTTTTTGCCTAAAAACTAAAGACCGCTCAAAATTTGATCGGATCGTCCAGTGAGACATCTACGGGTGACCCGGTTTGACTAGATCAGGAAAAATTAATATTTATTTTTCTATTTTATTAGATTTAATTTAGAACGAACACCTCAACTTTCAGACTCGGAAGGCACCTTAGGATCACAATAAACTTATCTTTCTAATAATCTCGATAATATGTCAAATAAGAAAACTCGTGTCATTATCTATTCATCTTCGTGTACTTCTAGACTTGCTAAATTAATGTTTGAAGACTTTGTTTGGATAAATTAAATGCCAAAATTGGTGAATATTTAAATTTATTTGATATTTTATCATTTTTATGCAAAATTAAATTTATTTTACCTTATTTAATAATTAATAATATAAGAAGAAAAGTTTTTGTCTGATCGAAGGCTTAACCAGATGGATTGCGCAAACCAAAAATTGAAAATTTTTGGGTCAACTTCCGGTTTGGTTTTAAAAAACATTGAATAGGACATGGTGAAATTTGTCTACCCATCTTGCTATTTTTTAGAAATAAACTTTTACATTAATATTACACCAAATATGAATTGATTTAATTTGTCTACCCACCTTGCTAATGAAAACTAGTCCGCAGCTGGTCTTAAAAATTGTACACCCGTTTTTCTTACGAGGGTTTTGTTTATGGGTGGAACTCTTAATTATGGGGGTAATTTGGATGAATATTTGTTTTCGAGTCGTAGTAAAAAAAATTCTAGTCACTTAAGCATAGAAATTACTTGTTTGTTTAAATCATGTTCAATTTCAATTCATAGACTGGAGTTGTAATCTATCTCTACATGAAAAGTAGTGGGTTGTTACTATAGAGAATCACTATATTTAAGATTCTCGACGCAGTTAAACAATTGAAATCGGTAATGCAACTTTGCAGGGAACGGAGATGCATGTATTGACCGAGACCGGGGTGATAACAGCTCAAGGGCGAGACACAGATGCAGAAGATACAGGTTTCTCGTTTGTTCACTGTTCGGTGACTGGAGCTGGCTATGGAGTTTTGTTAGGTCGAACCTGGAGGCCGAAGCCGAGGGTTGTCTTCGCCTACACCGAGATGTCTAGCAGCGTGGATCGTCGTGGATGGTCTGACAAATCTCGCCACGAACTTGATCAGTACGTTTTACAATTGCTCAAAACTCGAAAATTCGTATAAGTCATACGACATCCACAATATTAATCTAACACATAATATTACTGATAATCGACTCTACATCTTTTACGCTTTGTTATAAAAACTTGATGCATATCTTAACATCTTCTGTGGCCGGAGATATTTCGTAGAGGATTACCGAAAATCCGGTTTTCTCGAAGTTGGCTTGATAAAATTTACCAACTTTTTCTCCCCATCTAATTTATCAACCGCAGGGGGCTCTTCTTTGGAGAATTCCGTAATACCGGACAAGGCGCAAACGTGAGCGGGCGTGTCAAGTACTTCAAGCTTCTAACTCCTCAGGAAGCTACACCATACATAGAACTCAGTTTTATCCAGGGTTCCATGTGGTTACTTCCTCCTCCAAACGCTTAAACGTTCGCTTCTTCTATGCAAATTAATTTTTTAGGAATAAAGCGTAGATTGTATCAATCAGGAAGGTCGATCAGCAAACAATAATAGTATGTAAAATGGTGAATAAAAGTACTGGCGTATCTTTTCTGCTATAGAATAAAAGTGAGTTTTTTCTTGATTATTTACATAAATATCATGCATGTAAGTTTCGTTTCTTCTTTATCGAGAAGGATTTTAACGAGTTATGCGGATCCAACCTCATATCTTTTAATATGAGAGAGTTATTTCTGTCATGCTCGGACCTCTCTCCGCCTACTCGCTTTCGAGTTTTTGCATTAGAGTTATATTTGTACATGCGTTCCGCTGTGTACTTGTATCTATGGTGTATTGTATATTTTGGAATAAAACTAACAGTGAAAAAAAAAAGCTAATCATGGTGGAACATGCGAACGACATACTAAATTAGCTGCAACACTAGATTTCTGCAACTTGTAGTAACCAATCTCTTTAATTCATGACGAGACTCACTTGGCGCGATTAGAGACTACATGATAAATTAGCGTGACGCTTGAAAGGTGATGCGGTAAATAAGGGTAAACAAATGTATACGATATCCAAAATTCAAAATTAATTTTTTTATAAATTCAGATATCAGAAGTGATGGGTGGCGTGATTGTGCATCGTCAACTGGGCTAATAGCTCCTTGCAGAAAAAGAAAGGGGAGGTGAAAAACAAGAGAAGAAGGAAAGAAGACGCATAAAAAGTAGTTTCAACCAATGTTTTAAAGAAAGCCGGTTGGAACACTACTCAGGATCAAACCTGGTTTGATTTTTTACCTAAAACTCAGTAATTAGTTCGATCGGTTAAATTCGGTCAAACCACCCAGTCAGGTACTTCTGGGTGACTTAGTTTGTACGGATCAGAAAAATTAGTATTTATTTTTTTATGTTATCGGATTTAATTTAGAAACAAAACCTCAACTTTCACGCTCGGAGCTTGTACATCACTTTTAAATAATAACAAACTTATCTTTATAAAATTCTCGATAATATGTGAACTAAGTCAAACGAATTGGACTAATACGTCGAACAAAAAAATTTGTATAATCGATCTGATAGGCAATCTAACCGGTGAGACTGGTAAACCAAAAATTTTAAAAATTTCGGATCACCTTCCGAATCGGTTTTAAAAATATTGGTTTCACCCAATAAATATATTTGCCTCCTTCTTAAGGTCTTGTCATAAATTATTGCCAAAAGATATTACCAAAAGGCATCTTGTCATAGATATAAAATATCCCAAAATTTCCGCTCCGCCATCACCACTTTATGCGGGCCTCAAATTCTAGAATATACACAGTTCAACGTACCGGAAAAAATACAACGGCAAAATAGTCATATATTTTTATTTTTATTTTTGAAAAATAAATATATATTTTACCTTAAGAAGTCTGTACAAGAAGTACACGATTGCACAGAAAGCAACCGCAGCAACAAAACCGAGAAAACATAGTACACCCAAACAACAGAACATGCCTAAGCACACACACATCAGCTACGCCACAGAGCTATATATTTTTGTTGTTTGAAAAAATCCATGAATAAAGATACTCTGGTATTGAAGAATGGTGGTCTGCAATTTGTTAATGGTGGTCTGCAATTTGTTAAATCTGTTGCAGATTCTGTTGAACATCTGCAGAATTCCTTCCCTCGAGATGTGATCTTATCAGGTGCAATCATTGGTACTCGATATTCTAATGATTGCCAACTACTCCATTTATCTCTGCCAGCCATCTACATGGTTCCAAGCAATGTATTGCTTCCCAAGACAGAGTTACTGCTACAGCTCTTCACCTTCTCACCAACGGTCACTTGTCATTAGTCTTACTGTAATTATTATTAGGAGATATTGGTTCACTAACCGACATCTTTATCCTTGTATATAAACTTATGTAATCATTCTTTCATAATATATTGAATCACTTTTAACATGCTATCAGAACCAAACACTTTTACTCTATAGAGAATCATTCCATTTCAATTCCTTTCGTGGTTCTTTCTTCATGGCTCTTGAAGCCTCTGGCAATGAGTCTGAGGTTGCATCCTCAAGTGTTAATCTCCTCAAAAAGATTTCTGAGATTGATGGAAACACATTGCTCAAAATTACTACCATTTCCTTCAATGGAAAAAATTATATGTCATGGTCCAAATCTGTTTTCATAGCACTATGTGGAAGAGGTAGAGTGGGCTTTATCAATGGTGACTTACTAGCACCAGCTATAACGGATGCCCACTTTCCAGAGTGGAGCATGTATGATCACCAAGTTATGTCTTGGCTTCTTAATTCTATCGAGCCGGAGTTACATGACCTATTTACCTTTGCTTCTAGTGCAAAGCAGTTATGGGAATCTATCAAAGCTCTATATTCCCAACAAGAAAATATCTACAGAATCTTTGAGTTGAAGAAGGGGATTGCTGATCTTCAAAAGGGAGAGAAGACCTTTGTCGAGTACCTCAGCAAACTAAAGACTATGTGGGATGAACTTGGTGTGCTCAGACCTTCCACAACTGATCCTGCAACCATCAACAAAAGGGAGGAAGAAGATCGGATATTTAAGATCCTCATGGGATTATGACCCGAATTTGAAACTCTCCAAAAGCAAATCCTAATCGTTGCTGAACTCCCTACCTTGGACACTGTCTGTGCACGTATACAGAAGGAAGAAACTCGAAGGAAGGTTGTAAACTCGTATCAAAAGAGTGAAACACACCCCGAGGCTAGCGCCTTTATAAGCAACCAAGAACCAAATGCTCTTGGAGCAAAAAGATTTATAAACTCTAGAAGAGGAGGCAATTCAAATAGAGGAAGAGGTGGTAAAACTAGTAGATCTAACTTTACTTGTGACTATTGTGGTAAAACAGGTCATACCAGAGACAGGTGTTGGAATCTCCATCCTCACTTGAAGCTGCAAAGAGATCAGAGCAATCAAGACAAAATATCTCTGGTGCTTACAATGCATCGGCTGCTCCAATCTCTGTTCCTACATCTGGTAACCCTCAACCAAAATTCTCCATTGATGAACTAGCTAAACAAGTTATGATTCACCTGAAAGGCAGCAATGATACAAGTGCATCCGCCTCCTACAGTTTCAAACACAATGGAGAAGGTATGAGTGGTAAGTCAAGTCATCCTTCCCTTTCTACAACGTGTTACTCTTCAAACTCTATTGATGCTAATAATACTTGGATTGTGGACTCAGGAGCTAATGAACACATGTCTAAAGGCATTGAACTAATTCACCAACTGAGACCAATCAAAAACCAATCTATTTTAATTGCTAATGGTAGTGAAATTCCTATTAAGGGTACTGGTCTATCTAAAATTTTTACTAACCAAAAGGACTTCGAAGTTTTGTATGTTCCTAACCTGTCAAAGAACTTATTGTCAATCAGTAAAATCACTAGACAACTTGATTGTGTTGCCATCTTCTCTGCTAATTCTGTGAAATTTCAGGATTGCAAAACTCAGATGATGATTGGTGAAGGAAAATTAGTTAATGGACTCTACATCATCAATCAAATTCCATGTGCTCTTGCTTCGCATAAAGACCCTTCTTCTGCTTTCCAAATTTGGCATAATAGGCTAGGCCACCCTAGTGAAGTTGTGCTGCGTAGGATTTTTCCAGATTTTGATGGCTGTTCTACAACTTGTGAGAGTTGTGTTTATGCTAAGCAATGTAGAACTCCTTTCAATAAATCTGAAACCATTTATAATGAACCTTTTTAATTAATACATTCTGATGTGTGGAGTGCTCCTATACGATCTTATGATGGTTTTCTTTACTTTGTTTCGTTCATAGATTATCACAGTAGAGCATCTTGGATTTATCTGCTTAGACATAAGAGTGATGTCTTTAACGTCTTTAAAGAATTCAATAACTTGGTTAGTAATCAGTTCAATGCTAAGATCAAGCTGCTTCGTACTGACAACGGAACTAAATACTTAGGAGATTTCAGAGATTACTTAAAAAATCTGGGTATTATACACCAAACCTCGTGCATTTATACGCCTCAACAAAATGGGCTTGCTGAAAGAAAGAATCGCCACCTTCTAGATGTTGCTCGTGCTATTATGTTTACTATGAACGTGAGGAAAATCTACTGGAGTGATGCTGCCCTTACTGCTTGCCATCTAATAAATAGATTGCCTTGCAAAGCATTAAAGGAAAAATCACCAATTGAGATATTGCTGGGAAGAAAACCAGATTTAACCTATCTTAGGACCTTTGGAAGCTGCTGCTACATTCATGTCCCCTCTGAAAAGAGGGATAAACTTGATAAGAAAGCCATTAAATGTATATTTCTTGGCTACTCCATGACTCAAAAGGGGTACAAGTGCTACTCTCCCAGCCTAAAGCAAAAATTTGTTTCAAGAGATGTGAAATTTCTTGAACACTCTCCTTTCTTTGAAGACCAACCCAAGGATAAGATTCAGGGGGAGTTAACAAATATTTTTACTAATCCTATTGGTCCTTTGTCTAGCTCAAATATCTTACAGGTTCCACCTCTCACATCAGAATCAAGTAATTATACTCAGAGTCCTACTAACGATCAGTCTGAAGAACAATCTATAGAACAAACTGACGAGTTGATCGAGTCTCCTAATCCAGGTACGCATACTGAACTTCCTCTTATTGATCAAGGTCTAGAGAGAATTGAGCACCAAACCAATGATTACAACAATTCCCCTGAACCTGATAGAAATCTCAGGAGGTCTTCAAGGATCAGGCAACCTAGCTGCAAACTAAAAGACTACAAAGTTTTCTATGGTCATTATCCTATTGAAAACCATATTACCTATGACCATATTAGCACCAAGTATAGATCTTATCTTAGTGGTCTTGATATAATAACTGAACCAAGAGGCTATAAGGATGCTGTATAACATGAAAATTGGAGGAAGGCCATGAATGAGGAACTGTTAGCTCTTGATAAGAACAAAACTTGGTCTGTTGTTGATTTACCTTTAAATAAAATCCTGATTGATAGCAAGTGGATATATAAAATCAAGCACAACAGTGATGGAACAATAGAACGACTTAAGGCAAGACTTGTGGCTAAAGGGTTCACCCAAACACCTGGTATCGATTATGGTGAGACCTTTGCCCCTGTCGCAAAGATGAACACCATTAGAATTATGATTTCACTTGCTATTAATAAAGGGTGGAATCTTGAGCATATGGATGTCAAGAATGCATTTTTGCAGGGAGAATTAGAAGAAGACGTGTATTTGAACTTGCCCCCAGGTCATCCTCAAGAAGGAACAGGTAAAGTTTGCAAGCTTCATAAGGCTATTTATGGCCTGAAGCAATCTCTTCGTGTCTGGTACACTAAATTAAGTGGTGAGTTACTGAAATTAGGCTTTAAGAAGTGTTACAATGACAACTCTTTATTCGTTTCCAATAGAGAACAAGGTAAGCTCATAGTATTAGTATATGTAGACGATATTCTTATAACTGGAAGCTGTGATAAACTAATTAAGCAACTTAAATCTGATCTTCACAGTCGTTTTGATACTAAAGACTTAGGTAAACTAAAATATTTTCTTGGTGTCGAATTTGCATACTCTTCCAGAGACTTATTTTTAAATCAGAGAAAGTATACTCTCGATCTTTTAAGGAAATTAAAAAAATTGGTGCTCGACCTTATAGGACTCCTATTGAAGCTAATGTAAGAATAAACAATCGAGAAGGAGAACTTTATAAGGATGTGATTAAGTTTCAGAGAATGGTAGGTAGACTTATTTATCTTACTATAACTCGACCCGATATAACTTATACTGTCAGACTATTGAGCCAAGCTAAGCATTCCCCACGGGTTCAACATATTGCTGTCATGGATCGTCTCCTGCAATACCTCAAAGGTTGCCCAGGTAAAGGAATTTTAATGAGAAGATCTAACAATCTCTGCATTTCTGCTTATGCAGATGCTGATTTTGGAGATGATGTTGGAGATAGAAGGTCCACCTCTGGGTATTGCCTCTTCGTAGGTGGAAACCCAGTGATATGGAGATCAAAGAAACAAGATGTTGTCTCAAGGTCCACTGCAGAATCTGAGTATCGTGCCATGGCTATTACTTCCCAAGAAATTGTATGGGTCAAGAAACTTCTAGGGGAGCTTCGAATTCATGTTCCAATACCAATAGAGCTCCATTGTGACAATAAGGCAGCAATCCATATTGCCTCAAACCCAGTCTTTCACGAACGCACAAAACATATTGAAATCGATTGTCACTACGTTCGTGATAAAGTTCAAGAGGGGATCATCTGCACACTGTATCTTGAGAGCTCTGAACAGACAACAAACATCTTCACTAAACCTGTTGGAGTTTTTCAATTTGAGCACCATTTGGCCAAGTTGGGTGTTTGTGACATCTACTCCCCAACTTGAGGGGGAGTATTGAAGAATGGTGGTCTGCAATTTGTTAATGGTGGTCTGCAATTTGTTAAATCTGCTGCAGATTCTGTTGAACATATGCAGAATTCCTTCCCTCGAGATGTGATCTTATCAGATGCAATAATTGGTATCTCGATATTCCAATGATTGCCAACTACTCCATTTATCTCTGCCAGCCATCTACATGGTTCCAAGCAATGTATTGCTTCCCAAGACAAAGTTACTGCTACAGCTCTTCACCTTCTCACCAACGGTCACTTGTCATTAGTCTTACTGTAATTATTATTAGGAGATATTGGTTCACTAACCGACATCTTTATCCTTGTATATAAACTTATGTAATCATTCTTTCATAATATATTGAATCACTTTTAACATCTGGTATTGTTTAATCCCTCAAATTTTATAATTCAACTCATCAATCCCTGAACCAATTTTAAGTTCCTAAAATACTCCTAGTTCATCTAAAAATTTTAAAAATATTTTGAGGACAAAAAAATTAATAATATTTTCCAATCCATCCATCTCCCACTTCCCATACACCCACTAATGAAATTCGCAACTCAATATAGACATGACTCATTCAATTCTCGCAATTCGAAGAATGGTGTACCCTCGCTCGACACAAAACGACGATATCTGAGAGAGGATTCGCCAATTGGTTACTGGGAGACATCGACCAAGATGTCGTGCGAAGATCCCTGTGGTTGAAAAAGATAGATCGATATCTAGAATAGAAACTAGTAGAGGTCGTGATAGCGATCGGTTCCCGGCAATTGTGTTGCATAGGTCAGGATTCCCGTAAAAAAAAAAATGTTGAAGACTTTAAACTGTCTACCAGTGGGGATGGTACACATCGTGCTTTGAAGTGCGATGGTTGCATCCAGGGTTCTCTATGGTTGCATCCTCCTCCAAATGCCTAAATGTTCGCCTTCTTTCCTTATTTTTTAGGAATAAAGTATAGAATAAAAGTGCTTTCAGCATGTATTCTGCTATAGAATAAAAGTGCAATTTTTTTCTTGGTTCTCTCTAAATAAACATCATGCGTTGTCTTTTTTCTTCTTTATTTGTGGTTTAACTCAACTTGAAAGTAGATAGTTTCCAAAAAAAATTAGCTACTTACTGGGTTCAAATTCAGTGGGGACATGGGTAATCCCCACTGAAAGGGACATGGGTGTTAGGAATTTATCAAATTAGAGAACAAACTGCGCAAAGAATATGGACGCAAGAGATTACGTGGTTCGGCCTAATGCCTACGTCCACGAAGAGAAAGGAGAACTTTTATTGATGGATCCGAGCCACAAAGCCATTACAAAACCTTAGGGTAACATGTCTTTATATAGAGACAAACTCTTGGTGTACAAGTAACCTATCTAGGTCTAATTAGGAGTCCAGAATCTAGTCAGAATAGGAATAGAAATAGGAAATAAGTCTTTCCTATTTCTCGCCATCCCAACAATCTCCACCTTGGTGAGAAATCATCTCATGGAAGAACCATGAAGCTCCACCCGAACTTCAACAAACTCCACCTTGACAAAACACCGCCCCATGAAGAACCATGAGATCTTGCAAAACCAATCCAACTCCACCGACTCCATCTCGGACCATAGATAACTGCATCAATAAGACCATCTCAACTTTCTCTTCACCTTTTGTTCAATCACTTGGAGCCAGCCCCCAAGCTCGAGCTTCTGAGCTTGCTTGGCCTATTCTCTCCAACCTCCATCGAACTCGAACTAGCAAGTCCACCTGCTGAAGCAAACTTGTGACCAATAGATGCGCTCTCTATTTTTCGGTCAACCCCATGCTCCGCAACCTCGAACTGCTTCTCCGCTGGACCTTCTTGCCTCATACCAATGCTACATGCCATAGCATACAAAAGGCAACCTTTTGTTCCACTAAGTAGAACCCTCGACATGCCATGAACTCCACCGTTTGGCCTTGAGTGAGATACCTGATTCGCCCGTGGTGCTACCAACGGCTTCGCATTCCCCATGCAAAACCTACCCAACAGCTTTGACGCACGTCCTTTTAGACAACCATAGTGGGAACTTGCTAACTTTGTCTTTGCGGATCTCAACTCTACTCAAACCATTCATGTCAAGCTTTTGCTCCATCACACAAGAGCTTTTCTTCCCTCTATCAGAACCCAACAAGGTGACTCCACCTACAACCGTGTTTCCCACTAACCTGTAGGTGTTTCTAGCATTCCTTTCACCCTTCATCACTACCACAGCATCCTTCTCCACCTCCATTAGCCCGCCTACAACATTATAGTTGTACCCACTATAATCCAAGGCTCCTAACGAGATCAAATTCCTCACCAACTTTGGAACATGCCTAACCCCACACAATTTTCTCTCAACACCATCCCACATCTTAATTCGGATATCACCTATGGCAGCAATTCTACAAGTAGAACCATCACCCATAGTCACCATACCTGAATCAATGAACTTGTAGGTGTCGAACCACCCTCTCTTGGGCGTCATGTGGAAAGAGCAAGCGCTATCCAAAATCCAGGAAACAGAATGCTTTGGACTTGACAAAACAGAAAGAAGATCACCATCTGACCCGTCCGAATGTGAGGCCACAATCACGGAACCTGATCCTTTTTCCTCGCGATCCCGAGTTCTTCTTGGACAATCCTTCTTCACGTGCCCTTTTTCTCCGCACTCGAAGCAATTTCCCTTGAACCTCCTTGACCACGACTTCCTTCCCGTCTTTTGCTCCACTACGATTACCATGGCTACCCCTCACAACCAGCCCTTCCGCTTGTTCATTGCCATTTTTTCTTCTTTGATGAAACCCTAGCAGAGCACTTGTGATATCTTCCAACACCAGGGACTCCTTCCCCCAAGTTAGAGTTGTAACCAAATTTTCGTAGGAGCCAGGTAAAGAATTCAGCAGCAACAATGCCTTGTCTTCTTCCTCGAACTTCACATCAACCTTTCTCAAGTCACTCACAAGTTGACTGAAACCATTAATGTGTTGGCTCAAATCCGAGCCCTCATTCATCTTGAGCTCGTACAATCTTTGCTTAAGATAAAGCTTGTTCGACAAAGACTTAGACATATACCTTGCCTCCAATTTCTTCCATACCTCAGCTGGTGACTCCTCATCCATGACGTGATACATCACATCATCCACCAAGCACAAGCGAATTGTCGCCACCGCCTTGGCCCCCATCTCCTTCCACTCTTACTCCTCCATCTTCTCGGGCTTCTTCTCCGAGAGCGCGATGACCATCCCTTGTTGCACGAGGAGATCCTTGACACGCCTTTGCCATAACCCAAAATTCGAAGAACCATCGAATTTCACAAGAGCAAACTTCGCGCCATCCGTCATCCTCCAACCCAAGCTCTGATACCAATTGTTAGGAATTCAGCAAATTAGAGAACAAACCGCGCAAAGAATATGGACGCAAGAGATTACGTGGTTCGGCCTAATGCCTACGTCCACGAAGAGAAATGAGAACTTTTATTGATGGATCCGAGCCACAAAGCCATTACAAAACCTTAGGGTAACATGTCTTTATATAGAGACAAACCCTTGGTGTACAAGTAACCTATCTAGGTCTAATTAGGAGTCCAGAATCTAGTCAGAATAGGAATAGGAATAGGAAATAAGTCTTTCCTATTTCTCGCCATCCCAACAATGGGCAATATTGGAAATACCATAATTAAAATAATTAAAAAAAATATCAGCAAAATAATACAAATTATGGAAATACAAGTATGGGACTATTGGTTTTTATCTTCTATGCTATTGATTTCATTCTACTATGATATTGGTTTCATTCTACTATGATATTGATTTCTATCTTCTATGATATTGGTTTCATTCTACTATGATATTGGTTTCATTCTACTATGATATTGGTTTTCATCTTCTCCAATATTGGTATCCCATTATAAGTGAAAATGTATGCCATTTGAATGTATTGGTTTCATTCTTCTCGAATATTGGAATCATCGTTCTAGGATATTGGTATCATTCTACTTTAATATTGGTGTCATTCATCTAGGAATTTTTTTATTCGAAAGAAGATATCCCAATCACATTCGGATCCATTCGTGAATTCAATATTTCATTAAATGATCTAAGTTCGTATAGTTTTATTCCGATGAAACATAATAACATAAACAAAATAACGACGTACATCTTGCAATTTTTGCTCTTGTGATCCATCCTCTCAGAAAAATAATTTGCCCCAATTAAGGAAACACAATATATATCAAAATCTAGGTTTACCTAAAGAAAAGGATTACGCAAAGATCAATGGAAAATACAAAATAGGCCATCCAATTAAGAAACCATAAAAAATGTAATCCCACCATAGACGCAACTAATTATGTACAAATCCCAATTATTTCTTAATCTAACACCTTCCCCAAAAAAAAATCAAAAACCCTTTTCTTAATTGACCTTGATTTTCTTCACGAGAGGCAGGGCTGATCGAGGAGGTGGCGGAGATGACGGTGGAAAGTGGATCGGCGGTAAGGCAGGTGACAATCTTGGATCGACGGCGACGACGGGCTAGGGACGAAGGCGACGGTGACGAAAACAAGCTGGGAGGTGATACGGCAGCGGTTGTGCGAGGGCTAACGGTGGTGGGCTGATCCGATGTGAAAGCTGTGGCAGGGGTCGAGCTGTGGAGGGCGATCGAGTTGTGAATCGTTTAGCGATGGTGGATCGACAATAAGTTAGGCGACGATCGGGGGGGGGGGGGGGGGGGGTTTACCTAGATTGGATAAAAACTCGAAAATACCCTCAACAGATTCTGACCATCATATCTGTAAAAAAAGAATTTGATCAAATCTAAAGGTCCATATTTAGTCCATACCATGGGGATGATTTTTATGTAGTCCCTCCTGAATCCAAATCCCTACTTACATACTATATGATCCCTTATTAGGTGGACGGACAGAAGAAGATTGTAGTCAGTTTGATAAGGATCGGGTGACATTTCTTCTTCGGCCCAAACCAAAGAGTCCCTTCGATATGATACAAAAAGGATTTTAATTAAAAACGGAGGTTTGTCCAATACTTTTGCTTGCTGAAACGGTCCAGATAAGATTTTGAAATAATAAATTAATTGTCCTTGAATATTCGAGGTTTTTGGAATTTGCGATGGATAAACGATCTTTCTGTGTTATACTATTCCATTTTCGGAAATAATTTGATCTATGGACAGCATCATTGTGGTTGTTCAAGATTCATTCTAGGTAGGCAATGGGGCAAAAGCAGTCGCCCCTTCGAGACATGCAGGTAAAACGGTATGGGCCCGAATCCTTTAGTATGGATAGTATGGAACATTTTCTTTTCCAAGTGAAATCCCGCGGAGCTACTTTACCATATTCCGAATTCAATGGTTTTAATAACTCCCCTACAACAGTTTGTCTTGGACCCGATCTCAGAATTTCAATCCAATAGAATCCAATAGAGTCTAGTTCTGATGATTCTATAGTATTCTATTTCAATTAGATAAAAATAGAACGAATCTTAGATTCGTTTCTATTCTTTTTCTTTTTCGAAAAAAAGAACTTTTTTGCTTTGCTTTTGCTAAGTCGAATTGAAGGATGAGATAAAAAAAAGTGGTTTCTGCCGGCGGTATCTTATACAGAAACTCATTCATTTCCATTAGAAGGTCCAGCTCCCAATCAAGGTCACGGTCGATCTCATCACTCACATCAATCTCGTCACTCACATCAATCTCGTCACTCACATCAATCCCGTAGGCAAACTGAATAAAACCATTAAAAAAATGATTTGGGGGAGAACAAATCATTTTTTTTTCTTCATATTTTTCAATCTATGTTTCATTTTAGTTCGGATTAGAATTTGGATTGAGCAAATCAATCTCTTTTTTTTCTGGTTCGAGGACCTGTAGGTCTAGCTTTTCCAGTTCGCCGGTTGTCTCGGCTCTTTTCCCTGAGCTTTTCTGCAAGAAGCCGGAAAGGAAAGTAGGCACCCAAAGTCGGCACTAACTCTTCTATAAATTTCTTGTTGAAAGTACCCCTGATCCCATTGATAACGAGTTGGACCAAATAATTCAATCGGGGTAGTTGCTGAACCATACCACATAGTTCCAGCAACTACAAAAGCTGCAAAAAAAAATTGCTGCCAGTCCGGGCTTGCTGTCATGCTGGCAAAAGCAGGGAACCCAATTCCTACAGTGATGAATAGAAGCGCAATTCTTCAGGTTATTTAAAAGAAATAAAAGCGAAAGGAAGCGACCGACCAAGAAAGAATACATGCAAAAAGAGAAAGAGAAGGAGTTGGCTCCTAGAATATGGCGCCCTTGGGTCTTTCTATTTGATTCTTTCTTAAATCCCTATCATTACATCGTGAACCTTCGAAAGAAAGTGAAATCTCAGTGTCTTTTGAGTACTGGGCTCCCCATATCATTCTAATATTAATTCTAGCGAATATTCATTCTAATAGTCATTTCATCAAAGATATCTATTAGCAGGGGTGGATCTCTCCAAACAGGCACAGGCTTATCGCCTGTCTCGCCGTGACCTTCCTTGAATTCACAAAACTTCTGTCGCTCCACGCAGTTCGAAAGCTTAAGCCTTCCTACATATGCGGGCCCACCGGACAAGACTTACTCAACTCACTGCTGTCACCTGCTTAAGAAATAGCTCAAACCTCAAAGAGCGGTTGGCATTGACTTGGTGCAAAGAGTCCGTCTTCGACATCGCTAACGCTAATTCCGAAGCTCGTTTGCTCACTAGCCGATGTCATGACTTCAAATAAGCCGTATCTTGCTCAGACCAATAAATAGAACTGAGAAAATCTTCTATCTAGCTCATCGCCCGCTAAGAGATTCGATTAGGTATCTGTCGAAGCATTTATGTTCTGGGGTTTACATAGACTCGTAATTATTGTAATAGTAATAGTAATAATGGCCGGAGGAACCGGTTGATTGACCGTGTGCGCAAGGAAGTTCATCCGCCCAGCCGTCTGGCATGAAAAAAAAAGAACCCCAAGCACAAACAGAGATAAGGATAATGACATGCCGCGAATCCTCTTGAAAGAGAGGGGTGCCCTCGGGAATTCTTCATCAGACTCTGTTCCCGAACCATCCTTGGGATTTGTTAAAAACGAGAAAGCAAAAAGGAAATTAGTTGCTAGAACTACAGGTCCTGGAACCGGAAAAGCTAGAACTAAAGGTAAAGGCCCTCGAACTGGAAAAGATAATGGATGCCGGCCCCCTACAAAAAGACTTCGCTATTGAATTGTATCTCGAATCTTCTTCACCCCCCCCCCCCCCCCCCCCGAGAGAACTAGATAAATTGACTGAACCTAAAAAGAAAAAGATTCACTAATCAATACTAATAACTGGATGATTTATCAATTTTCGACCCAAATGAAAGATCTGGCTAATAGAACAAGCCAAATCAAAATTCAAATAGAAAAAATGACAAAAAAAAAAGAACCAAAAATGGCTACCTTCAGAGAAAAATAGGAGTTCGAAGAAAATAAGTTATAATGCTAAACTCGCTCTCGAATTCACCCGAGGGCGAGAAATGGAAATATCCATGACACCCATTGCTATTTTAATGCCGTCCCTTATTAGGTGGACCAATCCGTTCAAATAATAATAGGGTATTTTATATTTTTTTTGGATTATATAGAAAAATGGTGGAACCCTAATGAGTATGTTTGGATAAAAACTCGAAAATACCCTCAACAAATTCTGACCATCAGATCTGTAAAAAAAGAATTTGATCAAATCTAAAGGTCCATATTTAGTCCATACCATGGAGATGATTTTTATGTAGTCCCTCCTGAATCCAAATCCCTACTTACATACTAGAGATCAAACTCGGATGTCTAAAATTTTAAAAGTTGAGTAATAACACATTTTACAAATAACACAAACAAGGTGAAAGGTCCAAATTCGCGGAAGCTGGAAACAATAAAAAAGGTAATGTACATTTCAGTACCATGTGAATTTTTTTAAAGGCAAACCAAGAGTTACACATGCTAAAAAGTGTATTATGGACTTCTGTAGATTAATATACGCCTTGCGTCATTAAGTCAAATCACTTTTGACTACTACTATTTCATTTGATGGACTTAGATGTCGCTACTATGTGGTTTAAAAATATTCGACCGAATGAAAAAATATTTCTCTAGTTGAATTTTTACTATTTGGATCAATATTTTGGAAAACAATACCCCTAAATAATATAAAGAACAATTAAAAACCTTTTCACCAATTAATTTTTAACCAAATAATATATATTTTTGGAAAAGTTAAATTTTATTTATTAATATGTGCCAGAAGAAAAATGACCTCTTCAAAATCTTGATACGACAAAATCTATTAAAAAAAAGTCGTACCCGAAAAAAATAGCGTGAAATGCACTACGAAGACGAAGTTCTTTTCCGGCTCCCTGATTACAATCTCAGAATTAATATATTCCTATGCAATTAGCAAAAATGCAATTGCGATACAGATTAACCGAATAATATAGATTTTGCTTTTTTTAAGTTCTTGCCATTTTTTCACAAAACAAAAAGGTCTTGCCATCTTTTCACGAAACAAAAAAGATCTTGCCATATATATAAAATTCTGAAATTTCCACTCAACCCAATACCACTCTATTGAGGCCTGGAACAATACTAAAACAATACATAGTTCAACATAAAGAAAAAAAACAAAGATGAAATACACAACCCTTCAATGTGCAATCCTAGCAATTCTCCTGGCAACCAGCACCACGGTCACCTCCAACGACTCGGCCCTGATCCCGGAGGACCCGACCCTGGTGCCCGGATGGTTCCAGACCAATGTCCAACCCTACTCGCAACGGCGAGGCACGGGCACCCTCAACTCCCCTGGAAGCTGCAGAGGCTAACCCTAAGACCATTAGGTTGAGGAAGGATGGGAGTGGAGATTTCACCACCCTAACGGATGCCATTAACAGCGTCCCTGTGGGGAACACACAACGGATGATCATTGATATAGGACCTGGAGTATACGTCGAAAAGGTCAAGCTCGATGCGGATAAGCCTTTCATTACTCTATTAGGTTCGCCTGCTAACATGCCAACCTTGAGTTTCAATGGTACAGCAGCAGAGTATGGAACATTTTTTAGTGCAACCTTGGATGTGGAGTCCGAATTCTTCGTCGGGGCTAACGTTATATTTCAGGTATATTATCGATTTATATTGTTTCAGCTTAACTATTAAGTTGATTATTAAAAAAAAAATAACTAATAAGTCTCGAGATACCAAGTACATCTTTAGATCCACTAATGTCTCTAAGTTCTCTGGTGGGAGCGAGCCAGCGGACAGTGGTGCTAAAAATAGTCCCTGATGGGTGGATGATTCAGATGATGAGTCTGAACAGCCTTCACTGCCGCCACCACGAGCTTCTAAATACTTGAAGGAGGCCATTGATAAGGTCGCTACTCCTACACCTTCCGTTTGGGCTATAAAATGTAATGCGAAGAAAAAAAGTAATTCTTGTTTGGGCAGCTATCTATCCTTGACTACCCAGTCTGTAGGTTATCCTGGGTAGAGATACTAGTTTGGACAGCAGTATACGACTTGAGATTTTTAGGTTTTCTCTCTTTTCTCATCCCTTCTTGTAACTTTTCTTTTCTTTTCTTTCGTAATAAAAGTCTGTAATTTAGTATAAAAAAAGTCTCGAGATACGGAGGGTATCAATAAAAAAGTAGTGTCTAATTTTACTCTTATGGTGCAGAATTCTGCTCCGAGGGGGATCTTAAGCGGAGGTCAGGCTGTGGCTTTAAGGATTTCCGGAGACTCTGGAGCATTCTACAACTGCAGATTCCTTGGGTTCCAAGATACGCTTTTAGATGAACATGGCAGGCACTTCTACAAGGACTGTTACATTGAGGGGACTGTGGATTTCATTTTTGGAAATGCCAAGTCTATCTACTTGGTATGTACCTGCTTACTATGGTCACCAAAAAATTTAATTATAGGTTAACATACCAAATTTGCAAGTAACTCGACACGATTTTAACAATGTCTAATTAACAAGTAGATCAGTGATAACAAATTAATTAAATCAATACAGATTTAGTTATATGCTATGGCTTTCTTGGAAAGTAGTTTTTGATGTGAAATAAGTAATAACCTAGTTTTTGGTATGACTTGTTTAACATTGTTCATTGTAATAGATTTTGAAATTTTCCTCGCTCCATTGTCATGGAAAGTTGTCTACAAAAAGAGGAAGGGAAGGTGCAACGTATCGATGTTGTTTGTAGAGAGATTTTAGAGAGAAAAGTTTTTAGAAAGAGAACATTATTTTTAGAGAGAGAAGGGACAAGACAAATTCAAGTACTAGGATGGTAACCTTGATCATAATTTTAATTTCGATCATTGAATCCTTCATTAAGCCATGTTAAACTACTTATAAAAATCCATATTAAATAAATTTGTCGATCAAATCTTCTGATGGACTATGAAAAAAAATACTATTAAGAGAAATTTTCTTTTCCATATAGGAACAACAAATGAAATTTACATAAATAAAAAATAACGTGGTTATTCTGTACACATTTGAATCTATATTCCAATAAAAAATTTAAAACAATCATTTTACACGCTGTAATCAATGCAAGATTTCGATGCAGTTAACCGACCGAGATCGATAATGCAATTTTGCAGGGAACAGAAACGCATGCATTTTCAGAGACCGGTACATCGTTTATAACAGCACAAGGACGACAAACAGCTACAGAAGATACAGGATTCTCGTTTGTACATTGTTCTGGAGTTGGCTCGGGAGTTTTATTGGGTCGAGTCTGGATGCCGATGTCCAGGGTTGTCTTCGCCTACTCCCAAATGTCTAGCGTTGTCGATCCTACAGGATGGTCTGACAACTCTGAGCCCGAACTAGATGAGTAAGTTTTTTGTGCATGCACTCCCTTCCGCAGTCGTATTTTATTCGTATATATCATCTGACATCTGCAACATTAATATATCATACAAAAAAATCTGATTTAAACCTTAAACAAGTGACATGTAATGTTGATGACAGTTGACTATACATCTTTACACTTTGTCATAAAAACTCGATGCATATCTTAACATCTTCTGTGGTAGAAGATTTTCCAAAATTCAAAATTTTCAAAGTTGGCTTGATCAAATTACCGACTTCTTCTTCCCATCTGATTTATCAATTGCAGGGGGCTGTTCTTCGGAGAATTTCATAACACCGGGCCAGGCGCGAACGTGAGCAGGCGTATCAAGTATTTCAAGCCGCTAACTCCGCAGGAAGTTACACCATACATAACACTAAGCTCCATCCAGGGTTTCCTGTGGTTGCTTCCTCCTCCAAACCAAGGTTTTAACAATATGGAGGTTGACCCCGGATTTCTCACATTCTCTGAGTCGACCGATCTATCTGATCAAATTACCGATCAAATAGGATTTTTTATTATTATTATTTTACTATTATATAATAATTTATAGACTAAATATTAAAAATATAGTTTCTCAAATCCACATTTTGGAAATGCCGAACAATATATTTCATATCCAGTCCAATTTTTTTTGTCGATTTAGAAAAATCGAGCGAATGATACGACTTTTTATTTTATTTTATCTTGTGTTGGTTGAAAAAAAATTCGATTAGGCCAAGTGAGTCGGGTCAAAAAATCAGATCAAAGTGTCCGATCCTACCAAATTGGGGATTCACAAGGTGGACTGGTTAATCCCAAAATTCGGAACAAAAAAGTGCATGATTTGTCGTCCGAACTCTGTCGGACCGTGTTTCTAAAACCTTGCTCCAAACGCTTAAACGCTTTTCTTTCCTCGTTGTTTATAAATAAAGCATAGAATTAAAGTGCTTCAACATGTATTCTGTTATAGAATAAAAGTCCAAATTTTTTTTCTTGATTGTCTACTTAAATATCATACATCTAACGTTTCATTGTTTCTTTTCTTCTTTACTCATGATCCTACTAAAAAACTGAATGATCTCCAAAAAAAAGCAGCTCTTTAAGAAATGTCGAGGCTATTATGTCAACTGTCACACCAACTAGACACCACCCTCAGATGTCTTTTAAATTTAAAGTTCTGAATAATAACGCAATATACAAATCTTCACGGGATAAAAGAAGGTTGAATTTGAAAACTTTATGGCTAGCCTTCCTCCCCTCACCTCCTCCACCTCGCCACCACCTCCACCATCACCTTCTTCCTCACAAACCACCTTCCATGGCTTTGACCACCTCACATCCTAACATTCCTTTTACATCCTTTCTTACCCTCTCTTCCCTTGCTTACTACCTTAACCTTCTCCCACCCAATCCTCAAACTCTACTATTCATAGACACGTTCTTTTAACACTGTTACCTTGTACGTGGACTACCTTCTGAAGCACTAAGGTGGCGAAGACCTGAAGAACCTGTTTGTGAAGCACTGCAAAGTGTTGGACGTATTCATACCTGGAAACTGTCGAAGAAGAATTCCAGGTTTAGATTGTCAGGGTACCTCTTGGTACCGAATCCTCAAAGGATATTGAAAAACTAAATGGTGCTCTCATGTGGGCCATGTAAGAATATTTCCTATTCTAGTTAATGAAAAAATCTCTCCATAATGGGAAATATCTTTTCATATAATTGTGGTCCATATGTAGCCAAGATTGACCCACGATTCTGGACAAAATCACGCTCAATTAAGGCGAGAAATCTTTAAGAATATTGCCTACGATCATGGGATCGTAATATTCTCCAAAGATGGTAATGCAATATTCTCCATTGATGGTTATGGAGCCTATAAATAAGACAATTTCGAGGTCCCTAGACTCACTCACACATTCAGAATACCAACACCATCAAGGGGTGAGAGCGAGAGCCTAGAAGAGCCGAGAAAACTCGCCGACGAATCCGGAGTCAAAGCTCGCCGGAAACCGCTACACTGGCTGGAGGTAATCCGATCTTTTTACTTCCGCTTTTTACGTGTTCATGTAGTCTAGAACACGTTCAGATCGTGTAGAAACACTTACGATTGGTATCAGAGCCTTATCTTACCTCTGCCTTGTTCATGGATGGCGTTCATGGCTCTTTTTAGAAATATTAGTTTTCTCATGTTTTTTATTATTTTGAAAAACTAAGACCATGAATCTTTCTAGTATTGTTTTTCAATGAATTCTGGGCTTTGAAATCATGAAAACCATGTAGAAATCATAGAGAACTCGTTGGGTCTTCAAAAACGGGTTTATGGGTCGAAATATGGCTTTCCGGGTGAAGAAGACGACCCTGTGTCGTTTTGTCGTTTTCTGAGTTAAAAAAAAAGGTGGCTGACATGTCGCTTTACTTTTGAAAACTTGGACATACCCCTTTTCTGTCGTTTGATTTTTGAAAAAGCATGTACTTGACACGTGGTCTTATTTTTATGTGATAAATTTTCCAACTTGTTGCTTTTGGAGAACGTTAATATAAACTACATGGGCAATGTCCAACTCGATTCTGTGTCGTTATTAAGGATTGTAATATTCAGTGTTCAAGTCTTCAACTACATCGACTAGTTTAATATTTATTGCTGCTATGTTATCTATTTAGAAGTTGTATGTTGAATAAATATTACTTTATTATTAGTAGTCTTCATATAACATTCAGCAAACTAATAACTAGCACAATATATAATTAGTGTTATACTGTTTAAACCTTTGCTGGAATAATTAATAGTAGAGTTTAATTATTTAAAGTTTAGTGATCTATATAATCTTAATTAATTAGAGAGTAGCCACAGCATCTATAATTAATCAAGATTGTATATTTAGAATTGAGATCACATAAAATAATAGTTGTCATTAATCATATGAATTATTATGAAATCTACCCACAGGAATTTTGTAATTTTTGTATGATTAATTAGGATAAAATATCAAATTATATTTCCTAATCAACCCACAGGTTTTAGGAAAAGGAACATATTTTGATAGTTTTATCATAATAGTGTGAATCTAATAGAATTAGAACTTTAGCCCACAAGCAAGTTTTATGTCTCTAGATTCATTAATTGCAAACATGTTTTACATTGGTAAAATATGATATATTTGTTAGCTTCAAATTAAGTTTAATGAGCATATTTATTTTATAAATTGCAGTTAGTCTGATGTGAAGTGTGATGTTCCCAAACTCAAGGGTGATAATTTTAAGGTCTTGAAGGAGAGGGTTCTCCTTCAATTGGGATGGATGGATATTGACTATGCCATTAGAAAGGCTGAACCACCTGCAGTCACTGAAGTGAGTACCCCAGATCAGGTTGATCTTTATGAAAAGTGGGAGCGATCTAATCGCCTCTGCGTTATGTTCATAAAGACCAAAGTATCTGCTGGGATTAGGAGTTCTATTGAGCAATATGACAATGTTCATCTTTTGTTGAAAGCAATAGATGAACAATTTGTCACTTCAGATAAGGCTTTGGCAAGTACCCTTATCATGCAGTTATCATCCATGAGGCTTACCAGAATAGGAGGTGTGAGTGATCACATCATGCGCATGAGGGATATTGTGGCTGAATTAAAGACCTTGGAAGTTGATATGTCAGAAACCTTTCTGGTTCACTTCATTCTGTGCACTCTGCCCCAGCAATTTGGCCCATTTAAGATTTCTTATAACACACATAAGGATAAATGGTCTATTAATAAACTTTTGACCATGTGTGTTCAAGAAGAGGGAAGGCTGGCAATGGAAGAGGGTGAAAAAGTGAATCTCACTTTTTCTAGAAAGAAAAAGAAATATCATGCTAAAGGAAAAGGCAAGATCCCTGTCAAAGCGGACATTAAGAAAGAGTCAAAGTGTTTCTTCTACAAGAAGGCAGGACACATAAAGAAAGAGTGCTCTATGTTCAAAATTTGGTTTGACAAGAAAGGTATCCAACTTTCGTTTGTATGTTATGAATCGAATCTAACAAATGTTGGTCATAACACTTGGTAGATTGACTCTGGTTCTACAATCCATGTTTCAAATACCTTGCAGGGTATGCAAAACCTTCGGAAGCCAGTGGGAAGTGAACAGCACATCCATTCAGGAGGAAGGATGAGCTCACTTGTGGAGGCTATTGGTTCTTGCAATTTGGTGTTAAGCAGTGGCTTTATTTTGCATTTAGAAAAGACCTTTTATGTTCCTAGTTTTTCTAGGAATTTAATTTATATTTCAAGACTTGTACCATTTGGTTTTGTCTTTAACTTCTCGGATAATGGTTTTACCTTATTAAATAAATCCGAGGTTGTTGGTTATGGTACATTGTCCGATGGTCTTTATTCAATTGCATTGCAAAGTAATGTTACTTATGACGCCATGAATGTTACTGCTGGGTTAAAGCGTTGTGTTGTGAATGAAAATTTCTCTGTATTGTGGCACCGGAGATTAGGACATATCTCCATTTTGAGAATTAAAAGGTTGGTGAATGAAGGAGTGCTTAGTGCTCTAGATTTTACTGACTTTGAGACTTGTGTGGATTGCATCAAGGGAAAGCAAACCAATAAGTCTAAAAAGGGTGCAAAAAGGAGTAGTGATTTGTTAGAAATCATACATACAGATATTTGCTGTCCTGACATGGACGCAAGTAGTCCAAAGTACTTTATCACCTTTATAGATGATTTCTCACGATATATGTATCTCTATTTACTTCGTTCCAAGGACGAAGCTTTGGATGCCTTTAAAGTTTTCAAGGCTGAAGTAGAGAAACAATGTGGTAAATAAATTAAAATAGTGAGATCAGATAGAGGTGGGGAGTATTATGGTAGATACACTGAGAATGGACAAGCACCAGGACCATTTGCAAAGTTTCTTCAAGAGCATGGGATTGTTGCCCAATACACTATGCCTGGTTCTCCGGACCAGAATGGTGTGGCAGAAAGAAGAAACCGAACGTTAATGGACATGGTGAGAAGTATGAGGAGTAACAATAAACTTCCTCAATTCTTATGGATTGAAGCACTAAAGACGGCTGTGTATATATTGAATCGAGCTCCAACCAAGGCTATTTTAAAGACGCCTTTTGAGTTACTCAAAGGTTGGAAACCCAGTTTGCGACATATACGCGTTTGGGGATGCCCGTCCGAAGTAAGGATTTATAATCCACAAGAAAAGAAACTAGATCCTAGGACTATCAGTGGGTATTTCATTGGATATGCCGAAAAGTCCAAGGGTTATAGATTCTATTGTCCGTCTCACACTACTAGGATTGTGGAATCAAGAAATGCAAAATTTCTCGAGGATGACTTGATTAGTGGCAGTGACCAACTGCAGGACCTAGGTTCAGAGATGAATCACTATGAAGCTCAACCTTCTAATTCAAGTGACAGGCTGGTTTTCATACATACGCCTCCAGTTCAATCGTATGTAGAACAATCAGTTGTTCAAGTTCCACAAGCTAATGATGCTGATCCTTTAGATCAAGTTGTTAATCAAGACAATGTTGAACAACCAATTGAGCAACCAGTTGAACAACAAGTCCCTCAAGAGAATGATGAAGCAATATTAAGAAGATCTACTAGAGTTAAAAGGTCAGCAATTCCTAGTGATTATGAAGTGTATCTGCAAGAAATGGACTGCAACTTTGGAGCCGAGAATGATCCTGAGACGTTTTCACAAGCTGTAAGTTCTAAGGAATCAAACTTATGGCACAAGGCCATGATTGAAGAGATGGAATCTATGGCATCTAATCGAGTCTGGAATCTCGTCGAGTTGCCTGATGGTGTAAAACCCATCGGATGCAAATGGGTCTTTAAAACAAAGAAAGACTCACAAGGCAATATTGAGAGATATAAGGCAAGACTCGTGGCCAAAGAGTTTACTCAAAGAGAAGGAATCGACTACACTGAGACCTTTTCTCCTGTATCAAAGAAAGATTCTCTTCGAACAATTATGGCATTAGTAGCTCATTTTGATTTTGAGCTGCATCAAATAGATGTGAAAACGGCCTTCCTTAACGGAGATTTAGAGGAAGTGGTATACATGAAACAACCAGAAGGATTCTCCTCTAGTGATGGTGAGCATTTAGTCTGTAAGCTTAATAAATCTATTTACGGTTTGAAATAAGCCTCCCGCCAATGGTATTTAAAGTTCCATGATGTCATCACTTCATTCAGTTTCAAAGAGAATGTCATGGATCAATGTATATACCAAAAGGTTAGTGGGAGTAAGATATGTTTTCTTGTTTTATATGTGGATGATATTTTGCTAGCGACTAATAACAATGGGTTGTTATATGAGGTGAAACAATTTCTCTCAAAGAACTTTGATATGAAGGATATGGGTGAGGCATCTTATGTCATTGGCATTAAGATCCATAGGGAAAGATCACGAGGCATTTTGGGTTTGTCTCAAGAGACCTATATCAACAAAGTAATAGAAAGATTTAATATGAAAGATTGTTCACCAAGTATAGCACCCATTGTGAAGGGTGACAAGTTCTGTTTGGAACAATGTCCGAAAAATGACTTTGAGCGGGAACAAATGAAGAATATTCCATATGCTTCTACTGTAGGAAGCCTTATGTATGCTCAGGTTTGCACCAGACCTGACATTGCATATGTTGTTGGAGTATTGGGTAGATATCAGAGTAACCCAGGTATTGACCACTGGAAAGCTGCAAAGAAGGTGATGAGATACCTTCAAGGGACAAAGAGCTACATGCTCATGTATAGACGAACCGATAAGTTGGAGGTGATTGGCTACTCTGATGCTGACTACGCTGGCTGCATAGATTCAAAAAAATCTACCTCAGGATATGTTTTTATGCTAGCTGGTGGAGCAGTGTCTTGGAGAAGTGCAAAGCAGACATTAACTGCTACTTCCACTATGGAGGCTGAGTTCGTATCTTGTTTTAAAGCTACATCACAAGGTGTTTGGTTGAAGAGTTTTGTATCTGGGCTTAGAGTTGTTGACTCTATTTCTAGGCCACTAAAGATGTACTGCGACAATTCAGCTGCCGTCTTTATGGCTAAGAATAACAAAAGTGGAAGTCGAAGCAAACACATCGACATCAAGTATCTAGCCATAAGAGAACGTGTTAAAGATGGAAAGGTTGTCATCGAACACATTAGCACTGAATTAATGATTGCCGATCCTTTGACTAAAGGCATGCAACCAAAGAAATTCAAGGATCACGTAGAAAGCATGGGACTTGGTTCCATGATGTAAGCTTTCATTGTATGGTACATTTGTTTCTCACAGAAACTCTTATTGAGTTTGATATTTTCTCTTATAGTTGTGCACATTTAATTTTCTGAGAAATATCTTTTTATGGACCTAGAATAAACATACGGTTTATTCATTAAGGACTAATAGGATATCAGTTGGGGACTTGATATATTGTGATACATGGAAGGTAATACTCGCTCGTAGAGGACCTATCGCCATGATTCATATATTTTGTTTCCTTTTGGTGAGTGCTGAGTTATATGGACCAAGTGGGAGAATGTAAGAATATTTCCTATTCTAGTTAAGGAAAAAATCTCTCCATAATGGGAAATATCTTTCCATATAATTGTGGTCCATATGTAGCCAAGATTGACCCACGATTCTGGACAAAATCACGCTCAATTAAGGCGAGAAATCTTTGAGAATATTGCCTACGATCATGGGATCGTAATATTCTCCAAAGATGGTAACGCAATATTCTCCATTGATGGTTATGGAGCCTATAAATAAGACAATTTCGAGGTCCCTAGACTCACTCACACATTCAGAATACCAACACCATCAAGGGGTGAGAGCGAGAGCCTAGAAGAGCCGAGAAAACTCGCCGACGAATCCGGAGTCAAAGCTCGCCAGAAACTGCTACAATGGCTGGAGGTAATCCGATCTTTTTGCTTCCGCTTTTTACGTGTTCATGTAGTCTAGAACATGTTCAGATCTTGTAGAAACACTTACAGGCCAGTGACGCATTGTGGTTGACTCTGTTCAATTTGCAAGGTCTGCTAAGAAGGTTAAATTTGGGAAGTCTGTACTTGCTCAACCTCGAGGCTTTCCTGCGTCCTCTGGAATAAGGAATGGCCAATCCAATGTTGCGGCTCTTTAAAAGAAACAAAGTGCAGCCCATCAAGGAAAGAGCCGTTGTAATCCAGTTGAAGTCCATCATAGAGAATGAAGAGAGCCGTTGTGCTTCGGCCTCGAGAATAGCCCAACTTCCCTAAGAAAAGCATTGCGGATGTGGACTTCAATACTTTTTTACCTTTATTTATTAAGCAGATGCCAAATTAAAACAAGTATAACGGAGTAAACTCACCCCATAAGGTCATCCCTATACACATCTAAGCGCTCTAACCAAGGGCAAATCGCACATCTATTTGTTGTATTTTTCATTGTGTTTAGTGTGACTTTTGTTAGTTTTTTGTATTCGTTCCGTTATATCTTTTTCTTTTTTGTGTTTGTTGAGTTTTGAGAGTAGACTTTTACGTCTTGTCATATTTTACGAATGTTTGCGAGTTATTGGGAGCAAGGAGCGGACACGGAGCATTAGGCGAAGGACTGTTGAACCTAGCGTACACCTAGATTTCCGATTCCAAGAGGAGGCACATGCTAGACAAAGGAAACATCCGACATCTTTTTGTATAAAGACTTTCCAAAGTAATTTTTGTCCCATTGTGCTTTGGAGGGACGCGAATTAGTCATCAGATGACGAAGCCATTCTACGTACCTTACATCATTGTTTTCAAAAACGACCCGGAGAGCGACCCGGATTTTGGTCCGTTCTCCGGGTCAACCGGTCCGACCGGTCAAACCGGCGGTCAGACCGGTAGTTTATTATATATATTTTAAATATATATTTAGTAAATAATAGGTTTAAAAATTAATATTCTTGAAATATTGGTAAATTTATTTCATATTTAGTATAATTATCTTTGTAGATTTAGTTTATTTTGTGTTGATTTAGAAAAATCGAGTAGAAAATCTGATTTTTTTGGGTTGGGTTGGGTGAAATCTGGTTTTAGGGTCGGTTTTTTGGTCAAACCTAACGAACCGGATTTTTTCGGGTCAAAAATCAGAGCCAACTGCCCGGTCTGACCGGAAATCTTCTGGTTCGTTAGGTAACCGGGCGAACTTGGTTTTTTGACCCGGGATTGGCTCCGTTTCGCGGTCCGACCGGTCGGACCACCGTCTCGAAAACAATGCCTTACATGGCATGTGTCGGAGTTCATCTCGTGGTTCCACTTGCCAACATACATAAATTTTTACACCATAATTACAATTGTCAAAATTTAAATTTTAATCTTTTTTAAATTTATTCACGTTTTATACGTTTAATTGGAAATTCTGACTTGGTGCATTGGCGTACGCCACTATTCAGTTGGCCACCTCCAGCTCCCAGGTTTGAATAGAACCATAGTTAGCTCTATATGTAACAACTAATCCATAAATGACAAGTAGATTAATGGACAACTTAATTATTACACAATTAGGATATCTAAGTATGAAAATAAAATCAAGGCATTATTATGGTATAGGTAAAAAGAAGCTCTTTCCTAAACGATGCATTCGCACATATTATCAAATTATCTTTGGAAATATAATCAACATATACAGGGGCGGAGGGAGGAGGAATTGCCCCCACTTAATTTTTTTTGTTTGATAACTAGTTATATTTTTTAATGTATGTTCCCACTAAAATTAGAAATTGACCCTACTAAAAAATTAATCAACCTAAAAATTAAAACCAGCATGATCCATTACTTAAAAAAAATTATATTGTACCTACTCCCCAAATTTTCTGGCTCGGCCCCTGAACATATACATTTGGAATAATCTATGATTCAACTAATACAATAGCTGAATTTCCACCCCCAAAAAAATACAATAGCTGAATGACTTACATAGACAATTAATTGGTTGCTTCCTTGGTTTTTTCAAATCACACGAATTTTAGTTCATGTGACAATACATAAACTTTCAGTATTATTAGTTATAATTTATTTTTTGAAGGGAAGTATTTCAAAACAAGTTACTATTACTTTTCAAAAAATAAACATGTTAACATTATTACAATTGACTATTGTTATTTAGTAATATATTCAACTTCGGTGTGTCATAGATTAAATATCAAATATTCGGGTAAGGTTTCTTTCACCAAAGCAATTGATTTAACAAGCCTTTTTATACCAGAAACAAAAATTAAAATAGAATACTAATTATTTTGTTCTCTTGTTAAACAATCGATGAAGTTGCTTTATTTTTTAGGTAATTAAAAATATAACAAGACTAAACATATGTTTTTCATTAATAGCTTAGTTCTGTTTTCCCAAAATAGAATACATTGTTTAGGAAATAGCTTCTTCTTACCTATGCCATACCATAATTAATCATATAATTACTAAATTGGTTCACAAATTCATTTGACAATTATAAATTGGTGGGTACATACCAAATCACTTGGACCACCATTAAATTTTTCTAATTTGAGAGGACATTTCCTTATTAAATAAAGACAATCATTAGTAAAAATAAATGAAATTTCCATAATCATAAAGAAATTTTATAATTTTTGCAGACATTTTTTTATTAAATAAATAAATCGTTAACGAAATAGACACATTTAAGAAAGTAAGCAATACAAAAAAATAAGTATATTGTGCGTATGGTTTTTATATGTCCGATAACAAAGACGAGCATGTTCCCCACAAATAACCCACCACGAACGGACTCTCTGGATGGTGAACAATAGAGTTATTTTTGTTTAATAAGTTCGAGTTATTAAAAAAATTTATCGACCTCGAGCGTAAATTAGTCTAGCAAGCGAGTGTCTAAATGACAATTAATTTTTAACCAAAAAGGATATTTTTCAGAGTCTTAAGATCTTGTCATATATATAAAATCCTAAAATTTTCATTCCACACATTGTACCAATTTATTCGGGCCTCGATGCTAGAATATACATAGTTCAACATAAGGGAAAAAAACAAAGATGAAATACAATACCCTTCAATGTGCAATCCTAGCAATTATCCTGGCAACCAGCACCACAGTCACCTCCAACGACTCGGCCCTGATCCCGGAGGACCCGACCCAGGTGCCTAGGTGGTTCCAGACCGCAGGGGGCTCTTCTTTGGAGAATTCCGTAATACCAGACAAGGCGCGAACGTGAGCGGGCGTGTCAAGTACTTCAAGCTTCTAACTCCTCAGGAAGCTACACCATACATAGAACTCAGTTTTATCCAGGGTTCCATGTGGTTACTTCCTCCTCCAAACGCTTAAACGTTCGCTTCTTCTATTCAAATTAATTTTTTATGAATAAAGAGTATAGATTGTATCAATCAGGAAGGTCGATCAGCAAACAATAATAGTATGTAAAATGGTGAATAAAAGTACTGCCGTATCTTTTCTGCTATAGAATAAAAGTGAAAGTTTTTTCTTGATTATTTACATAAATATCATGCATGTAAGTTTCGTTTCTTCTTTATCGAGAAGGATTTTAACGAGTTATGCGGATCCAACCTCATATCTTTTAATATGAGAGTTATTTCTGTCATGCTCGGACCTCTCTCCGCCTACTTGCTTTCGAGTTTTTGCATTAGAATTATATTTGTACATGCATTCCGCTGTGTACATTGTATCTATGGTGTATTGTATATTTTGAGTTTTTGCTTTCGAGTTTTTGCATTAGAGTAACCAATCTCTTTAATTCATGACGAGACTCACTTGGCGCGATTAGAGACTACATGATAAATTAGCGTGACGCTTGAAAGGTGATGCGGTAAATAAGGGTAAACAAATGTATACGATATCCAAAATTCAAAATTAATTTTTTTATAAATTCAGATATCAGAAGTGATGGATGGCGTGACGGTGCATCGTCAACTGGGCTAATAGCTCCTTGCAGAAAAAGAAAGGGGAGGTGAAAAACAAGAGAAGAAGGAAAGAAGACGAATAAAAAGTAGTTTCAACCAATGTTTTAAAAACTCTGGTCAGACCAGTTTTCTGACCGGTCGGACCACTACTCAGGATCAAACTTGGTTTGATTTTTACCAAAAACTCATTAATTAGTTCGACCGGCTAAATTCGGTCAGACTATCCAATCAGGTACTTCTAGGTGACTTAGTTTGCACGGATCAGAAAAATTAGTGTTTATTTGTTTATTTTATCAGATTTAATTTAGAAACAAAACTTCAACTTTCACGCTCGGAGCTTGTACATCACTTTTAAATAATAACAAACTTATCTTTATAAAATTTTCGATAATATGTGAACTACGTCAAACGAATTGGACTAATACATCAAACATGAAAACTTGTATAATCGATCTGACAGGCAATCTGACCGGTCAGACTGATGAATCAAAAATTTTAAGAATTTCGGGTCACCTTCCGAATCAGTTTTAAAAACATTTGTTTCACCCAATAAATATATTTGCCTCCTTCTTAAGGTCTTGTCATAAATTATTACCAAAAGGAATCTTGTCATAGATATAATATCCCAAAATTTCCGCTCCGCCATCACCACTTTATGCGGGCCTCAAATTCTAGAATATACATAGTTCAACGTACAGGAGAAAATACAACGGCAAAATAGTTATAGATTTTTATTTTTATTTTTGAAAAATAAATATATATTTCACCTTAAGAAGTCTGTACAAGAAGTACACGATTGCACGGAGAGCAACCGCAGCAACAAAACCGAGAAAACATAGTACACTGTACACCCAAACAACAGAACATGCCTAAGCACACACACATCAGCTACGCCACTGAGCTATAGATTTTTGTTGTTAAAAAAAATCCATGAATAAAGATACTCTGGTATTGTTTAATCCCTCAAATTTTATAATTCAACTCATCAATCCCTGAACCAATTTTAAGTTCCAAAAATACTCCTAGTTCATCTAAAAATTTAAAAAATATTTTGAGGACAAAAAAATTAATAATATCTTCCAATCCATCCATCTCCCACTTCTCATACATCCACTAATGAAATTCGCAACTCAACATAGACATAACTCATTCAATTCTCGCAATTCGAAGAACGGTGTACCTTCGCTCGACACAAAACGACGATATCCGGGAGAGGATTCGTCAATTGGTTACTGGGAGACATCGACCAAGATGTCGTGCGAAGATCCCTGTGGTTGAAAAAGATAGATCGATATCTAGAATAGAAACTAGTAGAAGTCGTGATAGCCATCGGTTCCCGGCGATTGTGTTGCATAGGTCAGGATTCCCGTCAAAAAAAGAAATGTTGAAGACGTTAAACTGTCTACCAGTGTGGATGGTACACATCGTGCTTCGACGTGCGATGGTTGCATCCAAGGTTCTCTATGGTTGCATCCTCCTCCAAATGCCTAAATGTTCGCCTTTCTTTCCTTATTTTTTAGGAATAAAGTATAGAATAAAAGTGCTTTCATCATGTATTCTGCTATAGAATAAAAGTGCAATTTTTTTCTTGATTGTCTCTAAATAAACATCATGCGTTGTCTTTTTTCTTCTTTATTTGTGGTCTAACTCAACTTGAAAGTAGATAGTTTCCAAAAAAAATTAACTACTTACATACTAGAGATCAATCTCGGATGTCTAAAATTTTAAAAGTTGAGTAATAACACATTTTACAAATAACACAAACAAGGTTAAAGGTCCAAATTCATGGAAGCTGGAAACAATAAAAAAAGGTAATGTACATTTCAGTACCATGTGAATTTTTTTAAAGGCGAACCAAGAGTTACACATGCTAAAAAGTGTATTATAGACTTCTGTAGATTAATATACGCCTTGCGTCATTAAGTCAAATGACTTTTGACTACTACTATTTCATTTGATGGACTTAGATGTCATTACTATGTAGTTTAAAAATATTTGACCGAGTAAAAATATATTTCTCTAGTTGAATTTTCACTATTTGAATCAATATTTTGGAAAAAAAATACCCCTAAATAATATAAGGAACAATTTAAAAACTTTTCACCAATTAATTTTTAACCGAATAATATATATTTTTGGAAAAGTTAAATTTTATTTATATTACTAATATGTGACAGAAGAAGAACGGCCTCTTCAAAATCTTGATACGATAAAATCTATTAAAAAAAAGTCGTACTCGAAAAAAATAGCGTGAAATGCACTACGAGGACGAAGTCCTTTTCCGGCTCCCTGATTACAATCTCAGAATTAATAGATTCCTATGCAATTAGCAAAAATGCAATTGCAATACAGATTAACCGAATAATATAGATTTTTCTTTTTTTAAGGTCTTGCCATTTTTTCACAAAACAAAAAGGTCTTACCATCTTTTCACGAAACAAAAAAGATCTTGCCATATATATAAAATCCTGAAATTTCCACTCAACCCAATACCACTCTATTGAGGCCTGGAACAATACTAAAACAATACATAGTTCAACATAAAGAAAAAAAACAAAGATGAAATACAATACCCTTCAATGTGCAATCCTAGCAATTCTCCTGGCTACCAGCACCACGGTCACCTCCAAAGACTCGGCCCTGATCCCGGAGGACCCGACCCAGCTGCCCGGATGGTTCCAGACCAATGTCCAACCCTACTCGCAACGGCGAGGCACGGGCACCCTCAACTCGACCCTGGAAGCTGCAGAGGCTAACCCTAAGACCATTAGGTTGAGGAAGGATGGGAGTGGAGATTTCACCACCCTAACGGATGCCATTAACAGCGTCCCTGTGGGGAACACACAACGGATGATCATTGATATAGGACCTGGAGTATACGTCGAAAAGGTCAAGCTCGATGCGGATAAGCCTTTCATTACTCTATTAGGTTCACCTGCTAACATGCCAACCTTGAGTTTCAATGGTACAGCAGCAGAGTATGGAACATTTTTTAGTGCAACCTTGGATGTGGAGTCCGAATTCTTCGTCGCGGCTAACGTTATATTTCAGGTATATTATTGATTTATATTGTTTCAGCTTAACTATTAAGTTGATTATTAAAAAAAAAATTAACTAATAAGTCTCGAGATATCGAGTACATCTTTAGATCCACTAATGTCTCTAAGGTCTCTGGTGGGAGTGAGCCTGTGGGCAGTGGTACTAAAAGTAGTCTCTGATGGGCGGACGATTCAGATGATGAGTCTGAACTGCCTTCACTGCCGCCCCCACGGGCTTCTAAATACCTGAAGGAGGCCATTGATAAGGTCGCTACTCCTACGCCTTCCGTTCAGACATGGGCTATGAAACGTAATAGAAAAAGAAGTAATTCTTGTTCGGGCAGCTATCTATCTTTGACTATCCAGTCTGTGGGTTATCCTGGATAGAGATACTAGTTTGGACAGCATGTTTGCTAGGCGCTAATTACCTGTTTACAACTTGGGGTTTTTAAATTTTCTCTCTTTTCTCATCCCTTCTTGTAACTTTTTTTTTCTTTTCTTTCGTAATAAAAGTCTGTAATTCAGTATAAAAAAAAGTCTCGAGATAAGGAGGATATCAATAAAAAAGTAGTGTCTAATTTTACTCTTATGGTGCAGAATTCTGCTCCGAGAGGGGTCTTAAGTGGAGGTCAGGATGTGGCTTTAAGGATTTCCGGAGACTATGGAGCATTCTACAACTGCAGATTCCTTGGGTTCCAAGATACGCTTTTAGATGAACATGGCAAGCACTTCTACAACGATTGTTACATTGAGGGGACTGTGGATTTCATTTTTGGAAATGCCAAGTCTATCTACTTGGTATGTACCTGCTTACTATGGTCACCAAAAAAATTCATTATAGGTTAACATACCAAATTTGCAAGTAACTCGACACGATTTTAACAATGTCTAATTAACAAGTAGATCAGTGATAACAAATTAATTAAATCAATACAGATTTAGTTATATGGTATGGCTTTCTTGGAAAGCAGTTTTTGATGTGAAGAAAGTAATAACCTAGTTTTTGGTATGACTTGTTTAACAGTGTTCATTGTAATAAATTTTGAAATTTTCCTCGCTCCATTGTCATGGCAAGTTGTCTACAAAAAGATGATAGTGTAATAGCCTTCGTCTTAGTTGTCATCATGGGGGTGTTCCACTGCCCCCAGTCCTGCCTTTCATGGTAGGAGGAAGGGACGGTGGAACGTATCGATGTTGTTTGTAGAGAGATTTTAGAGAGAGAAGTTTTTAGAAAGAGAACATTCTTTTTAGAAAGAGAAGGGACGCGACAAATTCAAGTACTAGGTAACCTTGATCATAATTTTAATTTCGATCATTGAATCCTTCATTAAGCCATGTTAAACTACTTATAAAATCCATATTAAATAAATTTTTTGATCAAATCTTGTGATGGACTATGAAAAAAAAATACTATTAAGAGAGACTTTCTTTTCCATATAAGAACAATAAATGAAATCTACATAAATAAAAAATAACGGGGTTATTCTGTACACATTTGAATCTATATTCTAATAAAAAATTTAAAACAATCATTTTACACGCTGTAATCAATGCAAGATTTCGATGCAGTTAACTGACCGAGATCGATAATGCAATTTTGCAGGGAACAGAAACACATGCATTTTCAGAGACCGGTACATCGGTTATAACAGCACAAGGACGAAAAACAGCTACAGAAGATACAGGATTCTCGTTTGTACATTGTTCGGTGACTGGAGTTGGCTCGGGAGTTTTATTGGGTCGAGTCTGGATGCCGATGTCCAGGGTTGTCTTCGCCTACTCCCAAATGTCTAGCGTTGTCGATCCTGCTGGATGGTCTGACAACTCTGAGTCCGAACTAGATGAGTAAGTTTTTTGTGCATGCACTCCCTTCCGCAGTCGTATTTTATTCGTATATATCATCTGACATCTGCAACATTAATGTATCATACAAAAAAATCTGATTTAAACCTTAAACAAGTGACATGTAATGTTGATGACAGTTGACTCTACATCTTTACACTTTGTCATAAAAACTCGATGCATATCTTAACATCTTCTGTGGTAGAAGATTTTCCAAAATTCAAAATTTTCAAAGTTGGCTTGATCAAATTACCGACTTCTTCTTCCCATCTGATTTATCAATTGCAGGGGGCTGTTCTTCGGAGAATTTCATAACACCGGGCCAGGCGCGAACGTGAGCAGGCGTATCAAGTATTTCAAGCCGCTAACTCCGCAGGAAGTTACACCATACATAACACTAAGCTTCATCCAGGGTTCCCTGTGGTTGCTTCCTCCTCCAAACCAAAGTTTTAACAATTCGGAGGTTAACCCCGGATTTCTCACATTCTCTGAGTCGACCGGTCTATCTGATCAAATCACCGGTCAAATAGGATCTTTTATTATTATTATTTTACTATTATATAATAATTTATAGACTAAATATTAAAAATATAGTTTCCCAAATCCACATTTTGGAAATGTCGAACAATATATTTCATATCCAATCCACTTTCTTTTGTCGATTTGGAAAAATCGAGCGAGTGATACGACTTTTTATTTTATTTTATCTTGTGTTGGTTGAAAAAAAATCTGATTAAACTAAGTGAGTCGGGACAAAAAATCAGATCAAACTGTCCGACCCTATCAAATTGGGGATTCACAAGGTGGGCTGGTTAATCCCAAAATTCGGAACAAAAAAGTGCATGATTTGTCGTCCGAACTCTGTCGGACCGTGTTTCTAAAACCTTGCTCCAAACGCTTAAACGCTTTTCTTTCCTCATTGTTTAGGAATAAAGCATAGAATTAAAGTGCTTCAACATGTATTCTGTTATAGAATAAAAGTCCAATTTTTTTTTCTTGATTGTCTACTTAAATATCATACATGTAACGTTTCATTGTTTCTTTTCTTCTTTACTCATGATCCTACTAAAAAACTGAATGATCTCCAAAAAAAAGCAGCTCTTTAAGAAATGTCGAGGCTATTATGTCAACTGTCACACCAACTAGACACCACCCTCAGATGTCTTTTAAATTTAGAAGTTCTGAATAATAACACAATATACAAATCTTCACGGGATAAAAGAAGGTTGAATTTGAAAACTTTATGGCTAGCCTTCCTCCCCTCACCTCCTCCACCTCGCCACCACCTCCACCATCACCTTCTTCCTAACAAACCACCTTCCATGGCTTTGACCAGCTCACTGTTAGATATAATTCATATCTATAACCCAAGATCATCATCATGTTGAATAGTTAAGGATTCATAGGAATACCTGGATCCATCGCGAATGATCGTCAACTGTTGCAGAATCTCTACGACGATCGGGAACAACGAAAAACCTGTACAAACACGGTGGCTTGTGGTCTTCCTCAACTAAATCTCCTTAGACAAGGGCAGCCGTGGCTCTTCCAGATGGGGAGAAGAGAACGTAATCGATTTAGTATGTTGGGGACCATAACCTAGGGGTCTTTATATATTGGCCAAGTAGGGTTCCCATAATCTCCTTAATTGGGCCAATAACTGGTATCTGCTCATTGAGTCCATATTCCACTAGAAGTCAAGTAGTCTTGAAATTTCTAAACTATAGATCACCTTATAATAGTCCAATTAGTTAAATAGCTAATATAACTGATAAATAAATATGTGGCCCATAATATAATTAGGAAATAAATTTCCTAACAATCTCCCACATGGGCTACATATTCTTCCAGAAACAGTTATATCACAGATTCCTTAGGCGCGCATCTGTATGCTATTTATCTTTAGACTATTTATGAAACAATCTGGTCCATCTTATGTACAGATATAAAACCATCGCGGCATTTTATCACATTAGAATCGTGACTAATCCTCGATGATCACAATACCAATACATTCAATGACATAGATCAAATATGGATGAGCAGCATGGAAATTACATGAAACGTGATCTTTAGCATGTCTGTTTCCAACTGGTCCTACTTTAGCGAGATCAAAACTTTAATGCAACAGAAATATTGCATATACCAAAACATACTTCATATTCAAGAATAGAATCAAGAAGTATCATTATTCAAATAGTTCGCAAGTCATAGAACATCAAAATGACTCTCACTAAACTAAGGCATCAATTGGAAGAATACCTATATGAGCAGTGTGCTTGTGAAAGACCTTAGGTATTAAGCCTTTAGTTAGTGGGTCTGCTAGCATAAACTTTGTCCCAATATGTTCTATGAAAATCTGCTTTTCCTGAACTCTCTCTTTAACAACCAGGCACTTGATGTCAATAAACTTTGACTTTGTTGAACTGCTGTTGTTGTTAGAGTAGAGCACCGCTGAGCTGTTGTCACAGTAAATCCTCAATGGCCTATCAATGCCATCTACCACACGTAGTCCTGTGACAAAGTTCTATAACCATATTCCTTGACCGGATGCCTCATAACAGGCTATGAACTCCGCGGCCATGGTTGAAGGAGCTATTAAAGTCTGTTTAACTGACTTCCATGAAATGGCCCCTCCAGCCAACATGAAAACGTATCCTGATGTAGAGCGAAAATCATCCTCGCACCCCGCAAAATCAGAGTCAGAATACCCGATGACCTCTAAGCTGTCTGTCCTCTGATAAGTGAGCATATAGTCCCTTGTTCTCCTCAAATAATGCATCACGCGTTTAGCTCCCTTCCAGTGTTGCATACCGGGATTACTGGAATATCTTCTCAAAACTCCCATTATGAATGCTATATCCGAACGTGTGCAGACTTGAGCATACATTAGACTCCCTATAGCTGACGCATAAAGGTACTTCTGCATTTCTTTCCTTTCAAGATCATTTTTGGGACATTGCTTGCGACAAAATTTATCTCCTTTAGCAACGGGCGTATCCCCTTTATGACAATCTTTCTTGGTGAATCCAAATCTACTCAAAATCTTATCGACATAGCTCTTTTGTGATAACCTAAGGATACTTTGGGAGCGATCCCTCAGTATCTGTATACCCAATACAAAAGAAGCTTCACCAAGATCTTTCATCTCAAATTTTTTTGATAGGAATTTCTTAGTTTCATGTAGAAGGTCTATATCACTACTTGCGAGTAGAATGTCATCAACATATAATATCAAGAAGATAAATTTACTCCCACTGAACTTATGGTATACACAATCATCAACAACATTTGTCTCAAAACCATATGAGCTAATGACTTGATGAAATTTGTGATACCATTGACGAGAAGCCTGTTTGAGACCATAGATGGATTTCTTTAGCTTGCAGACCATAGACTTTGGATCTCCTGAAACAAAGTGTTCTGGCTGAATCATATAAATTGTCTCATTAATATTTCCATTGAGAAACGCAGTCTTCACATCCACCTGGTGCAGCTCCAAATCAAAATGTGCCACTAGTGCCATAATCGTTCTAAAAGAGTCTTTCGAAGATACCGGAGAGAAAGTCTCTTTATAATCTATGCCTTTCTTTTGAGTAAAGCCTTGTGCAACTAGACGAGCTTTATATCTCTCGATATTGCCATTAGAATCCTTTTTGGTTTTGAATATCTATTTACAACTAATAGGTTTCTTACCTACAGGCAACTCAACGAGATCCCAAACGCCATTGTCTTTCATAGACTTCATCTCATCATTCATGGCATCGATCCATTTAATAGAATCAGAACTTTGCATAGCTTCAGAAAAGTCTTCAGGGTCATCTTCTGTTAAGCCAATGCCATCCTCATGTTCTTGAAGAAAGACGATAAAATCATCCGAAATCGCACTTCTTCTTTCTCTAATGGATCTCCTTAATGGCACTTCTTGAGTTTGTTGAGTTTGCTCAATAGGTGGTGCTTGAGGAAGGATCTCATTGTTGTCTTGATCTGGAACTGTGTTGTGAACAACAGTAGGTACTATGACCTGTTCATTTTCAACAACAGATTCTTCTTCAAAGACAACACTCCTTATGTTTTCTTCCCCCAAAAAACTCAACATCCTCAAGGAATCTCGCATTTCCCGTCTCAAAGAAGGATCTTGATGTGGGATTGTAAAACTTATAGCCCCTAGAGCGTTCAGCATAACCAACAAAGTAACAGCTAACTGTTCTTGAGTCCAGTTTTCTTTCATGTGGCTTATAAGGCCTTGCCTCAGCTGGACAACCCCAAATGTGCAAATGCCTAATACTAGGCTTTTTACCTGTCCACATTTCATAAGGGATTTTGGTAACTGCTTTGCTGGGTACCCTGTTAAGGATGTATACTGTAGTTTTTAAAGCTTCTCCCCAGAGTAACTCTGGTAAGGTTGAATGAGTGATCATACTCCTCACCATATCTTTAAGAGTTCGGTTTCAATGTTCAGCAACACCATTCATATTGGGTTTCCCCGGCATGGTGTATTGCGGAATAATTTCACACTCATTGAGGAAAAACGCGAAGGGTCCTGGATGTTGTTCTCCTGATCCATCATACCTATCGTAGTATTCACCACCACGGTCAAATTTGACAGCCTTTATTTTCTTTCCAAGTTGAAGTTCAACTTTAGCTTTGAAAGACTTAAAAACATCCAAGGATTGAGACTTCTCATGTATCAAATATAGGTAACCGAATCTAGAATAATCGTCTATGAACATAATGAAATACTATTGTCCATTCTAAGAAGCCGTAGGGAATGGACCACATATATCAGTATGTATAAGTTCTAAGACATCTGTAGCTCTTTCGGCACCTAAGTTCCTAGAGTTTGTTCTTTTTCTCTTTATGCACTCAAGACAAACTTCATAATCTGTCAAATTAAGGGGTTCAAGAACTCCGTCCGACACAAGCCTTTGAATTCTCTGTTTAGAGATATGACCTAATCGCTTGTGCCATAAAGCAACAGAATTCTCACTTAATTTTTGCTTTGTACCACGTGAACTTGTTTGCAGTATTTCATTATGGGAGCTAATGACATCAAATTTGTATAGATTATCAATTAAAGAGCCAGAACCAAGAAAATTTAAATTTTGGTAGAGACTAACTTTATTATTTCCAAATGAACAAGAAAAACCTGACTTGTCCAAACTCGAAATGGAAATCAAATTCCGTCTAAAAGATGGTACAACGAATGTCTCAAATAAATCCAAATAAAATCCAGTCTTTAATCGTAATCTAAAAGTCCCTATAGCCTCCACTGCAACTTTATTCCCATCGCCCACGTAGATGAATTTTTCATATTCACTTGGTGGCCGGCTCGACAGGCAATCCTATATGGACATACTTATGTGAGTAGTAGCGCCAAAATCTACCCACCAAGTATCCTTAGATACAAAAGCCAAATTAACTTCAGAACAAATCAAAGTTAGAAGCATGCCCTTCTTTACACGCCAAGTGGCGTACTTGGGACACTCTTTCTTCATGTGTCCCTGCTTTTTGCAGAAGAAGCAAGTAGGAACCTCATCTTGCTTTTTTTGTTTCTTCTGCTGAGAAGATTTTTCTGCAACATCCTTAGCTCTTTTCTTTCCCTTTGACTAAGAGTTTGATACCAAGTGAGCACTTTCAGTCCTATCTCGCAACTATCTATCTTCTTCTTGCACACAGTGAGATATGAGCTCATTTAGAGTCCATTTAACCTTCTGAGTGTTATAACTCACCTTAAATTGCCCAAAGTGTGCAGGAAGAGATATCAAAACTAAGTGCACGAGTAAGTCTTCCGACAACTCTAACTTTAATGACTTGAGTTTTGAAGCGAGATGAGACATCTCCATAATGTACTCCCTTATGTTCCCTTTGCCTTTATACTTCATGGAAACGAGTTTTGCCAAATGGTTACTCGCCTCCGATTTTTCATTCTTGGCAAAGTATTGCTCAAGTTCTTCAAGGAACTTCTTGGCACTTTCTGTCTCAGTAATGGAGTCCCTAAACACTTCTGGAATAGAGCGACTCATGATCTTCAAGCACATACGGTTGGAGCGATCCCACTTCTCAATTTTAACCTCATTGAGGTTTTCCGGAGTGGAAGTGGGTCGTTCCGACAGAAGTGCAAGATCCAAGTCTACACAACCGAGGGTAATTTCCACGGTTTCCTTCCAGCTTTTGAAATTTATCCCATTCAGCATTGGGATAGTACTAAGTTGGGAAGCAATATTGGCTGGATCAACAAAGAACATTAGAAAACTCACAACATAACAAAAATATATCATATAATGCATGACATAAACAATCATATAAAAAAATGGGAATCCATCACAAGATACCTAGCACAACATTAATTCCTAGTCTTTGGACAGAGAAATTAACTGTAAGCGGTACTCTCAATGCGATGATCAAATGCTGATGATTAGTTCTGTCAAATAATAACCTATCTTTGGACTGGTTATTATTCACATGGAAAAAAATGTACAATCATCACACATTTATCATCGCAGGCGTATTGTTAAATGGCCAAATTGTGACTTCCTTTGGGCCGTACACAATTCGCATAAGTAATAGTACGCATAATATGTATATAGATTGGTTGAATAAAATATTTGATTAATTGGCCAAACAATGTCTTCCTTTGGGCCGATCACAGTTCGCATAAGTAACCAACTATTCACACAACATCTATATACATTAGTTGTATAATGTATAATGTTAATTTGTCAAACTGTATTTTCCACATATCGCATAATTAACAATACATATAACATCAATACTTTTAGTCGAATAAATCTTTCGCAAAACAGGTTACTATGGTAACATATTGCTTGGATTAAATTCAACCAAAAATCCTGACCAAACAATACATAAACAGGAAGGATACGTCTACATATGCAACCAATCAATTCATATAAATAAACTGTAAGCAAACCATAAAGCATATGTATATATATATTAACCTTTCCTTATTTACGTTAGGGAATTGAATCTGGATGCAAGAATATCGAACCAACAATATATATATATATATATATATATATATATATATATATATATATATATATATATATATATATATATATATAAATTCCATCACAGTAATAGATGAAACCAAAGTTATCACCAGATTGAAATTTCTCGGTTAACAATTTAGATTTATAAAAAATCAAACAGTCAACCCAACTCTAACCCTAAGATTGATTAGATAAAACTATCTGAAATAACCATCAATAGAACCAAAAGTTACAAATCAGACAGTTTCATCTACTCAATTAAAATATAGAATTGATTTTAGTATCCAAACCGTGAAGGACACCTTAACACCTACCCTAGTACATTTTATAACGTAGGTTTGTATCTTTAATTCCTTAATCCGATTAGAATTTTAATCCCGTGTTCACGGGTCTAAAAAGAAATAATCCCAAGTTCAATTCTTAAAATCTTGACAGATAGAAACACACGTTTCAATGCCCTTAATCCGATTAGTGAGAATAAAATTCTAACAATCCAACAATGATGAAAGCTCCGATACCACTTGTTAGATATAATTCATATCTATAACCCAAGATCATCATCATGTTGAATAGTTAAGGATTCATAGGAATACCTGGATCTATCGCGAATGATCGTCAACTGTTGCGGAATCTCTACGACGATCGGGAACAACGAAAAACCTGTACGAACACGGTGGCTTGTGGTCTTCCTCAACTAAATCTCCTTAGACAAAGGCAATCGTGGCTCTTCCATTTAGGGAGAAGAGAACGTAATCGATTTAGTATGTTGGGGACCATAACCTAAGGGTCTTTATATATTGGCCAAGTAGGGTTCCCATAATCTCCTTAATTGGGCCAATAACTGGTATCTGCTCATTGAGTCCATATTCCAGTAATTTTGAACTTTCTAAACTATAGATCACCTTATAATAGTCCAATTAGTTAAATAGCTAATATAACTGATAAATAAATATGTGACCCATAATATAATTAGGAAATAAATTTCCTAACACTCACATCCTAACATTCCTTTTACATCCTTTCTTACCCTCTCTTCCCTTGCTTACTACCTTAACCTTCTCCCACCCAATCCTCAAACTCTACTATTCATAGACACGTTCTTTTAACACTGTTACCTTGTACGTGGACTACCTTCTGAAGCACTAAGGTGGCGAAGACCTGAAGAACCTGTTTGTGAAGCACTGCAAAGTGTTGGACGTATTCATACCTGGAAATTGTCGAAGAAGAATTCCCGGTTTAGATTGTCAGGGTACCTCTTGGTACCGAATCCTCAAAGGATATTGAAAAACTAAATGGTGCTCTCATGTGGGCCAGTGACGCATTGTGGTTGACTCTGTTCAATTTGCAAGGTCTGCTAAGAAGGTTAAATTTGGGAAGTCTGTACTTGCTCAACCTCGAGGCTTTCCTGCGTCCTCTGGAATAAGGAATGGCCAATCCAATGTTGCGGCTCTTTAAAAGAAACAAAGTGCAGCCCATCAAGGAAAGAGCTGTTGTGTTCCAGTTGAAGTCCATCATAGAGAATGAAGAGAGCCGTTGTGCTTCGGCCTCGAGAATAGCCCAACTTCCCTAAGAAAAGCATTGCGGATGTGGACTTCAATATTTTTTAAAAATCTAAACGAGGGAGCAACGAGCCTCTTAACCTTTATTTATTAAGCAGATGCCAAATTAAAACAAGTATAACGGAGTAAACTGACCCCATAAGGTCATCCCTATACACATCTAAGCGCTCTAACCAAGGGCAAATCGCACATCTATTTGTTGTATTTTTCATTGTGTTTAGTGTGGCTTTTGTTAGTTTTTTGTATTCGTTCCGTTTTTTTTTTCATTTTGTGTTTGTTGAGTTTTGAGAGTAGACTTTTATATCTTGTCATATTTTACGAGTGTTTGAGAGCTATTGGAAGCAAGGAGCGGACAGCTAAGAGATAGGGAGTTGTAGAGCATTAGGCGAAGGACTTTTGAACCTAGCGTACACCTAGATTTCCGATTCCAAGAGGAGGCACATGCTAGACAAAGGAAGCATACGACATCTTTTTGTATAAAGACTTTCCAAAGTAATTTTTGTCCCACTGTGCTTTGGAGGGACGCGAATTAGTCATCAGATGACGAAGCCATTCTACGTACCTTACATGGCATGTGTCGGAGTTCATCTCGTGGTTCCACTTGCCAACATACATAAATTTTTACACCATAATTACAATTGTCAAAATTTAAATTTAAATTTTTTTAAATTTATACACGTTTTATACGTTTAGTTGAAAATTCTGACTTGGTGCATTGGCGTACGCTACTATTCAGTTGGCCACCTCCAGTTCCCATGTTTGAATAGAACCATAGTTAGCTCTATATGTAACAACTAATCCATAAATGACAAGTAGATTAATGGACAACTTAATTATTACACAACTAGGATATCTAAGTATGGAAATAAAATCAAGGCATTATTATGGTATAGGTAAAAAGAAGCTCTTTCCTAAACGATTCATTCGTACATATTATCAGATTATCTTTGGAAATATAATCAACATATACATTTGGAATAATTTATGATTCAACTAATACAATAGCTGAATTTCCACCCCAAAAAAAATACAATAGCTGAATGACTTACATAGACAATTAATTGGTTGCTTCCTTGGTTTTTTCAAATCACACGAATTTTAGTTCATGTGACAATACATAAACTTTCAGTATTATTAGTTATAATTTATTTTTTGAAGGGAAGTATTTCAAAACAAGTTACTATTACTTTTCAAAAAATAAACATGTTAACATTATTACAATTGACTATTGTTATTTAGTTATATATTCAACTTCGGTGTGTCATAGATTAAATATCAAATATCCGGGTAAGGTTTCTTTCACCAAAGTAATTGGATTAACAAGCCTTTTTATACCAGAAACAAAAATTAAAATAGAATACTAATTATTTTGTTCTCTTGTTAAACAATCGATGAAGTTGCTTTATTTTTTAGGTAATTAAAAATATAACAAGACTAAACATATGTTTTTCATTAATAGCTTAGTTCTGTTTTCCCAAAATAGAATACATTGTTTAGAAAATAGCTTCTTCTTACCTATGCCATTCCATAATTAATCATATAATTACTAAATTGGTCCACAAATTTACTTGACAATTATAGATTGGTGAGTACATACCAAATCACTTGAACCACCATTAAATTTTGCTAATTCGAGAGGACATTTCCTTATTAAATAAAGACAATCATTAGTAAAAATATATGAAATTTCCATAATCATAAAGAAATTTTATAATTTTTGCAGACATTTTTTTATTAAATAAATAAATCGTTAACGAAATAGAGACATTTAGGAAAGTAAGCAATACAAAAAAACAAGTATATTGTGCGTGTGGTTTTTATATGTCCGATAACAAAGACGAGCATGTTCCCCCAAATAACCCACCACGAACGTACTCTCTGGATGGTGAACAATGGAGTTATTTTTGTTTAATAAGTTCGAGTTATTACAAAAACAAGATGTGAAATAAATGTCGAGAGAGCTTTGTCATAATTAAAAAATCTTATCGACCTCGAGTATGAATTAGTCTAGCAAGCGAGTGTCTAAATGCCAATTAATTTTTAACCAAAAAAGGATATTTTTCTGAGTCTTAAGGTCTTGTCATATATATAAAATCCTGAAATTTTTCATTCCACACATTATACCAATTTATTCGGGCCTCGATGCTAGAATATACATAGTTCAACATAAAGGAAAAAAACAAAGATGAAATACACGGCCCTTCAATGTGCAATCCTAGCCATTCTCCTGGCTACCAGCACCACGGTCACCTCCAACGACTCGGCCCTGATCCCGGAGGACCCGACCCAGGTGCCCAGATGGTTCCAGACCAATGTCCAGCCCTACTCGCAACGGCGAGGCACGGGCACCCTCAACTCCACCCTGGAAGCTGCAGAGGCTAACCCTAGGACCATCAGATTGAGGAAGGATGGGAGTGGAGATTTCACCACCCTAACGGATGCCCTTAACAGCGTCCCTGTGGGGAACACACAACGGGTGATCATTGATATGGGACCTGGAGTGTACGTGGAGAAGGTTAAGATCGATATGGATAAACCTTTCATTACTCTATTAGGTTCGCCGGCTAACATGCCAACCTTGAGTTTCAATGGTACAGCAGCAGAGTATGGAACATTTTTTAGTGCAACCTTGGACGTGGAGTCCGAATTCTTCATCGCGACTAACGTTGTATTTCAGGTATATTATCGATAATTTTAGCTTAACTAATAGGTATCGAAATGTCGGGTGTATCAATAAAAAGGTAATGTCTATTTTTACTCTTGTGGTATAGAATTCTGCTCCGAGACCGAGCGCGAGTGGGAAGAGTGAAAATGGATCTCAGGCTGTGGCTTTAAGGATTTCCGGAGACTATGGAGCATTCTACAACTGCAGATTCCTTGGGTTCCAAGATACGCTATTAGATGAGCATGGCAGGCACTTCTACAAGGACTGTTACATTGAGGGGACCGTGGATTTCATTTTTGGAAATGCCAAGTCTATCTACTTGGTACGTACTAGCTTACTATCGAGTAATTTTAGTATAGTCACGAAAAATTTTCTATAGGTTAACATACCAAATTTGCAAATAACTCGACACGTTTTTAACAGCGTCTAATTGACACGTAGATTAATGATAACAAATTAATTAAATCAACACAGAATGAGTTATATGGTATGCCTTTTTTGGACTTGGATTCAGCGGGGACTACTTAGTGGATGTCCCTACGGAGGGGACTCATTCTGGGCTGTTGGATTTGATAATTATAATCCTTTATTGATCTAATGGTCCAAAATCGTTGAGGGTATTATTGGTTTTTAACATTCAATTTGGCACTTAATCCTTCCCGCCTAGAACCCTGTACCCACGTTTTCCCAAATTATTAGCCCTCTTCATCTTCCATTTTCAAAACCCCCATTACTTTTGTCGGTTCCCAAAAAATCTTGTCCCTCTTCTCCTCTTCTCCTCCTCCTCCAAGAGAAAGCTCTCGGCGTGTCTGAAAACAGCCGGCCGAACACATCTAACCGCGGCAACCCGTCCACATTGCTCTTTTTCCACTGACCCTGGTAAGTTAATCACTTCCCCCCTTCCCTTGTTTCTGATTGTGTGTTCTTCTTCTCCTTCCCCTTGTTTTCTGTTTTGGGTGGGTTTGGTCAGAAAATGGTTATTTTTATGTCTTTTTCGGAAGAAAAATTTCTTTTGACGGCGAGAGAGGCAATGGCAATATTGGGAATCCCCTTTCCCTTTCTCTTTTTGTCCGCCGGTCTCTTTTTTCCGCGGTATTTTGTGGGTTGTTATTGTATAGAAAGATTAACAGCAGGTAAAATTTCAACTTTGATTTTGTTTTTGTTTTCTTGTTCTGTTTATTGTTGTTGTTGTTCTTTTTTTTGTTATCGAATTTTTTGGTTTTTTTAGTAGTGCAATAGACTAACAGGTCACTATGAAGCGGAAGGGTGAGGTTAGGCGGAGCGAAGACAATAAGAAGTCCGGGAAGAAGGTAATTACTGTCATCGCATTTGTACACGTATGTTTCAAATTTTAAAAATGTGTAAGAAGGTGGATGAGGATTTGTTGAAATCTACTAATTATTATTTGTTTGCATGTTGTATTTGCATTTGAAGATTAAGAAGAAGGGAGAGGAGGAAGTGTTGAAAGATGATAAGAATGCATCTGAAAAGGAAAAGGTACCGCAATCTTTTTTTTTGCTGTTGATTTGATTTGATATCTATTTTGATCTTAATTCGAGAGTATTTTGGTTGTGTTTTGATACTGGTTTGGATGTGTTTTGCTGCTGGTTGGAATGTGTTTTGATACCGGTTTGGTTGTGTTTTGATACTGTTTTGGTTGTTCTTTGCTGCTGATTAGAATGTGTTTTGATACTGGTCTGGTTGTATTTTGATACTGGTTTGGTTTTGTTTTGGTACTGGTCTGAATGTTAGTTGATACTGGTTTAGTTTTGTAATTTAAATTATTCTTAACAATCGTTGTTATATGTGTTTCTTGTCAGACTTTGAAATTATTCTGCCAGCCTAGGAAATTAATCAGTTTGAACGAGTTCTTGAACCAAAAAGTTTCTGATGGTTCGAAGGTGGAACGAAGGAGTTATATAAGAATGGCTGGTTTTGGTTTTTTTTTGGAGCTGGCTGTAGATGATCCTTCTCCGGAAGACATGATGGAAGTTGTCCACTTTTGTCGGCTCGAGCAAAAGGTTTTTTTGACCGAGGAACACGTTGCACGGATTTATGGTCTTCAATTTGGTAGTCAGGATATCACTCTGAAGATGAAACTGACTCCAGTGCAAAGGGAGACTTACAGATCAGAGGCTGACAGCTTGGGTTTGGCACCGTCTGATGCCAATTACATTAGAGTGAAGGATATAGAGAATGCATTGAAAGGGAAAGGCAAGAAGGGTATAATTGATTATGATTGGGCTAAACTTTACATTCTCTACGCCTTAGGCGTGTTTCTCGTTCCCCCAACGTCAGAGGTCCTCCCATTGAAATACTGGTATTATGTTAATCAACTATCCCAGGTGTCAAGGTATAACTGGTGCAAATTTGTTGCTGATAAGATGAATGAAGAGCTAGGCAGAAGTTTGAAGTGTTTCAAAACTAGCACACTCATCAAGATTGGCTGCAATGTTCATGCTTTGTTACATTTTTTCAAAGAATTCAATAGTGAGAAGATTTATCCTGTTTCTTCCAGCACCACCACTAGTGCATCCCATTTCCGGAATATGTCTTTGTCCCAGGTATTTCATAATATTTTTTTCTGTTTGAAACAAATTAAAGATATGTACGTTGATCTAATTATGGTGTTTGTTCTTTGCCTAAAACAATGTAGCTTTATGCGAGTCATTACAAGCTTATCCAGGAGCGGGATAATTTAGATGCTCGGCGGAAAGCTGTAGATGGATCCATTAATATGGTGAAGTTGCTTATCGACGATAGACAGGCTACAGAGAAAGGAAGCAGGGTGGTGGGAGATGGTGTTGTTGAAGATGGTGATGAGGAAAAGGAGGGGAACGATGAGAAGGAAGATGTTGTTGTCAGTGTCCCTCTTTATCTTAGACGTTCTTATTTTTTATTATTTTGGATGGATATATTTTGCATTAAAGCCTGATATTTCGTTTGCATTCGAGGTGATATTTGTTTGCATTCGATGCGATATTTGTTTGCATTAGAGTTGATATTGATTTTCATTCGAGTTGATATTTGTTTTGCATTCGAGGCAATATTGGTTTGCATTAGCGATTGATATTGGTTCGCACCCAAGGTCCTATTGGTTTGCATTAGAGTTGATATTGGTTTGCGTCCAAGGTGATATTTGTTTGCATTCGAACGTGATCATTGGATTTGCTTTCTACTGATCCTGGGTTCATGCCCTTTTTGTTGTTTGATAGCAGGGGGCCAATGCGGGCCCAGATTTCTGCAATGAGGAGGAGGAGTTGGGCAATGAGGAGGATGTTCTGGGCAATCCTGAGATGGCTGAGATGGCTGATAAGGAGGATGAGGATCAGGTCGAAAAAGATAAGGGCAGCGAGGGTAAGTATAATGTCAATGCGAATGAAATTATTCGTCATGATGGGCATATAGAGGATGTTCATCTTGATGATAAGTGGGCCATCATACGATGTATGGCAAAAGCTGCCTGTGAGTTGGTCAACCTGTCGCCCCCTTTGACATGTGGTGCAAGTTTCTATGATGAAGCTTCCGCCTTTGCAGATAAGTTTGCTGCCGGTGTCGTCGATGGTTCGGGCGGTCCGTCTGTTGTGGAGGATGATCATAACACAGTGCGTGAACCAGAACCAATGGGGGTCCCTAATAAGGACGACACTTTTGTTGTTGATCATAAGAGGAAGACGAGAACCAGTCACGCTCTTAGGACTCCATATACGGACCCTGAACCAAAAAGGCGCAAGAAAGTCCCGGCACCAAAAAAGGTCAAGAAGCCGATTACCCTGCCCGACGATGATGATGATTTTCAAATTATTGGAGGTAGCTCTTTCGTCAATGCGCCACGCAGACAGTTCACCCGAGATTTCGTCATAACAGATGAGAGGGTGGAGGCTGCAAAGGCTTGTTTTAAGTCTTTGACCAGTGCTCAAAAGAATATTCTTGTCAAGTATGCAAATGACAGAGCTAAATCAAAAGATTTACCGTAAGTCTTATATTATTTAATATTTACATTTTGAGAAGAACATTTTTCTGACAGTAAAAATTATTTTTTTCAGTGGCGAACAGCTGTGTTTTGACCATTGCGAGCATTTGATACGCATGGATTTTGAAACCCTTCAGGGAAGGCAATGGATTTCTTCCGGAGTAGTGGATGCGTATGGTCACTTTCTTGGGAGGCGTGTGCATAATACGAACATTCCTATTGATCGTATTGTGTTCCCTGTCGATACTATTGTTAGTATTTTCTTAATACTTTCTTAGTTATACACTAATTTAAATTATATATTTTTCCATTGATATTGGTTCCACATTGTTTTGGTATTGATTTCATCCTGAATTTATATTTGTCTAGAAGTGAGTTGTTACTGGTTCCGCCCGGAATTGTTACTGGTTTCATTTTCAATGCTATACTGTTTTGAATTTGTGAAATCAAGTACATGATGTTTTGATGTCCCTTAACATTTGTTTGGATGTGCATGTCTACTATTTTGATGTGATTTCGTACTTGTTCGTGTGTGTCTTGAATACTTTTTTTTGTAATTTATATTGTGCATTCGACACTGTTTTGGTTGACATGTCATAACTTGACAGAACCAATATCCAAGATCGTCGAAACCAATATCAGAATATTGGTTCCGACTTATTCTGGTATTGGTTTGACCTAGTTCTGATATTGGTTTCGCCTAGCTCTGATATTGGTTTCGATTTTTCTATTTTTTGTTTCGATTTGTTCTGATATTGTTTTCGATTTGTTCTGATATTGGTTCCGATTTGTTGTGATATTTGTTTTCAAGTAGTTCTGATATTGGTTCCGACTAGTTATTATAATGGTTCTGGGTAGTTCTGATATTGGTTCCGACTAGTTTTGATAATGGTTCCGGGTAGTTCTGATATTGATTTTCTGCTAGTTCTGTTTTGGTTGACATGTTTTGTGTGTGAATTGATAATGAACTATACCTTTTTCCCTCAGTTTTAATTGTTGACATGTGTCTTCTCGTTATAATATTGTAGGGCACAATTATGCGGTACACTTTTCCCGACGTTGGAACTCAAGAGGCCGAGGCACAAAGACAAGTTGTTTGCGACGAATTACTTCATACCGTTCAAATGGCTTATCCATATGCCATGCGATACCTCTCTGAAATTCCATATGTAAGTCGTTAAGAAATTGGTTCCCTTTTTTAAAATGTATTTCTATTGAATATTTCGTTTCGATCGCAAAAGTATGTTGATTAATATATTCATTTCTCTTTTTGGTGACAGTGGATCTTTCCATACTGTAATAATCTCCACTTCTCCGTCTTTGTCATTGATACATTGTCAAAGGGCTGTTACATTCTGGACAGTCTTTTTGTTGGCGAGGAGAAGGCTGCCATCCTCTCAAGTATTGGGCTAAGGATACAAGATTATATTGCTCCCTTCATGGCAAAAATCAAAGGGGTTGACGGGATGGATTTCGAATAGAAAGTCCTATCAAATTGTCCGAAACAACCGGATGGTTTTAGTTGTGGCATATTCGCGTGCAAGTTTATGGAGCACTACACGCATCTTTGGGGAGGCAACACATTCCCGCAGCTTGATTGGGAAGACCCCAAATTTTAGCAGGTCTGAAAAGAAATATTTGTGTTGATCTTATTGCACAGCCGGATAATTTGCTACTGCCAACCATCTTGACTCAAGCGTTGCAGTTGTATGAAGGAACAAAGAGAAGGATTTATACAAGATCAAAGAATTTGGCTAGGTAGAAGGTTAAATTGTAGGCACCTTTTATAACAGAAACATGATTGTTTTCAGCCTTTTTTTAGGGATGTTTTTATGATGCCATTTTTGTTCTGTATTTCGGCTTGATATCTGTTAAGACGATTTGCATCAGATTTTATCTTAACTAATATTTTTGTCATTCAATTCTAACCAATATCATAACTCTATCAAATCGATATCATAATTAGTTAAAACCAATAACAGAACACCTTAAAGCCAATACCAGAACGACTTCAAACCAAACTCGTAACACATTGAAACCCAATGTCAGAATACGTTTAAATCAAAATCATAACTTGACAGAACCAATATCCAAGATCATAACTTGATTTCGCATAGTTCTGAATTTGTTTTTCGATTTGTTCTGATATTAGTTTCCGACTAGTTCTGATATTGGTTCCGACTAGTTCTTATAATGGTTCCGACTAGTTTTGATATTGGTTTCGTCTAGTTCTGGTATTGGTTTCGAATAGTTCTGGTATTGGTTTCGGCTTGTTCTTGTATTGGTTTCGAGTAGTTCTGTTATTGGTTTTGATATCTCGTTTAAACCAATATCAGAACTAGTTCAAAACGATATCAGAAATCGTTAATTGAACCCGATATAATAACACTCGGAAACTAATATCAGAACATATTCAATATCTTAATGCATGCAAGACAACATACTTTGAACTAATTTGAATTCAATCTTCCGCTTCCATTTAATAAAGTTAAAATATTCCCAAACAGTTAAACCAATATCGTTTTAAACACCAAATACAATTACTAACGGTTATGTCATTTTCATAACTACTGCAGAGGTCGATTCAAGTCTATTTCCAAATGGTTATGCTGCTCTTCTCTCTCTTGGTATGAGTCATTCGTTTGACTTTCATTTTACTTCTGTCTTTTCCGCTGGTACTTTGTCTTCGATATTTGCCGCCCGATTTCGTTTGCACTTTTCATTCTTTTTCTTGTCCTCCTTTGATTTTCTCGTATTTTAATAGTTTTGCCCAATGCTTTGGATGACTGTGGTACATCATCCTCTAGCCGTGCTTGTGGCATTGGGGTACCTTCATTGGAGCTAACAATTGTTAGTAGTACACCAAAAAGATGGAAAGAAAAAATGAGAATTAGGCGAAACCAATATCAGAAACATTCTAAACCATTAACAGAACAAGTCGAAACCAATAACAGAACTAGTCGAAACCAATATCAAAACAAGTGGAAACCAATAACAGAAATAGTCGAAACCAATATCAGAACCATTGTAAACCATTAACAGAACAAGTCGAAACCAATAATAGAACAAGTAGAAACCTAAATCAGAACTACTGTAAACGAATAACAGAACTATTGTGTGATTTCTACGATTAATACGATTAAGATTCCTTACCTTGTAAGCTACAACGTGAGAATTGTTGCATCATACTATCCAAATTGTCGTCTACAAATTTCACTGCATCTGCATCCATAGACACGAGTGCTGCCAAATGATTCATCTTTCTTGTTAAATACTGGTAGTATTGGGCATAGTTATCTTCTGGAATTGTGGTTTCCATAGTTATATCCAATCCCTCCTTTGCCTTTTTTGTCCACCATTTCATCACATAGTGTTGAGGCAATGTTCCGAACTCAGCATAATCAGCGAAGCCACTCAAAGTATCCATCACCTTCAGTATGTGTTTGCACAATAATCCTAGGCTTTCATACAGTCTGCACGAGCATGTAAGTACCATGTTTGTCTTCTGAATTACCACCATTCTTACATCAATCTTACTTCCATTTGTTTGAAGCTTATAGACTCGGTAATTGGAGGCATCACCTGCAGTGTACGTGTGATATGTCAAGCAATATAAAATATGCTACTCGAGTGTGTAATATTATATTTTCGATACCTATTAAAGGGCGGCCATCCAATGCTACTTCGATTTGGTAGCGACGAGATTCTTCATATTGCTGTTGGAACTTTTCAAACATTTTATGCGTGTACACCTCTGCTGATGTAACCAAAGAGCTACTTCTGTGACGGTTGTTAGGCAACTTGTTTTTTGCTTCGAACTCAGCCATACTCTCTGCACGCCTTTTGCTATTGACCATGTTGTTGAAATGTGTAAAGAATTCAAGAAAGTTGTAATCACATTGCAAATACCCTCGTACAACACTGTTGCACGATTCAACAACTTGTGTTGTAACCATGCCAGCAGTAAAATGTTCCCTAACCCAAGCTGATGACCACTGTGTCCGATATCGATGTATGGAATCCAGCCATTGGTGCCCTCCCGATGGAAAGCACTCTTGAATCATTTCATTCCAGAAATAATCAAATTCTTCTTCATTGTCAGCTTCGTATATCAGATAATTAAATGCTTGCAATACTTCATTTGTGCATAGATGACTTAACCTTTTCTTAGCATTCTCTAATATGTGCCATGTGCATAGCGCGTGGTATGTACCTGGCAATTCCGAACTTATTGCGTTAGCAATAGCTTGGGCTTGATCGGTGAATATGGTCTTGGGCGCTCTATTTTCCATACATTTCAAGAATGTTCGAAACAACCATTGGAAAGATGTTGTTGTTTCATCAAACAACAGTGCAGCCCCAAAAATGCACGTCATTCGATGGTGATTGAAACCTGCGAAAAGAGCTACAGAACAATATGCCCAATAAATTTAAAGTTGTTCTAATTTACTCATAAACCAATATTTGAACTCTTAAAAACCAGTATCAATGTACACCAAAGACAGTATAACATCAGAAGCAGACGAATAATATCACATGTGAAAAACAACATCAGAAGACTTGCAAACCCGTATCTCATTATACTCAGCAATAATCTACTACATTGAAAAAAACATAACATAAGAAGCAACCCAATATTGTTTCACAGATTAACCATTAGTAGAACACATGACAACCAGTATCACATTATATTTAAACCAATATCAGCAAATATGAAATATCATGAAACCTTCAATATTACTTCACAATATGAAATCAAAGTTAAATACCTAATGGGCGGTAATTTTTATTGGTTCTGTACGTGGTATCGAAACAGATTGCATCACCGAAGGTCTTGTAGTCCATTCTCATTTTTTTGTCCGCCCAAAAGATATTTGCAATTTGTTCTTCACTGTCCACTTCAATTTCGTAATAAAAAGATGGATTCCTAAATGCTTCAGTTCTGAAATATTCTTGTAATAAAGTAGCTTCACCAAATTTCATCATTTTCTGTCGTCTTGTGCCCAAATGGTTCTTCAAATCAATAGGAAGGAAACCAAGCTTTTCTGCTCCTCCAACCACCTTTGCCATCAGTTCATAAGAAGACCTGAGGGGAATGCCTACATCATTATTTATTATTGCAATTTGTTGCTGCATTGAATTGACTTTCCTGTTGGATCTTAGCATGTAAGCCAACTCTCCGCCGAGAAGATCATGGTTATGTTGTACATCCCACTCCTTTATAAAATAAAATGCCTTCTCAGCTGAGAGGTGAAATGTGATAAGCGCTCGACACCCTGTTCTTTCCTCCCTTCGTGAATATTTCTGAGCAGTTTTATTTTTTGGGACTTCACACGTCCTACGAACGCCCTCCTTATTGCAAAGATATCTGATATAGTGTATCTCTTTAGTTTTTTCACCATTGATTTTCTTTGGCTTCTGATAATCTTTTCGCACACTGAATCCTTTTCTGTGGGCATAAGAGAGGTAGAAGTTGAGAGTATGATCTACGGTTTCAAATTGTATTGTAGTCCACCATTCTCTTTTTTCCATTTCCTCTATTTTTTCCCTTGATTGGGTCATTGTTGGTGTCACTGCAAACAAATACCAATATCAAAACCATTCGAAACCAAAATCAGAACAAATCGAAACCAATACCAGAACTAGCCGAAACCAATATCAAAACCATTCGAAACCAATATCAGAACAAATCAAAACCAATAACAGAACTAGCCAAAACTATTATCAGAACAAATCGAAACCAATATCAGAACTAGGCGAAACCAATACCAGAACAAATCAAAACCAATATCAGAACTAGGCGAAACCAATACCAGAACTAGTCGGAACCAATACCAGAACTAGTCGAAACCAATATCATAACTAGTCGAAACCAATACCAAAACTAGTCGAAACCAATATCAGAACCAATCGGAACCACTATCAGAACAAATCGAAACCAATATCAGAACTAGTCGGAACCAATATCACAACAAATCGAAACTAATATCAGATCAAATCGAAACCAATATCATAACAAATCGAAACAAATACCAGAACTAGGCGAAACCAATACCAGAGCTAGTTGAAACCAATACCAGAACTAGCCGAAACCAATACCAGAAATAGCCGAAACCAATACCAGAACTAGGCGAAACAAATACCAGAACTAGGCGAAACCAATACCAGAGATAGGCGAAACCAATACCAGAAATAGGCGAAATCAATATCAGAACTAGACGAAACCAATACCAGAACTACTTGAAAACCAATATCACAACAAATCGAAACCAATATCAGAACTAGGCATAACCAATATCAGAACTAGGCGAAACCAATATCAGAACTAGGCGAAACCAATATCAGATCTGCGTAAAAACCAAATTCAGAAATACTTGAAAAAAAATATCAGATCTAATCGAAACAAATATCATAACAATTCGAAACCAATATCAGAACTAATCGGAACCAATAACAGAACTAGGCGAAACCAATATCAGAAATACTTGATAACCAATATCAGGACTAATCGTAACCAATATCAGTATTAGTCGAAACCAATATCAGAACTACTTGAAAACCAATTTCAGAATTACTTGAAAACCAATATCAGAACTAATCGGAACCAATAACAGAACTAGCTGAAACTTTTATCAGAACAAATAGATTTCAAACGAAAAACAAACCTTCTATTCCGTCACCGTTTTGATTGTAGCTAAAACAACTCTGTGTGGTATCTTGGTTTGCAGTTGTTCCACTGACCTGCGTTTCATTACTTCCAATTTCACCGGCGGCGCTCTTTGACGGACTTTCTGCAAAATCAATAACAACAGCGCAAATGTAACTTCAATATGAACATTCAAACCCAAGTCGATCCCTTATATTTAATTTTAAAAGCTTTTCAACTGAAACTTTTATAAGATATAAACAACTAGTATTTACCTCTAATTAGCGGGATGTTATTTGTTTCACCATCCAAGCATTCTTCTTCATTTTCCCCAATTATGTTTGCTGAAACCATACACAGAAGTTGCGGAAGTTTTCCTCTGAATGTTTTAATGAAGAAGAAAAGTCAATTGTAATGGCAGAGAGGGTGAAGCTCAATTGGAAGCTCAATTGTGGGAGGCGAAAGCTCAATTGGAAACTCTTCGCTGCTATCTGCGTTGTTTTCGCCTTTAATGTTTTTGCGGCGCTGGTAGACCAAACGTCCCAGCTTTGGATTTGTAAAAAAGCTGTCAGCCGTAATTTTTGCACTCCACGAGAACAGCTTTAAATCACACATATTCTCTGTCTTCGTTTCCATTATTTATGATTTTCCACTAATACCCCTTACTATATTTTCAATCCTTTTGGTCCATTTGCGTGGGGACATTCCTTGTCCCCACCTAATCCACCCCCGCCTTTTTTGGATTTTTGGTGTGAATTAACTAATAACCTTTTGTATTTAATGCTTGCACAAAAAACTATTGCAATTAATAGGCATGGTGGAATTCTTCTACCCACCTTCCTAAAGTTTTTTACTAGGAGAGTAACCTTAATCATAATATTAATTTTGATCATTGAGTCCTTTGTTAAGTCATGTTAAACTACTTATAAAAATTCATATTAAATTAAGTTGTCAAACAAATCTTGTGAATGATTATGAAAAAAATAAAGAAAGACTTTCTTTTCCATGTAGGAACAACAAATAAATAAAAAGTAGCAGGATGATTCTGTACATATTTGAATCTATATTCAAATCAAAAATTAAAACAATTGGTTTACATACTGCATTCAATGCTAGATTTCAACATAGTCAACCGACTGAGATCGTTAATGCAATTTTGCAGGAACAGAAACGCATGCATTTTCAGAGGCTGGTGTATCGGCGATAACAGCTCAAAGACGACAAACAGCTGTAGAAGATACAGGTTTCTCGTTTGTACATTGTTCGGTGATTGGAGTTGGCTTAGGAGCTCTATTGGGCCGAGTCTGGATATCGATGTCCAGGGTTGTCTTCGCCTACTCCCAAATGTCTAGCGTTGTCGATCCTGCAGGATGGTCTGACAACTCTCGTCCCGAACTAGATCAGTACGTTTTCTGTGCATGCACTCTCTTCCACAATTGTCTTTTATTTCTAAAAGTCATATGACATCCACAGTATTAATAGTCCTAATCTCATTCAAACCTTAAATAAATGACATATAATGTTGATGATAGTTGACCCTACATCTTTACACTTTTGTCATAAAAACTCGATGCATATCTTAACATCTTCTGTGGCCGAAGACATTTTGTAGAGGATTTTCAAAAATTCGATTTTCTCAAAGTTGGCTTGATGAAATTACCAACTTCTTCTCCCGATTTATCAATTGCAGGGGGCTGTTCTTCGGAGAATTTCATAACACCGGGCCAGGCGCGAACGTGAGCAGGCGTGTCAAGTATTTCAAGCCGCTAACTCCGCAGGAAGTTACACCATACATAGCACTCAGCTTTATCCAGGGTTCCTTGTGGTTACTTCCTCCTCCAAACGCTTAAACGCCTCTCTTTCCTTATTGTTTAGGAATAAAACATAGAATAAAAGTGCTTCATCATGTATTCTGTTATAGAATAAAAGTCCAATTTTTTTTCTTGATTGTTTACATATATATCTTGCATGTACCGTTGCCTTGTTTTTTTCTTCTTTACTCGTGGTCCTACTCAACTTCAAACAAAATGATCTAAAAAAATATATAGCTTTTTAAGAAATGTCGAGGCTAATTTGTCACGGTCACACCAACTAGAGACCAACCTGGGAAGTCTTTTAAATTTAAAAGTATTGTATAACAACACAATATACAAATAACATAAATAAGATTTGAAGGTCCGAATTCGTGGAAGCTGGAAACAATAAATGTAACAAAGTGCAGCCCATCAAGGAAACAGCTGTTGTGTGCCAGTTGAAGAGCCGTTGTACTTCGGCCTCGAGAATAGCCGAACTTCCCTTAGCAAAACATGGCAGATGTGGACTTCAATATTTTTTTAAAATATAAACGAGGGGTAAATAACCTCCTAACCATTATTAAGATCACTCACAATGGTAACCAGGTTTAACCGGATCACATAAGAGACAAAAAAATTTAAAATGAAAAAGAAAATAAAAGGGGAGGAAGGTGGCGACCAAGGGCGGTCAGCCGACACTAACATGTGGCCTGGTCGTGGCTTATTTTATTATTTTTTCTTTCTCAATCTAATCCAGTATAATAAGGTAAAAATATTTAAAAAATTATATATTTTTTATTCTCTATAAATAAAATATTTTCAACTCCTATTTTTTAATTCTCAATAAATAGAGCCTAATTTTTAAATTCTATATAAAAATTTGTATAGATAATACATGTATCTGATGAGTGAGAAATTAATTATTTACTTAGTAACTTGGTTGGACCAGGTCACCATTGTGGGTAGAAAAATGTTGGTTGGGTTGGGTTGTATGTTAATGAGAGAGAAACTAATTATTTATTTGGTAACCTGATTAGACTTGGACACTACTGTGGATAGTCTAAGAAGATGCCAAACTATAATAAGTACATCGGGATAAACTGACCCGTAAGTTCATCCTTATACACATCTAAGCGCTCTAACCGAGGGGCAAAGTACAAAACTAATGCGCGTCAAAGCGCACATCTATTTGTTGTATTTTTTCATTGTGTTTAGTAAGTCTTTTGTTAGTTTTTGTATTCGTTCTGTCGTATCTTTTGTCATTTTGTGTTTGTTGAGTTTTGAGAATGGACTTTTACGTCTTGTCGTATTTTGCGATAGTGTGAGAGTTATTGGGAGCAAGGAACAAAAATGGAGCTAAGAGCTAGGGAGTTGGAGAACACTAGGCAAAGGACTGTTGAACCTGGCGTACGCCTCTCACCTAGCGTATGCCAGGATTGTCGATTCCAAGAGAAGGTACACACTAGAAAAAGGAAGTGTACATTCTGACTTTTTGCAATGGCGTACACCTCTGTTGTAGCGCACGCCACTATTCAGCTGGCCATGTCATTACGTTGAGCATGTTACACAAAAGTGTTAGGTCAATTTTATTATTTTTCAAACGACTATAGCCTAGTATTTTTTTCCTACTGGAGGCCACCTACTGCTTTAGGTTTTTTTTTCATCCTATCGCTATATAAACCCTCTTTAGTTACACTATTCAATTGGTGATTTTTTTCCTTACTCTATGCTTTCAATTATGCTTTTCATTAACTTGTTTAGCATAGTTATTATGAGTAGTGAGTAATCTTCTTGTTGAGTGTGATGCTTCTTAGTAGTTGTTAGGCTAGGTTATGGATTAAATATTTAGAGTAGTAGTTGTTAATTCGATAAACGTAATTCTTAGTGTAGCCTGATTACCTAGACTATGCTCTAAGTTCTCACTAAGAGGTCGAAAGGTAATTAGGGTTAACAGAAGAATCGATTAACACATCTTAAGGTAAGCATAGAGAGATATCATTATCGAGGTACTGGTTTACTGCGAGAGTTAGATTAGTTTGTACGATTAAGTTGAGTTCTTGGTTTTCCACCTAGCTAGTGAGAGCAGTAGTTAGATGCATAAGACAGTTCTGGATACTAGTTAGGGCATAATAAATCCATAAACAATGATTGTCAATTCGTTAGGGTATCGTGTTCATCTTTGCCATTGATAGAACCACCGTTATACTTTCTGTTTTGTTTTTACTTAGTTTGCTCTTTTTCCATAAAACCACTACCTTCTCTATGAACCAACTTTGTCGCAATTTTCGTGCCGATCTTTCAGTGCAGGCCTACTTATTCACTATACTATATTTTTCTGGTAAATAGTTTAATTTTACATATACCCCAAATATTTACACCAAGTAGTATAAAAAGGTTATTCTACTTGTAAAATACATGTTTGATCTCCCCAATCTCGTAGAGATTTCATGTACAAAATTAAATATTGGTGCCCAAAATCCGTAATATAATTCGACCATCTAAGCCATCCGTGGATACGATAGGTGATAGCATGATTAAGAAGCTCCCGGTTGTACCTCTCCTCTTACAAAATGGCATAATTTCTTGTTAGCCAGATTTTTCAAATAATAGCTCCATACAGTGCGAACCACACTTTTTTAATCATCCCATCACGAACCAAACCCATCCATTCGTCAAAAGAGGAAATGATGCTCGAGCCACCACACCAACTTAGACCAACTCGTCTCACAAAAAGATTTCAAAATTGTCTCGATAGTGGGCACAATATTCCTAATACTATTTGATTAGGATAGGTAAATCTGTAGCTATTTATCGTGTCAACAACATGGTCAAAACCAATCAACAAGGCATGCTTGGAAAAGTATTAGCTACTCGTTTTCCCTCCTTAAAGTAACGCTAAAGCCGGATAACCCAATCGCGAGCAAGAAGGTCTCGAGCCTAGCTTGTGAGGACGGATAAAAAGTGGTCTGATGACACATCACGTCTTATGCAAAAGATGGCCAAGGATGAGCACCCAGAGCCCTCTCCAATAACGCTATGGTACGCTCTCTCCCACGCTATGGTAATTTTTGTTTATTACCAAAAACTAAAACTAAAATAGAATACTAATTCTTTTGTTTTCTTGCTAAAGAATCGCTGAATTTGCTTTATTTTTTAGGTAAATAAAACATAACAAGATTAGATATATGTTTTCCATTAATGGCTTAGTTCTATTTTCCCAAAATAGAATACTTTCCTAGTTTCTTTTTACCCATGCCACAACAATGCCTTAATTTTGTTTCCACGATTAAATAAACTAATCATATAATTACTAAATCAGTTCACCAATCCACTTTCACAACTATGAATTGGTACGTACATACATACCAAGTTACTTAGACCACCATAAAATTTCTCTACTTTGAGAAGACATTTCCTTATTAAATTAATATATTCATTAATGAAAATATAAAAAATTCATGATTATAGAGAAATTTAGTAATTTTTATAACCATTTCCTTATTAAATAAACAAATTATTACGGAAATAGAGACATTAATGAAAGCAACAATACAAAAAAAAAATTAAGTATATTGAGCGTGTGTTCTTATCCGTTCGATTAAAAGACATGCATGTTCCCTCTAATAACCGACCATGATCGTACTCTAGATTGGGAATAATGGAGTTATTCTCGGTCAGATTGAAAATATAACAATATTAAATATTTGTTGAGAAAATTTTGTCATCATTCAAAAAAATATTCGAATCTCGTATTTGAATTAGTTAGTAAGTATCTAAATGCCAAATAATTTTTAACCCAAAAAGGATATTTTCCTGAGTCTTAAGGTTTTGCCATATATATATAATCCTGAAATTTTCACTCCATACATTGTTCAACATAAAGGAAAAAAACAAAGATGAAATACACGGCCCTTCAATGTGCAATCCTAGCCATTCTCCTGGCTACCAGCACCACCGTCACCTCCAACGACTCAGCCCTGATCCCGGAGGACCCGACCCAGTCGACCAGATGGTTCGAGACCAATGTCCAGCCCTACTCGCAACGAAAAGGCACGGGCACCCTGAACTCCACCCTGGAAACTGCAGAGGCTAACCCTAGGACCATCAGATTGAGGAAGGATGGGACCGGAGACTTCACCACCCTAACGGATGCCATTAATAGCGTCCCTGTGGGGAACACACAGCGGGTGATCATTGAAATCGGACCCGGAGTGTACTTCGAGAAGGTCAAGATCGATCAGGATAAGCCTTTCATTACTCTATTAGGTTCGCCTCGTGACATGCCAACCTTGAGTTTCAATGGTACAGCAGCAGAGTATGGAACCGTTTCTAGTGCAACCTTGGATGTGGAGTCCGACTTCTTCGTCGCGGCTAACGTTATATTTCAGGTATAGAAAAGACGTAGGATTTTATTATCGCATTATATTATTCAAGTTTAATCAAGAAGTCTCGTGTTCGAACTTTTTGGTTAGATATTGATTGTGAGAGCTTTAACACATTTCAAATGTCCTACGGGCTCAAATCTGAGTTACTCGGCCAGTAAGTGTCTGCGAGAGAGTAACAATAAGAATACGTAATGTCCATTTCTACTCTTGTTGTGTAGAATTCTGCTCCGAGGCCGAGCGGTCTTGCAAATAAACCTCAGGCTGTGGCTGTAAGGACTTTCGGAGACTACGCAGCATTCTACAACTGCAGGTTCCTTGGATTCCAAGATACGCTTTTAGATGATCATGGCAGGCACTTCTACAAGGACTGTTTCATTCAAGGGACTGTGGATTTCATTTTTGGAAATGCCAAGTCTATCTACTTGGTACGTACCCGCATACTATCGAGTAATTTTATGATGGTCATCGAAAATTTTAATTATGGGTTGACATACCCGAATGACTCGCACTTTTTTATCGAAGTCTAATTGACACGTGGATTAGTGATAACTTATTAATTAAATTAATGTAGAGTGAATAGTTATGGTATGTCTTTCTTAGAAAGTAGTATTTTGATGTGAAATGATTAATAACCTAGTGCAGCTAATGCTTGCCAAAATTTAAAGAGCTATTACAATTAATAGGACATACTGAAATTTGTCTACCCACCTTCCTAATTTTTTTAGAAATAAATTTAGCACGGGAAGACAGGATTTCCTCCGGAAAAATAGATGACGATGCTCTTATCCTATTATAACATTAATCATAATATTAATTTATATCCTTTGTTAACTTATAAAAAGTCCCTATTAAATTAATTTGTCAGCCAAATCTTGTGATGAACTATGAAAAAACACTATTACGAGAGCCTGCGTTTTCCATATAAGTATAACAAAATGAATTCTATGTTTATGTAAATAATATTGAACAATGTTATTAACAAAATAAATTGAGACCGAAGTTGCAATTTATTTCTACATAAAATGTAGAGGATTGATTCTATAGAGAGGCACTATATTTAAATCAAATTTTTAAGACAACATGTCACAATCAATGTAAGATTCTCGACGCAATTAACCGTTTGAGATCGATAATGCAACCTTGCAGGGAACGGAGATATATCCATTGTCAGAGATCGGTTTATCGGTGATAACAGCTCAAGGACGAGATACAGATGCAGAAGATACAGGTTTTTCATTTGTTCACTGTTCGGTGACTGGAGTTGGCTACGGAGTTTTATTGGGTCGAACCTGGAGGCCAATGCCGAGGGTTGTCTTCGCCTACACGCAGATGTCTAGCATCGTAGCTCCGACTGGGTGGTTTGATAACTCTCACCCCCAACTTGATCAGTACGTTTTGTGTGCATGCAAGTCCTTCCACAATTGCTCAAAACTTGAGCTCATTCGTAAAAAGTCATACGACATCTACAATATTAATCTAACATCATACAAAATTCGACCCAACCCTTAAATAAACGGCAAATAATATTATTGATACACGATTCTACATCTTTACACTTTGTCATAAAAACTCGATACATATCTTAACATCGAGAATCCGATTTTCTCAAAGTTGGCTTGATAAAATTTAACATTTTTTTCTCCCCATCTGATTTATCAACTGCAGGGGGCTCTTCTTCGGAGAATTCCACAACAGCGGGCCAGGCGCGAACGTAAGCAGGCGTGTCAAGTACTTTAAGCCGCTAACATTGCAAGAAGTTACACCATACGTAGCACTCAGTTTCATCCAGGGTTCCTTATGGTTGCTTCCTCCTCCAAGCGCTTAAATGTTTGCCCCTTCTTTCTTTTTTTAGGAATAAGGCATAGGTTACTTATATTAATAAGGAAGGTCGATCAAAATACAATAATATGTAAAACGTTTAATAAAACTGCTTCTGTGTGTATTCTAGTATTGGCCACGCTGGATTGCACCGCCCACGTCCACCAACACGATGAAGATAAAGGTTGCTGACGTACCTTGTTGAGAGAAGATGGAGGGTCCTCTCGGCTGGATCAAGACCTGGTCTTTGGACCGAACAAGAATGACGAAAATGAGCCTCAGTTGGTCGTTGATGGGCCCCAATTGGCCTAAGGGAGAGTGGGGACTGGATTTGGTTTTTTTAAATGGGTCGGATGAGGGTACCTTGAATATGCAAGGAACCCCAAATGTTGCGTTGGCCCAAAAAAATTGATATACGCAGGAGTACCCGGCCCAAAATGCTAAAGAATTGGTGAACCATTTAATCATAAGCAAATTTCTGTTCGAAGATTCAACTCAAGCGATTTGGCAAATCGATCAGGGGCTAAAGGGAGTTGCAAAATTCAGACAGAGAAAAAAAAATCTGATATTCGTAATCCGAATCTGATATCCGAATTTTATTAGGATTCGGATAATTTTATGATCGGATTCGGATTATCATAAAAATTTATTTCGAATTCAGATTCGGATAGAAAAAAACATAAATTCGAATTATCCGAATATACTAATTTTTTAACCCGTTTACTTAGGATTTAGGAATGGGCTGGGCCAAATTAGTAAAAAATTTCTAAAATATTTCCGAGGCCCTAACCTCACCTCACCTCATTCCCCAGCCGGCCAGTCCCATGTGGCCATATGACTCCAATCAGAATTGCATCGTGGACTTACGAATTTATTGGGTTTATTTTTGTTCGGCCACTTGCAAGTATTTGCTTCTGTTAATTGTATTTGCAATTTTCTGGAAGAAGTTGCAAGTCCACGATGCAACTTGCAAGTTTTTGTTTAATTGTATTTGCTTAATGTTAAACTGCTTAATTATATTTGCAAGTATTTGGAGATGTAATTGGAAATGCTTGGAAATTTTCGGAGATGGAATTGGAATTGCTTGAAGACTTTAAATTTGGATAATTTGAATTTTGGATTTGGATTCGGATCAAAAAATACTAATTTCAGATATTTCAGATAATAAGAAATTCGGATAATTCGGATTCGGATTATCCGAATGCTCTTCCCTGATTGAGACGATCGTAAAGGTACAACTCGCGAAGTGACATAAGGATGAAATTATGCGAAACAGAACTAGGAGGATTTGTTGCAAGTTTACATTAAGATATTAGATAAATCTTATCATAATGTATATGCTTTTATGATAGACTCTTAGTGTAATTTCGTAGGAGGTTGATGTTGTTGGACATTTATAGACGATGTAACCAATAACAAGTGCACTACTTGCTATTGTTGGTGATTATTATTTTGGGTAAATATAATTATACTTATCCAAAAAAAATTTATTTTCTTCTTTACTTGTGATCCTACTCAACTTGAAACTGAGTTGTATATGAGAATGTGGTTGTTAAATAAATTGTGAAGCCAATATGTACACCATCACACCATCTAGAGAACACCTTGGATGTCTATTTTTTTATTTTAAAAAAGTAAATTTTAGATAATTCTGGTAGAACACGCGAACGACAGACTTTAGTTGCAAAACTTGATTTCTCTAATGTGTAGTAACTAGTCTCCTTAATTTTCTAGTAAAGCGATTTAAAACGAGACTCTCTTAGAAAGACCAGACTCCATGATGCATCGGTTGGCAGACTTGAATAGTGACATGATGTGTAAGAATAAACAAAATATACGATATCTAAATTTTGATAATCTTTTTCTATACAGATTCAGATATCCAACGTAGTGTATGTTGTCACAGTACATCGTTAACAAGGCTAGTGAGGGAAGATGGGAGACAAGATGAGAAATTAAAAAAAAAGGCAAATACAAAGTAATTTCAACTAAATAATATATTTTGCTCCTTGTTAAGGTCTTGTCAGAGATTATTACCAAAAAGGTAACATATATTAAATACATACCATATATATACATACCATATAAAGACTTCTCGGACTTAACTAATAAATTAACAAATCAAAATCTGGAACTCTCGTCATAGATATAAATGACATAAAATCCTGAAATATGCACTCCACCCATTACCACTTTATTCATACCTCAAGTAGTAGAACATACATAGTTCAACATACAAGAAAAAAAACAATGTTCAAATACAAAGCCCTTCAATGTGCAATCCTAGCCATTATCCTGGCTACCAGCACCACGGTCACCTCCAACGACTCGGACCCGATCCCGGAGGACCCGTCCCAGGTGAGCAAATGGTTCCAGACCAATGTCCAGCCCTACTCGCAACGGAAAGGCTCGGGCACCCTTAACTCCACTCTGGAAGCTGCAGAAGCTAACCCCAAGACCATCAAGTTGAGGAAGGACGGGAGTGGAAACTTCACAACCCTAACGGCTGCCATTAACAGTGTCCCTGTGGGGAACAAACAAAGGGTGATCATCGATATCGGACCTGGAGTGTACGTGGAGAAGGTCAAGATCGATACGAATAAGCCTTTCATTACTCTGTTAGGTTCGCCTGGTAACATGCCAACCTTGAGTTTCAATGGTACAGCAGCAGTGTACGGAACCTTTTACAGTGCAACCTTGGACGTGGAGTCCGAATTCTTTGTCGCGGCTAACGTTATATTCAAGGTATATTATCGCTTTATATCATTCTAACTTTGCTAACAAGTCTCGAGATATCGGGTGTATCGATAAAAAAGTAACGTCCATTTTTACTCTTGTGGTGTAGAATTCTGCTCCGAGACCGAGCGGGAGTGGGATGAGTGAAAATGGATCTCAGGCTGTGGCTTTAAGGATTTCCGGAGACTATGGAGCATTCTACAACTGCAGATTCCTTGGGTTCCAAGATACGCTATTAGATGAGCATGGCAGGCACTTCTACAAGGACTGTTACATTGAGGGGACTGTGGATTTCATTTTTGGAAATGCAAAGTCTATCTACTTGGTATGTATCGGCATCCGATCGAGTAATTTTACTATGATCACGGAAAAAACTCGTTTTTATCAAGGTCTAATTGACACCGTAGATATAGAATGAGTAGTTATGGCATGACTCTCTGTATATTCCCCTAAAAAAAAGTAAGTAGTATGTTGTTTTAAAATATTATAATAATAATAACCTGGTGCAATTAATGCTTGCTAAGAAAACTGTTGCAATTAATAGGTAAATTTTGTCTACCCACCTTCCTAATGAAAACTAGTCCTAGAGGAGTCTTAAAAAAACTTAATTAGGGGGGTAAATTATTTTACTAGTATGTAATTAGGATGAATATTTTTTTTGTCATATTAAATGTTTTTCTTCTCACTTAAGCATAGAAATTACTTGTTTGTCTTAATCATGCTCAATTTAAATTATATAGAGTAGCAATAGGGTGATGTAAACTCTAGTACAGGAAAGTAGGATTCCCTTCTAGTAAAATAGATGACGATGCTCATACTGATATTGATATGTATGTAAATAAAAAATAACCAATTGATTTTTTACGCATTTGAATCTCTATATTTAAATCAAAATTTTAAGATAATCAATTGATATGCTGCAATCAATGCAAGATTTTGAAGCAGTTAATCGATTGAGATGGATAATACAATCTTGCAGGGAACAGAGACGCATGCATTTTCAGAGACTGGTGTATCAGCGATAACAGCACATGGACGAGAAACAGCTGCACAAGATACAGGTTTCTCATTTGTACACTGTTCGGTGACTGGAGTTGGCTCTAGAGCTTTATTAGGTCGAGTGTGGAAGCCATTTTCGAGGGTTGTCTTCGCCTACACCCAGATGTCTAACGTTGTCAATCCTCTTGGATGGTCTGACAACTCTCGCCCCGAACTGGACCGGTGAGTTTTTTTTTTTGCATGCACTCCCTTCCACAATTGCTCAAACTCGATATTAATATAACATCATACGAATGGATTCGATTCAAACTCAATGAATATCTTAACGTCTTCTGTGGACGGACACATTTCGTAGAGGATTTCCGAAAATTCGATTTTCTCAAAGTTGGCTTGACGAAATTTACCAACTTCTTCCCTCCCCATCTGGTTTATCAATTGCAGGGGTCTCTTCTTCGGCGAATTCAATAACACGGGGCCAGGCGCGAACGTGAGCCAGCGCGTCAAGTATTTCAAGCCGCTAACTCCGCAAGAAGCTACACCGTTCATAGCACTCAGTTTCATCCAGGGTTCCCTATGGTTGCTTCCTCCTCCAACCGCTTAAACGTTCGCCCGTCTTTCCTTATATTTTAGGAACAAAGCATAGAATACAATAGTATATAACGGTGAATAAAAGTGCTCAAGTATGTATTCTGCTATAGAATAAAAATGAAATTTATTTTTGTAATTACGAGTTTTTTTTTCCTTCTATACTCGTTGGCGTATTCGACTTGGAACTGGAGCTCTTTACAAAATTGGGAGGCTGATATGCCCACCATTCGACCAACTTTTTTTTAGGGGAACCATTCCACCAACTAGAGACCAACCTTAATATTTAAAAAGTTTTGAATAATAACACAAGTTTTGAATGACATGCATAGTGTTGCATCAACTTTGCAGCACATCTGCAGAAATAATTTTGTCGTCGTGATGTTATCGACAACATTCTTTTCCTGATATATTTTTTTCAATAAATTTTATTACATCAAAATTTTGAAAAGACCCGTGACTCCCACATCGTAAGTTATTATTTTGGCTGTAACCGTTAAAAAAAAGCACATCTCGATGCATCGCAATCAAGTAACCTTTCAAGGTGAAAACTTTTTTTGAAAGGTAAAATTTTATTAATCGGTGAAATTTACATTTTAAATATGTACACCAAGGTGAACAACCTGATTTTCGAATTTACAATAAATTTAAAATTTTACTCCAGTAGTGAATTAATAAATTTTGTAAGGATTTTGTAAAATTTCAAATATCTTATCTAGTTCGAATATGAATTAGTCGGTCTAATAAGTATCTGGATATCATATATATAAACCAAAAATCTACACCCATTTCTGGCCAACAAAAAAAAATTTTTAAGCTACAGTACTCAATATAGTTTGCGGCCTAAGATCACAGAACCAAAAAAATTGCTATTTTCAGCTATGCTATTTTTTCCAATTAGAGCAAGGTGCCTATATCTTCGCTTTCCGTATAACAAGGTACAAACCTACGTACGATTTTGAAATTTTCCACCTCCATTCAAAATTAAAGGCGTCCACTGACTCAAATTAAATATAAATTGTAGGGCACGTCAACAATAATCAGAAAACTTCAAAAGACAAAGATGTCTAAAGCCGCTATGTTAATGTTCCAATGCACAGTCTTTGCCATTCTCCTCTCCGCGACCACCACTGCGGCCACCTCCCGCCGTGGCCATGCCACGGCGGGGGCGGAGATCCCGGCCTCAGAGGACCAGGTGAGCAGCTGGTTCCGGGCCAATGTCAAGCCCCTCGCGGATCGAAAAGGCACCCTAAACTCGACCCTTGAAGCAGCAGAGGCTAGCCCTAAAACCATCAGGGTGAGGAAAGATGGGAGTGGGGATTTCACGAGTATATTGGACGCCATTAACGGCATTCCCTCCGGGAACAAGCACAGAGTGGTCGTCGACATCGGACCCGGAGAATACATTCAGAAGGTGACGATTCCGAAGGACAAACCTTTCGTTACCCTACGAGGCTCCTCCAAATCCATGCCAATCTTGACCTTTGGCGGTACGGCCGAGCAATATGGAACCCTGCAGAGTGCTACCTTGCAAGTTCTGGCCGATTTCTTCATTGCGGCTAACATTATTGTCAAGGTAAGTGTTTGGTTCTAATTTATAAGCGTAAAAATTTCACGTATTTTATGTTGATATATTTTCAAAATAGAACACCGTTTATTTTTCGTACATCTTTGTTTTTAGACACCATTATTAATTAAGCACGTGGTTTGATGAAAATAGGAATATATATTTTACTTCATAAACAGGTAAGAAAAATATATTACACAATTAATTCTGGAGTAAATATAAAGGGCCCAAGGTGCTTTACAATATTAATGGTGCATAGAGGGTAAAATAACCCATAATTGGGTAACCTCCGGACGGTACGTAAATAACTAGAGTATGCATTTTGGAGTTATCAAGAGAAAAAACAGCATTTAATTACATAATTTTGTTGCCTACGATTTTTCTAACTAATTAAAATCTAATTAACTACATGTGTGATTTATTTTAGAATTCCGCACCTAGACCTGATGGGAAGAGACCAGGAGCTCAAGCCGTTGCATTGAGGTTAGCCGGAGACAAAGCAGCCATCTACAACTGCAAGCTCTATGGGTTCCAGGACACACTGGCCGACGACGCCGGCAGACATTTCTTCAAGGATTGTTACGTCGAAGGAACCGTCGACTTCATTTTCGGGAACGCCAAGTCCCTCTACCTGGTACGTTGCATTACATTTGCCTACAAATCTCTTTCTAACAAGATCATGTATCATGGCGTGTCGAGATTACCAAGTAAAAAAAATTCAATTATATATAGTTTTAAGATTTTAGGTTGAATAAAAAAAATTTTAACTTGGTGTTAGAGCGAATAGATCACATGGTCATTTTTGGCACAATTTTCGTGCCATGACATGTTGACAAAGTCAAAGTCCTTGCAAATATTAAATATTTTAAACAAATTTATAATTTATAAGTATTAAAACTATAATTTAATCAATTTTAATCTAATTAAACTCAAAAAAATTTAAATATTTTTTGTTGTTTTATCTGGACTAATTGATCCGGTCGATTGAACGTGTGTCAATATAGTTGATTAAAAGTTAAATCACCATCTGATTTAGGTGCAAAATGGCTCGAGTTTGGTTTAGGATTGCGATCCAATAGCCAAACTGCGTTTTTTAAAACATTGCGAATTTTGGGCTTTAACTAACTAATTAGGATCGTGGCAATCTATTTATAGGGAACGGAGTTGCATGTGTTAGGGCAAAAAGGAATGACGGTCATAACAGCGCAAGCAAGGAGCAGCGCCAAGCAAGACACAGGATTCTCGTTTGTACATTGTATGGTCACAGGCGGCGGCGGCGGCGGCGGCGCTTTACTAGGTCGAGCCTGGTTTCAAATGGCCAGGGTCGTGTTCGCCTACTCTCAAATGTCCAATGGCGTGAGCCCCACTGGATGGTCCGATAACCGACACCCTGATCGAGACAGGTACTTTTGTCCATCCAATTATCATTTGAAAATTTTAAAATGTGCTTAAATTTCGGGAAAAAATGACCATGATTTTAAAAAAATGCAGTTCGATTGGCGATCAGACCGGTCAGAATACGACGTAGGATCAATTTCGGATCATTTTTCAACCTAAACTCAAATTGTGATTCGATTGGTAGTCAAAAACCACTGGTTCAACCAATCAGACCGGTCTAATAAAAAAATTTAAGCAGTCAATCCAAAAAAATGTTTTAGAGCGGTCAATCCAAAAAATGTTTTTTACAAAGAATTATATTTTAAAATTTTTTTATGACTAAAAATGATTAAGTTGTGATTTTGATATTTTGTAATAAAATTAGATAATATTTATAACTATTTGCTATTTTTATACTAAATATAATAAATAATATACATTTTATAATTAAAAAATATCCAGTTTAACCGTCAGCCCGAACAGTCAAATCAATTGCCCGGAAGAATGGAAAAAATTCCGAGTCGATCTCCAGG